>CM036587.1:9274016-10629016 GCA_020745705.1 Hemiprocne comata
AGAAATCCTTTCTTCCCTCCTCAGTATTAACAAGATATACTTGGTCACCCCAGCTGTAAAGACTACCCTTTCTCCTACTCTCCTTCCCAAAACCAGGGGGTTCTCCCGCTGCTAAGCCATTGAAAGGAAAGCTCTTCCCAAAGCACATGAAAAGCTAGCTGGTGAGGAGAAGAGTGCCCAGTGCATCAAGCTCTGATGACCAGAGCAATGCCTGATAGCTGTGGAGCTGCCCTGTGCCTGCCTAATAACTTTTCCTACTATTTCTTCAATTTTGTGGGGCTTTTAACTGTGCCTACAAACCTCAGTCTGAATCAGGGCTACTTTGCCTGAGCTTTGTTTTACTGAAGGCAAAATTCTGAAGTATGTTTTGGTGGAGAAAAAACCAGTGGCAGCCCCTGCCTAGTTTAATTTCTCTCCAGTTTAAGCTTTTCCTAATTCCTTCCAATGTCACAATCAGATCAGCTTCATCAGTGTTAGAAAAAGGCAAGGAGTGCCATGGACAGCACCTTTCATGTCACATCAGACAAATTAACCACCCACTTCAAAAACTTTAAGTGAGTCTCTGTTCCTCAGTGCCTATAAAATGCCCCGACAGTCCAGGGCTCAAATCTACAAACAGTGAGAGCTATTATTTATTTACCAAGTGTAAAAATCCCATCTCCTCCTTTCAGTCTAACCCTGTAGCCTGAACTTTCAGAAATCAATTTACATTTTTAAATTCCTTTATGAGTCCTTGGTATTTGACAGTGTTTTCTTTGCTCACAGGGATCTGACAGGCTTTGTTCCAAGATATTTTTAATATTTAGAACATGGAAGAGATATTTAAAATATCAATTATCTTGTTTGGATAAGTAGCCATTAAACATGCAGACTAACTTACTTGAACTGCAAGTCTGCAGGCTAAAAGCGCCTTGCATTTTATATGACATTCTTCATCTGTGCTTTTCAAATCATTTTACAAGTACTAATGAATAAAGTTTATTAGCAATCCAGTGATGGAGGAAAGAACTGTTATCCTCTTTCTATGGCATGGAAATTGGGAGACATTTGTGTGTAATCTCATCTGCACTCACTAGATGCCAAATGAACCCAAGTTCCTCCAAACCTCTCCAGCACTATAAAAATCATTGAAGTCATTCCACGTGTACTTCAAATTCTGCCACGATGGGTCCTTCCATAAAAGTGAATCAGATCCAACAACAAGTCCTGGCACCACTGTGACAGCCAGTCTGTGGTTCCCTTGATAATGTCAGGTCTGACCTCAGGGCCAGACTCCATAGTCCCCAAGGCCACAATTTTGACTAAAAAAGCTTTATTGGAATTTTTTTTGTCTCATGATTTTTCAAACTTTTGTCTTCCAGGTGTCAGGTGTATTCAGACTGTGTGTTTTAATGCTCTTTGTCTGAGCTGAGTAGTCAGGGGCTTGCAGTGTAGTTAAATTCTTAAGATCAAAAAAACTCTGAGGACCATTCTTCGCATCTTTAACAGAAATGTTGCAGTCCAGCATCTGCAAACATCTGCACCTGAGCAAGGGGATGCATTTCAGCACTTACTGAATCGGCAAGAAAGACAACATGAGAGGATGAGACCTGCCCTTCTTCCCTGTGGGGTTCCCTGAACCCCAAACTGTCAGGTGGAATCTGAGTTTGAATCGATTATCCAACTTTAAAGCGTTCATCATGGTGATGTCTTTTCCTCCTCAGAAGCACATATATTTCTGTTGCTAATTGTAGCCCCAATTATTCTCTCTCATCCCATGGGGCAATAAACCAGCAAAGCAGCTGACCTACTAGTGCATACACCTGGGAGGACCTTTCCCACACTGGGTCCCCTCTAGTTTGGGATTTGGAGGGGACACTCAGGTCCCTGCAGACATTAACTGCTCCCCAGAGCTCCATTCTTGTGGTGCTCCAGTCGAGGGAGTTTCATTAAGTATGTCAGTAGGTGCAGGATTTGTCCCATGTGAAGGACAACTGTCACCTTATTAAATAGTGATATCAGTGATTGCCTGATGATGGCTGTGCCTCAGTTCACAGCTCTGCATTCAGAAATCAGAGCATCTTCTGATCGAAAAGACCACTTTTTGTAATCTCATCCCACATGGTTTTACATGCTGTAATACATCCCAGCGAGACTATTAGACAAATAGGGTCTTAAAACCTTATCTTGCTCAAACATGAGATTTTTGTAATCATAAATGCTAAAAATATCACTCGTATAAGAGTGCAAACTGCAAGTGGGATTCAGGCTTGCCTTAAATTCCTTCAGTCCAGGAAACTCATAGTTAATAAATAACTCTCTTGACAAACAGCTCAGATGACAACATACCTATAATTATAGTTACATCTGATCATGTTGCCTGGGGAAAAAGGAAGGTGATACTGTGAGGGGCTGAATCCTAATCTCTGTCTTCCTACCAATGCTCCAGACCCTCTGGGACCTCTCTGGGAATTACTGCTGACCCAGGAAGGGAGCTGCTGGAGATGTTGTGCCCTTACCTGCACATCCCTAATTCCGTGAGCTGTGTGGTACCCACTTGACACGGTGCTGGCAAAGTAGAGCAGCCTAAAAATGCAAGCAGGTAATAGAAGCAGGGTAGGTTTGATCTTACGTCTTCTATCCCTGGGAGGTTTGGAGGACTAGCAGATGGGAAGCCAAGTACCTACGCCATCGTCATTACTACCATGGTGTTGCTTGTATGCCAGCTCCCCGGGGTGTGAACCAGCTACTGTGGCTGTGCAAGGGACAAAAAGGCCAGTGAATGACAAAGCGGATGGAGAGAGGCCACACGGCTGAGGAGGCAATGGGGTTTCTGCTCAGGGTCCATCCTGCTTGGTGCCACCCTCCTGCGGAACTGCTACATTGGCACCAGCTTGGGCCACCCCTTGCCTTGCCAGAAGAGTTAATGCCCTTTGAGATTTACTCAGTCTTTGGTTTGGCAATGCCTTTGCAATCCTAGAGTATGAAAAACACCAGGCACAACTGGCTCAGCTGGGCAGATTCCTGCCTGTCCCCTTTTTCTCCAGCCTGAGCATTTGTCCCCAACAAACAAAATCCCATCACAAGCCCATGGATTTAGATAGACTGCTCTCCAACTTGGAGTGAGTGGTAATACTCTATTTACACTGCTAGCAGAGATATGAAGCTGTCCTCCTTGGAATAGCTCTAAATACTCCCTGGGTTCCCATGTGAATATTCCCAGGATGAATATTCTTACATGGTTTTGCAACATTTTTTTTTGGCTGAGGCAGTAACATTTTCTAATGTGTAAATTTGCCTTTTTTTTTTTTTCCGCCTATGCATAAACCTTAAACTCTATCAACAACTAATTGTTTCATGTGTCTCAGACAAAGTGTAATCAACAGAGAGGATGGTGGCTGAGTGTGAAATGACAGAGTGACATTCTATGCTTAAATAAGCAAACTACACCCCAATTGAACAATGGCTCGAAAATGTTTCCATAATAAGGGTGTATAAATTACCCCCATTACTTGGAAAGCTCTTACTTGCATCTTACCAGCCACATTTCTAGTATTCACGAGAGCTAATACACTCCAATCATGATAGACATGCCTCTGTTACAGTAATTATAAAATGCTTTGTCAAAATATCATTGTTTCTACAGAGCTACTGAAGTTGTACGGTCTCCTTGGTATTTGTTTATTGCCTCTGTGAATTAAAAAAAAACAACCATAATTAAAAAGAGGAAGAATAACTACATTTGGAAAAAGCTAAATCACTTTTTGAGATTTATTCTTTGCAAGGGAAAAAGAAAAGATATTTCAGGTTGTGCCAGTACATGATAGGCACCAACCGGGTAATGGAGAGGGGTGATGTATGGAAAAACACAAGCAATAAATCCCCTTTGGATGAAAATGTTTCACTAAGATACACTGCTGGTTTCCCATGGTTGATCTCTATTGCATATGTGTGTGTGTCCATTCGTGTGAGAAGGGTATGGGAGCAGGAAGGCTTTATTCTGAGAGGGCCAAAGCCACCAGTGCTGGTGCTGCTGGTGGTGCTGCCCCTGGTTCTGTGCAGCCCCTCGGAGGGTGAGAAATTCACTCCTCTCTCTTGCTCTCATCTTCAGTTTGAAAAGGAATTGCTAGTCAGTGGACAAGTATCTTTTTCATTTCTGGGTTCCTACAACTTAAAAAAATAGCAACTTCTGTTTTTCTTCTAAAGGCAAATCCTGATACAGTCCAACCAAATAGAGCCCTTGTAATTATTTATTCTGAGGCAATATATCCATTCATGAAATACCTATTTTTTTCTCTCAAATGTTTCTTTTAATGGAGTAAATCTAGTGATGTAAAGCTATAAGAAGTAAATTTAAATATTTTAGAATTATCTGAATATCTGGAAAATAATTATATTAATAAATAAATAAAAAAACCCACAGCAATAAAAGATACCTGATTTTCTTTTAATTTCATGGCTAGATTTACCATTACACCAAAGTAACAAAAAGCACCTGACTTGCACATGATTTTGGTCCTTACTACAATTGCTGGATTCATTAAAAAGATTGTGTTAACTTTATTTTAATAGTGCAAGGGTCTTGAAGTATAACTACTTCCAAAATAAAAATCAGTCAATATAAACAAAAGATTTTAACAAAATGAAATGGCTTAAAGGATTGTTCTGAATTAATTTTAACACATAATGGAACAGGAAAATGTATTTGCATTGTATTACTGTATTTTTTTATTATAAGGGCGTATATGGAGCAAGTTTGGAGAGAAATTGTCCACAGAGAGTGAAGTGCAGTGTCAAATAATAAATATGCTAAATTTTAAAAAAAATTGCCCAGTTTTAACAAGCCACGGCATGAAAGGCATCACCTGTATTTCAAATTAAACATAGCAAGCCCTTCCAGTTTCCTGGAAAACCTGATCCATACGCTAAGATGTTGTACGTTAATTTATACGGCAGAGTTCTTAACATCTGACATCGGCTGTAACATTACAAGTTGTGCTATGACTTTATTAAGGGATGATTTCCAAAGCCCTAAAGGATACTTATAATGTTGTAATATATATTTCTGAAGAGGATTAGGTCTGTGATGCTAAAACCTAGACGTTTTAAAAGCGAGTTTACTGAAATGAGAAAGATTACATATGTCCTTTTGTGCTGCACCAGGTAGAGCTTTTTCACCTTCGTTTCAACTGAATCAGAAACCTCAGCAGTATCACAAATGAGAAATGCACTTAAAATCCCCTGGAGTTTCATTACTGCAATGGGGTATTCCTGAAAAGGACCTGGGGCTTGTGCTGAACCACAGACTGAGTAGCCAATGATGGGAAAAACCTGGAAAAATACGGAAAAGCCAGTACACATCCCTTCCTGCAATGTGTTAATGTTAATATTGGGCTGAGCAGCAGCTGGATTTCAGGGACTGTGTCTGATTTTTGATGCTAGATTTTAAAAAGGCTTGAAAAAGTTGAAAGAGGAGCAAAAATGATGAAAAAGTTCAGAAAACTTGACCTGTGAGAAAAGACTGATGAAACTGGGTTTGTTTTATTTAGGAAAGAGAGGACGGGTAATGGTTTTCCAAGGTGTAAAAGGCTGTTGCAGAGAAAAACACCATCAGTTGTTCTCCAGATCCACTGAGGGTAGAATGAGAAATAAGCAGCTTAATCTGCAGGAAAAAAAAAAAAAAAAAAAAAAAAAAAAAAAAGAAAAAATGTAGGTTAGATATTAGCTAAAATGTCAAACTATAAAGAGACTTAAGCACTGAGAGAGGTTACCTTGGAGTATTGTAAAAAATCTGGCACTGGAGGTTTTTGAGGCTGAGTTAGAGAAGCAGCAGGGGATGATCCTAATACAGGGAGCTGCCACAGGCATGGGACACAGCGTGTCCTTCAGGGCTCACCCAGCCCCTCAGCACTGCCCATTCATTCCCAAAGAAACACAGTTTTTTACCTTCATTGAAGAACAGTCTGGTCAGGTTGGGATTTTCAGACCACAGCACTTTGTTTGAAACAGCCCATTTTTCAGTTATCAGCATCAGGATAAACACTTTTCTCCTCACACGTTGGTGATATTTCTCCTCTCAGATCACTCCTTATTTTAATATCAACATATATATATACACACATAGGGACTTTGAGCAACCTGGTCTAGTGGGGGGTGTCCCTTGCCCATGCAGGGGGGTTGGAACTAGGTGATCTTTAAGGTCTCTTCCAACCCAAATAATTCTATGATGATCCTATGATATATATATATGATATACATATATATGGCTTTTAAATAGGAAAATTGATTATTACCTTGATTGAAGAGATTTTACATTATATGAGTGTAAAAGTTAAAAACCTTTTGTTCTTTTACTGCCTGCACCCCCCTGCCAGGATCACCTGCAGTGAATGTTCCTTGGAGCCCAGTGACCAAACCAAGATTGCCTTTCCCTGTGGGATAGTTCAGACATGTCTCAGTCCTTGGCACGGAAGTCTGCTGTATCCCCAAGGTCACTTCATGCTCTCAGACAAGGAGATACAGGACATTGGTCAATATTGCCTTTCTCTTGCAGGCAAAATGCAAGTTTTTGCCATCATGGTAAAACTTATGTGCTCAGAGATTCATTTGGGATGGTGCCACGAGCTCCCATAGGGGCTTTGGAGCCCCAACAATCCCACCACACCTGGGGTTTTGCAATAAAAATAAGTGAAATCCTATTTTTTCTGATGTAAATTAAAGACAGTGAAGAAAAGGGAAAAGAAAAGGGAAAGCAAAAGGAAAGAGAAAGGGAAAGGGAAAGGGAAAGGGAAAGGGAAAGGGAAAGGGAAAGGGAAAGGGAAAGGGAAAGGGAAGGGAAGTGGAAGGGGAAAAGGCGAAAGGGCAAAGGAGAAAGGGGAAAAGGGAAAGGGGAAAAGAGGAAAGGAAAGGAGAAAAGGGGAAAGGAAATGGGAAAGGAAAGGTTAAGCTTTCTTTTATTTGGGACTGCATTAAAAAAACAAACAACACATCGACAACAGAAGTATTTATTATTGTACAGCATGAAGGCATTTAGCACTAATATCAATAAAAGACCAGAAGAAATTAAGAATGAGACTTCCACTGCCAGGCTTAGGCCAACCCTGCAGACAGTAACTGCTGTGCTCTTCCCTCTCTGTTGTGGTTGCTGCTCATTCCCACCCATGGGTTTGCACCAAGGAGTGTGTCCTGCCACAGGCATCCCTCACATCCCCCACCCTCTCCCTGGGTTGCAGGGCAGAGCCAGGAGCCGATGAGGGTATTTTTTCTACAGGTTGGGGCACTGAGCACCAGGCTTTGTGGATGGCTGGAGAGGGAGAGTAAGGTCATGGCAGGAGGGATGCTCATGAGCTCATAGGCCAAGGACTAGAGCTGCCATTTGGGAGAAAGGATCCTGTCCCTTGCATTGAATCTTTATTTTATATTAATCCATCAGTGGGTAAAAATATGGAAATGCTAGAAACATTTTTCCTCCTCATCCAGCAGCCAAGCCACTGGGTTTGGTGAAGCTCCTTTCTGGGGGTTGTGGGGTGCTGGCTGCACATCGAGTGGTGCAGGTTCAGCCTCTCACCTTATATTGTAACCAGCTTTCCAGTCACATCCCCTTTGTCTTTATCAGGGCTGCAGAAAAGCTGTGCAAAATTTAAATGTGTTTTAAATTTATGAGATAAAAAATAGAGGGGGGATGTGAACAGAGCACATTTGCACAGTGGCTCAACTTGAGAAGAAGTGTGTAAATCTGCACTCTTTTCATCCAGCTCTGTTCTCTTCTCAAAGAAAATCCCCAGTGAAATACTATTCAGAAAAGAGTCACTTTCAAATACGGGAAATGACAGTGCTTTTAAAGTGGCATCTACATGCCCCAAATCCAGGGAAATCTTGAAAATAGAGCATGAATTTGCTCTCAAGCACTGATGGCATAATGCTTGCAAACACAGAATTAAACTGTATCTGATAGAAAAGTTGCGTGCCAGGGTCTATGTACCAAACAGACTATGATTGTATCCTCTTCATTAAACCAAACACTTCCCTTACACAGTAAAAACGGAACAAAAATCAGGAAGAACTGAGTTATTAAAAAAAAAAAGCATCCATAGGTGCTCTTGGGAATGGAGGTTGCTGTGTAAAAGTGATGTGCTATCAGCTCACAGTCAGATCATCCCAAGATACACAACACTGTCAGGTCCCTCACCAGCACAGTAGAGCTTGTTTCTGTCTGTTGCAAGCTATTTGCCCACTACTCATGGCCCTCAATTGTGCTTTTCACCATTTCTGTTGACAAGGTATACCAAAGGATGATTCAGGATACCAGGAATATTGTGGAAAGAAGCATCCATATTTGCCCTGATAGCAGAAAACTTCTGTGCAGAACTGCACACCACTATATTATCTTGTTGGCCCCTGATGTTGCCAATACTTTCAGAATTTTCAGTACCAGATTTTCCTCACCATAACAAAGAGCTCTGATCGTAGCCCTTTCTTACTTACTATTTCTCCCCCTCAAATTCATTTTTAGAAAGAAAGCAGAACAAGGCTCCTCTTCCCCTCTGCAAACTTCTTTATCAACTCCCAAGCCGTTTCAGTATATCTGGGCTCCCTGGCCTGGCTCCTCTCTATGTTCTGCAGCTTCTGTAACACACCTTCACTCCACTTTCTCCCACCTCCACAAATATGCATGTATCCTGAAAAAATAAACAAAAAACAAAAAACAGCAAAACAAATCAGAGTTAGCACAAAAGCATCAACTTTCCAGATTTTCAGTTGGGTTCACTATTTGAGAGGCAAATGCTTTGATCTTGCACCCCTCTGTCCTCAAAATTTCCTCCACTCTCTTGCTAGTCTTTGAGCAGCCCTCTATCCTGCTGTTTGCATGGTCCTATTTTCATTCCTGTCTGTTTCTTCAACTTGCTGTTGCTCAGGAGCTTCCACCTGTCCCTCCATGGTAGCTCACAGTCTGATCAGCCACATGGAGAAAGTTTTGGCTGCACCAAGCTGCATGGTCAGCCTGTGGCTCTACTGCTTCCTTCCTTCTATGGGCTGGAGGCAGAGTGGGTGCTACATTTGAGGGATGTCCACCAAGTAATGCCCTGAGTTTCAGTCTCCCTTCCCTGCACCCATGGTATCTATTGCCACCTGACGTAGCACCCCAAACCAGAGGCTTCAGAGAAGCCAGCAACATGAACCTGAGCTCCAATATTTGAGTTTTTCCTCATTCCCTATCTTTTCTGCTCCTGTTTCTCAATGCACATCTCAAATGGATCCTACAGCCTCTTCACTACAGGCCTGCTCCCTCACCAGACACTGCCAACATTGGGGACCATGAACATCCCAGTTCTGTATTGAAACAAGAGAGGAACGGTGAAAGACAGACCCAATTTTGCCACCACCCGCTCCTGCGTGTGGGGATAAGCACCTCTATGGTGTGGGCTCTGCATCCATATGACTCTGCCTTTGTTCATAACTCAATCTTGCCAGCCTCTGAACTATTTTTATTGCTCTCCTCTGAATAATTTTCAATCTGTCACTATCTTTCAGGTAATGTGGTGCCCATAATTAAATACTGCAGGCGCTACCGCACCAAAGCCATATGCAGACCGACTATTACCTTCTTGTGCTGTGATGTGATGTCTTCAGCCCCAAATCAAATTGGCCTTTTTTTACTGCCATATCTCAAGGCAAACTCATGTCTAATTTACTCCCCACTATCATCTCTAGATCTCTTGCAGCATTACTGCTTCTCGGGTTTTTATCACTGATTGAATATCTGGGGTTTAGATTATTTTTCCACAAATGTAGTAGCTTCTATTTTCTGTGTTGAATCTCATTTTATTCTCCACTCATTTTTCCTACCTTTTCAGACTCCTTTACATTATTTTGCTCTCATCTTTGGAATTTCCAAATCCACTCAGCTTAGCCTAGCTTGCACATTACATCAACAAACCATTCACTTCTTCTTTTAGATAATTAAAACAACTGGTAAAAGGTTCCCGATTGGGCAAACTTTTTTAGCACATGCCTCTAACTTTTAGGAGTCAACAGGACTTGGGTATGGGATGAAGTACTCACAGGCACACTTGTCAGTTTGGTTGTAATAGAGAGAGCATCCTTCACGTTTGAAGTGCAGAAGGTATTTGTGGTGGGGTTGTGGGGGGATGGACAGGGTGACATGGGACAGAGGGAAAGGATGCACTGAATGCCTCACGTGAAGCAAACTCATCATGGGCTGCCAAGTGCATCCACGTGTCCTCACCTGCACAGCCAGGGCTTGTGTCAGGGTCTTGCCCCATTGAGATGCCACCAGAGCCTCCTCCAGATCAGTTTGTTGCCATTCCTCAGTTCTTTCTGCTGAGAGATGTTTGAAACCACGTCAATCTGAATTAATGTTGGGAGTAAGACACCAGGAGACAGCAGTGACTGTTTTATTAAAATCCAAGGACCCAAAGTCCTGAACTGTGGTCACGTGGGTAGTCCCATGTACTCTGAGCATCAGACCTTAATTCACAAATTTTGAATTTCTATTAAAAGGAACTCAGTGTTTGTTGGTCTTGATTTGCTTTTCCTAAATCCCTGCTGCTTGTTTGCTCTATTTACCTCTAAGTGCCTGATCTCACCAAAGCCAATGGAGAGATACCCTTTGCCTCTCAGCATCTTCAGATCAGGCTGCAAGGATTTATCTACCTGGAGAAAAATATCTGGAATATCTACAGTGAAATAAAATCGGTCCCAACATCTGAAATGTATTATTTGGATAATCTGCTCTAAAGTAAAAGGCATCTGGTTCTGGAAAATTCCACTTGAAAGATAACAGTGTTTATTCTGAACCAAAACCACATTTATCTGGGTATGCTGCCCACATGGAGAGGTACTCCAGAGCAGCTGCTTCTTAGTATGTCTTTTTATGGCAGAAATACTTTTATTTTTTTTGGCAGAATTACTTTTTTGGCCAATTTCCCTGCACAAACAAGCCCAACTGATGTTTCTCTTATAGTATTTGTTCCTTTTACTGTACCTGTATTTGTTCCAGTTACTTTTACTAGAAAAAAAAGCAGGAACAGCTTTCTTCTAGTATCATTAAAATTTTATTTCTAATTTTCCTATAGCTCCTCATCTTTACAAAAATAAAAGCAGAGAAATTGGCAGTACTTGAGGAAATTTTTTAGCTAATTCACTTAGCAGTGAAGAAATCTGGGTTAGGTAGTTTATATAGGGTCTGATTTTGTAGAATCAGACTGAATTGTCTTATTTATTCTGCTTCTCCTTAGGAGATTCCAGTCCAGATCCTGCAGATATTTGGGTAAGCACGTTTGTAGGATTGCTTGTGAAAAGTTAGTTTTAAGTATATGTGTAAGAATATTTTAGGAAATAAACTGTGATGATGAAGAAGGCTGGCTGATGGCAAGCTGACTCCTGGTGGGGAGGCTTCAACTCACTCAGTCAGGCAAGAGCAATACAGACCCTGACCCGTCTGTCCACTCAGACAAACCCACACAACCTCAGGTCTGAGGAACAAATGCTCAGAGTCAACAACTGAGCATCGATGCACTCTTCACAAATCACATTTCAGAAAACACCATGCAAGAATATTTGGTAATGAACATCTCAGAAACCTATGCTACCCTCTTAGACAGCCTGTGACCAAAAAACACACAAAAAAATTGAGTGGATATTTTGCCATACATTTTTCCACAGTTTTTACCTTTGCTTGTTTATTTATTTTACTAAGTGTTCTGACCTTCCTACAAAAGTAGCCCAAACTTCTTTTATTCTTCTTATTAAGGATAGATATTTAAAAAAAAATAAATTCAGCAGTCCAGCAGTTTTTGATTCACCCCTAATTTAATCCCCTTCTAATTAATTAATGGGCCTACTGTGTCTCCAGAATGTCTTTTCCCTTTGATATATGTTTTAAAGCCCTTTTTAAGTTCTTTGGTTAGCTTTAAATTCTTTTTTTCCCCCTTATCCTTATTATTTCCCCTATAATCCCTAACTGAACTTGAGTATGCTTGTTTGATTCTTTCCCCTTCCCCCTCCTGCTTTCTAATTTTGACTACAGCTTTTTTTTTTTCCCCCCTTTTTTTTTTTAATTAAAAAAAATTAAAGCCTCAGATCTTTGCACAGTCCCTTATGAAGCCACATTGGCCGCTTCTTCTTCTCTCCTTTCTTCATTTTGAGAGGAGCAGGAGTCTCTTGCAGCTTAATTATGGTTTCTTGCAGGATTCCCCCTGCTTCCCCTCACGCTGGTGGTTGTAAAGTATTCCTCCTCCTCTGCAGACTTTTGTTAAATACAGTATGCACGGCACATCCCAGCCTTTTAGATCTACCAGATTTCTCCCTCGTTGAGATATAAAAATACCTGCTTATGGATTTACATCCAGGGGGCTTTTTGCTATCCCTTGCCTTGTTTCTGGCATTAAATCTGCTTCCAGAAGGACCAGGGGATGCTGCTCCTTTTGTTATTAGCTTCAGCACTTGATTTTTTACATTGTTTTCCAGTGAAATGCAGCTACAAGGTTACAATTTTTCCATGGTCAACATTTTGGTACATTTTATCTATTTCACTTAAATATAGCTGAAACCAGGGCCAGATCCTGAGCAAGGGTAAATCTCTGCAACCTTTTACTCCCTTAGAACTGTTTTCTGCAGGCAGCAGATGCGACTCAAAGTTCCTCAAGACACTTGGGAGCTTTTCAAAGCCCTTCTAATTTTCCTGATAATATTGGCACTCCTGGGTGCTAGTTTCCTTGTAGCTTAGTTGTTTTTTTTTTTTTTTTTTTCTATATATATATAAACCTGCAAATGTTGATAGCTTCAGTTTCTGGAATCAACTCTCAGTCCTCATGAAGCTATTTTAATTAGAATGGGAGGGCTCTGTTAACTAAAAGTGGAAGAAATATTGATGTGAGGATGGTCTGAATTGTGCTCAGCCTAGCGAGCATCTTGTAACTCCTTGTGAATGCTGAAGGAAGAAATTTTAAATACAGTTGGAGGAGTTTAATTTTTTTCTTCTTTTTTAATTTTTTTTTCTGTTTTTTCCCCTTTTTTCTGCCATCACCTACTACTCTGACCTAAAATCTTTTGTTCTCGTATCTGTGAAATACCACATTCCCAGCCACTCTTTTCACAACAGGCATGGAAACCCAGCAGGTTTACAGCATCTTCCCCATCCCTAAGCCCACATCGGATGCCTTACAGTCCTGTCACATTTGTTTGCATCCCCTTGGTTTTAGTTCCTCGCTCTTTTCCTCCGTACAGCCTTGGCCCCCTGGTTTCCTTTGCGCTGCCTTTCATGCCAGCAGACTCCGGAGGGTTAATTGTTCACCCGGGCTGGGCGAGGTTGAGCCCGGGCAGAGACGCATTTCCTCTTGTTGTGACAATTGTTCGGGCTGTTCGCCCCTCCGCGCTCCAATGAGTTGCTCTCCCTCCGCTGTCCGCACCGCCTGGGATGGCTCTCCCGCGCCCAGGCACGTCCCAGCACGGCGCTGCTTTGGCTTCCCCTTCGGTGAGACTTTTCCTCTGTCTTTGCAGCAGATTTGCAGCCATTTGGGCTTGGGGTATTTTTGCCATCCTCCGTTCGGGCTGGGGGTTTTGTCCCAGAGCCAGTCTTGCACGGGCTGCCCCAAGATTGACTCCTGGTCCTTCTGGACTTTTATTTTATTTCATTCAGTGTTGGCACCATATGGCAACTATGGCAACTGAATATATAACCCTATTCAGTTTCTGACTTCAGTCTGGCCTATTAAAGGGCTCCATGCTCTGGTCTGGAGAAAAAAAAAAAAGTGATTCCTATAGGGCACAGTGATAGAAAAGTTCAAATAACACTTAGCTGCCTCTGGAGTTTCCCTTTTCTGATGTGACCAGCAGGAAAAAAAAAAACAACAAACCAAAGAAAAAGAAGATAAATATATTTGACAAGGTTTCACATTGGGCAAGCAAATAATACATGATGTTGAAAGCGGAACAGGTTAGTTTGAATTAATAATACAATTATAGTATATATAAAATCACAGCATGCGAAAGGCCTGTCAGCAACGTATTTGTGTTTATCTTTGTTTCATTTGAGTTGTAAAAAAGGCTGGAACCCACTGCTTCTCTGAAAGCCTGCTGCTTTATTAGCAGATGGCTAATAAAGGGCAGAAATAAATGTCAGAGGGAAATATTTAAAAGCATCCCGGTGACTTAGGGATGTGTGTCAGTTGGGACACATAATTTATTTAGGCATTTTTTCAGAAGTTGCAACTGGAGTGTGCACTTGATCACATGAGTAGTTTGACTTGTGCACTCCCTTTGAATGCAAGTTAAAGTTACTCATGTGCATAACTCTCTTCAGGACTGGGCCTTACGGCTGCTTCTTCCTTCTGAAAAGACACTGAGGGAACTAATTTTTCTGATGATTAATCTCAAACACTGCACCTGCAGTGCCTGTTTTCACTTGAATGAGAAGAGATTGATTTAACTAGCTATCTTTCTGTCTGTCTCATTATCCATCTCCCGTAGCATCTCGGTACCTCAAAAAATGATGATGAACTTATCTTCCCAAAAGCTGTACAAGTCAGGGCAGTATTATCTCCACTTGCCAGATGGGGAGATCAAGGTAGGAAGCAGCAAAGTGATGTCAGGTCGTGTAAGAAGTTGATGGCAGAGCCAGGCAGTGCAAAGATCTTTCTGGATTCCCAGATCCACGCCATAATCCCAGTACCATCCAGATTGCCTTTTAGATCCTCTGAAAAGGATTAATAAATCCTGCTGCTCAAATCCCAGCTCATGCTCATGGAGGACCAAAACCTCACTATGGTCCAGCATTGACTATTTCTGCTCGCTGAGCAGAGCACTTGCAAAACACACGTCCCATGGCAAGGGAGCTATGTGGGGGTTGGAAGAAAGGAGCAGCTTCTCTTATTTAAGAATAAGAAAAATATCTCCATTAAAACTAGGACTGAAAGTAGACACCTGTTGAGGTTCCTCCATGAGCCCCTGCAGTGCTGTGCTCTAGTATGGCTGGAGTAGCAGAAGGTGAGCACAGGAATGCTGGGAGGGACGCCAGCTAGGAGCATGGCACGGGCAGAGTAGCCATGCCATGGAAAGTGGTCTCCTTTGGATGGGTGAATACGTGAGGGACCATCTGGGAAAGGGATACTGATGGACCCATTGAGTGTTTCCAATGGAAGTCCCAACCCATCACACAGGGAGCTGAAGGACTCTGTCAGTGGTTGCGTCTCCAGTGGCTTGACAGCAATCAAGTCCTGGCCATGCTATGTGGAAAGCCCTTGTGGCAAATACCCTTGACACAAGGTTTTTTGCGTGAATATTTCAACATTTCTGGGTGCAATTCCCTGCCGTCTTCCAAGGTGAACCAACAAGATAGCAGCTCCAGAATAAGGGACACCTATCCCAATGTATGGTCTGCTGAATACTGAGAGGAACCTTGGTTTCTTGTCCTCCCTCCAAAATTACAGCTTGAATCCAGGCTGCACATAGTACTGAGGGGTGACCCAGACACTGGCCATCCCTGGTGCTTTCTGTCCTACTCGTTCAGCCCTGAACTGCTGGAGTGCAGTACTGACCTGCTCTAGACAGGACCCAGCTTCATGGTGATCCCACCAGGAGTACACCATAACTGAGGCCATCTGGCAAACTTTCAGGCATCCCAAGGTCAGCAGGGGGCCATTTTTGTGGACATTGGTAAAGGTGGACACAAGCTGGATTACTGAGCTCGGGGCAGTGCCACCAGCCTGCCTGCAGAGATGTTGCCCAGACAAATGCAGGTGACAGCAGAGATCAGCTCTGGCAGGTGACACCACTGAAATCACAGGCTTGCCAGCCTGAGCTCCTACAGCAAATGCACAAACAACATTAATTAAATTCCAATAGCACCAGCTTTAATTAACTTTTTTGCTGTCCTGGTGCCCAGTAGCACCTCCTACCCCCAGCACCAGGAGGACCACACTGCAGTGAACGCCAGCTGATGGACGTGGCACCGTGGCTTCCCAGGTGCCCAGGCATGACCTGGCTGGGTGCCAGCGTGGCTGCTGGGGACAGCAGAGCCCACAGCAAAGCTGGCTTTGTCTTTGTGCCCCAGCCCCAGCCAAGTTCCCGGGGGAAGGCCCTGCAGAAACCATTTTAGAATGCGTCGAAGGAGGAACTGGCTCACCACAGGTTAACTTTTCTGGGCATGTCAGCTCCATTGCTTTCAACAGGGCTACAAGCACGGAGGACCTCACCTTTCTTTCTTCTTAATGTATATCTTAATGTGCAGTCGATGGGCTAGTTATCTTGTCAGGGGCCTGGGGTAAGCAGGGGGCTGATGGGCGACGGCAGCCAGCAATAGTTCTTCACATGCCGCTTTGTAGTGTGCACCCAAGTATTACAAGCTTGGGTCCAATACAAATAAATAATTAAGCACATTTCCTGGGGCAAGAAAATGAAAACTTGGAGCTGTGGCAGGAATGAATAAGTACAAGATCTCTAGACCTGCAGCGCATGCAGGCAGCGTGTGACTGACAGTGGGTTTCTTGCAGCCATCACATCAAAAGACTCCAGAAAACTGCTGTGCTGGGTGTCACGAGAGATGAGGCTTTGGCTCCACCAGCCCTGCCAGAGAAGGACCTGGCACAACACAAGCCAGGGGACTTGGGATTTTGAGCACCCCTAGGAAGCTTTGCTGAGCTTCAGATGGTGCCACTGATTTTAGCCTGTTGGTCTGGGAGTGAAGAGGAGGATAAAGGCCTTCCTATTCCTCAGCCTCACAGGTGGAGGGTGGGCAGGAAGTGAACCTCCAGGCAGGACCCCAGGGGATAAGTGAGTTGTGTCCTGTGTCCCCATGGAGCCCCTGGCTCTTTTCAGAAATGGGTCTGCTCCCATCTCCCACCCCAGCCCACCCAGTCATACTGCCCCACTCCTGGGACCCAGTGCACACTTATTTCCTCAGAAACATTTGTACAAGCCTGAAGAAAGGCAGGAGTTTTAACTGTTGGCACTGAAGATCCTCCCACCATGTGGGCTGCCATGCTGGGAGTGCCTGATGCCCAGAACTGCTGCTTGGCACATGGTATGTGTGCTTGGAAAACGTGTTAGTGCAAAAGTCATCCTTTTCCAGAGAAAACCCGGGTTGCCTCCTAAATCCATTTCCAATATGTCAAACAAAGTGGGGATGGTTGGGGCATAGGCAGCAAGAAGGCTTTGAACACATCTGTGTGCTCAGCTCACTGCTGAAGAGGGACAGGGCCAAGATTAAGCTCCCCAACTTTTCACTGGTTTCTCCAGCTAGGTTTTCTGGTGCAGGCTGGAGTCTCTGAAGAGATTTCACCATTTTGGAGAATTACACTTTTGAAGCAAGGTCTGCACCTCATGGCAGATTGATGCAGAACAGGATGCTCCCAAAACACCACTTGGGTGTGCACAGTTGCCATCAGCTCCATCTCAGGACCATTGTAAAACAGACACTGGGTATCATTGTTTGAGTTTGCATTTTGGCCTATCCTTTTCCAATAACCTGAATTTTTCCTCTCTCTCCCTGTGGATTGTTTTAAACTCACCTTTTATTTAATTTCCTTTGAGGATCTCCAAAATACGTGTCCTCCTGACAGTAAGACAAGTGCAAGATGAAATAGGGGGAAGCTGATGAAATTAAATGCAAGTAATAAATTGTCTCATCCAGAATTTTTTCATATTAATTTAAAGTTATTTTTCCTGTCAGAATACCAAATGAAATTATATCAACCAGTATGATGGGATCTCACAGATTTGACAGCTGTTTTATGCTCTAATAAGTAGTCTACATCTACACCCACACATTTCCTTGAAAGCTGATATCAGCTTCTGGAATTATTGCATTCAAGCCCTGAGAAAGTGATAAGGAATAAGTCGATAGAAAGTAGCCCTATCTAAATATTAGTGCTGGACAGAGATACAGCATTTTAACATATGTCCACCAACATCAATCACAGCCTAGGCTCCAGGTAAGAGCATGCAGAAGCCACTGTGGTGCTTCCATTGTCAGACACCTTTGTCTGACACCATTCAATCTTTAGGAACCACAGCTTTTCTTTGTGGAAGGACCCATGTCTCTTGAAGCTAGAAATATCTCTGAGGCCAAGCTGCTTGTGATCTGAATGATCTTGGGTTTGCTACAGAAGAAGCAGAAGAGCTGCTTGTTGAAAAATCTAATACAACACCTGGAACTAAGGTTGAGAAGCCCCATCTTTACTGATTTCTGTGAGGTCTCAGGACTTCCATCCAGAAGGACAGTGTCCACTAGGAAGCCTGAAGCCCTCCTATCCCTATTTTAGGGACATGGTTTAGCACTGGACTCAGTAGAGTTAGGTTAATGGTTGAACTTGATGATCTTAAAGGTCTTTTCCAACCAGAACAATTCTGTGATCCCATAGCAGAACTGGAGGGACTTTATGTTTTTATCAACAAAGTAAGTTTTTTTCCCCATCTTTCCTCTCTGTAGGAAAAAGAATTGGGAAAACTTAGCCTATGTATTCTAGGTATAACTCATTCATTCTCCAAGATGTAATCATGAACAAGAGCTGCTAGAGATGGGATCTGGTGCTGAGAAGACTATTCCTAGTTCTGGGCACTTGCAGATAAAGAGAAAGATAATAATGTTGATATGGACAGTGTCCATAAAGTGTCAGTTTAAAATTCTGCTGATTTGTTCTTAACTTGAAAAAGCTCCAAAAATTAGTTAAATTGCCTTGAATTGGTAATTAAGTTTTTTACAGAGAAATCGTCTCTATATGTTTCTGTACAACCTAGCTTTTCCAGGAATCCTCCATTCTCAAAAAGCCTAAGAGAACTTCTATTTTCTGTCTGAATCATCTCTTAGAATTCCCTTCAGTGGTGGATCCAGTGGAAGGGACCATAAAGATCCCCTAATAGAAGCAGCGACATCTCCCAGTAAACCAGGTTGCTCTAAGCCCCATCCAACCTGGCCTTGAATGCTTCCAGGGACGGGGTATCCACAGCTTCCCTGGGCAACCTATTTCATTGTCTCACCATCCTCACAGTGAAGAATTTCCTCCTAAGATCTAACCTAAATCTTCTCTCTTTCTGTTTAAAGCCATTAGCTCTTGTCCTCTCGCTCCCTTGTAAAAAGTCCCTCCTCAGCTTTCCTGTAGCCCCTTCAGGTACTAAAAGGCTGCTATAAGGTCCCCCCAGCACCTTCTCTTCTCCAAATAAAGTAAAGTAGCTTAGATTATTTGAGGTGTGTTTTAAATATTAACTCTGAGTGCCCCACTGAGCTTGATGTATTTGGACAATAAGTCCTTAAGAAAAACTTTTTTTAACCGTGTCAAGATGTTGGGTTCATTTCACCTTTGGGAGCAACAAAAGTAAGTTCAAACAAATCCCTGAAGTTTTCATAGTATAAAATAAGTCTCAGCAAGAAGAGAATTGAGCACTTAGACCATTGAGAAGGGTGATACGGATGTCACAACACGTGCCACTCTTTCCTGCAGTGTCTGTGGAACTGGCAGAGAGTATATACTGTCTGAAAGATATTCTGGATACCTTCTGGAGACGTTCCCATAAACACTAACCAAACAGGACCTTCCATACAAACCTGTGGCTTACATAGAGTCTAAAAAGCCTGAAAGAATTACTGTAAATGGAAACCCATTGTGAGGATTGGAAGAGCATCTCAGAATGACTCTGATGGTTCCAGATCACATCAACATGTGCAATACTCTACATACATACAAGTTATATCCCAGGTACCACCAAACTTTATGTAGGTGCTTTTCTTCCTTATTCATCCAGCAGGACAGGTCTGCCATGAGACAATACAGTCCCTGCTCACCTACAGATCCTGACAACTGAAAGTGTTTGGGAAACAATTCCACCTGTGTGTTTCATGTGCTTCAAATGAATCATTCCTAATTTCTTGCACAGTCAGGACAAGATCTTGATCTATATGGGGCAGGTAACAGTATTGTCCATGCAGACACCAACTTGTTGCTGACAGCCCTGCTAAGGCAGTGTAACCTACATGCCTTCCTGAATACAAGCATTAAAAATCAGCTTCCTTTCAAGCTAAACTAATATTTTATTAAAGCCAGTTGTTATACAGATATAAATCCCATAGCTATGAAGTATAAAAGAGGTTTTCAAGCTGACTCTCCTTGGACTGTGGCAGCTTAAGTCCTGTTGCCATTGCTGAAGCTCATCAGGAAATCATTTGAAGGGCTCAAAGGTTAAGAATCTGTGTTTTCATCTGGACACAAAGGTGAAAGATCAGATGGATGATCTCAGCTATTTGTGTTTTGTCTTTTTATCATCATCTTCAAACGAATCCAGGAGCTGTTCATTGAGCTTCATGATGGCAGGGCTTTCTCAGATGTATTCAGGGTTGTTTACAGGTTTTTCAGGAGAGAAGGAAGACCCTTCCTGAAGAGAAACAGCCTGAACTGGTGATATTCTTTGCTAGTTCTATCCCAGCAATATTTCAGGAAGCCCCTGAAATTAGACATTAAGTTGTGCACCAATACGTAACACAAAGCATGAGCTCTGGCCTTACTGTTCAAAGAAGGACGACAGGTGGATAAAATAAGCACAGCAGACTGAGGGATGGAGGAGAAAAAGGAAAAAAACAGGAAAAGTAAGAGGGACATAAAGTCCACAGTGACAAAAGAAGATTCCGTTTCTAAATATAAAAAAAATCAATAGACAGCCCTGCACACCCATCAGAGAAGATAAGCCAGGAATCTCCCAAACACAACATTCTGGAGTAAATCCAGAGTTCTCCTCTGGAAACTTTGGGTCAAATGATGGCCAGGCCCAAGGTGCTCCAAGGACCATTGCACTTGATGGTGGAGCTGCAGAGAACCATTTGGAGGATGCACAAAAACATGTAGCAATGGCCATGGCCACCCCACCAGTGCTGCAGCTGCCAGGTTTGCATCTCCACCCAAGGCAGAAACATGCTTGAAGTCAAACCATGAAACCCATGCTTGCTCCTAGAGGCTGGGAAACATCTCCCACCATGGAGACTTTGCGAAGTCAGTGAGAGGTGACTGTTCGTGCCTACAGCACATCCCTCCTGGTGTCCCAGCCTCTGGCTCCCACTAAGGAGAGGGCAGCTCCCTCGTATTCCACATGTGATACACCAAGGCTCTTCCCCAGTACTTTAAAAACCCTCCACAGTGCAGCAGAGCTGGACAGAAACATACTGACAAATTCTCCCTTAAGGAGAAGCAGTGTTAAGCTAAAAAGACTCCTCCATGGAGAGAAGATGCAACTTTCTTTTTCCTTACAGGCTCTGGGTAGCAGACAGCTGTAGGCAGATATGTCTGTCCCTCTTTTGAACCTGGAAGGCAGCAGATAGGTGGGTTTCCTGAGCCCTTAAGGATTGATCGTACAGGAGAAGCAAAAGTATGGGGAAAACAGGACAGTCACTCGTTTTGGGGAGGAATCAAGCATGATGGAATCTGAAACCAGGAACTACCCTGTGCACCACACTATGCTACCATGTGAGACAGCCTTGCGAGTGCAACTCCCCCAGGTGATTGCCGAGGAGGAAAGCCTGGGGTGGAGTCAGAGATTTTGCTGACTGTTCTCCTCTCTCACAGAGATCACATCATTCCCAACCATTCCTGCTGCTCCAGCGTCCTCAGCACCACTGGGTGTGCTCAGCACCACTAAGTTATTTCTCAGCCTAGTTTCAAGTGGCAACTAGAGACCTGACATTCAGGGAAGTGGTTGAGTCACCATCCCTGAAGGTATTTAAAAGACATATAGATGTGGTATTTAGGGACATGGTTTAGTGGTTGAGTTGGTGTGTGGTGTTAGGTTTACAGTGGAACTCAATGATCTTAAAGGTCTTTTTGAACTTAAATGATTCTATGATTCCCTGGAGGTGTTCAAGGCCAGGTTGGATGAGACTTCGTGCAGCCTGGTCTAGTGTGAGGGGTCCCTGCTCATAGCAGGGAGGTTGGATCCTGATGATCTGTAAGGTCCCTTCCAACCTTAACCATTCTATGATTCTATGATGATTCCATAAGTGAAGAGATGCTGTTAGTCACCCTGGAAAGTGAGCACAACCAGGGAAACCATGTCTATCGGGAATGAAGGTCAGTAATCCAGGTAAGCTGCGACAGCCAGCTGTGCTGCAGGCCTGCTCTAACCTGGGCCAGTATAATCAATGGCATTGAAGAGGAGAAAGAAAGTCTTGATTTTGGTGCAGCATGCCACAGACAACCTTTGAATGCAAAATTTCATGACAGCCCCTACCATGGAAATATAAAGATCATTATAATAACTATAAATAATAAATGCAATGCATGTCTGAATCCCAGTACATATCTTGATTTAAGTAATGTGGTGCAGCAAAACAGGGGTTGGCCAAGGAATGAGGGTATGTGATTTCTAGTCCTGTTTCTGCCAGATTTTGTCTCTGCTCCTTGTTGGTTTAAGATGCAGGTAAAGATGCTTGTTTACCCTGGTAAACTGCTTTGCAATGTTCAGTTTGCTCTGATGAAAAGCACAAAGGCTATATGAACATAACTCGGGATCAGAAAACACCAAATATCTTTAAATTCTTTTTATGATCTTACCTGGTCATGCAAAGTGAAGCCTTTGAAAGTAAAAGCAAAATTACCCTGAGAAAATCAGCCTTGCATATTCCCACTGCCTGGGATTCAGGCATCATTGCTGTATCCTCCCAGGCTGCACCATCCCCAGGTGACCATGAGCCCCTCTGCTCCCATGTGGGTGTAAGGCATGACTGGGAGGGCTCTGGGAGACACTGGCTTCAGTCAAAGCCCATTCCAGCTAGGTGAGTGTTAAGGCACAAGCTAAGTCTTAGGGTTTAATTATCCATGGGAAGCTTCCTTAGGAAAGGCAGCTTCACAGGCTGGGGACTGAGGGCTGGCAACACCACCTGCACTGGAATTAAACCCAGGGAAATGGAAGAAGACAAGATATTTGAAACCAAATGATTTACCAAACCTAGACAGAACAGTTTTATATTCTGAAATTCAGTGGTAATGGGGGAATTAGGAGGCAAGAACACACATGGGGTATATCAATAACCAAAGCCTCACAAAAGGCACAGCTCCAGCTCCCCCCTACCTCTAGCCATCTAGGCACAAGGAACCTGGAGGCTCTTGCAGGGTGCTGGCATGCTCTCTTTGCACCCATCAGTCATAAATTTCACAGCTTAGGAATGAGACTGGACCTTCTTCTCCTTCCAGAAGAGCCAGGAGTGTCTCACTGGATGAAATGAGGTACACTTTGCAGTGCAGTTCACGTGCCACAACAGGCAGAGGAGTGTGCAGTGAGCTTGGGGCACAACCACGCCATCCTGCTGCTCGTACAAGGCCAAGCACGTGGGATCCCGATCCCAACCAGGGCTGGGAGCCACTCGTCTAACACAGCTCATAATTAACAATGATAATAATGAAATTCAAAGAGAAAACAGATCAGCTCAAGATACCCTGGCCACTGTGTAACACACTTTGCACAGTGCTTAACCTTCGTTTTCCCACTCTTCATGACAACCACGTCATGCTGAAAATTATATCCCGACCCTCGGTCCTGCTCAGCAGCAAATGGCTGGTGCTGACCTTATTTTTGATGCATTTTGCCTTTAGCACAGGTCTGAGTGGTGTCAGCCTGGTGCAGCTCCTGTGCTCCTGCAATGCTGACGTCAGCTGGACCCCAGCCCTCATTTCAGGAATTAGCAGAGCTGTCCAACACGTGCAGTCAAATAAATCCAGCCCTGCCAAGCACCAAGGCTTTCTGAACTCTCACCTTTTGCTCATGTCATATTTAATATGACAGCAAATATTATTATTTTACATTTTTTTTTTAGCATTTGGGAAACATTTCCATATCTAAATCTTTCCTTTCATCCTTCCTTCATTAATGCCTGTGTCACCTCAAGGGCTGTCATAATTCCTTATTGGCTGCTCTTCCAGAATTTGCTTTGAGAAAACTTCAGCCAGTTTTGAATGCGGCTGCAAGGTTAACTAGAAATAGAAAATGTCACGAACATGCTGGATATAGATCCCTTCTGCTTCTCTGCCACTAAGCCAGCTTTTCATAAAGTTTGAAACTGATATTAATATTTAACTTTTAACTCACAAGATCTTTCATGGTCTCAGCTCTGCTTAATTAGCTGACATTTAGCTCCCTCTATTCCACAGCACACACCTAGGAGTCCTTGGGTACCGGTTTATTAACATTCCCCAAAGTAGATTGGAGCAGGCGGTTACCAGAACCTTTATCAATTGCTCCCGAAGGCGGTGGAATTTATTGCTGAATGCCATTAAACCAGCCAGGTCTGTAAATATGGTTAAAGGCATGAAGACACCCTTGTTTTCCAAAGCTTCTTGCTCGGTTGAAATGAGCTTTGTGAATTGGTCTCTCTCTTTCTTTTACTCTTTCGCATGCAGCCTTGCTGAGGAGCTCCTAAAGACAGACTCTGCATTAACCTATATAGCAGTAAGCACAGTTCTGCTGTTAATCAAGGCTCCTGCAGCCATACACGCTGCTGCAGCGCTGCTCCGACACAGACACGGCTGCCTGGAAGCCACCGAGCGTGGTAACTCCACCTTGCATTTATTCACTAACCTTTCACTCTCTTCCTTTACTGAAAGCTTTCCACCTTCCTATCGGGCCTCAGAAATCCCCCGCTCAGACAATATAAGGTGTAGGGGTTGGTTTTACGTGCACACTGTGCCTGTGGGGACATGTCACAAGCATTTCTCCCCTCGCTCCCTTCCCTACTCTGGGCTGGTCTTGTGTTGCCACCTTCATCCCTCCAGTGGCTGAGGTGCTCCTGCTCAGTGCGTAACTCCAAGAGTTCTCAGAGTAACCGTATCCATCCCAGCACTAAAAGTGAGGACTATTTTCAGTGACCGACTTAATTGAAGATCTCTCACAACTCCATAACCACAATACTAATTACCTACTTAAGCCTCCAGAACAAAGTATGCTGTACTTGGATGCGTACGCCATACTTACGGGGTGTTCCTCAAAAGACCAAAAGACCCTTTAATAGTATTTCATTTAATACATATCTGGCTCTCCTGATTTCTGGTAAACATCACCTGCATTAGGAACACCATACAATTTAATATTTTGCTTGTGAAATTCTAACATGCTTGTTCTTTATGCCAATGAAACAGTAACAAGCAATATGAATGTTCTGAAAAATTTTTTTTTATGAATCTATCGCAGTAAGAGCAATTTCAGACTACAGAGACAAATATGAATAAATAATGTGACTGGTTAGTGAATAAACTTGTTCTACGGCTTATCTTAGTAAATAAAATGTTGATCTTGTTGTTCACGATCTCACTTCATCCCTTTTTAGTTCCTCATTGAAATGAATTCAGTGACCTCAACTCATTCGGTGTAAGCCAGATTTGAAATAAATTCTGTCACCACAAATATGCTCTTTGCCTGATATATTTACCATGGAAAATGAAATAAACTGTTTTAAACAAAATGTATTAACAGTCCACCCAAACTGGGGACTCCAGTTTCTCCAGGTCAAATATAAGAGTTATATCCCATGTCAACAGACTAAATCTACTTGCTCTGGCCAAGAATCTGGTCCTCCTTTCTGAGAAATGACCTTTACATTTCTGTTGCACTGATAAAAGGCTCGATCATGGCTTTGAATACATCTCTGACTTCATCAGAGTAGGGTAAGATAAATAAGGGAGAAAAGACGGGTCTGAAGTGAGGACACATTTATTTGATTTTCCATGTAAGTTTTGAGATGCTCATCTCTTGGAAGGAACTGAGGACACCAGCTAAGGGCAGCTCTATAAATATCTGGATAGATGGGATCCCAAGCAGCTCGTGTCATATAGTATCATATCGTATTATACTATAATATAATTTTTACCTAACCTGCTAACTCACAGAAGATAAAATACATGAATCCTTTTTTAGCCAGAGCACTTCTTACTGAACCCAAGATGACTTTAGCTTCACCAAGAGCCTCACAAATTTAAAGTTTGCTTTTCAGCACCTACTTCAAAAAAATGGTAATGAAACAATCTGAGTGTTTACCCCAAAGATAAATACCCCAGGCTGGTGACAGTACGTATTAGATGTGATCTACTACAGAATTGCTCTAGTTGCCCTCAAGTTACACCAGGATAAGACTGGGGTGATACAGGGATGAATCTGGCCCATATCTTATCATTGACGAAAAAAGGAGCAATACAAAAAACCTTTGGTAGTTTTTCACTGTGAAATTCAAAGACAGAATGTAAAAGTGCAAATTATAGCTTAAAGAAAGACTTTCCCTCTGAAGGCTGTATATTAACACTATCACCCTGTAGTGTTTTCTCAGCATAAAACACAATAACCTCAGTGGCTGAATGCATGCACTGAGCACGACACTCCAAGACTTCATGCTAAGTAAAACAACCCAGCCAGGTAATCAGGAGCTCTTTTTATCATGATTGTGATCAGTTTTGAGGGTATATCAAATAAAGTACAAGACAGCACTAAAATGTTAAAACAACAGAGAAGAAAACCCTAACATACCTGCCTGAAATAATTTACCCCACACTGTTACAGAAAGCACGTAAGTTTCCTCTAATTAGAAAAAGAAAGGAACCCCCACAGTTACTTTCTGTTACCAAATTTTTTTGTTTATTTTGATCTTTTGATAATGGTACACATAGCTTGCACCGTGCTGTCCTCCCGGATAATCAGTTTTCTTTGTTGCTTTTATGAGTTTTTCATGTTGAATGATAAAAAGAGGATGCTGGGGAGAAGGAAAATATTTTTAAATTCAGGGGGAAAAAAAGACATTATCAAAAATAAGGTGAAGGTTAACTAGGCTTTGAAATTGCTGCACAGATTCCCGGCACCTGTGTTCTTTTTATATGACCTGGTCATATATGCTTTTAAACACACACTTTAGGCCAAATCTGTCTTTTCTGTCCATTTAAAAATCAACAGATTTCACAGAATGGAAATAGGGGGGAACTCAAACCTTTCCCATCAGTTTGTTACGGATATGTGTTCGGTTTATATGGAATGTGTAAGAAACATTTTGCTGCTCTCAGATTTTAAACTGAGCCAACTGACTGCAGGTTTTGCAGATGAGGTGAGCTCAGTCTCCATGCTGAAGACCCCATCTCAACATAAATTGGCCATCTGCAGACAGAACCAAGTAGAAAGAGAGTTCAAATATTGGAAAGTTTCTTTAAAAATTGGCGTTTAGCATACACATGAAAGAAGTTGTTGAATTGGATTAAGAGTGAAGGAAGTCTTCCTTAAATGCTGAAGGCATTTCCATTTTATACTGTAAAGTTGCTCCACAATACTGAAATTATAACTTCTATGAAGTAATCTGCAAAACTGGCTGGTCAGTAGGATATGGCAGGAAATATTCTACCCTGAGCAAAAATTTCTGAGTCTTTCTAAAAACATTAAACCAGACAATAAATCCTTGTGTAACAGATTTAGGGGACCAGATGTTGAACTGTTGTAAATCAGTATAGCTCTAATGGCTTCTGTGAAGCTCCAACAGTTTACACTAACTGAGGGATGGATTGTGTTATTGTTCAAATATTTAACTTTACAAATATTGTAAAAAATTATAAATAAACTTTAAAATTAAGTGATACATATTAACAGATTTTTAATCAGTGGGTTTTTTTTTCCCACAATACAATTAATCATTTTATATACTTCAGTAGTTACTCAATCTGCAGTAAAGGTGACATATAATGACAGAATTTTTTTTCCTAAAGCTTATATTTTCTCTAAATATTTTAATTCTTTGAATGAACTAACCTTGCTACCTTGAAACCACAGTTAAGTAGGTAAAGTCTTTTTTAACAGTGTTTTCATAGAGTATTGAAGCCTGAAGTAAATACTCTCCCACTTCACTTTCTGGGGACACAGCGACAACCTGAACTGAGCTCCAGCTCTGGGTGAGTTTTATGACCAAATATTTTATACTGATTAATAAATATTTTGGAAAAAAACCCCAAAAATCCAATAGCAAAAGGCATAATCTCTGTCGGGAATATTTTTATGTTTTTTGCTATTTCTTCAGCAAGAAAGATTTAATTTTAAAAAGTTACTGCACTAGTGGTGCTCAGGTTGAGCGAACATTTATATTGGAATCAGTAATGCTTTGATATGGAAATTTTAAAAGAATGGCTTGTTTTAAGGAAAAGGCACACATTCCACTAAGTTATTTCACCTTTAAAAGGAGAAATATTTGGAAAGTTTCCCATTGCCATCTCAACAGCAGCAATAGAAACTTAGCAGCTCTTAGCTAGAAACCCTTCTCCAGTGCAGAAATGCAGATGGCTCGATCATCTGTTAAAAGAAACGCACGAATATGAAAAAATAACAGACTTACTGAAATAATGTTAGTTATTTCAGTTTTTACAGAATGCAATTCTGTTACAATCAGCTGTTGATTTTGTGAAAATCGGCACAACTGAGATTAATACCTTCCAGTAAATAAAAACCTGGACACAGAAATAAGGTCAAATAGCCAATTCCCCATTAAACTCCACATTCTCACAAAAAAAAACCTCGGCACACTTCATTTCAAAACACCAGAAAACCAGTTAAAATGGGGAAAAAAAAAAAAAAAAAAAAAAAAGACCGGGGAATGTGGGCACATTTAAAGATCAAAAGTAGAAAATGCTGGAGATATTACAATGTTAAGAATTTATTACACAAGAAAAATAAAAAAAGATGTTTTCATCTTACTTTACTCTGAAATGAGGAGCTTATCTCTTCAATAGCCCCATGTGAGCAGCAGCCTCTGCACGGGCACCTACGGCAGGAAAAGTTCCCTGTGATTTACTGATGTCCTGAAGAGTACAGCTTTGCTAAACGTACCTGTTTCTTTAATAAAAAGTATCTATTTCTTGAACTAGAAAAAGTCAGGTTTTCTTCTTGAAGTACTTCCACCCCTGAAAGTGTTAAGGTAAAATTAAAGAGCGTTATTAACTACTTCTGCACCATAAAACAGAAAGGTGAAACTGTGTGAGGAATAACCATGACATGCTGATAGCAAGTCAGACTTTTCTAGATAGACTCTTTGAAACAGAGCAAAAAAGATTTATTTTAAATAGAGTAAAGCAACCTATTCTCCATTACTGTCTTCAAAGTTGTCAAATAATTCAGGGTCTGACTCTTCCCATACAGGGAACAGACATGACCTGTGCATGTCCACACATGCTGGCATTTTTACAACGCCCTGAAAACTTGCTCATTTTAATTGACAAATTATCCCACAACGCCTGGATCTCTAATAATTTTCACATCACATAAACACAGTTTATAGAGAAAAAGTTGCTAATAGCCCAAGCCAGGAAGTACCCAAGCGCTCATGGTGAACCTGCTGCTGCCCAGGTGGGTTTCACACCTGGCTTTGGGCATTTGCTGGTGCTCCCATGAATGATATTGGCCATGGATCAGCCTTGGAGAACAGACCCCAGCATGTTGCACCCTAAGAAAAAATTAACTACACCAGTAAACATAGAAAAAAATATCCCAACTCTCTCTCCAGAGGGGCTCACATTGGTGTTTAAATGCACTTTCTCTTGTCTTTCCAATATAATCTTATTGCCACAGATAAAATCTGTTTCTTTTTTAATCAAACTTGGTATTTTAAAACAAGGACTGTCATGGCCCAGTTCTTTAATACACCCCACTGATATGGATCCTTCAATCCCTTATAGCGTTCAGGGAAAACTGTGCTCACAGATCCTATTGCAGGGCAGGGGACTCAAAGCTAATCTCTCTAGATACTGGGTTTTTTCCTAGTTGCATGGGGAGAAAAATGTGAGAAATATGTAATTCCAGGGTAACATGGCAGCACTAAACCACAGCTTCACACCCCATATATTGCCTTTATTAACCATAATCTTGCAGAGAGTATTAAAGTAAATGGTAAATGTTTAATGGCAGTTTAATATTCTGCACGTACCCATATCAGACATTTTAGTTGCTTTTAATTGATGTAGCTGCTAGCTTTGTTAAACTCTCCAGGAGAGTAGTTCTCACTGTGAACAAGCTGCCTAGAAAGTATCAGTTTGCAAAAACACAATAGTTTGGGCAATAATTGTGCAGAAAGAGACTTCTGGATTTCTTTGCAGTTGAATAAGAGCGTTTTGTTTCACTTTTGTATAACTCAACATCGGGGGCCTAAATTATAGTCAATCTATAGTCAAACAGCTAAATAAAGAAATAAATGGGTTAAGTGCCTTTTAAGATAAAACAGCAACTGGAAGATTTTGGTCAAACAGAACATTTTTATAGCTGTGTGCACATAAAAAAAAAAAAGTGGGAGAAGTCCTGGTGTTACTTAAACAGTAGCTTTCAGCACTCATAAAAGATGCAGTATTAAATTATTTTCCACTTATAAATCAACTGGCCCTGGACTGTACATCAGCACAAGCTTTAGCTGGTTTCTGGCTTCTTACTGGTCTTTGCATAACTCCATCTAACCCCAAATGAAATGCTGCTGGTGTGGAGCTGGACCCCAACTAAGAAAATATATATAAACCCAGAAAGCACCATCAGAAAATTATTGCAATCAGTAAAGAAAATTAAAGGGCTCTGCAATTAAAAAACCCCTCTCTTATTCCATTGGTCTGATCGGCAACTGCACGTCGTGTTTGGGGGGGGGGGTGGAAAGAAGGGTAATCTCCTTGAAAATTAACTTTTAGATTTTTTTTTTAAGCTTGTAAAAATAGTAAAGGATCTGAAGGTGTGTCTCAGCAGGTGTTGCCTGCCTGTCTAGTGCTGAGACTTTTTGCGTGATCAAAGAATACATGACAGGGAACGGATCTATGCTTGTAAATATCAAACGGTTTGATCACGCTAAAAGACTTTATTGAAGTTACCTACTTTTTAATCAAACAAGAAGCATCCACCTCCAGTACGCACAGAAAAAGAGCTAGTATGATATTAGAACAAAAAAACAAAGCACTAAACATGACTTATGGATAAGAGGTTTTCTTCCGGTACTACGGAATTTCCATTAATGCCATGTTTGTAGGCTGAGGGGAAACTGCAACCCTTATAATTTTACCACAGTACAGTATAAAAAAGGGTTTGATTACACTGATATTAATAAGTCTGCAACAGGCCACAAGAAATAAGCCATGTTCACATACGCAGCCTTTTACAACAGAGCTAGAAGTGTAAGAATGAAATGAATACACCACTGACTATTTTGGTGGGGTTTTTTGTTGTTGTTTTGGTTTGCTTTTTTTCTCCTGCTTTATGGTGAAATCCACAGCATCAAAATCTGCAACTGGCCTGTGGAGAGGTTTTCTATACTATTTCTGTCGCTTAGTATGATAATTTGCAAAAAAAAATAAAAAAATTAAAAATGCCATTCTGAATGACCACATGGAGCTCTGAATAGAAAGAACCAATAATTTACAGTAAGACGATAAGAGTGTAATATTACTTTAATATAATGTATTAATGAAAATTGCCATTGTAAGACAGATAAGACTTAATAATGTAACTCTCATTGTGTTCTGTGAGTTGGAGGCTTTGGTAAGTTACATGTTAGTGCTCCGTCGCTGGCATGAATCCTGACACAATTTTGAAGACTCGCTGTTTCCAATGCCACCGGAGCCTGAATTTACTTTCCCTGGAAAAACCCAGGCAGGCACTTTCCTGCTCAGTCAGGTGTCACTGTGTTTCTCTGCCAGCTCTTGCCTGCCACGGAGTTCATGGAAACGTTTTCATTATTTTTAAAACAATTTAATACATTTCCTTTCGATCCGCTTTATACAGAGAGAGAATTAGGTTAAAAGAAAGTCTCAGTGGCTTCTTTTAGTCTCTATTCTTTAACATACTGACATTTTAAAAATGGGCAATGGGGTGATATGGGGAATGGCAGATTAATTTCTTGCCCTTATTTTTATGCCAGGGTAGCTCAGCATCGCCCTGTAGTGCTCCTGCCACTTTTGCAAGCATTGTATATTTGCAAGGATAAGGGCTTGTATTTCTGTTTATTAAATAGCAGCTTGTTTATCTGTGTTAATTGCCAGGAAGAAAACTAAACTTCTTGCCTCTCTGTGGACCACTATTTATAGTTAGGAAGAGCAGCCCTGCACGTATTGGGGGGGGCATTTGTGTGAATGAGGAGAATGTGCAGTCACAGCAATCTCTTCTGTCAAAAGTGAGGAAATTATTTTTTTGATGTAAGAAGGCTAGGTGAACACAAACTGTGGGTTTTAAACAAAAAATGTGATTTCAAAGGGAAATAAAAAAAGCTTTTGAGCAGATCCATGGAGAAAAGGGTAAAAAATAAATAAATTTGAACAGCATAGGCTTTAGTGTCAATATTTTGTATGAGTTTTTTTGGCAAGTATTTCTGTAGCATTACTGAAGATGCACAAAACTTCAATTTGCTCTCCAAAAGGGTTAGGGGCTGCAATGGGGGAAGCCAAGGAGGAGAAGGGATTTATCCCAGTCTCTTCTTCCCTGAGAAAATCTCTCTGGAAGATAATGATTTTTCTACATTATCTCACGGACCCTTCTGTGTTTTTTTTTTCTGAAATGCCCAGAAAGTTTCTCTATACGAGTCTCACTACCAGAAATCCTGCCATCCATTTTGGAGGAAATACATTGTTTTACAAATAATTTGTTACTCGATGTGTCTGCTCTTCTGGCATGATTAACAGTAGCTCACTCATGGCAGATATGGCAAATAAGAAATATTTGTAAAAAAATCATAGCTGTTCTGGGAAGTTTATTTTTTTGAAATTATTTACCTGCACAGATTATAGATAGAACTTTGTGTCATTACAGATGGAGTTCTCAAGTGCTCTGGACTATGCTTTTTCAATAAGCATTAAAAATACTCTGCTGCTTTAAAACACACAAACTTATTTCTTTGAACTTCTATTGAATCAGCTTTCACCAACTTCTGTTACTTTTTGTGGGCTCTGTTTCTTATATCCCAAATAATGCTTACAGCCTTTAAACCTCAAAAAACACACACCAATATTTACAAGCGTTGGTTCAGAGATCAATATTTTCATGCATATTCTATCGCTAAAGGCAGCACATTGAGAAAGGATAATCCAACTTCATTTATAATCTCATAGTGCTTAGTGCCTTAAGTGATGTGCTTTTTAGATTCAGAAATGAGGAGTAAGGAAAAAAAACACAACTGAAAACGAGGACAACAAATAGAGGGATGGAGGAAGATTTTAAATAAGCCATAATTAATTGAAAAGAGGCCTTACATATTTGAAATTATATGTTTTACAGAGAAATAAAAGATTTATAAAATATACCCTCCTTAGTAGGTAGTGAAATTGGGCTGGCCAGACCTTCTAAGGACAGCTTGTGTCTGATGGCAATGAAGAGTTCATCTTAAAATGAACAGCACATTTCTAAACCTGCACTCTCATGGCTTGCCGTTCAGCTTAGTGGCCACAATTAGCAATTAAACGGGAGAAACAAATGCCTGTGTTTTGTTGCAAGAGGGTTAGTTTCATTTCTGACTTGGAAATGACAGCGCAGACACACAAGGAGCAAAAAAAAACATGTAACACCAGGAGGAGAACACGCCGCGTTAGCTGGGATGCTGAAATTATGCTGCATTAATATGCACGAAAGAATTAAAAGAATTAAAATCCTTTTAAAAAAAAAAAGGGATGTTTTTTAAAAAGTCATGTAGTGTCATTGCTTATTCAACAACAGCCCACTTCTCCTCCAAAGCAGTACGCTGGGTTTGAAAAAAAAGCCCAACCCCACACGGCTGTAGAGAGAGCACATGTTACATCAGACACAGTACCTGATTTTTCACTGCACAGCTTGTCAGCTAGATAGTCTGCCTCTTGGGCGATAAGTGAGAATATTTCATCTTCATACTCTTCTATGATACTTTCCCACTGTAAGGATGAAAAAAAAAAAAAAGGAGGCTACTCATACTGTGCTTTTTTTTTTCCTCTTTTTAGCTAGAAATAAGCCAGGCGGTTGCTGTGGCGAGGAGCACTCGGTTCATTCTGCTCTCCCTGCCCAACACAGCGTGGGGATGAATGGGGGCTGCCCCAGAATTAATGCCATCAAATATTACTTAAACTTTATGCCCAGCCTCACCGTTGTTTCAAAACCACATTCACTGAGGGGTTGGGGGGAACCCCTCCAAAAGGCATTTCACTCTGTTAGGGACACCACCCCACCCCCATCCACCTCTTTCACCATGGGTTCAGGGAGGAGGCACTCAAAATTTAAATAAAAGGAGCCCATTTTGTATTCTGATATTAGTGGTCACGATGTGCAATAAGTACAGCTCCCTGCCCATACAGATGCAGCTCTGATTTCACCACAGATAGAGCAGTCGACAGCAAGGAACTGCCGAGATCCCCCCACCCCCATTATTTAGGGAGCTGCTGGTAATTCTCCTCAGTGCCACAAAATGGGTCTCTGACCCCCTGGGGAGGGTGGAGAAGCACAGCTCCGATGTGGTGCACCATCCAGCCTGATGTTTGGCACTTTTTAGGAAGCTTGGGTTCAGATTAAGAAGGAATTCTTGTTCCCAACATCCAGGCTACAACCCACAAACAAGGGGAAGCCCTTTAACATGAGCGGAGAAAAAGGTACTGAAATAAAATCTGCTCATTTGAAGGTATGTTTGGTATACATACAGAAAAAGGCCCTTTGCTGTGCTTTGCTAAAAAATCAAGCCACTATCTGCCAGGACATGTAATAACCCTGAGCACCAGTGACCGAGGCAGAGCTGCTGCCTGAGTTTCTTGCTGGGAGCTCCGGCCCTCTGAGCATGCACGCTGGCTCGCTCCTCTGCCTCTTTCAAATCCCCAACTGCTCCAAAGGCCATGGCCAGCACAACCCCATAGTGGGTTTTTTTGGGTCCTTTTTTTTGCATGCTTCCCACAAGAAAAAACAAAAACAAAACAAAAATTAAAAAAAAAAAACCACCAAAAAAACCCAAAACCAAAAAAGCATTTTAAAAAATTAAAAATATATTTGGAGAGAGCTCTGGCATTAAGCCAGGCAGAGCACCTTAGTGTTTTCAGCAGAATTAGCTGAGAAAAATCCATCCCTATGCCATGAGGCCTAAGAAAAAAAAGATGACAACCCTCTCCTCCTCCTCTAATTTGTCCATAAATATTTGAAACTACTTTAATAGCAATCTGGATTTTTAGCCACTAGTACAATTCCTTTATTTCCTGCACATAAATCAACAGAGCTATTTTTCTGGGAAACACTGATTTATATTTAATCACTCAGAAAAAAAAAATTCCCCAAGTAAAATGTAGTTTTGAACTGTTGGAGTTTAGGAAATTTGTAATGTATAAAGCATCTGGTATCATCCGTGGGTTACTTCTGTAAGTGACGTGCCTTTTGTAAATGCTTTATTCATATTTATGAAGCCCTAAATAGATCCAAATACATTTCTAAATAATGTTATAAAGCATCTGACAAAACGCAGTGTTACCTCCAAATACTCAGCCAGTTTCCGTGAGGAGCTGGTACAGAGTATGTTAAAATATGGCAAAAATCTTAAAACAAGGCACGATCTGCATGTATTTCCTTGTGACGAGAAAGAGTGGGCACACTGACATAGCTCTTGCTGGAAAATAAAAGGTTACTCATTCATTATGTTGGCTTACAGCAAATTTCAAAGGTTTGTAAGAATCACATTAAAGCCCAGATTTTTTTTTAAAGTCTGCATAGATTTTTCTCTTCTTGCCTAGGAGCAAATCCCTTCCATCTCCTTTTCTGTCCCACCAACAACTCCATTAAGTTGCTCTCTGACTTTGCTAAGGAAACTTTTAGAGGCAAGAATTGTTTTGTTTTTTTTTTTCCCCCCTTATGATATTACAAAAAAAGCCTCCACTTCATACAGATAATGCCTAGTTAGATCCCGGAACAAGAAAAAGAGCATTCCTCTCGCTATGTAGAACTGTTGACACATCACATTACACACGTAATTAAAAACGTCAGCTCCAGCTAAGGTGGCCCTGGAGAACCTGTGCAGCCCCTCCGGCTCACACCCAACGCGCCCCTCACGCCCCTCGCCCTCCTCCAGAAGCCAGTAGCCCACTTTGAAACCTCCCGGCAGCCCGAAGAGACCAAGGCGAAGGGAGACGGCCACCGGCAGAGGATGTTTCGGGCCATGAAAGCCCTTGGTGCTCCAGCCACTTGTTTCTCTAGTTGAAGCAGAGTTTGCAAAAGTCCCGGCCTCTCAGTTGTTGCTCTGTCTTTTAGCCGCTGCTCGCCAGCTCAGATGCAGCTGTTTAATACCTCCCAGGGGTTTTGTGTGGAAAATAATAGCTCACAAAACCTAGCTTCTCCCAGGTTCTACTATTTCAGCTTTATTTCCGAACAGCTGGTCCGTCTCTTTGTCCATCCCCTTCCCTCCTGGCTACGCCGAGAATTCGGCAGGAAACCTCCGGCCGCTACCTATGCCCCGAAAGCCACCACCGCTGGTGGTGGGGGTCAAAGAGCAACCCTCGCCCTTGGAAACGGGGACAAAAAAAAACACAACACACCCCACCCCCCCCAAACTTTGTGCCCCGTCTAGACAGGTCAAGGTGCAAGATGCTCCTCTCCCTGTTGCGTCTTCCGGAAAGGGGTGTGAACCGGAGCCAAGTGCACAGCAAACACCCGCGCCGCATCCCTGCCCCTTTAGAAGACTTCTTTTTTTTTTTTTTTTTTCCTTCTTCTTCTTTTTCTCTCCACCCTCTGCTGATCAAAGTAGGAAGTTTTCATGACAACCATAGTCAAAGGGCCTGCATCGCAAATGAACTCGATTTCGGTGATGTTGATATATCCCGGCTCCATTGTCTCTTTTCAGACACAGTATGAACCCTTCCGGTCTCAATGATTACATTACAGAAGGACTTTCACATGTGGGCTTCATTTGCACAAAGGGGTTGCCTTGCTTCACCACCATCTGGTCACAAATCAGATAAATAAAGGCAGGAGAATTAAAATTAAAGCTTAGAGGGTTTTTTTTTTTTCCCCTCTCTCCCCCTTCATCATCTTCTTGCACCAGGGCCCATTATGAAATCCCTCCCTCCCCCAGTCACATTCTGGATGGGGAGACTACTTCTTATGAAACCTGGGAAAAGTAAAAAAAGTGCCTAAAAAAAAAGACAAGACACGCAGAAACACACACAAAAAAGTCTGGGAAGAAAAGAAAAAAAGTGCGTAAAAAAAAGGAAAAAAAATAAAATAAAAAGTCTGCAGTCTTTCACTCCCAACCCTGTTTGTAGGGCAGCGTAACCTATTTTACAGTAAAGACAGGCTCGGAAAAAACTGCATTTGGCTATTAAAAGTCTATCTCATCCACTGGGATGCAAATATTTTTTTCCAGGAAAACACAATGTCTCACAAGATGAAAAAAAAAAAGCTGGCAGTGGCAGAAGGTGGTAGGCAAAGTTGTGTTTGAAACTTGTGCTTCCAACTCTGCTGCTTCTTCCTACTGCCAGGACAGGGAGTGAAGAGACTCAGGCAGTGCTCAGGCACTGGGCAAGGGCTTTTCCTCCACCCAAAAAAACCAAATATGTGGCAGTTTCTGAAGGTAGAAATTAAAGTAACCTGTGAATGTGGGAGGAAGGTGTTACAGCCCTTACAACAGAAGGTGAGATTCAACCTCACAGTCTAATTTCAGCCCTGGCACCATGTCTATTGAGGTCAGTGTTTCTCCAGGAGGGATTTTTTTTTTTTTTTTTTTGCAATCTGATTGCTATAGCAATAAATTGCACTAAATTCCATCCCTTTTCTAAGCTACTTCCAGGACATTAACTTAAGTCAGCTGATGGGGAAAGCCACTTCTCACAGCTGTATTTTTTTACATGTAGAGATGTTCAGTGTCAAAAGCAGAAGGGTTTTACTTCGTAAATTCTGGAAAGAAAAGGTTTTTCCTTGCCTATATTCCAACTGATGTTCAGATGTGTAGCCATATCCCCTGCTGCCCCCCTGCAGCCCCTTCCCATGGCTTCCTGCCTGGTGGGGAATGCTGTGAGTGTGGCTGAGCCAATGCCCATGGATGCCACAGGGTACCCTGCCCAGAGACAGGGCACTCACCTCATCTGAACAGTATCACGTGCAGCAAAGCCAAGCACTGACCCAGGAAAAAATTCATCACACCCCTGAAAAAAATAATGAAACCTCAAAATGCAGGTGGCAAACCCCACACATTTACAGGAATTGTTTTGCTGCATGTGCTTTCTTCTGGATGCACAGGAGAGTTTGTGTAGGTGAACTGGCACCTGTGTGATGTGTGTCAGGCTGAACATGGCTTGTATTTAGCATCGTATTTAGCTTTGGGATGTATTCCCTTGCTACAACAATGAGAAGTATTTCAGAGGTAGCATATATGTAAAGAAGATGAATAAAAACTTACGAGCATAACTTGCCGACAGTTGGATTTACTCATTTTTTGTTTCTCTTAAATAAATGACACATAAGGTGCATAGTCTCTGAATAACTTTGTCTTCCCTCATTTGTTTGGAGTCAGACTCACACTTTGGGTAGCAACTTTTATCATATGAGCATGTCTCTTGTAAACTCGTGGACACATAAACTGCCAAGATAATCTATTAATTTCTGTTGTCTGTTTGTTGGGTTTTGCCTAGGGAAATTTTTCCAGAAATAAATGCTACGTGAATTTAAGCAAAATATTTTTGGCTGAGCTGTGCTCTGCCTGGGTGTACAGCACTCTAGGCAGTGGAGAGTGCTCTTTCTGAAAGTGTTTTAATAGTAAGAGAGGAATAAGTATTTGGACAAGTGGTGGAAAACTAAAGCCTTTCTTTCTATACTGTGAAGATTTTGAATAGTACTTGTCAATAAAGCAACTCCTATTGTAATTGTACCGGAGACATGGGCCTCCACCCCGAAAAAGCTGTCTCAGAGATACTAACCTCATTAAAATATGAATGAAAAGGCAGCCATCATTGTAATGGGAGAAAACCATTTACTCGGCAACAAACTTTATCTGCTATCTTTTGCAAAAATATAAATATGATAGCCAGCAAATTTTTCATTACATTTGATGAGGAGGTTGATAAACCCTTTTTTTTCCCCCCCAAGTTTTCAAATAAGTCACAAAATGTGATCCTTTCCTCTCTGCTTTTTCTACTGAGCATTTCAAAACTGGAAGCACCTTCAAATCATTAAAAACCTTTAAAAAAGGAGAAAAGGAGAGAGCTTTGGTTTTGGGGTTTTTTTGTTGTTTTTTTTAAGGTTGAAGGAAATTTTCACGTTTATTTGTGTGTGTTTTTTCTAGAATATCTCATCCAATTTCAAAACAAAACAAGAGAATTCATTACGGACTACTGTGACGACACCTTAATAACAGTCAATTATAGGGTGCTCAAATGCCTGTTCATTACTATGTCTCTGTTAATCTAGTCCTAAATTTCTTGCTTGATAGATACCACAACCAGCCAAGAATACAATTGCATTACAAAGTGCAATGAAAAATACACAAAATGTAACTGCAGTAAGTAGGCAGTTTCAAAATAACCGAGCTGTCAATCAAACATTTGTCAAAACATTTAGACATATCTGGTCATTTTTAAAATAAAATATAGGCAGATTCAGAATGGATACTATGTGAAGCTTTAGGTTTAAAGAGGAATTGTTTCAAAGACTTGGAAATAAGTCTTTTAAAATGTTTCATGTAGTTTAATCATTATCTTTTCATCCACAAAAGTGTTCAAATCATTTTTGATATTAGTTAAAAGTCAGTATTTAGAAGTGAAAATTCAAACCTCCTTTGCTCTAGGCTAAAACAGGAGCAACATGAATGCTGAGCTACTCTAAAGGCTGATGGGATATATAATTAGCTATTATGTTAATTGAATCCACTGTGAGTTTGTTGTATGAGATTTCTTCATATAATATGCAAATAGCTGCGAAGGTTTAGTTTTATTAGACAATATAATTAGAAATCTTCTAAAGGAGTGAATTCTAATGAGGCATAATAAAGCTTTGTAAAATATCTGTTTGCTGGGTGAGCAGACCACCTGGGCTTAATCAATACTGGAACTTTATTGTGTAACAACGTATTTTAAAGTTTAAGAATTTACCTTTCTAGTTCCATTCATCACAGTTTTATTTTAGGAGAAGGAGAGTTCATTTAAGCAAGGAAGGAGGTGGAATTCCTGTGATAAGGAAGGACGGGAAATTCTAGTAATCTGAGGGGAGGAAATAACTTCAAAAATAAACTACTGCAATTCTGCTTATTTAAAAGAAAATAAAAATAAATTTACAAAAAGCCCTGTCCCAGCTGTAGCGTCAGTTACGTGCATCTCGAGACGCTTAAAGTGAGCCGTTACATGAGCAAAGTTAGCCATTATTCCTGCCATTAAATGCCTGCTTCAAGCAGATGTACATACTTTAGCTTCTGTAGTGTAACTAATCAGCGTAACTTCACTTTTACTAAGATAGCCCAACATGTTAATATGTGGAATTAAGCACTCCCTTCTAAAGGAAGAAATTCACACCAGGGTATTCCAGACCCAGTCCCGAATTCCACCCTCACATTCCACTTGCTTTAAGACCGCCACCAAAGACAAAGCTTAAACTATTTTAGCTAATGCCAGAATGCCAAAAATGTGTAATCTCTTGTCTAATTTGCCTTGTTCACACTTTAGACTGTGCCAAAGCTGCACTATTATTAATTGAAAATACTAAAGACAGGATACTTAGTGCTAGCAGAGCATTCAGAGAAGGGCATTTTTTTCCCCCTGTCGACAATAATCAGTAGCAACACATTAGGAAAGAACCAGAAGCCCCAATTAAAGCAGTAAATTTAACCCAACCAAAAAACTCACAGTATCATGGCAAGTGCCCTGCCAGCCCCATCGGGGAGGAGAGGCAGAAGATGACCCACACTAAAGCCAGGCAAGGTCCAGAGAGGCTGCAACTACCTAGGAAATGTTTCATTTCTTTGTGCCATACCTGACTATCTCTGGCCCTACGCTTCACAGAGATGCTCTCTGCAGTGCCAAAAATCCAGGAAGCCCATACTTTATAATGGCAGTGTTGTGAATATACTATAAATTTAGCATGCCTTGTATGCTAAAAAAACTATTGTACCCTGGTCTGGGTGGAGACGCAGCTGGATCAAGTGCCCTTCATTAACACTTCTCTGATCCATGCACTTAAAATCTGCAGCAGCAAGTGCTTTTTCTTCTGAATAATGAGGATCTCAGCACAGCAGAAAAGGATGACATTGTATGCATCATTTTCAGCTGAAAAAAAAGTAAAAAAATCACTGGGTTTATTTTCCCAAGTTCTGTTCTAAGCCGTTCAGAAGTTGTTTGTGATCTCTCAAAAACTGCCCCCTCCTCACTACCACTTGAAGAAACAAATAGTCAGTCAAAGCCAACCTTCCTCCTCAAATGTGAACTTTATTCACACTCCAGTTTTTTATTTCTTCCTTAGATTCAAAGTGTCTGGAGAAGATAGCCTGGAGCAGCCTTCAGAAATCAGGACCATGCCCTGGAGAATTAGTGTCAGAAGAGGATGTTACCTGTTTGCCTTCCCTGCTATCCTCATCTTATCCCCTAAGGGAACAAAACCAGGCGGATTCTGTCTAATGTTAATTAAATCACTCTGTTAATTAGAAGTAAGGTGCTTTAGCAACAAGAAAACAAAAGCCCTATTCCTCCCCCTCTCTGCAGGATGGACTAAAATGTGCTCAAACACTGTCTGGATAAACTCAGAAAACAAGAAGAGGCTGAGAAGAAACCCATGTGCTTTGATCAGCCTTTCCCACCTCTTCCCCAGGCAAAATGAGCTCTCCTAACGAAGGGCTGCCTGGGAGGGACACCCAGTGCTGTCAGGAAAGGCTGATCAGGCAAAGAAACTGGTAACAACTCATGTGTGTGACCGAGTCTCCAGCACAGGAGAGAAAATATGAAAAAAGATTAAGTTTGATAGTCTGCTGTGCTGGAGGGCATTTAAGCGTTCAGTCCCAAGGGCTACATCTGGGCTAACAGACTCAACCAGCATCGTTTCAGGCATACAAAGGCAACTGTTGGTACTGTTGGGTTTGGCTTTGGGCAAACTCCTTGGGGAGGTCTGTGGGGTGAAGGGCTGAAGGGGTCAGGCTGGAGGTGAACATCCCATCTTGAAGTGCATGGGTCAACATCACCTCTCATAGGGGGACCTTGGTGCTGGAGAGCACAGCATGGAGTTTCATTTAGGGAAAGTGAGCTAATATGAAGTGCTGGCCCACTGGGACTCCCATGGGATCCAGATCTGAGCTGAGCAACAGTGCATCCCTGGAGCCATTGGTTCCCAGCTGTGGGGTGACACTCCCTGCTGATGCCACCTCCGCCACCTCCTCCCCAGTGGTGACACCTTGCACCTCCTGAACGTCTTTTTCCATCCCTGTGAGCAGGTAAATTGAAAGGGTTGCTGCTCCCCAGTGTTCAAAATAAAACAGCAGGTTCTCCTCATTGTTCTATTAAAGTTGTAATTTTAAAACAGCAACAAGGCAGTCAGGGGACAGGCTGTGACCACAGTGCAGGAAATAACACTGATAAAGGGAAACCCCGCTGGAAATTTTTAACTAGTCTTACACATGATAGTAGATAAAATTTTCTAATCTGTGGACATTTCTATGCTTCACAGATTTCCTTGCTAAAAGCTCAGAATTTCTTAAACTTCACTGTCCTTCCACCCAAGCACTCTGAGGTGACGAAGGCAGGTCTGCAGCCTCCCCTGCACTCCCTGGGGATATCCAGCACTTCCAGCACACCCTCCACAGCTCCAAAACTGCACCAGGAGAATAGCAGGAGCCTCCAGCCACCACTACTGCTTGCACGCTTCCTGGGCGAGTAAAGGGTGGCAGGTTTCAGCTACTCAACTGCAGCCTTCCAAGACCACCTATAGACTTAAGCCTGTTAAATTAACCTTAATACCTTCATTATTCCTCTGCTGGATGGTAACCATCTGGCCATGCCTTCGTGTTGCAGTTAACTTAGGCTCCTACTTAGGTTTCAGCTGAAAGCCCTGGTTTTTGACCATGCCATCACAGCAATGTCCGAGGCTGGGACAGGTTTAAGCCCAGCAATGTCTCCCCAGCACCAGTAAGGTTGTGGATAGGTGAATCCCATCCCAGATTACTTCAGAGGCTAAGCCAACAGCTCTGCCAACTTTACAGTGAGGATACCAGCACATCACTTCTCTTCTGGCTGTCCTCTGGTGCCCACACTTATCCCTCCATGAGTACAAAGGGTTGGAAAAACAGGTGTCCACAGGTTCCTACATACTTTTATCTTGGCTCTTCTCTTTGCTTGAGGATGCAGTTAAAGCAGTTTAATTTTCACTTGAAACAACCTCGAACATGACTTGGATGCTGCCTAAGCTAGAGATGTCACAGCTCTCCAGTTTTCCTTAGGGGCCAGATTCTGTGTCTCCTCTGCCTACTCCATCCCCACTCTCTCCATATGTGACTGAAGCTACTTACACTTACCCCAGTACAGGGCCACTTCTCACGGCCCCATTTACTGAGCCCTGCCCTAAGACAGCCTAGTTCTGTCCTCAAGGTCCCATATGCACATTCCCACTTCTTCTCCTGGACAGCAGCTTGGGGTGATATAGCCTGTCCTCAATAGCAAGGGACTTTTTTTCCTTTCCTTTCTTACCCCTGGACAGAAGGTAATACACCCTTTCATTGAGAAAAATCTTTCCATCTCTGTTAAGACACCCCTGTTCAATGACACAAAACTTTTTCGGAAGAGGACCATAAAGTAGAAGACAAAAAGAAATAGGCTTACTAGTGAAATGTAGCCCTGGCTGGGCTGCCATGTGATTTTATAATATAATTTTGTTTGTTTGTTCCTTAATAGAGCTTTCAGTTGCATGCCACACTGCTTTTGAATGTCCAGGAAAAAAGAACTGAGCAGATGGCTTTGTGCAACATGGTCTAGTGTGAGGTGCTCCTGCTCATAGCAGGAAGTTGGAACCTGGTGATCTTTAAGGTCCCTTCCAACCTTAACCATTCTGTAATTCTATGACTCTATGATTTCTGGGTCACAAGGTAAAACAAAGCCATGGCAAATTGTCCATTTGAGGTGTATCTTAAAACATTGCATGGCACCTTTTTATTCCCCACTTTCAGTAAGCACTTGAAAGCTTTGGTCCATTTACTTTAATGGGACGCAAACACACACTTATCTGCTTAACTGTATGTTAAGAAGTGTGATGCCCCATCATTGGAAGTGTTCAAGGCCAGGTTGGATGTGGCTTGGAGCAACCTGGTCTAGTGGGATGTGTCTCTGTCCATGGCAGGGGGAGTTAGAACTAGATTATATTTAAGGTCCTTTCCAACCTAAACTATTCTATGATTCTATATATGCTGAAGTATGTGTGTCATGCTTAAAGGGGGCATCTAGGCACCACTGGATCCAGAAGGACCTGAAGAGTCTTACTCCAGTTTCCCAGCACAAGATTGCTGTGAGTGTGCCTGTCCTGAGAAAGGATGTCCAAGTGTAGTTTAAGGCTACTTGAATGATGGATCAAGAGCAGATGTGATGCAGGTGAGCTCTGCACAGAGAAGAGCAATTGGCCACCCAGGAGATTCACCTATTTTACACCAGATTTTCCGTGGCAATGCACAGTCCCAGCCTATGTCTTGTATGGTATAAATCCTGCTCAACTCTAGGGAGAGCAGAGCACTTGTCCCAGCTCCAGGACCCTGCTGCTCCCTCCTACTAGGGATAGCTGTAACTCACAAAGGTGGGATGTTTGGGACATGGAAAGGGAGTGCAAAAGCTCAACAAGCCCCAGTGGGCTTCATCAGTACCCCAGCAGCTTTGAGAAAGCCAAGTACTGCCTCTTGCTTCAGTCTGTCTGAACAAAAACAACAGCATTCAGCCTTTGCCAAAGGTATTCCAGGAATGTTGAAGTTTTGCTGTTTTTTTGCCTTTTCTTCCTCAAAACCCCTCTATTGTACACATTTTGAGCTGCCCTCCAACACATCTACCCATATACCTGCCCAGGGGAAGCCAGCAGAAATTGATAACCTCACCTACGAGCAATCTAAACTAAGCTTCCCTACTCAAAAAGTTGACTCTGAGTAACTTAGTGGTGAAAAGAGACCCAGTTGATAAATAAACATCACCAACTAATTCTGTGCAGACTTATCAGCTATCGCTTACCAGAGGCAAAGGGGATTATCACCCCAGCTGGCAGGAGCGGCCGCCTCTCGGCTGCTTTTACAGGTACCAAAGGTCAGCTTCTTCCCGTGGCTTGCTGGGACTCCCCACAGTCCTCCAGGGAGTTAACCCCCATTCTGCAGAAAACAAAGAGCTGATTTTACTTAAACACTGATAAATGTTTAGACAAGTAGGGAAATTAACAGCAAGAACTACTTTCGGGTTTTACATTGAGGGGATGGTTGTCCCTGAAGCATCCTTTGTGTACAGTGGGTAGGACAAAGCCCAAGTCTGGCTGCTTTTCTGTTCAGTGCATGTAGGTACCCAATGCTATTGGATGTTATTTTAGTTAAAAGAAAAATTGAGAGCAGTTGATTTCTTGAATTAAGCCTTATTTTCTACAACTCAGCCTTTCTAATTTCTATCTTGGTTTCCAGAATGTTTCTAGGGAAGGTAAAACCAAATATTCCAAGCACATGCATATTTTTATGAGCCATCTGCTTTAAGGATACATTTGATAGTATCAGATGCAGCTGTGTGACTTTTCCAGATTACTGTAAGCATTCATGAGTGTTTTTCTACAGCAAAAGTGCACACAAATCTATAAATACCAAAGTCATCTGTTTCCAAAACAAATGAAAATTAATGGGGATGACTGCATATGCAAAAGCAGAGTATAAAACCAGGCATACCTGCATGCCATGAGCTAAATACCATAAGCTTAAATCTGTGTTGAACCCCAGGCACCCAACCCCCAAATATCTGCCCGACACCGCTTCCCCATCCTGCAGCAAAAGATTCCACATGATATTCCAGAGATGACTGAGAGAGCATTACCCCACCTAGCACTGCTGAAGGAAAGCTCCCACGCTGAAGGGAGTCACAAATAATTAAATGTTTCAAAACACAATGGATATGACATGCTTTCAAAATAGCATCTATAGAATCGCTTCCACTAGGGCGAGGAGCTCTTGGGAGGGAAAGCCCTTTCACTCACTTCAGTTGATTACCTGTATAAAAGGGCTTAATTTCTCTGGAGCGTTTCCTTTCCAAATCACCTCTTTTTTACCAAAGCCATTGCAGCAGGAGTGGCAGGTACTCATACAACCCGTGAGATGATGTTTCCCCAGACAGAGCTGTTAGGACATGGGTCCTGGCTAGATTTAATTTTTAACATGCAATTAAAAAAAAAATAAATGAAGACTTAAAAAAAAGGTAAAAAATTGCCGTTCCTGGGCTTGCAGTTCACTGGTAAAATGGCCAAAATATTAATCAGAAGTAATCTTACCATGACTTAAGACTTCAGCTTGGGGTGTTCCAGTGATGTCTGGGATCTTTTTCTTGGAAATCATCTTTTCCATCCTGATTCTGCCAATGTAGACCTATGGAGAGATGTCCTTCCTTCACCCAGTTTGACAAGCAGCAGATTCCTGAAGGATTTTGGCAACCTCCAGCTGAGAGCCAGCCCAGCTCCTGGCCCCCTTCAGCACCCATTTGGGAAGAAGATGTTCCCCAGCCCCCTTGGCCACAGTGGCCCACCAGTCACTTTCATGCTAAAAATCTCTCATTTCTTTGGTGGGTTCCTGGAGTTGTATCCTAAACTGGTAGCACTGTTTTCAAATGCATTTTGATGGGAGATGCTGGATGGCCAGTGGTTTTAAAAGGTTGCCTCACCTCCTTCAGTGAAGAAACAGTTTTTTGGGAATGTAACTGCAATCACCCATTAAGATCATCTAGGTCAAGTGAAAATAATTTCCTTAAAAACTAGCTTAATATGTTAAAATCCACAAATAAATTAAATATTTAAAGGAAAAAAAGTGTGCCATTATAAAGTTGTGTAGAACAACCAGACACCCAAATCTGTAGTGAAAGGCAGCACAGAACACAAACAAAACTGATAGCAACTTTTAACATCTGTGGTGAGCTGCTATCAACTTCCCATGATCAATGAGTTGAACGACTGTCCCTTCACCCCAATACACTCTGGTTAATTCAGGATCTGTGTCCCATTGCCCTTGTACTCTGCATTCTATCTGATGGGAGCCAGATCAGGTCATTGGATACTTCTGTTTATTACCTCAGCACACTTTTAATTCTTTGGTAGCATATATTTGTGTCTGGACCTCTGGGGGTTTTATGCTGTTTTTGAGGATAATTACAGCCTGTTAGGAAAATGGCTTTAAGTTCTATAAATACATTCTCAACTCTGACTTCATTTTATACAGATGTTTTCTCTGGGATTTTTTCTCATGTAAAAAGATATTTTAAAATGCGTATGTAAGGGAGTGAGAGTAAGAAAATCAAGAGTTTTGGGTAGGCATATGTTGCTGAAATGTTCGTGGATTTGTGGGATTTCCCAAGGACTTTATGGGATGTAAACATTTTTACAAGCTTGAGACAAATGAGGATAAAGCACGTGTAGTTTCTAGAGAAACTTGATGGAGATAAATGCAGCTAGCCTGGACTGTCTTATGGCCAACACTACATTTCAGAGGGAAGCTTGTGAGGTGGCTGGCTGTTACAAATAGGATGATAATGTCCCTCTGTACGCACAAGTAGGAAGCTGGTGCCAGTAGAGATGTAACTGGGTGAGGACTTGCACAGGTTTTAATCCCTGTGAATTTGAATTTGGCATTTACTGGGTGCTGATGTTCTCCCTGGACGGCCAGGTCTGTCCAGCTGGCCACAGAGTCCTCCTGTTGGAAGTTCCTCTTTGTGTTGGTGGGACCTTTTTCCTCATCAACTTTGTGCTCTCTCTTCAGGAAACAAGAACTTGAATCACTGATCAACTAAACAACTTAAAAGCTCAGATAGTGGCAGAGATAAGAACAAAAGAAGAATAATTAAGCATTAAAAATCCTATGTGAAAATTACTTCATTCTCAAGTGGGTATAAAACTAATATACGTGAGGGACATTTGAAGAGCACCAAAGACTCATGAGATACTGCGGTGAAATTTAGACCACGGCTAATTTTATCTTCTCTGATAGAATAGTTTTTCCTTTTATCCTCTGGTCTCCGAATTTTAAGGGCAAACTCTGATTTCTCCTATTTTAAAATACCTATTTTTATTATTAAAATTATTTGGATTAGAACCACCTTTGGGCAAAAGCCGATTTTCTGTGGTGTTTTTATGCTGGGTCATGTAGGGTTGGTTGCTTCATAGTTAAGACTATTGGTGCTACTGAGGTGCCAGCACTAAACAGTAGTAACTTAGCTCATCCTTTGTGTGTCCTGCTTCAGGAGAGTGCAAACACTGCAGAATGGGATCACTGAAGAAAAATGAATTTGCTTTGTAGCAAAACACAAAAAAAAGTTCTTATGAAAGTTTCTGTTTAGCTTCCATGCAACAAAACCTTGGAAACATCTGGGAGTGGGGAAACATCTGCCTCCTTCACCAAAAAGCCAGGCATGAATTCTCCATATAGGAGACAGCATGATCCAGTCAATGGCAGCAGCAGGTTCTAGATCCACCAACGACCAGGTGAGTCACATAGTCAGTTATGCCTCTGTTTGCTCATTAAAATGTCCAGAAACAGCAACCTTATGTCTACGTCCATGTCAGGGGCTCAGCTGCACTTGGATGGAGGTTTTTATTTCCATTTGGATTGTTTGAAGGATTGGGGAATCAGACTGTTAGGATGCCTTATGTCTATATTTCACCAGCATCTTTAAGGTATTGGACCATGTCTTTAGCATCTCCTCTTTGCAAGAAAGTGCACACCAGTAAGATGGATGGCTCCCAGTGTTTGGAGGTTAGACCTGTTCACACCCTGGGGGACATTGGAAGTGACAAGAATATCTAAGAAGAGCTTTAGAAGTACAGCTTATCCTCCTTACATTGCCAATATGCCTTTTGCTGAGATCTGCCTGGGAAGAGATTTCCCACTGGATTAATTAATTCTAATTATGACCTTCCATCATCTACCCATAAATTGGCTTGGTGTGGACGTAGGTAAGATTTCAAATCCAGGCTGCACATTAATATACATATATATATATCTGCGTGTGTGTGTACATAAACAAGCAATTCTCCATCTGGGTCTGCATGGCAACTGTGTTGGATGCTGTGTGCACACACACCACCAAAAGACATTCCTGTGTCCATTGAATAATGAAAGCCAGCCAAGCTGACAGGGAGGTAGAGAAGAGGTAGGTGAAGTCACCTGTATCTTCAATAGCAGATGTTCGGTTTTGACCAGATTTCTTTTTTCTTGGTTGGATTTTCAACAGTGCCACTCAGTGCCACTCCACTTTCCTCCAACTGCAGTCCATGTTAGTTTTGTCTCTGGGTTAATTTTCACTCCTCACCTCTATGTTTCTTTGCTTTCAATGGGCGCCAGGATCTCGGCAGCATCTCTTGGGGATGCAGCAGCACCTTCGAGGCTGTCCTCAGGGCTGGTGTAGAACACCATTAGAAGCACTCACAGCCTCCACTTCCCTTACTGCAGAGCATGAAAGATATGGATATATATTGGCCACTGACATATAAATTAGTATCAAGAATGCTGTTTAAAATAATACACTGGATAGGGCCTGAGCTGCACCAAGTCAAGAAAATTACTGCAAATCTTCCATCTGTAACTCACCCCAGTAAGTGTGGAATGTGCAATGCATCTTCATCTGATTAACCCAACTTCCCAGATTGGACTGGGGGGACAGGACTGCCTTGGTCTTGCTATTGCTTGCCCTTGGCAGCATCGAGCAGGTTGTATTCTCTCTGCCAAAAGACAGTGAAGTCTCATAGTCTCAGCAGGGAGCTCAGCCACTGCCACATCTCTTGGGTGATGTGTACAGCATTATCAGAACCCAGGCTGGGCCCAATCTTTCCTTCTTTCCAGTAGAAGTTTTGTAGAAAACTGCTTTTCATATAATACTTTGATCAAGAAGATTAAAAAAAAAAAAAAAAAAAAAAAAAAAAAAAGAAGAAGAAAAAAAAGAAATAATTATCCCAAATTATCAAGAAGGAGAGAAATGAAGAGATAATTCTCCTTTTCCTGATACTCTGCTACAAATCTTCTAGCACAACAGTTGCAGCAAGTATCAGCTACTGTTTGTAATCCATATGTCTTGAGCTGTATGTATTACAGTCTGGATTAAGGCAACCAAAGTCCACCTGATCTTGGTTGTCAATAAATCATATAGACCCAGAAAGACTCATAGGAATCTCAGGAATTGAAAAGCTATAGTTACCTCTGTGCCTCACAATGTTTCCAGTGATTCACAGAAAGTTTAAGACTGGTGATGTAAAGAAAACTGTAACTACCCTGAAAACTGCAGTCATACACAGCTACTCTGTTTCAAGAGTACAGAATCTGAATTGCAGGAAATGTCTGAAGAAAATAAGAGGGCAACAGCCACTCCTTTATAAGCTTCTTTTTTGAGTGAAAAAGAACACTTTACAGTATCATAACATTTTGGTGCTGCTTAGAAGAACACTACCCCCTTCAACAATTTCTTGCAAAATTAGAATATCGGGCAAGTAAAGCTCGGAAAGCCTAATTACTTTATCTAAGTTAAGGAAATACATGGCAGAACTGCTCCTCTTTAAACAGAAGGTAATTTTTTTAATGCCACGACTCCTCCCACAATTCACCGGACACAAGTGCAAATTTTATCTTGATCAGTTTTAGTGAAAAAAAAAAAAAATCTGAGCCAAAAGATCCGTGTATAGGAAAGAAGTACTACCAGGCTCAAAAAAAAAAAAAAAAAATCCTGCTTTTCTTCTGTCTCTTAGTGTAGGTCAGGCCAATTTGAGGGCATCGTTTTGGGAAAGCCTTGCCCTAAAGAGTGCCTGCCCTGCAGCCCAGAGGTGTAACAGCAGTAGTGCAGTCCGGCCCAGGCACAGCACAGGGCTGCGGGCAGATCTAGGGGGCCTGAAGGAGTCTTTGTAAGTTCTGGCTGACGCTTCACCTTTGTCTGTGAGCAAACACATCACCGTCACCATCAGATAAACAGAGAGGGTTTTGCTGTCCAGAGAGGGCTCCTAGCAGAGGCCTGAGAACTCTTCTCAGTTATTTTTTATAAACCACAAAAGGATGGGAATGTACACTTCAGACTTTCAGATCCTATGTGTGAAATACTGAAATACAGGACTTTTCCTGCTTTTTTTTTTTTTTTTTTTTTTTTACAAGAACATTTGCTCTTCATTTCATGGCTTCATGCTGCAACTGGGAGCAAAACTCCTTCCCTTTTTAATTTTCAGAGCCCACTTATCACAGATGTACTGAACAAACCCCTGAGATGCTCTGCTCCAGCATCTCCAAGTCACATCCCCACTTGTTTCACCATCCAGGACTGGAAACCCAATAAGCTCCTCAGCAGGTCTGGGAGCCAGCAGCTCAGGCAAATCCCAGGGCTGACAGTCCACAGCGGGGACTGTGAAAAGCTTTCATTGATCCCAGCACAACGTGCTGCTGTTTCACCCCTTATTGTCTCTCTCTCTCGCAACGTGCCATCTAGGCATTTCCTGCTGATGTTATGAGATGCTTCGATGGCTGCACAAGTAATTTTTCCAGTCTTTTATAACAGAGTAATGCCTTTATTTGATTGCAAGAGCGAGATCTGCCCTGCCGGATATTTTTGCAGCTGAAAGACCAACACAATCAAATCAGGCAGATGCAGCATATAGGAAATAAGGACTTCATGCCAGAGAGATGACACTTCGAATCATATGCCATTTTAGACACAGGAAATGAAAATCCCAAAGCACCTCCAAAGAAATGGAAAGTCATTTAACATTTCGATATTTCTGTATGAAAATCTCAGGGTAATAGCCAATACTAGTCTTCATCAATTTATGAAGCTTAGCAGCACCAGAAGGAGACAGAGATGAGAACTCAGGATCCAGATCCATGGCAGCAACAGGGAGGACAGCAGGTGCTTTATTTGCCTGTGAGATTGGTGGTGTACATCCGCATATATCCCCCCAAAAGGGAGGCATGTAACGAGTCAAGCCCATAGGATGCATTGCACCAAAGCTGCTCTTTGCTGTGCCCTCTGCAAGGCCTTAAGCAATTAATTGAATTGTCCAACTCACCAATTAGCCATAAACTATTGCTTCTGACCCAAAAGGTGTCACGCTTTCCTCCATCCCCTCACAGCCTCAGCCATCACTGAGAACCGAGTGTGCAAAGAAACGACAAATGTACGACTAATGAGTTTAGAGAGACACCGTGGAGATAAGAAACAGCCATATTTTTGTGTATGCAACCTGATAGAGAAAGGGTTTTCCTTCCAACAGCCCAAGCAGCCCAGCTGGGGTGTCTTCCTGTACCTCCTCCCCATGGAGAGCAACTACTGCTGGTAACCAACCTGAGGCAGAACAAAGAAGCCAGTTTGGTGGTAGAGAGACATAGACACAGCTCTTCAAAGCCACACAGGGAATTTAAAGGAGGAATGGGAAAGAAGTGAGCATGGTATGGTAGGGGAAGACCAGCAGGGACCAGACAACATGAGCTGACTTGCAGTTGCTCCTATATCAATCAGTGCAGCAAATCGGGGCACAGCTACTCCTGAAAGGGGTTTGGGGATGTGTGGTGTACCAGCTCTGGGGAAAGGTGACTTGGCAGCCCTTCTGCCTGCTCCACTGTGGGGTATGGTCTGGCAACAAAGAGCTGTAATAAGAGTTCATGTAATTATGAGGACTCTCTTAAAACAGAAAATAAGACAGACATCGCCATAGAAGCAAAGTGGGAGAAAAAGGCTGTGCTGAAAGTATAGAACCAGCAGACAGGAGTAATTCCTGCAAACTGCACCAGAGGAGTCTCACCTTCCCATATCTCACCTTTCCATCTCACTGAGGAGATGACAGTTACAGACTTCCAGTCAGCTGAGCCTTAGCCAGCTGTGTTAAGGATGGGCACCAAGGAAATTTGTGTCACCCACCTCTGAAAGTTAACTGGCCCTGCCAAGTTGTCTTGCCCAGGGAGAGCTCAGCCATTCAGCAATGCAGGCTCACCTGGATCACAGAATCCTAGAATCACAGAAACATAAAATGATTTGGGTTGAAAGGGACTTTTAAAGTCATCTAGTCCAATCCCCTCTGCAGTGAGCAGGGACATCTTCAGCTAGATCAGGTTGCTCAGACCCCATTCACCTAACCTGGAATGTTTCCAGGGATGGGGCATCTACCACCTCTCTGGGCAATCTCATCATAAAAATTTCCTTCCTCATATCAAGTCTGAGTCTGCCCTCTTTTAGTTTTAAACTGTTATATCTTGTCCTATTGCTACAGGCCCTACTAAAATGTCTGTCTTCATCTTTCTTATAAGCACTTTTTAAGTATTGAAAGGCTGCTATATGTTCTTCCTGGCATCTCCTCCAGGCTGAACAATTCCAACTTACTCAGTTTCTTGGAGAGATGTTCTATCCTTCTGATCTGTGGCCTGCTGGACCTGCTCCAAGAGTCCATGTCTCTCGTGTACTCATTAAAGGCATTTGGGGAGTCATCACAGGCTAGAGATAGTGTAACACAGCTGATGGGACTGGTATGTGTAGGAGTTGAGTGTCCCAAAGGTGACACCAATGTCTGTCTGATTTTGGGGGCAAGGAGGTGATAGAGAAGAAGGACGAACCCATCCAGCTCTCCCCACATGACTGGGAAAAGGGGATGCTCTGCACAGGAGCAGAAGTTAACTTCAAAGGGCATAACATTAATACCTCCTGAAATACCTCCAAAGGTTATGGAGACATCGGCATAGCTCAGCCATAGTTACTGCTTCTAGCAATTTCTTGTTGTACCAGAGCTTGTCATTTGGGGCACTGGAGTCCAGATCAGTCTCCTCTCATCTAGATGTTGGGAAGGAGAAGATATGGCTGTATGTGGGCACCCTGACCAGGACCAGGATGATGGTGGTGGTAAGAAAAGATCAAACAAAGGCTAGCACATGCTACAGCTTTGCAGATTTCAGAGCTGACTTAAGCCAAGAGCTTTTCTGACACAGGTTTGCACTGTCACTGGCTGTTCCTGGCTTGCACCAGGGGCTGCCAAAACCCTTGTTACATGATGCTGTTGTGAAAATAGCTGGAGTCAGCTGGACCAGGCACATGGAAGGAGACATCTGGGGTTGAGTTGCCTTCCACGGTGCTCTATGATGGTCTTTTCCACCCTGAGTCACACAGACCCATTGTCCCAGTACAGTGGAGTGAGTCTTGCAGCTGGTCCAGGTCAGCTGCTAAATTTGTTCGACTGAACTTCAGATTAGACCAACATTTAGTCTGAGCAGTCAGTTGATCAGGATTTCACTGTGAAGCCCTCACAGAATATCAAAGGGTCTAAGTTTCAATGCCCTGAGGTTAGACAAAAAAGCTCAAAGAAAAATAAAGCAGAAAAACAGAGCATCCTTGACAGAGGACTTTGGGGACAGGTAACAAAGAAACACAATCAGTATAGGGACTAGGTGACAAAACACCCCAATATTCCTGTAAAACGTGTTTATGTAAGAAGTTGAATAGCATTTGTCTCTGAAAAAAAGGTAAGGGTGCAGCACTGGGAGGAAGATACCTGGAAGTGATCCTCATTAAAGAAAAATATGAGAGGGATGTGCTCACTGGCTGGTTAGAGCTCTGCTGAAGGGTGTTCAGGGAAATGTAAAGAGCCAAGTTTTTCCCTTTTTGCTGCCACAGCCCAGTTAAGATCTGTTTGTGGAAGACTGTGAGCAACATAACTGATCAGCAAGTAAATGAGAGGTCTTTAATGCCTGCCAAGCCTCCTAGATCATTTCACTTTAAAGGCTTTAAAGTGCCCAGGACTTCTGACGGATAAAAGCAGAATCTGTTCATTTGTTGAATGCAAACAGAGAAGACTCCAAAAAGTTAAGTCTTATTGTAGGGTTAAATAAAACAATCCAGCTCAGAAATCAGCCTGCAGATTTCTGCTGTGGAAGACAGAAAGCACAAGCTTCATTGCTGCAGAGCCACGTTTCACATGCCAAGGCTGTAAGAGCATTTTACAGCTCCAGTGAGCAAACAACACTACACCTGATGACACAGAAGGTGATGTCTGTTGAGTTTCTTAAACACCAAAGTTTGATTCAGTCCTTCAGGGGAGGTCAGGCTAGAAAATATGGAAAGCCAGGGACTGAAAGGCAGCCAGGAGAAACAGAGAAGGCAATGCAGAGGGCTTACAGCAACACTGCATGAAGCAGCAAATACCTTCAGCAAGCACTGGGATTCAGGTAGTCCACACTCTCTTCTGGTTAAAGGCTAGAGATAAATCTTGGATACCTTGATAGCATATGCTAGAAATAAGGAAGCCATACATACATACATACATACATACATACATATATGAACCAATACAGAGATCTAAACACATTATGTTACAGGTCTCATCACACTGAGAAGTAGTCAGGGCTATTCTGGATGAAGACTTTATTTTTATTATGGCAACATGTTTTCCTCCATATTCTTTGATCCTGCCTGCAGTACCACAGTATCCAGTCCATGGCAGAAATGGGGCCATAAACAGTTGTTGTGAGATGGGGTAATGCCATTGAGTTAATGATCTATAGGCAGCAGTCCTTAAGGAGAGCTATGCATTGAGCAGGAATTACAAGTTATAGACTGGAAAAACAAATGGAGAATTACAAGGAAGACTTGTGCTATGCCTATGGATTAAGAAAATTATTTTATGCTACCTGTCCAGTTTACTTTGGCTTTGGAACAAGTAAAGTTGTAGTGTGTAAAGGAAATACTGGAACCTGGAAGCCTAGAAGCATAGTTTTACTTGTAACACTTTCATAATCTCATAATGCACATCTCCTCACCCTGAACAGATGGATCTATCTAGATTAAAAGCAAAATGTTTCCAGTCTTGAACAGGGAAATACACTGCTAGCTGTATGGAAGCTAAGTATCTCTGCTAGTTCAGATTTTTCACTGAAGGATCTAGTAAAAGGGGCACTACATAAAATGCAAATATCACTTTTTGAGGAAGGGAAAGGGAGTCTTGACAGTACAGCCTTTCTGGAAAGTCTTCCAGCAGAGGATTAGGAACTATGGATGGTATTTCCATAAGCCCTTGTTTTTGGCCTGACTATGACTCCCAGAGAAGCTGATGGTAAATCTGCCATTGTATCCAAGAGGAACAGACTTGAGACAGCACTGAGCAAACTGAAGATCCCAGCCTTTGACTCAGTAGTGTAAATATTTTGCCTTTATAATCAGAGATTAGTAAATTCAGGGACATTATTCAAAATGCAATTTGGTAGCTGCTTCACTGAGCAGTATCCATACACACTGAGCATACTTATCTCCTACGGTTTTAAAAACTGCTTTGTGCAGTTAAGGAACAAGGAGATAAATCACAAAAGCGATTGCAGTCAGTGTTGTAATGGGTAATCTCAGCACAAAGGAGACAAACGGGTCACAGACATATTATTCCCTTTGCACCCCTTATGATGCTCTCCCCCCTCAAAGGAAGGGCACATGGCTGTAGGGATGGGTGCTAGGAAATACAAATGCTGCTGTAGGTGCAGGTGCTTGATTCTGCATGGAAGCTGGTAGTGTTGGTCTCTGATGTTGTTGATGTGCTGTTTTTAACGGGAATGGAAAAGAGCCGTGGGAAAAAAAGTAAATCCCTGTTCATGTTCAAAGGCAGAAATATTGTTGTGTATAGAGTGAATTTAATCCACTCAGTAGAAAAGTCTCCAGCTGAAAAGGTATCCAATAAAGATGCTCAGACCTGCTTAACTGAGTCGAAGAGTGGATTTAATGTAGTTGTCTATCCAACATACGTAGCAAAGATCAGGTGACAAGTGTAACATATCTCACCTTGTAGCTATAGCAGAAACCAGAGTGGTCACAAAAAACTTAGGTATCCATGGACACTGTTACCCATAAAATGCTTCACACACTCAGTGCTCAAGGAAGAAACGGGATTTCAGGCTGACATTTTAGGCAGTCAGGAAATGTACTTTTGCTTTTCTGAAACACTTCATTTGAGTAAAGCAGTCCACAGAGCCATACCAGTCTTCACCTGAGGACTCTGCCTTAGATAAGAAGTTCTCTTGCCTTATTACTGAAGGTTGGGATTTGAAAATTAGTTGAAGGATTTAAAACAGTTTATTGATCTTAAAGAATTTCTATAATCTTATATTTTGAGAGCTATCAGGAATCAATACCTGGCTTAAAAATGAAATAATGGAACTCATCGAAGGATTATCAAAGAATTAAATTTGGAGGAAGTCCATGACTTGATATTCGTGTGTTCAGAGACTGTGCTTATACCCAATGAAGAGAAGCAGAGGTCAGCTGGCATGGTGATGTAAGGTGCAGAACACCACTGCAAAGTTGTGGTCTGCAACTTTGTGGGGTAACAACAATAATTTTTTTATATAACAACAGTTTTAATACTTGGTGCTCTTCCCCAGACAAGCTGGTAACATTGTGGCACACAGAACCCACATTTTGCTTAAATATTTTGCTCCTTCTGCAAGAACTAACCCTACAGTTACATTTAACCTGCCCAGAGTATTAGCTGAAGAACAACCTTTCATGTCACACACTATCCCATTCATTGACTTCTCCAAGTGTGCAAGACAGCATTAAGAAATCCATCCACCTTTATACTTTGGTCTGACAGACACTTGACTCGATGAGCTTTTGCAACAGAAAACTTTCATTGGGAAAAAACCAAGAAGCTGAAGATCCAGAGCAAAGACAACTGGCTGCAGAGAAATCATCAGAAAACCCACATGACAGAGAGGGATGAACAATACTGGACATTTTTGGTCTTTCTAGTTTTGTAGAGCAGTGGAAAAGTGGAAAGGTTTTAATTTGAGAATTGGCCTGTAGGTCTTTATAGGCGTAGAGGAAGTCTGCCACCAGTCCACCAAAGTGATTTCTATGAGATGGGGTAGCTCCTAGATTTAATTTATTTTAATGGAAGCCTCAATGATATCTGCCCTTGGCAGCAGTGAACACTGGTAAAGCACCTGAAGGAGGACACAAGTCTCCACCTGAAACTGAGAAGCTGACATGTCTGAGCTGGGCTGAGCTGATCTTGTTCCTCTTAGTTTGCTGATGCACTCCCTGTCAGACCTGCTGACACTAACAGTCCAGGAGAAACTGTCACCCTCCAACATGCCTCAGCATCTTCATGAATTTCTGCTCTGGCTGCTGGAGCAGCATCATTCACGGATTCATGGAGCCTTCTCATTATTCTGGAAATAAAATATGGATTTTGATCTGGGAATTGAAATTATAACCTGGCATCAACACCAAAGGCATGTGTGTGTCCTCGACAAGTGGGATTCTCCACTCAGACTTCACAGTAGGGAGCAGAGGCAACAAAACAATTCCCAGTTATATCTGGTGGCAGAGAGCAAGAAGAAGCAGAGAGGATGGGAATTACTGCACAGCCCTCATGGGAAAAGGAGATCAGCATCCAACACAGGTTTCCATAAAAACTAGATTTCTGCTTCAGTGCAGGCACTTGTTTTCCTATATGGTCATTGCAATCTTCTGCTAACTTTCTTCTGAGGTGACACTTTTAATCCAATCCTGTTTATCTTCAGCCCAGATTCACTTCCTTGGCTCCATCTGCCTGCATTTACAGTGGATTCAGGATCCTCTAGAAACAAGTTTCCTGGTGCTTGCTCCAGCAACCCTTTGAGTCAAAAACCCTGATTAAAAATCACAACAACTGTCCAATGAATTCTTCTTCCTTAAAACTGATGTTAATGCTACCATGACTCAGAAAGAGAAGCATTTGTCAGATCAAACAGTAACAATCAGACATCAGGGGTACGGGGAAAGCTGCCCTCCAGATGCAGTGTGGCAGAGCTGTCTGCAGGACCATGCAACAGGAATGTGGAAACCAGCCTCCTTTGGGAGCAGGGTCGGACGTGGAGCCCTTCTCTGCTGGTTCCTCATCGACACGGCTGGAAATCAGACAGAAGAAGGATTGTATTGGCTCGACCTGGGGCAGCTTAAAAAGGATTTCATTCACACCCTGGCATTTCCATGGATTGCTTGAGCACAGGAATGGCAAAGTGGTGCTGTGTAACTTCAGAGAGTAAACTTTTTGGACAACATCCAATACCATTCTTCTAAATAAACTTATAAGTAGCCTTTTCCCCCCAGGCTGGAAAAAACCCATGCCCCAGTCCTTGGGTGTGATGCAGGGCAGAGCTGAGGTGCTGGGGACCAAGTGCTGCATCTTACTTTGCACCCTGCACTTGACTTAGTCACCACCTGCAAAGTATTGCTTTATCCTCTCACCATTGAAGGACTCGAGCCATTTCCATAGGGTTTGTACTCCTGCCAAGTACTGCAACTTGATTTTTTTCTGATGTCTGATTAATCTGAGCTTTTGCTCTGTGACTTTCTACCTCCAAAGGAATTGCTTCTGTGTGATGGCACTAGTGTCTTGTGAGAGGCACCGCTGATGGCCAGCAGTGTCCTCTCTTCTTCACTGTGCTGTCACCCTATGCACTGACAGTGATGCTTTTCCTTCTGGATGGATGCTATCCCTGGGATTAGCCCACCTCAGGACAGAAAAATTATTCTAAAAATAGTTCCAGTGGCTACTCATGTCCCTCATCTCCAAGAGAATGAGCTTGTTCTTCCCCCCACATATATGGACCCTCCTCAAGAAAGTACCTGGGGATTTCCTGGGGGTTTGGGCAGGCAGGGAAGGGACATGAGGGGACAGGGAAGCTGGGATGGGATGGTGGGGAAGAGAGTGGGGTCTGCACTGTCCTGTGCTGCAAATGCCAACTTCCTCTCTGGCCTTTGGGGAGAGTGAGAGGTAAGACAGTACCATGGGTGTCTGGATGCAGTGCTTTCTTTGGCACTTTTCCTCCCACCAACATGGCAGTGAAAGGGGCTGTTTGCCTTGGGAGTCAATTTCTTGTTGTTTTTTTTTCCACTCAGAAAAATCAAACCCAAGCACCCTGGCCCATGCTGTGCTCTGGGACCAAGCTCAGTGGCCTGGCCTGGCTTGTCTCCCATAGCAGGAGTACCAAACTGTATATAAAGATGCTTCCTTTTATCTCTGCCCAATAGCCCCATTTTCCTTGTGAAACCTGCACGGGAGCCAGGCACGGTCTACACCATGTTGAGAAATGCCCTGTTGAAAAAAGAATCACATAAAAATGTAAGTATTGCTCTGGCACATGCTTTGTGTTGGATAAAAGCTTGAGCTCAGACATTCCTGGCATCTTGAAGTTTTGTGGATGGAAATCCTGGCCAAGCCACCAACTACCCACCACCAGGGGGGTTTGCATGACGGCTGCAGGATTTGCCTCCAGGCTTAGCAGTATCATGTGGGTAAATACAGTGAAAATATTTTTCTTTTACTGCAGGAGGGCTGCAGAGGATGGGGGGACCTGGTCCTGCCTCCAGACTCTCTGGAGGTCTCTGCAGCCACTGGCTGTTGGCACTGTAAAGGCACCATGGTGTTAATGTTGTTTTAGAGAAATAACAGCTACAAACTTTGCTGCTCAATTGGCAGCAATCTGAAAGCAAAGCATGGGTTTCAATAAAACAGGAGTTTGGCAAATCTGAGATGGAAGTGCAGATCTGCCTCAATTCCCCATAGCTCCCTGCCTTTGAAACCAAAATTGTTTCACTTATCTATCTTTAAACTTGCTCTCTTCTGATGACTGCAGCATCTCCAACCCCAACGCTGCTATCTCTATCATGGTGCATAGGTACAGGTGATGATGCTGAAATCCAGATGGGATTGACTCCAAAGCACTGAGCAACTGGATGTGGAATCAAGTGTGGTGGATGAGCCTGAATCAGTCTTGACATGGTTGTCCTCACCAGCCTGGCCAATGTGCCTAGACAAGGCTTTTATTCTCATTGCTTTCTGATATGATAGAGCTCCTTCAGCTGACTTTTTTTTTTTTTTTTAACCTCCTCTGACATTTAGGGCTTGTCTATACTGGGGATTTAATTCAAATTACTCGAGGATGTGAATTTAGAGAGGAATAATTATTCCTGATTAACTCCCTATGTGGACAGTCTTTTTCCAAAATAAAAATGCTTTCTTTCAAATGGGTTTAATTGACTCCAAGAAATCAGTAGGTTGTTTTCTCTAAGAAAAAAGGAAAGGAAGGATACAAACTGGAGAATATTTTTTTTCCTCTTCAATTTGTTGAAAAAAGCAAGGACTTCTGAATGTTATGAAAGTTTCAACAGAAAATTGCTGTATGTTATTATGCATAATTTGCACCTCTGATCAACTGCATGCTGTTAAAATTATTGTTCCATGAAAATAATTACAGAGCAGGCAACATAATTAGACAAGCAACACAAAAGCAGAGGCACAAACGTAGGATGAGACTCTGACTGGGAGGGCTGTTTGTAGGGAGGTTGCTCTGAGGTGTATTTTATTCTGTCCACATGCTTGCAATCCAGCCTGATTTGCTGGAACTGAAACTGATTACAGGACGTAACAAGCCTCACAAAAACTTAATCAAAAAAAGTTTCTCAGCTTTAGGATGAATTTTCTGTTCAAAAATAAGAAAACAAAAAAGGTGAATCAGAATAATCAATACTCTTCTGGGGAAAATCAGAGATAGGGGTGCCAAAAAATGTCCAACAATCTGGGTGGTGGAAGCACTGGTGCTGCTGATGCATGTGGTACCAAGAAGGAAGAGCTGGAGTTAGGCAGGGCTCTGACTGCCAAGGGCTTAGGTACTGATCTCCATATCATCTAATTGATCTCATCCCAGGTATCACTATTTAAGAGTATTATGGTATTTGTCTGGGGACAGTGCAGAATGCCGTGAGCACTTGAGGGTGAAGAGTGTTCAGCATGGAACCAGACACAACTCATGGCCTAGCTTTTCACTATGGGGAAGGGAACTGATCCCAGCCTTGTTGGTTGCCAGAACAGACCTGCCCATCTAACTTCTTTGTTCTAAATAACTGCTCTTTCCAGATGGCAATCCAGCCTTGCACATCTATGTCCTCCTGGGACTAAAAAGCTTGCTCTTACGAAATTACTATCAGAGCTGGTTCATGTGATTCTTCCAAAAAACTGCTATCATCAGCAAATCAGCATTTTTTGGATTAAAAAAAGAAAAATTAAACAAAGCAAAACAAAAACCAAGAAAATTCAAGACTCTTGTGTGAATGAGCAGATGGGAAATCTTAATCTGGGGCTTTCCAGACAACAGGAGCTACCAGTTTTGGCCTACTGGAAAACATGAAGTACAAGCTTTTCTTAGCTTCCTGTTTTGTTGTTGTTGCATCCCAGTGTAGGCTGGGGAAGCTTTGAAAGACTTCTTTTTTCTTTTCCACAGCAGGAAACCATTTTCCACCCAGTAGCAACTTGCAATAGAGCAGTGAGAGCCACCCCTGCATCACAGCTCTGATTCTGAGAGCACATAAGAGCATGCTGGGATCATGATAATACAGAGGTCTGCAGGATAGCTCATGTGCACAAGAACATGCAGAGCTCTGCAGAAACAGAGCCTAGAGTTGAAACTCCTGCAGTCATATCAAGAGAAGTTGGAATTGTAAACTCAAAGCTTACACAGAAGTTTTTTCTTTGCTTTTCTGGCACTGCTTTCAATACTGGGTTTCTCTGACCCCTCTTCTTTCCCAAACTGGAAGAGAAATCAACAGACAGGAGACAATAATGCCACTCTTTTAAAACCTACATATCACACAGTCAGTAGCTCAGCTGAGAAGAGAAATCATATATCCACAGCTATCCATTCTCTACGACAACTTCAAGGAACACTATGAACCCCTTCTCACTCATACCAAACCAAACCTTCCCCTTATTGTTGAAGAGCAATATCCTAATAAAATGCATGCCATTAATTGTCCAACCCATCAGACCAAAGCAGATCATGGCCAAGCCCCCTAGAAATAAAAAGGAACTACATTCTCAAAAAACTGAAGTAGCTTGAGCTTCCTAAACCTTACAGCCATGGGAGACATGGGTTATGTACAGACTGAGGGCAGATAAACTTCACTGCACATCTCACCATGCTGGTCACCTTTGCCAGGTCTAGAATGAGCAGGAGCAACTGCAGCTCTTCTCTGGCCCACACACCCCCAGCTCTTGGTGGAAGGGAAGGTGATGGGCGCTCAGACCTAATGGTGGGATGGAAATTGGATGTGGCAAATGCAAACATCTGAACTCAGGAGCTCAGGAAAGGCTCTAGTGCCACACTTTAGATACAGCATTAGTATCTTTGGGGACTTTCAGCAGGGCTTGGGCTTTCTGGGGCCTGAGTCATACTGAAAGTATGACTTCAGGATGCTTTTGTAAATTTTTGTCAAGGTGAATTTGTACTGCAGTCTAAATCCAGTTACTTACAATGAAGTAGAAATTGTTCTGAAGAGATTAGGGATGAGTTTTTGAAGGAGGCCTCTGAATTTTAAGTAAACAGTTCTCAATGAAAGTCACTGGGTTTGGGCATCTGACTCCCTTGCTCACTTTTGAAGATCCAAACCAGGGTCTAAAAACTCATACTGTGAACAAGCCAGCCAATATTTATGTCCTGGGAAAGCAGTCTCCTGATACCCCAAAATTAAGACAGCAGAGCGCTACATTTTTTCTTTTATTCTTGAGGCTAATACTGAAACAATATAGAAATAATAGTGAAAAATGAGCGATAGCAATTTAGATATTTAGTTTTCAAATCAGTCGACAGGCATAGCACGGAAATGTTTTTACCTCTGAAGAAATAAATGTAATAAAATACTGTTTAAATAATGTTTAAGTGATGTGATGAAAGACGGGTTCACGAACCCTCTGTTATGTTAACAATTAGCAGAGCAGGACATGGATTTTGTTTAAGAAATGTGTACTGCTAATATTGGGGTCAACATATGAATAAACAAGGATGGTGGTATGCACTAGAGTCAGACTCTACTGATGTTATTGCTTCATCATCTGTATTGCTTGACTTATCATACCACGATCTGCTGCAGTCAGATCATGTGTGTCCATGTGTCCACAGGCAGGTGTGGGCACCCCATTCATACTCTTCCTCAGACTGAGACATGATATGTGTGCTGAAATCACTTTCTTGCTCAAAGGGAGAAAGATACACACGTATCAGCCTCCTACTGAAGTCTGATGCTGACCCATGCTGTTAGAGACAGCAAGGCCCAAGGGCTGGGGAGCTGACCTGGGACCACCCGAGGAACATCCCTGGAGATATTGCTTGTGGTGCTAGAGAATATCCATGCCATGCCAGGCAAGCCACTGTGCCCTCCTCTCACTTTCTCTTAATTATTAATCTTATTTAACGATTAGCTGGTCTCTTCCTGTTGGCCACAACAGTACCCTGAGTCCGAAGTTCTCACTGACAAAAAAGATAAACTTCTTGGAGTTGGGCTTCAGAAAATTCAAATGTCTTGGACAGCTTCTGATTCATCTCACCTCCTGCTTCCTTGGAAAGCTGTAGCCTCTTCCCAGACATATTCTTGGACAGCTTGGTCCTCAGTCCTTCTGAGTGGTAACTTGGGAATAGACATGTAAAGCCAGGCCTGAGAAGCATCATCTTGAGAAGGCCACTGACATTTACAAAGAAGAAGCTTTAATCTTCATTATGCCTTAAATACTCTCTTAAGCCTTTTAATTTACAGACAGTGATGATGGAAAAGTCCATTATCTGTGTCAACAACAATCCTCTGAAATATTTGCTCAATGACCTAGCTCACCAAATGTTTCCAGAGGCTTTTCTATTCACATGTGTCTAGTGTGATCTCTATTCTCCATGCTGCAAAACACAGAGAGTAAGCCAAGCTCTACTCCTGGAAATTGGCAATATGGGGTCTGTCTCTAGGAAAATATTGACCACCCTCAGTTCCCACCATGGGCTATGGAAGTTGAAGGTATCCACAACCCACAAGAAACCCATGGATGGCAATGGACACTATTTGGACCTCTAGTGCAATGCCTGATTAGATAATGGTCTGTCTCTAGGTACAACATACATTCTCTCCCTCTCATTCTCCCTTTTTGCTTCTCTGTCTTAATAATGCGTGTAGCTCTGATTTATTTTTTATCAAGATTAACAATGGAACAATACTGCTTCAAATATTAAAAGGCAAAGAAATGTAGGTACTGAAAAGGAAAGAAAATACCTCAATTTCAAGCCTAAAGATTACTTTGGGTCCCAGAGGAAGCAGAAGCAATTTAGTGGCTGATACCCTTAGCAAGAAAAAAGGTTGTAAGATTAAGACCAACTGCTGTTTGGATAAGTGGTTGGTAATTGCACATATCAGCAATTATGTGCTGTCATATCATTTTTCTGTTACCTTACTCCTCTCTTGTGTCCCATCAGGGTTTATTTGGAATGACCCTACATCTATGGTCCTCTTTGGATTCACCTTCTTAATGTCATACAACAGTGCCTGACAAATTCAAAGGAAAAAGAAGTCATTATTACAGGAGATGCCTGGTGGAGGTGCTCCTCTTCACAGATGTAGCTAGAGGCTACTGCTGTAATAACCAGGCTTCCAGGAAGAGAAATAAAGGAAGGCCTTCTGAACCCTCAAAACCCCTCCTTGTCCTCCAGCCTTGCAGGGGGAGAAGTGGATGTGTGAGGGGGGAGCTTTAGCAGGGAGAGGTTTGAGAGGGATCGGAGAGGGTTGTCTCAGTGCACGGTTCTGGTGCCATCCCACGATGATCCTGCAGCTCCCAGGTCTGGGTCAGGCTGGGAAGGCTTGGTGGGAGCTGGGGTCCCTGAGGTTTGCTAGGTTGGGGCAGTACAAGCTACTATGTTGAATCCTCCTCACATGGAAAGGGGGAGCTTGAGTTCACCATATGTAGGCTGCTTACAACTCCTGCCCCAGCTGGGGACATTTTGGGGGGTATTGGTGGCCTGCCCCTGAGCTGAGCAGCGGGGCTCACTTCTGGAGCTTGTCAGAGGCTTGGCATCCCTCAGAAAGGAGAACATCATCAGAAACACCTTTTGTCTCAGGGAAGTAACTGATTCCCCAATAAAGTGTCAGAAGATAACAAAGTCTGTTCCGGCTAAACTCATCTGTTCATTGCCTGAGGGAAGCCTCCAGCTTATATGGCACTGGGTGCTCCCATGGAGCAGAAAATGTTTAGCTCACTAATCAGATTCAGGCAGGAGTTGTGAGTGATGCTGTCTGCAGCCTGCCCACGGTATGTCTCGGGAGGACAGGACATAGCTGCCTCTCAGGTATCCTGGTACTGACCTGCAGTGGTGCCTCTGAGGGCAAAGAGTTTCTAGGGATGTAAAGAAGAGCAGGGCTTTACACAGGGATCCCAGCGCACAAGCAGTCAGTCCTGTCTCTCTGCAAGGGCCATCATGGTGAGAAGCTCTGGGAAGGACCAGCAAACTGCTCCATCAGGCTGTGGGAGATGCCAAACCACAGCTGAATGCAAGAGTCTTAGCAGTGATAGCTCATGGAAGAGCTAATATTCTCTGAAAAGCAGATAAAAGATTCATCAACACAGATGAAGATATGAGGGCTTGGGCTTAGACAGTCTGTAGCTCCTGCCAAGAAATTGTGTGGAAGGTACAAATGAATTAAAAAGGTTGAGCGGGGGCCAGCAAGTCAATAACTGAATAATCCCACCCAGATAGGAAACCAAAGCATAAACAAGAGTCTCCACATACTGACGAGTTAGCACTGGTTGCACTCTGGAAAGGTTCCTAAAATAACAGAGATTCCTGGAGACAGAATAAACACATCTCTCAGTTGTCATCCTGAGCAGAGGGTAATTGCCTAGATGTCTGATTGACTCGCTGCTAGAACTAAATATGTAGTTCTCTGACATGCTGTCACCTCCTTCGTTGTATGTTTGAGATTTTTCAGTAAAGCACATCAGGAATCAAAGCAAATGTCCACAAGGAAAGATGCATCTTGACCTTGAACTTTAATCACTGGCAAAGGGCTGAAAATGTATTTAAAAGAAGTGAAGTTACCACATTTCTGAGAGCGACATTTAATCTCAAAATACCCTGGGGGCTTGTGCACATACAATCCAACTCCCTCAACGGAGGAACATGGAGTTGCAGCCCCTGTCTGAGGGCTGGGGAGTTGGCGTGTGGCTTTCTAAGCTCCCCAGTCAGACCATTACATGGTCCTCAACTTGGCATCTGATCCCCATTTCCTTGCCTGGGGGTTTCCTTTGGGGTTTTTTTCAGCACTTCTACTTCCCGTTTGCAGTGGTGGAAGACACAGAGGAGCAAAGTTTCCAAGTTAGCCTTCCTTCTAGTTTTAGCAGCTCTTCTATCCCAAACCTGAGTGCTTGGTGCCTTCTCAAAGCCATCTTGAGTCTCTTGGTTAGTGATTCCTGTCGAGCACTGAGCAGTCCTGTCTAGTCTGCTCGCACTTTGCTTCCTTCCCACCTCTGAGTTAGTCTCAGTTTCAGATATGCTAAACTTTTATTTATGTAAATACAGGAGAACCTACCCAGAATCCTTTACACTGGAACTTTAATATGACTTTTCAATAAGTCTTGGAAGTTGCAGTGGGCTGGACAACCATCAACTTAATACCGATTTTTAAAAGTAAAATGAGCTGGCCAAACCCTAGGCTGACCTAGCTCCTGGAAAGGATGGTCTGCTGGTTCAGAGTTCAATTCATAATAGATATAAAAACCAATACACTAAATGTAATGCAGTGTGAGTTCATGAAGGTAACTGTTAACTTGATATTATACATTAATGTGTAACAGACTTCTATAAAATAATTTACTCCATTTTCTGTGACAGCTTAGGTACTTCTCTCAAACCAAAATTAACCTGGCACATCATGGGTGAAAGGCAAATGGTTAAACAGGTCTTTAAAGGTAACCATAAAAGAAAACCAGCAGTAGATTAAGGTAATCCCAAAAGAGTCCTAGTTCTAAGTTCTTGATGTACCATACTATGCATTGAGGAATGAATGGCACAGAAGGCACAGACATTAGAGGTATGATTAAATTGAAAGGAGAAATCATGGATGTGGGGTGGGTGATCTGCATCACCTGGTGAGCTGCACATGGGCAGTTGGTGAGGTCAGACATGAAACAATTCCTCAGTAAACATGGAACACTGGACAAGATTCACAGAATCACAGAATCACAGAATCACCAAGGCTGGAAAAGACCTTTAAGATCATCAAGTCCAGCCTATGACCAACACCACCACACCATCTAGACCATGGCACTAAGTGCCACATCCAGCCTTGCCTTGAACACATCCAGGGACGGTGCCTCCACCACTTCCCTGGGAAGTCTATTCCACATAGGCTGGACTGGAACCAGCCAAAAGCCAAAATGGCTAGTGCAAAACCTGGGGAAAATCTGTGGTTGGCAGACTGGAGGAAGGAGGTCCCATCATCTCCCACCATGGGTCTGCTATGGTCCCTGCTGTGAAACTGTCTGTGGGACAGCAGCCCAGCACTACCATTAGATGATGGAGCAGGAGAGGCTCTGAGAAGGTCCACAAAGAGACCAGGATTCATGGCATGGGGCAGGTGAAGGGACAGTTGACTCTCCCCCCTAGAAAGGGACCCTGGAGGCACAGGAGGGCTCAGGCATGTGGCTAGGCAAGTGGGAATCACACACTTCAAATCCCGGTCGGTGGCCCAAGGACAACACTATCTTCTCTATCTCTCTGCACTTTAGAATTCACCCTGAAGTGAATTCCTGCTCAGAGTGAGCTTGTGAGGCTGGTTTACAAACCTGGCCCCTCACCTCGCCTCCAGCCCGTGCAGGAAAAAAGGCATTTTTTAACAGGAACTTCAATGGAACTATCACTTTGTGAGCACTGCAAATATATATTTCTACAAAGCAACTTGTCTAATACATCTCCAAGATAGAAATTTGAGATGTCAGAGAATTTCATCTAGAAAAAGCAGGCATTCATGCACAAGAGGATAACTTCAAACCTATCTACCTATCTATTAAACTCTAAGCTCAAGGTAGATAGAGAAATAAAATGGAAACTAAAGCAAGCAAACACATGTAAAATTGTTTCTGGAGGCAGAGAAGAACAGGATGTCCCTACAACTATTGCTATCCTGAGTTTTGGAGAGAAAAGTGGCAATTACCCAGCCTGTGCCTCCTGTCCTCACAGGCATGACCTTGGGAGCAAAGTGATGTGCTCAGCCGAGACAGCCAAACATGCCCCAGGGGACTGGGATGGCACATGACTCTGCCACAGCCAGCTCTCTTTCTACCCATGGTGATCTACTCATCTTTCGCTGATCTTTTACTGCAGGAAGAATGTTACAACAAGCCAGGGAAAGAAAGGAAAGGGGGTATGATGGCATGCAGCACAGACAGGAGGAACGCAGCCCAAGCAGAAGACCAGGCAGTCTGTCAGTGCTCCCTTGGTCCCATTTCCTACCAGTGATGACTGGAAAGAAGTCCAGTGATTTAAAACTAGTATAAATCAGTCCTAGCTTGTGCTCACCATACAGTGAAGTCCTTTTTTCTCCAAAATTTTGTCATCATCAAGAACTTTCACTCACAGAGAATGCAAAGCCAGAAGGCTCCCTCCATTCATTTACATGTTAATACTCAACAGATTATAAAGAAGAAGAAATTACTGGACACAGGCATAGTAGTTTTCTTAGTTATATTTATAAATTTTCTTTTTTCTCAATAAACTGCTCAACAGAAAGCTGATATTCCAGTTAACTTTGTAAGTGGTGTTTTGCACCATCATATAGTAGTATATAGCACATTAACTTAAAGTGTATTAACGTGGTCACAACTAACGAGCTAATGTAATGTGAAGGAAATGTGTGGCAACATCTTTTGCCCCTTTCATGAGCAACACCTGCCTACACACCCACAGGGAGCCCTGCCATTTCAGCTGGGCTGTGTCTGCCTCTCTGTTGAAGGTTTGTCCACAGAGCCCAGAGCTGAGCAACACCTTGAGGCTGTCCTTCAGCAAAGGGTGCTGCTCCCCTGCCCTGGGCACACAGAAGTTCACATCTTTCCCAGCAGCAAAGTTAGCCATTGCAGCCTTATCTTTGTGATTGCTAAAGGCATGGGTGCTCTCTCTCACCCAAAGCCCACTGTGCAGAAAATGGAGCCTGGAGTTGATATTTTAAACTTCCATTTTCCCTTCAAGTGCCATTTGGATTTATTTTTTCTCTCTCCCACATTGTTTCACATTAACTGTACTCAGCTACAGGGAGTATCAGAAAATATTACCTTAGCTTGAGAATAGGTTTGCTCTCAAGTGACATCTTCCAATACTACTGATTTATACCCTTTTCCTGCATTGATCTGTTGGGAGCTTTCATCAGCTATATCTGACATAAACACTGTATTATTCTGTATTGCATTATACCCTAGAAATCCACTCAAATCCCTTTGCTCCTCAAATTAAAGCAATATGCATTACAGTGTCCTGATTTCCTTCTATTCTTGCATTTGCATTTTTGTATCATGCTCTAGATTACTCATGTATATTATGGCATAAGCATCTCCCTGTTCATTTAAGAATATCGCCTTTAATCTTCATTATATCTTGAAGCATACAAAACCCTGGCTGCAAAGGACACATGGAGACATTTTATTCCCACCGTGGCTGGATTTCTGTGGAAGTTATTTAAAGCAAATGTCAAGTTGTTCAGAAGCCCGAGCCTTGTTGCAGGGCAATCCTATGGACACCCACGATGTGCCTCTGGTCTCACTGCTCCACACAGTGTGTGAGGTTTGTCTGCTGCATGGCAGCTCACCCTGCTTTTGGGAAAAGACTTCTCCTGCCACAGTGGCACAGACTGCAGCTTTGCAGCCAAAAGGTTTTAGTTGTGTGGCTGTGCTGGGGAGCCTGAGCTCCTCAGTAGGTTGACCACGTTTGCCTGCAAGCAGCTTTTTGATGGCAGAAATAGAGAAGCAGCTGTAGGTTGTACTTCTGCATTCATTCCACTATTCCTATTCACTGTGAGCATCTTCTGACCATCAGAATGATCCACTATGCTATTTCTTACAAGACACGATGCAACAAGAGTACACCTAATAATATATCTCAGAGTTTGGTAGTTTGGGTGGGGTTAGGATTTTTTGTTTACTTCTCCAATTTTTTCTGCGGTACAACTCCATGTAGGTCCAACATTTGCCCTAATCAGATATTCATGGTTATACTGGAAATGTATTCAGTCAGCCAGAGCCCTAAATTCAGTAAGGCCACATGACATATATGAAAGGGCAAGATTTTCCTTGAAAGAGGAGCTTCAGACTTTTCTGAGATAGTATCTAGGTATGTTGGTTCAGAGTTGCTCCATTTCACAGCCAGTCTAGATAACCTGGCATATGCTTTATTCTAGACTTTCCTTGATTTTTACCTAGATTATTACCTGGATTATATCCTGGATTAGGAAAAGACATCTCTAATTTAGGGACCAGTGAGTCTTCCCATAGATGCAAGGGAAAAGAGAAGACCCAGGCTTTATTCCAGTTAAGGCTGAGAGCACAATTTTCTAAGTGACTCCCAATTTTTCTAAGTGACTCTACTATTGTCTACTTTTATTTTCAAATATGTACCATAAGATATCTGAAATCTGTCTTAAAGATCCAAGTGCCACAGACTGTGCAGGCAATCAGAGCACAAGCTGCACAGAGATCCTAACATTTCCCTTTGACCAGGCTCAGTATGGGCATCTCCTAAAACTCCCAACAAAATGCCCCTCCCTGGCCTCTTCACATACAAAAGCAAAAGATGCCATCACTGCTAAAAGCAAACAAAATTTTATATCTGACCCAGGCAGAAGTGACCCATCTCTGCTCATGTCCACTGGGTGAGGTGCAAAAAGGACAGACAAAAAGGGAGAGGGCTAACAAAAAAAGTCATGTTGTGCCTATCAGAGCAAGGAAAATACCATTGCATGTTCATTAAGATTTGTTCAAAAGTTCAGAAAATTCCCTCCAGTAATGTAAGGGATGATAATTCAATTTATTTATGTTTTTAAGGCACGAAGACTAGTTTTAATTTCCCTCAACTGTACCTCTATTATTATTAATCTACTTATCTTCTAAAAAGATCATCTAAACTACACTTCTACAGGGAATGTGATCTTTGGCCATGTAGGGCTTTGCAATTATCCAGTTCTGAATGAACTTGTTGTTAAAACATTTTTTAAGTCTAATGAAAACATGAGATCAATTCCTTCCAGTGATAGTTGTCATTAAATCAATAGTCTGTGTAAGTCCATTACACTGATATTTGACACGAACTGCCGAAGGTCTGCTAACAATGAAACCATGCTGAAGTGTGTCCTCTGCTAAGCATATTTCATACGAGATAAAAATCTGTTAAGTCTACAGTAACTGAAACTTTTCTTCTTTAACCAAAATAAACAGATATTTGAAATGTTGCTGTAACTCACACCAGGACCACCATGATCACACAGGTTTTGGAGCCAGTCCTTTTATCACACCTTTATTACAGCTGTGCTCTCAAATCAGTTAGGAAAGCTTTTGCTATTTTTTTTTTTCCTTTTCTTTTTTTTCCTCTTTTTAAAAATCGTTTATCTGTATGGCTCACAAAGCACAGGCAGGGATTTTGTAATGAAGTTCTGCTAAGCATGTAGGACTTGATCCAACCCTTTCTGAAAGCAACAGCACCAACACTGACTTCAGTGGAAGTTGCACTGTTCCTCAAGTGCCTGGGAAAGGGAAGGTCTTCCCAAGGAGAAACAGCATCTCTGCATCACAGCAGAGCAGCTTGCAGGGGCAAGAAACACAACTAGACCCACTTCCCCGAGGAGAAGTGCAGTTTCTTTGTATTTGCCACTTTATTGCAAAAGACTGAAGCCTAGAGAAGAGCCATTCAGCTTGACATTTCTTACGATTTATAAACTTAACAATTTTACAGTAGTCGTATGTAACATTTACTCACAGGCAAAGGAACTGTGAGCACACGAGTGTAAAGGGAAATAATGGTCAATGGCAGACACTGAACATTTTCTGGCAGAAAAGACCACTTCAAACTGAAAATTCAAACAAATTTATTTGAAAAATGTTAAAGATTTCCTATAGATTGGGCCCGTGAAACCCTTCATCAAATAATTTTTGAAAATTTTGGTCCTCAGAAACGGCATTTTTTCACAAACAAATGAGCTGATGAATAGAAAAAAACCCGAAAAATCAGCGGGGATATTCTCTGAGGCCTTGGCTTCTGTAATTCTTGCGGCAGAAAATCCCTACCAGTGCAGAATTGAGGGAGGACCCAGGCAGCGCGGCGTCCTGCCCTGCCCTGTGCTTTGGCTCCCACTAACGGCAGCAAGGGAAAGCTCCGGCACTCCACCGAGCAGAAAGAGGAGAAAAACACTCAGCCAAACGTTCTTCATCCCATTTCTTGTGTTTGGTTTCTAAATATATAAAAATACAGTTACCAGCTAGATTTTCCTGAATCGTTTCCATAATCAGAATACGAGTTTAACAGAAAATAATCTGAATATTAATCTCATTGGATAGGTTTTATCTCACCTCCGGACATTTGCAACATCAACTTCTAGAGGTACATCCTTGTTATAGTCCAGGGAGTGAGATCCAGGGTGTGATTCCTATTGACTATCTGACCTATTTCAACCATGGGATGAATCATGATCTCAGTTTTGCTGCTGACTTCTGCCTTGCCTGTACACGGAGCTGGGGTGACTGGTTCAGACAAATGGTGGAGATTGTCCTGGTGTGACTGCAAGTAGATGCCATGTAGGAAAAAAAGCCCTTGTGCTTCGGCAAGAAGGATGATTGTGGTTGAAACAAGGACATTATGTAGGACTCGCCTTTAGGGAGCCTGAATGGGGGGATCAGTGCCATGGGATGGAGATTCTTTTTTATGGTTGAGGAGAGCTTCAACCCCCTTCATGCAGGGTCTTTAGATTTTAGTCAAGTCTTTGCTCCAGTTCTGTTACAAGGGGGGAAAATTCAAAAATCTCATGTGAGAACTGGTAACAGTGGAAGGAGATGGACAAATATGTTTGGTTTACATTTCAGATCTGAGCACAACAGAGATTATCAAAACAGTGGAGTAATTTTCTGTTGGTTATCTCCCTGCAATCAGACACAGAGACCAGGTGCAGGCTGTCCTTGGGTCCCACTTCTGAATCTCAGATACATTTTTATAAGGCCTCTGACTCAGGAATAAACATGAGAGGATTACAGCTAATCAGATAAGTACGTCTTTATTTAACTGTAACATCAAAAATTAAGCTTGCAGTATGTCCTTAAGAGATAGAGTCTTCAAACTAATTCAAAGATTTTTTTTTGAAAGATTTTTTTCCTTTTAATTAAATCGTGTTGATTCTATTTGACATTTGATTTGAAGAGAACCTCCAGTGTTCCTCCTTCACTGTCTGTCTCGAATCCATGTGTAACCTGTCACAGCCAAAAGGCTATCCTGCTGCTCCTGAAGGTTGCTGGATTTTAGCTTCTCTGTGGGTAACACAGATCAGTCCAGGTACAGATCAGCCACCTAAACATTTCCCACTGAAGATCTGGGTTTCTATATAGCACAGCACGGCACTGAGCAGGCAGCAGAGGATGCACGTGGCATGTATGTACGTGCAGGGAACATAAACCTGCTGACATGAGGTAGGCTTTCCTCACAGTGAGGAACAAGTAACACTGGGATAAGCAACACAGAAAATACCCTGCAAATACCAGGGAAGAAGCTTAGACCAGCTTGTCCTCCTGCACTGGTCTGTGATGGGGCCAGACCAGCACCCAAAGGCTGCAGCCAGAAGCAGGAGGCTGAAGCAAAATAATACTGCTCCTTTTCAGCAGCCTGTCCATGTGGCAATATATTTTATATTTCAGCTCCATGGATGAAGTCTCAGCCTTAGGTCTTAGCCCAGGTCAGTCCTTTGGTCTGGTGCCCTGCGTGACTGCAGCACATACCAGTGATGGTGGCACTGTGGTGGAGATGGAAAGGGCAGAGCTTCCCCTCTTGATGGCAATGCTCCTTTCAGAACCACAGTGGTGGCCTTTGGGGACTTCCTGGTGTTCAAAACCAAATGCGTAACTGCAGAGCCCAAGAAGGAACTCACAGAGATATTCCATGTGTTAAAACAGAGTGTAACTTCTTTGGAGATGGCTTCTGATGTACCAAACCATAAAAGAGCTAAAAAAAGGATGCTGTGCTATACAGAAGTAGTTAAACAAATATATTAAGGTTCTCAGGGCCTCAGAAGTCAGAAAATGCCTGCCATCATCTAGAAAAAAGCCCTGTGTCCATTGAATTCCCCTCTCATTTATTGTTGAAACTGGAAACTGCCCAGTGAATGAGGCAGGAAATTTGAGGAGGAGAAAGGAGACATGATGAAGGCAGCTGAATAGTGTCCTGGGGAACTGGCTGCTATCTGTGTCCCTGCTGAAGAGTTTCTCTGAGATGCCGCCAAGTCATCCAAACCATACATCGAAAGCTTTGTCTTGGTAATTGTGTGGGGGTTTGTTTTTTGAATGCATAAATTAATGCCCCAAGTTCTGATTCACAAAACTGCTGAGCACTCGTTGCTGTGAACAAAAAGAAGGGCACTGTCCTTCCAGCTAAAAAGTGCTACAGAATGTGAAGTGTTCAGAAAAATCAGGTCATTAGGCATGCAAATTGGGTCATCAAAATTAGTGGATCTTTTTGACATTAATCTCTCTAGACTTCTTCCTGGGAAAACAGGGAGATCCCATACCCTACAGGAGAGTTGTGAACTAAATTAATTTAATGTTTGTTTCCCCACCAGCTCCCGCTCCATCTGATGCTGATGCTATTTGCATGTCAGGCAGGCTGTTTCCATCTCTTCCTCGCTCACTGCAATCACCGAGGACACTGTCAAGGCATGGATCATTGCCATACTGGTAGGGAGCACCCTCAGCCCTGGGCAGACATGGAATGGAGGCCCTGCCCTGGCCCCTACAGCCACACCAGGCACCTCTGGTGCTGATGGGTCCATCTGGGCTGTTGAGCACTATGATTTCCAGCTTCCAAATTCTCAAATGGGGTTGTATTTGAGCATTGTTTCACATGTCCAGAATCCTCTGAAGGCTAGGATGACCTGTCCACTGCCCAGCTTTGGGGCAGTGCTCCATTACATAGAGCAAAACCAGCAAAACCAACTTCTGAACATGCTTGTTCCTCAAGGGGGTTCTGCTCTCCTTTCATTTAGACAAGACCAAGTCTATTATCCCTAAAGCAAACCACTAAAACAACTACTGCAGATGTTTAAAGTAAGCGTTTCTCAGAACAAAGAGCTTATTCAGCTTGAAAGACTTACTACCTATGGAGAACTACTAATGCCTCAGCTCCCTGCTTCTCCAGTCCCCGGCATCTGGGGGCCGTCTCAGTCACTGCTCAGCCTGTCGCCCCAAATCCTGCTGCTGGCAGAGGCAGCAGGGTGGGACCCCTCAAAACTGCTGTGCCTCCATCACCCACGGCTTTGTCAAGGGATTCGGGGAGAGGGGTACGGCTGCATCTGAAGCCATGGTGTTCATCAGGGAGGACTTATTTCAATATGTTGCTGAAACTATCTGATGTCAGGTTATATGTCTCAGGGGGACGCATGTTTCGTATAGTTTGTTATGCCATCTGTTAAGAAACGCAGCCACTCGTCTCTCCGCCACATGACCACAGATGGGGAGTTGTTCCCCCTGTGTGCATTACTGTCAATATACGCCAAAGCCTTCTTAGCTGGAGCCAGGTGGAATCACCATCACAACAAGCATGCCTGGGAAGAAGGGTGCTGCATGGGTCTTCCCAAGCACCTTGGCTCACGCCACGCAGATGAGCTTAAGGAACAAAGTGAGCCTACGCCGTGGAAGTCAGGTCCCCAAAATCCCTCCAGCTTGCAGGGCGCTGATGACTCCAGAAGCAGAGCTTGAGGAAGAGGTTGCATGACTTCGTGCAACATGGCATGTGACCCCAGTTGCAGACGTGACCCTCCTGTAGGATGGCTGTGGAGGGTGCTTGCTTCAAATCACCATCTGGCAACAGCACCATGAATCTCAGACACAGAAAGAAACCCTGAAGCCTCAACTGCTGCCTCTGTGGAGATGTTGCAGCTCTCAATGCAGTCCTGATGTGCATTTAACTAAGTGATGTAAACAAATAAAAAAAAAGTTAAAGCTCTTTAATACAATACTGTGACTAATGGAAAGGATATTTTAATTTACAGGTATCTTCTCTACTTCTGCCATAATTTATGTTTGCACATGTCCATGGAAAAAAAAAATCAAACACCACAACTCATAAAACTATTTTCAAATAAACAGAAATCTTATATTACGCATATATGTCTTTGAGGCATGTAAAGCCCTGTATGTAGAGTCACCTCCAGCAGAGCTCTGCCTGCCACGAGCTCTCAGCAGTTCCCTCAAGCAGCACTGCTGTCCTCTGGGAACACCCAAGTCAGCAGCAAGAGCAGCAAAGTAGCTCCGTGAGGTTGACGGAGCACTTCTGAGGCTGGTGGGCATGCCAGAAAGTCTGCCTGAAAACTGAAGAAAAAAACCACTACTTTTTCCACCTGTGTTAAAAAGATCTTCCCCCTCTAAACCCCAGCCCTGCTCCCAGCTGAAGGTGGTGCTCAGCCCTTCTGCAAAAACTGGCTTTCAAAGCTCAGACCTGGGATACAGGTATTTTGGGGTACAGCAGACATTTGCACCCATTGCTTCTTATAAAATCCTGGTTGATCTCAATGAACACAGGTCCCCAGCTGAGCCTCGTATCTCCAAAAAGCTCCATAGGCTCCTTCTCTCCATGACATCTCTGGCCAGGCTCCATGGACCAGCAGAGCAGGGTGAGGTGGCCCTAGCTCCACGGGGACCAGGTGGCAGCTCCAGAAACTATTGGGGATGGTGGGGGACCTGGAGGTGCCACTGAGCGGTTCTGAGGCACCAAATGATCAACACTTGCCCATCCTGGATTTTTATAACAAACTGCAACTTTTGACTGATGGCCAGTTCTTGTAGCAAGAAGGCAGATGCTCCACACAAAGATTTACTTGTTGCTCTGTGTGGACTTAGAGTTTCTCAGTCCTGTCTCACACAGCAGGATTGGGGCTTTATTTACTAAGTGATGTAAACAAATAAAAAAAGTTAAAGCTCTTTAATACAATACTGTGACTAATGGAAACACCACAACTCATAAAACTATTTTCAAATAAACAGAAATCTTATATTACGCATATATGTCTTTGAGGCATGTAAAGCCCTGTATGTAGAGTCACCTCCAGCAGAGCTCTGCCTGCCACGAGCTCTCAGCAGGGACTGCCCATGCACATTGATTTTGAGTGCCCACATATTGCACCTGCATCTCTGATGGCATGGCAAGGAGACAGCTGGCAGAATTCCCCAGCTTGGGGATGATTCAGCCAAGGACCAAGTTCACCAGCACTTATGTGGAGCCCCACGTAGCTGAAATTTTCTTCCATGTCTCTTAGAACTGGGAGGCTGCCAGTGCTACATCTGCCTCTACAAGTCCTGTAACAAATATCTGGACTCCAAAAAATAGGGCCCCAGGAGACGAAGGATTAGGCACAACCTATTAAAAAAAACCTAAAAATCTTCGTGTTTTAATATCCGCATTCATATCTCAGCCTCTGTCAGGCTTTTCACACAGTGCTTTGGGTGGGGGGTAGCCAAGAGTCAAGGCACCTTGGAGGGAGTTGCCAGTTGAGGGAGTTTGGTCCTTTCTGCACCTGTATAATTCCCCAGATGGACACCCACTAGGATTGCCAGATTTCAAATCCGAATACATGAGATGCAGCAGCCGCAGCAGCTGGAGAAAGCTGTGAGGGACAATTTTCCCATCATGTCACTGAAAAAAAAAGAAACTAGAAATGGAAGAGAAGATGGACTAGAAATAGGGGGAAGGGGAAGGGGAAGGGGAAGGGGAAGGGGAAGGGAAGGGAAGGGAAGGGAAGGGAAGGGAAGGGAAGGGAAGGGAAGGGAAGGGAAGGGAAGGGAAGGGAAGGGAAGGGAAGGGAAGGGAAGGGAAGGGAAGGGAAGGGAAGGGAAGGGAAGGGAAGGGAAGGGAAGGGAAGGGAAGGGAAGGGAAGGGAAGGGAAGGGAAGGGGGGAAAGGGGAGGGGAAGGGGAAGGGGAAGGGAGAGTAAAAACTACAAGGAGGCCAGGGTGAAAAGGAGAGGAATAGAAGTAACAGAAAACAGGGAAAAAATCCCACTTTCAGTCCTGAAAATTAGTAACTTTGGAGAAAAACAACAATTCTACTCTTAGAAAAATTTGCAAAAAACCCCAAACAAAACCCCCTGAATGGGCAAAAATGCTGGCACAAATAAAAACTCGTGATCTCCTAAATTTTTTTAGGCAAATGACCAGCAACATGGCAACTTTTGGGCATCGATCCTTAGGAAACAGCACTCCCCCTGCCTCCTGTCAAGAAGGACAAGGGATTAGCTCAGGCACCGAGGAGCTGACATAGTTAAACACTGCTGCTGGCAGATACAATCCAGGTTATGACTGAGGTTGTAAAAACACGCATGAAAGCAAATTCGTAAGAAAGATACTCTAATGAAGATGTATAGAAGGGCTGTAATGCCATGTAGCCTCTTGATAGCTAAGGCCCTGATCCTGCAAATTAAGCTAAGCGGCAAAGTTAATCAGATGCATAAGCATTTGCAACCTCAGTGGTTTGTTTTGGTTTTTTTTCTTCCCCAAATGAGCTAAATTCAAAAAGCCTTGGTTTAAATTACACGAAGATATTAGCAACATCGTTTCTCTATTAGAAGCAGTTTATTCATTCAGGGTGTACAGTATGGAGCAACACGCCTGGCATGGTTAGTGATGCGTGAACCTGAAGGGGAAGAAATCCCTTTGCATTCCTTTCACAGCCAAGTTGCACAATTCAGGCTGCTGCCTCAGCAGCCAAATGGGCAATTTTCCAAGCCTAAAAGTCAGCAATGAACCCAAGTGTCGAGGCAGCTTTGTTCTCCCTTAAAGCTGACCAGATACCCTTGGAAAGCTCCCTTGGATCATTCTTCTTCCTCCCCATCTTCTCCCTGACAGCCTCTTTCACTAGGAGAGTACAACCATGACGTTGCACTTCCCGGCCCTCTGCTCAGAAGCAAAGGGTGAAAACCTCATGTGGCTTCACAGGGTCAATGGCCAAACCTTTGGCTCATGGCAAAGCTATACACGTCTTGGTGAGAATGACCAAATTAGAGCAATGAAGCTGAGGGAAGAGGAAAAGAAAAAATTCAGGCTCTCCAACAGCTCATCTCCTACCTCAAAGGTTGGTTTAAAGCTGTAGCAAATGTGTGCCAGCAGTGGGCATGGCTCCCCCAGGAGCCTCCCTGTGTTTCTCTTCATTGCAGGAAATGAAATACTTCCTCAAAGCAGCAAATCCTGCTTACAATTTGCACACCTCAAAGACGTCACTAAAATAATCCCTTTTGTAGAATGCAGGATGTTCTGCTCAATGGGAGAGAAAAATTGTCAAAAGCTGAGCAGGCAATGAAGAGTGAGAAGCCCCCTCTGTGAGTAGAACATCACCATGGTTGGTAGTAACATAACGCAATCAAGACTGAGAGGCCACGGGACCTTATTGTCCTCTCAGCACACCCATCAGCACCTTGGTAAGGTTTGTCACATTGATCAGTTGAATAGCAGCTGTTTCTTGTAGCAAAGCACCTAAGCAGCATCCATCAGGCATGCTTGTGAGATATTGGTATGTGGGTGACCAGGGACTACCTTCTCCACACTGAAATGTAGGCAACGTTGGGATGGGATGTTTAAGCTATGCTGTAACATACAGCAATGTTGTATAAAGAAGAAAACTGTGTAAAGCCTTGTAGAATTAAATTACTTTATTCAGAAAGAAATACAGTGCTGTGGGGCAAGAAGAATAAGCAAAAAGAAACAAATGAACAAATGGCTCTGTTTTTCCACACCATTTTTAAAGAGGCTTAATTGAAAATTTCTAAACATATTTTTAGTTAATTTCCAATTTTTCTCAAAATATACTCTCTCAATTTTTTACTAGCACAGAAAATATTAATTTCTCATGCAAAAATTTCAGTAACCTCCTTGACTAGTATTGCTTATTTAACAAATATTTTCATCCCACACCAAGGTTGTACTTAGCTCTTCCATAAGCCATTCTGTGCTGAATAGCCACAAGGCATTTAGAAACCAAGAATGTGTATGAATATTTCATTGTGCATAACCTGAAATTTCTGGGAACCCCCCCAAATTTAATGGTCACTTGTGGTCATTCATGACTTCAATTTTGCAGCAGGAGCACAGGATCTAACCTTGTCCTCCAACCTTGGTCCCATAACAAGTAAAAAGGAAGATGGCAATGACAAGAGTGAAACACTATTACGCACCAAGGTATCATTTCTAGTTCCCCAGCCACAAATGTCTGGAAAATATTTTGAGTACATATAACTGTTCTTGCTCCCTTTTTTGGTCTTGGCTCTGTATACCCCTTACTGGTCATTCTTGGAGATAAATACTGTGCCAGATGGACTTTTGTTCTGACCTGGTACACAACTTCTTAGATGGTTGCAGGATCAAGACCTAGGTTTTCTAAATTTCTCAGGCTTGGAAGTGTTTCGCAGGGAAAAACAGAAAAGAAAAATTAATGCCATCAATCTAGCAACATTTGTAAATGTTGAGGTTTTTTACCATTCTTCCCTGCACCATTTGTAATAACCAGACAAGTATTAAATAGCTACAGAGTGGCAAGAGGAAAAGCAGATGGAAAAGGGGAAAGAAAAATCCTTAATAACTCTTGTTATTTCCTACAAGGCAAAAAGAGATGAAAGGAGGATTAAAATCATCTTAAGAAGCAGAAAAAATGCTAAGAATTATTAGAAAAACAAAACGTTGTTTCATTTAAAATCTGCAAAAGAAAACTTGCATTTTTTTTTTTTAATTTTAACTTCATTAAAAATGAATTAAATTAATTCAGTTGATTCATGAGGTAACCTCTTCATTTCAGCCTAACCCTGCCACATCAGAGTGCCGGATGAAGGGGACAAGGAGGGAAAAGAAGAGGGGGCTTCCTGGAGTGCTTTGTGCTGAGGCTATTTTGGGTTGCATAGCAGCTGGTGGGCAACTGTGGGCAGCATCTATAAGCTATAGCAACGCTTGGGGTGAAAGCTGGCAGCTGTGCCAGCCCTTGGATCAGCCCCGAGGCCCAGAAATGCAAAGACGTCAGGAAGCCCTTTTCCTCCCTTGTCTTGTGTTGAGCCTCCTGGGAGGCACATGACAAAACCTGGCAGTGACATTCTTCTTGATCTCTATCAGCCAGAGCTTCCATACCCAAAACACCAGAGCTTCCACACCCAAAACACGCAGGGACATCCACCCTGTATGCATTTGCAGAATTGGTCCAATGTGTTTCAGAAATTGCTCTTTTCTTATGGTCAGAATGAGAACAAACTAGATATACATCAGCTCTTTGGAATAACTGCTGGAACAATATCAAATTGGTAGGCAGGATGTTTAGTCCAACAAAGCCATGCTTACGAGCCAGAAATGTTTTGTAACAGCACTCCCTTGGCTTGCTGCAGGAGATCCCTTTTCTAAACACAGGCAATAACAGCACTGCTGACCTGTTCTTTTTACGGGATACCTGGCATGATCTGAAAGCACTTTCTCAAATAATCTGTTCAACACAACTTCACAGCTGCTGTGTATATTTAAGGATTGAACACAAGCTGGTATTTGTGCAATCGCTGACCAAGACATTTGCTCTTGAGTTGATTCATGCAGACACTGTAAATTGAACAGGTTCTGGGAGGTACAATGCAAAGGCAGCACCGTCGGTACCGGAGCAGGCAGTGCTGGTTCCTGACGGGAAGCAAATGTGCATTTTGGCATAGCTCCTGCTGGAAAGAGAAGAATGTGACTTTTAATCCCTGGCTTCTGAAGAACTAAACACAAAATGCTTGTCAAGAAAAAAAAGGAACAAAATTAATCTTTTCTCTAAGTGGCTGCCAAACCTGACATAGACAAATCATCAAGCGGGTGAAAGATGCTGCAACTTTCCCTGCAAATCTCTACCTGTAGAGAGCACTCGGCCACAGCTCTCCCCCAGATTAGCAAGGAGGTCAGCAGCTCCCATCAAAGAGCAGCTTTTGCTCTGCAGCTGCAGCCTGACACCTGTCAGCTCCATCAGCTGGAACTGAAACTTTTCCCAAACCCTCCAGCTCCACCTGGAAGCAGGCAGCCCTACCTGAGCTCAGCCTGGACTCATTCAGCACCTGATGCCCATCGATAAGTCTGACAATGTCCTTCCCCCCATTGGCATCTGCAAGCTGGTGCCTACATCTGAGAGGAAACATTGCATGCTGGCATGTCCCAGGTCTGCTTCATGGGCTCTCTGCTACTGCCATCACCCCAGGAGGTGACACCAGGGACCTAAATGAATGGAAAACCAGGGAGCCTCAGCAGCAGAGCCTCCTGCATTGCCTGCATCAAGCTCCAGCCAGGTAGCATCAGTGCACGGCTGGAATTGGAGTTACCATGGTGAACCTGGCATGAAATGACCTCATTGGAGATTGCCTCCTTACAGGATTTTGGGGAGGGGTGCAATAAAGCTGATTGTAATGTTAATTTTCTTACAGGTCTGCAGTGCTGTCCTTATGTCAGATGCTGAGCATCGCTGGTTGCAGGAGCAGTCCCCTCATCCTCAGGGACTGGGAATCCTGCTTCAAGTCATCAGTAAAAACAGGGTTTCACTAATCCCCAGTTGGCTGCATCACAGAAGTATTGCACACACATAGAGCAGCGTTTACTTCAGAGAGATCCAGAGTGAGGATTTCAGGGCTGTAAGGAGGTTTGGGCTGCAGGTTGCAATGGCTACAGCACTGGTGGCTGAAGTCAACTCTCTGTGCTTTAAGTCTTATAAACGCTCTCATATTATGCAGTGTCCCCTCATCCCACTGCAGGGGTGAATGGTGCTTCCAAATTCAACCTAAACAGTTGGATGTAGCTGGTCTGCTAGGACAGCAGTTTTGGAAAGTGATATATAACATTGGCAATCTCTGCCTCCACTTAAAGATTCATTGACAGAACCCAAGATGCAGCTAAGGTTGGGGTTTCTGCTCTTGTACCAACAGCCGCACCAAGATGTTTGGTGACTGAATGATGTCCTTTCCACGACTTTACTCTGCATTGATCCCCTTCATGATTTGACTTCCTCCAATCTCTTCATTTTGCTTACATATCCCTGGTTGAGCTGATTCCCAGTCTCAGGCAGTCCTGCAAGCTCTCCTAGAGCTCACAGTCTTGCATTGAAGAGTCACCACACTTGCACAGGACCAAGGGTTCAAGTCCTATGAAAGCGTGGAGCCAGAGTGGAGGCAGCTGCTCCCACACCTGCAGGCAGTCCCAGGGTATTTACATACCCAGGAAAATGGTTCTGATTGGACAAGAGGTAAATTTTTCACCATGAGGACAGTCAACCACTGGAACAGTCTTCCAAGGGAAGTGGTAGATTCCCCCACATTGGACAGTTTTAAGTCAGCTTGACAGGGTGCTGAGCCACCTCATATAAACTATAGTAGTACCTAGAAAGGTTGGATCAGATGATCCTTGAGGTCCCTTCCAACCTGGCATTCTATGATTCTATGATTCATTAATGACTGGAGATTGATCCGAGTGGCCTGTCTGCACACAGCTATCAGCAGAGCTTCTAGGACCAGAGGTGGATGCAGAATTGCTTCCTAACATGAAAAAAATGCACAGTTCAAATGAGTTATCTTGCCTGGGGCAATTTGGAGAGGTACAGAGGTGCAAAGAAAGGTTTCATATATCTAATTTACTAGATATAATCTAGTAATCTAGATTATGTAGGAATCATGTTCCTGATACTAAGAACAAGACCCATGAGATATGCAAAGATATCGAAGTTACTTTTACTTGAAAAGTAAATCACGAGCATCTCTGTGAAGGTTAAATGGGCACTCATGTGCAAAAGATGATCTGTGTTCTGTTTTTACAGACATGCTCACATTTGGAGAGAAGGCCAAACAAAATTATGGTGAAAGTGTCACCTCAAAGATCTAAACATCTCAGCTTTGTTTATCCTTGACTACCAAAAGTTCAAATGAACAAATCCCTAACTCTGGCATGGTGTTTGTGATACCTGAAACCATTTGGCTGCACTGGGGAGAGGCTGGATCTAGCATCTAAGTAGGCATGCAATGCTATATACTCTACACAGTCAATTTCAACTACCAAGTTTGATGTATTGCACTACCTATAGCATTTATTTGACAAAATAAAGCTTAATCTAGCCAGGTGGATTTGGTCAGGAAAATATGCATTTTGGCTTCTACAAAATCTTGAGTTCATGCAACTAGGTTGAGACCTCTGTTAGCTTTGGGGTTCACATTGTCCATGTTCACATTACTCAGCATATTCATGAGGACTGCTCATGTAGATCCACACAGCAGATCCTTAAAGCACTCTCAGACTATTTGCAAACATGACCATGCTGTTCCTAAGGCACTTTCAAATTTTCCCACAAATCCTCATAGTATTCACTCTAAGGCACTTTACCACTTGCTCCTCCCTCAGCTCATGCACATCACCCTCCAGACCTTCAGCTTCACTCATGCACTTATGTTCCCCTGTGCTTAATTTGCCCAGCAGCACATTGCAGAGCTGCAGCTCATCAGGACAACGGACAGAACAAGTGTCTCCTGGCAGCTCCACATACGATTTGCAGGATGGTCTTTACAAAAGATGCCAGTCACCATATTTCTCAGCAGTATGATGCATGCAAGCCATTCTTCAGGACTCCAAGAGCATATTTTGATAGGACACAGCTCAAATCTCAAGTACACATTGGTGAGATGTCCTTTCCCTTTTGACACCAGGGGAATGCTGATTTCAGGCTGTAGGATGCCTTCCCTGTGATCCAATTTGAGGTGTCAGTTTGGTACAAAATGGAAGAGCCCTAATGGCTCAGAACAAACCACCTCCAGATGTTCCATACAGTGAAATGCAAGGAGATCGCTGGATAAATTTGGTTTGCATTTTGTCTTGGACCCTAGTGTTATGTGGCCCAAATTGCTTGTTCCCTGACTGTTCCACCTTTAATATCTAGAAGACTACTCAGCACTAGTGAAGCTGCACATGGAGCACTGTGTCCAGTTTTGGCTCCCCAGTATAAGAGACATGGACATACTGGAGAGAGTCCAATGAAGGGCCATGAGGTGATTAAGGGACTGGAGCACTTCTCCTATACAGAAAGGCTGAGAGAGCTGGGACTGTTCAGCCTGGAGGAGAGAAGGCTTGGAGGAGAGAAGGCTTGGAGGAGATTTTGTCAAGAGTGGTGCAGGGAGGGTGCAAGTAGGATGGATCCAGGCTCTTTTCAGTGCTGCCCAGTGACAGGACCAGAGGCAGTGGGCCCAAACTAAAACTACGGGAGGCTCCCTCATCATCAGGAACCACTTTTTCTTTTGCTGTGGAGGTAACTGAGCACTCAAGCAAGTTGCCCAGGGAGGTTGTGAAGTCTCCATCCTTGGAGATACTCAAAAACTATTTGGACATGGTCCAGGGTAACTGGCTCTGGGTAGTCCTACTTAAGCAGGAGGGTTGGACTAAATGACCTCCCCAGAGGCCTCTGCTAACCTCAGCCACTCTGTGATTCTGTGAGGCTGTTGCCCACAAACCTATTGCCAGTCCGTGAGTTAGACTGGAGGGGACATCACAATCTTCACTTTTTATAACCTGGTGTAAGCAACTTTGCCTCTTAAAGCCCTTATTATTTTCCCCATCTTCTCTGTTTTATCATTTAGATTGTTATTTTGTTGGGACAGGAACCACCTTACCCTGAGCTCGTTCAGTACCTTATACAACAGGATGATGCTCTCACTAAAAGATAGACACTCTTACTAAAAATAGACACTGGAATGTTAAAAATCAAACATAGAATGGAAATCTAATGCGAAGTACTGAGTGCTTCATTTTTCCCCTACTTTTGAAGTAAAACTGGAGATTTCATTTCACCTACATTGGCTTCCCATCAAAGTGGAGTCAAAGGATGTCCCTGTAGCTGTGATTCTGAAATCAGACCACATGAACAGCCACTGAGCAAATGGACATGCAGCCAGTTCTGCTCTTGTCCCTTTGATTGCCCCTGCTCACACACATAGGGGTGCTTGCCTCTCTAGACCCTGGCTGCCACTGCTGTCCAGCAGGGCATGAAGTCAGCATACTGGACAGTAGACACTGCATAGTATAGTCTCTATATGACATTCATATAGACATCTCTAGACCTCCAGTGTCTCCTAACTCATTCACTTTTCTCATTTAAATAAACAAGAAAATGGTAGATTTTCTTGTTATTTCTAACAGGTAAAAATCAAGCTTGTTCTATATTGTTAAAAGAATTTCTAACTGTCTTGCAGCTTTTGAAAAGAATTTTCAAGGTATTTTGTCATTTGAGGTTGAAAAGTGATCCTGTCTTGAAATACTTTGTCTAAGCTTAGTTTCTTTGTCTAACTAAATCAGTAAACTGGTGTGTGATCCAAACATAACGATTGCATTTTTAAATCAGTAAAAACTTCAAAGGACTATGTTTATTGCAGACTACAAAACCATCCTAGAATATTCACTGACACACTCTACATCAAGAAACATATACATATTCATTAGCAGTTTTTATTTATCTTCAAAACACTACAGTTCTGAAAAAGGAAATCAAACAGAAGTCTAAAACCCTTTGTATTCAGACAAGATTCTTCCACAGCTTCTCAGGCAATGATTAGTATTAGTGCAGTTGTACTGAGTAGACAGGATCATTAATTAAGACATACTGGTTTGCTCCAGTGTGCTCAGCAGATCTATTGTAGTTTGTACAAAAGGGTTTTTTTGCATACCTTTTCTCATGTTTTCTGAAATGAAAACTCACTGAAGGCCTTCACACTTTCAAATTTCTCAGGGCTATATTCACTGAAAACAGGGGTAAACAGTGACTACGACCTTAACAGACTCAATCTAGAAGTACATTTATTACAGATTTTAAAGTATCTTGCTGTCCTCCCAGTAGATAACCACATAATTTTTTTAATGGGCCTTCAAGTTTAGGAGCAAGTGCCAGCCATCTGTGTTCCATGGAATAACAGTCTTCAGGAGACTTGCATTTGATTTGCCACAGAAATGAAATAATCTCCTAAAAAGAGAATCAATGAGTCAACAGTCCTGTATAAGACTGAGATTTAAGGGAGAGGAATTAAATTTTGCTGTGAGGTCAAACTTCTTGTGTGATCTTGGACAACACCTTTGTGGGGGTCTACAGTGCACTGTCTGGGAAGCATTCATTGTGATGAACTGGTGGAGCCTCACGCTGGTGTTGTTGGCCTGTTTCTAGGTCCTGAGCCAGGTTCACATGGGTTCATGCTGGTATCTTTTTGCTGATCTGCATTGTAACCCTGCGGGTGTATCTGCAGTCATAGACCTGAGAAGACTGGAAAATTAGCCAACTTTGACTCCTGTGACACTAGACTTCTGGCAATAGCTGAGGTAGCTCTAGTATCTCTATAGACCATTAGTCTTCCTGTATAATTTTATTCTTTGTTTTAAAATGGGGATGACAGTGCTGACTGACAAAGTGTGTCTGGCCAGCCTGTTTTGAGGGTTACAGAGTTCAGTGAACTGAGTCACTCATCCCTGGGGCCAGAGGGTAATCTCTGATGTCTTCTCTTCACTGGTACAGGTGTACCCCCTCTCTTCATTCTAGAACTCATTTGCTTTTAAAATAATGATCCTATGGTAAATGGTGTGAAATGGGATGGTGCTAACAGTATAAATGGCCTGTGAATGTAACACAATCTCAGCACTTCCTGACAGCATTGATGCCTAGCAGAAGGAAATCTCTATTTTCCCTAAACTAAAACTGCTATGAAATATAAGCCAAGTTGATCCAAACCTCAGTGAAAGGCAGTAAACAAGATATTTCTTCTGTTTCTTGAGCTACCTTTTCCAGTAGCTGCCCAGCATATAACTGCATACTGATTCTTAATCATGTTCAAGCAGTCTTTGTGTTTCATTACACCTGGAAACTCTCATTGAGAATGGGATCTGCATTTTCCAAGCTTTTGGGACTATCCCTACTTCAAAGACCTCACAAAGTAAACATGCAAAGCAAGACAACCAATGTATTTTTTAAAAGTCCTGAGGATCATAAAGAAACAGAGGGGGCAATTTTGAGAAGTGAAATGGCCACTGTCACAGCATGCCATCTCCACAGAAAACAAGTTGCATGTTTCATGTCCTAAAGTAAGCACAGCCACTTCAGCATTGTGCAGAGGTGTTCTTCTGAGATAAACACAGGTCACAGCAACTCTTCTTCTTCCCATCACGCACCCAACACACAGTCCTTGGCACGCTCAAGACTGCAGGCTGCATTAGCACGAATTTCTTCCTGCAACTGCTTGTTAAATTTGGTCTTTCTTAAAAAGTGTTCCATCTGGAGATACCACAGATAATATTTTTTCTGAAAAATGAGCACCAAATGCATTTTGGAGGGTTTTTTTTTCCATGCTTCCCTCAAAGTTATGAAGAACATTTTAGTCTCAATGGCAAATATCAAAGCTTCTAATTGTTATTCCTTTCTTTTATGCGTAGACACTACCAGATTCAGCCCAAATCCCTGTGTACAGCAAAATCTGAATTATCATCAGCAATCTGACATAACTATCTACAATTTAAGTTCTGTTGTGCTTAGCTGGAACTCTGTCTTTTTACAGTTTTTACAGTTCTTTACCTTTTTTTTTTTCCAGCTCTCCTTTCTTCAGAAGTCTTGTAAGCATCTTTTCCTTTGCTTACGGTCTCCATAAGAGATACCTCATACTCTGTAGTGTGAGGACATATCCAAAACTGTGACCCTTTCAGCTCCTCTGAGTCTGCTACTCAGCCTGGAAGTTCCCTCTGCAGTACAGGTGATCTCTGAAAAAGTGAAAGCTTGAGCCTAGATGGATGCTGTAAAATACTCCATGGAAAATCCTATGACTATTCTAATTAAGCTAGGCAGTCTTCATACACCATCTGACAGATGGAGTAAGACTTGATCTTTGGCTTTACTGAAAGGCTCTTTGCAAACATTAGGGGCTTGTCTGCGGTGAGGCAATGTAAAACTCTTCTACTTCAGTGGATTTAGGGTCAAGCTGTAGAAGCAAAGAGATATTCACAGTGATGTGGAACCTAACATGGAGCCTCCTACAGCGAACAGCCTGCTGGTTTCTGTAGGAGTCCTCTGGGTGGTATATTTTATGGCTGGTGCTAAAGATTTGCACACACACAAAAAAGCCATTGCTTTGAAATAATGAAAGCATTTAAAATTCTTTCGGATAACAGTATCATGAAGAATTCACAACATACACATGGAAAAGGATGGGAAGCAAACGGAAGCAGAGAGAGGTGTTGTGTCTTGAGGAAGGTCAAAGGAAAAGTTGGTAGCAAGGCTCAGAACAGAAACCAGGTGTTCTGGCTGGGGCTTTTGTAACAAGAAAACAGTCTCTCTTCTCATAGGGATCCCTCGTCTTAGCATAATGCTGAAGTAATCACTGAGGGAACTGTGTAGCCCCAAGCATCAGCCAGCCACCTTTTACCATAAGAAAACTACTTACAGTTTTGGCAGGTACCTGCTATGGTGTCAAACAATCTCTTCCCCAGAAAACACCAACCTATAGTTGTGACACGTGCAGCATTGTAGCATTGTATCAGCAATACCTGGCAATGGTCTCTGAAAAATTGACTTGCATTAGCTGGCCCATTCAGATAATAACAAAAGTAACATCTGTAAAGTCAGCCCTTATGAAGTGGCCATTTCCCACAGAACTGTTTTACCTGCAGCCAGGGTTTTTTCTTCAATTCTTGTTCAAAGACTAAAGGACTTCTCTCTCATTATTTTCTCATATATACAAAATATTCTAACAACTGCTGGAAGCTGAATACCATGTTAACTACACATAATTTAGTAAATATATGCCCATTTGACACCAAAAGAAAACCTGAGATTGCACCACTGTACTGGATGTTTTTATTATACTGTAAATACAGTCTCAACCATAATAGAATTTATTCATATCATATTTACTCCACTGAAGTGAGCATAAATATGTAAATGTCTAAGGCTTAGGCTGGGAATTGCCTACTGCTGCTTTCAAGTCATGCAGCACTCTCTGCACTCTAAATGCAGGCTGACAGCAAAAATGGCAGAACTGCACTTCCAAGGAAAGTATTACAGAAGGATCAAGCTTGCATATCATTACCTTACCTCTGACTTCTAATAGAGAATGGCAGTGGACACACAGTTGTAGCTTTCACACTAATGGAACAACTACACAGAAAGAGTGAGAGGCCAGACATTGCTGACTGGGGCAGCCCCACCCGAGGGTGAAGGAAGAAAATCCCTTTTTATAAGATACCATTCAGATGTATGAAGCAAACTAATTTTGTGTTGAAAGACATGTAAGTGGAGGAGGTTGATTTTGTTTCCTAGTTGTCAAGGAACAAGAGGACAGGAGAGTGTCTGCTAGTAGCACTCAGACAAAATCATTTTCTGAGTGAAATAAGCATGAAGTATGTGGTGGGAAAGTTATTCTGCTGAAGCCAGTGGATGAAGCTCTGTTGGCTTCTCTGGAGTATGAACCATCAGAGACTTGTTTCAAAGGCTTGCAGGCATGAGAGGCTACACCAAGGTGAGGGAACTCTATATGGGGTATATTAAGGTGAGGGATCATGCTTATAAAGCTTTCTCTGAGGCAGAAACCTCAATCAGTTTTCAAAGTTGTAAATAAATAAGTAAAAAGACACAGCAGAAAAACTGCTCACAAGGCAATTACCGAAGGGTAGCTGGAGCAAGAGGGAATAATGCCAGCTTCACAGCTGGGATTTCAGGTCTAAGCAAATATCTGAGTAATCGTCTTTAGCTGTGCACACATTTTAATTCACACCTTTCCACTCACTTATTGCTTCTGTGCCAGATACTTTTTAAAAAAGTGCATTGACTGCCCATAAGAGGTGTCAGATTGTCAACAATGGAAATGAAATCCCCTGGTTACTGAACAAACAGGCTCAGAGCAGCACTACAAACTTCGGCTCACCGCCGAGGCAATTTGCCTCCTGTGTAACCTGGAGGGTATCTCTCGTTATAATTGCTGTTCTGTCCTGGCTTGAACAGCTCCAAGCGCTTCTAATACAATCTGATCCCTTCAGACCCTGCTTTACTGCCCCTGTTAAAGCATGAAGAATTCAGGCTGGAACAGGTGCAGAGCAGGATGATTAATACAATCTGGGGAACAGGCAGTCTTTCACAAGCAGAGCTGCCAACACTATCAATTTATGTGGTGGACAACTGCTTTGGGCAGTAACCTACTGGATTTCCAGTATCTGGCAGCTTAGGCTCTTGGATGCCTGGAAATTCAGGAGAATTTCACAGAGCCTACACAAAGCAACTTGAGGTGGAACAAACAGCGAGTCTGATATGTCCCTGGTCCCTGAAGTGATACAAAGTCAATTCGTGGTTGTCGCTCCTGGACCTGCAAGGTCAGAATGGTCCAAGAGGGCTCAGTTTGCGTAGTGTAGTAAAGGCTGACTGGTGTCTGGGCTTGGGGATGGGAAGGGAAAGTGCTAGCAAGGAAGAAATGCCACTTATGCTAAAAGATAATGTCAGCACATAGGAACAAACAAGCATGGATCAGCCAGGGATACAGTCACACTGTAAACTGGAAGATCTCAGGTAATTATTAGCATAAGGAGGTTTCACAACAGCCTTCCTCTAGGGAAGGGGGAGGCAACAGCCTAGTTCCAGCCTAAGAAAGGCTTGAACCTTTATGAAAGGTTTCTATTTAAAAAGTGTCTGTAACATTAGGGATTACATCTGGTAAGTCCAAATACCCTGTACTGTTTTCATTCCCACAATAGCCTTTACGTACCTCTCTCACAAAAAGCATATGGTCTTCTCTCCTTTCTCTGGAATTTCCTCAGTGTTCTTCTCCACTGAGCAAAAGCAGTAGCATTATTTTGTGTTTTCCAGTGTATTCATCTCATTTTAAGTGCCAGTTCTTTGTATCAGCCTTCATTCCTTTTTATGTTTTCTACTTATATGACTTTACATCAGATAGGTAGAGGCTGAGAGATTTTGGCATCATTCAGCTTAGCTGACAACACAATCACTAAAAGAATTTTCTTAAAACGATCTGTATCCCCATTTTCTTCTATGGTGTATTGGTATTCCCAATTTTTTTCTGAACTTTAAAACATAACACAATGGCAGCCCTCTGAAATCAGCAATGAATGAATCTCTTTTAGGCCCGTGGCATCATGGAGTCACCGGAAAATGTCCTGCAGGTCAGAGGCTGAATCTCCACTGGAGCTGTGATCTGTTGCATTGTGAATAAAAACTACATAAATAAAATTAATTTCACCCCGTGAAGGCCACTGGCAACATTCTTCCCTGATACAGCCTCCCCTAGGAAGTCCATCTGAATCTTTAAGCCATGAAGAAAAGACAACAACCTAGAACTTACAAAATAAGGTGTTTTCAATTAACGATTTAAAAACAGGGGAAGGCACCTTATGTACCTTTTTCTTATCTTTCAGATAAAGACCTCTCTGGTAAGCTTGGTAAATCCTTATCTGCTAGATAAAGGACCACTATGATGGGCCTTATCGCTTAATTAAATCCTAGTACTATGTACAATGAAGTCAATAATTTGTTATACAAGATAGCACTTCAGACTGGGGCTGCATTGGATAATGCATCTCTATTGGTTCCCTGTAGCACAGCACGGTCTAATGGGTCATGTTCCACAACCTGCTTCTGGGCTGCAAGGAACTCATTATAGAAGAAGTGCCCAGCTTAACGTGGATGGGCTGTGATAAATAAATCTGATGGATCAACTAGATAAAGTAAGGTCCCCGGATGAGTGTGATTTGATATGTAGGGCCTAATTCTCTCTGTCTTCCTTGTAAGAAAATCAGTTGAATGTCAAAGATGTATGGATTTTGGCTCAAATAAAATACTAATGCTGTCAATCACTGTAGAAGAAAAATACTATAGTCAAAGGTATTGTTAGAAAATGTTGTGAAACCTAGGGAATAAACACAGATACTGAAAAAAAACCCCAACATTATATGGTCTGAATCCTGACCATCCTTTTGTTCATTATGCATAGTTCATGTCACTCAGTGCATTTACATCCACAAATATCAGGGAGGAAAAAGAAACTGGTCAATAATACCTATAGAAACTGTGGCCAGATATCATACTGGCAAGGTCTTCCTGAATACTAAACCCAGTCCAAATTATTCTATTTTCCACACAAACAAATCATGAAGAAGTCTAATAACTGCAATGCCTTATTTCACTAATCGGTTTATTGGTAATTTGCTGGAAGGGTCTGTTTCTGCCTTTGTTGGGCAACTACACTTTTGTACATAAGGGTAATCCATAAAATCAAGTGCATTCTATCTCTGAGTCTCTGAAGGACTCCATCATAGCCAAAACCCATTACCCATTAGACCCTGCAAACACAGAAAGGGCTTGATCCTGCAATATGCACTGAAGATCTACGAGCCAGGAGTCCTTTCCTGATAAATGTAGAAAATTTTAGCCTTGGGATCTGCTACTGCCTCTAATCATATTCATCACTGTCAAAATACAGACTGTATGGTTGGGATTTAGTTCCCTTCACTTTTATCAAGACAGGTCTCCTACATCTAAGAGCTGCCTTTCAGCCCATCTAATGTAACTAAATGGAGAAGGTTCACACAATGAACTTAGATTAGGCATCTAACTTTTAGCTGACTACAGCTAGAGAACATTTATTCTTCCCTTAGAAAGCACCCTTGAGGAGTGTCTGAGCACACAGCTGTAGCAGTGCTATGACACAAATGTCTGTCCATGAAGGATAGGGCATCAAAATTCTTGGCTGCTCAGTATGACAAAAGGTCCAGATGCAGATCTTGTTCATACTGAAGATGGTGGTATCTTTGGAGTGTGTTATCTCTACATATTTAAACCAGTGATATGCTCAGAACTACACTGCCAATGTTAAGCAGAGACAACTCCTGGCCACCGGGATAAGCAGGAGTAACTATAAAATAACTCTAGATTATGCCAATCAAAATCATCCCTGTTTGGGCTATTTAGTACACATAGCATCTCCACATATTTACAGGGTTTGTTACAACCACATTCATGCTTTCATAAAGCTGAGGGCACAAAAACTGCTTCCAGGAACCACCAGTATTGAGGCCAGGCTAAATACACTCTAAGTTGCTAGAGCTGTGTGCAGGAGTTCTTGGATTTCACAGCTGGGTACTTCTAGCAAATTGTACTCCTTTCTGTCCGTCGTCCCAAAGGATTTGCCCATAAATGCATAGACCTAGTTCTTGCATGTCTGGCAAACTCTTCCTGTATGCTTGCCAAGTTTTAAAGGGCAAGGAATCACCAGCTGATAATTTATGCCAGAAACCTACAATGATCCAAATTCACCCCTTGTGTAATACTGGTAAAGCCAGCAGAGTTCCAGGGGAGAAGTTGTTGGCTTAGAAAAGTAAATTTTCACTGACATTTGAGAAATACACAGTATCAATTAAAGCAGAGCTAATTATTGCTACTATTATTTGCATTGCAGTAGTTCCCAAAGGCATTTAAGAGGATTTTATCCTTCTGCACAAGGAGTTCTTAGGAATGTAAGCTCTGATCTGGAAGTCCAGGTATGATAGCTGACACTTGGCACCCGTAGACAACGTTCTCTACATTCATTGGGGCTCCACAAAGCACGGGACTCTGCTCACAGGTATGGACCTCAAGAATCTGGGTCACAGAATCTGATTGTGGTGCTCTAAGGTTTGACTAGAGATGTCACATGTCTTTCTGCTCTTTATGGAGTGGAAGGGGCTGGCCTGGCCTGTGTCCAGAGAACGCAAGCCCTTCCCAAAACTCCACATTTGAGCATGGCTAACGATACCGTATATTGGCCCCTTGTCAGGAAACCTTGAAAAACACTCCTAACCTTTACTTATTTTTATGTTCATCATGAGGAACTGCTCCCTTTGCCTAAGAATGGGGCATCCTAGACATTTTCCATTTTATTCTGAGTAATTCTTGCAAGGAAGGACTGCCTTACATTTGCCAGCTTCAGCCTGATTCCCCTGCTGCCCCGACACCAGATGGGCTTCTTGGCGAAACAAAGCAAAGCTCAGTCAGTAAGAGTTCCACAGTCCAGACTGAAAAAAAACAAAAGCAAATAGAATGCTATAGTATGTTTAACACTTGGATTCCTCTTATGTTACTTGATTTTTTTTTTTCTCTAGATACCAAAAATATATTGTAAACACTGGGATCCAGGGCAACATCCAGGCTTTTGATGCTTTCAGTTCAGAACACAAAGCTACAGCCCAAACTTCCCTGCAGCCAGTTGGAGCTGGTAATAATGAATATATTTTACATGATATTTCAACAATATATACATTCTGTTGAGTTTTTGCTCTTTGGTGGGTGACCAGCTTTCTAGGGACTCCACACATGACACATTAAATAACACACTTCACAGACACATTGCTTGTTCAGAGCATTTCTCACCACACAAACTCTATTATTCTCCACCCCAGCAGCTGTTTCACAGGTCCTTAGGTCACGATGCTCTGAAGAAATTACAGCTGAAGTAAGATGCATTAAGTGGATTGCAGACAACAAGGCAGATAAGCTGCAACAAGTGGATAAAAAAGTAACAAGAGTGGGGGAGGAAACAGAAAGAAAAAATATAGTAATAATAATATCTGACACAGATTTATATTGCCTGCAGCTCTGAAACTATGGTTAGTTCAGAGGCTGTAACACTCAGAATGTTGTCTGTTCAAAGTTTATCACACCAGTGTGTTTTGTATATTTTAGTTGTCTTAATCCTCATACTGTTCTCCTTCCTTAAGTAAGGTTTTCATTTGTTTTTAAAGTTTTTCTCCTGTCCTACTCTGCCCTTGCCCTTCCACAGAACATGCTCAAAGAGAAAGCATCTTTCACCTGTGTAGCAGGTGAAAAGCATCTTTGAAGAGGTACTGCTGCCTCCTGAGAGTGCTGCCACTGTCAACAGCTCTCAGATCAGGCCCAGTGGCACACACAGGAGAGTGAATTTGGTTTCATATCCCTCATTTTTACAGTTTAAATCCAGAATTTTCTGTCAAATGTGACAGTACATTTGCTGCATCACAGGAAACATCCTGGGGAATGATCCAAGACTTGTTTGGTGTCTGGTTTGGAGGAACTCATCCAAAGACAGGTTTAACTGTGAAGTGAAACAGTGCCTCAGAGCTAGATGTCACCTAGAGAGGTCCATCATAAGAGGGTTATGGGTGGTTGGCTGGACCACTCAACTCAGCCAGCCTGCCATGCTACAAAAAAGGAGTCTGATTTTGCCAGACTAAGTGAGACTAGAATGAAAGCTTGTGAAGAGGTAACTGTGGTCAAAAACTAACCCAAAAGCACATTTTCTCCAAGGAATTAGGAGCCATTTGCTGTTGACAACACTGTTCTTACTACCCTTGTATTAATTGTAAGTGTTTAATGGAATTAAATCTGGAAGTCTGCTCTACTGGATTTCTGACTGGTGATTTTTAACCATTTGAGTGTGCGTGCAAAAAAAAATTAAATTAAAAAAAACATTAAAAATTAATACATCTGCTCGAAAAGTAAGCTACTAAGTATTTTGGAAAAAAATGTTAAAATCCAAAGCTATTGTAAAGAAGACTGACAGTAACTATTGCAGTGGAAACAGATTAATGTGAAGAAGTTAGGACACAAAAATGTTTACTAAAACATTTCAAATAATCAGAAAAAAATTAGTTCAGCCTTATTCTTCCCAGCTTAGAGAGGGAAATCAGAGGCAGCAGATGCAAGACAATCTGCCCCAGTAATGCAGCAAGCAAGTACAGGACCAGGATTACAGGCTTCTTGAGTTCTGGCTCAGTTATTTACTTAATCTCCTTGCAAGACAATCTGTTGCATTCCCAACTGCAGCTGGATTTGCTTTGGAAGACACACAGGCTAATACATTATTTATGCAGAACTTCTAAAACTATTTAAATAAATTGATGATGATCCGTTAATATAAAGTCATTTTAATTCATGGATTCCAGAACCAGCAAGTATGTTAACCCTCATTTACAGAAAAAACATGAGCACACTTGCACTTTATAGCACAGATTAGGTAGTATTGAGAAAAATATGGAGTTTTTATACAGAATCCAGAGCAACTGTATTACCTGGAATCTGAAAACTCATGGAAAGTCCTGAGTGAAGATGAGTGGAGTCACCATTGTAGTTTAGGACCCTGTTCCACACCTGCTGAAATTCAGACATCTGGGAATGGCCACTTTTTTGTACCAGAGCTGTGCAAAATTGCTGAAGGGTCTTTATATTAACAGGGTAATAGTGAACTATCCTGTTATTCCTCTCTAATATTGGATTGGTGCATTAAGTCAATGGTAAATTGATTTGTGTTTGGACTGTCAGTCATGGAAATCAAATCAACAAACATCAATCAACATCTCAACAAATGAGAAAAAAGACAAAGCATAAAATACCAATGAAATACACTCTTCTGCATGACTGAATGCCACAAAGATGCTCATTGCGAATACTGCTTAACACTTCATTTCCCAGTCCCAAACAGAAAATGTACCATAAATCATGACAAGAGAGCTGTGAATTGTAACAGGCTGCTGCTGAGACTGGCTGAGTCTCATCCCACACACTTCTCCTCTGTCCAGTCTGGAAAAATCCCTCCCTTGCCAGAAAATCCTTTTGTGTTGCAAACCTGCTACCCAAGGGAAAGATCTGAGGAGCAATGGCTGAACTCCTGGCCCCACTGAAATCACCATGGTTTTTAACAGTGACAGTAGCAGTGTTCACATTTCACTGCCTCCACATCAGGCAATCAAAACTGGACTGATGGATTATGTATTAAATTACCAGCAATCACTGCCTGCTGATGGTCTGTTTCCTAAATTGAAGTCAAAATTTGGCTGCGAGTTTGTAGGAAAATGTAAAGAATAAATCTCTAGCTGTACGGCTGGGAAGAAAACCTAAAAAATGAGACCAGATGCAAAGCAGAGTCTGCAGGGAACTCAGAACAAAGTGACATGAGAACTTCTCTATTCTCATAGCGAGGGTTTAATCAGATAACGCCGATAATTTAAATACTAACATTGTTAATTATTTCCATGAGGACTTGTCCACCTGGGAAAGTTTTGCCGTTTACTTGAACTAGTCTTGTAACAGTAGGCTCCATTAAACTATTTTAGATCAGACTTGGCTTCTTCACAAGTAGTGTAACCTTAAAGTTTGTTTCGTATCAAGGCACGATTTTACACTTTTGTGTCTAACCCAGTCTGTGCAGAACGGTGCAAGTCTTGACTCCCCTGTTAAATGGAAAACTAGGAAAAAAGGCAGGAAGGAAACGCAAAAGGAAAACTCCTTTTGGTGAAATACTTTTCTGTGGGAATCAGTGATCCAAACTGATCTCTCCTTCAGCCACGTGATCCTTGAAAAAGGAGAGGGGGCACATGTAGCTACACAGCCAGGAGAGCCGTGCCTACAGAAAGGGCCAGCAGATAAGGGTTTACAGCTTGCAATGAAACTGGATTAGCATGTTATGCCACTAAGCCTGTAAAATACATACCCAAGGGATGTTTGGGTGGAGAAGCAAGTACTACTTGGCCTATGTATTTCAGTTTAGTTTATTCAAGTGTTAATTCCTCTACACCCTCAAGCCTTAAAAGTGGAGGCCTTGTTTTTTTTGTAAGAGCCAGATGAATTTGGGGGTTCGAGATGGGCCTACAACCTACTGAAACCTCGATGTAGCCCTATGCCAGCTGGGTATTTCAAAGGCATTGTGGCCAGCCTCCACTTTGGCAAGGAACATCTACAGATCTTTGTTAGGGAAGAGTGGGAGCACTGAAATGCAGCCTCTTTCTCCCGTTTCCAATTCCCGTCACCTAACGGCACCGCAGCCGGCTAGGCCGCCCCTGCACACAGCCGGGCCTGCTCCCCTGTGAGTGTGAGGCTAGGACCAGGCACCACGGATTAGCAGCAGGGACCACGACCAGAGTGCGGAACCGCTCGGGCACGGCCGCACGGCCCTTCCCCAAAGCAGCCGGGCACCTCAGGCCCCGCAGCGCAGGCCCCGTAGCCCAGGCCCCGCCACCATCCCACTCTCTCGGTACCCCCGCGCGCATGCGCCGTCAGGGCACGTGACACCCTCGGCACATGCGCACTGCCGCCCTACCGTCCCGAAGCCCTCGGGAAGGGCCCTGCAGCGCATGCGTAGAGGGCGCTGACGCCAGCGGCGTACGGAGCGCCTGGGCCCTGGCTGACCAACCAGTGGCGGCCGTTGACCCGCCCGCCCCGCGAGGGAGGGACAGGTCCGCCGCCATCCCATGATGCAGCGCGGGGGCGGTGGCGATAGCGACGGTGGTGGCGGCGACGGCGGCCGCCATGTTGTGATAGTTTGTTGTTCTCCTGCGGTGGGTGCCTGCGGAGGGGCGGCGGGAGGGGCAGCCGCCGGGCGTTGAATCCGAGCCCTTCCCCGTCCCCCCCGCTCTCTGCCGCTTCTGGGGGCGGCACGGGGTGGCTGCCGGGAGTCGCCCCCGCCGCCCGGGCAAGGCGAAGAACCATGGCTGCCGCCCTAGGAGGAGGCGCAGGTGGGTGGCGCGGCCTCGAAGGCTTCGCCTGGGGGTGGGCGGGGGGATCGGGGCTCCAGGGTCTTGCCTGGGAGAGCGGAGCCAGCTTGCAACCGCGGCGGAGGGCCTGGCTGGCAGTGGAGCGGCCTGCGGGCCTGAGCCGTGGGCTGCGGGGCCTTCCTGAGGCGGTGGCGCCGCCGTCCCCCGCTGCTTCTTTGCCTTCCGCCTGGGCGAGGGCGGTGAGTTTTACGTGCTCGGGGGTGCCGGCGGGGCGCGGAGCGGATGGGCCCCGCGTTCCCCGGAGGAAGCAGGAGCTCCCCTGGCACCTCAAGGCCCTAGGGCCTCCTCTCTTACTAATAAGAGTTGGCGTCGTGCGGTGATGGGAACTGGTACCCCTTCCCCGAACCTGCCCTGGTCGAGGGGAAACCACAGCTTCATCACTTACTACAGGTGTGGGACCTCCAGGTGGGATGGATGTGTTTATTTAGAAACGTTAATTCCCGTAGTTTGTACAGCTACAGTGTGTGACCTGTTTGATTGCTTGTTTCTCATCTGAGGAGTAGTTATAATTTATTTTACAGACTGCCCAAAAGCAGGCCTCACTTGGAAAATGTAAAATCAAATCAGTGCTTGACCCCAGGACTCACGTGTGTCAGTGCTCTTCTTGACTAAGGACACTTCTCGCAGCTTCTTAAGTTACAACTGTGGTTCTGAATTGGTATATTAAGCAAATTTAAAAATCAGAACATTTCATTGAGCGATTAAAAGGAACACTTGAAGGGTTCATACTGGGGAGTTCAGCAGAGATACAGTTACAAAAACATGTCTGTTTCTGGTGCAGTGTGCCTTGCTTTCACCAGCAATAACAGTTTTGATAAAGACTGGTCAGAGTTGTCAGTTGCTTGACTTGTCCTTGTATATACAAAAGTTTGTAATGATTTTAGTCTGTTTATTCTGTGAGTAGGTGTCAGGGAAAAAAGAGTGTGGCTTCTCCTTGTGATCACTCACCCAGGTGGTCAGACTGTTCATCATTGTTAGCTTAAGTGGTAACAAAATACATAAAAACAATTAAATTTCCTACTAAGGCTAATGTTACAATAAAATTCCCAAATTTAAGTGTTGAGTTTGGAAAAAAGGCTAGGAAGGACAGCACTGATTGGTAAAATGAATATCTTGGGCATTATTTTAAAGGTGTTAAATATATTGCAGTGTTTAAGTTATTTTACAAAAATCTTTGTGCTAGTTCCTGTGGTTCAGATCAGTTACGTGTGATGTGGAAATAAACTTTGTATGCATGTTCTGTCTCAAGTTTTTTTTCAGTAGTATGAGGACAGAGTAATTTAAAGAAAGTGTCACTTTTGAAGCATTTTGTTTCTTGCATTTGGAACTGCTTCAAGTTGAGTCAGCATACTTTCATGGACAGAAGTGGTGAAACTGCAGTTTCAAGACTGTTTTTTTTTGGTTGTGAAGTACCATTTGTGTCTAACTATGATTTAGGATCCCTTTGTACTAAGAGGGCACAAGCAGTTGTTTGTTCAGCATTAATGCTGTGCTTATCAATAAATGGTGGCAAATTAAATATGATCCTTGCCCCATATAAACAGTGCTTGTTTGGCCTAGATGATCACTGTGCAGCACTTGCCTGAGTGAAGAAACCCAGAGGTGTCACACACTTATGTCTGTGGGACTAGTCAAGGAAAATTCTGGGTTGAAGTTGTTAAATACACTTTTAAAAACCTCAGTTTAAAGCCTAGAACTCACAGGAATGATATATGCAACTCTTTGGAAAGGCACTACTATCCAAAGTCAATAAGTAGTAACAAATGGGAAAGAGCCCAGGACTGAGTGGTTATTTGGCTTAAATGATTTTGGTCTGTTCAAGTTTTAACTGTAAGAACTAATGTTTTTGATTTAGTGTTTTGATTTTTTTGGGACATACTTTTAAGTATGCGGATAACAGTGTCCCAGTGTTTCCTTAAAAAAAAAAAAAAGTGGTTGGCAAAGTAGTACAAAATAGGTCTTAGAAAATGAAATAGGGTGTTAATTTGATGATATTGCAGGGAAACAGTTGAGAAAGTGAGATAGATTTGGCTTCAAAGATGCAGATTAAAGTTTAAATCTTCTGTAAGGATATATTGCAGGACTGAAAAATGAAACGTGAAATGACTGTCAGCTGAGTATTTAAATAAGGCAATGGTTCCCAAACTTTGATTCAGACTTTCATATAAAAATAGAACCAGAGCAAATATGTTCAATGCTGAGTAGCATAAAAGGTGGCTACAAAGAGCACAAAGGCTCTCCCTTCACAAGGGGCCACTTGGAGAAGACAGGAAGCAACAGCTACAAGTTGTACCAGGAGAACTTTCACTTGATATAAGAGAGACTTTTTTTTTTTTTTTACAGTAGGAACAATCAATCACTGGAAGAACGTCCGTAGGGGCATGATGGAATCTCCATCACTGGAGATTTTCAAAATGCGACTGGACAGGGTGCTGGATAATTGATCTCATCTAGGCTTTCTTTCCCACAGAAGGTTGGACTAGGTGGTCTTTCAAGGTCCCTTCCAACCTGGACTGTTCTATGATGTAGTGATCATCTGCTTATAGTGTAACATAACTCCTGTGTTGTATGGATGATTAATTTATTTCTTGGTATTTGCTGCAATCAATTTACAGGTAGATTTTAATCTTATGTATGGAGAGATGGTTACAGAGTAAGCAACAGACCATCAGTATAACAAAGCAAGGGGCATATCTTATCTTGACTGTCTGCCTGTGAGAGACGGAGTATTCAGCATTTTCTTCCTTCAGATCAAATAACTTCTGATGAACTTCTGTGGTCTAGAAGTCTTTGAATGTAGATGTCTTGGGGAGTGAGTCATGACAGGGGATGGGGTGGCAGACGACCTGGGGAGGTCCCCATCTATCTGTCTACCCCGTATTTCTGCAGGGAGTCCTGAACCAAGAGTAGCTGAATGGGTGTTTCTTGACCTCTGAGCCTGTTATGTTATTCCTCCAGCTTGAAATTAAGCTGTCATGAGTTTAATTTCCCTTTAACTAATCTGAGGGCTGGTGTGCTCTCACCAATGGAGTGGCTTTAAAAACCTCTTGTGAACCTGTTGATAAAAATCAGAAAAAAAGCTTACATTGCTAGCACAGCAGGCACCTCTCTCTGTGTTGTGGGTCACTATCCAATTCAACGTTGTAGTAAAAAGTCTCCAGTGTGACAAATTCAATTGAATTTGTGCTTCAGGCTGTTTAGCAGCAGCATACAGGGACTGGAAACGGATTTGGCATTTGTGCCTAGATAAAAGTGGATGGAGCGCTAGCCGTGTTTTGGTCTCTGTGGGTGTTGCATCTGACTTCATTAGGTGGACTGGTGCAACTGGTCACAATAACTTAGTGCGTATGCACACACTAGATCTGTCAAAGGCCTGTAGAGTTTACAATTCATGAAATACAACTATATGATTATGAGCTATTGCAGCTACGAACTAGTGCCAAAAACCCATTACTACTTGAACTAGATTCTAGCAGACAGCGTTGCTATAAAGCATAGCAATTTTTAATCTCTATGCTTCTTTCACAAGCTTTTACTGAAAGTCATCCTCTTCTGAATGTTCTTTCAGGTCATCTAAATTAACATAGCCTTAGTTCCACTTGTTTTTGCCAAAGCCAAACCATGGTTTAGTGCATCAAATACTGAACCTCAGATTTTAGGTCACACAGAACTTGTTCAGAGTAATTTAAGATGATGGTTGTCACTGACTCGACTAAGTAATGTGATTGATCCTGTTATATTCTGCTGTAATGCAGCTTGAGTTTTACCTGTAACTTTTGGTGGCTGTGAAAGATGCTGGAGAGTTTCTGGAGAGTTGCAGTTTCTTATTAGTGTCCAAAGCCATTTGGGAGCTGAGTTCATGTGGATTTTATTTAAACTCTTGGCCTTCGTTCACTGTTCAGTGTTTGTGAGGCAAGGACTGACACTTTTAAAATGTTATTCCAAAGCAAGTATCTTTTCAAATCCAAGCAGACTTTGGAAGAGTTTTTTTTGTGGCTTCATGGCTTTGGGTTTAGATGTAGTGTATTAAAAAAAAGTACTATTTCTTTCAAGCAGTGGTTAGAGAACTTCAGTTTTAGGCAGATTATCATAATTACTTTTGTACTTGCTTGTTGCTAGTGACTTGCTTTGCATAGTGACAAACTTTTTAAAAAAGTTGGTTTTGAGAAGGTAAAAATAACATTTCCTGTAGAATTTTTTTTTTCTACTTTATTTCTTTGAGGAAGGTAAACTCTATCCTTTAGGAGTAATTTGGAAAGCAAATATGAAATACATTAGTTGAGAAACATGTTATGCAATTGTTATGTTGTTACAAGTACTTAGTCACTGAATACTTTAAGTTTCTGTGAGTAATTGTTTACTGGTATAAAGACTATGTGATGTCAGTTCCGGAACAGATAAACTGTTTATGTGGTGTATTTGTGCATGTGTGTTCTTGTGCACAGGGTGGTAGTAGGAGTGAATGTGATTTTTATGATGGGCAAGAGAGTTTGATTATCTATCATAAATGAGAGCGAATTTGCAGTGTGCTTCATAATGTGTTAGGTTTACATCACAGACCTGGGTTCAGGAGTTCCTGTTGAACTTGTGCTTTTACTGTTAGATGTTGTTGTGGTTTGTTACCAGAAGTTTTCATTCACTCATGCTTACAACACAGCTAACATTGCCAGCCTTTGTTTTAGACACGGCTGAAACCTGTTACTTCTCTGTAACACATAGCAAGAGATGCCAAAATCCAGTGAACTGTTTGGCAGAAACATAGGTCTGTTTTTGAACGGTATACTCTGTTCCTGAAAATCAAGGCTTTATAATACCTATATGTTGAGAGCCTTTTGCAGTGAAATATGAAGGAAAATATTCTGTAGAAATAAACTATTACATAAAGATAAGCTGGTAAGCTGTTTTTCATCTTCAGACTTGCACTTGTAATGCTGTTGTCATGTTGAGTGTTTTAAACATGATACCAGAAGATGGGATACATAAACATGGATTCGCTACATTCATCATTAAATCTAAACATAGAGAAGTGATGTTTTTTCATGTAGTAAATTACTTTTTTCCTCTAGTTTTCTTTTTCCTTTTTTTTTAATTAATAGATCCCTTACCTGTTCTGCCCAAAAGCAGTGCAACTTAGTTACTTCGTTATAAGACCTGCTTCTAAACAGTGTGTAACATTTTTTTATCTATTGATCATTGGATAAGGAGAAATCTTTAATGCTTTTTCAATGCCTAAAACTAATAGTGTATTTGATATTAATGAAACGAGCTAAAATACAAAATGTAGAACTGTTACAGAGGCTCCTGAGATGATATGAGTTTCATGTTCCAGAAGGCATGCGGGTGTATTTCTAGGAAGACTGATGCAGTCATCAAATGTTTTTCCTGGTACAGAAGTCTTGGCCATCTCATTGCAGTAAAATACTCCATCTTAGCAACAGTTGCTATGTAGGACTACCCTTCTAGGCTACGTTGGTACCATTTTAAGATGTTAAGAGCTCTGCAGTGTTCCTGCTGATTCACGTCCTACGCTTGTGAGACTTGATTGTGTAGCTTAGGACTTCCATTTTACATAGAAAAATTATTAGTGAAGGTTTTATTGAAAGGGTGTCCACAGAGTTAGGAACCACCATCAGCATAGCCAAAGAAGAAGTGAGTCTTGTGTTTTGTGGGTTGCCAGTGTGGATGATCTCTTACTGAGCAGGAAAAAAGATAACAATTCTGGACATACATCGCAAAACCAAAAAATAAGCTGTATAGAACAGCTAGTAGCACTGCTGATGCTGCACCAGGGTAAGTATAAAGCAAAGAGGAAGCTTTTAGTGTGAGGAACCAAGTGTGTTTAGCTGTCTTTGTGCTTATTCTGGTTCACAGCTGGCCAGAGCCTTGGGAGACAGGCTGATGTAACAAAACGGCCAGAGTTAGTCAGTCTGTGCAGCATTCTGCCACTTCTGTGGTGCTTTAATAATGGTGATTTTCTTAGAGCTGCAGTAGAAAGAGGCGAGTAGTAGATTATTTATTTTGTTCCTCTATATAACTGGCCTGTTGTCCTTACTTACTCATTTAGTGCTTTTTTTGGTGTTTGTTTTGGGGTTTTTTTGCCTTCTGGTGCTGCTAGGAAGTTAGACAGGGGTCTCGGTGTGTTTAGTGATCACCTGTCAGGATCTTCCAGTTGAAACCCAGCTAATGTGCACACTTGTACTCTTGGTGAGCTTGGCCATGGGAGCCGTGAATTGAACTGAGGAGCTGTAGCCACTGCATTGCGTGTCTTAGCAACAGTTGCTATGTATGACTACCTTTCTGGGCTGCACCCGTAGTGCTGGAAGTAACACAAAACCTCTTCCAACATTTTGTGCTTAAAATAAGTTCCTGGATTTCCCCCTCCCTTTTTTTCTTCTCACCTCACACAGAGTAATACTGCAAATTATAAAATAAAATAAAAATGTATATTTGGCTTTTGCTCTCAGTGGTTTTGTGCTCTGCTGATGCTGTGGTGTTCTTTCTCTGCAAGTTAATGTTTGACAGGCACTTAACCATGCTTGACACAAACATTGACCGAGAGGAGTTTCTCATGAAGAAACCTCCATAAATGTTATGCTGATTGCTATTTACTGGTATTTTCCAGTGTTACTGCCTAGGCAGGTGGAAGAAAAATGAAAAAAATGTGTGTAGTTTCAGAAATAGAAAAAAAAAATGATGCCCCACTGAGGTTTGCTAAAGTGTCACATCGCACTGCAGGTAATAAGGCCTGTGTCCATTTCAGTGCTTGCTATCTCACCAGAAGCCAGCAATGAAGGCTATTTGTAGATGCCTGAATGTTGTGATCTCCTTTTCTAAAGGAGAGCAGCAACCTGGTTTGGGCCCTGACAACACTTAACATCAAAATGGCATAATTTGTAATGCTTAGTGTCAGCTGTCACAGAACAAATGTAAGCATAAAAAAGAAAAGCTGGCTCCCTCTGTCTCAAAGATCTTGATATGTGTGAGGAGTCAGGGAGAGAAGAGATGAGAACAGGGAGGTGGTGGGCACCTGTATGGAGCAGTTTTAATTAGTTGCAGTCACCACACATGGATTAACCAGTCTCTTTTGAGGCTTTCTTATACACCCTGCTAGAGGGGACCTGCAAAAAGGGCTTTGCATGCCTGCCATTCAGCTTTGAATTTTGATAGAAGTTGCTCATAAATAAGGAATAGGATGTGAGAAATTTGGAGGTGTTGGAAGAGCTGGAGGGTAGAGGTTCATGGTGTTGGCTGGGTGGGGGTCCAGGTCTACACTAGGATCTTGACAGGGACTTGGACTGTCTTTTGGTATTGTTTACTGCTAGTAAATAATCAGTAGTACTAGGTTAAAGCACTTCTATGGCTGTGAAGCTTAACTATCTGGCCTGGAAAAGTACTATGAATTATACTGAAGAGTATTTCTTTTTGTCAGAGAGATCTCAACAGAGAAAAAGGTTTTGGCATGTGACTTTGTGTTGTCTAGATTTAAACCTGGATGATGTGAAGGTCCATCTGTGTAAAAATTCTGTGCTGAAGAGCTAAGATCTTGTCTTCCAAGTGATGCTGGTTTGTAATACACCTCTCTGTAGTTCTGAAAGTGGTGCCTGGCATGAAAAAATATGGTATCTTGCAAGCAAGCAGGTGTAGCTTAAACTGAAGTTACTGTCTTCCTGATGGTGGTCATTGTCTTGAATTGTGTTGGTCAATATATGGACACTTGTATTTTGGGTTGCTTCAAAACTAGTCACATCACCAAAAAAACCCCCAAAAACCTTTGGAGGTGGTTACATCAAGTCAGTGGATTACTGCAATCCAGCTGTAAGAACAATGGCAGTGCAGGATATTTGTGCCCTTAAAATGACAGTGCATTAAGATAATCACTGCAGCATGGTTTTGAATTACCATAAGGAGAGTAAGGTGGCATTTTTTTCAGAGACCACAGAATTAGATTATTTATTGTTCAGGAGGAAGACAATAAATGGTTGACTATCTGTCTAGCTTTCCCCATGGGTGAAATGGGAACTGGAATTGAAGGAGGTTGCAATCTGTAGATGTTTGAGCAGAGAAATGTAGAACAACTGTTTGTTCAATGGTGTTGGCCCATGTATATTAGTTTAAATATAGAAGTTGATTAAAATATTAAGGTATCTGTAGGGAGTAAAGGGGGAACCTGATCAGGGAAAACTTTTTACCTACCGTTTCAAAGCAAGTGAGTTGTCACACTTGTGTTGCATCCTAATTCATACTGAGCAGTCTTATTTTTGTAGCTATTTATTATTGAAATGTCTGTTTTGAGAGCTCTTAATGACATTGCAAGAACTGAATTTCCTTTTAATGTTTTTAGCTCTTTATTAAACTTCTATTTGTCACTAGCACCTGTAGTTTTTTCATGTGAATGTGTGAAAAGACACCAAATCTGTTGTGTTTTCTATGTTGGGCTATAGCCACAGGATGGGAGAGTGAGGGTTGAGTATTTCTGAAGGGATGTGTTCCCAGATGAGATATTATGAGATATCTGGATGTCTGAACACAGCAGATGAGCTTTGCATTTCTTTTGCAGATAAATGAAAGTTTCAGTATTTTTAAGTAGTAAAATCGTCATGTGCAGACGAAGCTATGGAAGAGTAATTTGTGATTTGATAGGCTAAAGTGAGGGTACCTGTTGAGAGAAAAACACAGAGTGCCAGTTTTATCTTGGAAGGCAGGTGGGTACTTAAGCACACAGTATAACCTGCTTCAGTGACTTCTAGTGTTTTTAACACCCCAGTTGAGATAATTGATGGTGTATTACACCAGATCTCCCTCTCCTTTTTTGTGTTGCTGGTACCATCCTTCCTTTTGCAGAGGTGAGGTTGTGGCCCCCAAGGCAAGCATCAATCTGGCAGACATGGTTCCTTTCACTTGTGTTGCACATCAGTTTCATGCATTTCTGGGTGAGCTCCTGTCTCTGGGATGACCTTTGTGGGTAACGTTTTCCAGTGATTTATCTTGTGATCTGTGGGTCATTCTCACCTCAGTAGTGAGATGAGGAAAATCTATATATAGTACCTTATGGTTTTTTAAATTATTGAAGCATGTGGGTGTTTATCCATTTTCCTCATGTTAAAATGGAAAGTGCAAAAGGCTATTTTTGGATTTTCTAAAAGACAGCACCCCCTGCCCCCAAATCCCACCCAAGTAGTTGCTTCACTGACCTTTAATTTTGGTAAGAATTATTAATGTAGTCTCCTTCTTTACAGATGATGACTTTGATCAATTTGATAAGCCTGGTGCAGAAAGGTCTTGGAGAAGAAGAGCTGGAGATGATGACTGGGACAGGTAGGTAGAACATCTTCACGTTCAGTTTCTGTACACTGAATTACTTTGCTCTGTTTTCCCGTTCTGGCATTTTGTATTCTAACATGTTTAGATACTAATGAAGATGTTGGCTGTTTTGCATGGGTCAGGGGATGCCAGGTTGTGCCAAACATATACCTGCCTTGAGGAATGTAGAGCGTGCTACGAAGAGATACTGTTTAAAATTGGATAAACCCAAAGTATTTGTGGGATATAATTAACTTTGCAATAATGTTCTGGTTTTCCTTTTTAATATTTAGTAGATCTCAATGGTTTAAATTGTTAGATTTTGCTGGTACTTGAATTTGCCCAACTTGATATTTTAACTAGTTTTTTAAAAAAATTTATACTCAAAAGTTCTACTTGTGAGAGAGTAATGGAGGTTAGGTATGGGCTTCTATTGAAAAAAAATACGACTTGCAGAGATTTAGAAATATGCATGAATTTGGTTATTTTGGGGGAAAATAAGAATGTTCTTTTATGTGAAGGCACTCCAGCTGGGAAAGACTTAAATCAAGGCACTGGCTAAAGTTGCCTGTTATTTCTGCAAGAAAATTTCTCGCTTTTCTGTGGGTTTGCTTTTTTTATTATTCCTTTTTAGTAACAGAGACTTGGTCAGACTTTGATAGTGGTTTTTGCTGTAAAAAGGGGAAAAAACCCCATTCCAAACAGATTTTTGTCTTTTCCAATAGTCACTCAAGTGATTGTATTAAAAAAAATTTTACACCAAGTAGTTTTCCACTGAGCTGAGCCCTTGGAGTGCATCAACTACTCTACATTTATTGTCATTCCAGAGAGATTAGTTTCTTCTGTGCTTTTCTGATAGATTAAGTGGGTAGTTTTCATTGCTCTAGGAGGTAAGAGTGAGTGAGGAATTTGTACAGTGGCTCACTATACAGGGCGTTTTGTTGTATGCTGAGGAGAGGTGTCTGCTCTCTGTCATGCCAGCACAGCTGTTTGTGGGTTGGATGGTGAACTGCATCAAGGAACTGATCTGGTTTGAGAGTGTAATTCAATAACTTTTTCAGGCTGGGTCCCTACACTGTGCTGCCTCCCAGCCCCAGCTCTGGCTATTCAGAAATACTGATAGCAACGTTAATGGCAAAATGCTTTGTATTAGAATCTTTTCTGAACTTTTTGCCTTTGCTGATTTCATGGTATGAATAGGTGGGTTCTTAGATGCTGGCTGGTTATATTTGTTTATAGCTGTCCTACTCTTTTCCCACTTCAGAAAATTTGGAAGAGTCAAACAGCTCTTTTATTAGAAGTTCTAAGCTTATTGCCAGTGGTAATCTCCATGTTGCAGGGTTATTTTTACAGGACTTGAGAAAGGTTATGGATTATTTTCACTAAGCTGAGACTTTGAAGCACACAAGGATTCAGTTTTAGAAAGTTTTCATTTATGTGTTTGTTATTAGCTGCATATAATTTCAGATAGATGATGAAAAATCATAGTGTTTATTCTTTAGTGAGATTTTCAGGGAGATGGTTTCAGGTGCAGTACTGGAGATTCCAGAGTTTCATCTTGCTGATCACTTCATTATTTTTTAATATTATTCATAGAATCATACAATGGTTTGGGTTGGAAGGGACTTCAAAGAACATCTAGTTCCAACTCCTCTGCCATGGGCAGGGACACCTCCCGCTAGACCGGGTTGCTCAGAGCCCCATCCAACCTGGCCTTGAACACCTTCAGGGAGGGGGCAGCCACAGCTTCTCTGGGCAACCTGTGCCAGTGTCTCACCTGAGGTGATAATCCTTTTTCGATTGCCAAGCTGTCTTTGGAAGTGTTCAATTCAATAGTTGTCTGGGCAATTTCACATGCTGCACATGGTTAAGTTGTCACCTAATGTAATTGCTTGAATTTTTTTTAACTACTGGCCTAATTCAGTATAGGACACTGTTACTTGAAGATGGAAAAAAGACAATGAATACGTTAGGCTTCTTTTTTTAATCGTTTGTGCTTTGTTTTGCAAGCTAAATAACTTTTTTGTGGGAGAGTAAAGGGGTTATGCTTAGTCATACATCTTGTTCAACTATTAACTCTTACTGTGTTGCTACTTAACTGAGTCCCATCCCCATGTTATTTAAATAATTTTGAATTTCCAAATCTCTTTCCTTTCTTGAACACTGGCACATGGTAACTGAGGGTTATTTGGGTGTACAAATGTGACATTGTTCTTGGAGAATTTTTCCCATTACATTTTTTTTACAAATTCTTGTCCTGAAACACTTGTGTGCTTGCTACTGCTCATGTTTAATGAGGCATGCTTATGAAACTGGAGGCCAGAGAGGGCCAGTCTGATGTCTTTAGCACGGGCTGTTAATGTATACATTTATCTCTGTAAGTAACCCAAAGCTTAGGTTTGGGAAAAACATGCAGCTCTGGTGCTATCCTGTGAGATGACAGGGCTCATTCAGTAGTTGACTTGTGCTGAAATTCACTTGTTCTTCTCTGAGGTTATTCCTTTTTCTACACTGGCAGAAAACTTGCCACTTCTTGTTGTCTGTCTTTTTTATTATTATTTTCTCTTCCTCATTTGGTGAGCTGTATTTATTCAATGGGGGGAATGTTGAGTACTGGGAGTTGAGAAGGGGGGAAATGGGTCTCTCTCTTCAGAGAGCAGTGAAGACTCAGATTATTTTAACCCTCACTTCCTAGAATTGTGGTTTTGGAAAGACCTTTGTGTCTTGATGGTAGTGCGGGTTAGTTGCCTTTGGAAGTATCACAGATGTGTATTTCTATTCCAATTGAATATATTTTGTGTGCCTTTCTGTGATGTCAGATTGCCACCACTTGCTTTTGTCTGTTTCTCAACTAACCCACAATCTTTTAGTGTCTTTTTTCTTTCTTTTTGGTGTTTGTTTTTGTTTTTTTAAGTAGGCCTGGTAATTCTGGTCCCTCTTCTTTCTAATAGAGAACTTCAGATTTGGCTGCTTTAAAAGAAACTTGAGATAGGACTGCTTTACTGTGCAGGCATTTTGCTCTTGCTTTGTTTATTCAGAAAACTATCAACAGTGATTCTTCTTTTAATTTACAAAAATAAATTGAATTACATTGAATATTTTAATAGGTTTTATAAGGCATTCTGTAAAATGCTTTTTTTTTCTGCTAGGAGCTTCATTGGTTTCCTAGTGTGAATTTTTCTGACTGTCAGGTAACAAGCCAAAGCTTTAAAAAAAAATCTAGAGTATATATGCGGTTACTTCTATTGACCAGGTTTTTAATCTTTAAAATTAAAAATTCACATGGAGGATATTTTTTAGTAACGTGTTGAATACCTCTAACTATGTTCAGATAATTAATCTAATCTTTCTCGTTCTTCTCAGTTTCTTGTTGATCTGATTTTTACTACCTGAACTTGCTTTTCATCTTTGAATGCCGCTGTGACACATGCTCTTGCTGTCTTTTGGAATTGTCTAGTGCAGTTTTTATAAAAGCTGTCAGTGCTGGGAAATATCTTCAAACCTTTTGGTGCATTTGTTGGATTACTGACAGCTGAAGAAATTAGTGACTTTTTCCAACTTCAGTTTTGGCTCTAACTTCTTCTGAAACGGTTTGTGTTAAGAGTTTTCTGTGTCTGAAATAGAGGGCTTTAATACAGTCAGTTTGCTCTTTGGTGTGTATGATATGTTTTATGTTCCAATTTTTTGTTTAATATTGCAGTGAACACAAAACAATTGCTATTTGTTAATGTTCAGCCATTCCTGGAACTGTTTGAGATCAGTAACTATAGACAAATACTGTGTACTGATGATAACATGCTACTTAGAGCTGATTTGGAATATCATCTGTTCTCTTCTAGCCCAAAAGATTTTCATTCTCCCCCCCCAATATCTGTACAGTGTCAAACTCTGAAAGAGATGTATCTATCTGCAAAAACAACTTTTAGCCCTGATTTGTGTCTTTGGACTGGCTTCCCCATTTTTAAGTATTTTCTGTGTAGTCCTAAGGAACTTAGAGTTGTTTAGGTTCCGTTCATATAGCCCATTCCCACTTTGGGGTATGTAATTTTTAGGTAGTATCTAAGGCATGTTTTTTTGTGTGATTCTTCTTTTTAAGGTAGAAATAGGTTCACATTCTTGAATAATACCTCATATTTCTAATTACTGGCATGTCATTTTAGTTTTAGCACGTGTATGTTCTAATACAGGCATCTGCCTGTAGTAAGTGTTTATTATAGAAGGGAAATCTGTTTATTCCTGTCACTAGATAATTCTTTCCTTGAAGGAAGAACAAGATTAAGCAGTTGTCTTAAAGCTTAACTAATCTGGACTATAGTTCTTGTGTTGCATCCTGTTTATGGGACAGAAGCCATGTGATGGCAGAGGTCCTGAGTTCTTAGGCACACTTATAACAATGGTGAAACTTGCATATGATTTTGTTATCCTACAAATGTTGTTTGACTTCACGTTTAATTTGAGGAGGAGGGAATGAAGTATTTATGCAAGATCCCGGCCGAAGTGGCTCCTATACCAGCTGGCCTCCCAGTGCATCCATGCTGAACTAACACATTGGGCCACATGGTGGCCTGTAGACTGAGGCTTGTCATCAGGACATAACTGTCTCACTACATTTTTTTTCCCCAAAGAGGTGGGCAACAGCAGTTGGGGCAATATGCCCAAATGCCCTTGAAGGGAAGGATCCAGAGTGGGGGCCTAGATAACTGTGTTTTAAATGCCTGCACTTTGTGTAGGTCTGTGTGTTGTGTTACAGTTGGAGGGATATGGAAGGAAAAGCATATGAAAATGAAGTGACTGTGCAACAGGGGTCTTAATATGTATGGTCTATTGTTTCATTATATATAGATGTATATCTCCTTTTTCAGCTTGTGCAGACAGGCGCAGTTCTCCTCAAGTTAGTTTTAGTTTTTTAAGGCATATACCCTGTATGATGCTTGTTACTGTTTGCTAAGGTTCAGATTCTTAAATTTGCTTATGTTTTCCAGTGAACTTGATGATGACTTGCTTGGAGAGGATTTGCTAACTGGCAAAAAGGTAAGAGATGTGAATTAAGGTGAATTGTTACAGGTATTAAAATGTGAATGTTTTTCAACTTAGCACTTCAGTTATTTGGTACGGCCTTTTACTGTCACCTCCCCAAAGCCTGACAGCCATAGGTCCCTGAGATCTGCCCTGTTGCCAGAGCATTCTGCTTCCAGAGCTCTGTTTCCTTTTGTATCTCCAAATATGGCTTTTTAAAATAGAACTTTTAGAAAAATATTTTTTTTTTTAGATAGTATTTCTTATAACATATGGTTCAAAAAGGAGATTCTCTGTCCTCGTACTGATTGAACAATTGAAAAAACAACCCAACAACCCAGTTCTGTCTCCTGAGTGCTGATTAGCATTCTGGAGAATTCACTTCAACTGCCAGTTTCCTGCCTGTTAAAAAGTTAGTCATCAAAACACCAAAAGTATTTACCAGAAAGTAAATTAAAAAGCAATCAGTGGCATCTCTTAAAGATCCACTCACTGCACACAATCCACTACTGCATTGTCTAACGAGTAGGCAGAGGATTTCCCCTTTTACTGTGAGGGAAAATATGGGAGCAGCTAGCTTTAGATAACATAAATGAGTCCCTCCATGTCTGCTATAGGCTCCTCACTCTGATACCTATTTCCAAAATGGAACTTTATGAAAAGAACCAAATGTATGCTTGGATTTGCCAGATATCTACAGGAGAAGACAGGGCTTCGGTTTGGGAAATCAAAACCGGCTCTTTTTCTACTTCGTCTGCTAAAATAATTCATGTAGAAGAGAGGTTTTTAAAGTTTTGGGTGGAGATGAATAGGTTTGTTAAGAAACCCAGATCTGGTAAAAGTCGAGTTTTAATGTAGATTTTATAATCACACTTCAAATGTTTGAAATTAGCTTCTTGAAATTATTCTGTAAGTAAGTGCTGTTAAAGATAGGAAGTTTGTTTTCTTGTGTAGTGGTTTAAAAAATAAAAGAGAATTCTGTGAGGACAGGGGTTGGAGATGTGTGTTATGCAGTTGTCAAAAGTATAAGCAGTTAACATTGTATACATCTTTGTAGTTGAAACATGATTTGATAAAGCTACTAACTTATCTTAGAAAAAAAAAATTATCTGTATGAATACTAACCAGTACTAGATTTCTCCAATGTATTGTGTTCTTGTGCTTTTTCTATTCTTGCTCTCAGCTTTCCATGGTAAAGGGCTCTGAGCAGTATCTGTGGGTATGGACTCGTATGGTGGAGTAATAGATTTCTCAGGAAGTTTTCCCTGAGCTATTTATGCTAAAGTTGCTTCTACTTAATCTCATCCCAGTACTTTTAGATAAATCTACCCTTGTGTAACCTTTCTGCCCCTATTACTTTAGGGGATAGAAATAATATTGCTGAGCAAAACTGCAGTTACCTCTTCCTTTTGGGTATTTATTAAAAAGAAAAAAATTAAACAACTGAAAGTACAACAGACAAATTAGGATGAGTTCAGAAAAGGCATGTTATTTTCTTCTGTTTTTTTCTTCCCTTACAACCTAGTTATGTTCAGTTTTCTTCATATCACCATATCCTTTTGTCCAGTTTCCTAAGTATCTCTGTTCTTTAGAACCAGCAGTAATTTAGTGTTTTTTCTTGACTTGTCTGGTGCATCAAGGTCACAAGACGGTTAAATAAAATCACTAAAGCTAACCTACCTTCCTGATACTTCTCAAGGGAGTTGTCATCTTTGGCTCTATCTGGGAATGCATCAGTGAAAAGTGTTGATAGCCAGGCAAATTTGAGTTTTGTAGATTTCCATAAGACTGTAAAAATATTTTCAGATTTTTTTATCTTGAATAGCACATTTTTCTTGTTGAATTAGGTAATTTCATTTAAGGTAATGATGTTAGTTTGGGATGCATTCTTCATTAAAAATACTTGATATTCAGAAGTTTCAATAGTTTCAGTATCTAGTTAGTTAAAAATTTATAGCCTTTTTTATGTTCCTGATTGACTTTTTCTGAAACCTAGAATCAGTCAGACTTGTCAGATGAAGAGCTGAATGATGATCTTCTGCAAAGTGACAATGAAGAGGAACAAGAATTTCGGTATCTCTTTTCTAAATCTTGTGTTTTGGATAACTCAAAGCTATTAATGACTACTACTACTGATAACTAATAACTAATGAACTGGATTTATTGGTATATACTTAAGCCATTTTTTACTTAACCAGCTACTTAATGATATATATATAATGTGTTCAGTAGCATTGCTGGCATTTCACTGAAATGATTTTTTTTCATTTGAATAAAATTAATTTTTACTTAAATTTATAAAAAAAAACTTGCGAAGAAGAGCCTGCTTCATCTCCTGTGCATTTAGAATTTATAAATACTTACAGAGCTCTTGTTCTGTGCCTTGCTAGTGTTGTAGGCTTCCTTCTCCTGTAAAGTCCATTTCTACCACCTTGCTTTTAAAATATGAAACTTAATTCCTAAGACGCTGAGATGGAGAGCTTCATAGTTTGCAAGGCTTGATTTGTGGCTTAAATATTGGCATACCATTACACAGAGAAAATGTTGTACAGAGTTTATAGGGTTGAGCAGGTACTTCCATGGGACTTTACTGAGAATCCTGCCCTATGAAAACTCTGTGGTGATACAGCTCCACAACTGAATTACGGGCATTACAGGTCAAAATTAGTATCCTGACATTTTTACTTTTCAAGCTGGACTGAAGGAAGATGCTTGTGATGCAGACATGATGCAGTAACATTGCTGCTTTTAGTGGCCTGTGTGTTTTGCCAGCTTTTCCTTCTTGCATGCTATGCAGGCATGTCATGTGAAGGGGTACAAATAAATATAGAAAAAAAAATATATATAAAATACACACACACATAAATATATTTATTTGTTGCTCCAAGATTTCCTTTCTGTTCTTGGCTGGAATTAGGATAAGGAGTCCTGTCCCTGTGTTGGATTGATGAGGGTGTAGTGCAATACCTCAGACCATAATTCTCTCCATTGACTGCTGTTGTCCTTCCTATAGGAATGAGGGTTGGACTATTCCCTTAAAAGTGGGGAATTTCAGTTACTGTCCTTGTATGGTTATGTGACTGCACAAGTGATGAGAAGGCTTCTGAAGTGTGATAATAGTGCTCAGCTGAAGCAGGTTTCTGTGGACAAGTCTTGCATTTTTAGCAGTTTTATTGGTAGGGAGTGAACGCTTTGCTCCACTCCTTTCCCTTCTCCATCTAATTCCATTCAAACTCATTTATGCCTCTATAGCTGGGAGGGTACTGATAATCTTGCATAATGTCTTGGTTGTCTTGTTAAGTCTTCTCTGTCTGGTAGTTGCAATTAGCTCAAACTGCCTGGATCTCGTTCCCCCAAATTTATGAAAATAGTTAATATTAGGAATTTAATTAAAAAAAAAATAAATCTTTGTTTTCCTTCTACCCAGAACCCTCAAATCAATGAGAGATTTTTGCTCCCCCTGCCCAACTTTTATAACTGGACTGCAGTTGGTTAGTCACTCTTATGTGCTGATGGCACTAGTTATAAACAGTACATTTTGAGTTTTGCTTTTCCTCCAGATGATAATCTTTCCAGCTTTTATATTGATTGCTTTTTTCAGTGTCTGTGCTAATGCTGTTACTAATTCAGAATGTCTTAGGCATTTAAAGGGCAGTTCTTGACTATCTAATTTACATTATTTTGAATAGAATGTTGAATCTGTTGTGAAAGTGTAGTTAATTCAAGATAATCACGAAGGAATGTTGTTAATGCATTTAATAAAAAAAATTTTTACTAGCTTATTTTGAAAGATTGGTAAAACAGATGCAGTTAAAGTAATGTTGTGTATTTTTTTGTTAGTCTTGGAATTAAAATTGAATCCAGTCTGCTTTGGTTACCGAGCAGGACTTTTGCCAGTTTGACCTGCTAAACCATCTGGTTGGTTTGATTCCCCTGGTCAAATAGCCTGCAGCTGGTGATAAGCTGCAGTACAGTCTGCATTAGGAGAATATGGCATGGAGTCAAATAGTGTGCGAGATATAATTTTGTCCACCAACTTAGAGAATTTGTGTTTGTTGGCTTTGTTTTGTTAACGTCTCTGTGAGTAGTTGACTGCTATGCTTCAATGTCTGAATTTTTTTCCCCTCTATACCATAGTTCTCAAGGTGTCACAGTTAGCCTCAATTCTACATCTAACTTACTTACGTCATATGGACTCTCTGAGACTATCAACGATCAGTCAATAGAACATGAGTCTGAGTATGACCAAGGGGAAGATGAAATTGTTTATGACAAATCTGGAGCACCTGAAGTATATGCTTCAGAGTATGCAGAGGAAGGACATTATGAAGGCAATGATCCTGACCTGACAGAAGACCAGATAGAATATGGGGAAGAGCATGGAGAAGAAGATGAAGTGCTAGACCTTGAAATCAATGAACCCCTAGATGAATTTCCAGTGAGTTTCTTTCTATTGTATCTTCAAAGATAACATTGCTTTACGTGCATAGGGTTTCAGACTGATTTGAAATCTGTTTACCTCCCTAGGGAGGAGGGGAAATTAGACCTATTATCACTGTCTGCCAGTTTCTTTATCTAGGCTGTGACAAAGTTTGTGTTGACAGCTTGTTTGGCGGTAGGTAATGCTCCTTTGTCATGCTGGAAGGCAGTTGAGAATCATGACCTTGAGGATTGTATCCTTAAGGAAGAAAACAGCTTTGTGTGGTGGAGATACACTGCCAATTGTTAGAAGTACTTAATGCAAAAGCTTTTATCCAGGCTTTAGCCAAGATCTGATAAAGTCCTTCGAAGGTGAAAAGATTATTGACCTGCTAAAGACATCTTTAAGGTGCTAATATCCCAAAGTGATTGATGTCCTGCTTGTTCATCCTTTTTGTAACTGAGAACTGTCTAAACCTGAATAAAGAGATTGGAGGTTAGTTCAGAAAATGTCACCTGCATAATTCAATATAATTTAAACGGTGTATTAGAGAACATGCATTGGTTTTAATTGCTAGTGAAATGATTTGATCTTAATTAAAACTATGTGATGAGTGAGGTATTTTAAAATACAAGCAAAGTTAAGAAAGGTTTTGCTCATTTTATGTTTCTGATTGTTCAGAATTGAGCTCATTCATGTGAAAGCACTTGCAAAATGTTTTAAAAATGTTTCTATTTTTTGATGTTTGATATTTTTGATGGGGTAAAATCTGAGGTTAATTTTTATGTACTATAGGTTAATGTTTCCTTTAGTAAGAATGTACTGCAGTGTTTGCTTCATGAATTGGTAATGGAAGGTTATAGAAGTACAGAACTAGATGGGGCACACAGTGGTAGATGGGATCTAAATGAAAATTGTTTTGTTTATGTTTTGATAATACTGAAATCATTGTCTAGTTAAAAGCCCTGCTAATTATACCTTGTAAGATACATAATTTATAATTGACAGTTCTGATAGTCACAATACTTCTCTTCCAGTTCTGGAAACAGTAACTGCATAAAGACCCCACCTCTTAATGGTTTGTATTCTGTAAAGTTTGCCTTTGTCTTTTCACTTCATGTTATTGCTTTAGGATGAAGATTACATGCAATCATATAATGAGCAAGGAATGGAAGAACAAGAAGAATATGCAGCTGATGAGGAGCTGGAAGAATCCCAGGCAATAACAAATGAATCAGAAGAGGTATGTTGTGAATGTAATGGAAACTTGAATTAACTAGTGGTTTTAGTATTTGAATTTGTAGAAGTGTCCATATCACTGGGTAAGAACTGATGCAGCTTTGTCAATGTTGAGTTATTGGTGGTATTAATCTTTGTATAAGATGAATTGTGATTGGATCTGTATCGTCTGATGTCAGATAAGATCCCTTCTCCCCCTTGGGATGAAAATCATATGAGGGAGCTCAATGTCCATATTAAATCTTAGCTCCAACATTACAAACTTCAGGAACCCTTTTGGGTGGGTGAGTGATGATAATACTGCATGCTCTCTCTTAAATCTCTCAGTAACTAGGGTGCTATCCAGATGGATAATTTGCTCCTGTTGGGAGTGCAGATCTAGTTCTTGGGTATCCCACTTTGAGGAGGACCATGAGCATGGAAAGGTCTTCATGTTAGAAAGCAAAAGTCAGTTTATGTTTTGAAAGAAGTAGTGTTGGGACTGAATTTCTGTGAGATTTATCTTAATTCATCAATTAGGAAAAAGGATCAGTTCCTTCATTTGCAAGAAGAAAGCTTATACCAAAAACTGTCAAGTACATGTTCACTAGTTAGAGCCTGTAACAGTGGTATCATAGCTGTTATTAATTTGCAGCAAGTTCTTGATGTGGGATTTTTTTCCTTTCCCCACCAGGAATCTGCTTTAATATTACTTTTATTCCAGTTCTTAATTAAATAGGATTGAATGGATTACCTGCTGAGAAGTGTAGTCAGAGTGTGTTCCCTCTTCGGAGCTTTAACTCATCAGGAAATTAATTCCTCAAAGACACAGCACTGTTTTTCTGTGAAGTTCTAACAAATGGGTGTGCTGTGATACTCTAGTTGTAGCAAACTTAAAATGACCCAGCATTCTTTGGTAGGTGAAGAGAGATGCTTTGAAAGGGACCACCTGCATTGCAAGCACAACATCTTACACCAAATATACCTTAATGTAGTTAGTTCCCTACTTCTTAAGTATTAAATCTACCCTTCCAAAGAACTGTGAAACTTAAAGCACTTTTTGTTCATTCACTGGTTTGTAGACACTTGCCGTATGGTGTGTTGAAAGCAGACTGATGTGTTTGTGCTGGCTGCAGCCACAGTCTATGAGACGATGAAAGCACTGCACATCATGTAAAATTATTTAAAGAGTGGAAACCAAATCACCCAAGTTTTAAACGTATTTAGAAGCTCTTAGGTTTGTTTTTTATTCCCTCTTTGCATCTGTGGAGGTGACCTTAGAACAGATGTAGCGGCCTCTTATCTGCTCCCTGTTATTTCTTGATCACTTAGGATTGAGCAATTCCTGCTGCTTCAGTGTTAGCCCCTGGTAGAAGGCTCCTCTGCTTATTTTCTAGAGTTAATAAAAGTTCTTTGTTTCACCTTTGTTATGTTCCTTGTGTAAGGAATCTGGTTTAGCCTTTACAACACTTAACCTGTTTTGTACATCTTAGCACCCCCTGGCACAAAGCTTTCCAGAACACTTGACAATCCCATGTTTAGGAGAATCCTGTGCTAAGATCAGCAGTTATCATGCTGACTAGTGTTTTATCCTGCTTTCCTTGGGCTGTCTGTTATCAGTCCTGCAGCTGTGCTGTAAGCTGTTGGGGGCAGGAGTGCTCCTTCTTGCTCTATAGCAGATCATAACCCAGTGTGTGGAATTCTAGTCAGTGGCTGGGATTTATGGCATTATTACTTTATGAGGACGGCAGAAAATTCTGACCTTGTGATAGAAGAAAGGTCGTTAATTTTCTTCATAAGGAGGAGTCAGCAAAGTTCTTTGGTGGCTTTGTGCAAGGTGTCATAATGGGAAATGTTAAGCTCCCTTTGAGGAGAGTTGCTAAGAATCCTTGGCTGGCTAGTCCAGTCAGGTGACTTCAACTGGCTGTTCAAGGACTGTTTATGTCTATGCAGAGATATTCATGGTTAGCAAGTATTAAATAGAGTCCTGTAAGTACTAGTATATATTATTTCTATGACTGCACTTGTCTTTTCCTTAATAGAGTTCTTTTGAAACATAGAATCCATTCTTGTACTCTAATCTTGGCAAAACAACTCATCCTGTTAGACTGGAAGCTGGAAAATATGATCTAAAGAAGTCTTGCATGCTAGAACTCTTGAACAAATTGCAGGCAAAGGATGCATGGTCCTACACAGCTCAAATAACCTTTCCTGGAGCTATATGTAGAGAACATATGGTTGGCTGTCAGACGTGCTGGTGTCTCCATCGCAACTAATATAAATCCCTCAATAATACGAGTAATCAGATTTGGACATGGGTTAGTTAGTGTTCCTGAGCACTGCCATTCCCTGGTGCCTGCTTTTTCATTAGCTCCTTGGATTTTTTTTTTGTCTTGGATGTTTAAGGCTTGTATGGCTGTTGTTTATTAATAGGTGACATGAGCATTGTACTGGTGAATAAAGTGAGTTAGACCCAGAAAACTACAGAATCAGTATAAATGGCTTAGAATAAAATAGTGCTGGTCTAGAAGAGTTTGAGAAATGTTGTTTATTGTTGCATAGGAAAGTAGTTGTCTTGTAGTCTTTTACAACTTGCTTTTTTTTTTAACGTGTATATCGTTTTTCCACAATGTATAATTTTCAAAATGCAGTAGGGTTTTCAGTTATTTTTGTAGCATTTCATTACAGCATTGCAAAATGTTTCAAGACAATGCAAATCATTCTAGTGATCATGCATGATCATCTCAATCATGCATTAATCATTCTAGTTCTAATTCTGCAGTTTGAGCCACAATTCAAGCCTTGCATGAAGAAGTTTTCCACTCACAGCTGAGATTACACCACTGAGGGCAGTCTTTGAACAAAAACTGGAATTCCAACTTAGCTTTTAAAGGGCATGGATGTAGAGAGTGGATGTCTTGGGCTTATGCTTCAAAGTAGAGCAGAAGGCTCAGTGTAGTGAGAGCATGTCTTGCAAAATAGCCACACTGGTTTTGACTCCAAGTCCTGATCCTGAAGGGGAAGTTTTTACAGACAAACATTGGGATAGTAAAATTATTTAGTTTATGATATTTTAAAAACATAGGTTTGATAGAGATGCTGCTCCTTCTTTCTCTTCTGGGAGTCCCTCTTTTGAAAGTAAAAGGCTAACGTGTTTCTCCCTTATTTTTGTTTGTTTTCATTAAACCATCTTAGTATCTTTCCTTGCTAACATCCCTCCTGTGTTCTGCTAGTCTCAACTGCCTGTCCTCAGACTTGCTTTGATTATACATGGATATGTTAATCAGATCAGTTGTGCTCATTTTGGGTTTGAGGTTTCAATTTTTCAGTCTTGAAGGATTTTGGTTTTTTCCTTGTATCCTGTCTGGTTTTAGCTACATTTCTAGATACGCAAAAGTCATTATATGGAAGGAAATATATTTTTAAAAGCAAGTTTGTGAACTTCGACTATTCTCTTAGCTATGTCTTAAAGCATTTTTGTGGGGTCAGGAAATAGAGTGCTTGAATGGTCGCCTGGAATGTATAAAACACATTCTGAGACACGGAAATAAAATAACTTTAAATTAGTAGCTCATTAAAGCCCAGTAACTAAGTATACAGATAATTTATTCACCAGGCCAAAGCTGGAGTAGCTTTGAGCTTCAGTTCATACAGTGTACTGTCTTTTAAAGTAGGAGCTGTCTTGCCAGGTCCTGTCTCTGATCTTGCTTCCCATGTTTCTGAATAAGGATATTTGCAATCTTGCACACCATTCTGCCATTAATTTTCTTGATTTGTGACTTGGTGTCCATCCACCTGACTGACACACTTGCTGTGCCTTTTCCATATAAATTACTGCACCAGTGTGGTTAATTAGAAGATTAAACCACTTTTGGCATATTATATTTCACTGATTTTTTAAACTGTCCTCAAGTTATCATGTATTGAGTGGCTTTGCAAAGAATTAAAATGCATGTGCAGGCTCTAAGAAATGAGCAAGTAGGCTTGTGCAGGAAATAACCAAATACACAGTAACCAAATATTTTATGAAAATCATACTATATTAGAGCACTTCTAATTTTCAACTCCAGAAATCAAATATAACTTGTGTAACATTCTGAACGTTACTTTTATCACTCTAGCACAGGAAAATGAAGGAGAGGGATCCATTTTCATTTGGGACATTGTTTCATCTAAATAGCAGAGAACTGGAAAGTAAATGAGGACAAGGGGGTAGCATTCCAATATACAAATTAAGCATATTCAAATTTTATCCAATCCTGTTCTTCGTTCTCTTATCAATTGTTAAATTAAAACTGGGAAATATTCAAGGAGTAGAAAAAGACAAGTACAGTTATACATACTTAGAGGAATAAAATTGGAGTGTAAGGTTATCTGGTTTTGTTCTTTTTTGTTTTTTCTTCTAACAGCATGCTACTGACAGTTGTTAACAAATAAAAAAAATTAATGATTGTGTTTCTATTACTTGAATCTGATTGTATCCCAGGTTTGCATCTTAGTCAATTCAGTGATAAAATGTCATGCTGTGTGCAAAAATAACTCCTAATCTGATGGTGGTTCTAATTGGGCTTTCTGTATTCCCTTAAATATTGCAGCAAAATGGGTTTTCTCAGTAGGTTTTACTATATAATTTATTATATGCTTCCTATCTTTATATTTGTAAAAAATTCACCAGGCTCTTATGTGTTCACCGAGTTTTGTATGAGAATAACATACAATGCCAGCAAAATTTGTACAATGAAAGCTTTGTCTTTTGACACATGAATGATCACAAGAAAGCAGATTTTTCAGTTTGGATGTCCTCTGTATTTTGTGATTCAGGCAGCTATTGAATCTCTGGAGCTTCAAGAAGAAACAAAAGAAGAATCTGATGAAGAAGAGGATGACAATGAAGAGTCTGGACGATTACGTTTCAAAACTGAACGGAAAGAAGGAACAATAATTAGACTCTCAGATGTGACAAGAGAAAGGAGAAACATTCCAGAAACTTTGGGTGAGATTTTATATCAATAGACTATTTTGAAGACCTATAATAAAAGAAAGCAAAAGACAGGCTTGCCAAAACTTTTCTAAAAGAGTTTAATGGCAAAAGGTAGAATGGCCACCTTCTAACTTAGACTGGCCTGCATCCAGGTGTAACCAAGTCATATGTAGTCTGTTGTAGTATGTGTAGTGTCTGTCTCTTTGGGAAGAATGTGTAAGCATACTGTGTTTTGAAAACCAGTGCAATGTTTGTTCTTTGAGACTTTTGTGATGTCTTCAAAAGATTTCATGTTTTGAAGCAGCAACTCTGATCTGTGCTTCACTATGTAATGTGGTGGAACACATTTTAAGGAGTTCCTTTGGACTTTGATTCTTGGAAGATTTTCCCTTGAAAACACAAAACTTGTTACTTGTGTTCTGCTGTGAAATAGCTGCATGTTTGCTGTCTTCCACGAGGAACATAAGTGTGCTGCGATCCTGTTGTGTCCCTAGTGTTGGATTGACCTAGCAAAACTTTAACTTACTTGAGAGTGTGTTACAAAAATATGAAAACTGTTTTCTGTGTTCAGGTTTTCTAACATGAAACAATCTGGGTCTCTTGCACCACCTTGATTGTTTAGGCAGTGTCTAAAAGGGTGTATTTTCTTCATATTTGAGTAGCATAACACAAGTGTGTGTGTTTGTATGAACACTGCTCCATGTAGCTAATGAATTTGCCACTGCTAGTTCAGAAGAAGCAGTAGATTTTCTACCTTCTTGCAGCTGCTCTGTTTGTAAGTACAATCACATTGTTTTATGGTTTTGAGAGAGAACTTTAAGATCTCTCATGTGTCCTGAGTACTTAAGTATCTGATACTGGTGGCTTTTAAAATTCTCTGGCATGTACCTGCACCACTGGGAATAGTTAACTATATTGCCTCTTCATACTGGCCTTACAGTGGTGGTAATAATAAAAAGTAACAGTAACAGAAAGTCAAATAAAAAGGTGATACTAGGGAGATGGGTAGCTATTAAGCCTTGCTTTCAGAAAGGTGTACCATTCTCATCATTTTGCTACTGAGCCAAAATAACAATTCAAACTATGGAGAAAAAGTTGTGGAAGCTCCATCCCTGGGGGTGTTCAAGCCCAGGTTGGATGGGGCTCTGAGCTACCTGGTCTAGTGGGAGGTGTCCCTGCTCATGCAAGGGAGTTGGAACTCGGTAATCTTTAAGGTCCCTTCCAACTCTAACCATTCTATGATCTTTTCAAGAGAATCAAGATATGCAAGCAAGGTGAATGGTATTGAAGGCAAATTGTCAGATACCGTTGGCTAATTCAGATACCACTGGAAGATGTTTTTTTTGATGATACTTCAAGTATTCCCAGACTGTAGGGATGAATTCTTCACACAACTTTCCTTTAAGATGAGTGCCACGCAGTGTGAGCTTTGAAGCTGTATGCATCTGCTTTCTTTCCAGATGAGTCAGGGTCACAGGCCGATATCGGGGGGGGCTACCAGCTGTGAGAATGTTTCTGCCACTTCCCCCCCAGAACAGAGAGATTTGTGAATGAGACCGAGGGCGCACGCACGGCGCTCGCCTCTCACAGAGGAACGGCCCCTGCGGGACCTTATCTTAGAGTGTAGATTGGAATACTCCCTCACCACGCTCACCAATTGTTACCGAGACCAGCGTTTAACTTACACATTGAGTGGTTTATTAAGGGTTAACACAAATTGAGGGACCAAGGTTCAGGGAAGGTAATCTAGGCACATATCGGAAAGGAAAATCAAGGGTGCTATGGTATTAGTAAGTGCACTCCCCGCCAGAGAGGTGTAGAATCAGTGGAGGAAAAGGGTAGGAGTTGAGCCCAGCAGATATGTGTGTGTATGTGTGTTACCCTCCTTCTGCAGTGAGAATGTGACCGGCAGCGGGGCTGTGCCTCCCCAGCAGGTAACAGCAAGCGGGCACAGCAAGCTCGGTTCTGGTTCTGGTCCGGGCAGCGACTCCTTGCAAGCAGACAGGCTCCGGTGAGCGGCAAGCGGCGATCCCCCACGAGAGAGCACAGGCCCCCCCCGCGGAGCGGCTGCAGCACTCGCACGCAGCTCAGTCTATCCCCAAGTCCAGCAGACGAAGAAAGTTCTCTGGTTCTCCAGCACAACTTGCTTTCTTTTTTAGATAACCCTCTCTGTTCGACTTAGCCAATTAGCAGTGGCCAGGTGCTTAGTCTTTCAGAGGCAGCCCTTTAGCCTGTTACTTGTTTTTCTGTCAGTTCTGTTTCAGTTCGTCCTTGGCTAAATCAGCAAAAGGCGCTTCGGTGGCTTGAAAGGCGTTCCGTTTAATCTTATGGGGAGGGGGGGGGGGAAGAGAAAATGGTCTGTTCCCCAGTCAGTGTCTTTGGGACAACAGGGTATTTCTGAATTTTGGAGTACATACCTAGATTGCTGGAACTCAACCTGGTGAAATTTTCCTCTTACCTTAAAAGCCTTGCTTTGCAAAGGATGCTAGTGCTAAGGGTTTTTCTCAAGTTGCATAGCCTATTAATTATTTTATTTGGTTACAAGGAATTTGGGTTTTTATGATGCATGGAGAAATTGAGAAGCCTTAATTGTGTAACAAAGGTGTTGTGGCTAAGAGGACTTGTTAGTGAGCAGCAAGGAGTCAGCTGCAGAGGCTGAACCAGACTCACAGTGGCATTCATGTAGGCCATGTCGTGCTGTGAGAGTGACGTCAGTGCATGATTTTGAGTCAAGATCTTTTTCATCTGTTGATAGTGTTTAGCAAATAGCTCCTCTTACTTGCAATTTCAGGCAAAGTGTGCAATTAAGGGGCTTTATTCAGCATTGTTTTGATAATCGGGAATTGAGTCTGATTAGAATAAGACTGAAGGGAAGCCTCTAGAGGCACAGAGGAATCTGTGTGTGCAAGGGATATTTTAGCTGAGGTGCATTCCAAATGTGTTTTCAACCATAAAACCATATTTCTACATACCACATATAGACAAGATCTCATTTGTACAAAAGATGCTGGCTTTACAAAACAGACTATTGAAAAAATGAGTGCACTGGGATAGCTGTCTCTGCACATGATTACAGGTATTTTTGTGTATCTATGGGTTTACCCTATAATGTAAGGAAAAGACCAGCTAGTGACGAGAGAATCTGTAGGGGATCTTGATGGTTGAAGTGATTCAAATTAGACTTACTTTTAAGTGATTCGGGATGTAGCTCTTGGATATCAGGAAAAGGTGATGCAAATATGGATGAATCTATAAAGACCATTTCTTGAAACAAAACTTTGGCAAAAATACAGTCTTGCTGTTGTGAAGTGGTTTCTATTCATACTAGTTTATTCATGGTAATTTGTTGAGAAAGAGACCAAATAATTGACTGTGGTGAAAACTTAAACAGAAAAAAATGTGTTTGCATATAAATATCTGCTTGCTTTTGAGATTATAGAGAATTTTTTTACAGATGCTACTGGTTTAAAAATGTAACTTCATTGCAGAGCTACATCTCCTTGCTTTAAAATCTGAACATATTTGAGAAAACACTTAAAGAGGAATTAACATTTCAGTTGAAGTTACAAACGTAATTTCCATCCTGTCACATTTTGGTGACCTTTTGTGACAGCTTGTCTCTATTGGAGGAGTGCATTCTTACTTGCTGATTAAAGATGTCATTTGAAACCATTTTATTACCAGCAATAGTGAAATGAATCTTGACACTTAGAGACACTAGAAAAATAATTGCTGATTCACTGCATTAACTGTGTGTGTGAGAACTGTGCAGTCAAGATGAGAATAAGTGTGTGCTGAATCTGTAAAATATGTAAAAATAGGAGTATTCTCATGAATGTAACTGAGATCTTTCCTAAACCTTTTTTTAAAATCCAAGGTAATGTAAGTAGTGGGTTTGAAAAGTTTAAAGGAATGGTATTGTAGGACAACTATGCAATAGATTTCTAGAGATACTGAGTCTGTAACCTTTGAGAAAGACGTAACTTTGTGGGGAACGGACCATTTTCTCTTCCCCCCCCCCCCCCCTCCCCATAAGATTAAACGGAACGCCTTTCAAGCCACCGAAGTGCCTTTTGTTGATTTAGCCAAGGACAAACTGAAACAGAACTGACAGAAAAACAGATAACAGGCTAAAGGGCTGCCTCTGAAAGACTAAGCACCTGGCCACTGCTAATTGGCTAAGTCGAACAGAGAGTGTTATCTGAAAAAAGAAAGCAAGTTGTGCTGGAGAACCAGAGAACTTTCTTCGTCTGCTGGACTTGGGGATAGACTGAGCTGCGTGCGAGTGCTGCAGCCGCTCTGCGGGGGGGCCTGTGCTCTCTCGTGGGGGATCGCCGCTTGCCGCTCACCGGAGCCTGTCTGCTTGCAAGGAGTCGCTGCCCGGACCAGAACCAGAACCAGAACCGAGCTTGCTGTGCCCGCTTGCTGTGCCTGCCTGTTGCCTGCTGGGGGGGGTCGCCCTGCCACCGGGTTGCCGGGACGCTGGACACATCCTCGCTGCGGAAGGAGGGTAACACACATACACACACACGCACACATCTGCTGGGCTCAACTCCTACCCTTTTCCTCCACTGATTCTACACCTCTCTGGTGGGGAGTGCACTTACTAATACCATAGCACCCTTGATTTTCCTTTCTGATATGTGCCTAGATTACCTTCCCTGAACCTTGGTCCCTCAATTTGTGTTAACCCTTAATAAACCACTCAATGTGTAAGTTAAACACTGGTCTCGGTAACAATTGGTGAGCGTGGTGAGGGAGTATTCCAATCTACACTCTAAGATAAGGTCCCGCAGGGGCCGTTCCTCTGTGAGAGGCGAGCACCGTGCGTGCGCCCTCGGTCTCATTCACAAATCTCTCTGTTCTGGGGGGGGAAGTGGCAGAAACATTCTCACAGCTGGTAGCCCCCCCGATACCGGCCCGTAACAAACTTTTTTCAGTACATGTAGTTGAAGTCTGTCCAGAGTTGGAATTGTCATTATGCTCTGGATTTAGTTACCCATTAAGGAATGTCAAATAAAAAAAAAAGCCTTTGTTTGGCACCACCAAACTAAACTATTCTCTCTAGACCTAATTTAAAAAACAAAACTCTAGTCTTATGCAGAGCCATTTGCAGAGTGATAACAGATTATTGGATGTGGTAGTACTTTATGTTATGTCCTTTCTTAGTTGGCTTATGTTCACTCTGATAACTCGCAATTGAGATTTCAGGCAAGACTAGGAGATTAAAATGAGTGGTTTCACTGTTGCACTGTGTGTAGAAGCACATAGTGTAATCAAGTGGCAAGCCTGGATGACGGGGAGAAAAAATAACAAAGAATATTTTCTGTCTCAGTTTAGATTGTATATATAAATATGTATTTTCTATAGCTGTTCTGGAATGTGATTTATGTTGTACATCTCTGCATTATCCAGGATAATGGGGATTCTGGGATTCTCAGACTTGGGAACTTGAAATGCCCTTGCTGTTGGAGCCACCTGAGGCAGATGTAGCTGCAGAGACCTGTGCTCAGGGTTGGTGTAGGCAGGAGCTGGAGCACCCTGTACACGCTGTCCAGGGGCCATGGCAGCATCCAGCCTGGCTCAGTGTTTCGGTCACAACACACACACAAGCTCTTTGGCAGGAAGGAGGAATTAGCCTTTTAATGTGAACATCTGGCTGTGCTTTGGGAGAGTCTAGGGAGGGAAGAGGATCTCTTCTCATCATCCCTTTTCTGGTTGGTGGTCTGATCTTACTTTCAGGGAAGACAGGGACTGTTTTCCATGCTCCCCTCTCTGCAAACCGTCTTCCACACTGTCTCATCTCCTTGATCTCTATATATGTGGCACAATGCTTTCAAATTTCATAAACATCCTACCTAATTGAGCTAACTCTACTTTGCTGCATGGTGACTGGTAGTAATATAAACCACTTGAGATATTAATTTAATTCAGTGCATGAGTCTTTACTTCTGCAGTTTGTTTCAGGCTCTGAACCTGTAGTTTTGGGTGGAAGCAAAATTCTTCATGGGTAGGACACTTCTGTGGTCGTAGATACATGAATGTAATGATACTTGCTGCAGTGAATTCAGGACAGTTTCTGTTTTGGTTGGGATATTTTTCCAAGGTCAGTGTTAGACACAGCTTCACTTTTCTGGCTGAAAAACTAAATAGGTGGACTGTGCCTTTGAAGACCCAGCCTTTAAAATTCTAGAACTTTTGTGTAGATTAGGTAGGAAAATAATTTATTAGTTTTCATTGTAAAAATAGTGAAAAGTACATGCATATCAAAGATGGTGTGTACTGACTTTGCAATGCATCCTGTTGTCTCTTCCTCAAGCTTAAATGGCACACCTCGCTGAAGTAATTGTATTTAGAGCAGCCCGTTCTTTCTGCTTTAATTTCATTAGAGGAAACTTTACAAATAGCAGCATGTGCAGGATGCCATGCACGATTTGGATGCTCTCTGGTTAAAGGGAGGAGAGCTCTTGCTTTGCAATGTGATGGCACCATTTGTGCATCTCTTGAAGATAGTGGTCTGTCTTTCCTACAGACCAGCTAAAAGCCATGGTAGCCCTTTCACACTTTCAAGCCTGTGAAGGAATTGAACATACTACAGGTATGGACAGGAAGGAGGCTTCAAATTGAAGCTCTGTTTTGCCCATTAAACCAGCTCTTTTCATTTCCTGATAGCTAAGGTTGGATAAGGTGGGTTTTTTTAGTCACATTTAATGCTTTTGATTGCTTGGGACAAGAGTACATTTGTCTCAGTTTTCCTCAGAAATCCACAGTGTGCACATTTAATACCATACTAAGATGTGAGGGACTGTGATTTCTTGCCCCTTTCTAAGCATGCTATGAGATTTTCCTGATACAGTCTGGTTGTCTTGGGCTCTGCTGATCTCTCCAGGCAGGTGCTAGGACAAAGGTAGCGTTTCATAAGAATATCTGGTGTGATGGCTTTATGCTACTTAATTGTGGTGTCAGAGGAGAGAAAAGGAGGTAGAGAAAAGGAAACTATATGGCAGATCCTGGGCTTTTAGGAGTCTGTCATGTTTGCTGAGTTCTTAGCAAGTTCTAAACTTTTCTTCTAAAAATCAAAAAGGCCCTGCTTTCTGTAGGTGCTGAACGCCTCTGAAAACTGGGACTTGCACGTTTTACAGTCTTTGCAGCTCAGTCGTTCAGGGTAGGTTTTGTAGCCAACTAAGAAACTGCTGCAGCTGGAGTGCACAGCACTCCTGCTTTTCTTCCCTTCTGTCAGTCCTCCCCTTTAAAGACTAATTGAGATTTCTTAGGAAGATGTGTAAGATGGGGGTTTAAGTAGCTTTGGCTATTAGACTTGCAAGAAATGTTAATAGTTTTCTAATTGCTTTAGTTATGTATTCTTGATGGAGGATATGTAGAGATGTGGAGATGTTGTAGGGGTGGCTCAGCAGCTGGATACAAATTGATTTTATTCTGGTCTTGATATAGCTGCTATGCATAGTATTAGCAAGTAAAAATCCTTTATCCTGAAAAGTGGTCCCTCTATCCAGTCTCCAATGTTAAGAACAGACTTTAAATGGAAAACCTGAATTCTTGCTCTAATTGCCTTTTACATTAATTCAAAATATAGTTTTGTTAGGAGTATGTTACCTGTAGTTTAGTTTTGCCCTGTTAAGAGGCTAAAGTCAATTTCAGGGGATCTGGGAGGGATCTGACTGGCACATGGCAAAATCCTCAGCTGCATGTTTGGGTTAAAGTTTATCACCTTGGCACTGCTTGTACTGTCTTGGTATGTTTCCTGAAGTTTGTTGTAGACTTACTCTGTATTTCCTAGTCACTTGATTACCTGGGCCTGTTACTGCATGGTTTTCTCTTAATGTTTATCATCATTGTCCCAGGTATCGAGCAAATTTGGCAGTCTACATTGAGTACCATCTGTTCTCTGGTGTTTACCTGTGATGTGAGTTGGGTGGGTGTTAGCAGTGGCCATGGATTTGGCTTGAGCTGAGCATAGATTTTGAAGTGTGCTCTTGCTTAGGAGGAATTATTACTTCTGAAGGTACAGCTGGTTATTAAACCACATAAAATACAATAAATATTAAGTAGTTACTGTAAAAATGCTTCCGCAACCAGGAGGTCCTTTGGATCAGGCCAGTGTGCAAGAGTCTGGAGGATAAAATCTGTTTATATGGAAGATTCAACAAATCCTTTTACTGTAAAGTTTACTAGAGGTTTCATTATACTGCCTGACATCTCTGCAGATAATTGAGATGTTTTTAAAGGTAACACAAATGTGAGAGGAGCCATAGTCTCCTCTTACAGCATAAGGCAAACTTCAGTAGCATTTAATAAAAAATGTTTTTTTCATTTACCTGCTGCTTTTTGCCTGTGCAACAGGCACAAGTATCTGTATGCTTTTTCTTTTTAAAGATGTCTTTAATGAAATGTTAACATGCCACCTAAAGGAGATGAAAATGCCTGCAAATGTTATGTTAGTTGCAGAGATGCTTCTACAGTTCTAGAGGTGTTTTCTTAGTGATATTTTCCATCTTTTCAGCACAAAGCTGAAATATTTCTTTCCCCTTCTCTCTCTCATAACAGAACTTTCTGCAGAAGCCAAAGCAGCATTACTTGAATTTGAAGAGAGAGAAAGGCAGTTTAAACAGGGACGGTATGGCTCGAGGAGAGGAGGTCGAAGAGGAGGATCGGTTATGTGCCATGGAATGGGAGAACAAAGGAGAGACAATAATGATAGGGGAAGAATGAAGGATCACAGGCCTGCATTGCTGCCAAACCAGCCATCGACAATGGTACCTTTTAATCCTTAGTATTCTTTGAATGTCCATTCAGGAAATTATGGTGAAGTGCGTTCTTAATTACGAATCTTTACAAAGCTGGAATGTATTTTCCAACATACGCTTTTTGCCCCTTTTAGGGTGCTGTTAGGCAAGATTGGCTTTGTGTGATGTGTGAAAGTGTGTGCCTCAACTTCAGGAATCTCAAGGCCTCTAAATGAAAAGTGGAGTTTGACTCATGCAATCAGGCTTACCAGCTGGTTTGCATAAGAATGGAGGAAAAAGCTAATTCCTCTGCAAAGTCCTCTACATGCAACATGCAAACATGTTCAGTCCCACATTATTAATAGTAATTTAGTTAAAAAAATAGGGTTCTGTATGATTTCTTGGTTTTTGTCAAACTAATATTTTTGCTGATACTTCTAAGATAATCTATTTATATACCTGCCATACTACTGTAGAGACAAATAAAACCATAGGAAGATAATCAGCACTACATAAACCAGCATCTTGGGACTTGAGATGAAATTTAGGTTTGTTACTCTTTTTTCTCCACTGTGCTTCATATCACAAACTAGAAAATGTTAATTGTTTTCCATTTAAAAAAAAAATGCCCTAGCAAGTGTGTGATCAAGAGGTTGCCCACACTTATTTTTGTTAACTGTCATGAAATGTACTGGAAGCTGAGATTGTAGAACAAAGCCTGTGTATGTCTTTGCAGGACAAGGTCATCTGTATTAAGCAAAGGGGGTTTTTTCCAGCAGCAGTAACTCTAGGTGCTGAGCACTAGCAGGAGTCGGTGGATATCTCAGCGGTTGAGAACCCTGCACTAGAATATTTCATGCTTTTAAAACAGTGAAGGTGGAACAATTTCTTTTCTGTATTGCTGCAGTCTTTGCTAGTTATTTTGATCTTAATTGTTGTAAACAGACAGTGCTCCTCACAATTTTCTTCTTTTTGTTTATACTTTGTAGCTGCTTTGCTTTATGTATATGGCTGCTGAAAAAAATGTGTCAGGTCTTGGTTACTAAAAGGTTGCCTGTTTGGGACTCGGCTGGAACTACCATTTGGGAGTTACTGGGCTAGGACTGGTACTTAGTATCAGTGAGTTTGGAAGCAGGAGAATGTCTCTGAAGAGAAACAATACACATTTGTATTATCATAGCTGCTCTTGGCCATTTGTGTTTGAGAGGGTTGACGAGCAAGAGACTTTTCTGTGCTAGGAAAGGTACCTCTGAAAGGTATATTTAGTTTTTTCTTCAAGCAGTATGGGTAGGTGGGCTGCATCTTAAGAGTCTAGCTTACCTTGAGGTAGTGACAAAAGTCAAAATACAAGTTATGTTTTCTCAGAGAGGGTCTTCTAAATGTAAGACAAAAGTCTGTGAATTTGTTTTGAAACTAGAACTCGGATTTCTAGCAATCATCACATACACCTTATTGCACTTGACGAGTTTCCAGTGATACATGCAGAACCCTATATATGAAACTAGAGAGTTTCACTGTTAAAAATAAGTGATGAATGTCTGTGTTCCCTGTGTGCTTCCTTGCTCTTTGCCATCCTCTACTTCACATGAATACCTTTGATTGTTACTTGGCTTTCCTGTGCTGATGGTTCTTAATCATTCTAGTTGATTATATGAGAAATAAGTTTTTCTGTTAGTATTTGACCTTAATTGTTCTCCAAAGGTGTCTTGGTTTTGTGCTGGTTTATGTCAGAATGTTTTAATGTTAAAGCCTATTGACTTTATTCTTTTGTCTGACTTTAGACTCATTCACAGAGGTTAATTCCAACACACCAGCAACCTGTTAGGAGTCTGTTCCAGCAGCACCAACAGCAGCAGCAGCAACAACAGCAGCAGCAACAGCAACAACAACAACAGCAGCAGCAGCAACAGTTACAATCTCTGCTTCCTTTACAGCATCAGCATCATTCTTCTCCTCCTCCAGGGCTACATATGCCCCCTCAGATAGAAACGCCTAGAATAATGATGACTCCACCTCCAGTGACACCTCAACAACCGAAGAACATACACATAAATCCTCATTTCAAGGGGACAGTAGTGACACCTGTACAAGGTGAGCTCTGAACACCTTCCCAGTCATGTGAGTGTGACTCATTCTTTGCCAGGGATGCAATAATTTGTTCATAACTTCATGGAAAAGTGCTTCAGGCTTGTGGTTTTTTCCCTTAAGCTTGAAACAAATGTTTTGCCTGAAGTAAGACATAATATTGGGCTGTGGCCAGCTGAAATAGCAAAGCCTTTTCAACTTCTTTATCATATTTGTTGCTCTACTGTGAAGCCTGCAAAAAGCAGTAACAATGGAAACTGAGAATGTGCTTTTTGAAAGTAGCAAATGTCAGTTTTCAAAACTAGGTAAGAACTGCTGTTTATAATTTCCCACATCATTCCAGCTTCAGCCAAGCATTCACAGAATGACCACCCACCTGTTTCAGTGAGAGTACACTGAGGCACTCCTTGCACTGTAATTGCACTGTGAAAGGTACCAGCTGCTGTCCTTACTTGGCAAAATACGTGCCTTCAGTTCTTTTAGTCCCACATTTGTGATTGTTTTATTCAGACCCTGCAAGTATGCTTTTTCTGTAACTTAGCACAAGCACTCTTTGGGCTGTACTTCTCAGGGCAGCTCTCAGCAGAGCTGTTAATATTTACTACTTATTTGGGAAGTGTTTAATCCCTAGAAAGATTAAAAAAAGAGTCAACTGTATAGCTCTGATTTGTGATTCTGTTGGGACTAGACAAAGTAAAGAAATACCTATATATTTGTATGTATTTACTTTTAGGTTTTCTACATTTTCCCCCCCTGCAAATAAGCAGAACTCCAAGCCAGTGCTATTTTTGCTTAATTTGTTGGGCCAAAGAAAGGTAGGAATTTGGAAGGGTAGGATTTCTCCAGTTGATAGGAGATCCACTAGGCTTCTCAGAGGTGGCTTCATGGTAGCTGCGTTGTAGAGATTATTTCTCTTTTTCCTGTCTAATAATATTAGTGCTTCCCACCAAATTATGCATCAGGACAGATTATGTGGAAGCAGTCCAAATGGTCCTTCAGTCTTGGATTTGTGCCTTCTGGGCATTTTCCTAATACTTGCAAAGCAACGGTTCTCGTTTTGTGAAAAGCAAAAATTATTTTTAGACTATTCTAGATGCCTCTCTGCTCTCCCCATGAAACAGTCAACAGATGATCTGCATCTAAGTGAGTAAGTTTCATCCTAATGCCAGCAGTGGCTACTTAGGATTTTTGCTTTTGTCTAACATCAAAAGTATACCAGTGTATGTTTTTGCAGATCCGCATTTTAACAAAGTTGTGAACCCTCCTGCATGTTAGATCTTCAATATTGGATTTGTAGTCTTTCTTTTTTTAGATCATATACCTGCTGTGTGCACATTCATTTCTTGGCTGGTAAAAGATGACTTGTCCTCTCAGAATGAGCAGCTCTGGAGGATGAGTGATCCATTTTTGAGTGGTCACAGAATGTTAGGGGTTGGAAGGGACCTCTCAAGATCCAACCCCCCTGCCAGAGCAGGACCAAAAACTAGGGCAGGTCACTCAGAAAGGCATCCAGACAGTTCTTTAAAATCTCCAGAGAAGGAGACTCCACAACCTCTCTAGGGAGCCTGTTCCAGTGCTCTGTAACCCTCACAGTAAAGAAGTTCTTCTGCATGTTGATGTGGAACTTCCTGTGCTCAAGTTTGAATCCATTGCCCCTCATCCTATCACTGGGCACAAGTGAAAAGAGGTTGTCCCTGCCTTCTTGACGCCCAGCCCTCATGTATTTATAGACATTAATTAAATCCCCCCTCAGTCTTCTCCTCTCTAGACTGAAAAGCCCCAGGTCTCTTAGCCTTTCCTTGTAAGGCAGGTGTTCCAGTCCCTTCATCATCCTTGTAGCCCTTCATTGGACTCTCTCAGGTCTAAGACCTGTGTTTCAGTGAGGAAGAACTTTGCTATGTGTATTGATGGCAACTGACTCACAGAAATACCTTTGTGTCGTCCATTTTGTTGAAGGAATCCTCAGAAAAGACTACTGAATATCTAGTAGCTGTGCAGCATACTATTAAATGCAGTCTTTTAACACTGTAGAATTTTAATCTTCTTGATTAGAGAGCATGTATGGGAAGCTGAGTCTTCTGTACTGGCTGAGAGTAGTGGCCATCTCAGTCTCTTAGTCTGCAGCAGTAATGTTACACGAATATATACATTTGCACACCTAAGTAAAATGTGTTGGAAATCGGTAGTCATCTTCAGGGAAGATGAACATAATTCTAAAATACTCAGTGCAAGGATGAATTTTTAAGCCATCACTGCAGGAAAATGGTAGACAAAAATTCCAGTGTAGGGAGAGCTATCCTAAATTTCCTCTTAAGAAGTCCTCCTCGGTTTAATACATCTGCTTGAGGCCCCAGCAGATGGAGACTGGTAATTTTCAGCATCGATATGTTTCACATGCAGCATCATTTATTTCAGGGTAACAGGAAGTGAGAAAGATCAGATTGACTTCATGATATCCTGCCCCTTCCTCGCTGAATAAATTTCCAGATACATGAGGATTTTTACACACAGTAGTTAGGTCCAAAGTTTATTGGGATTCTGTTGTTGAAAACGTGGTGCCTAGAAGGTAAAAATGCCATGTCTGAAAGTGCATTATATGCATACTTAGCTTCTGGTAATTTTAATGGTGTGCTGTCATGTTTTAATGTAGGCTGGCATTTTCTTTCCTCTCTAATTTTATGGCAGGATTAAGCTCACATATTTCTAATTGTCAGCACCAGGGACACTTTTTCTAACTGCAGATTGTAGAAATATACTTTCTCATCATCTTTTTGGCTTGAGTTAGTCTTGAAATGCATTGAGTGTATCAGTACTTTCTAAAATAGACTCAAACCTCCTGTTAAGTGTTATAAAATTTTTATAGCCTGTATAAGAGCTCTAGTAGTAGCCAGCCACTTCAGCCTGAAAGTGAGTTGAAGCACTCCAGAAGAATCTTATCATTAGCTTCTTCCTTTGATGTCTCAAAGGCAGATCTCTTACAGTGGTCACCATCTCCCTGCCCAGCCTTGAATTTTGGTTCAAAAAACCAATTACTTTCAAGTCAGTGTTGTTTCAAACAAATTCCTACTATTTTTAGTCTTTGAAGCATCATGAATGATTGAGAAGGACTCAGTCTATCAAAACCCCTAGAATGGTTATGTGAGCCTCTGTGCATCATCCAGTCCAACCAGGAACCTAATTCTACCAAGTCCACTAGTTGGACTCAGTTCTGAGTTGTAAGCAGTAACTTTTGGCTGAATGCATGTCCAAACCTGAATACAATAATTTGCAAATACTGGAGGACTGTAGATAGATGTGCTGTGACATACTAATTCAGCCTGTGGTATAGGTGCTGAGTGTTTTTTTCCCCTTAAAGTTTATACCACAAATAACTGTTGTAGGTTGTGCTGCCAAACAAATAACTGTGCCAAACAGTACCACAAATAACTGTGGTGTTGCCAAAATTGACATGAACTAGGGAGCAGTTGATGGCAGCTTGCTAGATTACTGTGCCGTTTACCTTTTAAAAACTGTTTGGTGTCTTGTGAAAAATTACATTATCATTCTCCTAAATAATCAATATGGGAATTGCTGCTTCATCTTTTCAGGTACAGCATTGCAATTTACAGCCAAAACCAATTTAATCCTCTTAAAATAGTGTCTTAACAGCATGCTGCGTATTATTTTTGAAACATACTTTCAAACCTGTGGAAGATTTGACATCAGGAAAATTAAGGCTTATTTGAGACTTCTTTGCTGCTTCAGCAAGTATCCAAGGATTGAAAGGGCACAGAGTTTGAACTACTATCTTTCATGAGTATTAAATTCATTTGCTTAAAAAATACATATATGTTTTTTCTATGCTATTGCCAGAGGCAGGATACTGAAATAGACATGAGTGCCCTGTTCAGTAGACATTTCTCTACGTTTCCCACCTTAGGCAGTTTTTCTCCGTGCCTCTCTGACCTGTAATACATGAGCTATTTTAGTCATAGGTCTGTCAAGAACACCCTGTCAGTTTTTTCCAGGTGGCCATGGCTGTTTGATATGGACAGATGTTCATTAGAAGCCAAGATGAGACTATTCAACTAATGTTCTGGTGTAACCTGATGCAAAGTTTGCACGCAGTCCTTTTGTGCTGAAAGACTGGCACAGTTAGTTTACCCCATCAGTCCCTGAACTAGAAAACCACAAGTACTTAAAGTGGATAGAAACCACTATGCACACAAACTAAAAATAACCACTAATGCATTAGTTCTTTTGCCTCAGTTACCAAGGAAAAAACAACAAATTGAAGAAAATAACCTTACTTAGAATTTACATTAAATGAGGAAACATATTCAGTGCTGTTCAAAATACCTTATTTAAGTTCTCAAGGCCTTTTTTTATAACATTGAAACATTTGTATTTTAACCACTTGGACAAGTCAGGAAAAAAAACTGCACTGGAAAATGGGAAATCTGTCATTACACCTTGTACTGGGGGTTCAAATCAAGTCCCCAAGGTGATACTGCAATAGATGCTTTGTGCATTGTGCCATAATATTAAAGTGAATGTTTTGGGAAATATTTTTTGTGACTATAATCTCTTGAAATGCAGTTGTGTAGATAAGTCATCCAAGTTAATCCCCCTGAAATGATAACTTTTGGGGTTATTTTTCAGGAAAAGGGTCTCCTAATTATTTTTGGTGTGTCTCCATATGAAATAGTAGTCTTTCATCTGAGATCAGCAGTTCTGTCATTACACAAACTGTCATGACAATTACATATAGGATATGGTGGCAAGGCCAGGTTGAGTAGTTTTTGTTTGCTGTTAATTGCCAATGCCTGCCTCATTTTACCCACCTGTGAACAGTGATAGAGCCTCTCATGCTTGTTGTGGGAGGTTGGTAGTGAGACTGAGAGATACTTAAAATCTTGAGGGGTGTGAAGTTGAAAAGGCAAATTAATAATGTATCCTTCTATTTAAAACATGAAATTATCGTTGGAGTCTCTGTCAGCTTTGTTTAAGAGACATTTTTGGCTGAATAGGTATTCTGGTTTTCCTTCCTGCAGCAAGGAGCAATTTAATTCTGGAAAATACAGAATTAAATTATGTAAATTAACTAGGAGAATCCTAATTGCCCTGTTGCGTGTTGCAGGGGAGGGAATGGTTGCTTAAAGTGAATTGTAGGAACTGTGACATGAGAGGGTGAGGATAGCAGATTTTAATAATGGCTTCTTCTTGCAACTGCTTTTGGAAATAACAGCAGCAACTGTTAGGTGAAACAAATGGTGTTAAAAGGTGTTTCTTGTTTCAGTGCCCTTGCTGCCAGTTCCAGCCCAGCCAAGACCTGCGGTAGGACCCCAGAGATTTCCTGTGAGTAGCAGCTGTTTCTTCTTCCCTGATATGGATAAGCATACATTTGCAAAGAAATATTAATATAGCAAATAAAAGCTGTTCTAGTGAAATATAATTTTAAGGATTTGTAAATATTGACAATACACTCTGCAGTTGAAAATGTTTGTTAAAAGCTTAAGGTCAATGGATTTTTGAGAGTAGAATTAATTCTGTTTAACTGTAAAATTGTTGAACTAGTCTCTCCAGTGGGAGAGGTATGAATGCATCTTGTCTTAAGGAATATAGGCTTCATTTTATTACTTGACTCTTTCTGTATAAATAGAATCCTTATTTTATTTGATATAATAAAAGGCTATTTGAAATAATCCTTAAGCTTAAAAAGCAGTAATATGTACTTATTGTAAAAATTGGCAATCATTTTTATAATTACTTCAGGAATTTAAATGTCCTCACGTTTTTTTTGTTTAAAAAAATGGGAAGGGCATTGCATGACCTTACTTTCTTTTCTGTTTCAAACTTCTAAAACAAACGCACTTGGCTGCTTCACTAAGCTAATTATACTTGATAATTCTTTAAATTCTGTGAATGGAGAGAATACATGCTTCTAGACCTTTTCTCATCCATTTCACAGTTTTCCTGTCCTAAATTTTTAGTTCAGCTGGTTTGTAGAGTATCAAAATAAGCAAAAGAAAAAATAGTTTGTGCAATATTGCCTTAAATATTTTCAAATAAAGGCCCAGCTTTATAAAGCACACAAAATTATCCTCTGTTAATGCGTGCAGTGTTGAAGAAGAAAAGTAGATGTTTGTGAACATCTGTGTAGTATCACACAGTAAATTACTTGCATAGAAATCAGAAAGAAGCAGATTTTGGAAATCTGCTGTGGCTTTTGATTGTCATGTGCATACCTGGTTGGTTTTGATGCAGAATACTTCCTGTACAGGACATGTAGCTGTGGAATTGTGTTGTCTGTGTTCTGTACAGTAACCAAGTATTTAAATGGCCATCGTTTTTCTGTGAAGTATAAATAGATTAAGCAGTAAAACAACAATTTAAGAAAATTCATGTTGCATAATTTTATCATCAACATCTTAAGCAGAGATATTTTTCCATTAAAAAAATACTGCGGTTTTCAGAGGAAATAGTTTTCTTTGGCGGCCTTTATTGGCAGTATTATGGGGAGACCTTATTAACATTTTTAAAGTAATTCTAATTGTTTTTTATGAAAGCAAGCATGTTGCATTTGTTGTCCTTTGACAATAGATAGCTTTGCCAATAAACACAATTTGGGATGTAAAAGAAATTGGAGGACTAGGATTGTTCGTAAAGGCACTGTAATTGACATCTTTGAAGTGTGTTTACATCAATGTAGAAAAATTGGAAATTAAGGTGTTTTTTAAATTGACTGTGAAATTAGATTTTAATTCTGTTCACTTTTGGCTTTGCAAGTTGAGACATACTGCAAATCTAACTAATGTTATATGCACCAGTTTTTAAAAGGGAGTAAAATAGTTGGAACATTTTTGGTAGGACTCTTGCTTCTTTTGCCTGAAGAAAAATACTTGACTGCTTGCTGCCTTTTTATGTAAGCAGTGCACTAGCAAAGGGTCACTGTAATTCTTTTTTCATGGAGAGGAGCAGGGGTAGCTTAACTAAGAGGATCCAGTACCGTGGTCAGGTTGCCCTGAGTGGTTTGGGTTTTTTTTGTACTTCAGCTAGTAACCTGCAGTATGACACTGAGAAAGTTACTTAGTCTTTCCATTACTCACCGAGCCATGTTTATCATATGGACTTCCCTTATGAAGGACTTCATAAATTTTGCATAGGTTATCAGTCATATTAGGATTAGGAAATAAGTGTCACTGTGTACATATCTCATGTTTGTTTTATTAAATGTAGTGTGTTAGCTCTTAAGCTGAAGTCAAATTTACTTTGACTTGAATGTTTTATCTTGCAGAACTACCTTTTTTTGCTGTTGCATGTCAACTGCCTTTGTGCCATTGTAATTCACTTGTTTATGTGTAAATGTTGACTTACAGCAGTGGTTTGACAACTTTGCTGACAAGCAATTTTGAAAAGATCAAAGAAGTATTCTGGACTATAATTCATTCATCCTTTTCCTCGTTGTAGAAAGTAACAGCGGACGTGTAATAACTCAAATTTACTCTTGTTTTTAGGATTGCCTAATCAAAGGATAATAGTCAACTGATATTTCTGGCTGCCTTGTTTCTAAAAAAATGGGGGGGTAGTTAAATATTTGTAGCCTGCTTTCTCATTTAACTTAAAACTGGATGGTTTATTTTGATTGAATGTGTCAGAGGTGGAAACATTAAAGGTAATGAAATTCTTGCAAGGGAGAGACCTAAAAGGGGTTAGTGCTCTAACTGAAGGAAAAATTGCCTCCTGTCTTATCTAGGAGAGAAAGCTCTCAGGACAGAGAGCCTGCATGTGCTCTGAACATGGCAAGAGCTTCAATCAGAGCTAATCAATTGCAAGTCATAAATCCATTGGAAACCAGGTGTCACTAATCTAGGGCTAATGAAGTGAGTTGTAACCATGTAATGGTTAATTCTTACAACCTTCTGCATAAGGATGTAATTGAAGAGTTGAACAAAGTTGTAATGAGCATGTTAGCATATTGGTGTATGTTCTAAATTATAAGCTATAATGTAGTACTAAATCAGGGTGATGTTGATCAGGATTGAACCTGCTTGGAGTTGGGATTGATTACATTCACTTAACCTTGAATATAAATTTTAATATTTCAGGGTTGGGCTCATTGTTCTATTATTTCCTTCTTAAAGCTCAACTCTGGAAGTGTTTAGAGAGGAGGTACTAGAAAGGACATAATGGAATTAATCTACTCAAGTAGAGTTCACAGAATCACAGAATTACCAAGGTTGAAAAAGACCTTTAAGACCATCAAGTCCAGCCTATGACCAACACCACCACACCATCTAGACCATGGCACTAAGTGCCACATCCAGCCTTTCCTTGAACACATCCAGGGACTGTGCCTCCATCACTTCCCTGGGAAGTCTATTCCAATGTCTAATCACCCTCTCTGTGAGGAAGTGCTTCCTAATATCCAACCTAAACCTCCCCTGGAGCAGCTTCAGGCTGTGCCCTCTTGTCCTGTCACTGGTTGCCTGGGAGAAGAGCCCAGCCCCCACCTGACTACAACCTCCCTTCAGGTAGTTGAAGAGAGTGATGAGGTCCCCCCTGAGTCTCCTCTTCTCCAGGCTAAACAACCCCAGCACCCTCAGCCTCTCCCTATAAGACTTTCCCTCTAGTCCTTTCACCAGCCTTGTTGCTCTCCTCTGGACCTGCTCCAGCACCTCAACATCCTTCTTGAAGTGAGGGGCCCAGAACTGTACACAGGACTCAAGGTGAGGCCTCACCAGTGCTGAGTACAGGGGGAGAATCACATCCCTGCTCCTGCTGGCCACACTATTCCTGATACAAGCCAGGATGCCATTGGCCTTCCGGGCCACCTGGGCACACTGCTGGCTCATGTTCAACCTGCTGTCCACCAGCACTCCCAGGTCCCTCTCTGCCAGGCTGCTCTCCAGCCACTCTTCCCCCAGCCTGTAGCGCTGCCTGGGGTTATTGTGGCCAAAGTGCAGGACCCTGCACTTGGTCTTGTTGAATTTCATGCCATTGGCCTCGGCTCATTGATCCAGCCTGTCCAGGTCCTCCTGCAGCTTCTTCCTACCCTCTGGCAGATCAACACTCCCCCCCAGCTTGGTGTCATCTACGAATTTACTGAGGGTGGATTTACTGAGTTATTTTGACATTTACAATAATCATGAATTGAACAAGGAAGTTGTCTGTCTCTTACTCTGTAAGCAAGGTGACTTAGTGAAAATGATGTTTCAGAGCTATATTTAACTAAATCGGACTGATCAAATGATGGACCTGAGGCATGTTACAGCTGAGAAATGTGGGGAACTTGTGGTAACTGGGAGTTAAAGACCTGAGTTTGGTGAAAGCCTCTATGCTGTCTGGACTGCACAGGTGGCTGTGGTTGATAGTAACCCAATCTTCAAGCTTAGCTGATGCTAATGTTTTTCCAGGTATTTGAATTAACCTGGAACTGTGCAAGCGCCGACCGCGTGTTTTCTTTAAACTGTTTAAACAGATTAAGCTAACCTCTGTGGCAAAGTCCTTCTGAATGTCTTGCTCTATCATCTGCCTCTGCTTTAAAGTGTTTAAGGTGCCTTTTTCTGAGTTCCTGTCACAGTTAGTACTTCACAAATAACAGTCTACTTTGGGAACTGATCCATTTAAAGGAAGGTGAGAGACGACTTCCTTCATTGACTAGTTTTATGGGTCTTCTGAACTTTTCATAAGTTTTCTGACCAAATTATCACTTGTGGGTGCCCCAATGCAGGTACAGAGCCCATGATTTCTCTTGTTTACACAAGAGGGACCGTTGTGGTTCCTGTACCCCCGTGTTATCTGGGCTAATTTCTCTTTCAACTCTGTGTTATGTGAAGAAGGCTGGGGTAAAACAAGGGAAGAAGAAATTAAATAGAAAATGGAAGAGGTGTTACTAAACATTTTATGTATAGACTGCTGCTAGCTGACTGTTATAGAGGCCAGATCATTGCTTCATATGAAACTAGGAGGTAACTTGATGTATTGGATCTTTTAATCCTTTACTTGAGTCCACCATCACATTCTGCGTCTGAAATATTTCAGTGTTCGCCTGCAGAAAAATTTATAAAGACTTTCTGCTTCAAACCTTATTTATTTAAATTAATGAATACTGAAGAAATACTCATGTTGCATGTGTGTGATTTTTTTTTTTAATTTATTTTTTAAGGACATAAGTGGAACAAGTACTATAATGCCCACTTTGGGATAGAATCACAGAGTGGTGGAGGTTGGAAGGGACCTTGGAAGCTCATGTAGTCCAACCCCCCTGCCAGAGCAGAATCCTCTAAAGTAGGTCACAGAGGAACATGTTTGGGTGGGTTTTGAATGTCTCCAGAGAAGGAGTCAGAGCAGGTAGAGGAGTTTTGGGAAACTGGCATAAATTCTGATTTAGCTACTGTCCTTAACCTGACACCCTGTGTGTAGTGTGAGCTGGACAGTCATTTACCCCACAAACACGTTTTATTAACCTTGGTCAACTTGAGTTTCACAGCTGAAGTTAGGAGTAGTCTGAAGAGGCACGAAGCACAAGATGAAGTGGAACTGGTATCTGCCTGCCTATGTAGGGAAGGCTTTGATATTTTTAATACACAAAGCTTTTCTCTTTTGATAGTACACCTTAGTGCACTGGGTGCCTTTCAGATAACTGTTGAAGTCTGAAAAGTTGAATTGTATAACACAGATGATGTTTTATTCAGTATTAAAAAAAAAAAGCCTTTAATAGAATGGCCTCAGGCCCTAGTGAACATTCTCCATCACGTCTTTTCAGTTCCCAAGGTGTTTTTACATTATTTGTTTTTGGAACTTACCTTACAATTTCTTTTCAAAATCATCTTTATCCCAAAGAATACCTGTTATTTTTTTTTTCCCCCTTAAACTGCAAAAACCTTAGTCAACTTTTACATTCTCATTCAGCATGCTTCCCCTTGATCTCCAGGATGTCAGGTGTTGTCCTGAATAGATGGCAGGAAAGGCAGTTGATTAATTTTGATGCAGCTTTTTCACCATTTCTCAAGTCCAGTTTGATGAATTCTGAGCTTGTAATTCAGACACTGTTCTTAAATACTGCTTTGTGGTTTAAACTGGGAGGGGTTTTTAAACAGGTCATGGCTCAGAACAGAGGTTGCTGTCCTTCAGTGCCACTTGCTTGAAACATTTCTCTTAGAAAAGCAATTTATGAGTGCTATGCAAATTAATTATAAAGGGTACATTAGAATACACATTACTTCTTTTTTCCCCAAAGGGGTCCTTGGGCTGACTTGGGTCAGCCTACACCACCATTTTAGCAAACTTTGGTCAGTTTAATGGATATTACAGTCTACCTGAATCTGTGGGGGTACCTTTATGTAAAGACCTCTTGCAGTATGTAGCAGCAGAAATTTGAGATACTTTTGAAAACAAAACTACTTGTAATACTGTTTGTTGTGTGTTGTGGGAAAGACAAAGTTTTTCCATCATTGTAAATTCAGTCACGAGTCGCTACATCTGAATTAAGGTTTTTAACAGCTGCTACTAAGGTTGTGACTCATATTCCTAAGTATTCACAGTAAAGGGCAATTTAAACAGTCCTGTATCTGAGTACAGGCAATTGTTTTAAACTGGTATTTAGTAAGTAATGATATTTAGTAGCTAGTGCATGTTTGCAACAGTATGTGTGTAGGAGATAAACTGTTAATGGAAATAAAAAGCCACTTGTGAAAATGATTATCCTACTTCCTCACAATTATTCTGCTTTAGCTATGGCTTTACTATAATGAGTAACAGTAAATGAAATTTTCACTGTATTACTGTGTAGCAGTGGCAGATCACAGGTAGTGTAGAAAGCATTTTGTTTTCATTTAACAGGATACATGGTATCAGGTGGTGTTGATTGACATTTCTTGGATAGTGCTTTATACAGCATTTCATGCAAATCATGTTTGAATGAGACTGCTGCATCAAATTACATTTCTTTCAGATTATAGCCCTTGCAGATGTGAGACAGAGCTTGTTCAGCAGCTAGCAAAAACCTTTAGTTTTTAACACTGTTTTCACAACTTGACTGCAAAGCCCTGTAATTACAGCACTTAAGATAGTGAAGGAATGATGGGTACTTTCTCTTATCAGATCTATAAGTAGTAGCAAGCAGATGCAGCATGAGATCCCTCCAGCTGTCAAATATTGTCAGGCTGGCATAGAGGGAATGCAGTTTAAAATGCAGGTGACATAATACCCAACATCCTTCATTTGCTAGTGGGCTTCTGATTAATCACGATTACCATACATTATCATACCATCAAATTTAATCATATCAGTGAATTCCCATCTGCAGGAGGAGCAGCAGCAGCTAAACATGATGGTAACAGCTATTAAATAAGAGAAAAATGGATGGTTTCTAAATGCAGTAACCCTTTAACTTGTTATGCTAGCCCCAGTCTGCACATGCTCTATAGATATTTTTAAAATGAAACAGAAAGCTTTTGCATTTCTATTTTGTAGTTATTGTCATATACCTTTCTGTTAAGTGATTGCTATTTAGCACTGCCAAGAAACCCAAAGGTGTGGAATTTTTTTTAGTGTGTTGATGATGCCAGAGTTTCTTCTATCTCAGCTTTAGTACCTGCTAAATACAGAATCACAGAATGGTTGAGGTTGGCAGGGATCTCTGGAGGTCATCTTGTCCACTTTCTGTTCAAGCAGGGCCACGTAGAGCTGGTTGCTCAGGATGATGTCCAAATGGCTTTTGAGTGTCTCCAAGGATGGAGACTCCATAAACTCACTTGGCAACTTGCTTGAATGCTGTAAAAAAGTTGTTATTGAGATATATTTAAATATATATGTAGGTATGTACATTGTTTTTGGTATTTTTATATGAAATTGAAGTTTTTTTAAGCCTTGTAAGCAAAGTAGAAATTTTTATCAAGGCAAAGAGGGTAAAGTATTATGCATGTAGCTATGTAGCCATTAATTAGGCACTGTTAAAGAGATACTTTGCAGAAGTCAAGACTTAGAAAGAAATCAAATTAAAATATACAATTGACTTCTTACTACAATTCAGTAAGGGTGATCTAATGCTTAAACACTGAATGGAGAACAAAAATATTTTTATTATAATGTTATAATCCTAGATGATAGTATAGTTCTTAGCTATTCTCACTGAGCCAAGAACATGTTCTTTTGAAAGATAATTCAGTACATTTATGTCATCATGACATTAAAAAAAATAGAGTCTGATATTTATTCACCTTCTGCACCTCCAGTTCTTGCTAATACTTTAGAATGTGAAAGGAAAAAATGCCTCATTAATTACAAAACAGTCATACTACTGCTTACAATAAAATGAGGTGATTTCGAGGAATATTATGGGTTGACTGTAGGGTACCTAAAGAAGAAAAAATGTTCAGGCCTTCAGACACAACACGAGTAGTATCTGCGAGCACATTGGGAGCTCTGGCTACATAAAGTTCTCACATCAATGTGTTTGCAAGATCAGAGATGTGTAAAACATCTCAAAAATAAGATTTCCTTACAGAATTAAAGATCAGGAATCAGATAATTTAACTACTAAATAATCAGGCCTGAAATGTCATTTTCTTACACAGATGGAAGTCCCAAGTTAGCAGAACTTCTAATATTTGTCTTCTGTAAAGCTGGCTGGTTCTTGAATTTTGTAGCAGAGTATTCTTTGTTGAAGGGGGAAGTATCATCCCCAAGACACTTACATTGGAAGTTCTCAATTTGTTTTTATAGTAACTGTAGCTGCACATTCAAGCTTAAGAATGTAATGTAGGAATCTTGAATTTAATATTTATGATCCAGTTTAGTTCTCACCTTAGGAGTTGTTTCTAATTGTCAGCAACTTGCAGGTCACCAAGATACACTAGATCAATTAACACTGTAATAATAATTCCAGAGAGTAGTCTCTGGTAAGTCAAAGGGTAAGGTATGAATTTTATTAGATGTTTTATCTCATTAGTTGGGAAAGCAGAGGAGGTTCAAAACTTGTGTCCCTAATTTTTTACATATCCCTAAAACTGTTAGCTTTCAGCACAAAAAATAAGCGTAAGGATTTTATTGTCTTAAAATAATTATGAAATGATATTATTTCAATGGAAAGTTCATAATTCTAAATTGTACTAATGTCTCTTACACTCTTTCTCCAATTGGTATTATACTTAATCTTTAAAAGTTCAAAGGCACCAAACAAAAATGATCACACATTCTTCTGCACCACAGCCCTGAAGAGGATACCAAACTAAAGTGGAACTGAATCTTCCAGGTGAATTAGTTTAAAACACCTGTTTAAGAAATTACTTAGGCTTGTGTTCTAATCTGAGAGCTTTGGGCTCTTCCTTCAGGCAGCACAGGCTGCTACAACTTGTCCGTGACACTATTTCCTATTATGGCCAGTCACTGCTTGCTGGAGACACTTCTTTGATCCATGCAAGAAGGATGGATTGGGAGCATGGTTTTTCTGCACATCAGCACTGTTGGGAATTTAAAGGTAGAGTTGGGGTTTAGTTAACAATACCTTTTCTATGTCTGCATTTCATTTAGGAGTGTTTTCTGAGACTTGTTCTTGAGTGGGACCACTTGTCCTGCAGATTTTCCTTTTCTAACGTACATACCTCAATGGAAGAGCAGATGGAGGTTCAAGAGACCTGTCTGTGAAGCAGTCCTTCTGTGCAGCACTAGTTGCTTGTGGGCTGTTTGTTTTGTTGATTCTCTTATAGAAAGACACTGAAGTGGGCAGTATTTTTGTCTCCATTTGCAACTGATTTCTCTGCTTGGAGTGTTACGGGGAATGCCCTGAAACTTGATGAAAAGAGATGCTTTTAATATACAATGAATCTAACCTGGAGTACTATGTCCACTTCTGGAGGCCCCAACATAAGAAGGATATGGATCTCTTGGAGTGAGTCCAGAGAAGGGCCATGAAGATAATGCAAGGGCTGGAGCACCTCTGCTATGAAGACAGACTGAGAGAGTTGGGGTTGTTCAGTCTGGAGAAGAGAAGGCACTAGAGAGACCTTAATCTGAAGAGGGCCTACAGGAAAGCTGGGGAGAGGCTTTTGTAAAAAGCTTGTAGTGAGAGGACAGGGGGAAATGGTTCTAAATTGGAAGAGAGTAGATTTAGATTAGGCATTAGGAAGAAATTATTTACTGTGAGGGTGATGAGACACCTGAACAGGTTGCCCAGAGAAGTTTTGGATGCCCCCTCCCTGGAATTGTTCAAGGCCAGGTTGGATGAGGCCTTGTGCAACCTGGCCTAGTGGGAGGTGTCCCTGCCCATATCAGGGTGGTTGGATCTGAATGGTATTTAAGGTCACTTCCAAGCCAAACCATTCTATGATTCAATGATAGGATAATTGTTAGCTTTAATCTCCTGAATTGTTTGGGATTATTTTAGTATGATGGGGATTATCTTTATTTTTCTGTGTTGCCTGTGTCCTTATTTTTAGCTATTTCATTGTGAGTTGGCTTGAGTAACAAGGGATTCCACGCCTTTGTCTCCTTGCTTGTTCTGGTCTTCCATGATGGTTGAATTCTATTTTGGGACCTTAAACAGTGCAATTGAGCACTGGGGATTTCTTACAGAAGAACTGGACTAGTGCCTAAATCTCCCAACACACTTTCTTATTACTTGTGTAGTATCAAAGAGAAGCTTGTCCGAGTTATGTGTTACATCTTAATATTAAAAATTACTTTTGGCTCAGTTGAGGAAAATACCAACCCATTCTGACTCAATCTACCTGTAATACTAGGATCTGTGCAGTCTGCATACTTGAGCCAGCACTTGCTATCTCCTTGCGTTTTTCCCTGAGAAAATATATTCCAGAAGCTTTAAAAACACTCACAAATGGGTAGCATACGATTGTTGTCCTGAGTTCTGTGATCAGTCTGAACTCTAATTTTTGTCCTTGATTGATGTGCATTAAAGGTATGATTTTTTTATAAGCTGGTCTTATGCTGGGAAAATGATGGTGCTTGCTAGGTTTTAGTTCACCTTGATGGATTTACATGATTGTCATAGAGGTCACAAGGACCCTACTGAGTTGTTTAGACTGTATTTAAGGAAATATCCAAGTAAGTTTTATAATAAAATTTCATTCCCTTTTTGTATGCTTAGTAAATAAGAATATTGTGAAATTTCAATATGAAAGGCCGTGATCTGTGGGACATACACATTTCAGCTTGAAAATTTTTGAACCATATCCAAGATGTATGAAATAGAGCTTCCTACACAAGAGGATGAAAAATCAGTTCCTTGCACTGCAAGGTAGGCATTTTAGGAAAGCTTTCAAAAAATATAGTAGCTGCTGAAATAAGAGGATTAACATCTCTTGACAGATGGCTATAGTTTTATTTGTCATAGGTTATAGTGGTCATTATTCTTTGCATTTAAACCATATAAAAAGAATTAACTGAGTGGCCCTGCTTAAATGTCAATGGGGTTCTCCTAGTTCTTTGCATTTTAAGTGAGATTAATAAATGAAAACATGTTGTAGAGGCAGGGTGTATTTTATTGAAAGATTCATGAAGTTTCAATGACATTGTTAAGGTATTTAATTAGTCTCATGAAAAAAAAGTAGAGTGACCCTTTTAGAGAAGCTGATAAGTCATATAATAGCTGTTAGATCCTTTTTATTCCTTGCTTTATAAGATTAACTTTGTGCTAAGCAATTTATGCTAAGTTTTCCCTATTATTGGTAACCAAAGTTATCTGTGCTTCATGAATAGATTATTGGAGATAACATCATGTAATTAACAAGAGATGCAGAAAAGTAAAAGTACAATTTGTGTAAGAATTGTATGAGAGAAAATGTTAATTTCTTAACTAGGAAGGATATTTAAAAGGATAAAAGGAAGGCAAAATAGTGCAGTTCTTTGAAAGGATTAAAGTAACCTTATCTCGCGTTCTTTCAGAAGGTGGGATTGCCTGAGTGTGTGAAAGTCATGTTCAATGAGCTATTCACAACTCTAATGAATTGTAGACACAAGTTGGCATTGCATTTTTTTTTTCCAGAAGTGATTGATAAGTTGTAAGTTATGCCTCAGTTATACTGAATAATGGAAGTTAGTAAAAGGGGAAATTTTACAACCTGCAGGCATGTGGAATTCTATAAAAATGTCTATCTGAGGTGTTGTAAATTACAGTGTGTGTGGGAGGACGAGTGGGTAGATTTTTTTCTTTGCAGTAGCAAACTTCACAAAATTAAAGATTTAAGACAATAAAATACCTGTCAGTAGCACTTCAGTGTGTCATTATCTTCTCCTTTGAAGTATTTCTAAAATGCCTGTGATTGTGGTCTCTTTGGAAATCCACACTGAACCCTATTTCCAATGTAATTTCCATCCAGACCGTAGTTCTTGTATTTAAAAAAGGATGGTACCTAAGAATTTTCAAAGCAAAATGACATGAGGATACATTAAATTATAGAATTCAACACGCTTCTTAAAACCAGGAAGAAGTACAGACCAAAAAAGTTCTTTGTAGTTTAAGAACAATCTTGATGTACAGTATGCTTTCATGTTCAGGCTTTGAGGTGTTTCTGCTTCCACAGAACAAAATGACCAGAGCTGTGTCCCCACAAAGGCCCACAAAGCATTGCTGAGAGGCTGTTCAAGAGGCCTCCAGCTTTCCAAAAGGACTGTTTCTCTCAAGTGTTTAAATGGGTTAACACCAGGGCTGCAAGTAGTGGTTGCAGCAGTTTAGTGAAGGGGTATGTGTCCTATGGTTAAGGACTTCAGGGCTAGCCTGTGGCGTGACAGAATGTCTGCTTCAGGTCTTGTGGTGTTTCCTGTTTCTGTGCTTTGTGCCAATAGCTTTAGGTCCAGCTAAAAACTCCATTTTAGGAGTCTTTCCTTGCAGTGTGATGCGCTTCTACCAAGTAATCAGTCTGATAATGATACTACATTATCAATATTAATCATACTAAATCAATAATACTGAGACCGTATAATCCAATAATTATGAGAAAGGGAGAAGACTCTTCCAAAAAGTTACTGTGTATGCTCTGCTGTTTCTTTCTCACATGGACATTTGGCAGCTTAGTCTTTGTAACCATTTCTGTATGAATGTGAACCAGCCGTGTAGGGTCTCGCTGGAAAGGCACATAAATATTTTGTCCCTTCCCCTAGAGTCAGACTTGGCCTCAATGTTGGACTGAAATATAGAACTTCACAGCTCTTTTGTTAGGTTGAAACCTACTAGCTGAAAAATGGGTATTTAGAAGTCTGTGAGATCTATTAGGCAGGGAAATTTCCTAAAAGCAATGATAGTAGTGAAGTAATAGTTAAAATTATTTTTTTGTAGGGAGTCTTAGTTGATGTATGTACTGAATAGTTGGGTGGTAATTTGAAACTATCCGGATAGCAAAACCATGAAAAATGAGAGTAACTACTGTGCATGTAAAATTTATTATGCATCGACGTTACAGTATGCTCATTTTATCAAAAATAGACCATTATGAAAACTGGCTTTTGCACCTGCTTTTCATTAATTTTTGAAGTTAAATAGCTCTACGTGGTCTTTTCTACAAAATACCAGAGGGCACTTGGGGGTTACTAGCAGCAAATGCTTGCTGAATGTAGAGTTTAACACTAATGGTAAAATAATCTACTCCTAGAGTTACAGTTTAACTACTGTTAAGCAAAAAAAAAAAAAGTAGTAGTAATGGAGAGCTGATGTTACTTTGTATTGTTTTGAGGACAATTAGAATTTGTCATAAGTAAAAGTTGAAGTTGTAGTATTAGTGCATTCCAATTAAATTAGGAATAAAATTATAAAAATGCAATGGTATTTCAGATAAATAGGCTAATGCCTCATAAATATCCACTGTAGTTTACATATTTTGTTTAAAAAAAAGTTTGTGTCTAGAAGTAGTAGCTCTAGTTTGAACCTTAGAGTTTTAGTTTTGCATGTAGCGTGTCTAATTAATCTATCACACAATAAAATTCCTGTTGGAATTGTCCTGAAAGCTTTTTCAGAAGAAAAATCTCAGCTCTGTAAAATGTGAAAATACAAGCTTCCCCCTATCCAAGTTACTGTAATTTAGGGCAAGATTTTATTTCACTCTTTAGGAATAGTAGAAGCAAAGCTGGTTTTGGGAAAAAAAGTAGAGGTCAGTCTTTTTCACATATGTTAAAAGAAAGAGAATCAAACTAATTTTTTTTTTTTTTTTTTGAAGCAAATACTGGTAATTCGTTTTTTGGCAAATAACAAATACCTTTGCAATTAATTTTGCATGATGGGCCTTTGATTATCAGCCAAGAAATGTGATCAGTCATATTTTAGTAGTTCTTCAAAATGTTGTATACATAAAGTTAAAATCTGCTCAGTAATCACATAAGCAGGTATATTTTAGCAATACTCAGTTGTCTGTGTAGCATGCAGCTTTACTGTGGGGTGATTTAATTATTTATATCAGCTGTACTTCTGTAGTTTTGCCATTTTTGAGACTTCCAGGTTTCCAAAAAGCCCAGCGTGAAGGAAGTGCCCTGGCAAGGAACAGTCATTGTCTCAGCACTAATAAATCCTGACAGTGAGGGACAACTCATGTTCCTTGCAGGATATAAAAAGGATCTTCACATGACTTTAAATACAAAGTATAGGAGGGTTGGCTTTAGGATCAGGAGGTATTTATCTTTAAAAACTTCTCACCCTCAACGTTTAACTGGAATCTTACTTAAAAAATGGAAAAAGCAGAAAATAGAGAGGCAAATAAGAAGAGTTCCAAATTACAAGTATTTCCTTCTGCTCTGATTTTGTTGGACTGTTATGGAGGGGTTTTTGACCAAAACTTTTGTTGTGGGATATACTTGTATGAAATACACCACTAATAAAACTAGAGCCAAAAATTCTTTCTCGATATATCTTGGTGGGCGTTTGGTTTTGGTTTTTTTTTTTGGATGCCAGCTTTTGAATAACAGTTGGATAACTGTTTGTCTTAAAATCAGTAAGTATTTAGAAGACAGTTAATATTTTCTGCTTAAATAAGCTGAATGGACACCATTGGTACTGAAGGAAGCTTCAAATCAGTATTGCTTTATTATTGCTCAGTTTTTCAAGGAAGAAAATTGAGTTTGACTGCACTGGAGATGTTTCAGTACATGAGAACTGTGTGAAATTCAACAGGACTTTCCATGCATTTGCAATTCAGGGCTGCTTTGGGATGAGATAGATCTGGGCTAATAATGAGGATATGGGTGTCAGGAGAGGGAAAGCTGGTACAAAGAAGTGGTCATTTCAAATACAAGTAGAGGATCTTTTTCAACCTGTCCTCTCGTTTACTACTTCTACTCTGGCAAGAAAAAAGGGGAAATTGCCTGAACTAAGTGTACAGGCAAGAAAGGCAGGATCTGGGTGGGATAAATAGGAGCTCCAGACCAACTGCTGCAAGACAAGACATCCAGCTGGGAGTCAGGGAGCCAGGAAGCTGGATCCACATTGCGATTAAGAATCACTGGGCAGAGTGAAAGACATGGTGGGGATGAGAAAATGTACCTGAAGAGCAGTCAGGACCAAGAGAGCAGCAGTAAGGCTGATTGGACAAAGAATTAATACTGGGGAAGATACTTGAGACTGGGTTACAAATTTAGTCACATAGAAGCAGAGAGGCCTGTATATTGTGTAGCCTAAGCCTGTATTTTGTGGCCTAGCACTAAAACTGAAGTTTGGGAGGGGAGATACTGCTAAGGATCTAGGATCTGTCACCTTGACCAGGGCAGAATATACTGAGTTTAGAAGGAGGAGGTAGAAGAGACTGTGGTCACTGCAGTGCCATTTGGTGCTTGGAAACAAGTCCAGACAGATCTGTACTGCTGCCAGTTCTTCAGTTTGGGTAGCAAATACGTGATACTTCTGCTCTATTAGTCCAGGTTTCAGTAAGTTTCCACATTATTTTTTACTTTTTTTTTTTCTGCTGGCTGTTTTAGAAATAACTAAGGTATACGTAGGCATTGTAGAGAAAAATACAGGGAGAATTTCAGAGCCTCCAAGTCAAACTCTCAGAAAATAGGAAAAAAGTGGTTGTCAGGAGTGCTCTCTCTCCCCAGGTGCAATATGCTCATGTGACTGTGTGCTGTAGATAAGATGCACGGTAAAAAACATCCTGTGCGAAGCTGCCCTAATGAACCAGTTTCTCCCCTGCCTCTGTTGCAATGACTGTATGCATCATCCAGGGATCAACTAATAACCAAATAGCTAAATATGAGTTGGTTTGTTGGGTGCCTCCCTCGAGGCTCTCCAGCTTGCAGAAGCGCTGTGTATTCCTCAGGATGACTGTAAGAGCAATGCTTTGAGAAATACACTTTTATCACCAAGGCCTCCAGGAGGAGGGAATGCATTTAACCTTACTTTGAAAGTACCTCTGGCAGCTCCTACATGCAGGGATGGTAGAGATGTATTTGGGGAGTTGAAGGGTCAGGATCCTCAAGGTTTGTGTTCAGTTGCTCTTTTGGCAGACAGCCAGCACTTTCCTGCTCAACACGAGGGAAGGACAATGCAGCTGAACAGCCTTGTTCAGCTAAACCTGAATGGATTTTGATGGGACAAATAAATGTCACTTTCTCCATCCCAAATAAATGTCGCATTCTGCATCCTCACTATCTCCCTCTTCCCCTCCCAATTGCTATTGTTTGCAGACAGCCTGTGAAATTCAAAGGCAGTAGTCCCTTCAGCTGCAGAAGCATAGCAGCTCCTCCAGCCAGCAGTATGTATGTTATGAGGGCTGTCATGCTTGAGTGTAATGTAATGTCTTTCCACTAAATGGAATACCCACAGGAGACTGGCTGGCTAGGAGCACTGGCAACAGGCTATAAATGCTTTAATCTCTAGGAATGGTAAAGTATTTACAGTTGCTAGCTGTATAATGGCATAAAATAAGTAGTCAGAGGCTCTCGTCCAAATAAGAGGTCTTAGTATCTTGCATAGCTCAGTTTAGGTGTTTTCAAGAAGGGTGGATTTGATAATGCCTGTGAACCTCAGTGCCTGTCATCTACATGTGTGTGCCTTGCCAATCCCAGTTGTGTTTGCTGGTAGAAGGGTGTGAAGCAGCTTTGTCTTGTGCTGCTTCAGTAGTCAGTAGACTTTAGTTTCCAGGGCAAATTTTGCTGTTTGAGAAATTCTTTTCCTAAAACGCTAGTATTTTTGCAGTACAAATAGGAGAGACTGAGACTGTGCACTATTGGTGCAGACAGCTCAACAGATAAATGATAAGCCCCTGCAACTTCGTGTGATCCTGTGCTGGTGACCATATTTCAGTCTAGCAGGAAGTGTTTGCTCTGAAATCTGCTTTGAAAAGCTGGTCTTCAGCAGTGGCAAGTTTTAAGCTTTAAGGTGAGCATCAAACATATACAGAAGAAATGCCATCACTGATTTCAGAATGCATATGAAGAGGAAAACAAGGGTGTTCATAGATTATTTTCACTACTTATTTGATTTACTCACCCATAATAAGGAAGTGCTTGTGAATCTGATTTTTGTGAAGCAAAGCTTCTCCTGTTTATCAGACGTTGCCAACATTTTGTCAGCTTTTGATAGACAAGAAAAAAACTTTAGTGTGAATTAGTCAAGTGTCTCTTCTGCAAAGTTCTGCTTTTGGATTAACATCCTGCTTTCTGCACTACATGAAGAGTCACTTTACATTTGAAAAAAACGCCATGTAGTGGAAGAAGGATCATTTTGCACTCTTTTTTATAATGCTTCAGATGCCAACTTGAGAATAGACAGAACTGTTACTCAGCTGTTACGACTTTTTGAAAGATGATTTCTTTAATTTTCTGGATCCCATGAATTGTCCTTCTCCCCCCTTCTTTTAAGTAAAGCTGCTTCATTTCTGTAGCTTACATGGTACTAAATTGATGGTGAAGAATAGAATGGTTTAAGAAGATAAATGTCAGCAACGTCTTCTAAAGTAGACATTCAGATTTTTTTGGATTAATGGGAAAGAAGGTCAATAATTGCATGGATTTTAATAAGCTTGAGAAGAAATGGCATTCCTGTGGTGCTAGTGATTATTAAAATATTGTGAATTCATTTCAAGATACTGTACTGGGTTTAATATATCTTCCATTATGAAAGAACGACTCAGTAAGGGCTGCCAGTTTGTACAGATGATGGGGCATAACTCAAAGCAATTGTATTTTTAAGAGAAAAAAGTTTAAGCAAGCAATAATACATTCCTGGATGTTAGTCTTAATCTTAGTTCTGCCTTATTAAATAGGGTCCTCCAGACTTTCAGCAGCATACGCCTGGACCAGTACCTACCAACTTCTCCCAAGCTCCAAGGCTGCCAATCCAGGACCAGTGGAGAGGGCCACCACCACCACCACCACCACTCCCTCCTCCACCTCCTCAGGAAAGAGATCCTTTCTTCATAGCAGGTAAGCATTTTCATTGCCAATAATACACAAAAGCCAGTTTTTGTAAAATGGCTATGCAGTTGAAGTGTTGAAGTGATTGTTGTAATAAAGTTGTTGGAAGTTGGTACATTTTAGATGACTAGTACTCTCTGTGCATGTTGGTTTCCACTAGTAACTCTTTAAACGGCCCACAATGTGTGTGTACCATAAGAAATCTGTTAAGGTTAGCTGAAATGATACAGCAAAGCAAACAGATAGTAAGTGTATGTGTATTTATAGATATATGTATACATCATATATATGTAGTATGTGTATATATAAGTATGTTATAGATATTTTACACAAAGTACATAGAAACTTGCTGAATATCTGGCCAGCAAATGTGTTACAAGTTCTTACGTGGTTTAAACTACAAACCCTGAAATCCTTCATTGGTTTCATTAAAGTAGAACTTCTAAAAATTGTTACTAATTCCAGCAAATTGCAGGTTGTGCTGGCCTTTCAAGCGTGAATTCCTCTTATGCAGAAGTGGCAGAAGCAAGAGGAACATAAACTTGAGGGTAGCTCCTAAAACATCCCATACAATTTTGCTTTCTAGAAATTACAGGTTTCTTTTCCAAATCAAAATGTGTTTGGAAAGCCGGTTTGTGTCCCAGGGAGGTGGTTGTTGTTTCATCTCTTGTTTGATTCACACAGATCCAAGGTTTCCAAGCCATCACTTGTTCGAGCAGCGAAGCCCCCCACCACCGCCACCTCCCCCGCTTCTTAACAGTGCACATCCTGTCCCTACCCAAAATCCAATGCCGTTCACCCAGCCCGGGCCAGCGTTCAATCAACAAGGACAACAGCCGGTGTTTCCCAGAGAGCGGCCGGTACGGCCGAACATGCAGCCTCAAGGTCCCGTGGGGATTCTCCACTTCAACCAGCCAGGTTCTGCAAACCCACGGCCGTTCATCCCGCCAAGGCAGCAGTTCCTGCAGGCGCCGGGACAGCCCTTCCTCGTCGCACACACGCAGCCCAGCATGCAGGTACGGGGCTGCAGCAGGGAGGGCCTGCAGGAGATGTGCAGAGGGGCCCAGTGCTGCCGTGTAGGCTTATATGGCTAACAGAACTAAAGTGGAATTACTTAAGATTACAGGTGTGAGGCAGATTATTACTGTGCCTGAAAAAGTGATTGTCTCCTCACTTGCCAGCACTTACGTATTTCTGCTAGAATCATAGAATCTTTTTGGTTGGAAAAGGCCTTTGAGAGTCCAGTGGTTAACCCAGCACTGCCAAGTCCATCACTAAACTGTGTCCCTCAGCACCACGTCGACATGTCTTTTAAATGCCTCCAGGAATGGTGACTCCACCACTTCCCTAGGCAGCCTGTTCCAATGCTTGACAAACCTTTTGGGGAAGCATTTTTTCCTAATACCCAATCTAAACCTCCCCTGGCACAACTTGAGGCCATTTCCTCTTGTTCTATCACTTCTTACTTGGGAGAAGAGACCAACCCCCACCTCACTACAACCTCCTTTAAGGTAGTTGTAGAGAGCGATAAGGTCTTCCCTCAGCTTCCTTTTCTCCAGGCTGAACAGTTCCATCAGCCGCTTCTCCTAAGACTTGTGCTCTAGACCCTTCACCAGCTCCGTTGCCCTTCTCTGGTCATGCTGCGGCACCTTCAGCCCGGCCCTGGCTCCTTAATTAGCTCTAGCTCCGCAGAGGCGGGGCGGGCGCGCCCTCTGCCGCTCAGCTGCAGAGCCCGGCCGGCTTCCGGGGCCTCCTGCAAGCCGAGGGGGAAGCAGAATCACGGCTTTAAAGTGAGTAATTGTTTTGGGGCTATGCAGGGCCCTGCATGTTCGGTGAGCTTTCTGCGGGGTCTTTTCATAATGTCTGTGGGAAAATCCTGAGGTCTGATGATGTCGGGGAAAAAAAAAACAACCCACCAAAACTCAAACAGTTCAGAAGTCATTAGAAAAGGGAGAAGAGGCAGGAACCCTTACATTTATTGTTTTCCACTGTAGCTGTTGACTTACACAGGTTTAAGTGTAGAACTACCTCGCACAGCTTCTGTTAGTATGTTTTTTACTCAGGGGTCTGGTCCATAACGGCTTACAGATGTTTTGAGGACTTGGGAGGCTGGAGCTATTTTACAGGAGTTAATTACCTTGAAACTAAAACCAAATCACCTTTCTCTTCGTGTGAAGGGTCCCTTGCATCCTCCATTACAGCCTCAGCCACAGCCTCAGCCTCAGCAACACCATCACCAGCAGCAGCCTCAGCAACACCATCACCAACAGCAGCAGCAGCAACACCATCATCATCTCCAAGGGCCACCACAGCCCTTGATGCCCATGAACCAGCCACAGTTCAGGCCTCATATGCCGGCCACACAGCAGCAGCCAAATAACAACAGGATGCAGTGTCAGCCACGGCAGGGTCCAATGAAGCCAAGGCATGTAAGTACCACGTACATCAGTGCTGCCTTCTGTAGTTCTGCATGGGTAACAGGCATGTAAGCACAGGTTTCAAAACTCACCAGCATGGCTTTTCAGTCCCATTTATTCCATCCTGCTCTGTAGCCTTCTTTCACCATTTGTTTCTCTTCTGCTTTGATCATTTTATAAGCTACCTCCAAAAATAGCACATGGATCTTTTTCTTTTCTCCTCCAGTTTTCAGTGCTTTTCTTGATCTGAGTCCAGTAAGAGATGATGCCGTTGCCCAAGAATTGGCAATAAAGTGGTTTTGGAGGTTAGGTTTGCTTAGTAACATTTTAAAACTGCTGGTAGCCTGTGGTTGTGTGGGTGTCCAGTTCTCTGACATTGCCTTTCAATTTGAAGGCCTCTCTGTACCACTGCTAATAAGCTTTCTGGTTCAGTGGTGCCACTCATGTCTTGTGACTTTGCTTCAGTGCAGCATATTGTTGTTTGGTAGGTTTGGATAGCACGACAGTCTTGAAGCAGTGCTCAAGACAATGTAACTGGTTCAGAACAATTGCTTTGATTAGAAAAATAACTCACACAGCCAAGCCAATTTCTGAGAAAGGTGTTACGTGACTGAGATTCAGTTTTGGTTTAGTTAAAAAGAAAACCATTGTTAAAATGTTCTTATTTCTGTAATTTTTCTTTTCACATTGAAAATAGTGTGCCTCTTTGGAAAGTTTTTTTCCCCAAACTTACCTAAATAATGAACATGTGAAACGGGAAACATTTTAGTCTGGTTTGTAGTGAAAGTCTGCAGTGTTTTAATTTTCTGCTTTTTTCAGAACACGCCATCACAGAACATTGCCAAGCGTCCAAATCAGCAGCTACAGTCAACTGCTCCAAGAAATAGTAACTTGCGTGAGTTGCCAATAGCACCATCACATGCTATGGAAATGACCAACAACAGGCGAACCTCTACCCCAGCTGCTCAGGTCAAACCCATTACCAGCACCATGTCTGCCACCAAGCCTGCTGTTGGAAACTCGCAGGGAAGGCCTGAGATGAAAACGAGGGCAATCATACCTGTGGGCCAGGCAAGATCAGCAGTAAAATCTGAACCAGAGGTAAGGCTTCTTTTTTTATCTTGTTTAAAAACCAAACCCACAACCAACCAACCAGAAAATTCCCACCTTGTAAGAACTTTTCTAGTCTAACTTGTGAACTGTAAGTATATCTAACCCCATATTCTTGGTGCCACTAGACGCCTCCCTTCTGAGTTGCATTTTCATTGTTAATGTGATAGCAAACCTGTCTCAATTGATGAAAAAAAAATACTCTGGAAGGTCTGAAATACGATTTTTATCATGCCCATTTTGTCTTCCAGGATTCTAATCAGTTTTGTTTTGGGTTTTGTTTTGGGTTTTTTTGTTTGTTTTTTTTTTCCAAGTAATCACTGCTTTCTAAGTCAGCAAACCTCTTCTGTTCCATTTCCTTTGATGCTTTATGGCTCAAAAAAGGGGCTATTTTAACAGAGCCACCTTCCTCACACTGTTTTCCTTTAGGGTGCCCAATATCCTCTTGGGTCTTGAGTACTCATGCAGGAGGTTGCAGCTGCATCATCCATGGAGCTTCTTGCTTTTGAAGAAGCAAGTGTCTCTTTTATGAAACCTTGTGACATGAGGGAAAACAGGAGGAGCTCTCAAGTTTTCCATTTTGGAGAAAATGGTGCTGTTTGTTCTGCTAGTGCTCTGCACAATCAAAAACTGAGATGGCAGTGTTTTGGCCCCCAGTGGACCATGCAGTGTGAAGAGATGACCATTTCCCTGCCCAGATCCTCCTGGAAGCTAGAGAAGACTCTCCACAGAACACTGTTAGTTTGAGAGAATCACTAGAATTACACTGATGGTGCTGTTAATGCTGAACAGGAGATGCCAGAGAAACATGATGGCCAAATGCACCCTGTGTGATTTCTGAGTGCCAGGTTATTCTGAGCAGAACTATAAATCTTTATAGTTTAGTTGACCATGAATCTTGTCTCAAAGACCAGGTTTTTTCAACAACTGTACAAAGTAAAAAATTGTGATAATACTGTCTTCCCTTTAAGCAGCTCGTGATTAGCTTTTCATCTTGTTCTTGAATTAGGGATGGTCATAACTAATTTTCACAAATGAGGCACGAAAGAAACCCATAGCTAGCAGTGTTTGACCTCCTGTGCACTTGCTTTGCAATGTTAAAATAATAATAATAAAATCCTTATTTCAGCTTTTAAATTAGATTTTTTTTGAAAAAAACAAATACTTAAATAATCCCCTTCCCCTCAGTTCTGTCTCTTGGAATAATCTGAGTCATAGAAAATGCAATGCCTCTTAGAGGAGCTTCTGTTGCAGAATTGTGTAGCTGTGGATACATCCATAAACAGCATCCTATAATACAAAAATGTATAAAGTAATTTTAAACAGAAATAAAGTAAAGATGTAACAGGGAAAAACATACGTATCATTGACATTAGGAGGGAATTCTTCACTGTGAGGGTGATGAGACACTGAAACAGATTGCCCAGGGAAGTTGTGGAAGCCCTGGAAGTGTTCAAGGCCAGGCTGGATGGGGCTCTGAGCGACCTGATCTAGTGGGAGGTGTCCCTGCCCATGCAGATCAAATGATCTTTGAGGTCCCTTCCAACCCAAACCATTCTGTGATTCTCTGTCTTTCAGGACATTAGTAAGGTAAGTTTTGAAGCAAATCAGCTGCAGGCCTTCCCATCTAAAACATCTTAGTTCTTTCATCGTTTAATCATATGAAAATTGAGACAATAGTTCCAAAATATCTCTGACAGTGTGTAGAAGAAAGAATGAATATTTTTCACTCCTCTAAATCAAAAGAAATTTAAAAAAAGACAACAAAAAAACCCCCAAAAGTAGTTACCTTGTTCTTTCTATTTTGATTTTTAAACATATCCTAACAAACCCATACTTATAAGACTAATTTTACTCATGTTAATTATTTGCTTTACAAATAAAGCTTTCTTTTATTTCAAATCTATCCTTGAAAATTGTTTGATACCTGTTTCATGTAAAACAGGAAAAGAAGTTGCCTCAGAAAAAATGTCTCCTAGAATTTCCTATTATTAATAATAAAAGTAAAGCCTTTGTAGATACACTTGGTAAGTGTTAGAAATGTGTGGATGTGTGCATGCACACAACCCCTCACCTTCCAAAGCAGACTTGAAATAGAGCCTTGTGCTGCAAACAGGGGTGTAGCTGCAGGTGTCCCTTGCCAGCTGTGCTGCTGTGGATGCTGCTTATTGGCACTTCTGCAAACAGCATTGCTGCACTAGGAATGCTCATTTCCAAGCATTTAATCATATTCTTCACTGTTCTTGTAATGTAGGTTGCAACATTTCTCTCCTTAGGCAGATTGTAATGTTTTTCTGTCTTTTTGGTATGTTCTTCTTGTAATTAACTAACTTCATCCTGTTCTTTTGCTTTCTGTGAAGATGAGAAAGAGTTAAGCTCTGTCATCTTTTCTAGCTGTATTTCACATAACTGAATTGGGCAGCTTATTTTGCAAGTGTCTTCAACTGGAACGTTATTAAGACTTTTCTTTGCATCCTTCTTCCTGAAGAGTCAGTGGCTGTATTTAGGAATGCCCTATCATTCAGGAAGCACCCTAAAAAGAAACAATATTGGCTATTAAACATTTTGCTCACCTTCAAAATAGGTATTTGAAAGGTTTGCAACCTGAGTGACTAGAAGATGAAAAACTGTATTTCTACTTTACTAATGGTGTGCTTGTCATTCTGTAAAGCTGCAAAATACTGAATCTAAAGGCCTTTGCCCATTTAGAAAAGCTGTTACTCTCTAAGATTTAAACTTGCCTATCCTCAGTCTGAAAAATCATTTTGTCAGTGAGATTGGAAAATATGCTCATGTTGAGGTCAGTTTAGGATAGGAAGAATTAAGGCAATATTAAGCATTCTTGTAGTTCAAAGAAGGAGGGGCAATGTAGAAAGCTGATGTGAATCTTTTTAGAATAAGTGGATATTTGAGATCAGAAAAGGAGAGAAATCAGTAGTGCTGAATAATCATAGGAGTACTGATATTTCTACTTACATTGCAGTTAATGTTCCTTATGTACCAAAAGAAAGCCTTCACATTTCATTCTCCCAAATCCAATATATTTCAAAGTTGTGTTACTGGGTTTTATGTTGCTGTCTTTTGTAAAAAAGACTTGGAATGTGGAAAATAGCTTCTACATTGCTAACGTAGAGCAAATGTATCTAAATCCTCCTCCTATTTTTGGGAATTAACTACCTGAAAAACTGTACATCTCTATTTTTAAGTCTTCTCCAGTATAAATAGGTTTGATTTCCAAATTTGGTAATGGTGCCTCCTGTCCTGTGCTTAGAAGGTTCTTCTTACCACGGTCTTTATCCAGTTGGAAGATGGCAAGAGGGCAGTGTGCTTCTCCAAGTAGATTGTAAACTTGTTCTTAATTCTCTTCCTGTTTGTCCAAGATGCACAGACCTGTGTTTTATAGGGTGGCTCATACCTTCCCTAGGGTTCAGGAGCTGACCTCGTCAGTCATGTGAAATGTGTTACGTATGTAGGTGCCTTTAAGATGCTTTGTGGTTTTGAACACAAGCAGCCAAATGATACAATTTGGATCTGGCCTTACCTTTTATGAAGGCTTGTCATGAATTTTTGGATACATTTTTATAGCTGCTTTTTCTTCTGATGTTATCACTGAAGAACAGGAAAGTAAACCTCCTGAATAGATTTGTGTATATACCACAGATGAAATGGTTTAATGGTTTTGATTGCTCTGTCCTTGCACCCATTCTACTGAGGGACAGAAGTGAGCCTGGTTGCATGATTCCTTTTTTGTTCCTTGATAACAGTCCAGAACACTTAGATTATTTGGGACTTACGACTCTGCATTTATTTCTATTAACAAGCAGTAAAGGCTGCAGACCTCTAAAAAAGGTGGAGGTTTGGGTTTTTTTATTCACTATATTCAAGCGAGCTACTGTTAGAAAGACTTAAATTACAGTAAAAAACTTAAACCCTTGTTTTAGAGAATGTCTGCTGTCTTTTCCTCAAGCAACAATGCCATTCTAAATTCTCCTGGAGAATGATGTAGGACTGTTGCTTTTCTTAATGCAACTCCTAAGTTAGACTTGGAAAAGCAGCCTGGCACATTTTCTTTGGCACTTTCTATCAAAGCCTCTTTGGACCTTAAGGCAGGAGAAAACCTATAGATTTGGTCTTCCCTTCAAACTACAATGAAATACATTGTGTTCAAGAACTGTTCAAAGACAGACAGCAATCTCCACTTAACTCCATCCAACCTAAACAACAACAACCACCCAACAAAAGCGACCACCACCACCACATACACCCAAAACCCAAGACAAAAACCCTTCACAAAAACAAGGGAACTGTTTTCCATCTCTGGCCCTGTAATCTGTAGCCTCCTGTAAAGGAGGGGCTGTATACAATACACAATATCTCTGTGCTGCACAGGTGTATTGGTCAGAGTCCCTCAGGATGTTCATTCCTTGTCTGCTGGCAAGACTCACTGAAGTGTGCCACAAAGTGCACATCTCTCTGCTGCTATATGTAGCCTTTGAGTTAGTGTTTTGTACTTACTAGATTGTGATCTACATCTTCTAAGGCCTTCAGAACTGATTAGGTGATAATCTGAGCAGACAGGTCCCTGATAATAAGGGACAGCTGATAGAAGAGCTGATTTCATGCAGATTCTTTCTTGATACCCTCAATTGAACATAAAGGAAAAAAAAAAATACAGCACTACCTCCAAAGTCAAATTTGGCACTGGTTCACTGACATCCATCAAACCCATTTAGATAAAATGTAGAATATTCTGATCTAAAGCAAAGCAAGTGAATAAACTAATTTATTTAGTGGAAGAGGTTTTGTTTGGACAGTTTCAGTAATTGAGGTATTTACTGCCTCTGAAAGTGACTGAAAAGTTTATTCATTGTATCAGGATCCTTATAGCAGCAGATCCTCCTCCTGTCTGGAGCTTGTCTGAATTTTGTCATCCTATATGAACTATATTTAAGGGTCTTAAACTTTTATTGTATTTTGTAAGGGGCTTTACTCTTGGTGTGTTGGGTTTTTTACTACAATCCAGCATCTCCAATTTAAATTTAAAATCAGTTTTCTGCTACCTGCCCATTTTACTTTATAGAAGTAGGTTCCTGTTACTGTCTGTGAGTGAAGACCTGTAATCTAGTTATTGTAGTGATTAGCTATTAATCACCACCATTGTAAGAAGGTCAGAACCTTTTGGTATATGATCCATTCTCCTGAAAAGGACAGTGTTGGGCCTCATCCCAGAACTATAGCCCGTACTAAAACATAATTTAAAATCGAGTTTTGTTGAAGTCTTATTTTAGCCACTTTGTAAGCTGGAATTCTAGTGTGAGACATGCACCTATTTTTTAGTCACTGTGGAAACAATCCCTGTCCGTAGGTACTTGGGGAAGAAGCAGTTATATCAGAAGGAAAAAAGTGTTCAGGATTTGTGCATCTTTATTCTGAGAACAAATACTAGTGGGCTTTCACAGCTGTGAACCAACTTCATGGTTGGATCTGTTCTGCTTGTTTCCTTGGGTTGGGGAGGATTCTGGGATGTACTAGAGATAAAAGCACTTGAATTAAAAAAAAATACCATTGCACATTTGGATCCTATATATGCAAAAAACGGCCTTTGTGTTGACAAGAACTTGAACACACTTACTGCTAGGTAGATATCTTCTTTGTGGATTCCCAATATTTGAAAAACATTTTAGCATTCTTTATGCTGTAATTTACCAAAATGCAAAATATTGTTATTTCGAGATCCTCTTTTTGTTAGAGGTGATTAATATATCTTGAGGAGAATGTTATGCTTCTTTATCATCTGTAAGCAGTCTCTGAAACTCTCCAACTTAGTATTTCAAAGAGTTGAAAATAAAAAATAACACAATTTAAAAGTATGGTTTGTAATTGTGAAAAATGCATGTGGTTGTATTACAAGAGCAATTTGATTTATTTTCTAGGATGACAAGAATCTGTATTTACTTGACTTTGCCCATTTCGTACAGCTTTTCATAAGAACCCATTGTGCCAAATTTGAAGAATCTTTAGAAAGGTTATTTGATGGTCTGTAATACTTTCAGAAGGGCCTGGCCATGGCTGGAATATTAGAGACATTCTCTATATACCATTAATATTCCAACACTGCATTTGGCAACATTTTGATTCTGAAGAGAGTGCATGAGTTCAAGGTCAGAGAGATTGACTTGTGCTGTTCATTATAACCAATTATTGTGTGACAAATGAGTTTGAGATCAGGCTGAAAATTCTGTGAGAAAAATCAATAGTTCTAATCAGGGCCTTTCAGGTCATTTACCACCCTACCTTTTGTTACTTTGTCAGAAAAGAGCAAGATAAAACCTGTGTGACAGTGGTCTCCCTCCGTATTGTTACTTCCCACTTGAAACATATTTTGATATCTTGAATTATATTAATAGTTTAATTTGGTTTAGAAACTTGTAAATGAGTCCCAATTTGTAAAACTTAATTTTATTTTTTTTTTAGTATTCTGATAAGATTTCTCAACTGGTATTTTTTAATATTTTTTTTCCCTAGGAAGTAGTGTATATAAGTCCTAAACCAGATTCGAGCTGTTAGTAACGAGTAGCCAATAAACCTTACCAGCAGATACACTCCACTTACACACCTTTGACACCTTAGTTTGGTGTCAGGGATAGTTTAAAAACCTCCTCAGAGAGTTACAGCTTTACAACATCTGAAACAACAATTAATTGTTGTTTTGGCCAAGCTGGGCATTTGTTGAGAATATCATAAATTCATTTGTGTTTTCCTTTGTAGTTTCCAGACGAAGATGAAGAAACTAGATTGTATCGTTTGAAGATAGAAGAGCAGAAACGCCTGAGAGAAGAAATTCTGAAACAAAAGGAGCTGAGACGCCAGCAGCAGGCTGGTGCCAGGAAGAGAGAATTGCTTGAAAGACTCGCTCAGCAGCAGCAACAGCAGCAGCAACAACCTTCTACACAACAGTCCTACATGCAGCAGGGGGACGACGACTCCGAGTACCCCACCAATGGCAGCCCTTACATACCCCATTCTGGCTTCCAGACCAGGCAAAATGTGAAAAACAGACTTCTTGTTAAAAAGCAAGATATGGTAGTTCCAAATATCCAACCCAAACCCACAGATTACCCGCAGGTGGGGTCGAATATGCAGTATCAAGGACAGCAGATGAAGCCAGTGAAGCAGCTGAGGCAGACTAGAACAGTACCTCTTAGCCAGCCTCAGACCCCACAGAAAGTATTACTGACAAAACCTGCTGCAGCATCGCCGCCCACAGCACAGACTGCTCGAGTGGCTTCCGTACAAGCAAGGCCCCAGGAACTGAAACCTGGTGTGAAAAGGACTGTCATGCAGCGGACAAACAGTGGTAGTGGAGAGGGGCCCCATGTCGGCAGCAAAGTCAGGGTGATTAAGTTGTCAGGAGGGGTAAGTTTCCAAGGCTCATCTCATGTGTGTGTCTCATCATGGTTTGTTTTTGTGTGTTTTGTTCTGTGTAATCCCAAAATAAAAAATGGGCCTAAGCTGATGAGGGGAGTAACAGGGTTAGCAGACCTAGTAGTCTGGATTTTATATCTTCAGAACTGTAAGTTATTAGCAGTTATGCAGAAATTAATGTTTCCTGTAATGCTTCACTGCCAGGCAGTTATCACTGAAATTACACTGAAATAATACTTTCTTTTAAGTTTTAAACTGTAACTTGAGTCTGAAAAATTCCTCCACTGAGCTCCTTCTGCTTAAGGTTGATAGGTTTGGTAATGGGTCAGAGAAAAGGATTTGGATGGCTGTTTTTAAGGTTCAGTTAAAAAGCTAAGCTCTGCTTTTCTGGTAGTTGAAACCACCTAATTTAGTTGTGTGCAGTTGCTGGTATTAATGTGGTTTCTGTACTCAAGGGAAGATTGTTTTTCTTTTCTTGGGAAGCATGTTGTGAAACTAATTTAAGGAGTATATTGAAGGGGGATGTTTTCTGTTAGAGGTTGGGTTTAAAATGTTACCATTTCACTTCTGCATCTAAATGAGATTTCCTTATCTTCTGATGAGGGGGTCTATTATCTGCAGGGTGTCCCTTGAGTACCAGTGTTGAGGAGGACTCAATGCTGGTCTTGATGGCAGTGTGCATATTTAGGATCTGGGGCTTTGGTTAGAGAGTATCTCTAAAATTCTGTCTTAATGAAAAGACAAGTTAATTTGTTAAGGCTCTAAAGAAACTGAGATGAGGGGACCTGACAAGATTGTGTTGTCAGGGTGGAATCTGCCCTCAGGTTTTTGCTGAAGGAGGAAGGAAGGATGTGATGAGGCTTAATGCTCTGGTAGGTTGGAGATGTTTTTTTGGAATAATGCTTCTTATAGTATTTGGAGCATTAATTAGGGAAACTTGCAGAACTGCTGTGTTCTGTACTGAAGTGAACAGTGTGTTAACAGGTACTGAGCCAAGGCTTTGGAGGCTAGGCTTTACTCCATAGAAATGGGAGGAAGCCAAAGTCTTAACTACTTTTTATAAATGTTTTTCTACAGCTCATAAAACTTAAGTACCCTGAAAATTGTGAACTACATAATGACCATGTGGTCTTTCAAAATATTAACATAAAGGATGTTATTGAGAACATAGAGCTGCTAACAACCTGATGTGGAGGATGTCTAATTCCTCAGACATAACTACAAAAGAATGAAGTTCAAGAAGTTGAAATATTTTATGTTGGGCTAAAAATAAATATCTATAATATGTCTGCAGGAATCCCAGTGGCCTGCAAGAGGTATGAGAGGTTTGTTATTCATGAATTATTGAGTAAAGCAGTCAGGCACAACTTTTTATTATGTGGTGAAACAAAATTATGCCAGTCACCACTGTATACAGCTCTTTGTAACAAATGGTTATCAGTGACCACAGTAACATTCACAATGAAATAGTTTTTATCCTAATGCTCTGTTTCAGAAAACCTTAAATTATTTGTTTCAGATAAGTCTCATGGTAAGCAAGAGCAATTAACTGTATTTAATGGATGTGTAATACTGCTTTCATTGTATACAAAAGCGGATTTGCTCTGTCCTTCCTAATTTCAAGATACCAAGGTTTTAGCAAGGAGAAGTATGCTCTTTACATGTAGCCTTCTACTTTTTTCATATTGCCACGGACATTTTAAATGTTCCATCCAACTGTGGAAGAATAAAAGCAAGCATTGCAATTAGCTGTTTAACACCGATCAAGATAGTTCATTAGTTTTTAATCAGTGATGAGCTGTACCTATGACTTTGTTTCTTTGACCACACAAGGTAAATGAAAAACTTGAGCAGCAGGTGAGGGGCAATCTTTTCTATTTTGACAGGATTTTAAAGAATTAAACTGGGACTCTGAGTACTATGAAGATTACGCTTAGTTTGAACTTCTGGTGTTTAGTCCTGCCACATGCTTTATTTATTTTCACAGCTTTTGCCTCAACTCTAAATATAAAGCAAAAGCCACATCTTATTTTTCATAACCATTCTCCTTAGCATGTGATTGTGCTTCCTCTAATTCCCTGCCTTTTGCCAAAGGGATGGCTGGTATCTCTTACCTCTGCACTGACTTGATCCTGCCATATTAAGCAGCCTAGTTGTTTCGGTCTAACCATTCGTACTCTTTTTCCCTTCTCAAGCTCTTTTGTGCAAAGGTGTTTTGAATATCCCTGTGAGAGTGAGATGGCTTGTGATTAGACACAATGCATGTTCATTTTCTAAGCTCTCTTGATCCATGTTGGTAGAGACTTGGAAAGACCCTTCACTTTCAGCCTGTCAGCTATGGTACATGCATGACAGTAGAGCTGTCAGTTGAAGCTGATGGAGGCCAGACCCATACTAACTGCATCTACAGCAAATTGACCTAAAACAGGAGCTGGTAGCAAGGACTGTTCTAGATCTTGTAGAACCATCCATAGAACAGGATGAAATGGTGCTGCATTGCTGATGATACTTTTCATTAAGATGTACTTGGTGTATTGGTGAGATCTATGGTGTACAAATAGTGTCAGAAGAGAATGACTTATTCTCTTGAGGGCAGGGTCTTTCCCAATCTAAGGTTCTTACTATGTTTATTTGGATTGCTGGGCACTGCAGTACTACTGAGGCTCTCTGACCTCCAGGTAGAAGCATCCATTTTTACTTGAGGTAAAATGGCCTTTCGTCTGTTTCCACGATATTCTTTCTTGAGAGGATTTTGCTTTTAAAGTATTTTTATTAAATTGTAATAATTACTAATTAAATTCCAAGACACATTTTAGGTTGTCCACTTTCTGATGCATAAGATGCCTTAATTTATGGCTTCCTGGAGAAGAGGTTAGTAAAGAATTACTCAGCATGCGACATACCTTAAGTACCATCATTAGATACTGTCTGATGCTTTTAAAAAGAAATTCCCTTCACCCCCCAATACTAATGTGCCCATCCCTTTCTAATACTCCTGTAATTTATGCAATAGCAGTACAGTGAATAGTTTTCAATTTTAATTACTCCCTGGGAAATAAAGCAGTGCTTAGTGTTTAGCAGATTAATTTTGATGTTTGGGTTGTTTGTTTTTTGTTTTTTATGGAGGCCCAAAGATCTTTTGGAGGATCTAGTCTTCTTTATGGCTTGTGTGACATGTCTTCAGAGGCATCCTTCCCAGTTCAGCATATTTGCTGAGTATTTATACTAGTATATTTTACTAAGAAAGCATGTGGGATTTGCCTGGCTTGGTGAGGAGCCTAAAGTCAATCCTACAGAAACACATAAGAATAAACTCAGGCTGTAGAATGTTTTTTGGGAAGAAACACCCTAATAAATCACTTAGGAATGTGATTGTAAAATGGTAGAAAATAAGGGTGAAAGGATCATAGAAATATTTTATTCTATCTTGAAGCGGGGATGAATTCTGTAGCATTCCTGGCAGATTTGACTGACCTTTTCCTGAGATCTCATTACTGGATATTTCTTTGGCCATCTTTCCTGTGTCTAACCTGTACATTTAGGAGAATTATATTTGTGAACAAACCACATTTTCTTGCTGCAGTTTTGAATCTGACTAATTGTATTATGCTTCAGGAGACATGGGTAAGTATTTATATAATACCCTTTTCGTGGCTGACTCTCTCTTTAAAGATCTCCTTACTGTTTCTGGACACTCAGATCCTTCACTCCCTCTTGATAGGGCATGTTATCTAACACCTTGGCTGTTTGTGGTGGTCTCCCTTGGGCTCTTTGTCATCAGTCTGTTGGTAAATAAGTTCCAGTACCAAGTGCAACTGAATTCCTTAAGTCACTATATTAGAAGTGTCTTTAGTTCTGGAAGAACAGGTTTGTACCAGCTATAACCTTAAAAGTCGTACAATCATATGAAGTATGTGCTGAACATGTGTTGTGTTTTTTTTTTGTTTAGTTGGAGGTTCTGTGGGAAATTGTAGTATTTTAAAATCTCTGTAACATTCAGTCATCTTATATTGTTGTTGGGTGATTTCTCTCTAGCCAGAAAATGGCCTGGAATGCTCAAAGAGATGTGTGTCTGTCCCAAAGGCCTGAAAATCCTGGTTCTTATGCTGCACCAAGAACACACCAATCTTTGTCTTTGTGGAAAGCTTCACAATGAGCTTTTTTCATAAATACATATGTACAAAAATACATTAAAATATCAGCGTTTCCAGTTGGAATTAGAACCATTATCTTACTGGTGATCGTAATTCCTGAAAAACTGAGATGATGCTTCATCTGAAAAGCTTGAAGAAAGATTTGGCAAGTTCTTTTGTTTGAAAAGCCTGTCATAAAAAATGTCCTTGGATTGTAAAATGAGAATTGGAATGGAAGATAAACTACTTTATTCATATTTAGAATAACTGTGTAAGAGATTAATATGGAGTTCTAAATATGGAAAAAGATACTGATTGGGATAATCATTGTTTGATAATGTAATTTTATCAACCAACTTTGCATAATGTTTGTACTCATTTCTGCTTGCATGTGTATGTTCAAGTGTAATTAAAATATTTGACATGAAAGCTCTATAGTGCCTTTCATCTAAATATGTCAGGAATTACAAACACTAAGATTTCTGGCATTTCCATGACAAGTTCTTGAGGGAGCCCTTCACCCAGCTCTGCAGTGCAACCAGCTGTGAGAAACAGCACAGAAACTCTGACTGCATACCATCCTATTACTTCTTACAAAATAGGAGAATGGCATTGTGGTTTATTTATGCCTGTTATTTGAAGGAGGGATGGATAATATCTGTGCTCTATCAGCAGTGGACTGAAGGAGCTGCAGAAACTGTGATATCTGAGTGCCCAGATTCCATCTTTGTCATTTAGAGATCATCAAAATTGGCAAGACTTTTGAAGTGCTAATGTTAAATGCCGTTGAAAAAGGACTCTGCCTGCCACAACCTGCAATACTCTGGAAATGTTTCACAAATGGACATTAATTTCTTAATTCCACATGAAAAAATAACCAAAAGCAAAACAAAACAAACAACAAAACAAAGAGATAAGGAAGCCAGGGAGCCCTGTGATTACTCCCATTATAAAAAAAGGCGTAGTATTTTCATGAACCATTTGAAAATGGACAATAAACCCTGTCTTCCCAGATGTCCAGTGAGGATGGTCCCTGTAGAGACAGAATATTTCATGGCTTGGGGGTAGTGAGGCAGGCTGTGCTGTACTATTTGGGCCATATTTGGTTCCTGGCAAAATGAAATACAAGAGCGTGAGGGGACACAGCGACTAGAGAGACTGACAACCAAACCAGACCCAGATAGTGCTTTTTATGGGTTTGTAATAAAATCCTCAAAAGGGGGGGAAGAGATACCTGCCTAAATTGAATTTAGCTTTGCTGCAGATATCTTGGAACTAAAGTGCAATAAAATATTTCCTGTTGTAGACTGCAGAACAGGTTTTTCCTTTTCCTCAGGAGACTTTTAAATTGTGTGTTGAAGAAGAGTGCTGCTTCCTCCTGAACGCCCTGAAAGCAAGGCCTTTGGTCTCACTTTTTGTTCTTGTGAAGTCTCAAATGAGAGTTTTTGTGCCATTTTAAGTGTTATAGTACAAAATTTATATTGATAGTGTTGATGTTAGAATATCTAGTAGCCCAGTTTCCTGATAGGAAATTACTAAAAGGCAGCTGTAACACCACTGAAGTACCTTACAAAGAGAGAGAGCTAGTTTTCAAGTGAAATCTAATGGAATGCAGTCTCTCAACTTGGGGAAGAAACATGCAGATTTGTCCAATTTAAAATTAATGTTTTGAGAAGTCACAGATGTCTTTGTTAAATGGTATTTCAAGTTTGACGACTGGGAATAAACCTCTAGTATGGAGGTGTGGCTCCTAGTCAGTAGAATCCTGACACTAAGTGGTTGGGGAAGGTGTTGATGTGGGTTGTCCACGTCAAGACTCTGCAAGGAGCTTAGGGCAACACATCAGAGGGACTCAACTTGCCATTAGTTTTAAGCTTCAAGGAACATGAACTAGAAAAACTAGACTAGGCACAAGAAAAGAAGCTCCAGTTGTACTGGTTTCTGATATCTACTGCTGGCTTTCTATGCCATAGGTTGGTATCCAGCTGAGAAGTGCTCCTTAAGAAACTCTGGGCCATCAGAAGTTTTGAATCAGTGATATTTTCCAAATGGAAATTTTTCTCTTCATGATTTCTCTGTGTCCAGTCTTTGTTAAAATTCTCTGTAGAATAATTATTCCAGAGACTGGCAACTGAAAAGGGAACTAGGAACCTGCTCAAAAACACGTTTATTGACATCTACATGATGTATTTTGCACACAGCAACATAAAACTGAAAGTACTTCTGAGAGTATTCTACATATCCAGTCCAGAACCTTGATTTTGCTGTAGCTTTGCCACAGAATTAATATTTTTTTCATAGTGAACTGGTGGGCGGTTGTACTAGAAAAACCTGTAGTTGTGATTTGACATCTGAGCAACTCTGTTGTGTTCCTGTCATTCCTGGTGAAACTTCCGTGTAGTAGGGGTATGGCTAGGATCCTCTAACATCTCTTTGGCCAGTCCTTCTCCATGCCTTAGTTCTGCTGTCAGACAGATGAGGAGGTACTTAAGGTAAGAATTCTTTTAGTACATAGGATTAAATGGAATTAGCTGGGTTTTTTACAAGATATTTTCGTCTTGCTCTTCTGACTTTTCATACACCATTAGGCACAGAAGAGAAGATAGGCATCATGTGCTGGCTCAATGAAGCATCTTAGCAGGGTCTTTTTATCACAGGAAGGGAACTGCTGCTGCATTTTATTTATTTATTGCTTAGTCTGTGTGCTTTTGTTTGAGGTAAGTTTGCCTCATGCAGAAGTTGTAGTCTGGGAAAAATAATCCATAATTCTCTGACTAGCACCAGCAGTGTCTTTTTTTTCTCTAGTGTGATTGGGGAATGTGGTGGTTGTTCTACCACTTCTGTACCCTGATGTAGCTTATTTCTGTGTGTACTCTTGAGCCAAAATTGGATTATTAGTATGTTTTAAACCAGTTGTTAATTATGATTTGTCTATTGATAGAGTAGTGCATTCTAGCCTGGCTGGAGAGCTAGAGTTTTTTTAAGTACTGCTATTCTTGAATTGAAAAAAAAAATACTTTTAAAGGTCTTAGAAGGCCTGGAATAGAAGGTCTCCAGGTGTTTCTCATTGGCATTTGACAGATTGAAATCAGATCTTTAGCTGTTCAGAAACAGTGCTTGGTGATGTCACTTGGCTGTGGGATATTTGGCAAGTGATTAGGCTTCCTATTCCCAGATCCCCAGTCTGTCAGTTGGCCATATCAAAGTAGTAAAGCATTAGGAGCACCAGTTGAAAAGAAATAGCTAATTATTAGGAGTTTGCCTTTAATATACATTTCTGGTAATTGTAGTTAGAAGATACTTATCTATATTAGGTTAGTCTTTCTTACTCTACATTTTTTTTTTGCTTTACTGATTCTTTTCTGTTAGACGGGGATCACGGCTGTCAGTGTAGTTGTCTGTCTGTTTTACTACAGTTGCAGTATTAGTAATTTCTCCTTGAAGTTAATATTAATTTAATAACCTAAAGGATGGGGTTTTTTCCCCCTCTTAACTATTGTGATACTGTGGAGGTACTTGGTTCTGCAAATAGTGACTTAAACTGGTAACTGATGAGTGGTTCCTCCTTTCTTAAAGGAAATCAATTACAAGGCATTTTCAGATTGAGATTTCCCTGCAAGATTTAAGCCTTCATCACGTTACAGAGAGTTTGAGTTACAGTGCATGTAAGAAAAGATGAAAACGTTTGGCTTCTCTGTTATTTTTACACAAATCAGCCAGAGTTTATTTCCTCTAAGTGCTTTATCCGGCATGCGCATCCCTTTACTATCGGGTGATTTTGAATTAGCTTTATAAAGATTACATGGATAGACACAGCATTGTGGTAGTTAATAGAAACCTGTGCAGTGAGGTCTGTGGGCTGCAAGATCCCTAACAGTGCCACTGACAGTGAAGTATGGCCTTATCAAAAGGAGAATTCATAAGAGGCTGCCCTGGGACACTGCACCACTGTCCTTCTGTGTATCCTGACAATGTTATCTGTCCTCTCAGTACGGAGTATCAAATGTCTGTCATGAGTACAGAAATTAATTTAATGTCACCTGAAGACATGCAATTAATCTTTTAGAGGTTTTCATAATACCTTTACAGAAAGAGTTGCCAGTTTGGCGGATTTGGATTTTGGGGTTTAGCAGAAGATAAGGAAAATTAATTTTTCATCAGGGTTAATACAAGCTAGCAGGGCCACAAAGGCTGAGAAAAATGGTTAGGGAATTTGTCAAGTGTTGTCACTCTAGAATAATGCTGCTTAACGTCTGATAGGTGTAATCAAGAGTTGAGATTTCTATAGAGGGGGATTAATCAATTTGCTCACTACAGAATGCAAGTTGGTGATACCATTCCTTCATGGGGTTTAAGAATGAAAATAAGATTTGATCTGTCAAATTGCAAGCAGCTCTGACAGTATCAATAGGCATTTTTATCAGTACATTTTAAAGCATTTGTTATAAATAAATTTGTCCTGCTAATGTTGGTGGCAAATAAACTTCATCTGCATTGTAAAACTGTCATGATTATGATAGAGTAGAGGGCTTCAGCTTGCTAAATTCAAGCAGTCTCTCATAAAATGCTGCTTTTAGAATTTGTGATCTCATATTGGACAGAATGATCTATATGTTTCTTGACTATATATATTTATGTATAGTGAGAGATTGTCACTATTGAAAACCAGCCTTGATAAGTATCAGGGAATAGGTTCTCAAATTCATGGCCATTGAATTGCATAATTTCTCTTTTTTGTTAGTCCAGTTTTGGATCAAACGATGCAGACTCTTTCACAGTAGAAGTTGGAAAACCATTCACCATGTAGATCAAATCCTTTTGCCTCAATCTTTTGAGTTTGGTTTAATTACACACAGTATTTGAAATTAACTTGTTGGTTTTGGCACTGCTAACAGTTGCAGTATTTGAAGCTTGAAAGTTTTGATGCTCTCCCTGAGCAGAACTCTTTCCACTTAATTGAAAAAAAAAAAAGGCATTTTCATTTCTCCAGAATTAACTGAATAATGTTAAAGTTTCATTCAAAAGACCTCTTTCTGGCTGTGTGTTAGGAAGGTGGACCTTTTATAAAACTTGGAAATTCAGAGCTTGAAGGTCAGAATTATTTGTAATACAGGAATTAAGCAGTAGACAATAACGAAAACATTTCTTCCCTTATTGGTTTGCAGATAAAGAAGGGAAATTCACTTCTCTGCAGAGGAGGTTAAAGGAAAATTGTAGTATAAAATCAGAGCTTGTATCAATCAGTCGCAGGCCCTCTGTGGTGGAGTAAGAAGTATTCTACCTGGTTTCAGCACTTTGTGCATAAAATTATATGAGGCAGGCCTGAATGATGAATAGATGCATCTCTGAAAAAATTAGTGTTGTACAACTAATGTTGTACATCCCGGAATGTTATAGCAAAAGTCAGGCAACTGTGTATTTTGACGAGAGAAGACTTATAATTTGGGTAGCTTCTGCAGTACAGCTTCAGTTCACTTACCTGCTTGCCTGTGGCTTTGCTGTGTGTTTTGAATTATTTTCTGGGTGCCAGCTTACTGTGTAACTTACAAGTGATAATCAGGAGTCAACATTTGTACAGTCATCTTTACAGTCCTGCGTCTTTTCCTCTGAAACATTGATCTTATATGAGCATGTGACCTGTAAGTAATGTTCTGAGGTCTTATAGCTTTAAGTCCAGGAGCTAAAAGCTCTTTTGGGGGTGTTTTGTTTGACTTTGTTCTTCATTGGTGTGCCTGAGGAAGCCACTAATTGTCTTCCATAGAAGAAGTTTAAAGGATGATGTTGGTGAGTCTAGTTTGTCACTAAATACTGCTACACAGGTTGTTCATGTTGGCTTCAACAGTGCTTGTCCTTGCACTGTCATGTCTAACTAGTGAAAAGGGAGTTGGTGCTAAAAACTGTTATCTGAGGCTTTGCCATTTTGCCTGTTAGACACATAGTGACCTAGGAGTCACACTTGGTTCTCTTTTTCTTACAAAGACCACTACATTTTGACTTCAGTTGAAGCCAGGGCTACTTACTATTAGAAACAATGTCTTGCTGACTTACAGGGAGCACTGTTAGTCCTTGAGCACAAAGTTGGTCTCTCATGGACCTCTCTCTTCAGAAGTGGTGCTGAAAGTTCATCTCTGCTTCTCCTCTCTGTCATCTCAAAGAGCAGTAGTTGCTCAAAGCAGTAGTATAAAGAAAGGGCTTGATCCAGTTGCCCTTGCTGCATTCTTGTTGCAGGAACAAGCAGACCTTCCTCCTTCACCTTTTCTTACCCTGTGGACTTCCTTTATTGTTTTATACAGGTTTTCTTATTTCTGGAATGTATTAGTTCATTAACAATTGGAAATGCTTCTGCCCTTTCAGACTTTTGGAAGAGCATGACGCTAGCAGTGGAACCCAAAGGTGGCATTTGAGACCCCAGCAGTGAACAAACATAAAATTTTTCATCAGTGTGAACCAATGTTGTGTGCTTATGCCTTTGACTCTGTTATAGTTGTGTGTTTAGTCTATACTGTTTTATTTGGTGATAATTTGGGTTGGTAGTTAAATATTGGGTGGTGGCCATCTTCTTAGCTTTTTATGAGAAATGGTTGTTTGCTTTTGAAGTTTCAGTAATGAGCATGTTTGTGTTTTGTACCTGAGTGCTTCACTCTCAGATGCTCTTCCTGTAATATGCTGGGATGGCTTTTCCATTTGGAAGGAAACAGTTGCAAATATGTATGGTTGTTTTTCACAGCAGCCAGTTAGCAGAGATTAGATTTTTAACTCCCAGTTCTTGAGTTTAAATTCCTCCTAAAATGTTTTCTTACCTTAGGTCCCTTCAAACCTAAACCATTCTATGATCTTCCCACTGCTGTGGTTTTACATAAATCATCTGATCAGGGCACAGGGCTTATGGTGATGCTGATATAGGAACTAATACTGAAATGAGGAGGGTGTAATGCTGGTTTCCTGGTAAGGTTTTATGTGCATACGTTTGGGTTTTTCAGAAGAAAAGAGCTGATGCTTTTATATTTATGAGCAGCAATTGAAGACAGAGAGACTGAAGGGAAAACTCTTTAATTTTTCACTAGCTACTGCTCTCAAACATCTATATACAGAATTTTCTATGAAGTCAGATAGCCATTCAGTTTAACAGAGAAGATACATATTCGGTTAGAAGTGGAAAAACCAGATGCAGTTTTCCGTTACTTTCTTGCTTAGAACACTGGGGATGAAAGCCCTTAAGTGGGAAGAGCTGCAAGATTTTCCCTATGATAGATTACACTTTTGGGGTGTAGATGGTGCAAGGGGGTGTGATGAAGTTGATTTGTTTAGAGTTTAAGGCATCTGGAATTGAGTTGAGTTCTTAAGAAGCTGTTGCCTGCATGTACTTGACAAATAGAGGCATTGATTTAGGGATGTGAATTCTGCACTAGTGAACTTGCAAACATGTGGCTGTCCTAGATATCACCTCTGCCTGGCCATTTATCTTCACATGATAGGGAAGAGACTTGGTAACCAGTCCTTAGGAAGGGTTTCTTTTACTTTTGTTTAATCCTGGTAGAGATGTCATAATTTATATTTATATTCTCAATCAAGATAATCTCACTCTTGGACCGTAAACCAGTTCCTTCTGCAGCCTTGTATTTTGTCTCCTTGTCCACAAGAAATAGGAAGCCCTCTGTTCCTTGACATGGTACAGATGCAAAAAGAATTTTCGCTTGTGAATATTTAAGGAAAAGGGAAAAAACCCTGTATAATTAAAATGCCTTCACAATTATTAATTTTTGTTTCTTCAGACATGCCTTCTATTTGAGAGCTTTTGCAGAGTTACTTGGGGTGGGTTAGGGGCTTTGATGAAGCCTTCTGAGTGCAGATACTGTGTTCACTAGTATTTGAGTTCTAAAGTTGGAGTTCAGTTAAGGCAGAGATGCTGCTGTTGAACCTGTGCAATAATACGATGCACTTCATAGGTGCAGGAGTACCTGATCATTTGTTGGCCTCTGCTGTCTTCTTGCCCCATGGGATGTTTTTCAGGGACTGAGCTGATCTGGAGAGCGGGACACAAATTCAAGAATCACCTTTCTGTTTGTAGAAAAAACTGAGCTGTTTGCATAGAGGCAGTGGAAGGGAATAATTCCTCTCTTAGTGCTTTCAGATTTTGTTCTTACTGTGCTTTATTGCACTGAGCTGTAGTGGAAAGGGACCGAAATGGTGTTTCATTGTGTTTGTGATTATAAATATATGTAATAAGAACTTTGTAAAACTGAACAAAACAAAACTTGGGGAAAATGTTCCAAATGTGAACAGTGTTTGAGGAAGGAGACTGCTTAAAAGGCTGCTGCTATAGGAGTATGTGCTTCAAAATAAATACCAGTTTTTAACTAAAGAGAGGTTTCAGTTTTAAAGATGAGTGGAGTTATTTGCCTGGTTCTTGCAGTCTTCTCAGTTCTTTTCTCTCCTTCTACAGTGCGTATGTCTCTCTTAAAAAGAAAGTCATTAAAAAGTAATGCACACCATAGTTCACATATAACCTTGAAAGGGAAAGTTATTTTGAAGGAGGAGTGAAAGCACCTTGCTTCTTTGTATACAAAAAGACATTACTGAACATTGTAATAAAGGCTGAACAAAATAAACTATTCTTCAGAGACCATGTATTGATTTTAGGCTGAAGCACAATTTCCAGGCTCAGCCCTTGCACACACCTTGCCCGCTTTAGCAGGCAAACCACGGGGTCTTCACCATGTACCAAGTGAGCTGGATGTGGCAGGAGGTTGCTCAGGGCAAGGGTTTGCAGTGCCTGGACACTGAGCAGCCTGTTGTGTTGTTGATTTCAGCAGGGGGGAGAGGATGCTGGCTTTTTTCACCCAGAGGGCCAGCCCCAGCGGCCTCAGCAACCCCCGGAGCCGGAACAGCAGCCAGTGCGGAAGGTCACATTGACAAAGGGAATGCAACAGCAGCAGCACCAACAGCAGCAGCAGGCACAGATCCATTTACCAGCTCCTCAAGGAGTCAAAAACATCCAGGGAATCCATCAACCTAAAAAGGTGATTTTTAGATGCGTATTGCTGCTAGAAGTTTTACTGTCTAGCTGTGTTGCTCTATTAATAATTAGCATTCTGTTTGTCAATTGCTAGCGCAGGGCTGCATGACCCAGGAGATGCATAATTGCATATAAAACTTTTAATCTAGGGAGGCCTGTTTGTATGCAGCACAGGCTGGAGATGCCTGCAGGTTGTATCATCTGGTGACTTTCTGGCCAGCACAGTACTCCCTGGGGAAGTGCATGTGTCCCAGGATAGCTACTGTAGGAAATGGTATCTAATGTGCTTTTTGGCTTTAAAATCAAGAGTTGTTCTGAAGTTGTGGTTAAGCTTTTATTTGACTGTTTCCTGCAGATGTAGAAGCACACAGCAACTGTTTCAGGATGCTCTTTGGTTGATCGTCAAAGTTGATATAGCTCAAAATAGTTGTTGGCCTTACAACTGAATTTTCGCACTGATTGTGCCCTGGGAGGAGGCAGGGAGAGGATTCAGATGGCACTGGCCTGTGCCTTCTCTGCATTTGCAAACTGACACACTCCCTGAAAATAGGTGGTATTTTGGCTTCTGAGTTGTATCTTGGTTTTGAACTGTTGGCCGTAATCTTCCTGCTTCATGTAAGGATAAACTTTCCTTGCTGCTGCAGAAGGGTGTGAAAAGTCATCACCCTCCACAGGCTTTTCAAGTAGGAATTGAGAAACTATGCTGTTAACTCAATGTTAAGTGTTAACCCTGTTTACTGTTTCTTATCCTGTTTCATTGTTATTTTTCCTCTCTCCAACTGTTCAACCTTTAATTTACAATAATTAAATCCACACATTTTCTGCTCTGGGGGATATTGTGGTGCCAGACCCTACAGGATTTGGGGGAAAGGGACTTGAAAAAAAATCGTTTTAAAATTATTTGCCATATGCAAGATTTGCCAGATGCATATCCATCCTGATAGCAACCCAAGAGTTGGTAGCAATAAAGACTGGAGGTTCTTGAAGCAGTTTGCTGGTCTTGAGTACATTAAATTTACCTATGGGCTGAGAAGAGAAAAGGGAGAGGGATCACTGATGGGTTTTTTGGGCCATACTCAAAATATGGGAGCTGAACACATGCTGCTAATGTGAGCAGTGTTGAAAACCAGGTTATATAGTTTGGTCCGAGACCCTCCATTGTTTGGCTGATCTGTGCTATCACTGAGGCTTTTAGCCTCAATGCAATATATATATGTAAAACCCAAAGTATAACTTGCTGTCCTTCTAAAAGAGATTATATAAGCAGCAGATGAAAATGTTAATCAGCGGCCTTTCAAATCAGCCAATAGCAACAAGCTGTTTTTAATCAACGCATACTTTAATCAAGTCTTTAACTAAATCGCCAACTTTTATATCATCTGTCAAAGGCAGTGAGCAGAAGCACTAGGTAAGTAAATCAAAATACTGTTACTTTTGTTGTTGGCAGGTCATTATGCACGGGAGAGGCAGAGGAGTAGCAGGCCAGATGGGCCGAGGACGCTTGATGCCAAATAAACAGAACCTGCGAGTGGTGGAGTGCAAACCTCAGCCCTGTATTGTGTCAGTTGAAGGGCTTTCTTCATCAACTACTGATGTCCAACTGAAAAACCTGCTGATGTCAGTGGGACCCATTCAGGTAGGTCAACCTCCGTTTATCATTTTTGTGCCAAAAGGCTTTCATTCTGGAAAGCTCAATTAATTCCCTGACACTAAATACAATGTGTGTTTATTGGTAATTTATGTTTGAAGGCACCCCCACTCACACATGCTACACCTGGTAGCAGAGACAAGCAGGTGATGATACTGCGGCACGGCAGGTTCAGTAGGATTTTGCTAATCCTCACATTCCTGCTGCAAAGAGTCTCCTTCATTTTGGAGTTTTTCCTATCTGTGTTATTTTCTTAGGCAATGTGAGCATCTCTATTCTGTGAGGTTGTTTAAGCCAAACGATCGTATCGAAGCAAATGTATTTTTGGTGGCTGTCCTTGTTTTTATTGTTGACTTGCAACTGCCTTTTTTTTTTTGACATTTACCTCTTCTGTCATTGCTGTGCTAGGGTAAGAGCACTTAATGACCACTACCCAGTGGAGATTTTGTACCATCTAGCACCATCTACTTTTTCAGATGAAAGCACTGTCTCCTTTGAGGGATTTTCTTAATAATTTTTTGAAAGTTCTCTTCAGGTGGGGCCTGTGAGCAAGGTTATAACACAAACACACGTTGTGAAGCTTCTGTTTGTAAAAAGCCTCCTGGAACTGCTAAACTGACTTCAGAAAAACAGAAGATAATCTAAGCACTGAAAAGCTTACGAGCCCGCCTGGCATTGTTAATACATTTGAAAATATCAGTTAATGAATAATGAAACATACAGATTACAAGGATTTTTTTTTTCCTTGATTTTTTCCTTTTTTGGGTGCTCCTTTTGAGAGGATCAGTGTTTTCAGAAAAATGCAATGCATGAATCAGAGCTGTTCTGTAAGACTTCTTTATAAGTGGGATCATCTCTCTGTTGCAAAACACATGCTGTCCTACAGATGTACACTCTGCCTCCCCTCTTCCCAGTTTAGTAAATGGAATAATGCTGAATTATTTATGATGTCAATTCAGAGAGATTTAATTTGTTTGTGAAAGCAAAAATACTCTCACAAAATGCTTTGTCCCTTCATGTTCTGTAGTACTCTGGGAAATTATTCATACAGCTCCAGAGCACATTTATTCAGGGCTTACTTGCTAAATCTTGTAGAGAATATTAGAAGGAGATTAATAGAAACCCTGCTAGAAAATACCCACAATTGAGAGAAGTTATTGAGGGTGTGCTAAAAAATGTATTTGGTACTGTTTCACAACAGAATCCAAACTGGTGTCTCAATTCAATATCACAGGCCAATTTAGAAGGGTGTGCTTACAGGAAAAAAGTGATAATTAATTTTCCGGTGGGATTTGATACATCTCTGTGTCCTACAGAACTTGGATTCTTGCAGCCACATCAGCTGGACCTTTGGAAATTATGGTTTCTACATCATCATCTATTTTTACCTCATCAGAGATCTAGAAGTATTACTGGAAACAGATGCTTGAATTTAGCTAACAGAGCAGAAAGCTTTTGTGCTGATTTCTCACTTGAATATCAAAGTGTGACTTGTAGAAGACTAGAAGTGTCCTGGCTTGTTTAGGAATGAATGATGATTCAAAAGTGTGGATTGTGAGATGTGCAGGGGACAAGTGATCCTTTTGTAGGAAGAATATGAGACTGGGACCACCGTGTGCAATATTTAGCTCTTTTGGGTTTTTTTTTTTTTCGTGGTACTGTGATGTACCACCAAAGTGTAAACACACCAAATGAAGAAGAGGCAGGAGCAATTTTAACTACCTTGTAAGGCAAGAACTGAAAACAGAATGTTTGAAAATCTGTGTTGTTCCTGTTCACAGTAATAGTTCCTATACAGATGGTGCTAGATTTTGAAAGAGGTCAAAATCTCGGAGTGCACGAGTGGGTATTCTTGTGACTCAGTGCTGTGCAAATTCCCCTGCCACTGGAAATGGTCAGGAGGCTGTGATAGAGATGGGGTACCCTACTTGGTTATTTTGTCATTCTTCCTTGAAAATGCATTTCATGTCAGTGACTTGCAATGAGGAGTGCAGAAGTGAGCCACTGAAGAGAGCCAAGTAGTGGATGGAAGGGTCCCTTGCCAGGTGGGCTTTGGGGGTTTCATGTGTGAGGACAGTAACTAAGAGGTAAGGACAGGTGATGGCCATGACCACAGCAGAGAGATCTCCTGTAGTGCAGAGCTCTAATCTTCTAAGATGAAGTGTTGCAGCTTGATGAACTGAAGTAGGAGGGATTTGGGGAGATGGCTGTTGTGAGCAAACAGCAAGGTGAGAAATTCTAGCTGCTTTTTTGCAAATTAGGCAAGGTGCCTACGTTTTTAGCTGATTCAGATGGTGTTCAAGAGACACCGAGAAGAGGGGGAAGGTGAGTTAGTCGTAGCTGACTCCATCTTTAAGATGTAGTATATCCTGTCCTTAGCTGTTGACTATATTCTGCAAAACTTCCCTTAACAAGTTGAACTCTGAGACATCAGTTTCTTGAGTCTTATTTACTGTGGGAGGGTAGAGGATGTGTGTCAAACTCATGCTTATTTTTCTCAATTGTGAAAGACATTTCAAATCTGAATCAGAATTTAAGGAGTTACCTTCCTGCCTGGGTAGTATCTTGGAATGACAAATGCCAGTTATCCAAACCCCAAATCTGTGGTTTAAGGTAAAGCTTCCCAATCTGTAGGACATACACCTCTAATGGTAAGCAAGCATTATGCTTCAGTGATGTGCAGACACAGCTGGTAAATCTGAATATTGCCTCTTGTGTATCCATTTTTGCTGCAGTCAGGACATGAATGTGTGAATGGCTGCACTTAAGGCATAGCTCCCAGAGAATGGGAGGAGATAATTCCCAATGATCTCTTCACTCTTTGACAACAAGAATAGGTCACGAGCACTTGTCCCACCTGGTACAGGACCTCTGCTTAATCTGCTCCTCCTGTGCTGGTGCATCTGTAGAGCAGTTGACCCACACCAGCTCCTGTTTTCAAATAAATAGTGTGGCTCCTGATTTTGTTGCAGTGTGCTCGTCCTGCATGTCTTTTCTCAAGAAGAGGATCTTTACTGGCATAGCAGAAAGTTTTAACATGTTTATGGAAAAAGTCTATAATTTATCAGTGGAGTGAATGGGGAGGAGATTACTTTGTTTTTATGGGTGCAAAGGGTTGGATTTTTATTTTTAGCTTTTTCATGTCAGTATCATTATCAAGGTACAAGGACCTTGCACAAGCCTTGGGAAGGGAAGTTGAAAACTTCCTTCAATTCATGATATTCAGCACTGCCACTTTTGCCATCAGCTTGCATTGAGGTGGTGGTTCTGTGAGGCAGGGTTTGGGAATAGCTGAGCATACATAAGAGAAAATAAAGTTGGAAATTCACCATTTTTTCCCTTCCGTACCCTAGAAATGGAGAAAATTATTTTCCCATATATGAGCTTTGAAATACCATCTATTGCCTAATCACTGAAGACTCTCTAATTCTCATCCTTGCTTCATTAAAACTGCTTTGTTACTAACATAGGAGAAAAACATACTATGAAGATTCTCAAGATACTGAATAGAAGAAAATCTTTGGGGTTCCAGGAACAGCCCCTTAGTCATAGGTGCATTTTACAAATCAAACATTAATAAATGAGCAGGAAAAGTGCTTCCTTTCAACATAGAATTTGCTGTCAGACTCTTCATGGAGAGCATAACCTTTCAGATACAAATAATACACCAGCAGTAAAATCTGAGTGCTGAATCTGAAATAATTCCATACTATAAATAAAATTATGCATTTCAAAGTGCTGGAAAGTACAGAAGATTTGAGCACACCACCAAAATAGAGCCTTCTGGGGACCACCCTGGAGCAATGGCATTCAGTACACATCCAGCCAGAGCCACTTGCCAAAGTAGATTACTGATAACTTGCAAAGGTCATGAAAAACCCAGTGCCTTTTCTTGGTGCTCTTAGATGCAGGTTTGATGTTTATACTGTTGAAAGGGGCTTGTGTGCAACTAGGTATTGCCACCTTCAGATTTATTTTTTTTTTAGGATGGTTGAAAGTAGAGGGGGTGATTTGCTAGATCTCCAGATAATTTGAGTACTGAATGTGGAGGTGTTTTGTCATCACCTTTAATCATATTTTCTTACACCAAATAGTTGCAAACATAAAAAAATCAGTGCAAAATCTCAGTATTGCTTTATGAAGATTAAGATCATAAATTCTGATGTTAAAAAAAAGAAAAAAGAAAACCTCAAAAAAACCTCCACTGTTGTATCTCAGAGGTGCTGAGAATGCTGCAGCTGTGAGTAGTGAGTAGTTTTACAAATACGAGTTTTACTCTGATAATGTAGTTGATTTTTCTGGTCTCAGAAGGGAAAAACAATTGCCTCGTTGATGTGTTTCTCTTCACTTTATAGAGCGTTGGTGCTACCTAGTGCTCAGTTAGGGTAAGGACAGCTATCTGCACGGACAAATCGATGAGCGCGTTTCCAGTTTAAAGGCTTATTGGTGGGTATGACACGTGTGTGGGTGAGCGTGCCCATAACATGGTTGTTCCTCCAGGATCAGCAGGGTGATTCTCGTGTGCCAGGGCACACAAGGCACGCAGGGCAGGTGTGGTGGCCTGTGTGGTCTTCTGACTATGAAAACATTCTCAGCCAAGAGTATTTGCCAGCTCCATTGACTGTGGGAGGAGATACAGGCAGGCCTGCTCCTCCATCCTTGGGGCTGGGGGAAGAGCAGCTCCGTGATGAGCCTGCCTAGTTCAGCCCTGCTGCATGTGAATTTGAGATGCCAATCTCAATCTGTTCTTCTCATCTCCTCTTGGATATGGAGATGGGAAGGTGTGCACATTTAAAGGTGGAATGTAGGAAGTCAAAGATGGGCGAAAAGCAGGAAGGAGGAACAGGAGGTGGAAGAGATGAGCTGCAACAGCTGACGATAAAATAAAGACGTTCTGCCTCAGCCTCTGCCTGTTGGTAATGGCTTGGAAGTGATGCTTCCAGGAGAAGTGCTTCAGGTGTCAGAAGACTGTGAGGATAATAAAAATGTGTCTGAATTTATTGGTGGGGATGGGGAAACAAATGGAATTTGATCTTTCTTTTTAGAAAGTGCCTATTGTGCTGTTATTCCACTTGTTGCAGAGCAGGTTGGATCACACAATGGAGATTATGTTGATTAGGAAAGTTTACACTTTCAGGCCCTATTTAATAGCTTCATATGGACTGCCACTCCTATTCCCAAAGCCACCACAAGCTGAATGTGCAGTCTATTAGGCAGTCCATTTACTTCAGTGAAAGAAATGAAGTAAAGGAGGAAACCTATTTTCCATGTGTCTCCTATAATTGACATGAGTGCGTGCTCCATTCTCACTCCTGCTTGCTAGGTTTCCATCTCCCAGTGCTCTGTCTTTTAAATTATTCCTCTCTGTGTAACCTTTGAAAGTTTTGGTGTCAAAGATGTTTGCTTTCTGCAAGAGATGTCCCCTTTCTACTCATCGATGCTGCTTGTCTCAAGGCTCTTTGTTTTGCAGTGAAGCTTAACTGGAGATTATTGTGCTGCTCTTATCATACAGGCTATTTCAGTATTCTTTTCCCTGACATTGTAAAAGTGTAGATTTAATTACAGAGTGTGTGTAAAGGAGAAATTTGAGGGCAGTGCAGGTGTGCAGACCTAAAGATATGCCATCAGAAGAAATGGTCCTTTGATGGTATTCATGTTCTAGCCACTGGTTTATATAGGCCAGTTGCAGAAAAAGTCAGAGTTTCTGATGTTTTGGGTTTTTAAATTGTTGAATTAAATAGTATGTTTCAAAACAGTTGTAGGCAAACTGTAAATCAAAAATATTGGTTTGTTGCATTTTCCGTTCAACACAAGATCTGCATCTTCCATCTCGGTGCCTAAAGAAGCAGTTATTTTACTTCAGGTTTCCACTGAGGTAGAACACCAGTTTGTATTCCCAGCCAATAACCCAGCTGCTCAGGGTGGGATAGCAGCAGCTCAGGACTTCTGGCAAAAATGTTCCTACTTGTTCTATGCCTGGCAGTCATTGTTGTTAAGCATAGCATTTTAGGGTTTAAATAGTAATGCAAACAAAATATATTGTCCCAAAATCAGAACATACATTTTCAAGAGATCTTTGTCAGCAGAATGAATGATGCTCATATTTGCAAGTTATGATAGGTGAGGATTTGTTTGAAAACTCAAATGTAGATTGTGGTTCATGTTGAGATATTAAAAGCATTTGTCAGCAAAGATGTAGGGTGTTTCAAGCTATGGTGTTCATATCAACTTAGCTTAGTAGTTGCCTTATTGATTTATTGTTAAAACAAAACCAGAGCTTTTCTATTACCTAAATAGGGTGTTTATACCTAACATATCTAAACAAACATGAAGGGATTTCTTCATCATTTTCACTACTGTAGTTTGAGCACAGTAAAGGTTGAGAATTTAAGTGTTTGAATTACAGTTTTTCAGTTGGTTTCCAAATGGAGAAGTATTGGTTGTGTGGCTTTAGTTCATCCTTTCATTTTGCAGTTCTTAATTCTCTCTCTTCTTAACACATAGACACATGTAACTCTAGTCGCTGAGAAGACCCTGATGCTAGAAATTACTGCCTTACCCCTGGGCTGTGAAATGAGTGGTGTTTGGTGAAGGAACAGATGGGTTGGCTTTTGGTTTCCACAGTTCTCTGTATTGATGAGTGAAATTAAATCTGATAAAATTGCTTTTCGATAGACTTATCCAAGAGTTGATGTCTTGTTGCCAAAGCAATTAAGTATTAATATGTAATGTTTTGATTGCATTTTTTTGGAAAATAATGCAGGAATGCAATCTAGGAACAGACTGTGACAATACCCAAACTAGTCAGTCAATAAACATTATTAATTCATATCAAAGTATAAATAAAATGTCTGTAATATGATTTAGATACACTGCCTAGTTTAGCTAATAAGTCTGCACTGTATCAGTAAGTTTTTAATATGCTAATTACATTATGGGTGTATAAACTGCAAAATTAAATTTTGCCTCTGTGTATCTCAAGAATATTAATGCAATAATAGCCCAATTATTGTAGAAAAAGTCACTAATGCAGCTTCTCTTCAACAGATGACAACAGGGGTCTGCAGCATAAAGCATTGAGAGAATCTCATGGTAATTGAGTGAGAGCTGACGTGGTTTCCAGCAGGAGGGCTGGAGAGGGTTCAGGAGAGGGGAGAGAAGCAGGTGACAGCAGGACATGCAGGGTGCAGCTGAAGGGATGCTTCTCTGGGTTCTTTTCCAGATCCTCTTGTCCGTCTGTTCTCTGAAATGTTTGTCTTATCAGTGATTCAAACAGGTTTTTCTCCTATTGAAAGTTTCGAGTTCTTTGAAAGGAACAGATTTTTTTGTCTTTTTTATTTTTTTAATCGAAATTTGGAGATTATTTTTATTTCAACTCTTGCAACTTGTTTCTAAATCTTTTTTTATTGGCTGTGATTGATTCTTAGTCTTCAAAACTAGTCCTTAGTGACAGGACTTACTTAGTCCTTAGTTCTTTTCTACCCAGGAAAGTGGTGTCAAGAGTATGTGTATTAGTTACAGTTCTATAAATGATAGTAAAGCAATATCAGTCAAGGAGGACAACACAAACTTCAGCACCTCCTTCACCCACTCCAGCAGATAACCACCAGAAGTGACCTTTGTCGAAGGTCTTTCATTGGTGCTTTATGCAGCATAACTATATTCTCAGTGGTAAAATGTGCTTAACCTTGACAAGGGCTTTCTGATTAAAAAAACAAAAGTCATCTGCCAATTGTTGTGTTTTTTTTAAAGCTAAATGCCATTCATACCAACTCAGAAAGTAAGAAGTTGGATTGACTTTAAGCTAAACCCTTCCATCATAGCAGTTTCCCAAAAACTATACAGTGCACGTTAACCTGCTGATGCTTCTCAGGTTTGCTGAATCCTTTAACATTTCCTCAGCTTTCACTTTGAAATCACAGGGGTGACAGCAGTGTTAAACTTCTGTGATTTTCCTGGTGAGAGGGAAGTTTCCTGTCAGCTACAAGAAGGTGCAGGGTAACTACTGCCAATATTAATTCAAAATCACAAGTAGGTAAGTTACAGAAAGAGCCTAGATCTGAACTGTCAGGCTTAGATACAAAGAAATAAGACTGTCGGGTGCCATCACTCTTGTTAAATAAGCATCTTGTCAATATCAGTCTTACCTGTTCCAAATTTCATCAAGGCATTTGACATCATGCTAAAAATGCTGCATTAGATTGAATGAACAGGAAACACATTAGTTGCATTAAAAAATGTTTCACTGAGAAATTTCCAAGTATGTCACCCTTAAAGTGCAGCAACGAGTGGGATTGTATGTGGTTTCCTAAGGAATAGTTGGTTGTCTGAAGATTAGTATTTTTTTAATACTCTGGATGATGCAGAGTATTAAAAGAGTTCTTGCAGGTGAAGTTTAGGAGTGCTGGAATCATCCAAATGTTGGGGGTTGCTGCTGAGTTCTAGGCAAGATGCAGAAGCAGAGAGTTACATCTATAGTTTTCCATCATCAGGTGTTAATGAAATCTAGAACAGTTTTAAGGTGCCTGTATGTGTGTATGTATATACATATTTATATGTATATATAAAAAAATACGTATGTGAAACTCAGTGCAAAACTGTATTGGCTTTATGTAGGAACTGCACAGAAAAGAAGAATGTTAGTAATTCTTTTATTCTGCATCCAAAGCTGTGAGAACAATTGGAAGCTGAATCAGCACCTTTCTGTCTTGCATGTGCTGCAGCATTAAATATCCAGAACTTGTTGTGGGATACTGCAGTCACTGTGACACGGAGCTTCAAAATTACAATTGAAGCCTTCAGAAGATCTCTTTTAACTTAGTTGCTGTGTAATCTCAGTGGCCTGTGTTCACAGGCAGTGGGATGACAGGATCATAATATTTCCATCCTGAATATTCTGTGATGCTGAATACTTGTTGCATGTTCTCTTTGAGTGTTGGATGTGTACCTACTTCATCTTCTCAAATTTCTCAAGTGTCTTTTTGAAAAATACACTGTTGAAACTGAAGTGTTTAACTCAAAGCACCAACTTCAATCTTAGTAAGTCTGATAACTTCTCATTACCAAAGCCGCAGAACTTGGATCATCTTGGCAATGCCTGGACTTCTGCTGAAGACAGGAGCAAGGACACGAGTTCCTCCAAAGCCCTGACTGAGGCATACTGTAGTTTTGGAGACCTCAATACAGCATAGGGTTTTTTTATAGTTATATTGTGAAATGCTGCTCTCATGGTGTGGGAAGCATGTATCAGATGGACTTGGCTGGGTAGATGTGTTACGTGGTTTCTCATTACTAGGAGGACTTGGAAGTGGTGACTTAAGCCATCTCGTTGGGGTTGTGTGGTGGTTAGTGTCCGTCAGAAGCTAGCCACTTGTTTTTGTTACAACAGTATAAGGATATGCAGTCTACAGATCAAAACCTACCACTTTTCCTTTCTATCCTGTTTAACCTCTGGAAAGCCCTGATCCTTTAATGTACATTGAATGAATTACCCCAGGAGCTTGTGTGTGGAGTTGAGTTCCGCCCAGCTGAGTGTTTCCTCATTCAGTTGGTAGGAATTTCTCTGCAGGGTTTGGTTCATCTGTATGGATTGAAGAGCTGCTGCCTTTGCTTTTAATAGGTGATGGTTTGGGTTTTCCAGTTCTTACAGTTGCTTAATGCACCACTTCAAATACCTTCAGCTGGGACCCTGACTGTGGTCTCAGAAGTCTCTTTCCATTCCCTGGACACCAATAAGAGAAATAACTTTCTGAGAAAAGAAATGTGCCAAAATTTCAATCACTTTGGTGCAAAATGAGGGTTTTTTTTAAGTAGAACCTAGAGTGAATATTGAAAATGTTTTGTCTTTTTGTCTCTGCAGAGTTTACAGATGCTTCCTCAACAACGGAAAGCCATAGCAAAATTTAAGGAGCCAGCACATGCTTTAGCATTTCAACAGAAATTCCACAGGTAAATAATTAAGCACTGCTGCCACCTCGGTTCCTTCCTTCCCTTCAAAAGATAAAATCTGTCTCCTCTGCTCCATGTTTCTCTTAATCCAATCAAGCATCTGTTTATTAGTGACCTTCTTAGAACCTCCTTGTCTGCTCTCCACCCCTAGAATCACTTTGTGTACCAAGTTTAAATTTCTTTTAACTTTTAACAGGCACATGATAGATCTGTCCCACATAAATGTGGCACTGATAGTTGAGTGATGTCTGCTGAGAGAAACCATGACACTTAACAGAAGCCTACTGTGGAGCTACAGGAGGCACAGTGGCAAAACCATCGGGTTGTGAAAACTTTCAGCTTAGTCTTTAATTGCTCTGTCAAACTACAGAAAGCAACAAGATGTCCTCCAGAAGAGCTGAACTTGAGAGGATCTGCAAGAGTGGAATTTCTGTTAGGTTCGTTCATATTCTGTTGTAACCACATGGAACTACAGATTTTTTTTCCAAATGCTTTCAATGCATGTAGACACTGTTCTTCAAGATCCTACTGTGTGACCACAGTGACTTGAGAAAGAACGTTTACATCGAAAGATTTACAAACTTTCTTCATAGCAAAGAATATTTGATAATGGTTGCTCTTATCTTCAGTGCAAGGTATTTGAATGAAAACTCACTTTTCTAAACAAAACCCATTAGTTCTGGTGTCTATCTGAAAGCACAGAAGGTATTCTTGGGTAGATTGAAGCGTGGTCTACTTCACTGACTAGCAGTATGCTGAGAAGCTTTGGAGGTGACACTGGAAAACTGTAGTTTTGATCTTTGTAAATATGTTAAGTCTGTCTTTGCATTTTTCTATTCCAACACAGACTTCCTTCTTCTCCTTCTAACTCCGCCTATTCCGTAAAACCCTGTTGTAGGAATAACATTGCTGTATTTCCCCTTGGTTTTTAAAAACAAGGATCTTTGCCCTTCAGTAGCATCGTGGGGTAGTGAACTCCAAGTTGTAAAAAGGTTGTTTTAAATGACATTGCCAGATACAAAGGAAAAGAAATATTTAGTGGCTCAATTAAAAAATGTTACACAGGAAGAGAGTGGTGCATTCCTGATAGTTCTTTTGGGCTAGAGCTTCATGGTTGCCTTATGCTTTTTTTTTATTAGGTTGGTTTTTTTTTTCTTTGAGATTTATTTTGTGACAAATGCTGAACCATAAAAAACCCATAACTGAAAGGACTTGGTTTGATGTGTTGTTCCCAATAAATACAGGACTATAAGGGCATTGTGAATCTGCTGGTGAATGTGGAAGTTCCCAGAAATAATGTGCAAACATTATGGAGCTTATATTTTATTCAAAGTAAAATCCATAATATTTCCTTTTGGTTGGAACCATTTAGATGGTATTGCCAAAGGAACAATTTTTTCAGTTACTTCTGAATAAACTTATTAAAATGTCATCTCTATATTGGATTCCAGTTTTTATGAACATTTCCTTAGTTTTTAAACTGTGAAGTTTTGCTTCATCCTTTATTTTAGGAGTACTTCAGAGTATTCCACCTACTATTTAAATGGGAGGACTTAGAGAAACCTTATAGGTTTGTTACCTGAGTGACCACAGAAGAACACTGTTGGTATGTCATGAAGCAGCTGCAAATGGGGTCCAAAATAGGCATGCCCAGTGTGGAAGGGTGAACTAAGCAAATTTAAAGTAGCACTGATTTTTTTTTCTTTTTCTTTTTTTTTTTTTTTCCTTTGGAAGATTTAATGGTAAACAAGTCACAAAGACCTAATTGACTTTCTAACAGTTTTGGTCTAGATTTTCAATGAAGTAGAAGCTACTACAAATGAGCAACAAATACTGTCCAAAGTCTTCTAGGCAAAACTGCTCTTTGTTCACTGAAATAATACAGAGTAATGTAGTACTTTGGAAATATTGCATTGGGAACAAGTAATTAAAGACTTTCAACCCATTTACAGTGTAGTGATGAGACGCATGAGATCATGAGGATTTTTGCATTGAAGTGAGTTTTACACCCATCTGTATAGTTCCCCATTTATGCAGAATATTTAATACCATCCAGCACCATTACTATACATCAAGTGCTGTTAGTGTCTCAGGGTAGACCCAAGGCCAGGAAAACGAATGAGCTGCAGTGGGAAGTGCCCAGTGGGAGCTGACCCTGAAGACTCATGCAAGGTGATCTGCCACGTGCCGTTTAACTCCTCACTCCATGAGCATTAAGACCCCTGTGCTGCCTCCTCCAGTTGTGTAGTTTTTATTTTTAAGAAATAAATGCTTATCTTTACAATGAGTCATTAAACAGTTATTCATCCCACTGTTAGGGAGCAGCTTCTCTGTAATGAGAAGGTTGGGAAGACCTCTTGGAGCGGAGCAACAATAGTGCGTGTCTGGAAATCTGGGTTAGATGCAAAAGGCAGACAGGCCAGCAGCTGAGTTCAGTAGTAGGAACATCTGCAGTTGATCAGCTGTCCTGTCAGCAGCAAACATTATTGGGGTTAGAGGGTTTCTTGGAGCCTAAGAATATGGGTTTGATTCAAAAGTCAAAGAAGTTTGTCGAAACGCTCCTGCTTTGGGTTTTGAATCCATCCCAAAGAGGCTGAGCTTCAGCCAACTTCAGTTTTAAAATTTTTTTATTCAGTTGGGTTTTTAAAAAAAAAATAAAATTGAGACAATTGTGTGGCTTTGGAATAAAGACATGAAATGGCCTCAGATCTATTTAAGTGTAGGAGGCCACGTACACAATGCCTGTTTAATGACTAGATGCAGCCTCTTTAAAGGCAGCTGCAGTAGATTATTTCTTGTGCATAGACAGTGTGGGTGGATCACTGGTGATTACTTCAGCTGCTTATTGCAGTACCTGGGTATCTTGCTATATGCAAACTTCATATATGTATGTATGTCTATATACATTTTATTATACACATACATACATTCATATTCACACCTGAATTGACATCTCTCTAATATCTAAAAAAACCTCAGTAGCAAAAGTAGCAATTAGGTGAGTCATTTGTTAAGATGTTTGTGTTTATTAGTTCTCAAATCCTCACGTAAACGTGGATTTTTTGGCAATGATCAGTTTGGATGATACAGCTCTTTTAGATCCATTTGTTGTCTCCTCCCAAAAAAACCCAAAGGAAGTAGAGGTAAAGGTAGATGGACGTGTTCTTGCTGTGTTCTCTTTCAGCACGTAGTTAAATCTAAACATCTTAAGTTAACTTTCTTGGAAGATCTGTTGCAACCATTATCTTGTTCTTTCTTTATCAAGCGTTCAAAATACGATGCAAAATGCAAAAAAAAAAAAAAAGGCATTTAATGTAGTATGTAAATATTGACCTTTTAAAATTAAAATGTTACTCAAAATGCTTACAGTCAACCACATCTTAGCTATTTGTTACTTTTTTGTGTTGTCTTATCTAAGTTTAATGGATACAGTTCCATAAATGTTGATGTGTTTTTGTGTATATCTTCAAATTTTTATAAAGATGCTAGTAAGTCAATACATATATCCTGATCTGTGTATTATTTGTTCAGTTTTTATTAGCATAATTTTATAACTATTTTAATAGGCAACTCCAATAGGTGATTATATGGAGCCAACCTTTTTTTTTCCCAATTATTTTGTTTTCGTCTGGTAGCACTGGAGAATTAATTCTATAACTAATCGTATTTTGCCTTGTCTAAAAGATTGGATTGGCCATATGGTCTGTGGTATTTTAGTAGAATGTTCTACTTTTTTTCATTAAAAAAATAAATAAATCTGTCCTTTAACTTCTGAGGGGAGGTACAGTGCACTGTCAGACCAAGGCATGGGGTTTCTAGGTTTGTTCCGTTGTGCTGTACAAGTACAAATTAGGTCTGTCATGTAATATTGTTCTTAAAAGTTGGGGATATTTTGGTTTTACACATAATTCAAGTTCGTCGTGTAACACGTTGGTTCATCACAATGTTAAGAGCTGGCGTGGCACGTACAATACTGTGTGATGGAACAATGTGAAGTGGTGGAAAAGCTCAGTATAACCAGTGCTAGGCAGGGGGAGGACAGGTCCATAGCATCTTCATAGCTGGAGGAGCTGCCATGCAAATGGTTCCAAGTACTGGTAGAGAATAAATCTAGACAGGGGTATTGTTCTTGGCCCACTTATATCTCCAATACAACTTTCAGAAAGAAGAGTAAATACTGGCACCCCCTCTGTGAAGTAGCTTCAGATACCTAGTTTTTTTCCCCAGTTTAAACCTTGAATATTCACTTCAAATTTCCAAATTGATGTGAAAAAGCCCTTTTAGCCATTAAAATGCTCAGTCTGCTTGGCATTTTAGTTCTTTGATGTTAGGTTTCCACTACAAGGGTATAGATCAGATATTTTTTTATAAAACTTTAGGTTATTTCAGAATAACCTTGAAGGGTCTTCATCATTTTTTCTTAACGTTATCTAGCTACTTGGAATAAGAAAAAAAAATTGTGCTGAATTTCTTATATTTTTTAAAACATTTGATCTGTTTAGCTGGAAACTGTGCCATTTTCCCAGAAGGTGCTGTAGGCACTTCCCATCCTACACAAAGTAACTGCGTGTCTGTATGTGTGTGTGGGTGTGTTGCCCTTGTAGCTGGGTTGAGAGGGTGGGTGGAAGGGGGTGGGATTTCAGTTCTTGGGTTTGTGGGGGGTTTTTTTGCCTGTTTTTTGTCTAACTCAGGCAATACCCTGGAACTGTTCTCTGGTGTAGCATTGTGTTGTTCTTGTCCTTGTCACAGTACTGTGTTATGTGAGTTGTGATACTCAGAGGTAGAAATCTGGCTTCACCTGTTCACTGTCAAAAAGGCATTTTTGTTCAGAGACACACAAACCTTTTTTAAAAAAAAGCATTTTTTGTGGCTTTTTTTTTTTAGCAGCATGCTGGATGAGAAATTAAATGTGAAGGGAGCAAATACTGAACAGATTGCAGCAAGTTAGCTATATTATAAAGGTCATTTAGGGTAACATAGGGCATTTGTTTCAATGTTACCTTAAATCATGCCTTAACCTCTAATTAATTCATAAATGCAATGCTTGAAAGTATTTTATCTTCAATTAGTATCAAATCCTAAGGATTTTATGTAAGGTTTTTTTGTAACCTGATTTTTAATGATGGAGATGACTTCTTATCCACATGAGCCCAGGGTCTTGTGTACAAAACCACTGATTCATATTGGATCCTTACGTATACCATCTTCTGGTATAGTATGGTTGGGAAGGATCATTTTGTTGTTTGTAGCACTGCTTTTTGCAGGGTTGGGGTTTTTTATTTAAAAAAAAAAACCACACCACGCCTCCATTTTCTACTTCTGTGCTTATTTTGGTGGAAAGTGGTCCTTATTGCACTAAAGAAAACCTCAAGGGGAAGGTTAATCTCACTGGGTCTTTTAGGTGCCTGTGTTGCTTTCTCATTTCTTGGTTGGATGCACTGATTTTTCTAACTAACTGGAAATGGGCTTTATATATACACTGTTTTTCGACAGGTTACACTGCTCTTATTTAATGTAGCAGCACTTGGGTTGAGTGATTTTTTTACCATCTAAATAATTTTAAAGGGTATTACAGATTAAGAATGTTTCTGTAAACAAACCTGTGTACAGTTGCATGTAGCTGTATTAACAGTTTGTGTGTTGTCACTTGGAAGATCACAATTGAAAACACTGCTGTATTAATAGTACATTCAGGATTTTCTTTGTGTGCATCCTAATGGTTTTCAACACGCATTGTATTTTTTTTTTCCTTGTGTCTGTCAGGCTGACTTTGGAACCTTACAGCTTTATTTCTTTTTATATAATAACAAAATCTTTTTTTTGCAGGGTTACTGTTTCAGCTGGTGACACCTCTTTCAGTGGTTCAACTTGTAATTAATACCCATTTTCACTTACAGCAAAGACAAGATGCTAATGCTTATTTATTCACAGCTGCTTTTCTGTACCATTGCATACACTTTCAATTGCTACAAAGTGCCCTTAGAATAAGTCAACTTTCTTTTTTTCTGTGGTACCTTTTGCTTCCATCTTGTGCTTGACCTCATTTCCACCTCATTTGCCCCCCTTTTTCCATTTCCACAAGGATATTTGTATCCTTGTTACCTTCCTGCTCTTTTCACTCCCTGTTCATCTCTCTGGACTTTTTCATGTCTGAATGCATTGCATTCAATCTTTTGCTCTGTTTTCTGTGCTTACAGCTCTTTTGAGGGTACCTGAAGCTTAGATGTCCCACCCTGATGAAAGCACATCGTACTGTACTTTTCTTTGGTACATAAAGTTGAAGTTGGTTTTGCAGGTACCACACCTTAGGAGATGCTGCCCATCCCAAACCACCGGAGAAGCATCACTTTTAACTGTTTTGCTTTACAGTTTTACCTGGGTTGGAGAATTAAAACTTTTTTTTTTTACATGCTCTAGCATTCGTGGCAAGCCAGGCGAAACAGGATTAACAACTCTTTTGTCCTTTTCCAGGAATTCTTTTCTTGAATTCAGTTATAGTAATAGCACTTTTTTTTTTATTGCCACGTAGAAATACGAGCACTGTCGACACAATTCTACCTCCTATTACTAGTACTGACTGTGATCCTTCCTAACCTGTAAAGTCTTAAACACTGTATATATCTGGGTGTTTTGAGAATCACTTCAAATGTATTGCTCTAATCTGGATTGCAGAGTTTGTTTATTAGCAGTTCAGGATATAGAGTCAACAACCGACTGTATCATACTGACTCCACTGGGGGTTCGTCTGCCTCATGTTTCCTACAGCATCATCTGCACACAGTGTTTACTGCTTATTTCTTAAATGTAATACTGAACTATGCCAAATCCTCTGCTTGCATAAGAGATCTTTCTGTCATACCTATTTAAGTGGATGTAAAAACGGGAACACAAAGACAATCTCATGTACAAGCTTGTTTTTTTTTTAACATGGAATGCCATGTTTAAAATGTCAACGTGTAAATATATTTATTGTACCTAAAATATGTCAATAAAACTCGATCTTTGTCATGTTTTCTGTGTTGTTGCTTGATGTCCAACTTGAATTTCAAATTTGTCTGAAAAAGCTTCACATACCATATTCTTTTACCATTTTTATTGTGATCACATCTCTGGGCCCCTACTTTGACAGCAGCATCATAGAGGAGGCTGAGGGGAGACCTCATAGCCCTTTACAACTACCTGAAAGGAGGTGGTAGGGAGGTGGGTGTTGGCCTCTTCTTTCAAGTAAATAATGATGGGATTAGAGGAAATGGGCTGAAGTTGTGCCAGGGGAAGTTTAGACTAGATATTAGGAAGAATTTCTTTACCAAAAGAGTGGTCAGGCACTGAAACAGTCTGCCCAGGGGGGTGGTGGAGTCGCCATCCTTGGAGGTATCAAGAAATGTGTAGATGAGGCACTTCAGGACATGCTCTAGTGCATGGTGGATTGGGCTTGTGTTGGTGTCTTTTTTGTTTTGTTTTTCTTTTTTGTGGGGCAGGGGGGTGGGGGGGAAGTGTTGACAGTTGGACATGGTGATCTTAGGGGTCTTTTCCAACCATGACAATTCTGTGATTCTTTCAGAGCTGTGCAAAGGTGTCCCAGATGGAAAAATAGGTGACTGAGGAGAGGTGGTGGTAAAGGGGGTTATGCGCTTGCGTGAGTGTCCAGGGGGTCCGGATGCTAATAAGGATCTCATAGCATGGGTATAAGAGGAAAACTCATGAGTGTAGAAGCTTTTCTGCTTCTTTTCCTCTGTACTGACACGTCAAATAAAAGATCTCGGCCTTCAAATATTTCCTGTCTTAATTTATGACATCAAGAGGAGCTCTCAGGAAGCTCAGTATGGTCACCATCAGTTATGTTTTGAACACAGTTATATCAACATATAAACGAGAGCTAATTCCACTGGCATACTATGGATCAAGAAAAGGGGTGAGAATCAGCCACCTTGCACTTTGTGCAAGGGTTTTTAAATAGTCTGTTAAAATTATTCACGAAGTTAAATGGAAAAAAGCCCAAAACACTATTGTCCTGGTATCACTGGAAGTGGCTGCCTGTGATCCAGCACAAACATTTTCAATGAAGCATTACGAGTGTCTCATCACTAGCAAGGGTAGATCTCAAGAGAGCCTCATTACCTGCAGGCAGACCCAAGAGACTCCAAATTGTTTCTGCTTGTCCCCAGAGAGAGGACACACTAGCGACCAGTGACACGGTGACCACAAAATTTAATGGAGGTAAAAAAATGGCTGTGATGCAGCAATTTTTATAGTGAGCAATGCAAGAGTAACCATCTTTGCTTAGAAAGTTTCAACTTTGTCACCGTTTGGCACCCAGTTGGAACACTCTTGATTCACCCCCCTCCCTCCTCCTCCCCCAAGGTAGGGAAAGAGGGAGAAAAATGAGAAAGAGAGGCTTTCTGGGTTGAAAAGGGAAACATTGATTTTCATTATTAGTGATAAGGGGATATATATATATATTTGTAAAGGGATGTGCAACACCCCATCCCCTCCCTCCTCCCCCAGAGACTCTCACAGCAACTCTTCTCCCTGGTGGCTCCAGCTGAAGGGGGGAGTGTCCGGGCGCACAGATGGGTCCTGGGATGTTGGCTGGGAAGAAAAATGGAAAAAAAAGAGAGAGCCAAAGAGAGGGTGATAGAAGTGACAGTAAGCAGAAAAGTGAGTGGAAAAGGAAAAAGAAAGGCTTGATTTCCGTGATGTCTTAACCTATACTGAAAGCCAAACAGAGAAAATATTATGAGAAGGGAATATTCTGATTTGCTGATCCTGCCTTTGGTCTCATCTGCTCCCCCATAGGGGGGGAGGCTGCAGACACTCAGAAGTGACCTTGGTTATTATCAGTCCCCTGGTCCTGCTAAAAACTTCACTGAAAGAAAAAAAAAAAAAAATAGCAAAGAGCTTCACCCTGGCTCAAACCAAAACAAACTTGTGATTTTGTTTTGAATTAACGGTAGGAGCGTGCTCCATCCATCTGCCTGCAGCATCACCTCTTCCACATCTCTTCCTCTCTAGAGAGCTCCAAGCAAAAGTAGGCCTGACCAAAAAAACCTGATATGTTATGTCTCCTTGCATGTTTGTACCTTCTTTCCCTGCCTCTTGACCTGCAGTTATGGGGCATGAATTGTGTTTTAGTGAAGTAGCTCATCAGTCCACTTTTGCAGTCAGCTGAAGGGGTTCACCATTGCACAGCACAGGCAACACACCAAGTTCCCTTTTGGAGAGCACAGCTTAGGATCAGGCATACCAGTCCATGTGGCCTTCAGAAGTTACAGGGTCCTGCTGATGAGCTTGCAATTCTGTGAGATGCTGCAGGCAGGAATCGCACAGGGGTGTGTTTTGACAATTAGAAGGCTGACAACTGCAAAGGGATGAGGAAATCAATGGGGCTAAAAACTAGTTGTTGAAGGAATGGAAAGGGAGTGACATGGGGAGGTACAAATAAACCTTTAAAATCAAGTTTTAAGATGCCTAGTGGAGTGCTTCAGAAATTGGTCTTGATTGACCTTAATTAAATTGTAATGATTTGGGCAGGAAGAGTTGGAGTGTGCTCACTCAGCATGTTGGGAAAATGCATGAGGGAGGGCTGGGATGAGGAGGAGCATTTTAAAGGAATTGGATGAGCTAGAGAATTGGAACAGAAGTGAGATTAAATTTAAATCTTGCAAAGGACAAGAGTGTGCACTCTGGTATTAATAAATAAGGATTTTTGCTGTAAAAGTCAGTGAGAAGAGAGAAGGAGCAGTGAATTAATTGCAGGTAGCTGAAGACAACTGCCTTTTTAGGGTGGATGGGTCAGACACTTCCAGAATTGAACTATTAGCATGTGTATGTGTACTATGAAGATGTAGTGCTGGACTTCAAAATAGCAACCCAATCAACCACCTCACTAGTACCTTAAGTAGAAATCCTCTTGTGAATATTTATTTTAGGGAGGTTTTTTTTAAAGTTTCAGCTATCAAAGATTTTCTCTGCTTTTGCTCTACATGTTCAGCCTTTCAAAGACCAGGGCTTAAGCTACAGAAAACATCCTTAGATGGGTTCAATGAGAATTGACTGGTCACACGGTGCCACTGCTCCTTGGTTTCAAATGTCAATTCTGGTAACTGCTGAATATACATTAAATATTTTCACCCATCCATGCTGTTTTGAAAAGATCCCAGGGGAAGGTATGCCTTCAACTGGCAAAAAAATTAAAGATGCTGACCTAGGAAAACCATTCTGTGTAGGTGGGGTCAGCATTGGGTATGCTTTGAAAAGGATTTGAGAGCTGCGCATTTATATTTCTTCTGATTCTAGTCCTGTATTCCACTGATTATTAGCTAATTAACAACCACTTTTCCTTAAATTACTAATGAGAGAATTCTACTTACGTGAGAAGGATTTCAAAGACAACAATAAATTAAATAGTCCACCAGCCTTTTTCAGTTCTGTTTTCTAGGGTCACTAACAAATTAGGCTGTGTCTTCTGAAACTTAGGTATTCCTGTAGAGCATCACACAGTCTTTACTTGCAGCAAAGCCAGGAAGAATGGAGGGAGAGCATTTTTGCAGGTATTTCTCCTTCATGCATCTATGTGGCAAGTCAGGTGCACAACACCATGCTCTGGGCCTCCCACAGCCTTAATTTACATGGATCCCACTCTGCAGGGCTTGAGGGATATGAAAATGGCTAAAAGCTTCAAAGAAGTTGGTACAAGGAAGATGTTCTGTTTGTTTTTATAGCATTCAAAAGGTATTCAGGGGGTTGGGATGTCATCTGGCTGCTCTTACAGCACTCATCACAGGGGAGGCTGAGGTCTGCAAGTTTTGTTTTTCTAAGATTCATCATGGGAATTCATCATTGGGCACCTTCTGGGTGCACAGAGCAAAGTGGTCCTGCATCAGGTACTCATGAGCAAGGGATGCTGTTAGGTAATATTTATGTGAGAGGTGGCTGGCATTGAGTATTTGGCACACAGGCAGAATCATAGAATCATAGAATGGTTAAAGTTGGAAGGGACCTCAAAGATCATTGAGTTCCAACTCCCCTGTATGAGCAGGGACACCTCCCACTAGACCAGGTTGCTCAGAGCCCCATCCAACCTGGACTTGAACAACCCCAGGGATGGAGCCTCCACAACTTCTCTGGGCAACCTGTTCCAGTGTCTCACTGCCCTCACACTAAAGAATTTCTTTCTTATCTCTAACCTAACCAGTTTCAAACCATTACCCCATTGTTAAGTTAAACCATTATTAAAGATGTGTCATATCTTCCTGAAACCTAACACCTTAAGAAAAGCTGATAGAAAATTAAATTACAAATAATACTGAATATTTTTTCATCTGAATCCTTACTACTTTGTGCTTAGATGGGTCTCTAATAAAAGAGAGGATCTGCTATGAGTTTGCTCCGGAATGGATTTAAGATTACTCTACAGATATTCAGTGGCCCTGATACCTGTCTATTCTTTGTCACTTCCTTTAATTTGTTTTTTATTATATTATTATAATTATTAACTGAGGCTTCTGCAAACAATGGCTGGATGCAAAATCTTGGTCCCAGGGAAAAAACTGGGAGTTGGTTGATGGAGCCCAGGGTGCTGTTTGAGAACCCCTACACTGTAAATATGTCCTTTTTTAAATTATTATTTCTAGCCTGGATTTTTACATGAAAAAAACAATCCTGGAAGGCACACCCTGGTTAACTGAATCAGGAGAATATTTCTTTATATCTTCTCCACCTTAAAGCCTGCCACAAACTGGCCTCTCTGCAAAATTATATCTCCCCAGTCGCTATTGCTATAAACCTGTTTAAAGGTGCTGCCTTACTGGAAAGGGCTTGTTTTTGTTCACTGAGGTCAGGAAAATTCACGGATTGCATCAAAACAGGAAAGATGCAGTTGTTCCCATGTCTTCCCTGTGTTGCTGTTAATCAGCCGTATCCAGAGGGAGGATGCACGTTGCCTTTAATGGGGGTGAGGAGCAGGAGGAATGTAATCATCCCTCATCAGCGAGACCCTCAATCACTGCACTTCAAACAGCTGGGGGTACATAACCTCATCTTCATTTGAAAATTTTAGTACCTTTTCTCTTAGCTGCCTTCATTTTATGCCTTTTTTTTTTTTTTCCCCCTCATAAATTTTTATGATTTTTTTTTTTTTTTTTTTAAAGGAGAATTTATGGGCAAAATGGCAGAGACTGTGTGAAATGTGGAAGAGCTAAAAGGCCATCACGGTGGTAAATGAGGCTAAATGGTTCTCTACCGCCAGCTGTTTAGAGTTCAGTGATTGAGTCTAACTGACAAGAAATAATTACCCCCTCTCAGCGAGGTGAAATGGGTCCTCACACTGTGAATGCTGCTGATGAAGGGGCTGTCCCAGGAGAAGGCAGGATCCTTTCCGACAGTTTCTATGGCTGCATCTTGGTTGCTGAAACCCCTTGTGAGCATCTTGCACTAAGGCTTTTCTTGTATATGGTGATGTCCCTCGCTCACTCAGGGCATCTCTCCTGTCTTTCTGGTCCCGGGGATGTTCAAAGCCTTGACATAACATCCTCGTGCAGGGATGACCCCAAATCCAAAATATTCCCTGCATTATTGATTAAAACTGGTGAGTGGCTCATGCCCCTTTGATTTCAAAGCAAGAGCCCTTGTGTTTCTTATTGCAACGATGTGTATTAGGATCCAAAAGCACCTTTTTTCCTTCTTTTCTGATCAATTGCAGGGAACAGATATGATGAGTACATTTGTTTGCAGGCTGGAGATGGTGAATACCCTGACTTAGATCCAGGAAGCAAAGGACTTGCAGGGTTCCAGTGCAAAACTGGCATCCTCACAGACCACATTGAAGCCAAAACTGGCACCCTCACAGACCACATAGAAGCCAAAACTGGCACCCTCACAGACCACATAGAAGCCAAATATTTTATTTTTTTTTTAAATGCAAATCAAACTCTAAATATTTATGCAAGAGGTGGGAAATGAGACACGGAAATGAGCACGATGGTGGTGACTTGAATGCCACTATGTTTCTCTGCCTTTATTAGTTATGTTATTTACAAGGATGCAAACACTTTGGATACAGCAAAACAGGGGAGTAAATTATTATTGTGCAAGAGCCAGTCCAGGGTTGTGCTGTGTACTGCCCAGGCAAAACCAGATACAATTGCAGGTCAGCTCAGGAGGGTGGGATGATGCTGTGGCCACAGCCTGCCAGTGCTCTGTCACCATCACTCACCTAGCTTCTTTAGAAGATGATGGCCATGGTCACCAGATGGCTGCTGTGAGCCACCATAGTGCAAACAGGGCCTGATGGAGCCTCAGCAATGAAGGAACAGCTCAGTGAGGCTCTGCATCAGTCTCTGCTTCGTTACTCCTCTTTTAAGTGGCTGTTTCTGATGAGACTGCATTTTGAGATGAGAATTTCACCCGAGACTATCCCAGTGAATGGCTGAGGTCTCATGGGTGGTAACAGGTCATTTAGTGCACATACAGCATCGATGTGAGCTTGATGTGAGCTGCTCCTCTGGATGTGAGCTGCTGCTTTCTTAGCTTCTTCCCCCTCAGTTTGGCTCTGAAGGAGATGGGGTGAGCACCTGTGACAAGGCAGCATGCTAGAGACCACCGAGACCCACGGCCACCTCAGTAGCAGCCCTGACTGTCACAAACTGGCCTCTCTGCTCCTGTCCATGGAGTCAAGGTCTTGAAGGTGAGCATTTTGGAACATCAAAGACCTGAAATTTTGTTGCTCAGTTGCAGTGTTTGAGGAATGCAGGAGCCTTGCTGATATGCATAAGAGGGGAAGGTTAATACAGGGAGTACCTGCAGTACTGAGTCCAGTTCTGGGGTCCCCAACACAAGGACATGGAGCTGTTGGATCAAGTCCAGAGGAGGGCCACAAAGATGATCTGAGGGCTGGAATACCTTTCCTATGGAGACAGGCTGAGAGAGTTGGGGTTGTTCAGCCTGGAGAAGAGAAAGCTCTGGGGAGACCTTAGAGCACATTCCAGTACCTGAAGGGGCCACAGAAAAGCTGGAGAGGGGCTTTTTACAAGGGCTTGTAGTGATAGGACGAGGGGGGGGGGGGGAAGACTATTCAGCTGAATGAGGAGAGATTTAGGTTAGATATTAGGAAGAAATTCTTTAGTGTGAGGGTGGTGAGACACTAGAACAGGTTGACTAGAGGAGTTGTGGCTGCCCCATCCCTGGAAATGTTCAAGGCCAGGTCAGATGGGACTTTGAGCAACTGGGTCTAGCATAAGATGTCCTGGCCCATGGCAGAGTCATTGGAACTAGATGATCTTTAAGTTCTCTTCCAATCCAAAGCATTCAATGATTGTATGAATGATGTGATTGATACCAGCAAAACCTCTTTACCTGCTGGTGGATGGTGGGGAAAACTGTAACACACCATGAACTAAGTCCACCAAGGCTGTTTCTTCTCTGCGTTTGGGAGAGTTGAATATTCCCTGGCCCTGCTGCTGTGCGAGGCTGGTTTTTTGGACTGGTGTCAGCAGATGTTGCCAGGAGGTTGAGAAGGTGGCAGAGCATCCCCAAGTCCCGGGCACAGCCACATCCAGGGCAGAGGAGCAAGGTCCTGAGTGTCAGCCTAACCTGGAAAAACTGATTTGGATGGTAGTGGGAAACAGGAGTGAAGCCTGCAATATGATTTTCATCCTGCTGGCTGCTTTCTAAATGAGCTTCATTATACACATAATTAAAGGAAGAGAGAGTTGAACTCTATTTAGTGGTGTTTTAGAGGTATTAATTTCAAGACTAAGGGCACCTGGAGATTAAATGAATTAACTCACCACTGAATCAGGTTAATTGTCATTTTCTTTACCTGAAGTGAAGCTGAAAAAGTGAAGGTTTTGTTTCAATAATAACTGAGGATATATTAAAGTAGATTCGTGAACAGAAGGAAAGTAACTGTAAGAAACAGTGAATTGGGAACCACAGCTGACATGAGCAGAGCCGGGCAGTGTCATGAGCTCCAGGGCTGGGGGGGATGGAGCAGTTGTCCTCCTTGGGGGGCAGTGGGGCCATGAGTCAGCCACCCACATTCTGAGTGAGGGAAGGGCCCCAGACACTCTCCTGCCTACCCAGTTTCCCTTTGGCTGCCTTTAAATGGATGCCTGCTGTGTGATTGGATTGGAAGTTCCCAGTTCCTCCCAGCCAGGGGTTGGAGAGCCCTGTTGACATGGGGCTTGGACCCTCTGCCAGGCACATGGATCCTGTGAGAGAAAAGCAAACATGGAGCCCAGCTCTGTGGCTCAAACATGGAGCCTCCACTTGCCCTGGCAACACCCTTCCCGCTGAGTGAAGCACTAACCCAGCAAATCTAACAGAAAATGAAGAGCCAACAGGATATGAAAATTCATCTTAAATAATTACAGGTTTTTAGGACCAGGTCTCTCTGCCAGCTGCTTTGGAGCTCTGCCTGGGCTCGGCAGGTCCCACAGCAGGCAGTGGTGTGGGCAGAATGGAGGGTGGGCAGGGATGCTGCTGAGCACAGAGACCTGCTCAGGGAGGGGACAGATACTGACGGTGGGTTTTTTTCACTTGAAGGTTTAGCCAGGCAAAGGTCCCTTCACCACACTGAAGAGAAACCAGTGGTCTCTGTTTCTCCATGCAGGAACAGCCAAAAATTGGACCCTCCATTGAGAGCTGCCCTGTACACTTTTCTGTGGTGGGGTGATTCTCCTGGACAGGAGCAGAACTGCCTTGTGCCCTTGCCATGGAGGTCACATAACCTCACTTCCTCACACCAGCCCCACTGAAGCCACTCAAAGTAGCAGTAGCCATAAGCAAACCCTCCCAGGCCTCCAATCCAGGCTGTGAATCTGCACTCCTACCCCACAGCTATGTCTGAAGCTCTTGCCTGCCCAACAGCTAACCTCTGGGTTTGACGTGCCTGATTTACTAGTGCTTGAATCTGGCTGGATATCTACAGTGTGACCTATGCCTCCATCCATCTCTTAACCACTGCTCCTACTCCTATAGGTAGGTTAAGCTTGTCAGTTCTGAAAACCTATTCTGACATGTAAGTGCAAGCTAAACACTGCTCTAAATAACAAGTATTTAGCTATAGATATATCTGTGAAAACTGATAAAATTCCTAGAGAGACATGATGCATTGATGAGTGCTTATTTTTCCATGACAGGGGTGACTGACCAGTGTTAATGTACACGAAGGACAGACAACCTTTTGGCACAGGACCTGTCTCTAAGACTTCATCTTTCAGAGTTCACAACCCCCTGTTTTTTCCTACATCTCTGTCATCACCAGACTCACTCTAATCCTGAACTAAAACTTCAGCTTCAAAACCCCTTCCCTCTTACACATGTGTTCTGCTTCCCAAAGTTTTTCCTCCAAGTCTGGTGGAAGTACCTTGCCTGATACCTCCTAGCTTCATCCTAGCCTTTTGCTTGGGCATGCCACATTCATGATGGTTACATGGGGGTGGGTAGTGCCTGTAGGACTCATTCCTCCTCTCTTACCTCCAGTTTCTAGTAGGAATAACTGTTTTTATCCCTTATGTGCATTCATTTTCATATAATTTCTATTATCCAGTCAACTTTGGTCAACTTTATTAACCATGGCAGCTCTTGTCTTGTCACCCACCACAACATACTTCTAAATTCCTGACAGGTGTAGTAGAATAGATCAGTGAGACAATCAGTGCTTGAGGAAATCAGTTTGCTTCCTCCTTCCATTTTCAGTGAGCCCTTCACAGTTCCTCGGTTGCCCAGCCTGCAGCTCACACAGTTGTTTCCATCTTCTTGGTAGCACATACTAATATAACATCATTGCATGTTCTTCTTAGATCAATTGTTCTGTCTAAAAATAAAATAAAGTCACTGACTGTATCAAAGAACCATCCTATATTAACCTGACCCAATCAATCCAGTACTATATATCCCGTTTTCTCTTTGGCTCTTTATCTTTGATCCTTCTTTCATCTAAAACTTGTTCTGTTTTCTTGTGCAATGCTGAGGTCAAGATATTTGTCCTGCAACTGCTCAGGCCCCTTTCTCCCTACCACAAATTAGAGTTTCTAACATCACAGTTGTCCAGTCGCCTGCCAAAGCAGCCAATTTGATGGATGTGTTTAACATCATCCTTCTCAAAGCCATCAACTCCCGTGTTGGTTTCCTCCTGCACTTGGATGGAGGTCAGCAGGTTCTTAAGTGCATTAAACAATAGGCTTCATTTCCATGGTGGATGCAGTCATTTTCCATAGGTACCATCGTTACCATTCCCCATTTTTCTGTTTCTGATACTTCCAACATCAGTATTCTCCTGCAAACCATGGCGAGGTACTTTGTAGGCTGTACCTCTGATACTTTGACTCCCTCCTTTCTGCATGGTGAAGAGTCATCTGTGCATAGCTTCATCTTTACCTGGATTATTCAAGAACCTTTAGGTTTTTCCTATGCAATGCCAAGCTACAAAACCTGCCTTAGGGCAATTTTCCTTGTAAACCTTCAAAAAGATCAGTTTCTTCACTGCTCGGTGGCTTCCAGCTTCTCCCCAGGAGTGTGATCTGCCTGCAGCTATGTTAGTGCCTGGTTCTGCTTTGTGCAAGAGGGCCCAAAGAGGGTTTGAAATGATTTACTGATACCACAAAACTGGTTAAGACACAGCCACAGCCCAGGAAGATACGGAGCAAATGGCCGGTAGCTTCAGTACTTCCAAAGGGCTTCATGAGGTGGTTGGACAACACATTAGGACATTGTTGTTTCACTTAACAGGTTTTGTTGGCAACTGTCTTTTTTCCTTTTGGCCCCAAAATGTGCTTAGCAGCTTGTGCAGCCCCGCCAGAGCTGGGGAGCCTTGTGCTGTTCTTACTTGGTGACTCAGTCCCCACTGGTAGGAGGGAAGTTAGGGAGACTGGCTCCATTTGGAGACCCATGTCAGGAGGTGCTGGGGTGGTGGGAGCAGAGAGACCTCCCCAGCCCTGATGTTACCCCCTCCTCTCACTCGCTCCCTCCTCCTAAATCCACTTTTGGGTGCCAGGGCAGAAAAAACAACTCCAAGACCGTTGTGGGGGATCTTCAGGAGCATATTATGCACTGCTGTTTTCTCCAGGCTCTTTGAGTAGTCTCTGTTTCTGCACTCCACCATTGCCTTAATTCCTAGTAAATCTGATGAGACTTTTTCTAAGGAACAGGTTGTCAAACCTCCTTTCCTCAGGAAAACTTTCCTTCAGACAGAGGTGAACCTTTTATAAATATGCAACAACATCATGTTTCTTCTCCTTCAAACGCATGGCCATGAAGGACCAGGGTGACCTCCCCCCCCTGCAGACAGGCTGAGCTGGGTGGGCTGCTATCCAGCTGGCTGACTCATACTTTTCTGTAGCTTCCAGCATCAAAGAATTTAAATGTTCCACTGTGCTACTTTTGACTCGTCTCCTGATGCCAACTTCAACTGTGCACACTTTACCATGACATAAATACAAGATCATTTTATCCTCAAGTTTTATTTTAATTTCCTTCTTTTTTTTCCCCCCCCTTCCAGGTCTTCAAGATTTCAGGTTCACTTTCTTAATATCTTTGCTGCAAACATTGAAGGCTGGAAGCTAACTTGCAAAATACCAACATAATCTGAAATTCACATGCAATCACATGGCTCACAGAGTCAGAAATTTAAAAATGCCTCTAAGTATTAGGGTATTCAAATCAAACAAAAATGAGGTTTACTAAAAATACTCTAAAAAGTCCAATTATTATGCACCGTTGTTATCTGAGAAGTTCTGTCATCAAGATGATATTTCATCAGCTTTAGACAGATGAGATTTCTAAAGGGGATTTCTAATTTGTGTTTGTTTTTAATTTGGGGTTTGGAACACAGCAGCAGCAACAATTTGTTTTGTTGTGTATTTATGGCTGCACATGTTTAAAATGGTAAATCTGCACTGACCTATTAGACCACAAAAGTGAAACCAGCTTCTGTATTCTCATTCCTTAGCTAGAAAAATAAACCCACAGCATGCATGTATAAAATAAATTATATTTTTACAGCTTTCAGGTTTGAGACTCAAAGACTCTGCAAGTATTTTGTATTATTGCAGCCCTGGCTTTAAAAATAAGGAAATGGTTCTTTAGCAGAAAGTGACTCTTTCAAGACAAAATGCATTTTTCTAGTTATTGCCTTTTGTTGAAACGGTATCATTTTATCCAAAATTAAAATAAATTGGATAAGGATCTTAATAGAAAGTGCAAGTTTCTTCCTTTGGGAAAGGAATGAACCAAAATACCACTGTTTTAGTTTAACATCAGTAAAGATATCTAGGTCTAAAAGACAACTCAGACGGAGCGTCAGATGATTCTGCATTGAGCACCCTGCTTCTTCTTACCTACTTGTTTTTATTGGAATCACTTCTTGTGACAAATAAAAAAGTTTTCCTTTGGTCTCTAAGCCTTAAAAGCAAACACAGGTTTAGGCATATTTGACTTAACAGAGAAAGGTGAACAGGACCTGTTCCTTGGCCTACAGCTGTGGCTCTGAAGAGAGCTTATCCAGGCAGAGCGGGGAGCCGGGCTGGGTATCTCTGGTAGCTGGATTCATTATCTGATGACAAATCCACCTTCTTTGGCTAATTTCTAAGCCCTGGACTAACACATGTATCATTTCACCCCCTCAAGTTGCTTCATGCTCCAGGAGGAGGGTAAGTTCAGCAGATGCTCCTTGAGCAGTGGCAGGTGAGACCATAGTTGACAATAACAGCCCAGCAGTCAGGGCAACCTGGGCATTTTGGGGGCAGAGAGCAGAGGTTATGGAAAATACAGCCCAATGTAAACACTGTGGACCCCCACAGAGAGGTGGGAGGGTCCCCTGGTACCCCTCGCAGGGCTGGCAGGGGGTCAGGATGAGCCAGCATGTTGAATGACACCAGTTGCAAAACTTCTCATTTCCATGAGAAGTCCTTCTGAAACATAGCTTAGGAATGTCCTAAAATAATACTTGCAGGTGGGAGTGGAAGGTGCTGACAAATCCAGGCAAAAAAAAAAAAAAAAAAGAGCTTTATTGCAAATGGGTGATGAAAGTTGCACTGACCACAACAAGGGAACACTTCTCATTACAGTGGCTGTGGCAGAGCCTCCGTGAAAATTACAGGGAATGCTAAAGCAGCCCTGGAAAGGATTCAAACAGCAATTTGCTCTTGGCATGGCCATCACGAAGAGCTGGCATCAGGGAAAGAGAGTAAGAGGGAAGCAATGGTCTTGCCCTTCTTCCTGGAGATGCCAAACCTCATAGTCTTTAGTGAAGATGCAGAGGGAAAGAATCAAAGGGGAGATTGGAGGTGAACTTCTTTGAAACACCTATGAAACTAAAGGAGTTGGGTGACTTTTTTCAGGCAGGAGTGGTGTCCTGCTTTTCACCCAGTTCTGTTTCAGAGACTGACACATCTCACTTACACGGGATATATATTTTTAAAGTATCTACGTTCTGAGCTCAGCATCTCTTCAGTGCCCATCCTCATCTCCTGTGCCAAAGGAATTGATTATTTTTGCTGCCTTCTTCAAGCCTGAAATATCCCTGAGGAATATTAGGCCAGGGCATGCACAGCCTCACTGCTGACTGAGCTTTCCCCATGTTGTCTCTGAATGATTACATCCCACTTCTAAACCCCTTTTCTATTGATTTTCATAATAACCAGCACAATTTGGCTGATTATTTTTAGTTTCTCCCATGGCTGATGAATTGCATCATCCTCTCTCTGTGCTCTTTTTAAAGAAAAATGGATAGTTTGGGAAGAAAAACATGACCTTGTAGGGGTGAAACTCTCCTGTGGTCCAGTCAGGTTGGACCCAGGGATGGGTATGGCTCTGCTCTGCAGGAGCACTCCACGCTTGCTGCACAACTGGTAATAATTTTGCGATCAGCCTACGACTGTTCCAAAAAGTAGGAACAAACGAGCTAAATCACAATTCTAGCACACTTCCTATCCTGCCTATTCCCAAAGAACGGCACGTCAGCAGTGCCAGAAGACACATGGATGATAAGTTACTAATAAATCCATTGTGTTGCTTATTTTTAATGGGCTAATAACAACAATCCGCTCCTTTTAACAGTGCAAGACTTGCATGAAAAGAAACGGTAGAGCTTGGAAAAATGTTTTATACTTGAATTGTAGGAATGGTGGTTGTAACAGTCATTAATTGCTATGATTTAACTGTAATCAGGGATCGATTGCATTTATAGCAGGTGAGAGAGCACTGTACCATTACACCAGCCGTGCTCGGTGTTGCAGCTGCCGAGCTGCACGGCTAACGGGGAATCACTAGAGGTCACTTTGATTCCATCTAAAGGAACAAATCCTGAAAGTTCTAGGGTTTTGTTTCTGCTTTCTTCTTTTTTTCAGTGAGATTTTTTTAAACGCAAACTCTTTCTGCACATGTGTTTAGTGTTTGTTTATATAAGCTCCTTGGGCCGGATTTTATCCTGGTGTAAAGAGTTAAACTTTAAAGAAGTTTATGAAGCTGTGCATATGTTTAGCAAGAGGAAATTTGGCCCTGAGTTTCATTTTTAATATGAAACAGCTTCCACTGGATTTTATATTCTTGATAACAGATGTCATTATTTAACTCTCCACAAATACTTCTGCCTTGTTAGGATCCCTACAAATAAGAAAAGAGCAGCCCCGATGTATACACTGCAAGATTTTCTAATTTTGCTGTTTACTCTGTTATACTCAAAGGTGAAATACTATTTAGTTTTGTTTTCTTCTCAGCTTTAGCTGATAACTGAAGGGCAAACATTTCCTCAATGAAAGAAAAAAAGTCCTAAAACTGAACACCTCATGATCAGGTAAAATATTTTCCTGCTGCAAAGAGCAGCTCTAATGGGAGCCCAAACTTGACCTCTTTTATACTTGTAAAATGACAATTTGCCTCCTTGGGCACCTGTAGCATGAAATACAACTTTTCTTTCATTTTGGACATCAAGGCTTCCTTGGGTCCTACCCTGCTGGTTCCTCTTGTTGTGGGGTCACAAGCACCTGAGCCCCAGGTGAGGAACCCGTGCCACAGCTCCCACCAAAATGACATTGTTGCCATCCAGCCACCTGCCCACTCAGTCCCTGACAGGGCAGGGGCTGCACAGAGACATCCCCACTGCCCTGATGAGCTGCAGCATCCTGCCCATTGCTATGAGCAGTTGGTTTATTCCTGTTTTGGGGAAAGCAAATCTCCCTTGCACCTTCAGGACCTTATCCAGGTAGGTGGAAATCCCTTGGTGGTGCCTACATCCTTCTTGCTGTGCATACATCAGTTTCTGCTGCAGACTGCTGCAGCATTGGCCAGGGCCCACTGTTGAGGTCCCACAAAGCTTCACCTTTTCCGCTGCTTCTGAAATTCTTCCACACCTGGTCGAAAGCACAAGGGATCTGATAAAACAACATGGTCCCCTGTGGTGGTGGCTGCTGGCTGCCTCCTTCCTACAGTAGCACCACCAGCTCAGTGCCAAGCTGCTTGGTGCTGACAAAAGCAAGATGACGGAGCTCATTTAAAATGAAAATGCTTCATCAAGGCTTGTCCCATGTCCTGTGCCCAGTGCAGAGGATTCTTGCCCTTGTTCTTGGGAACCAAGCCTCTCCCAGAGGTGGAAAACAGCCCTATGTGTGACAGCATCAGTTGCATGGATCGGAGCCTTTTACATCCACACACCACAAAGTAAAGGCCCAAGCAACTCCCTGGTGTCTCCATGAGTAAGTCAGTGAGCAGCAGGTGGGAGAGCTGTAGGCTGTTCTTATGCTGTGTCTGAGGCCTGAGACAGCTCCCATAGCATTGGGGCTGAGTCATCAAGACCCAGTGTGCAGACCTGGCCGTGTCATGCCCACACCCAGCTGCTTGTGACTTCTGTCCTTTCCATGAGTTGCCCAAAAACTGGGCTTTGGAGGACAGGAGGTTTGCAAGACCCCAGAGGTCCTGAGCAGTAAGTCAATGTTGAACGGGTATCAGAGCAAGCCTTCATCCATGTCTCTTCCTCACCTTGTAGAGTGGATGGTCTTGGTCTCCTGTTTTCTTTCCTGGAAACACACCACCTCTTTCCTTTGACAGTACATGGATTAAGGGAAATCTCTTTCCAGGGACAGCTCTGCCTGTACTCCATGATGCTCCTTCAGGCCTCCACGGCTTTTTATTCCCCACAGTGCTGCATGTCCCCCTCCAGATCACATTAAGTAATGTGATGAGCACCTCTCCCATGAGCATCTATCTCTTCTCCCTTCCTTCCCCCAGGGGAAAATTGAGTGGGAATAGTTTTAATTAACTACACTGTACGTGCACGGTGTTTATACCAACGCAGGCAAGGCTGAACAAGTGTGTCTCATTCTTGGAAAAGAGGCGTTGAGGTTTGTGGCTGCTCTGAAGTCCTGAGCTCGTCCCACAGTAGAGGACCAGCCCCTGAGAAAGCTCTGGCTTTGGACTTCAATGGGCTTACCCCAGCTGTGGACACAGAGAGGGGGTGAATTTGTCAACATCCAGAGCTCTGTCACTCTGCAGAGCTATGGAAAGTCTATGGGTGTCCCACACCAGGACCACTGGATGAGTCAAGGAGGCCCTAAATGTAACTCAGCACCCCACGGGGAGTCTCTGCAGAAAATGGAGGGCTGAAGTGACATTTTGGGCATGATTCAGCTACAAGTTAGGACACCTACATTCAGACATATCATTGCAAGTGTCTGTGTAAGTTCTTGCTGTCTCATCTCCCTTATTAGCCCACAGAGATCTTGTACACTCATACCCTCAGCCAGCCAATGGGTACCTACTTCAGGGGGAGCCAAACTGCCCTCCGGGCCCCACTGACTGCACTAAGAGACACATGGAAACAAAGTCAAATTCGTGTCTTAGCCTTGAGATGATTACTGCCTTGTGGGTCCTCCTTGTGACTTTTGTGTGTAGTGCGAAGTTTAACATCACATAAAAGACCAACTGACCTCTTTTTAGAAGGGACCTAAAATCCTGTATGAAACATGCCTCTTTTACATATAAAGATGCCTAATACCGGCAGTTGTGAAAGATTTAAAAACTGAACAGAATTAGTCGACCAATATATAAATAAGATGGCTTTCAAATAGGCTGCCACATAAGGGTTCTGGATCATTCTTGAGTTTCCCCAGTTTCACAGAGGAGATGTCTCAGAGTGACACACAGGCAGTAGCTGATATCTGAATTACTGTGTTTCTCATTATGTAGACCATGGAAAATGATACTCAGAGATGTTTTTCTACCTATGTCTGATGAAGGCAGAGAGACAAGCTACTTGCTCAAAATCAGAAGAAACCCCATCAAAGGGGTAAGGACCAAGCCTGGTTCACTCAAAGCACAGCATCGTTCTGGCAACTAATTTGTACTGAGGGTTTTTACTGCTTTCTCCTTCAGCTGGCATTCCTAAGGCTATTTATAGTTTCACTTCATAACCAGTGGTTAGTATTTTCAAAGTAGTCTAGCATGTGGTCACCCACACAGAAGATAAGGCTGACTCTCCTGCACTGCCTAAAAACCTTTGCCCACGATACTAATGATCTTTCTGCAAGTGACTGTGGGCAGCTGTTGGCAGAGGGCAGGGAAGATGCCTTGCTGCCCTGAGAAGAAGGTCTTGCTGAGGCCATCGTGCTCTGCATGAGCTTGTAAAGCTCTTACCTTCTCCTGAAGATTTCCCTAATCAGGATCTCATGGATTATTTTTTTCCTACTGAAATTTAGCTGCTCTTTTCAAAGTGCAGGAGGGTGCTCCTAAAAACACGAGTTGAACCTTATTGCTCTCTAGATCAAAGATGAGTATTTCATGCCTTCTCCTGCACTGTTGTGCAGTGACAAAGTTCCTGGTGACTTAAGTGGGAGGGAGGCTGTGTCCTGGGAGACAAAACTTAATTAAGTGTAATACCACAGGGCACGTAAAGTAGGACAACACAGCCTGACCTCATTTTGCCCATACATAACCCTACTGACATCAGTGGGAGCTGCATATATGCAGTCAGGAGACGACATTTGCCCACTCTTGGCTGATCTAGGAAATTCCTGCTTGCCTGATAAATTCTATTATTTCATCGTGCAATACGAAAACAAGAGATACACCGGGTAAAGCTGAGCAAACACAGCTCAGTTCCCTGCTTGTTTGAAGTTGTGGAAAGACTCCTTTTGACGCTGGTGGTTGTTGGATTGAGTCCACAGTACACAGTGATTCATAATCATTTTCCTCAATGAAAGCAAGCAGGTTGGTTTGTTGTTATTTGTGGGATCACATGATTCATTATTTGCAAATATTTGAATGGCAGTTGGACTTTCTGATGCCTGTGAACCCCATAGCTTCCAGTGGTGTTAGCACAAAATGGTTTTTCATACAAATACTGTGCCAGAACAGACTTGTTTGATACTGTACATTTATTACGCTCCTTTTTCTAGAAAAGCTTTGCAGACTAGAAAGGGCATCATTTGGCAGCGCCAACAAAGCTTGCACCAAACCCATGACTATTCCAAGAGAATTGTCCATGAGCAATCCCGAGATTAATATTTATTTGCTTTCATCACAGTCTAATAATTAAAAACAGTGCTTACTGCTGTAGAAAAAAGGACAGGACTGACTTACAGAGAAGAGGCTATCTGGGTGAGTCATGTTTCAGCTGCCTCTGCTAGGTGCAGGATGCAGGAGCAGGAGCAGAGCTCAGTGGACCTCGGAATGTCCCAGTTTTTTAACCTGGGATTTCTGAAAACTAATCTTGATTTAACTCTTGGGTTTCTTTCCTCCCAGAAGAAATATAGAGAGAATATAAAGGGAATTTCTTGGGAGACAGAACCCGATGCTGCACTATTTAGGCACAATGGTAGTTTAGTTAACAGTACCAGTTACTCAGAGGGGTAGTGGTTCTCCATCCCACACAGGACCTGACAGAAGATGGTCTCCAGCAGCCTGTTCTAAGCTGGACCATATGGGCCACAGTTGGACAAAGGACCACAAGAGGCCCCTTCCAGCTTAAACTGAAAAATGCTCATGCTCCAAAGCTCCAAACCAGCCAAAGCCTGAGCTATACCCTGTTTGTAAATTTAGCTTCCTCCACCCAGCGAAACCCTGTGACAAGTCTGTGACATAGTACCTGCGTGTGATGATACCAAAAGTATGTTCCTGTAATTGTATACAGATTTATCATCCCTTCCCTTGCAGCAAATACCATCAAAAGACTCAAGGTTTGGAACAATACAGCATTCCTGAGTGTATTTTTCCTGTGAGCACATCTGCTTTTCACAGAAGACATCGTAGTGTCCCAGAGAGATGGTTCAGACAAGCATTGCCCCACCAAGGGGGTGAGGAAGGGGTGCCGGTGCTGTCCCGAGAGCTGAGTGAGGTGGGCAGAGCTGCACAAAGCACACGTTGCTCCCTCAGAATCCCTGGTCTCCTGCCCACATCTGAGCCCTCCTGCCCTTGGGCAGCAGCCAGATGCGAGTTTGGTGGCCAAGGGACCCTTCACGGTCACGCCACACAGAGCATCCCTTGTCACCTCTCCCCCTTGCTAATACAAATTGACATTTTTTTACACCAAACTGAGCGAATCTAATATTTATTTCACATTTAGGTCACAGGACATCAAAACAAATATTTTTACCCCAAACAGATCTCCTGACCTTGTGGTTTCACTTCCGATTTGCAGCAATATATATTTTTTATATATATATATATTTGCAGTAAAAGAGCTGACTTGGTCTGACTTAAAAATGGAAGGACAAGAAGTTATATAGGGTCCTGCACTGGGCTTCAAGGTGACAGCACAACTCCCTGTGCACCTGGACAGGGAACTGGAACCAGGACAGGATTATTAAAGTCAGATTTTCTGGATTTGCTTGCTTCTCTTCAGTCCTGAAAATGAAAATTATTTAAATATGTAAGCCTAAAGATTCTAAATGCAACATATTAAAAATTATATTTACCAATCTTGACCTAAACAGTGCCTGTGAGCTTCATGCTGCTCCCATTAAAACCTGAGGCAACCCCATCGCTCGTAAAGATGCACTTTTTAAAGATGGTTTTTGCCTTTCACCCTGTGTAGGCCAAGGATGGCATTAACACCACTTAACTGAAAGCTCTGAAATGTTCAGTACATGGAAAATTGACCTTTTTTTTTTTTGTAAAGTTTGCACTAGTTTTAAGGCAGAAACTGCTGAAGAGAGAATTTCAAAAGCTTAGGAAATCTAGTGGTCCCTTATGGCTTGCAGTAATGAGTAAAATAAAATGCTCTTTCTGATTTCCTTCCCCCTGTAATTGAAATATATGTTGTACTGGAGCTGTAAAACTGCTGCCCAATTATCACCCAACCAAGCTGATTTACATCACCTGCTCAACCTCAGTGTGCTGTGAAATGCTCTGGAGGGCCAACATAAACACATTTATAGCCTGGTAGGATATGCTGAGCGCTCAATATGCAGATAATGATGTTATATATGGATACATACATGTGCATATATATATTCAACAATATAGCTAAGAAAACTTTCATATGTGAGGGCACAAAGAGCTGCTGGCTGTGGCACACCATGGCTACCTGGATGTGAAAGACCTAATTTACTCCAGTGCTTGGCTTGGATTTTAATTGCAGGGTGGATGTGAACGTCTTTTCCTGGTGCATCCAAGCTTCCCTGATTTACCTGAGCACTGGGGCACTGTGTGAAAGACTGGTTAGGTAAACACAAAATAGCCTCAATCTCATTAGGGTCACTTCTCACATTGGCTTGGGTGGGGGAGGCTGGGGAGGACAGGCAGCTGCTGATGGGCTGACTTCCAGGGCATTTCTGTCTCAAAACCCTGCCAAATGAGTTGGCTTTGCAGAGCCACGCGGTATTTCGCAGGTAAATGATAGACTGTCTGTGTGGCACTAGGTGGGAGAAGGTGGACGTTGCCACCATCACATGAAGCAGCACGGACACAATTCCTGCTGTGTCTGAAAGGTTCCATGCTGAACCCCATAGGACCGAGCACCAGGCTCCCCATGACACGTTTCAATGTCATTTGGTTTAAAAACACAGAGCTGAGAGTGTGCAATAGGAATGTCATCACATAACAGACATTTCAGGAAGTCTCTGTAATTTCTTTAATTATTCAGACAACAGAGCACAAGGATAATAGCTTCAAGTACATTCTTATACATTATTTTAACAGTAATAGATATGTATTTAGTCATAAACTATTCTGTAGCCACCACTATGTGTACATTTTATACAAACTATTGCCATACTCGGACCCTGAAAACAGACGGTGACATCTCCTAGACGTTTTGCACAATGTTATGACAGTACATCCTTCATACGAGAGCTGCAGCTAGAGGTTGGATTGGTCCATCTAATGAAGCACTTCTAACGCATACCACAGAGGGGTGATCCAGACGTGAGGGGACGAAGGGAGGGATGTCATAAATCCATGGTGAGAGGGAGGCATACAGTCACTCCAAGTATGTTTGATGGAGAACACGGCACAGCATCTCTTTGCTTGGGGCAACAGGTTGGTCCTAGTATAAGACATCATCTTAACTTCTCTCACATCTCAAAGCTCTGAGCTTGTCTTGGCCTTTCAGTGAAGATTAAATGTGGTGATGTCTGATATGGTCCCTACTGGGGCACATGCCCTACCCTGACACAGATGCGAGCTCTGGTCTAACAGGTCATTTACATCTCAGTTGTGGTTGAGAACAAAGACCCCAAACCAATGGCTCTAAATTTGTTCACTGACAACCCTAAACACCTCCACTTCCTGACATCTTGAGAAATTAGGTCCAGCACTGTTGTATTTTCAGTGTAAAGACTTTACAAAATGACAGCCATTGTCCGGAGACAGAGGTAAGAGAGCTCAGATGCCCAGACACTGCCATACAAAGGCCAGACTCTTACAGCAGAGACTCAATGGTTCCACAATCACATTTTTACATGCCCCAAACCAGCCGTGTTTGCAGCCCCCGACACACCAGCAGACCTCAAAGACACGGAGGCAGCAGAGTCCAAGCCAGTTGGGTGGCAGGTCCCTGGCACCCACCAAGTGGTCCACAGTCCTCCGTGATGGCATTAGGGTGGCTTGGTTCCCATCCCAGCAGTCCACACGGGTGCTGCAGCATGCCAGCAGTTGCACTGAAGTCTCACCATCCCAGCCATGGCTAAGCTTCAGAGGCTGGAGGCGGCCCTGGACTAGAAGCTGCCAGGAAGGAGAGACCACATCCATCTGTTAGGGCTTGATACAGAGGTGCTCATGCCTGGGACCTGGCCACCAGCTCCTGGCTCTTCTCCAGAACCTCCCAGGTTTTGAGTGTGGAAGAGCATGGTCTATGCTCTTCAGAGGTGGCCCCAAGCAAGGACATCCCTGGAGGCCAACTGGAGCTGCCTTCCATCCCAGCAGAGGATGTGGCTGCATCTCTGAAGGAAAAGGCTGCCCGATGGATGAACATCCTAGACTGGCGAGTAATGGGAACCAAAGAAAAGGTGAGAAGACATTCAAGGAAAGCTCCCTTCTGGCACGGTCCTGTTGCAGACGTGTGCACACACGCACACACAATGTTTTGCAAAAATTTTTAAGGGATCCTGGAAACCCTCTGGGGAGGTGCACGCAGCACAGCAGAACCTCACTCATCAGCACTCTGTGAGGATGAGCCCCTCGGTAGGGCTTGGAGCTGGGACCAGGGAAGGAGACGCAGTGCTGGCCCCACTACTTGTCTCCTAAAACATATCTCCAGTATGCTCATCCATTGATGGCCTGAGATGGACTCTGATGCATTACAGCTATGGAACATCTCTCAAAAAAATGAAGAATTTTTTTATCACTTTTTTTTTGTTTGTTTGCAAAAGGTGTTTTGTTCTTTTCTTGGTGGCCCCAAGCCCCACACTGTAACTCAGGCAAGGTGGCCGGTAAAATCCGGTGGCCAGTAAAATCCAGTGGCCAGCTCGTTCTTCCAGCATCAACCACATGAATCACAGTTAATTCACCAAAGTCAGTGTTGCTCCCCCAGATTTTCATCTTCCAGGCACCCAAATTAAAGCCGGTTAAAACTCTGGCACTGCCGCAAGGGGAAGGCAGCTGCTGCCTTCAGATTGACACGCTGCAAAAGGGCAAACTTGGTTGAACAGCCTCAGAAATAATTTTTAAGAGATGTCTGTGGTCTCTGGACTGGGGCTCCGGCAAAGGGAAGCGCGTCTCCTGGGTTGCTCATGCAAATAAGTGAGGTTCTACTGTTAGTACAAGAGATTCCAGGTTATGAGCGGATGTGATGGATTCGTTTCCTTAATTAAAGTACCAAAATTAAAAATCATAAGCAACACATCTAAATAAAGTAACGGGCACTCCTTTAGGCATCATGTTTCCTAAACCAATAAGCAAAAAGGAAAAAAAAAAAAATGGGATGCACCAGGAACTCTTAGTTATTATATACTAACCAGACTGTGCATGGCACATTTTATTTCTATAAAACTATTAAAACTATTACAAAATATTCAAAAATACATTTTAGTAAATTTACAGCAGTTATTTCTCAATTTATTAATGCAAAACATCCTTTTCTCCCCTCTGTACAAACTACTGTCTCCATCATCACAGAATTGCCGCCATGTGCGCTTTTTAAAAAATATTATTTTCTAATAAATTTTTTTTTGAAGTTAAAAATAACAAAGTTTCTTACGGTTTTTGCAAATAAAAAGTTTGTGTAACAGTCTTGACTTCCATGAGTGTGGCCTAAATGGTGTTTTTTACAAAACAAAACATGGAAAACACTACAGGAAATGACGTTACATCTGAAACTATTTAAATTAAAATAATATATTCTCATATTTTACACTATTTCAAAAAACGAAATGTGATTCAGTTCAGCATTGATCTCTCAAAAAAATCTAATTTACAATTCTGTGTATAAAAATATAATTTACGGACCCCCATGAAGTTTGTCCTTTTTTGTGTGGTTGGTTGTTTGCTTGTTTTTTAGACTTGCTGAAATGAAGGAGCAATGTAATGGAGAGATGGGAAAGTACAGAATTTTCCTTTCTGAAAGTCAGGACACACATGACATGTAGAAAAATAGACTCTGCGCAGTTTTGCTTGGCCTCACAAAATAATTTTTTTCCCTGTGAATACAGTTCACATGATAATAAATTATCAAAGAAACTATTTAAGGCTCTTGAAGGTCCGGTTCATATCATTTAAAACATCTATTCAAAATACCAAAGAAATAAATATCCAGGAGAGGAGGAAAAAAAACAGCAAAAAAACAAAACAAAACAAAAAAACCAAAACAACAACAAAAAAGAACAAATAAAAATATATATATATTTATAAACTAAAGAGAACAGAACTTCCTGGGGTCTTTGTTTCCCTTAAAGTCTACTTTGGACTGTCCTACTTAATTATTATTATTTTATTATTATTATTTTTAAGTCTTTATCCGTGCTCTCTTTAAAAAATATGTAATTATTTCCTTTTTTTTTTTTCTTTTAGGTTTTTCTTTTCTTTTTTTTTCTTCTTTTTTTTTTTTTCTTTTTCTTTTTTTTCTTTTTTCCTTCTTTTCTCCTTTCTCTCTCTCTCTCACTCTCTTTCTCTGTGTCTCTGTCTCTCCCTCGGAGGCCAGCAGGTGGCCAGGACAGCTCGGGATGCCCTCAGCTGGACGGCACCACCATGCCCAGCGGGTGCAGAGAGTCACTATCCAGCACCCAGCTGCCGATGTGGTAGAGGAGGCGAGAGTACCAGTGGATGCCGGGGGCAGTGGGGGCATCCACCAAGGCCCCCCCAACGGAGGGGCAGAGGGTGGCCAGCATCCCCTGGAGCAGGCGGAAGGGAGCAAACGCCCAGTGTGCCCAGCTGTGCTCCTCGATGACGGCGTAGCAGGAGGCCAGCACCCGGTTGATGAGGATGGTGCCCTGGGCGGTGAGCGGGGCGTAGGCCCCCGAGGCCTCCTCCCGCAGCGAGACGCTGTGCACAGCTGCTGGCAGGAGCTGCCGCCCACCCTCGCCCAACACGTAGACCTGCTGGCCCGGCCGAACGCGGCTGGCGAAGAGCGCCCGGCTGCTGAGGGTCCCCTCCTGCGACTGGTTGTGTTGGGGGGCCACAAAGAGGAGGTGGGCGGCCGTCAGCAACAGCTGGGCCCGGGGCTGCCGCGTCTCGATGACATAGAAGAGCTTGTGGGAGCCGTCCTCCCGGTCAAGGAAGGCGAGGAAGTCACTGTAGAGCAGACGGCCCTCTGCGTCAGCCACCAGCACCCGGTCCCCGGGACTCAGGTCCTTCACCAGCTTGGTGCCGCCTTGCTCCAGGTGCACTGTGGCCGAGCCAGGGAAACAACCCCCTGATTTGGCCGCCACCGAGTTTTCTGTGCAAGGAGAGAGGCACAGTGGGGTTAGAGGGGGCACCTGCCTGGCTGGGGTATGGGGGCATAAGGGTATGCCACTTCCCCAGCCACCCCAACCCACCCAAGAGTGCAGGATGTGGCCTCACTCCCACCCAAAATTCCTTCACCCTCATGTACCAGTTGGCCCATTTGCTCTCAGTGGGTCACATGAGAGTCCCCTTCCTGTCAGATTTGAGTTGGTGCATCTCCTTTTGGATTAGGAGTTGAAGGGGCTCTTTGTCTCGTTCAGGAGATGGGCCAAAATATTTCCCCTGGAAAAGCTGTTTCAGGACATACCTATTCTGGAAGAGCCTCCCACTTGGATACTGTTTGCCCTGGGCCTGACACCTGATGTGGGATAACTAGCAGGTTTTCGAAGCCAAGCGATTATGGTTTCTCCTCCTCCAGGTGACTGTCCATGCTCACACTGCCCGGAGTCCCTGCACAGCTCTTAATCAAGGAGCCCGTCTAGGGCAGCAGGAGGAGGCTTTTTCCCAAGGACCACACCAATTTGCACATCGCCTCACTGGAAAGCAACAGCCCATATTTCCTAAGCCCCCCTCCATCTGCCTGTGCGTGACCCTGTGTTGCCCCCCAAGCCCTCACTGCCCTCCTGCTTGTCATGGCGGCTGCTGGGGCACATGTCATCCCCTATAACATCCCTGCCTGGCACTTCCACTTTTCTGGTTCACTCCCCTTTCCAGAAAAAAAAAAAAAAAAGCATCTCCTTTGCTTCTCCTACCCCACTGGAAGAAGGACGCTGTTCCCTGTCCCAGGACAAGTGGTCCTCAAGCAGCCCCCCCACCTGTTCCAGACCCAAACACATCCTGACTTCACCTCCTCCAGCTTTCAGAGTTACTCAGAGTTTAGCTACTAAATGCAGTTGCCACTGCTGCTGCTTTACAGTCCTCCTGAGAGTAATAATCTCAGGTTTAGAGATAGCAGAAAGAGCAATGAGATTTCTGACCTCTCTTGCAAATCCCTTCTGGAAGCTGAGCCACGTGCAGGGCAGTGTGAGAGGGCCTCTGCCCTGTTACAGGCTGGTCTCTGACTTAGCCAAAGGGACTCCTTGTGTTCCTAAAAGCTCGGATTTTCTGTGTATTGGGTTGTAGCCCACGGTATGTCATGCTAGCAAGTGTCTTTGCTATGTGTTGACATTCCTCGTTCCTCGCCCTTCCTCCCCTGGTTTCTCCCAGTTACTCCCTACACCAGCTTAGAGTCCTGGTGATTTATCTGCTAAAGGTGGTCAGATTTAAAATTTTGCCTCTGTGGCTGGTACTGAAGCTCTTATGATTTAAATAAACCTTTGGAGTGTCTCCTAATTACTCTCTCAGGAAGGACAGGAAGGGTGAAAATTAGGCCGTTATTGATTTGCTAACGACTTTATCACTTCTCCTTCAGAAATGAAGCAGCAAGATCTCCAAGGCCTCTTCAGGGAGGACATGGCAACAAACAAGCTATGTGCTTTATGTGGAGCCCTCGGCTAGCAAACTACACCTTCCTACAAGCTGGCGGTAAAGGTCTGGCTTGAGCTTTGTTTGCATATTCAGGGACTTGATGAATAGATCTAGTAGTGTAGCAGCTCTACAAACATGCCAGTGAATTGGCAGAGGTGTGAAAATCTGCTTCTTTGAGCAGTGCTTGTTTGGGTTCTCTAATTAAAATCCAATAAAGGATCTGCATTGTCATTCTGATTCATGTAATAAATGCAGACACTCTTGGAAGAGAGGACACTTCCATTTTTTTCCCAGCTTCTTCCCCCCCTTTTCTCCCCCTCCCTATTTGTTCAGGTGCAGAAACCCTATGTGCCAATTCACACACATACTCTCCAAAAAACCCAGGACCTTCCAAGCACTATTTGCACAGCAGAGCCACTTTTCCAAGGCACTCAAGATCTGTATTTGAATTTTAAATGTAGAAGCTTGCTCTAAATACTTGCTGTAGCGCATTATCAATGTCCCTTTTACTACCCCTGCCTCTCCCTCCTCTGTCCTGGTGACAATAATTCAGGCCTTGGGGGGACTCTTCTTTGCATTCCAGTCTCCGGGATCATACTTTTTGCAAACAGAGATCTAGATAAAGAATCTTCCTGCCTGGCATTATGGGGTTTAATCTTCTCATAAGGTGCACTGTCATGAAACAAAGTTTGGACAGTTTGAAATCAGGCTGAGTGGATGGAATTCAAGCCTGCTCCCTTGCAGCCCGCCTGGTACAGTCACACGACCCTGCATGACACCCTCTAACTATTGCCTCACAGTCCGTGTGTGCCGAATCTCAATGAGCAGCTTGGTGTTACTCCTCTCCTATGAAATACCCGTGGGGGTGGATTAGGGGGTGCTCTTGGGCTAAGGTCATTGCATGCCACAATCGGACACCTTGCTCTATAAAGCCCATCTTGGCTCTTGAAAGGGATGTTTCATATCCCCGCACGGCTGACAGCTTTGCAGGGCCTCCTTTGGGCTGGAAAGCACCAGGGACGTGAACAAAAGTGAGAGCGGGCTCTCAGGACAAAGCCCACATGGACCCACCTCGGCTCAGCCCCTGGGGAGCTTTGGGCTGGGGCGGGAGGTGGGATGAGACCCTCTTGCAGACAGGCATGGCAAGGTCATTCCCTGCAGTGGGGCTGCTGTTTTTTGAAGCAAACAGCTATATTTAAAGAAAGCCCATTATTTTCTTTTGCAAGCAAGCGTTTCTCAACACTTCCAGCAGGCTGCTGGGCTAGGGGATGATGTTGAACAGCACTTTAGCTGCTGTGCTCCCCGGTGGAGGAAGATGGAGGGCGGGGGGCGGGGGGGAGGCTGGCACTTGCCAACTGTTTTGCTCAAAAAAAGCGTCACGAAAACGAACTCGACGAGTCTGGGTTTTCTTGCAAGCTGTTCCCGGGTTGAGACAGCGTGTGGCGTTGTAAGCACAGGGGAGGGGAAAAAATTATATGTATGTGTATCCCTATCTGGGAATTTCCTAGCGGCTACCGCTGCAGAAGGCAGGGGACCACGTTTCTTATTTATTTTCCTGGCTGGCTCCCACTCCGAGATTAGCGATCGCGAGTAAGGCGTGCAGCCAGCGGGGCGGCTGGAGACGGCCACGAGTGTTTGTGTTGAACATGCTCTTTGGATGGGAAAAGCAGCAAATCCCACGGGGGGAGGAGAAGGGTGTGTGGCTGCGGCGCAACGCTCGTGGGAAGGCTGGGCAAAAAAAAATCACCCAAATAAATGCTGTCAAAAAGTGCTGCAGCTGACCGGGAGTTTTACCCTCCCCCTCACCCCCCATCCCCTTTTAATTTTTTTTTTTTTTTTTTTCTCTTTTCCTTCCCTTTCCCACCCCTGCACTGGCAGGATCACTAAGAGTCGGGGGGTAGGTAGGCTGCGCCTTCTCCTCCGCGCCCCTGGAGGAGCCCCGGCCGGGCGGGCAGGACTGATGGGGACATTGTGGAGCGGGGTGGAGGAAGACTGGGCGGCACCGGGCAGGGAGGGGAAGGCTCTGAGGGGTTGAGCAGTGGCCACAGGGTCCTCCCAACCCCGACCTGTCCCTGGGCAGGCTGTCCGCCTTACCTGCTTTGACAGAGCAATGAATGTGCGCCTTGGACTCGTAGTAGACCCAGTCGAAGCCGGCCTCGACGGCCAGGCGGGCCAGCATGCCGTACTTGCTGCGGTCCCGGTCCGAGGTGGTGATGTCCACGGCGCGGCCTTCGTAGTGCAGGGACTCCTCGGAGTGGTGGCCGTCCTCGTCCCAGCCCTCGGTCACCCGCAGTTTCACCCCGGGCCACTGGTTCATCACCGAGATCGCCAGGGCGTTCAGCTTGTCCTTGCAGCGCTGCAGGAATACAGGGACACGGGGAAGGGCTCATTGACGGGGGGGAGATACTGCTTCAGCCAGGAGCAGACACCCCCCTTCATCATCTACCCCCCAGACCCCCCCCGGGCCGCATCCTGCCCCCTCCCTCCCCAGCCAAACAGGCTGCAGTCGTGTGTGTTTCTCGCTCTCCCCCCGCCCCGCAAAATACTTAGCATGATGAGCCGCGCCAGCCCTGAGCATCTTGTCCCCCGCTGCCAGGAAGGGACGGGGAGGCAGGTAAAGAAGAGGAGGATGAAACTTGTGGACACAGGAGGAAGAGGGGGTTAAACACTACGAAGGCCCACAGGGAAGGAGCTGCCCCCTCCATCGGCACCTGCCGCAGGGGTAGGGGGACCCCTCCGTGTGCCGGAGGACGCCCCCGCCCCATCACAGGTATTGGGGATTGAGTGTGTCGGTTCAAAGGCACCTGCACGGAGCAAATTCCTGCCTCTAAGTGCCCTGTCCCCTTCCTGAGAGCGAACTTTCTGCCGAGAACAAACACTCGCCATGTATCTCGGAGTCACGGTTTCCCCCCCGGAATGTCTCTTCGGGTCTTTTCAGCTTAATTCTGTGTTGAAAGGGGTCTCAATACATATTAACAGCCTTTATGTGCGGGAGGGAGGGGTGTTGTGTTTTTTTTTTTTTCTTTTTCTCTCCCTTCGCCCATCACTCATTAGAGCCCTCAAAGCAGCATGGGTTGGAGCATTCACTCCGCTTCAAACATACATCCGCGCTCGCCTACAAAGCCGTGCAAATCCATACAATAATATAGCTCTTAGTGGGAAGATGAAAAGCAAGGGAGGGCCAAGGAGGGAAGTTAAGCGAAGCAGGGATGCTATGCAAGCTAGGAGACCCTTTGTGTGGAGTGAAACGTTTTCTAACTCGGTAGAGAAGCACTTCAGGGTTTTCCACCACTCCAGAGCCGCGGGCCTTCCCCGGAGCTGAAGCGGGCTCAGCAGCACCGGGGGCCTGCGGGGACCGAGCAGATGAGGGCGGCGGAGTGTGAGGAGGGGGGGGTGTGCAGCGGTGGAGAGGGGTGAGCTCTAAATGAAACTCTGAAAGTATTCCAGTCTTAGCTAAGGTGGGAAATAAACAAGCCGACGGCAGGGGAAAAAGGACTCGTAGTCCCCCAGAAACAGAAAATCAGCACCGAAAACATCAGAGCTTGACTAAAGGTCCAAAGTTAGAAACACACACGCTGACAACTTTTTCACTCCCTTTTTGAGATGAAAATAACTCATGGCTTATGCACGATGCGCTCGCTCGATGCAAATATCGATGTGGATTAAAACCAGGCACGATGCAGTAAGCTGCTCTTCCCTCACTTGTGCTGGCCTGACCGGGATGCTTGGCCTTCTGCAGGACCATTCTCCTCAGTGTGCTCCCAGCACACCCAGTAGCAGACAGCAAAGGCCCTCTTTCCATAGCTCCCAGAAAGGCAAAGCCCATCCATTATCCCGACGACGCTATTTGCAGGGACGTGACAAGGTTGCTCAACAAGAAACTTCCCATGTTGTGTATCAATAGCCATAAAAAGCAATTCCAGCAATACACAGGTCCCCGAGAGATATAAAACTCAATCGTGAGCTCACTTTGGACTCTCTGGCCTACACTTTTCTGGAAAGAGTCGGTGTTTGGGTTTCGGCATCGTTCCCCGCAACAAAGCGCAGCAGCACAAGGAAGTTAAGTTTGATTTCCCGCCCCCCCCCCTCCCTCGCACACCTGGGAAGATGGATACGCTCCTCTACTGATTTACAGGGGGAAGGGGCCGAAGGATCAAACGTCTCAGCTACTGATAAGGGGACAGCCCTGCGCGGCACGGCGGTGTCTTGCCCGGCGCGGACGAATGGGCAGCGGTGGGGGCAGCGGTGCAGGCAGCGCCGAGGGGCTCAAGCCGCTCCGGCCCTGCCAGCATCAGCTCCCGGCTTCAAGCGAAATAAAGAAGAAACGACCTCCTAAAGGACTTTCCTCCCTTTTATACTGCCTGAGCTGGATTGTCAGAGTCAAAAGCCGTGAAGCCCAGACTATTTATTAATTCATTGGGTCGTGTGCCACAAATCAAGCCCAATTCTGTTCAGCCACCGTGAAGCTCAGCAGGGCTGCCCCCACTAACGCTTTGTGTGAAGGCAAAGTTGTTCAACAAGCCCTCTCCTGCCAGCTCTTAATCTCTTCACAAATGAATTGCTTGAAGGAAACACTTAACAGGTACCTGTCAGTGTAAACAACCTGGTGGGCTTCCTAAACGCCAAGTTGATCTCTAAATTCCTCACATCACGCACAGGTTGTGTGCCTGCATTACACGAGATTGCTATTTTATTTCATACAAATTCCAGCTTTATCGTACTGACCTGGCCTCCTTATCTCTCCCCCGGATCCAGCCAATGGCGCGGATGGGGGGGAGGGAAGGGGGAACCTTCAGCAAACTGCTGTTGTCACCTGCGAAGTTGAGAACCTGACTTACCTACCTCTGTTTGCGTGGGTTTTTTGGTGTGTTTCCCCCTCCCCCCCCTGCAGTTAATATTAACTAGCGGCTAATGCATTCGGCAACTATTCTGCACGTTTAACGATTCTATTCAGGGAAGATCTCTCCATGGTTGAAGGGCTGTGAAGCAGGCGTTTAGAGCCTGGGATTAAATAAGAGATTGCTGGCCAAGGGAGGGAGGGAGAGAAAGCAAGGCAGGGAGGTGGGCGGCAGGACGGCACCTCGGGGCGCTGCAGCCCCGGCGGTGCCCGGGGGACGATGGGCAAGGGCAGCCTCTCCCCCCTTCCCCAGCCCCTCTCCGCTTCCCCGCTCTCTGCTTCGCCGAGGGGTGCCGGAGCCCGGCTTGGTCCTTCTTAGCCGCCGGGTAGCTGGCGTTGCGGCCCCGCCGTCCCCGCTGCCCTCAGCCCACCTCCCCCCCTTTGTGTCTAAGGAGCGGGATTAAGCACTGAAGGAGAAAAAAAAATGGGGGGGGGGGGGGGGGGGTGTGGAAAAAGAAGAAGAAGAAAAAAAGAGAAGTATTTGTTTTCGTTTCGTTCGTCTGAGGGAAGTTGACAGAAGGTCAGGAGTTCAGATGCTGCCAGCTAATGCAGCGAGAGCGGCCAGCCGCGTAGCCGGCGCGGCGTGCCCCGGGAGAGCCGCGGGGCCGGGGTCAGCCCGCACTCCGCCCCCGGTCTGCAGCCCACCTCTCCCGACCTGCTCCCGGCTCCCCAAGGCCCGCAGCCCACCTCTCCCGACCGGCTCCCGGCTCCCCCCCTCTTCCCGCTCCGCCGCGCACACGCACCGGCGCAGACGCGCAAGGGAGGGATGCGCCGTGCCCCGGCGGGAGCCCGTCTCCCGCGGAGCCGCCGCCGCCGGGCTGCGAAGGGAAGGGAGAAACCCGAGCCGCCGCGATCGATACGCGAGGGGAGTAAGTGGAGCTGAAAATGCGAGAGATGCGGCTGCCTCGCCGCACGCCTCGCACCGGAGGCAGCGAGGGGCGGAGGACCGCGGGTGAGCAGAGGGGCGCGGATAGCGCCGCGCCCGAGCCGAGGACCGACAGCCGCTTCGCACCGCTCCGCGCCCCTGCGCGGGGCAGCGGCGGGCGGGCCGGCAGAGGCGCGTCGCCGCGCTCGGAGGTACGGTGCGATTTAAGGTGGTCGGGAGGAGATGGTGGCGGCCGCCGGTCCCTCGCCCCGGGAGACCCGGCAAACGTGCAGAAAATCAGGCCGAGGAACGGGGAGAGTTTGGGAAATTCCACCCCCCACCCCCCCTTCCTCGCGTCCACTCCCCGCCTAGTCCTTCCAGGCGAGTCCTGTTCTAGCACTGAAGGTGGGGCTTAAATGTATTAATATTAAAAAAGCGCTGTTGACCTATATTTGGAGGAAACCCATTTCCAGTGTCTAGATTGCATGTAGTTTCAGAAACTCCGGGATTGGCAGAGCAATTGACTTCACCGAGCTCTCTGTTGAGCATGAATAATAATTATGGGGTGACTCTCGGAGAGGTTCTCTGTCTCTGTTTTTTTGTTGTTGTTTTTTTTTTTTCTTCATAAAATGGTTCCGCAATCTGATTCCACCCGATATCTAATATTTACCCAGTTGTAAATCTTGTGCCATCAGATTTTTTAAAACAGAAGGTGATGCAATGCCGATAAGTTGCAAGTCCCTCCCCTATGGAAGTACCAGAGCATTGGTGGCGAGCATCCTTAAAGAAATATCAATATATTTACGCTCTGATGGGCACAATTGCAAATGATGGTATTGCAATACGAGCTATATAATACGGAATCAGGAGAGGAATGGTCGATCCGGCTTCGGCTGCCTTTTGTGAGTGCACCACTGCATGCCTACTAAATTTAGAATATGCTCGCGAGGAATATTAATAATAATAATAAAGGTTAAAATGAAATGAAGCAAAAAAATATTAAAAAATCAAGTCATTAGTCGTAGCAAGCGAAGACTGCGTTTGTAATAATGAGTGAGTGGCCTGGCGGTCACTATACACTTGGGGTCCTCTGAGCTGTATGCAATTCGTTTGATCAAAGTGCATCCTTGGGGACAAATGCAAACAGCAATCTCTAACCAAGTTACAGGGAACGCCATGGCACAGTAAGGACTGCTAAGTATCACACAGATTCCCCCACCAAATATCTAGATAGCTCCAGCTCCAGCCCCTGCTAACTTGTCTGGATAGATGGTATTTACATTCAATGGGGGAAACTAGCCGAGTTTGGAGGGGCGGGGGGGAGGAGGGGGAGAGGGAAAGGGGGGGCTTTCAAAAATACTAAGACAGATGCGTCCTTTAGGATTGCTCAGAGAGGTTAACAAACACAAATACAGGTATCTCTGTGGCTCTACCTGAGTCATCAGTCTGTCAGCTCCCGTGTTCTCTTCATCCTTAAAAATAATGTCAGGGTTGTAATTTGGGGTTAGTTCTTTAAATCTCTCGGAGTTTCTTGTGATCTTCCCTTCATATCTTCCACTGGCCCCTAGGGTCTTCTCTGCCACATTGGGAATAAACTGCTTATAGGCTAAAGGGGTCAGCTTTTTGGGGTGTCTCCTTTTTCCAATGCCCCTGCCTGGTCCACAAGTCAGCCCAGAGGAGACTAAAAGAGCGCAGATGAAGCCCACCAAGAGAATTCTTGTCAACAGCAGCATTTCGTCCATTGAATCCAATTACTTCAAAGCTCTCTGTGCCTATCCCTGGCTGTCTCTCTAGTGCTCTCTCTCCTCCTATGTCCTTGTCTGCTTTCTGAATCGTATACTATCCACCGATCCCTAGCAAGACAGGTGCTGGAATGGCAGGCTTTAGGTCGCTGATAACGGAACACATCGGAGTTTGGTCGGGAGACAGCAATCGAGAGACAAAAAAAGGGTCTGATTTTAATGGTAGCAAAGCAAGACGCTTGTGAGAGGAGTCTGCCTTTAGTTCTATATTATAGCTGCCAGGGCCGAGAGCTGATTGGCCAAGGCGAGACAAGCTTGTCTTCTGATGTTTTAACCCTCAAAAAGGCAACAAATTCTTGAAAGATTTTTTTTTCCCTTTTACCTGAAGGGCTTGGAGCTGAGAGGGGCGGAGATCGCGCTTTCTTGGGATAACATCAATTACACGCTGTTGTGTTTTTTTTTCTTCTTCTTTTTTTTTTTTTTTTTTTTTTTTCAAAAACTTTCTTGGCAGAATGGTACATTTGTCAGCAAGAGGAACAGATGCCTCTGTGAAAGAGAGAGAGAGAAAAAAATAAGATTAGCAGGCTGCCTCAGTGCAAGTCAAGTTTCTGAGGACAGTTGCGGTTAAATAAAATGCCGAATTATCGGGGCCCCTTACAAATAGAAAGGAATTGGGGAAATATTAAAGCCCAGGGGGGGGAATAATGCCGTTTAAGAGCGCACCCACCTAAGTGGCTTTGTAACAGGTTTCTTCCCCCTGAAGAGAGAGATTGCTATCCCTCCTCAAGACATACATTTTTAAACACACTCGCCTTTTAGCTGATAAATGACTACTTTAAAGGCAGAAGCAAGTCAGTCTGATGCGAGGCGTCAGTTGTATGAAGTTAGCGTGTCTGACCTGTGTATCACACAACTGCAGTGTGGAGAGAGCTAAATGGCACTTAAAAAAACCCCAACAAAACCCAAACAAAAAACCAGGACTAGCACCCAGTTTAAAATAATATTGTATTTTCAGAGGTGCATGAAAAGTCAGCTTATTAAAAATAGATGGTCTCCCGAGCACGCTGGGGCTGTATTCTTTGTTTCTTTGGTCGAAGTCGGAGAGGAGCGTTTTAGACTCTTACACCTCCTTGCGGGGTGTCATTAAGTTTTTGAGAAAAGCATAGTGTTGAAAGCATCCGCAAACACAATTAACAGAGATCGATCCAAGCAAAGTGAATGGAAAGGGGATAAGTTTAATGTTAAATTAATTGTTATCTCATGCAGCGTGGCAAGTGATGTCTTTATCCCGATCTCCAAAAGCTACTAATCAGACAAAGGTGTTGAGAGACGAGCAAAATTGCAGAGATGAGGCTGATAGGGCAGGTTAGACAGAAAAGCAGAGTCCCATATGAACAAGCACTTATCTGCCAGTAAAGAGCTCGTTTACTTTTTGCTCCTAAGAAAATAGAATTTATCCTAGAATCCAGAAACTTTCAGGAGTTCTTTAGGAGTGTTAAAAAATGCCAGGACGACATACTGATGCAATTCAAAGTTCACTCTCTCAGAAAAAAAAAAAAAAAAAAAAAAAAAAAAAAAAAAAGAAAAAGAAAAAAAAGAAAAAAATCAACTTTATTTAATTTAAAAAAAAAAAACAACCAACCAAAAACCTCTTCGGGGCGAGAAATTATATGGGAGTTTTCCGGTCTGTGACATCGAGCTGAGTCGTAATCAACTTAAACCATGTGAAAATGCACTTCAAAATTAGTTTTTAAGTGGTAAAAAAGTTGTATATCAGCAAACTGTAACAAGCACGACAGCAAGGATTTTCAGGGGGCTAAGTGGTCTTTTTAAGTAAACTTCAGAAAAAAAGCCGAAATAAGTGATCAGAAGGTGTCACACCGACTGTAACTGGTGCTCTTCCCTCTTTCAGCCTGTGCTTTTGTTCTGTTTTTATTTTTTCTTTGAAGAGTTTCAGTGAATCATTGATCTTACTCCACTTTAAATTTAGGACTGTGGACTTGGGAATGGGTAAAAAGTTAGAGAATCAGCAGCTTGTCTTCTAGGTTTTTATCAACCAACTTAGCTGCAGAAACAAGTTGTATAACAGCTAAATACCTGCTCCATGCTATTAAAAAACAAACTTAAGCTTTATCTCCCTGTCTGCTTGCATGTGAGAAGACAGATACAAGGAATATATAATTTATACAAAAGAGGGTATGTTCTTTTGATGTGGTTGCTTAAACAGCATGACTTGATATCACAGTTGATTAAACAGTGCCAAGGAATAAAAGCTATTCTTAATGGTGTGGGATACTGCAAATCTTTTATCACCCCTCTTACCTTGTCTCCCTCCCCAAGGAAAGATGATCGATATCCCAGGCACTAGACGGGTGGACATCGCAATGAAGAAGTACGGAGAATAAGGATAAACTCCCTCATTATCAGATTGCCATATGTACAAAGCAGTCACCCAAAGATTAACAGGGAAGGAAACGCAAAGAAGGAATTAATTAAATGCAAGTAATAAATGCGCGGGGAGGGGGGGGGGGGGGGGGGGCAAAGGGAGAAATCAAGAAAAGTTGTAACTGTGGGAAGCTTGAAATCACCCTCCTATCAAATTAGATGTGAAAGAAAACAGAGCTGGGGGGTGCGGGGAGGGTCTGCTCAGTTTCAGCGCAGGCTGGAGCTGGCCGAGGCCCCGCCGGGAGCTTGGAGAGGGGCGGGGGGAACCGGAGGGAGCCAGGGATGGGAAGAGGGGGGAAGCCCGGGAGAGCCGGAGGAATTGGGGAAGCCGGGGGAAACAGGGGAGAAAGGGGTAGCCAGACTGAAGTTCCTTCCGCCTGCCCCCGCCGCTCTCTGGGCCTCGGGGATGCTCCTGCCTCTCCTACCCACGTTTAACTTGTAATTTTCTTTTTCTTTTCTTCTTTTATTTTTTTTATTTTTTTTTTTTTTTCTTTAAATGCCACAGCTTCTGGGGAAAAATAACCCGCAAGGCTCCTCAGACTCACACCCGCCGGTAAAGGCACCGGAGCACGTTCCCCTCGACGTGTCTCCTGTCGCTGGCAGCGCAGGCTCCCGCCCGCCCGAGCCCAGCGCTGCTGCGGGAAGGGAGCATCAGGACCCGACCCGCACCCACCCCTGCCCGCCTCACGGTTAACATCAACAACAACAGCAAAAACCCCAAACCAAGCAACAACAGCAGCCACCAGTCGGGCACTGATGCCTTCTTTAGAGGGATTAAGCCCTCGGTTGTGGATTATAAAAATCAATGCTGCGTTCTGTTGTCCTCCAAACCTGCAGGCCGCTCCTTTGCTCCCTGGAGAGGGAGGATGGGGCTGTCCTAGTCCTCTGGGGGGATGCAGTGAGATGCTCTGCACCCCTTTGCCCACACCACCACAAACCAAAGCCACAGCTGCCTCCCATGGGGAGCAGCCCCCAGGGTCCCTTCGGGACTGCCCAGGGTGAGGGTGCTGCAGAGGGCCCCTGGATGCTGACCCATTTGCTCCACCACCTCTACCCACACAGCCAGGTCCCTGTTGGAGCTGCCACTGGGCTCCCTGTTAGGCCAAAAGCCCTGGTGGGGTGGTAGGTCATCTGGATCCCCGGTCTCCTGGGCACAGCAAGCACCACAGTCCCAGGAGCACCTACCACTAACCCCACAGAGTCCTATTTTCTTGCTGTTGTGCAAGCACCCGTCACAGCCCCATGGCCCAGCTTTCTTCACTGATGTACCAGCTCTTCCAGCGACTCTGCCAAACTCCATGACAGCTCCAAGGATTCCTCCATCCTGCAGGGCCATGGATGAGGCTGTGGGGTCACACTGGCATGGGTCATCCCCATGGGGCCCAGGCTGAGAAGGGGCAGCAGTGGGTGTGCCCAGGCCAAGCTATTTGAGAATCTCAGTTATTGTTTGTCTTCTTATTTTTTTATTTTATTTTTTTTTTAAATCTGGACTTGTTGCCAGCTGTTTGGTCTGCATAAAGACAGAGAAGGGTTAAGACTGCACACAAATGAAGTGGCTCACTGGCCATTTTAAGCTTCCTGAGTTTTCTTGTGCCAGTATATTTTGGTTGATGAATCCCACAATACAAGATGTTACCCTCAGAAAACTAGAGACACAAATATTTGTATAGCCTTTAACTGGATCCTACTTACTTAATACCCTTAGCAGCCACTGGTTTTGCTCACCCTTAATATATGAGTTTTTAATAAATTATTGATTTTTAGAACGTTAAAGCTTCATCTTTGTAGCCTCTTTGCACCTGTGATGTTTCCCAATAAATTTGGGACCGAAGTGATCATTGATAGGGAAATAAATCACAAATAACTTCAGTGAAATCAGAGGTTTTGCTAGAACAAAACTGATGTAAAAGGAAGGAAACTCAGGCTGGCTTTTCATCTGAAGCTTTGTTTGTTTCTTTTATGTACCCCACCCTCCTTCATGAAGATGTTAAACTACTTTATTTGAAGAAACTGTTACACATCCCTTGTTGCCTATCCTGGTGGTATTGCAATATCTATCTTGGAAATCAATGTTAGAAATTTCAGTTCAGAATTTCTGGTTAGCTGGCAACTATACCTTTACAGTGACAAGCAGAGCAGCTCTTATTCCTTGGAACTTCCTTCTAAAAACCCAAAGACTTGGCACTAAGAGAAATTAAGCTCACAGTTTTCCACCCATTTTTGTTTGTCAGCAAAATTCAAGGAGTCACAGAGCCGAAGCCTGGTATCTGCTTTGATATGCCCTTAGACTGGCAACAGTCTATAACCATTGCTGCTACAGGAAAAAAGTACTCTGTGCATACAGAGAAGTAGAAAATGGTTGTTTTCCAGAATAACTGTGTCTACGTGCATTGATTTCTCAGTTTTCATATCCATCTGCTTGTGGATTAATGCTAATCATTGGATTGAATATGGTCAATAAAGCCTTCCATCATACACGCAAAAAATAACGTAGGCAGCATGATTCAGTAGACATTGTTATCTATGTTTTGTGTGTGTATTTGCTGTTTACTCAAACTTTAAAGCAGAGCTTCCCACAAGATTCCTTATATCCTCAACAGGGCAACACACAGTGTCTATGAATTTAGAGAGAAACCCTCTGATTTCTCTTCTTGGTCTTCTCACTTCTTGAATGACGCATTTTCCCATACCAAAAACCCCAGGTAGGAATGCTTATCTCTTTATTTTTTCCCTTCCTAGATTGTGATCTGCATCCCTTTTCAGCCACTTCCTTCTGGTCATGAGTGAGGAAAATCCCAACGGAGGTGTTTGTATCCACGCAGGGGAGGTGAGAGGGAAGCAGCCACTAGGGGAGCTCGATGTTGGGAGTAACCTCTGAGCATCTTACTCACAGCTTACCCAGCTTTCTGCAGCCACCAGGAGTGGAAGCTTGAAAGTAGGTGTTGTTTTTTTTTTGTTTGTTTGTTTTTGTTTTTTTTTTTTTTTTTTAAAGCAGCAATAAAGCATATGGGAACAAACTTTATGTTTGGTGTTTTTTTTAAGAGTAGGCAATTTTATAACTAAGTCTGTGGAAGTAATTTTCTTATCCCTCTGTACAATGAATTGTGTGTGTGCGAGCTTATCCAAGTGCACAGGGTGAGAAGTAATCATGGCATGTATTTCTCAGGTTTATGACGACCCATAAAATTAAAAGATATTGAAATGGAGCTGCTTAGGCACAAGCTACGAGTACGAGAATATCCAATGTTTAGTCCCAGGTGTAATGTTGACTTCCTTTCCTGCTCTTTGGCAGGTGACTTAGATCCAATGTTTGCATCACATAAACATTGCTAAGAATAAACCCTCAAAGATATAGTATCTTTTGTTGCTGTTGTTGTTGTTATAAAAATTGTTAACTGGAGTACTAATGGTTATTGTGTTAATTTGGGTTTTGGTTGTTTATCTAAGGAATTTATCTAGGCAAGTGAGTCAATGATCATTAGAGGTTGTGGGGGTATGAAGAGCCAAAATGGATTTTTCTTGCATGTAGATCAATATGAGTAGGTTCTTACTTGGCTGTCTTGGGGTCCCACCTATTCTCAAATGTACCCCTGAATATGAAGAAACTGTTTATTTTACCAGGCTTGCTCTTATTGCTTTCAGTACCAATGATTATTGAAGCTAATAAAAGTGTTTAACATAAAAAAGAGCTTATGCTTGGTAAATATCAATACTCTCCACAAATGGTTAATGTAATAATTACCTTTTAGCAAGAAGTACATTTTAAAGTGCTGTTTTCTGTTCAGAAAAAAAAGAAAAAAAAAGGCAGATACAAAAATAACATTGCAAAAATGCAAGTAATGCTGGCTGGCTGACTTGCACTGTTCTTGCATTTCAGGGAAAAGTGCAGAGTCATATTTTGGAATATCAAGTAACAATACATCTCTGAGTCTATATGATATGACAGCCAGAGAGGGAATGCTAAGAGAAACCTGAAGGCATGAGAGAAATTCAGACTTAGCTTGCTGTCTCTTGCAGTGTGAGGTTGGCTTGCCCAAAGTACACAAACCAACAGACTGGATCAAGGCTCTCTGTTTGGGCAGAGATCAGAAACAAAGCTTGCCCTCTAAAGTCCACCTCATAGCCAGATCCAGCCATGGTAACCACTGTATTCACTGGGCCATGGTAGCAGGAGAGGTATTTGCATGATTGTCTTAGTTTTTCTTGTTTCCTTACATTTGCAGACTATTTTTGAGCACAATTTACATGTTTTCTTTCTTTTTTCCTGGCATGTTTACACCCCAGCTTTTAAAAATGCTTTGTTCATGCCAGTCAGTTTAGCAATGTGCTTGTTAAAACAGTTTGTAATATATTGTATATGACTGAAAACGACTTAATTGTTCTGTTTCTTTCTGACGCCAATAAAAAATGTCCCTGATATTGTTTGAGTCGCTCTGTGTTGAAAAGCACCTACATATATGTCACTGGGTGACTTTGAAACACTTCTTAGATACATCAATTCAGTTGCTCTTATTTATTTATTTAGATTTGTAATAATGACAGTAAATGGCCATTTGAATCAATCTGGGCACTTTGCAGTCATTAATACTGCAGCATCGATATCACATAACACAATTATAGTGCAATAAATTACCCATATGCCTCATCTGTTACACAACCAAAATAAGAGCTCCCCGTATCTATCACATTGCTCATTTATGTCCTTTCCCTCTAAAACACCTTGATAGCAGAAAAAAAGGATGCTGAAATGTTCCTAATAGCTTAACAAAACCCTGTCCTTTCCAAGAGAAGTAGCAGAGATGAGAGCTCAGGATGTTCCATCAGCTAATACATTCTGATGAGCAGAGAAGGGCCCAATCCTCTGCACAGGCACCTAATGATGGTACTTGTATTAACATCAGAAAACCTCAGACGTGCACCACATCTGCAGCTGGATTGTGTGACAGTTCAGGAGATCTGGACACTCATCTCAAGCCACATGGGGTTTTCTACCCCAAAGTCAAAGCTTTGAATTTTGTGCAGAAACCCGTGCAAATCAAGTCACTAGTAACATTGTGAAACCCATATGAGGCCAGAGCCAGAAGCAGGTTACCACAGCCATCATCATCTTCAGTGTCTGGGTTGTTTTCAGGAGTAGTGCAACAAAATGACCAATTCAGCACATTAATCTCCAAGCATGGAAGGACTGGGGAGCGACAGAAAGATTTGCATCTAAATCCCACCATCCTCTGACAGGTGATGATGTAAGGAACTCCTTAGTGCAGCTTCTTTCTGGGCATGCAGTAGCAACATCGATCATTTTTACTTCAAATGGATTTCTGGAGCATCTTACCTGGCAGGACAGAGGGAGGGAGGGTTCTTGGGTGCAAAGGGTCCATTGTGCAACCACAAAGCTCTGTGCTTCTGTGCCTCGGCCTCCTGGTCTGGAAGGAGAAAGAAGCTGGAGTTGAACCAATGATTTTGCAAAAGCAGTACCTTGAAACCTCAGTAATCCCTGGATTCAAGAAATTTGAATCCTTTTTCCAGTTTCCCACAGGACCTCCTTAGAAAACCTAGTAGGACAGTGGATTTGACCCTGGTAGGCCTTGATTCAAAGTCCTCTGGATTCAGTCAGAGCCTTTCTGCTGTTTTCAGTGGATTTTGCATCACTTTGATGTTAAGTCCACCACATTTGTGTTGCTCAGAGCAAACTGCTCTTGGTGCTGTTAACAATTCCTCAGATTCATACATAAAAGCAGAGAGGTAACACAATGATTTCACAGCATCAAAGTAGCATGCCCTGCTCAATTCCCCAGTGAGATTTCCTTGGGTAACTCAACAAGCAACTCTACAGGGTAACAAACTGTATTAACTATTCATGCTAGATGGTTTATGTCTCCTTCACAACTGCAGCAGGGTTGCCCCAATCCTCTGTAACAAGACAATTAACCTATTGGTCAAATTTGTTTGGAGAATTAATCCATTTCAAATCAGTAATTGCCTTTGGGCAATAGTTCAATTATGCCCTCCTCTTTTGGCTATCATAAAAACAACTAAGTTTTGAAGAGTAAAATGCCTCACTACTTCAATGCTTGAAGTCAGACAGTGCTGATGTTGATACTTATTTTTTTCATATAACAATGTTTTTTGCACGTAGCTTTTCTCTGGGCATGGAATAACAATGCATTGACAATACTGTTGTGAACCATGTGCCCAGCTATATGTAAAATAATACTAATGACCAAAGAAGGCCAGTTTTGAGGATCCCGATGTATCTCTCACTCCAATGCTGGAGTTATGAGAACTTGGTTTGAACAACAGGAAATGTTTTTCTTTTTCTTTCCAGCTCTTCTCTGTGTAGGTTTTTCTGTATGGAAGAAAAAATTAAATTTGCTGGAAGTGCAGAGATTTCTTCATAAGAAAAAAAAAAAACAGTCGTGAAATATTCATAATAAAAAACAAACCAAAAACCCCACACTCTATTACTTCACTCAGCCTTCCTTTCGGAAAGCAAAATAAATCATAATTTATGCATGGAGGCTTAAAAATCAAAATAGTCACAAAGTAGCATAAGGGCAGCCTGACAAAAGAAGGCTAGAAAATAACCCACCATGTAAACAAGGTAAGTGACACAGACAATTGGGCACTGAGAGCTTAGTGATTTTTGAGACAGGGGAAAACATTTCCCTGATATAACCTAAGGGAATTTTGAAATCACTCCAAAATGCACTACCTGAAGACAGGCAATTTTTGGAATGCGTTCACATTATGTCATTATATCTAAATATGCTGAGCAAAGAGCAGGATAATATTTCCCTTTCCTCTGTGCTGTTAAAATGAATTCAATTTAGGGCAAAGTTACTCAGCTTTAATCAGTATTTTTTGCTATTAGTATCTAGTTGAATCCTGGGGCCAGTCAAGTAGGCTGCAGACATCAGTGCAGCTTGATATTTTATTTTTATTAATTTATTTTTATTGTGGCAAAGCTTAGAAGCCAAGAGAGAATCGAGCACCATTTTACCAGGCTCTACCCAAACAAATCCAGGAAGGTCTCTTCTTCAAAGAGGCTACCCTTTTATTTGTACTGTGTGAACTTCACATTATCTGTGTGAAGACCCATTGAAGCAAGTGGAACAATTTACAGAATTAGGCATATTAAGATTTCCGATCTGACGTAGCAAAATGAAGATTCATAAAAGTCCTCAGCTGTTCTTAATAGGATGTAGAGTGAGAAATGCCTCACTTGGCTTGGCTGAAGGTCTCATCCATACTTTTTAAAGCTTTCTGGCCAACCTCCTCTTCAGATACTGCTGAGGCAATTACAATCAGAGTGCTTCAAAAAGGACTGGATACTTACACAATTGGAGTATCTATGCTGAGTAGACAGTTTAAAATGATGTGCAAGCTTTTTGAGAGTAAGTTCCATTAATTATCTGGAGCCAAGAGGAAACTCTCCCTTTAAACACCTTGCCATATAAATACCCATTTTGAGAGTCAGCCAACAGCAGTTACTGGGCCTGGCTGGAGCCAAGGGGGAAGGGTTTCAAAGCCCTGGTGGGTAGCACAGAGGCCTTTCTTAAAGAGTGACTTCTGCATCTGCCAGCTCTGGCACAAGGTTGAATTGCAACAGCTTCACAAGTCACTTCTTGGTGACTGTTGAAGGGGGCATCCTCACTCATGGTGAATGTATGAGAAGAGGTTTATGGGACAGCCTAATCAAGCTGATGCTGCTTGGTAGGCACGGCAAGCTAGGAGAGCATGCCTGGCTAGTTGTGGCAGCGAGCTGCAGCACAGTGACTAATTCAGCTTTTTCACCTGAGTACTACTTTGAATCTACAGATGTGTCAGTGTCTTAGTGGCTTTTGAAAATGTCACTTAGGTATGAAAATGTTGTCCACGTTGCTCAGTGAACTAAGAATCAGAATGTGAATGGCAAGTCTTCTACAGAGGAAAAAAGCAGAAGAACCCCACTCCTACCTTGCTTCAGGTCATTAACACTACATGGAGGATGGATGTCTTTCATTAATTTTTATTTGCATTTTCCAGTCTGATGTCTTGAAGTTTGTTATGTTAAATTATATTTTCACCAGAAATAAGGATTATTTCAAGCTATGTTTATAAGATATTATCAGCCTCCAAAAAGCCTCCTGTAAGATCTTGGTCTCCTGTACATGATAGCCACTCAGAAAAGAAAGATTTTTGTTTTGTTCTTGCACTGTACATTTTTTATTTCTTGTTGAATACATTCATTATACATTAACATAATTACTTTAATTTATTACCTTAGTAAATGTCAGAGCCGTAAGAAGATGTCAGCATATTACGCGGATTACACTGCACTCATTCTGTTTAACAAAGAGCCTCCAACAAATGATCAAACTAAGTTTCTACTCCATGTAGGCATTTTTGAGAGAGCATTGTGCAACAAAATGTGCACTTGTAATTAAATTCCGCCTTTGTTTATACCTACGTACTTGTGCTGGGATCCATGCAGTCTGGGAATTCTAAAGCAATGTCCGGCTGGCTGGGATGCTGGAAAGCCCTGTGTTGCTAGTTCTAACCATCATGCTTTTAATATATTAAATTACTCTCACACCCTGAATTTAAGGACAGGTTGTTGTGGGGGTTTTTTCCTTTATTTTTCCTGTTTTTGCCCCTAAAGTTAAAAAATATCTGCTACCTTAAATTTGCTATTAAAAAAACCAACACCTAGATTCTGGTCAGTACAATTATGGGGCAGAATTAGAAACAATTCCAATAAGTTTATGTAACTTTGCTTCTTTAGCCAGACCACGACCACCTGGTCACATGTACAGATGGCTTCACTACTAAACATGCAGATTTTGGAATAAGTGCATGTTAGAGGCATTGGATACAACCCTGTGCATGGAGCTCCAGCCTTTTGCACATTCCCCAGTAGGTACTTCATAGGTAACTGCTGACCATGCCCTCTTCTTAGAAGAGGGCTAAAGTATTCTTCTATATCCCCCTCACACTCTTTGACCTTTTTTGCAATCTTTTTTTTTTTTTTTTCCCCCCTAAGGAAAATATGTAACTTCCTGTTGAGAATTATATACTCACATTTTTCAAAAGCAAGTATTCTATGTTTGTGAAGGCTATTCCTTATCTGTATTGGCAGAATCCTCTGGAATGACTCCACAGAAGTCATGTTTAGTTCATATACTGTCAATAATTACAAGAGTAATATCCTAACCTGGCATATTCACATACTATATAATTTCAAAGGTTTACCTTTGCACTGACACTGGCTCTAGGAAAGCAAAGCTCTTCTTGTCAAAGCATCTGTACTGTCTATTTCCATGGAATACAACAATGACTTTGGAGAGGCCCTCTGAAAACTGCATAGCTTCTAAGGTTTATGCTAGATCATATAAGATATGTTGAATTATTCCTACTCTTGATAAAACTATTAGGGGTTGTGATCCAGGGAGATAAAAGCAAAACTACTGGGGAACTTGTTTCTCTCTGGGTTAGAAAGAAAAAAACAGTGTTGTCTTCAAGCTGTTCACTGTACTGTGAGGAAAGCACGTTGTGGGAAGGATATCTGCTGAACTTATGGGCACGTCTCTGTACCAACCTGTTTGATTAGGACTCTGTTGGACCAGATTTTCTATATGTGCACAGCCCACAGAATGCCCCCCTGAGAGTTATTGGAGCCTAATGTAGAGTATGAGAGATTGTAAATATTTCCTCTCCAATGAACATCATTTGTTTTTGCGTTTGATAAAGGGTTGCCAGAACAAATACATAATTTTTCTAAAATGCAGACCTCAATGCAAATGACCTGTTTCTAAGCAGCAAATCCATAGACATTTTTGATCAACATTTATTTTTTTCTTTACATAGAACCAAACAATTTGTCTCGTTATTTTTTAAAAATAAATGTTTAAAAGGTGAATTTTCTTTTTATAAATTAAGTTATTAAGTTAATCTCCAATCCTACCTTTCTCAATTTGTTATTGTAATGACTGAAATCTCCCAACCCATTGCATTTTAGACAAGACAAATTTCACCTATTAGGAACCAAGTAGAGGCCAAACTCTTGCCAGTGTTTGGGGGCTGCTCCCTGTGGCCCCAGCTTTGATCATCACTGTGTTGGCCTCCTTCACCATTGTCCTGGAACAACAGAGATCTGCATAGAACAACCTTTGTAAGAAGCACCTTTGTGGATGATTTGTCATGTGTTCATGAATGGAAAGCTACTTTTTCAACTTAATTTTTTTCTGAGAACCCTGTTATATTCTTCCTTGCTGAGAAATGTAGAAGATTTGAACTTAAAGACATTTTAAAAAGTAATATGATAAAAAATAGCGTACCTGGTGTTTCCTTTCAGAATGGTAAATTTTACTTCCTTTCTCTCAGTTAAAGAGTGGAAAGGAGCATTATCCCCCACCATATAGGAACATTTTCTTAATTTGTAAACCATAAACTACCAGACTGTGAAGGACCTCAGTTGGAACTGCATTTGGTACGAAGATTTAGATCTTGTTTTGGATTTGGAACATAATAATAATATTTCTATTATGATTTTCTGTATCTACTTTTGATCAGAGATTACACATAGAGAAGTTCAACCTTGCAAATGTCTGTTGCATGATCTAAGGTCCTGTGGAAGGATGTGGCTTGGCTCAGATGAGGCCCCCTTCCCTCCAGAGGGCAAGACAGAGGTGGCAGTGGCTTGTGGGATCTTTTCCCAGGTAGGTAAGTTGGCCTCTCTTGGCCTGCTGACATCAGCTAAAATTTTGATTTCATCTTCACAACCTCATTTTGAAGTCAGTCATGGAGAGAGACTGAGAATGTGTTCTGGGGTAACTTGTTTTCATGCTTTTATCTTCTTTCTTCTGGGATCTCTTGATTCTTCCTTCAGCAGATTTTTGAGCAAAAAGAGAATCTCAAACAAGTTACTGAAGCATCCCTTCAGCTAAATGCCCACAACACTTTTGGTACCCATGCTTAGCTACATCCTCTTTGTGAGTGCTTCAAGCACCTTCAAGTTTCATGTGAATGCTAAGACTAATTAAAGATAGTTATCTTGGTGCTATACCTCTTGAGTGAAGTGCAGTAGAATTTATCTTTGCAAGAGCATTCTAGTAGAGCTGGGTCATTAGATTTCAGTCCCAAGTGGCTAGCAGCTATGGGGTTTTTGTCCAAGCAGAGACTGTCAGTCACATCAGATTTTACTGGTTTTGTGATGTGGATAAGCATCCAAAAAATAACAGGCTGAGACCAATAAACGAATTTAATTTTTAATCTATGGCAGATTTGAACATGGCTTTTATACTGAAATGCCAGGGCTCAAACCAGCTGGTTTCACCACATTCTTGGTGCTCCGCCTCCTTTAACCCACAGTAGCAGAATCACATGTAACAATTTATGAGCTCGTGTTCACCCAAGAGCTTGTGTTTCTTTGCTTACTGTACCTTTCTGGCTATAAAAAATTAAATAAATATGCTTAAATGAGTCAGTGATTATTGAACTGGGAAGCGGATCTGAGTTTGGCAATTAAATGTAACATGTCCATATTGGGGTGGGGGAAGTAAAGCAAAAATAACCCAACAAAACTTAAGCATTTTCACATGCCAGAAAAACTAGCTTTCATGTACTTTAAATAAAAGAAAGGTAAGACATGTTTGGGAATAAAGCTGTAGCCATCACATTCACTCTTCAAGTATACTCTGTTACAGCAGCATGATTCCTTTTATGATTGTATCCATCATGCTGTCAAAAAAAGAAATCTTATCTTCACTCATTGCTAAATATACAAAGAGCTGGGATTTCCACTTGGCAAATGCTCCTGTATACCTGAAGGCTCGATTTTACCTGCACTTTGATAAAGTTCATTTGCAGAGATAGACTAAACTTTTTAATCCTTAAACTACTTCAGTTTGTAAACCAAGCTTTGCTCTGAAGTAAGCAGCATGTGCATGAAGTTGTTGTTTTTCTTTAGGAAAAGAAAAGATTTTCTTATGGAAGGAAGCCAAAAGGCCCATCTGGATCCGTCCTGTCTGAGTTGTGAGTTACAGCTCCTGTTTACAACAGCTCTGCAAAAAGAAGTCTGGGTGAGGATGCCTTCAATAGTCATCTTCAACCTTGTCTTCTCCAGTTTTTTGTCTTCAGGAAAGTTCTCTCAGTAATGGAGACAACACCTTGGGATCTGTCATTCCTGGTATATTTAAACCTCTTTAATACTCTCTCATCATCAAAACTTTACAATAAATATATCAGGATAACTTTGCCAGTTCCAAAGACACAGAATCAGGCCCTTCATGTGCCATATGTGTACTGTCTTTTATAATGGATGTAAACAACCCTCTCTGAACCTGTTGGTGCAGAAGAACTTCCTGAGTCTAAGTATTGCTCCAAGTGCCCTTGATTGCTTCTCTTTCTGTTGCATCCTTTTAAAACTTAATGAACATCTGTTATTATTATTTCTATTATAATGACAACCACAAACCATCAATGAAATCATGGTCCCATTTTTTTGAGCTACGTTTAAATGGGAAATCACAAACGACTCTCCAACTTGTTATTTAAAAAAATACAACAGGGAAAGGGTGTTACTGTAACTCAAATGCAGAAGTGATTTGCACAGTGGTAGAGGTGACAGTATTCCCTTTGATTTGGGACTTTACCATCCACTTTAGTGGTCACTACTGTGTTTGTGTTTCAGGTTGGCAGAGCTCTATGGCCTGTATAGATCTCTGTATCTCTACACTCTCTATAGTAGAGAATTTGTTCTGCCTTAAGCCTGCCTCCTTTGATTTGAAGTCTTGGACATATGTGGATTTATTTTTTTTTCCCCTTATTTTTCTTTTTAATATTGTCCACTTTTCTGCAGAATTTAGTCTCTAAACTTCATTCTGGAGCCACCAACCACTACAGAAACCTCGTTTTTCTTTATCTAACATGGCATTGCACCAACACCTACTGTCACTGATGGCAATGCTAAAATTCACCCAGACTGCAAAAAGAAAAAAAGAGTTAGACCAACACAGAAAAATATTCACCTTCTTCTTCTATATAATACTTCTTTCTTGTCCTTAATATTAGCTTCTATTATGTAGCGTATATCCTCTAAAGCATTCAGTCTCATTCATCTCATGTTCTTATTTCAAGTTAATCCCAGGTTTGGAACACTCTTTAATGACCATCTTTCAAAGCAGGTACAGTCTGGCTAATTTAATCACCTGGTTCATTGGATCTTTAAGGTCACTGGCATACCTATATGAGCAACTGTTGCCCACAGACTAACGCTGTTGAGTTTTGCCCTTCTATCCTGACCTGATTTCACGTGGACTTAATCTATGGGTCAGCTCTTTATCAACAGAGTGCCTTGCCCCTCAACCAATGCTTATGTATGATGTTATGCTTTTGCATGGCACTATATCCAAAAGTCAGGAATTCTGATTTGCTTACACATGATTTCTCTGTAGTTATGTTGACTATCCTTAATTAAACAATAGCTTTCTAGGTGTTTCCCCTGGTGTGTTTCTGATTAATGTTTCCAGTAACTTCCCAGTTTACAAATCAAAATTTGCAATCTGTTATCATTTTTATACTACTACCGACTGAATTCCTTTTTCTGCAATAAAACAGAACTTTGCTCAATCAAGGAGGTTTTGTGAGTGCACAGACACACGACACAGACACACAGAGTTAAAATCTGCAACTCACTCCCAACTTCTCCCTAGCTGCTTGGCAAACAGACATCATGTACCTATCTATATCTTCTCAATGACCTGCAGAGAATTTGGTGAATGCTGCAAAACCCAGGAAGATTCAAAATAGAAGAACAGTTATGCACAGTGTATGTTGTGTGTCCCTTTCATGTTTACCCACAAATATCTACTTGATTTTCAGAGAAGGGGATTTCATACTGAAATCCTTGTGGAAAGCTGTATTTTCCCCACACCTGGCTACATCCACTGTGAGTGGTGTTTTCATATGAGACAGAAAGCTGTTAGAATGATAATATCCAGCAAACTTCTTTTAAGAACCCTGACATGAAGGCACTTAACCCAGGCAAGGATTAGAGGGTACTTTTGTAGCACTGGCACAGAAGGTTGCATCATTCTGTGTGAGAGCCAGGGTGGTTTTTGGCAGGTGTGATGGTGCAATCCAACAGTGCTCATATTCAAAGGAGCCCCAGCATTTCCAGGTATTTCCTGGAATAGTGCACTTCTGTCCTTTCCCAACCCCATGACCCAGAGTGGGGATTGCTCACTCCTGGGCCCTGCTCCTACCTGCCCTGCTGAAGTTGTAAATGAGGAAATTGCCATTACGTAGTTGAGCTTAGAGCAGGTTTTTCTAAAAGGGATGATACTAAAAGTGGCATAATTTCCTCCCAAAATTCACTAACTTTGCTTTTCTGCTGGCTCCCCTAACAGATGCCAGCCTGATTGTCTGAATGATGCGAGCCCTCAGTGGCAGAGCTGGTCTGAATGTTTCCCACTGTAATGAGAACTTCAACCCCTTTCCACATCGGGATGAAAACAAGAGCCAGCAGACTTTTCACACACACACACAAAAGAAAAGCAAACTTGACAGCAGTGTCTGTTTGCACCTGGGATGCAGAAGACCACAGGAAGGCTTTGCTTTGCCTGCTGAGGAGCAGAGACCATGGTCTGGGTTTTCCATATTTTTGCAGTGTGTGTTCTGACCACTGAACTGTTGAGGACTGAATTTTCTCAGTCTTTCCTGCGAGAACTGGTCATTTGCATAAATAATTCATCACCATAGGGACAGTATTCCACTTTTAATTTTTTTAAGAATCCCTCATTATGTATTAGCCATTAGGTTATGAAGATTTCTACTCTCCCTTTTTCATATACACATCCACATTTTATTTTGATCAGAACCTCTACTCTGGACTTGTGTAGTCATTAAATGAGGATGCTTTTCTTTTGCTTTTTTTACAAGCACTGTTTTTACCTCACCAGAGGTTTCCAACAGAACAATATTTTCATCAAAACCATTTCTGACTATAGGTAGGTTTTTTACAGTCAGGAAAGAAGAGTAATTCCATGTTGTATGATCTAATCAACCAGTGTCAGTCATGTTCTCAAATTAGAAAGCAAACAACAAAAGAAGAAGTGTACCATGGAGGTATAATTGAGCATATATATAATATATTAATAATAACATTCGTAGATGTTTTTATTGTTTGTTTCTTTACAAATTTGTATATGTTTCTGTTTTTTTTTCCTTGGGAATGAGCAGAGCTTGCTGCCACTCTGACTGCATCATGTAGATGATGTGTCCTCCTCTCTTTGCCTGTCCTTTGGGTGAAATATTGCTCTTTGAAATTAATTGTTTTGTTTTGTTTTCTTTGCCTCTGTCTTTAATGGAACCAAATATTTCACCCATATTCTTTAGTCTTGCAAGATCCTCAGGGTAAACCAAATCTTGGTACATTTATTCCCATTGAGTAACATACTCCTTGAGCAATTCCATTGGCTTCTGTGAGACTATTTGGGACTATCCAATGGGAGCAAAAGTACATGAGTCTGGCCCCAAGGTACTTACACACCCCCTCGCTCAGTGGCACCTCAGTTTCGGTCAGTGCCTTTGGGTGCTGCTGCATTGCAGCCTTTAATAATCAGCTTGTTTAAATTCTCAGAGAGAAATTTTTATGAATAGTCTATTAGGTACATGTAGAAACCCAATCTGTGAAAGTGAGAAGATACTCAAGAAAATGCTTTCATACAGATGCTTCACAGAAGAAGAAAGGATGAACTCATCCCAGCAACTATTTGCTTAGTTCTTGGAGATTTACGCTTCTACGTGAATGGTTCAAAGGTTGTCTGAACTTGCAGTGGACTCAAATGTTCTGTATTTTCATCCAAGAGTTATTTTCCACTGGAGAGAGATGTGGGAACCCTACTGCCTGCTTTGTGGTGGTGCTGGGCTCATCGTTCTCAGAAGGCTTCTCTGCTTCTGCTTTGTTCAATCAAATTGTTCACAGTTCTGGACTGAGGCTGGGAACAAACTTCGTTAAGAAGAACATGCTTTAAGAAGAGAAGCAGAAGGGCCAAGTTTTGACATGCCAAACCAAATACACAAATTTTCAAAGGGGGAAGTATGGTGAGGGCTTGAAGAAACTGTCAAGACAGAGAAGTCAGATGACAAAGGATTCATCTCACCTAAATTTACCTCCTTCACACTTAGTTATCTAATCTAAATGTGCTGTGTAGGGTTCCCCTGATGTCAGGGAAAAGAGACAGTGTGCAATGAATGGCTTTCTGGAGGTATTTGTGTCTCTCTGCACTAACTTTAGGTGGGTCATAGGTGGACCCCAGACAACTGGTTTAGAGTAAATGTCTAACTTCTCATGGGCTGTAGTTAGAGATCAGATAAGTGGATGCCACTCCTAATTTCCAAAGGTCTCATTGTCTTCCGTCAGAGACTTAGGAAAAAATAATTCCATGTCTACATGCAAGGAGTGTCTACACTAAAGGAAAGTATCAACTAGTTGTAAATCCTGGCCTAGGCTGAGGGTATCTCAGTGGGATGAAGCAGGAGACAGTCATTGGGTTCACTAGGGGGAGCTAGGAAGAAACCTCTCAGTCTCATCCTGATAATGGAGTTCCTACTGCAGAATTATGCAAGAGAAGGTAATTGTGGTGGAGTCCTCCGAGGTCTCTTCCCTACCAGCTCACAAACATACTTCTGGATTTGTCATACCTAATTTTCCAGCTGGTTTATAACTTCTTGTCTTTTTGATCTTGAGAGCTTTTTTTAATCACCTTTCCTGGATAAAAGTTGACTTTTGTACAGAGGAAAATGTGGTACAAGGTAAGCATGTATTTGTCTTCAGAGAAACAGCAACAACAATGACAACAATAAATCTGTCTGGCTGTAAAACTACATTTCTGTCTTGGAAAGACTGAACACAAGATCACTGAAGTATCTCTAGGGTTATAAGATGTATTAGTCATGTGTGTGAACCTGTGTATATAGAGATACACATACCCCATATCAACATTTATATCTTGGAGGGTTCATCAATCAAAAAGGCTGACCTGTCTCATTTCTTTCTAAATCATCCAGGCCAACTCACACTCCAGATCTGTGGCTCTCCAGATCTATAGTATTTTCCACTTCGGTGGGGTGAGGCAGGACAAAAATCTTGCTGCTGAGATGACTGATTTAGCAGCCTGTGCTCTGGGTTGCTGAACTCAGATGAACATAAACTTTGTATAGGAGCAGTCCCAAGTCTGCTGGATCTAGCTGGTTTCCCTGAAAGTTCATGTCTGCCTGCAAAATCGATATCCCAAAGCATTCTATTTTTGTGCTGCCAGTTGCTGTGTTGAGATCTAAAATGCTCAGAATTATTTTTATTGGACAAACAAAAGTACTGAAATCATGAGGTTCTGGCAGGCGCCAGGCTCTGCCAGCTTAACACTTATTTGTGCTTGGCAGACCAAAAAGCTTTCAATATATTTAGTTTTTCTTAACTAGTCCCTGCAGAATGGTGATAAGTCTTAGTGACTTTAATCAAAAGGTAGGAAGCACGCAAGCACTACTGTGAGACTTTTAACTGAAATTAATTGAATAAACCATTCTCTAACCAATTTCAAGATAAAAAATGCAAATTTAATTTTATACGCCAACTTGTATTATTTGCTTCACCTTGTTAACCAGCTGAATTAGCTGGTGAGCTGTGTGTCTGATGGTATAGCTGCAAGATTCTGATTTATTTCCAGTGCTGGCTGGGGGATCAAAACCTGCTCTCCATTATTGAATGTAAAAGCCCAAATAATTCCAGTGTTTTGAAGGAAGTTATGTTCTGTTGACCTTGGACCTTCAGTCCCCTTCCTGCAAAACACAGGCTCAGCCAGGTAGGTTTAGTATTTGCTTCGGGGGGGGTTAAGGAAGGAAAGGAAAACCTGGATCATCTCCAGCAGTAAAAGAGCTCCAGGTAGATCATTGCCAGGTTCTTTTCTGCAGATAAGCTTAAATAAGTGTTACGCCCAATGAATGCTACTGTGACCTGCAAATGCCACAGCGTGATAGAGCCCTGTAAAAGAGGTATAAATGAGAGGGAAAACAGAGAGAAAGATTGTGAGTTGCAAAGGACCAGTTCCTCTGTTTTCTTCACAACGCTGGTACAAGTTGGGATTGATTCTACCAACATTACTATGAGACTGACAGGACTGCTGAGCCATGACTGGGATGTAAAGACAAAGTAATACATCCTTTTAGAAGCTGCTCTTGCAAAATGTTTTTTCCTGGTGACGTGTTTCTCTGCCTCCTGATTATTATTTCTTGTGTGCATCTGACATGGAAGGGTAGTTGCATAAAATGCAAACTGAAACCATGGCCTCAGTGAGGATTCGAGCAGCTGGGTGAGCTCATCATGGCTCAGCAGTCAGGCAGAGCTATAGATTGTAATTTACAGCAGATTCCAAGCTCTGAGCAGCAGATTCAATTTTATAAGTGCCTTTCTAGTTCAGCCTAGGTAAGAGTCTCTGGAACACGCATCCTCTACATGTCCTATAAATAGTGAGTGGTTAAATGTGTCATTCGGCTCCCTCAGTTCACATCATTGATTGCTATGCAAAGCACATACTTGAGAACAGCCAGCCTCACCCCCCTCATCAGGTACCAGGGTATTTATTTATTCCTTATAGTCATTACAGGCAAATAGAGGTTTGACCTAATATAACAGAGAGGTGGAAGGCTGATTACTCTATTTCCACAGCTGTTGCACTGCTGCATTTTATAATATGTTTATAAATCATCAGCAAACTGACACATTATTATAGCTGGAAAGTTGTATCTTCAAGGAAATATATTTTTATTTACTAAAAAGGAACATGAATAACTAACTATCTTATCAGGAAGCCTGTCTTAAGTCCAAGAACAAGGTCCACCCAGATACTGACTAATATCAACAGTATTGATTTTATTACTCATACTTTATAAATGACATTGATATTCTTGAAGACTGCAAACATTTGCTTTGTTGTGCTATTGTGTCAGCTGGAGTGTAAATCTCTCACTTTTGATATACGCACAGTGATTATTGTTCTGGTCATTGTTTCATGGCTGGAGGCATTTTAATGATGATTTAAGGGGTTATATATAGTTGGACTATGAACTTCTGATTGCAATTAAAAACTAGTTAAATGAAAACTTTCAGCTTGAAGGCAATGTCTGTTTATCACAGCAAGATACAAAGGACTAAAATGTGGTATTTTGAAAAAGAAAATCAATACATAGTTGAGTTTATTTTTCTCTTTTCATACTACAAGGCAAAGGAATCTTCTAGAAATCCGTATTTTCTGTGGATTTTCCAGGAGTATTTTAGAAACATGCTACCCTACCACTCTTGAACAGCTACAGATTTCTGTTTTCATTATTTATATGCCCAGTGCATGCTCAGCCCAGGGAGAGAGACCTTCTTCTCATGTTTTGTCAGCAGAACTGTGATCCAACAGAACACCCTGGGGTGCTCCCAAGCACTCCTTGCTGAAGAAGTAATGTAAATCCTGTATGAAGGCTCACAAAGAGGTAAATAACTTCATTTGGAATTACAATGAAAGAATGTCCTTCCATTTTTGGGTTCTTCAAGGTAGTTTCCCAAATATTGTATTTCTATCAGTTAATAGTATTTCCTAGCATGGTACTGGGCTGAGATGTTACTGGCTACACATGAAAAATATTACCTCCAAAATAGTGCAGAGTATGTTGTTATATGATTACATTGGTCAAGATATAAACAGTTTTGGGTTGAGTTTGCAAGGTGTAAGCTGTGCAAGAAGGTGCAGACAGTCCAGGAATGCCATTTAAACCTGTGTGTTTGCATACATATGTATAGGTATGTATGTATGTGTTCTATTGTCATACCACTGTGGCTTATATGAGTGTGTATGACTCTATACAGTTCAAGAACTGTTTCACTGACAGTGAAAAGAAGTCGTTATACAATTCATCCTATACTGGTATGTTGTTCCTTACATACTTAACAAATGAATTAGTTTAGAATTTTCTGGGTCTTTAGAAAACCCATCATGTTTCTGTCACTTTTCTTTTCCTCTCGTCTCATGGGTACAGTGTGTTGGACAACAAAGACTTTTGCCACCGATAGGGAGGGCTAGAGGTGAGAGGGGTAGTTAGGCAAGCTGAATTTGAACTTTGCATAATATTTTGCTGGTGTACCCTGTAAGTCTTGCTAGGAGCACTGCCACTATCCAGTCCCATATTGGTTGTCCCACATTATTCTGGCTTTGCCATTGACAGGGCTGAAGCTCTATCCCTGGAGATTACAGCAGTTTGTGAAATGTTATTGCTAGGGCACATGGACATTTCTGATCTCGAAACAGACCAAAAAAGGCACAGAGAGGCTGAGCTTTTCCATGAGCTGTCTACTGCTTAAATCTCATAATTCTCCTACATTTTCTTTTGCAATAGGGATTTCACACAGATTGGTGTAATTTGGTATAACCTTGCCAAATACTAACGTCCTGTCTAAACTGTGGATGTGCTGGAGCTTTCTCCTTCTATTTTTAGAAGACCACTAGAAGAAGTTGTATATACCCCCAAAATACATACATACTTCTTCCACTTTATTTACTCTGTAAGCAAGTGAAAGATGAGAAATTGTGCTTTTAAAGGTCCATTCCCAACTCTAATGTAGATGTTAAATGAAGTCTTCCCTGTAGCAAATTTATATTTTCCATCCTCAAAGGTCTTTTTAATCTCTAGAATAATAGGTTAGAAAGGAAAGGTTATATGAAGTTAATGTCTGCTTAGCTCCTCTGTACCTTGGCAACTTGTGCTCTTTTTTGGAGAGCTTCCAAATAATGGAATTTGACGGTTGTCAGTGTCTCCTGTTCCCTTTGTCTGGACCATATCTAGCACTGAACATGAGCTTGAGAGGAAATGTCATGAGATGATTACAAGATCTAACAAGATGTTTTCACTACCTGAGTTGATAATAATATATTTGTCTATAATGAACCATATCTTACTGAATGTGAATATTTTCAAATTAGAATAATTTTTTTACCATACTGCTGTCTATAATTCTGGTACCTACTTCATGTGCCTAAGGTATTCAGATCAACTGGTACGTGCTTAGATATATACTGAAGAATGTTCAAGGACCTTCAGTCACATGCAGAAGTGTGCATTTTCTTGAGGACATCATTATTGCCTAAAACAGTCAACACTGGCACACAGCTGACAGCCCTACAACCTCAGCTTTATCCCAGTTGTTTTCTCCATCTGGGTTGGGCATTTTGGTGATCGAACAGTTTAGCTGATTTTTCTCTTTTTTTCCCCTTCTGATGATCACTGAGCCTCACAGAATCCTTTGCTGCTTTACTCTCCTTAGGAAGATGCCACCCAGAGCATAGGTGGATTGTGTTCTTATGGCTTTCTATTCCTTATACTTGAAGGTGAAGAGCTGTTTGGCCTCATTCCCATCTGCAGAGCTGTGGGGAATTCTCTTTTCTTTTTGTTCTTCCAACATTTTTCTTTCTAAATTCCTGCAACCTCCAGAAAATTTGGAGTGGGCTCTTTTGAATGACCTGTTTCATCTGGCCAGATGAGCCAGGTCAGATTATGAAGAGCTCATTTACATTGCAATTCAAGTAAGTTTATCGTTAAACTATCAGGTGTATTTGAAAGTAGCTAAAATCAAAGCACCTGAGGGAAAGAACACCAAGAGTTAGTCGATTATTACAGGTAGGATACACTTAGAGGAATATAATGCAAGATTTCTGTACCCCTCATGCTCCTTTTTGGGGCTCTGTTTTTTGCCATGATGTTATTCCTGCTGTTATTACTGTTGTAACTGAATTGAAGCTCTTTCAATTACTCAGCTGTGATGGGAGAGAGCCATCAAAATGAACTGTGGGAGCTCTGCAAAGGTTTTAAATGTAAGAGCTAAAATCCTCCTAGGACATAAAGCAGCTTGATGTTGTCAGCTGTCATGATTTTTACCAAGTCTTTAGGAAAAGCTCCTGGCCCCACTGGGATCACAGTATTGAAACAGGTCAACTGCAGTGGGGTTTGATGGTATTTAAATATCAGCTATGAGCGTCATCTAGGTAAGAACTTTGTCTTTCGCTTCCTTCATCAGGAAGAAATAAACTTTGATGACACAAAGGCAAACTAGGCTGGAATGAAGCCTACCTGTACATGCATCAGAATGCAAAGAAAAATAACTTAACCTTCTGATGGTTGCAAGCCACAGATTGCAAACTGTTCCAGACTTATTTTTCTGTAGCCTGACTGGTGGTTTTAAAACACTCATACCTGCTGATACAATGTGTACCTCCAGAGAGGATAGTTATGACAATTAACATAAATTGGCAAGCTATGCAGTCTGTGAGTGTTGGGCAGACATCTTAAGACTTTGCAGTGATCCCAAAGGGCATTATGGGGCAGTTACACCCTCAGACCCAGTGGAAATCAGGTACATGAACAGCTCTTGGGGGGCCGAGGTTTAGCACTGTGTTCATTGTTAACCAGGACTAGGACCATATATTTCCTCTTCTTAATCTGCAATGGGGTGAATCCATGGTGTTCCAAGTCTGCATCTGTACTGCTGTTTCTTCTGCAGAATTGTACGGGCTTGGGCTGCCTTATAACAGGCTTTTTTTAGGAAAGCTTGAGATACAGGTTTCAACGTTTATTTGTGATGTGTTTGTACAACTCAGGCCATTTGCGAAATCCAATTTGTCTAGTGCTCTTCCTCTTTTGCCCCAGCATAAATGCAATAGATCCTTCTGACTGCATGGCAGTGAATCTCTGCTTCATCTGCTCTGTTTTAGAACGTCTTGATTTAATGAATTGCCACTGTCTTCTAGATTTTTAATAACAGATACTGTGAACTGACACACTAAATGAAGAACTAGGTGAAACCTGCTGTACAGGAATGAAAAGCAGAAATTTCCTCTTTACTGTGCCTATAAATTCACATCAATTTTTCTTTAATAATTGCTATATGTTGCTATTTTGTGATTAGTCATAGGCTCCTGTGTAAGCCAGCACAAATGAAGCCGAAGAAACTAATGACTTAGGTAATAAATACCTACAAAAGAATAAACTTAATAAAAATGCTAAAAGAGCAGTATTGTAAAGAAAGTCTCTGTCTACACAAATCAAATAGGAAATAATCTTAAAAAAATCTGAAAATGAGTACAAGCCCTACTGACTGTTACTCAGAGCAAAGAATTATTGATCCTTGCCTGCTTCTATTGATTTTATGTCACTTCTGTGATTTAATCATGTTTTCCTTGTTATCTCTTTGCAGTCTTTCTTCTATTGTCTGGTATGAAATCTCAGCCAAGGTCTTTCAGCCTGTGGTGATGGATCAAAATAACTTTGCCTTTCATTTGCATTGTTTTAAAGAAATGATTAAACAATCAAGCTTAGGTGATCCTTGGACAGGATTACACAGTTTAAATGCATCTCTGAAAAATGAAAATGCCTCCTCCTTTTCCTTAGTCAGGGACTAAGAAAGGTTGTGAAATGCTTCTGCAGACAAGCCAGAATGCAAACCTATGCAAAAGTGTCCGAGCGCTTCGCTTTTGCCTTAATCCATCTATTCGTTGCTTTTTTAAAATACTCAAATTGTGTTAGAGCTTCTGGCCACTGAGGTCTACAGGAACAAATTTGAATATGGGAGAGACAAAACTTGCACTTTATTAAAGCAGTATGGCTACTGTCATGCAAACTTCTCTCCAAGATAATACTGCGCTTTTTCTACAAAGTGCTCAAGTTTCGCTTACAGGAAAATGGCTGCAGTGGAGATCAGGATTTGGCCTAATTCTTGACTTATGTTTAAAAAGACATACTTATGTTTTCATTATTGGTTTTGAAGGAAAAGAAGTATAGAAAAGACAATTTATTTGAAAGAAAAATATGAGGTATATGTTAGTAGATCTATACAGTGAGATATATATTAATAGGGCAGCATTTAGATATCTACTGGTCTGTAACTCCCTGCTTTCAGAATATATTTCTTTCTTTTTTTTTAGTTTTGATTAGAATAGGTTTTGTGCACTTAGCTGCGCACAACTGGCAAAATACTCTAGTTCCCTCACATCCACTTGAAATTGTTCATGTTAGATGTTTCTTGCTTTCTGGGTCTATTTCCATAATGGAGTACCTTTTTCACTCTTTGTATTAAGATTCCATTTAGGAAAGGTTCAGAGAGGTTTAATATAGAGTCAGTAGATTTATGAGTGTGTTACATACATAATTATTATAGATGGTTACAAACGCATCAAAAGGAAATGTAATAGATGTTTGTAAGCTCTGGTTACATGAAACCTGTTGGACTCTGAAAACTGAATCACCATTTATTAAATGAACCTTAATAATCAATCACAGCCTTATTATAGCATTTAACATAATGCTCAACTATTTATTTTTCCATTTGAATCTGACTTTTTAACCTAATATGCATAGGCTGTAGTAAATTCCACACCAGGAGAGGGCTGCATTGCCAATGCATGGGAATTAGAGAATATTATGCAGGTTTACACCACCCAAAGGTCTAGTCTATGCAAATTTATATACACACACAAGCTTCTCATGTGCTTGTTTAAACCTCCTAGTGGGATTGTGTTACACTGTAAGTTGTATGAAGAACAGAAACACACTTCAGCAGGTTCATTCTTTGTAGACCATAACGTTGCACGAGTCCCTGGGATCTTTTAGCATAAAATGGGCTACACAAACCTCTCAGCTCTCCTCCTTACATCTTGGAGCTGTAGTAAAAATGATGCAGAGAAGTGTCTTGGAGACCACTAAACTTCTGCCCATCAAAATGGGTAGGGGCTGGTCTTATGTGATGTGGCAACCCAGTTGGCTTTCCAGTGGACATCTGTGGCAGACAAAAGGTCAAATTGGAGGCGGAAATCAGAGTGGGTGGGGGAAAAAGCAACACATAAAAATGCCACTGTGCTACTTGTTGCCCTATGACAAAGACAGTGTGGGAGGATGGCTTGAAAATGCAAGTGAGACCTTCCCTGGCCATCCACAAGTTGTTCTTTGCAGCAGCCCAGCGTAACTTTTGTGTTCTAGTTAACAGCATGTGCTCTAAACCCTCAAATATAAATAGTTACTGGTGACTCATTCAATGTAATTCTTCAGCTATGTCAGTGGGATGCGAGAGTGGCCTTATGGGTAAAGGCATGGCTTTCAGGCAGGAAGTGCACATTTTATTCTTGCCACTTGCCACAAGATAAGTCATAAGGAATTTTTTTTAATCTTTTCATTTGTAATTTTGTGAAAAAGAGAGAAAATATGTTACTTCCTTCAGAGCAGTATTGTGAATTCATCTGGGGTCACCAAAGCATCCATTTGTCTGCATCAGGCCTGCCAAGGACTGTCAGGGCCCCACTGCCCACTTTGTTTATGGCAGAGTGCCACAGAGCTAGCCTGGCTGCTGCTGCTGCTGGTGGGACTGGGGTTTGGGTCACAGCAGCTCTCCTGCTGGGAAAGGGAGAGTTCCCTGTCAGGAAACAGCAGACACAACTTTCCCAACTCCTTCCACCACTGCAGATCAACAAGCGGAGATCTGCTCCCATTCCTGATACATCCCCCAATTCTCTGCCATTATTCCCCATGCAAAAACATCTCTGCCTCCCACATGCTCCTGCCCCTCATCCTTGGTCCAGCAATATTTGATTTTACAGATGGTGCTGAGAAGCCTTGGGCTGGTTCTGGTCAAAGTCTTTTGCATGTGTGACCTCTTGAGACAGACTTGCTTGGGGTGCTTTAGGGATTATGAAGGCTCAGGGGCAGGTGGTCCCTGTGTGCCAAAAAAGGAGCTGGCGGGGAAGAAGACCAGCCTGGTTGAGCAGGGAACATTTACAAGAACTCAGTAATAAAAAAAGAATGTATCACCTTTGGAAAAAGGGGCAGGTGAATCAGGAAGTATTTAAGGATATTGTAAGGGCATGTTGAAAGAGAATTAGAGATGCAAAAGCTCAGCTAGAACTTAATCTGACCATCTCTGTAAAGGATAATAAAAACTCTTTTATAAATACATTAATAATAAAAGGAGGGTCAGGAAAATCTTCTTTCCTTATTGGATGAGGTGGGGAACTTAGTAACGGAGGACAAGGAAAAGGCTGAGGTACTTAACACCTTCTTTGCCTCAGTCTTTAACAAAAAGACTAGCTACCCTCAGGACAACTGGGCTCCTGAGTTGGTAGACAGGGATGGGGAGCAGAATCCCCCTCCTGTAATCCAGGAGGAAGTAGTTAGGGACCTGCTGTGCCACTTAGATCCCAACAAGTCCATGGGTCTGGATGGGATTCATCCTAGGGTATTAAGGGAGCTGGTGGAAGAACTGGCTAAGAGCCATCATTTTTCACCAGTCCTGGCTCACTGGGGTGGTCCCAGATGACTGGAGGTTGGCCAATGTGATGCCCATACACAAGAAGGGCTGGAAGGAGGATCCAGGGAACTATAGACCTGTCAGCCTGACCTCGGTGCCTGGCAAGGTTATGGAACAGGTCATCCTGAGTGCCATCAAGTGGCATGTGGAAGACAACCAGGGGATCAGGTTCAGCCAACATGGGTTTAGGAAGGGAAGGTCCTGCCTGACCAATCTCATCTCCTTCTATGACTGGGTGACCTGCTTAGTAGATGAGGGGAAGGCTGTGGCTGTGGTCTACCTTGACTTCAGCAAGGCCTTTGACACAGTCTCCCAAAGCATCCTCCTGGAAAAGCTAGCAATCTGTGGCTTGGACAGGTGCACCCTTCGCTGGGTCAAAAACTGGTTGGATGACTGGGCCCAGAGAATGGTGGTGAGTGGAGCTGCATCCAGCTGGTGTCCAGTGACCAGTGGTGTTCCCCAGGGATCAGTACTGGGCCCAGTCCTATTCAATATCTTTATTGACGACCTGGATGTGGGGATTGAGTCCACCCTTAGTAATTTCACAGACGACACCAAGCTGGGGGGGAGTGTTGATCTACCGGAGGGTAGGAAGAAGATGCAGGAGGACCTGGACAGGCTGGATCTATGGGCCGAGGCCAACGGCATGAAATTCAACAAGACCAAGTGCAGGGTCCTGCACTTTGGCCACAATAACCCCAGGCAGCACTACAGGCTGGGGGAAGAGTGGCTGGAGAGCAGCCTGGCAGAGAGGGACCTGGGAGTGCTGGTGGACAGCCGGTTGAACATGAGCCAGCAGTGTGCCCAGGTGGCCCGGAAGGCCAATGGCATCCTGGCTTGTGTCAGGAATAGTGTGGCCAGCAGGAGCAGGGATGTAGTTCTCCCCCTGTACACAGCACTGGTGAGGCCTCACCTCAAGTACTGTGTACAGTTCTGGGCCTCTCACTTCAAGAAGGATATTGAAGTGCTGGAGCAGGTCCAGAGAAGAGCAACAAGGCTGGTGAAAGGACTAGAGGGAAAGTCTTATAGGGAGAGGCTGAGGGTGCTGGGGTTGTTTAGCCTGGAGAAGAGGAGACTGAAGGGGGGACCTTATCACTCTCTTCAACTACCTGAAGGGAGGTTGTAGTCAGGTGGGGGCTGGGCTCTTTTTTTTCCAGGCAACTAGTGACAAGACAAGAGGGCACAGCCTGAAGCTGCTCCAGGGAAGGTTTAGGTTGGATACTAGGAAGCACTTCCTCATGGAGAGGGTGATTAGACATTGGAATGGACTGCCCAGGGAAGTGGTGGAGGCACAGTCCCTGGATGTGTTCAAGGAAAGGCTGGATGTGGCACTTAGTGCCATGGTCTAGCTGATGTGGTAGTGTTAGGTCATAAGTTGCACTTGATGATCTTAAAGGTCTTTTCCAGCCTTGGTGATTCAGTGATTCTGTGATTGCTGCACGCCAGAAAAGCAGAGGCTGTATAAAGGTATTGAGTGCAGATAAGTGTTATGGAGTATATCTCTCATTTTCAAGCATATCTTGTAAAGCAGAAATCAAATAACACTGCAGAACTGTTCATCTTTGGGTGGGAAAAGATGCTCCATTTGTTAGGATTTTACAGCTGCTCATTCTATGTGCCTATGATTGCTTAATATTTTATAGACCACAGGACAGTATTTGCTTTTAAACCTCAATCTCCTTTTCACAGAAGGAGAAGAGGGTCACTCAGGTATTGAAGTTAGAAGGGTTTGCACTCAGTCTTTACTGTTCTTTGTATTTCAAAGTCCACATAACTTGGGCCTGGGTGAGTAGAGAGACTATTGTCTGCAAGACGATTACACATTAAAACCTGAGACAAAGTTTTGAAATGAAATTGTCAACTGCATCTTTGTCTATTTGCTCAGGAGAAAGCAGGATTTAACATTTAAGAATTTGGAGCTGACAAAAAATGCAGTATTCAGAAGATTTCAGACATGGTCAGGTTCTGGTTAAATGTAGAGAGTAATGCCAGTTGATTTTATTTGCACTTTATTTAAGCTGAGATTTCTTTATTACTTAAATTTGCTTTAATTTAGGTCTGTGTAGTGTACGTCCTCTGCCTGCCTCTGCTCCCTGTGCCTCACTACTCCTGAATGGTATAATTCTGAACTGGGAGTCAGGCAGGCAGAAAACCATGAACCAAGGAGCTATGCTCAATGGAAAGCCTTGCCCTGTTCCAAAGCAGGGCTTAACCTCCCTCTTGTTTCTCACAAGTTTGATATCAGAGTTTTCAGATGGAGCATTTAAATAGCAACACACAGCTTACTCCCATATATTCAACAAATAAGTTATTGACAGTGTTAGACTAGGGTAACAGATTAAAAAAGGGCAAATATTTTCACAGTGCAATAGAGAGTGCAGCTCTATTGTAAAGCTGAACTCCTTTCATGCAGAGGAAAGACTTGATATATAGTGAGAAAGCCTCACAGAGCATGTATTCAGCTGCCTTCCCTAAAAGGCTCCTGGCTTGATGTAATGTCTATATAGTTGCCATTCTTTGCAAGTTCACTTCAACAGCTACATCCTGGTATTGAGTTTTGTTATATTATACTGCCCTGCTAATACTTACACGTTTGTTCTTGATGATGAACATCTCCTAATATTGAGTTATGTAGCAGATTATTGCAGGAAATCTGAGTGAAGATGTAATATTTCACATGCTTACTTTAAGAGGAAAGAACTGCTAATATCATGAATAATTTCTCACAATAGAGATCCAAGCTGTCAGCTCCAACTATAATATCTGGGTCCCAAGGGAACTCAGGTTTTCATCTGGAGGAGTACAGATCCAAAGGAAAATTTGGCAGTGTTATCTTGACAGTGGTGGAGAGTTATACTTCCTTACTCCAGAGTTCCGTTAAATACATCAATAGATACACTGTATTATGAATTTTTAAGCACCTCTCCAGAGACAATACTTAATAGAGAATATTTGAGGACTTGGCCACTGCAGGGTTTGTTCAGTGCCTTAGAAATGCCTCTGCTGGGTACATTTCTGTGGGAGTTGAGTTCGGCCCTTTATTTTAATCTGTCTTCTTTCAAGTTGAACGTGTTTGTTCTTAAGGTCCAGGTGACGTTTGCAGATTCTTTTAGCATCTCCAGACAGCATGGCTGCAAGGTACTATAAATTTGTTTTCAAGTGTAAGATTTTTTAGCATTGATGAAGACAAAATGAAATGTTCTACTCTTCAATGTTCTTACCATTTTACTTAAAAAAAATCAAAGTTACTCAAGGAAATTATTTTCCCTTTTGAGGTGAAACGAGACTGTGTTCTTAAAGAGAACATGAGCACAGAACAAGATCCTGGGGCACCTGGGACACACCTCCAAGAGTGTGAAATACTCTCTGCCACTGTTGCAGAGTGGATTTCTCTGAAATTACAGATGTGAACCCAAAAGTGGGTTTTGCCCCACTTTTCAGCAAGATACAGGAACCATCTTCAGCATCGCCTGTAAGAAATGGGCTTGGTTTTGCATGGTGGGGTGCACAGTTGAACTTAATGGTTGCTTCAAACCCTACAGAAGACAAGATGGCTCCACAGAAACTTGTGCTTAGAGATTTAGTGGCAACCTCAGAAAGGTTCAGAGACAGGGTGAAAGAGGTAAACAGTGGTCATTTGCAAGACTATGTGATATTTCAATTGTTCCTACCCTGTGTACCAACAACTACATGGAATGTTGTCATTTAAGAGACTGAAATAATTAATAACATAGAATTTGCTTCACTTGCCCCAACAAAGGTCTTGCTCTGCAACCTCGAGTTCAACATATTCTGGCATGTCAGCAAGGGAAGTGAATTTTTTTAAATGCATGACTTCATAGTATATAAAGTCGGATCCATGATTAAGCTTAATATATGGCATTAATTATGTCAGAATTCTTTAAACCAACAAAATTCTTCCCAGTGCTATGGTTCAACTAGAAGAGCTAGCTTTTACATCTGGGTAAAAAGACCATTTCAAAAACCAGTACCTTACTTTGGTATTGGACACTGCTTTGTCTTCAGACACTGGGCCTGCTGCTCAGCTGATGTAAATGTGGTACACTTTTCACTTGCTTGTGCCAACTTCTGAAACTAGCTGCTGTATTTAAAACAAAATAAAGCACTAATGACTGTATTTTTGGTGCATGTGCAGAAAGCACGTGAAAATAAGCAAAGAAAATGAAATTGCAGCTAAATTTAAAGAAACCAAAATGCACACAGGACAGTAAGCAGGAACACACACCACTTCTGCCAGGAAAAAGCTTTGCACCCTGATGTAAAGATCAGCCAAGGAGAAAATGGTTAAAGAGGCAGTGAGACCCATCGGAGAGGCCGGTGACCTGACGGCAGGCGCTTGGAGGCATCTCACATATCCACACATTTCTTGAGCTAGCAAACATGGCAAGGGCAAACCATGTTTGCAATTCACAGGTAAAGAAAGACTGTATTTAAGCTAATTTGTTACCTAAGGTAATTCTGTGTGGCAGTATAAGCTTTCAAGGCAGGCTTAAACATCAAGATCAGATGCTGCTAGCAGAGCTAATGTGTTAGAACAGAAATTGTGGTGCAAACCCTGGCCACTTACACCAGGCTTCCTGCTTGAGTCACTGAGGTCCTCTTGTCAGCTATACAAAAAACTGTTTATAGGTTCAGTGAGATTGATTTGGGCATCTTAAACATCTCTGCATAATCATAGCTGGTGGCTTTTTTTCAGTCTGTGCATACTTGGTGTGAAGTGGCAGCATGAACCTGTATCCAAATTTGCATGTGACAATATCAGACATATCTATATCAAACCACTTCCTTGAGTATGCCACCACTGTCCTCAGGATGTTTGACCAAGCAGATGTGCTTGAACCATATATTCTAGCTCTTCTTGCCAATCTGGAAATGCACATCTCTGAAAGGTTCAGGGTTTTTTGCTTGGTCTGTCAAAATATATTTGATTTGATAGTGCTGGCTCTTTGGAGTTGTTTACATGTGATAAATGCATGCGTTTACTTTCAAATTAAAGCTTGTTTCAGAAGATTTGTAACAGTTGTGATGTTTTTTCTTTCACAACATAAGGAGGCTGCTTATGTGTTGGAATAAGAAAGATGTCCAATGCAAACAGCAGCTCCCTTATGTAAGGAAGGGTTTCCACTTAGGAAGCCAAACAGAAGTGTTCGAAAGAGGAAGTATCTACCTCTCATTCATAAAACATTGAAGTTGTACTAAAATTTAAGGTCTGGATTCACAGTGGGGGTTAGGCACCTTAGCACTATTGATTTAACAGGAAAGATGGATTGCTACCTAGATGGATTTAGCATGATGGCTTAAATTAAGCAAAACATGCCTAATTGAAAGCAAGTGCCTTATCCCATTGCAGTCAGTGGGATGTAAGCATATGCCTGTGTTAGACACAGAGGGGGGAGAGACTGCTGAATGTGTGCCTGAGTGAGGGACAAAACTGGTTTATTTATAAGCACTCTATTTATAGCTTTTGCTGTGTTGGAATACACTAATTCATTTTAAGTGCTCTATCTCTGCAAATGAGCTCATAGCTCTCCAGAAGGTGTAGTTCTCTGGCTGTGCTGCCTTTTCTAATGTGGTCCTGATCTTTTTGAACAGGTCAGCACCTTGCCATAGAAAATAACACCTGGGGGGAAATAAAAAAATAGACATCTCATAACAACATGTTTTATCAGGCATACACACTGTGGGGACAATAGTATGCTTTGCCATGGGAAAGCTGGGCCAACAGAGCAGGAGTAGCACTGGGAAAGGGCTTAGTTGAAGAAGGCTTGACCCAAAGGAAGCAATGTATGATGTGGGACTTGTTGGGGAAATGTGTTGGGGGGCTGCAGGGCTGGAGCCCAGGCACACAACACAGGGCATGATGTCCCTGAGATTTTGGCTACCACCTTGCCCTTTCCTGTTTGCCAGCATTTGGGCAAAAGCAGCACAGGCCATTCCCTCTTCCTGGCCAAGTGGCTGCTGGGGAACAGCACAGGGGAGGATGTTGTCCTGCCAGCCCCAAGGTCACCCCAAAAGCCTTCACACAAGCCTGTTTATTATAGATTTTCCATGCATTTGAAGATCTGCAGCACAGATAGCAGAGAGAGGAGTCTACAGCATGGTTCTTACTGAGAACCACTTGCCTGTTGAATTAGCTTAGAGTGGGCTCTGTACTGGGAGAAAAGCAAAGCCTTGGTGTGGTAACAACCTTCTGGAGAGACACTATGGCTGAGCAGAACCCTCCACCTCCAAGGAGCAGAAAATGTAAAATCAGCTGAAGCTGAGGCTGGAGGAGATGCAGGGGATTTCTTTTCTTCCCCTTTAAACAGAAGCTGGGTGTGAAGCCATTGTCCACATCCCTGGCAACATATGCATGAATTTCAGGACATCTACTTCAAAGGACACACCCTGGGAAGCGGGAGGACGTGTGTTGTGGGACTGACTTGCATCTCCTTCATTATTTGATCCTGGTGAGTGTGGCAAAGGTGCTTCTGAGCTGCCCCCACGTTTTGGGCTCAACCCCTTCCTCGTTTGTGGTCCCCTCCTAACGGCATCTTGAATTTCCAGTTTGGCCCTCATCTAAATTTGAAACCGGACCAACCAGTCAAATCCCATCTCCGAGATAGACAATTCCTAAGAGGATCCCACAGTCCTACTTTATTAATAGATATGTTTTGGAGTAGTCCTTGTCGAGAAGCCATCTGAAGGTCCAGGAGAGGACAAGACAACAGAAGCTGGTGGCAGAATCATATGCAGATTTCATGACATAACCAGAGTCTTGTGTTTACAAACCTCACAGCCTCGCCTTTGATCGCTTTCTCTTAAGCCCTGAGCACATAAAAGTGAGGAAATTAAACATGGCAAAACATGTGCATTCTCCATGCTTGTTCTTTTCCAGAAATAATGAGAAAACTAAGGAGGGAGAGAAGGAGAAGGAGAAGGAGAAGGAGAAGGAGAAGGAGAAGGAGAAGGAGAAGGAGAAGGAGAAGGAGAAGGAGAAGGAGAAGGAGAAGGAGAAGGAGAAGGAGAAGGAGAAGGGAAGCGGAAGGAAGGAAGGAAGGAAGGAAGGAAGGAAGGAAGGAAGGAAGGAAGGAAGGAAGGAAGGAAGGAAGGAAGGAAGGAAGGAAGGAAGGAAGGAAGGAAGGAAGGAAGGAAGGAAGGAAGGAAGGAAGGAAGGAAGGAAGGAAGGAAGGAAAAGAAAGAAAGGGAAAGAAAGAAAGGGAAAGAAAGAAAGGGAAAGAAAGAAAGGGAAAGAAAGAAAGAAAGGGAAAGGAAGAAAGGAAGAAAGGAAGAAAGGAAGAAAGGAAGAAAGGAAGAAAGAAAGGAAGAAAGGAAGGAAGGAAGAAAGAAAGAAAAAGAAAGAAAGAAAGAAAGAAAGAAAGAAAGAAAGAAAGAAAGAAAGAAAGAAAGAAAGAAAGAAAGAAAGAAAGAAAGAAAGAAAGAAAGAAAGAAAGAAAGAAAGAAAGAAAGAAAGAAAGAAAGAAAGAAAGAAAGAAAGAAAGAAAGAAAGAAAGAAAGAAAGAAAGAAAGAAAGAAAGAAAGAGAGAGAGAAAGAAAGGATTGTTGTTTTTTAAAAAATGTTAATACCAGTTTGGCTAAAGTGGGCTTCTCTTCTGTTTCAAATACAAAAGAAACATTTTGTGGAGAACAGAGGATTTTTTCAATGTGGCCTGCTCTTGGCTTTATCTTTATTTTCTATCAAGTAACTGAAAACGAAACAAAGATCTCAGACATAGGTACATCTTTAAGAGAATTTGCTCACTCTTAACTTTGTTTGAATGGGTAAACCTCTTCACTGTTTGCCCTTAAAGCTATTCTAACAGAGAGCTGTTTTATCAACACTGGCTGCTCAGTAAGGAGAGGCATTTTCTTCCACCTTCAGTGCAGTTTTCTATGCCACTGTTGGGGGGTGGGAAGTTGACCTTATGTGGACCCTCAAGACAAAACCAGAGGCTTTAAGCAAGTGAAGAATAGGCAAACACTAGCCAGCAGTTGCCATATACAGAGTACACTGCTCAAAAATCCCAGAAATCTCACTGATAGAGTGTTCTACTGTGACTGGATAGGGCTTCTTCCCTCGTAATTTATACATGTGTCAATAGGAGATTATGCCTGTTAAGTACAGACTTGGCAAACTCACTTCTAGTGTTGATCAGGGAATTTTTTCCAGAGAAAAGTAAAAGAAGTACTGCAGGTATTTTCCCCAGTCACAGTGCCTTGGAATGATGAAACTGTCTTTGGAGCTGTTTTCTAAAAGCTCTTAATGAGTTTAAACAATTTCTTTTTTTTTTTTAATAGACAATTTTCTGGGCTATGAGAGTGGTTGTGGGTAAGAGCTTAATGTTAAAATTCACAGAGAAGCAGATCTGCAACAAATGGTCTGCTTGCAATTATTAATTGAACAGAAGTCCCTAAATATGAGTATCACTGAATTCTGCAAAGTGTGAGAAACAGATCTGATTTCTTCTGACCCATGTCTCAGCTATGAAAAATAATCAACAGTTAAAACAGTGGGCTTAAAAACAAAACTTATACTTGCATTGCACAGATGTTTTGATTTATCTCAAGCCTCTTGAGAACAGATTCAAGATAAACTGAATTAAGCTACTAAAACTGTAGTAAGAATGTCCACAGACCTTTTGCAGTGGTTTAATAGAATAAATTGGGCGGGAGGGAAAGTATTGTAAGGTTCCTGGTCTTTTCCCAGGAATGGGTTGGTAGTTGAGGCAATGGAATGGGTTTTAGGAAATCTTGATTGTATTTCTGTCTCTGCCAAGATATTTATCCTCTCTGTGCTTCTATTCTTCACCTTACAAATAGCCAAATTAATATGTATCTGCCAGACACATAGCAAGAGTGAATTTATATTTGCTCAAAGACTAAATGACGTGTACTGGAGGAAAAATGTGACCATGTACCTGTGAAGTTTTTCAACATACTAGCTCTTACCACTCAAAAAATTTCAAATCCTGGAAATTATACACACTCTGTCAGAAACTGAAGTTTCTAACTGCATTGATATGTTTAGTTCTGCTAGAAGAAAGTGCTAGGTGTTCTTTCGCAGTGTGCAAATGTTGCCCCACAGCTCTCCAGGAAGGATAGTGGCAGTTTGATGTTCAGATGCCATAAATCAGGGCTATCCACACACTTTCACATAAAAAATTTCCAGATCTCTGTATTTGAAGCTTTCTCTTGGACATGAGGATTCTTCAGTAGATTTCAATGGATTGTCACTGTACTTCAGGGGCTCAATTATTAGTCCTAACCTAAGACTGGATACAAAAATAACTACTTCAGCATTCCAGAAAACAAAATTATTTTTAAGTTGATTTAAATATAAAAACGTTTAAAAAACCCTGATGCTGAAGTATAGCTTTATATTCATTCTGCAAGCTTTATTTTTAAAATCCCAGGACCTACATAGCTATTTCCATTAATTCTATTTTTTTCATTACTGAATTTCAACTTATGTAATGCAAATATCACAATGGTGTGATCTAGAAAGCGCAACTTGCTCTTCATTCAGCTGAAATGACACAACATGCTGCTCAGCCTTGCAGTTGCATTACATAAATATTATTAATGACAAAATGTGGGCTGGGTGTTAAAGTTTTATATTAGAGTAATCCAAGACATTATCAGTGATGAGGTATATTGGACATTATCTAAAATATGGCAGATGAGTCTCTCATCAGGAAAACTGTTTCTCAGGAGGCAGGAGCATGTGTTGGTAATTCCTACTTTGTTTGATCTGGTGGTGTAAAGTATGGAGAGAGATGACCTGGTTATGGAGAGAGATGACCTGGTTATGGAGAGAGATGACTTGGAATGTGGAATCCAGCCACCTTCTTTGTGGATGGGTGTGTGCCTTACTGCAAGGTATCTCAATACAGCAATGGATAATTATTTTTTTTTCAGAGTTTGCATAATATTAGGGACAGCCATGCAAACACAGGCTCTACTGTCATCCAAACTTAATCAAGAACCTAGTAAAACCTCTGCATAAAGTCAGTGGAGTTTAGGAAGCAATTCATCTCAGCCTGAGCTAGACATTTACAATAACTCAGGTGAACCCGTCCCTTTGCTTCTGGAAGCAGACAGACAACAGGTAAGCTATGCATTGTGTCTGAACTGGTTTGGTGGGAATTTTTAGCTTTCAGGTCTTTTACATGAACTCTTGCTCCTACAGAAATTGCTTTATGGTCTTTGTTGACTATAGAGAGGAAATGGGATCTTAGATCTAAAGGGCTCCTTTGAAAGGCATGTATATGCACAAACGCACATGCTCAAATATTCACACATCACACACACACAGGCAATAGAATCCATAGTTTGAAAACACACTTGCAGAGCCTTTGCTACAACAGTATCACTAAAAACCTGCTGTCAGCTCCAGTACTGTCAACCTCAGTATTTTAGCTCTCTAGATTTTCCAAATAGAAATAATGTCAAGAAGACATACATTTTCTGCTGGCTTTTATTATTTTGTTCAGTTTATACAATGATGAACAGCAGAATCCTCTGTCTTTTTTTTCACAACCTTTTTTCACAGTCACTGTGCATTTGATTTCAGACTGCACTGGGTGGTGTTCATTCAGACCAACTGCTTTCAGTGGGATTTTTTTTTTTTAATGTCAAATCACATCTATTGATTTAGGCATTTGCCACAGTGGGTTGCTGTTGTTTTTATTAATATAAATTAAATTGATAATGTCCCCTTAAGCGCTGAGTAGCAAAAAACCATCATTGTTTTGAAAGTGAGCTCCATCAAAACACAAATCTCACTATGAACAGAGGACTGAATGATTACAACAGCCATATGTTTATAAATGAGTAATAACCTTTACATCAGCAGAGTCCTTCACCAGGAACATCACAGATGGCGATATTTACAGTAGTTCTCTCTGAAGGGCTGACACCTAGGGTGGGTGAGCCTCTGTTAGCACAAGCAATCTTAAAATGGCAATTTTTGACCTTCCAGGCTGGACAATGGAGGAGTTTAATTTTCCAGAGATTTTTTTTGCCTCCCTTTTGTCATCAGTTTTGCCACTTTGCTTAGTGACCTTCCGGCACTTGACCAGTCCGCGATTTTCAGAATGCAGGAAAATGTTCATCAAGAACAATGCAAATCCAAGTGCCAGCTTTCCTCAATACCCTGCTTTTGTATCTGTACAATTCAAAACCTGTAGGAGTTGGAGAGATATAATACTGCAGCAAGCAGGCCTCTAAACCAGCTATTGAAAATTCACATGTTTTGATGAGATAGCACATAAAACAGTGACTGGCACCAGGCCCCAGTCTCATTGCAAATGCTCGTAATTTGTTGGCAAAAATGAGTCTTCTGTGACCTCTCAAGGTCACCTCTCCAGATTTCTCTCTCTGATTCATCAGTAGCAGTTTTGTTAGTGTATGCAAGTACACATCTATGAGCTCTTCTCTTTCTCCTCTGCTGGCCAAGTGCCACTTCTGAGCAATAAACTTTCTGGGATGGATTTGAACATTGCCTGGGACATTTACCCCACTCCAGCTCCCGTTGCTCACAGAGAGATGGCAAGAGAGCGAGCAAAAGCTCACCCACATGCAACATCAGAAAATCAGCTGGCTGCTGGAATGCCACTCAGCCTATAAAAATGCTATGAATTTCAGGCATTCTAAGGTCAAGAAACTCTGTTCCAGGAGGAACAGTGTGTTTGGAACGGGGAATGGGATTTGGTTGTCTGAGGCACACAGAGATGCCTGGGTTTCTGGAGGATGCATGAGATTTCTGCTCTTTTTTTACTAGGTTCTGCCAAGGTCCAGTTTCAGCACCCACCAGGGCTGTGTTCTCAGCGAGTGACAGCTAGGGAGGTTTCTGAAGAAGACACTTCAGCTCCCCAGCCTGCACTTTGGTTGTCTTCATGGGCAGGTGTGTCTTTCCATTCACTCCTGGGACTGTCCTTTGCAGTGCTGATTATCTTGTGATGAGGTGTTTTTTTCAGGAGCACTGAATGCAAATGACAAGGTGGTTCCTGGATCTTCAGGATGAAGACCCTGCCTGAACACTAACCACTTTCTGCATTGGTTTCCCTTGCTGCCCTGTTGGGTTGTCCAACCTGCACTATTCACTTCACTATTGGAGCTCCCCTCTCATGAATCAAAATCGTGGCACTGCCCTTTTCCTCAGACACTGGAACATTTTATCCTCAGGTCTTCTCTGTTTTCACTCTGTTTTTAAGTTAATTGGATCCTTTTTACACCTTCCCTTGTCAGTGAGGCACCATTCATTTCCCCTTCACCGTGGTAAAGGGCTTAGGAAACCGATCTTATGACTCAAGCTGTACATTTTCATAGTCATTTTGTCCAGTAAATCCAGCTCTGAGTTCCTTACTCCCCTCTGTGCCTCAAGGTAAAGCACTGGCCCTTCCAGTGAAATCAGCTAAGTAGAAACATCATAACTGCCACAGGTCCCCTGGTGGTACCTTTGACTCCTCCTGCCGGGTTTTGGATTTAATGACTTGGAATGGGTAGCAGATACTAATGGTTTGCACATCTGTTACACTGCAGCTGGAGAGCGTGTTCCTGTGTGAGAGGCTTGTTTTCATGTACTGAAAGTAGATGGACAAAAATAAAGGCTCATTAAATATTGAAAAGTAAGGCTTTTTTTAGAATATTGACATCTCTTCTAAAAATCAAAATTTATAAAAAAAGTCTCATGTCTTCCTTCTGGCATGAAATTATTCTCTTTAGCAAAGGAATAAGTCTATGTTTCTTGGGGTGTCTCTATTTTGACTTCAGGCACTCATCAAACTACTCCTCATTACTGCTTTTTTTTCTCTGGTTTTCCCCTGCCCATTTTGCCTAAAAAAAACCCAGCAAAACTACCTCAATACCTTGTGTGTTGGACGAAGTAAGGATACATCCACAGAAGACAAAGACAAAAACATGGGAAATTTCCTTTACAATTTCCCCTGTCACCTCAGTACAGAGAGCTTATACAACCTTCCTCCATCTTATTGTGCTGTAAGATAATCTGGGAGACTCAGTCCCCTCACTGGCAAGGAATTCAAACATGCAGTGCCCTTTCCAGCTATTCCTATTGCTCCAATAAAAAATTATACCTATCCCTTAAAACGTTGCAGGTCTAGAATGTACCAAACAACAAGATATTTTAAAAAATATCTCAAATACTGCCCAGCAGAAGAGTTCTTTACTTTCTGTGTCCCTCTAATGAAAAATGAAATCATGGTTTTGCTTTGTATTTTGAGACCTTGCAGCTTTATCTTCTTTGAACCTTCGGCGCTCTTTGTTCTTCGCTGTTGAAGTGACATGGCAAGGACGGCTGTCCTCACTAGACTTCTCATTTTCCTAATATTACATTGTTCTGTGCATAAAGAGCACCTAAATGTATTCCAGCAAGTGGCCTTTCTTATACAGGGTATGAACAAGAAAGAATGAAAATGAAGTCACATCCTTGAGAATCTGCACTGGAGTAAACAAACGCAACAAAAATATTACCGTTACAATCAACGACTGCTGACTGAACTCAGTGGGAGCTATCCACATCCATCTGAGCACAGGCTTTGACTCGCCTCAGCAGTAAAGTTTAGATGTGAACCTGACCTTGAAAGTTCAAGGGTGTTCTGATTTAAAGTTCTAGTTTGATCTCATCTGCACTCGCAACAGCAGGACAACAACTTCTGTTTTCCCCTCTTTGTTAAAGAGGTCGTAACTTGCCTTGGTTTTCAAGTTTGTTCTTTTCTTGGAAGAAAATGCAAGAAGAAAAGAGGTTTGCTTGGTTGTTTTTGGTTTTTTTTACAAGTAGATGGAGAAAAGATAACTGCAAATGATAGAAAATAATTGTTTTATCTGACAAAAAATAATGCTTTGCTACAATAACCAGTTTTATTGCACAGACCTTGTTTTTTTCCTTCTCTTTGTACAGCGGACAGAAGATGGAATGGAGCTGACTGTGAACATGAATATAAAGGTATGCATGGATGTAGGACTTTATGAACTGCATGGGGTAGGAGCCTTGATTAGTGTTGCTGAGTAACAGATTAATTCCTTTAGCACTTTCCCGTAAACACGCCTGACTGTGTATATAGTCAGGGGCTTTAAACTGAGCTCATAGCTTGAATTCTGTCTCGCTCATCCATGTGAGCTGACATCATCTGTTTCTTCAGCCCAGTTCTGATTTTTCTACTTTTGCCTGTCCCTTCCCTCAGCAGAGACTTGCTCTCCAGGGCTAGTTTACAGAGGCTGTGTGATCAGGGCAGGGCTTTGCCTGCATTTGCAGCCTCCCAGCGATCTGAGTGCAGGACCAGGATGGGTGCTGTACAGCCAGATGCTGAGCAGCCACTCAGGGTTCCAGTACTGAAAGGGTTAGGGCTGCCTCCACTTCTGCCAACGGGAATCCTCCCATTGATTTTTCACTAGGAGCAAGTTCAGGCCCTTCTTCAGTAAGTTACTGACACAAGTATCACTGTTGATAATAGTGGCACTGCAGCAGATGGAGTGCTTCAATTATCCTGGGCCTGTGATGAATGAGTGCTATTGACAGCTGCTGCAAAATCCATAGCAGACTGAGTCCTGCACAGACAATTATGATATCGCTGGTAAACATATGGCAGGACTGGATCTCTTAAAAACCTACAAACTCAGGCTCTGCTGGCCTTGGGTTTGGTCCATAGCCAAGTTCGAGGCTGAACTTCGGTCACACACCATTGGAAAATCCCATAGGGGTGGCAAACTAGAGTCTTAAGACTTTGGTATTTGGAGCCCATTCTGCCTTCACTGGGTATTGTCTTTGAGTGTCAGTGGCGTTTATCTGGTGTGAGAAAAAAGGAAGTTTGTTTTCCTAGAACACTGCTAAAAATGTGTGTGTTAATTCCTTTCAACCTATTCTAATTAATTTTGATACTTACAGTACTACCTACAGAAGACTTTAAGCAGGTTGGTCAGAAGGAGAATGTATTCTTCTAGTGCCCAAGCCAGTAGTATCTGTTTATTTTACCTGCAGTTAGTACACCGGTTAGGAAAGCAGGAGAACAGAATTGGTTTTACTTGCTGTTCTCTTGTTGATTACCATCTCTCTTTTCACTATGAAAATCTGGTGGATTTGGGAGTACCCGGGCTGGGTCACAGCCCAGGAATGGAGCAGATCAATTAGGAGGCTCCTGGCTCCTCCATGTGGTGATCCCTGCCTTGACCTAGAGGTGAAGGGAGAAAGGCAGGAGCCCCGCTTGGCCGAGCCACGATCATGTCTGTGTCACAACTTTTGGGATGGAGGTACAGCCAGGCAGAGACAGTGTGGGGACCTTGACCACTGGCAATTTTGCACCACTCTGACTGATATGCACTGATATGCAAGTTATGATCCAAGTTCTTCCCTGAATTACACATGAGCACCGAGGAGAGATGCAGGCAGGGAACGTGTGTGCTGTCTGTGTGATCACACAGGAGCTTTCCCTCCCCACACTGGGACCATTCCTGTTCCACCAGCTGCTGCAAAGGACTCCCTGCATGCAAACCACTCAGGTGTTCTCTGTGGCCTCCTACAAACCATCTTCTATTTGCTTCTGTGGCTGCTTAGTAGGTCCAAAAAGGATGCTGAGATGGTTACACATCCACCTTCAACCCTCATGGTCACTTCTAGCAAAACTGCGACTGGCTTGCCAGAATCTGGAGGGCTCAGGAACCCCAACCCTTCTCCAGACTCAGTGGCTCACACACTTCTGCCTCATGGTCCTTTCCAAACTCAGATGATATCTTACAGACCTGATGAGCTTTCATTTTGCTCAATCCAGACAATAGATAGAAAATGAAAGTTCTTATTCTGTCTTTTTCTTCTGGAGGAGGATAGTCTTTCAGTTGCTTGGTTATATAGTTTCTGTCCTCCTTTGGCAGTGTTAACTACATGATGTGATTAACAAATAGCAAGAGCTGTGCATAATAAATGCCCCATCAGCTCAGGGATTAAAAAAAAAAAAGGTTGAAGAACTGCTTTTTCCTTTATTCACTGAATTAACATTTTAAACTGGTCCTCCTGCAAGAGGAGGACTGATATTCAGAACTCTGCATGTACATTAGACAACTGAGAGCAAAATTTACACTTCATATACACTTTGCTTCTCTGATCACGTCACATCTCAGTGCCTTCCTAGAAAATGCACTGATTTTTATTCTTGCTGTATTGTCCTTAACACTTATTATCCCGTTGTCAGCTGGCAAAGTTATCAAAGGCTTAAGTGTAACAGGCAACCACTGTCTAAAATATTACAAACATGGGCAGAGTGATCTTATCCAATTCTCTACTGTTTTGCAGTTTGGGAGGGACTTTTGGATCTTATTGTCTGCTCTGTCATTTGATTCTTTTTAATATCAACCTGTTTCTTAAACATTATAAATTACGATACCAGGTGTGAGCATTTCTCAGCACAGACCACTCTCTGAAATACATCTTTAATTGCACCAGATTATGTTTTTATTTTGTTTTTAATAAATAAAAATATGTGAGCACACCTGTATGTTTTTATGGATGTATGAGTTTGTTTGCTTACTTTGAAACCTATTTACACACAGAGAGTTCAAAAGCTCGACTCAGACATCATGCTGTGCTTGGGGGAGGCTGAATAAAGAGGTGATGAGGGGTCAAAGAGGGAAAAATATGCAACCAAAATGGGTACTGTAGATGACCACAGTTGATGTGAGGGCGTGTATTTGCACTGGATTAATCAGAGATATCTCTCTCTGTCTGAACTGAGCATTTGGTGTTGTTTAAATACTGGTACCTTATCTTGGCTACTAATATGTGGCATCTCTTTCGCCTTTGTTCATGGCACAAGTCCTTCCTTTGGTTGAAAACAGGAAAGGAATTACTGACAGGTGAGAACAATGTTTAAAGACCAGAGCAAAAGGTTTGCAAATTCAACCAGTATTTGAAAGAAGTGCCTTGCCAGTTCAGACCATTAGCTCTGTTACTGTTAAGCCCCAGCCACAAGCCCTTTCCTTTCATAGAATCATAGAATCATAGAATCCTAGGGGTTGGAGGGGACCTCGAAAGATCATCTAGTCCAACCCCCCTGCCAGAGCAGGGTCACCTAGAGCACATCACACAGGAACGCATCCAGGCGGGTTTTGAAGGAGACTCCACAACCTCTCTGGGCAGCCTGTTCCAATCATAGATTCCTCCTATGCTCCAATTTGCACCCATTACCCCTTGTCCTATCACTGGTCACCACTGAGAAAAGTTTAACTCCATCTTCCTGACACTCACCCCTTACATATTTGTAAACATTGATGAGGTCACCCCTCAGTCTCCTCTTCTCCAAGCTAGAGACCCAGCTCCCTCAGCCTTTCCTCATAAGGGAGATGTTCCACTCCCTTAATCATCTTTGTGGCTCTGTGCTGGACTCTTTCAAGCAGATCCCTGTCCTTCTTGAACTGAGGGGCCCAGAACTGGACACAATACTCCAGATGCGGCCTCACCAATGCAGAATAGAGGGGGAGGAGAACCTCTCTTGACCCACTAACCACACCCTTTCTAATGCACCCCAGGATGCCATTGGCCTTCTTGGCCACAAGGGCACATTGCTGGCTCATGGTCATCCTCCTGTCTACCAGGACCCCCAGGTCCCTTTCACCTACACTGCTCTCCAGCAGGTCAGCCCCCAACCTGTACTGGTACATGGTGTTTCTCTTCTCCAAATGCAAAACTCTACACTTGCCCTTGTTGAACTTCATCTGGTTTCTCTCTGCCCAACTCTCCAGCCTGTCTAAGTCTCTCTGAATGGCAGCACAGCCTTCTGGTGTGTCAGCCACTCCTCCCAGCTTAGTGTCATCAGCAAACTTGCTGAGGGTACATTCTATACCCTCATCCAGGTCGTTGATGAAGATGTTGAACAACGCTGGTCCCAGTACTGACCCCTGAGGGACTCCACTAGTCACAGACCTCCAACTAGATTCTGCCCCATTGACTACAACTCTCTGACTCCTTCCTTTCAACCAGTTCTTGATCCATCTCACTACCTGATCACCAAACCCATACCTGATCAACTTATCTACAAGGATGCTGTGGAAGACGGTGTCAAATGCTTTACTGAAATCTAGATAAACCACATCTACCGCTCTACCATCATCTATCCACCTAGTAATTTCATCATAGAAGGCTATAAGGTTAGTCAAACATGACTTACCCTTGATAAAACCATGCTGACTGCTCTTGATGACCCCCTCATCCTTGATATGCCTAGAGATAGAGACAAGAACAAGTTGTTCCATCACCTTTCCAGGGATGGAGGTGAGGCTGACCGGTCTATAGTTACCCGGGTCCTCCTTCTTGCCCTTCTTGTAGACTGGTGTGACATTTGCTATCCTCCAGTCCTCCGGCACCTCTCCTGTTACCCATGACTTACCTAAGATGATGGAGAGTGGCCTAGCAATGACAAGTTTGCCCAGCAGTTCCTTTTTTAACCATGTTGGTCTCCTAGCTCCCTTACTACATTTCCTAACCATTGGGACGCTCTGATCCTGTGCTTGCAAGAAGTGGTCTTTGAATGTTGACCAGCTATCTTGAGCCCCTTTACCTTCTAGCACCCTGTCCCATGGGATTTCCCTTAACAGTTGACTGAGGAGGCCAAAGTTTGCCCTGTGGAAGTCCAGGGTTCTGGTCCTGCTGGGTATTCTGTTCCTACCACAAAGGATCCTGAACTCCACCATCTCGTGATCACTGCGGCCAAGGCTGCCACTGACCACCACTGCTTCAACAAGGCCCTCCTTGTGGGTGAGCACAAGATCCAGCAGCGCTCCTCTTCTAGTCGGCTTGTCCACCATTTGCATTAAGAAGTTATCATCAATGCACTTTTGCCCACAAAAACAGAGGAATCTTTTGGCTGTGCAACTGCCTGGTCAGGCTTGTTCTCTCTGTGCATGGCTTGCATTCTCCAGTCTCAGGCCCTCCTTGACCACCTCTTCCAACCAGCTGAGGTGGTTTGTTTTAAAGGGTCATGGGGAAGGAAGAGGGAATAGCATACCTTTTGGATCAGAATCCTGTCACAGTGAAGTTCAAGGAAGAGCATAGATTATGCAGTATGTTTTTGAATTGCAATAGATACATCTGTAAAGAAAAGAAAACATTTTTAAAAATCAATTTAAATCCGCCTGCCAACACACACAAGAAAGAACTATATTACTTCCTAAAACCAACTCAGAAATAAAGAGAAGAATTGGGGACAAAAGTGGGAATAGAGATGCTCAGAAGACCATGGCACTGCTTCCCTGCAAGGCAGTGCCAGCTCCGGTTGACATTGTGCAGCACTTCCACGGTGGCACATGGCTCATCTTTCTCTTAGGAATCATTTAGAGGTTCAGCATAAATGATTGTGGGGGTTTTGAGATGTTTACCAAAGTCGTATTAGTACAAACACCAATCTGATATCAAAATACGTTCTTTTCCATCTGGGGTCAGATTGCTTTTGTTATAATTTAAAATTAAAATGAGGCTAGAGAAGATATAAAACCCAGATATTCTAGGAACTGACACAGCCCCAGGTCTGACTTTGAACAATTTATCGCAGAGACTAGTGTTGTCAGGGGATCAGTCATAGCCTGTAGCTGAAAGTCATAGACAGTGAGCAGGAGAAATCCAAATATGCAGGAGGAAAAAGGAAAAAGAAACCCTGTTATATTCCATTTCTCTGTAAACGTAAGATTCTTGTCCTCATAAAAGTTTTTGCATTTCATCAAAACTAACAAGGAAAAACCCATACAGTGTCCCTAGGTAGTAAGCTGGGACCAGCAATGCATTTCTTCCTGACTTTTGTAAATTTTTCTGCCAGGGTGTTGGTAGTTAAGATTAACACTGTATCCACTTGACACTTAAAATGCATTTTCATGATGAGGGCTGTTTTTGCCACTGGTATTATTGGTCTTATCATTAAAAAGTCACAAAGGGGTTTAAGCATATGCCTATAAAGATGTATGAAAGAAGTTCAAACCTCTACTGGATTTATTTTTTTCTCAGCCTATCTGGCTAGATTTGACCAGATTCAAGTGCATTGATTTGCAGGGCACAGACAATCTGGATAACCAGAAATCATGGGCACTTCAGGACATATTTTTCCTTTCAAACTCATCAACTTTAGGGAGATTTCCTGTGTGGGTAACTGAAAAGGAATAATAGACTTGTGAACTTAAAAAGAAGTTACCTCATTGTTGAAACAGTTAATGAGATGCTTTAAAACCCAGGAACTAAGCAAATGCTTTCAGTTTGGGTTGACTGCAGCAGGAAAAAAAAAGCCACACCACAGCCCATGGAGAGCTGAAGCACACCTTGGTCAGCCCCAGGACATAGGGTGAGGAATGTGCAGAGGCTGGGACATCTGCTCAACCCACCACCGTGGTCCCCACACAGCTGAGGATGCACTTGAGCTTTCAGCAGGACCTGGGCTCCTCTGAGACGCATGGGATCTGCATCCTTGGTGGATGTGAGTTGCCAGAATGAACTTGCTATTCAACACTAGGAGATATAACACAGCAATCTGTATCCACTATAGGAATGATTTTCAGCATCATAATAATTTTATTTGTGACATGTCCTGAAAACTCTGCTAGAGCCATGCTCAGAGGGGGCTGGATACAGCTAGTCTCTTACCAGTCTCTGCCACCCCCCCGTGGGTGCAATCCCCAGTGCAAAAGCAATTCATCTTGCAGGCAGTGTGCTTGGCTCAGAGGAACCCAGCTGGGTGCTGCTGGCTGGACTTCTCCCCATCCGCGTGTCTGGACATGGGTGGGATTCATTAACTTGGTGCTTCTGTTGGAATTCCTCTGCTGTGCCAATCTCCTGCTATCTGATCATTTCCAGCAAATTTATGTGGCTAGTCACGTAAAATTACGGAAAACTCTGACAAAGTAGGGCAAACCATTTATTAAACTCCCGAATGAAACAATCCACCACTTCTACAGTCATTTAAATACAAATGGCTTCTCATGGATTCCAGTGAAAAACAAGGTAAGCTTCAAGAAATATACCAGTGACATTCGTAACTCCAAAGATTTGTTTGATATCTTTCACTAAATAGTGTCTTAGAAAGCATTTCTGTGTGGACTTCATTTGTTAACATGGTTTATGGCTCCATGAGCCGTAGAAACCACTTAGCCAATAGCCTCCTCTCTATCCAACAGTACAAGACTCAAACCCATTTATTTTATGTTGATCAGCCCGTATGCTAAAACAGATATTCTCTTCTGCTTTTCAGTGCTACAGCAATCTCTTTTCACTTGACAACCGTCAAATCCTGACTGACTCATTTTTTTTTTAGCAATCACAAATCCTGCAGCACCTACATGCGTTCAGTTCCTCCTTTTATTTTGTTTCCTTACCTTCATGCATAACTACATCTTCTAACAGTGCTGCAAAAAAAATCCTTCCTCAGCTCAGTGTTGTGTTTCTGACAGTGGCCTGTAGCAGGTATTTAGGGGAAGAGTGTAAAAGCAGAGCAGCCATACAGTGATACTTTATTCTGGCGCACCCTCCCAGCAGTCTGTGCCTCAGGGGCATCATGAGCCAGAGATGGTATCTGCATCTTTGCGTTTTGTAACGCTCGATGAATTTTTCAAGCCAGGTATTTGTCTAATTGCTTTTGGAGCCCACGTCTAATTTTGGCCTCTACAACATCCTGTGGCAATGAGTTCCGCAGTTTAATTACGCGTCATGTGAAAGAAAAAAAAACGCCTTTTTTTCCTTTGTTTTAAATCTGCTGCTGGATTATTTTATGCAATACCCTTCCTTGATAAGTTCTTTCTTGAGTGGTAATAACCACTTTAGAACATACCATCCTTTTCTAATATTTAGAATACTTTCTCTTTGTTCTATCCTTCTTTTATCAACAGTAAATTTCATTGAACAGTTTTTGTCATCTGGACACTAATTAATATGAAATCCTTCAGCATCATGTCACAATTATCTTCTGCTTTTAATTTTGTTTTTGGTGGGATTTTTTGCTTTACATTAATGGCTTTTATTGATTAATCTTGTATCACCAAAAAAAAAAATTGTCATCTTACTGCTCATCACCTTTTCCAGTTTGCTTATGAATAGTTTAGGGTGCTCTAAGGAGGCAGTTTGATCATAGGAATTTGTGTTGGTTTGGGGTAATGATACCTGGGAAAGATGCTTTCCAGTCCATGCTAGAAAACCCCATTCTCTGCTTTCAGAGCTGGCAGGAGTTTGGTGGCTTTGTCTAATCTGTCCAGTGTTTACTGGACAAGGCAGTGCCAGCTGAGCTAATAACATGCAGCTAAAAGCTTTGGTTTCTTACAATCCAGAAAGGAAGGCAAAGCTGGTTTCTTTTCTGTGGGATCTCTGATTGTAAGATCCTTCTTCCTTAATTCTGACCATATTCTGTCTTACTCAGCCCAGAACACTTAAGGGGCTTTGAAAAAAGCCTTAGTAGTCCTTCATAGGAAGGACTTGGAAGTCCAGATCCTTTGGGTGTGACAGCATACACCCTGAAGTCTGTAGTGAGGGTCTGGTTCAACTTTATAAGCCTTTTTGCTTATAAATAGCATAGGTCCCAGGACAGATCTCTGTGAAACTCCATTGATAATCTTCACTATGGTAAAATGGGACCATCCATTGCTACTCTTGTTTTCCTGTCTTTTATCTAGTCACTGGTCCACACAAGAATTTCTTTACCTACAAGTGCTCAATTTCCCTAAAGTGTGTCAGTGAAGAACCTTGTAGAAAACATTAGGAACCTAAGTGCAACTGGGAATAGCCCTCTTCTTATGTTGCAGTGCTCTCTTCTCCTTTCTGGTCCCTTGACAATCCACACTGCAGGCAAGTCAGTTCACATTTTGGTTCTAACTTGGCCATCCACGTGTAAAATTTGACCTTGGGATGCAAGAGGCAGATGCAGACTCAGGCATTTTTCATAAGGACACCTCAGACTTGTGTACTCCCAAGCTACCACCAATCTTCACACTCAAAAGCTGGGTGCCCAGCAAGTCCTTCAGAGGAACTTGGAAAGATCTGAAAATAACTCTAGCCCCAGCTCAGTGGGCAGATGGGCATGTCCAGTCCACTGAGATTCTGTCTCATGCAGTGTCATATCATGGACAATCATTTCAATTTCTTGAAGGAGAGAAGCCCCAAAAAAAGAGAAGTCTCCCAAGGGCATGAACACTGTTCTCACACTCTGTGTCAGTTAGCAGTTATTCATGCAGTGCCTGCCCCACTGGTCAGTATGAGCCTGGATCTCTTGCAGTAGAAGCTGTTGACTACAGATGCTACAATACATTATTTTTTGAGCCATCATTTAGAGATGACAGCACCAGTGGGAAGGAGGAAAGAGGGAAAGACACGTGAGACCTTTGATTCCTTGTCCCACTTGAAGGTACACTTTCTGAACACTATGCCTTTGGGCTATTTTTCCTTTTACTGTATTAATATTATGTGCTGGCTTAGAATGCCTTGTTTACTGGCCTGGTTAAACCAGTTTAGTTCCCACTTGTGAAGCAAATGTATTTTATGATCAAAGCTCTGTACTGTCCTTCATATCTCAATAGATTTTGGCCTTCTGTAGAAATTGGTCTGACGTACAGGCTGTCCAGTGTCTATATATATACAGAAACTTCCCTGAAAAGGCAGTGGCCATGAAAAGGGATTGTTGTCAGATATGGCATGTCTTCATGATAAAGATAGTAGGGTTGGAAAGGGCCTCCTAAAAGGCATGTAACACAGCAGTACACTGTTCCTCACAAACTTTGGGATGGTGCAGGAGAATATTCAAGTAGGAGAAAAAGGGAATGAAGTATGGATCAAGGACGGAGGACAGAGAGTTCTACAGAAAAAATGGGAGGGGAGTACTGAAGACAACATGGGCATTAGCTTGTGTCTGTGTGTGTACCATTACTGCTCTTTATACATAAGTGGAAATGGCTTTGTGTGCTTCTCTTGCATACTGGGAGTGAAGACTGGCAATGTCAGGCTGCATAGAAATGACCTGTGGGACTGGGTCCTCCCATATGCACTTCTTCTGGACAGACTCTACAGGCTGTAGCAGATTGAGCCAGCTGCAGTGATACAGATGGTATCAGGAACTTTGGTGTTTAACATTCTCCTGTGTCTCCAGTGTCTTGTTTTGAGGGGTTCAAAGGCCGTACTTCCCTTATAGTTTAAAGGAACTCTGGGCTTGGCTAAAATCCTCAGTTGGGCCTTGATTATCTATGCTGGGCTCTATGAGTACCCGGAATATACAACATAGCCACAATCCAGATGGTTTCCTAAAACAGCTGGTGACTGTGTGTCCTGCAGGAAAAAGTTCCAGTTGCACACCAAAGGCAGCTCTTGGCCCATGGAGATTGCTAATGGTGAAATCCTGCCTAGTGATTGACTTACAAAGATGAGCAAGTGATACTTCTAGATCAAGCTATAGTAGGCCTTCTCTAGCTGATACTATGTGAAAGCATTCATTAAATGTCCCTTTCTCTCTGGTACCTGTGTTCTTGAGGTGACATGTGGATCCTGGCAATAGGATACAATTCTTCACAGAGAACTGTGAAGGACATGCATCCTCATGGGAGAACTTTACCTGCTGCTCTTGGACTTGGCTCTTCAGGATCAGGTTGTTCGACAAGTAGGTGATTGTCTCTTTTTGCAAAACTAGCAATCACTGAGGAGCAATGAGGTTGGATTGGCCCCAACCAATACTTGCACCAAGGTAGGTAAAGAGCAACCTTTCCACCAGAGGACAGGTATGCTTCATCTTACAGGGATGTTTGTTCCATACATCCTTGGTGGTCTGACACTTGCAAGAATGACCATTACAACAGGAGAACCAACAGCAGGAGTACAAGTACTGCTCAGACAGCAAAAAAGAGAAGAAGGGTTAGGCCATATCCCTACTTTGAGTGTATTATCATGATAGTAGTATGAACAAGAACAAACTGTGAACATAGATCCATGAGTCTGTGTAGCACTGTGCCGCGATACATGCTATTTGATGGATGTGTCATTCACCCCAAAAGACTCTGATCTTGGACAGAACAGGAGAGAACCAACCAACACTACTTGACCTGGAAGATACATAGGTCCTTTCAGGCACGGCTGCAAAGGCAGTGCAGGTCTAATCTGAGTCTCCCATGTCAACATGCTCCAGCTATGCACATAACAGACAAAACCTGCATGTCTTAACACAGTTCCTTCATCCCCAAACATGAAGAGCAAAATCCCTCTAAATTCTTTGCCTTCCTCTGCTTGCTACCATTTACTCATGGCTGCCTGGCTTTCCTTCACTTCCAGGAGCCATAGGCAGAGGCGCAGCATTTCACGGCAGTACGCATCTTCTGGCAGTCTTGGTTTCTACTGATCCTTCAAGCCTGACCTGTTTCTGTGCATAGTTCTTAACAACAGCTGTCTTGATTTTTGATCCCTGAGGCCTTCTTAGAGATGTTGACTAAGCAGAAAGAATAGGGACAGAATTTTAGAACAGGGACAGAATTTTAGAAGAGGTCAGAAACTCGGGAATGTTCTCCTTTTTCCCCCAAGTTTTTTTGTCTTGTATCTCCAGGTTCTGAAGTTTGCTGGGACCCAGCAGTCCATCCAGCTGAGAAAAACATTAATCTTTCATGCTGCCCACTTTCCCAGGCTAGGAACGTGATTCTTCTTTGACACTACTAGCCAATCAAGAAAATTGTTCTGCTGCAGTTTTCTGTCTTACCCTCACTTCTTTCACCCAAATAGAACCACCCCTTTCTTCTTCAGGAATCACCATTTTTGTCTTCCCTTTGACCACATCATAAGAAACTGCTTCTTACTGCAAATTGACTGATCATCCTTCCTTCAGAAAAATCTGAAACCCGTTGCCAATTATCTTTATTTCTTTCAAGTTTCAGTAATTTAAATATGTCTTTAAAATTAACTTCAATTATTTTAATTGAATGAGAATAAATGCCACAGAAAAAATAAAGTAACAAGGAAAAAAAAAAAAAGAGAAAAAAAGAATCCAATTAGCATGGTGAGTGAGTTCTTATCTCCAAAACGCATCCAGCACTATTTCATACACAGTCCCTGGTTTAAATTCCAAGTGCAAAGCATGGGTAATCACAAAGTTTTTCTTAACTCACCAGCACATCACATTCCAGACCTTAACTATATGGTGACTGTGGTGTCACGAGACCTCTGCAACTTCCTGGCAGCACAGTGAAAAATGTTGGGCTATAAATATTCCAGAAGCTGTAACCTTTTCTTCATTGGATCACATGCTTGTCCATCAGTATCATTGTCTTACCATTTCCCTGCTTCATGCTGGTCTCCAGTACAATGAATTCTGCTGAATTTTCAGAGGCAAACATCTTGGCATTGCAGGGGTCAGTAACAATAAATCCCCACGTAATCAATACCCATTGTACCTAGAAGAGGTGCAATGGGTATTGATTACGTGGGGATTTAACATGAGTCAGCATTTAACACTGTACATTGGGGACTGTGATGTTCTGTCACCTTTGTTTTTTTCCTGTGCCAAAGGGCTTTATCAAAGAAATGTAACTGTTTTTAGCAGCTATTCAATAACAAAGATCCTGCCGTCTGCTCATGTGGATCAGTCCAGAGAAGGGACTTAAGAGGCTCGTGCTTCAAGGTCTAACATCAGTAGTCTGACCAGGGTGTTGGCTACACCGTCTGTGAGGAGGAAGGAGTATTTAAAGCAGTGAGTTTAGGGCACAACAAGAACCAGACATTCTGCAGCGGTGAGAATGATTAGTGTTTCTTCCTGTGAGGAGGTGTAGTTTCAGGAATGAGATGTCTGTTCTGTGGTCAGAGAGAGAGGGCTCTATATAAACATTTCTGATGAAAGGTAGCACAAATGGCTCTTCTTTTCCTCCATGGGCCCCTTTATAAGACATCATTTGTAGATCAAGATAAATAATATATGAGTGCATGAGTGCAGGCATAGATCACACCTTCTCAGAGATCAGATGTTTCTCTTCTTTTAGAGGTTTCAGAGCACAAATAAAATCCAGCATTGATGATCTTATTAGTCATCATGTAACATGCAGTTGTGCCTTGAAAATTAAATACCTAATGCCTCAGAAGTGAGGGCAATGAGTTAACCTTGCATTAGAAATTTGGATACAATGAGCATAACCTCGCCTAGTTGTTGTCTTTAATCCTAAAACACCTCGATTTGAAACTTTAACACTTCTAGCAGTAAATAAATGTCTGTAGATCTTTCTCTCTTCTTCTTAGGCCAGCCAATACTATTAACCACAATTTCTACTTTTATGTTAGCAATCCTGCTGTGATTCGAAACATCCCCCTAGCTTCCTGGTGTAACACTTAAGATGAGACTGTCAGTGTTGGAAAATTCACTGCATTTGCCATCATTCAATGAGAAGAAATAAAGGTTCCATCTCTTTTTTTTATCAGTGAAGATCTTTGCCCTCACCAACAGAGCTGTTCCTTCCTCATCAGGCTCTCAACAGACAGCCTGGTCAGACATATGGGCTGGTTGTGGTGTTCTCTGCTGGCATTGGAGTTTGTGGAATCTCCTGTTTTCCATTCATAATCCATGCAGAGGACCGGAAGCTCTGGATTATTCCCAGTGTTCTTTCAAATAACAAACATTGGACCTCAGGCTTCAGGGACTGAGGAAGGAATTTCTCCTTTGTTAATAGCTGCATGGACACATGCACACGGATGCACACAAACATGCATTCTGGAACATAAAGAATATGCTCCATGGGTAAAGAAAGGACCCTGGATGGGACAGTATAGTGTTATGAGGTGGCATGCTGGATTTTCTTTGCCTTAGTCTTGACTGGCATGCCAGTTCATGGGCTGAGGTCATGCTGATTTCCAGATTTTGAGGTTGCGCAAGCATTTTGGATGAGGTCAAATTGCAAAAGGCAGGGTCCATCCCCTTCCATTGTTCCCCAGAAAATACAAATCTTGCTGGGATTATTTGAGTTTATCCTAATTAATCAGTTCCCTGCTAATGTAGGAATCTCTGGCTATATTTTCTGTTGAGTGTTATCCAGGAGGTCAAATAAGATAATTTGGTGGTTTCTTTTGTCCTTGAACCTGACAAAACCATGAAATAAGAATTTAGAACATTTGGCTTGAACTCAGTGAAAAAGAGAGTCATCACTGCTGTAATTTAGAGGAAGTTATGATGGAAATGGATTAATTATGCCCTTGAGAACTCTGGGATTTTATACCCAAACCAGTCAATAGAGTTAGGGTGATGAACAGAGACAGGCCACAGTACAGTGTCTGGAGGCAGGGTGTTGTTCTTGCCCATCTCCAGACCCCCTGCAGCCTGTAAACTGCAGTGGCTTGGCTGTAGTCAGCAAACCATGCCAACTGCCAGCCAGTAGATAATTTGGTCCTTAATCTTCACATGTGTAAATGACAGTTACAAACATGGGAAATAACAAGATACTCCAAAGGGTCACGTTGAAGGTGATGAAAGCAATGATTTGCATAGGTCTCCAGGCAATATTGATAGGAAAGGCGTGTCGTGGAGAATGTACTGAGTAACAAGTGGCAATAAGGAAATATTTTTCCTGGAAATCCGACTAAAATCAAACCAAACACAACCATCCCCTTCCCAAAACAAGAGAGTTCAGCTGGCATCTCTCGGAGTTAGTTCCTTACAGCAGTGTTTAGCAGCACTGTTCTTATGAGAAATAGCTAGTGAAATATTCACCTCTCTGTGGGACTTAACACTTAAGCTGCTGGCAGAGGGACCAGGATTCCTCATTAAGTTTAGTACTTGGTTTAAAGTGTTTTCCACCACTCTCTGGTGTGGATAAATCTCAGCTAATGGTGGATTTGAGAAGGCAGAGGTTTTATGATCCAAATACATTGAGTTGTCTATGAATATAATCTATTTTTGTCAGTTACATTGGAAAGAAATAAATTACTCATCAGTCAATCCATTATTATTATTATAATAAGAGCATGGCACTACTTAATTGCATCAGTTAAGTGGATATGACTTTGCCAATGCTCATAATGACATTACATCAATCCACAGAAATGGACCTGTTGATTTATTAGATGATGATGGACAAAGAAGATGTTGCAATCTCTTTTATAATTTAACCTGTGCTTAAAACCTGTGGGTGTTTAAGGCCAATACACATATAGTTATTACCACAGAGAGGGAAAGTAAAAAGGGAATTGTAAACCATAACAACCTCTATCAAGTATATGTCTATTTTGATATGTGTAATAATCCTGAACGTGCCTTTGTGTAACACACTGTACAGTACTTCAGCTGCTGTGGGCTATCAAGTCCTGTAAATCCACATTTAATCAAAGGACCCGTGGCATATGATTGAGTACTGTAAATTTTCTCTACAGTGGAGAAATGCAACTGCAGAAAGGCAGTTCCACAGGCGAACTGTCTAGCAATAATAAACTCGGAGAAACTTCAAGTCCATCAGTGGTGGTTCATTTGCTGAGTCCCTGTTTTCTTTTACTTATATATTTTTAACAACAAATCGCTACCCAGCAGTGAGTCAAATTAATGCAGTCCTGGTAGTGATGTCATTACAAGGACAAATAGACTGTTGTTGTGGTTTGATAATACACCTGCAATGGCTCTTCAGTTATTTTTTCACAATTCCATTTGTCTACAAGAAAGGCTTTCTCCATGCTGGATAAAGGTGAGAAATTACACAAAAATGGACACTACCACACCTATTGTGAAAGCTGCTTCTTTGCCTTTGACTCTTCACTGTCTCAATGAAACAGTTTGGGTTTTATACCTTCTTCTGTTTTCTGCCTATATTTTGGGACAAAGCGAATAGATGACCTCCAGATGTTCCTTCCAACACCTCCCATTCTATGATACTACGATTCTATGACTGAGGAGCTTTAAAAGATAAGGCTCCAGAAATCTTCACAAGAAGAAAGTCCAGGTTTTCGCAAGTGTCTGAGTCACATTTAGGCACCAGACTAAAGCAGTCATATCGAATTAATTGCTCCCACACAAAGCCCTGGGACCTCTTGATTGAGAAGGTCTTTGAAAAGTTGAAAAGTGTGGCTATAAACACAGATCTTAGTTGCTTGAAATTCTCACTCAGAACATCTGTGGGTAAATCTGCATACATTCTGAAGTTCATATACAACTTTAAGTAGCTGACAGAAATGAGAAATAGGTTGAAATTTAATTTGTTTCAATTAATTAAATATTGAGATTTGATATTTTTACTTTTTGCACTTTTGGCTCCCCAGCGGGTATAATATTATATTAGGCTACTCAATAAGTCTTCTAATTATAGTGCATCATATGAAGTCTAGAAGGTCAGCATCTTATTAGAAAAAAATTGAAACTTTGGAATAATACTGAATGCTGTAGCACCGGCAAAACTGCTGTGACTATGTTATAAAAATCCAGACCCTTGTGCCCATTATTCAATCTGAACAAATAAACTTATTCATGAGAAGCTTCCTTGAAGTCAGTCGACTGTGCAGTAAGTCACCCTTTGCTGTGATTGGAGGCACCAGCTCTGACCTCAAATAAGGAAAGAGATTTTGATTTTGCTGAACCTTTGGACCACATTGCACAAGCTGGTGGAGTTCCTGGTATGCTGACAAAGGAGAACTCTGAACAATAGGGAAGACTTCTGAGTTATCCCATGAAGGAGCAGAATGGTCAGTCCCTTCCAAGAGGGATTGCCTATTCAATCTCCTCCTGCTGGTGGCAAAGGAAGGAAAGCCACGAGCACACCCTCAAGGGCTGCCACCTCTGAGCACCATAGTTACAAGTAAGGGGAAGAGTGAGCACCTTAATGTCTGTCCCCCAGAGGAAAGTTGCTGCTGCAGCCCTATGAGCTCTAACCCAGTTGTTTCAGGCAACGAGGAGATTTCCCCCCCCCCCCCTTCCCCAGTCTGAGTCTTGTGGTGGAACCACAAAACCTTGAACAAAGTTTGAAGAAGCCTGCTCAGACCAGGGCCTGTCCCTGATCACACTCCCTGGACTGAGATTTTATCAAGTTGCTGCAACAACCATATTTCTGGTTGACATTTTCAGGAGACCCTCAAGAGGTCTGACGAAGCATGTCAGAAAACACAAACCCAAGAGCCAATCCTATACATGCCAGAGGGGGATCTGGATCTAGTGTAAAAAGCATCTCCAGTACACTGACTTCAGTAGCATAACTGACAGCAGGATTTGGCCCATTGTTTCCTGGGAAAATTAATGAGCTGTAAGAAAAATATCTGACCATCATTTGACTTATCAAAGCCATTGTGACTCCTTCCCTAAATAACATTAAGATGAATCACCTATTATTTGAGAATCGAGAGTCACGGTAGTGACTGAAGCCAAGTTAGGAAAATAGCACTGCCATTACTAGCTTTGCAGGATTGAACTTGACTTGGAATCTGGGGTTTTGCCCTGACAATACCACAACGTTTGAAATCTTATTTACTTTGTGGGGTTTCTTTTGTACTAACCTACTCACTCTAACATCACATGAAACCTTTAATAGGTGTCCCACATACACAGAATTTATCGTCAGCTGCTCAAATCCTGATCTCATGTGCAATGGTGCAAAAAAGAATGAGGGTGCTGCAACCAGTGGAGAAAATGTCTGTTATCCTTCTGCAAAATGCATTTGCTGAATTTTACAGTAATAAAACTGGACCTGCAGGTGAATTACTGGCATTATTTTGGGCATGCATTTTGTTTGATCTTCACTGCTTTCACACATTTTTTAAAGTGTCTTTTCTACCCTCTTCGTTCTCTCACTGCTTTAGTTGCACAAATGAAAAAATATGGGAACCCTCTGGTGGCCAAAATAATATCTGTAAATCCCACTCAGCCTTAACCATCTCTGCTTGATCTAGTGAGAAGGTCAAATTCTGTTGGAGTTGCATTATGAATATGTTTGATCACCTTCTTCCTCCACTTCTGTCCACATACATTTGCACATACCCTTTATGTCGTTGCCTCTGTTACACAAAAAGCCCTGAATTTATCTACACGACTTAAACAACATGTTTTTTATTGTGGTTGAAGGTGTGTTTGTCTTTAATTTATGATCACATGTTCAGTGATTGGTGCATTTCAGCACAATAAAATGGTAAAGAGATGGATTAAACAGTAATCAGAACTGCCTATCATGGAGTCCTCTGTGCAGGCTAGTCCAGATGTGAGCATGCTTTAAGATAATACTTTCTGCCTTTATCCTCAAAAATTGATGAAATTTTTCATCATCCACTCCTCTCCTAATACTACTTTTGAGTTAAAAACATAAAAAAATGTGAGTTCTCCTATGGCTGGAGAAGCACCTGGTAAATCCAGGGGTACTGACCAAGGGTTAGGGCTTGGGGCAATCAGGCATTGATGAATTGGCATAACCTCTCTGCCTGCTGTGGAGCAGCTTCTTTTCTACACTTCTGTCATGAGCAAAGGCATCAGGCCTCCAGCAGGGTAGACTTATACGTCCCTGACTTCTACTGCAGTGGTGTTTGGACTTTTTTGACTTGTCAACTTCATTATGTCTCCTAATGAAAGTGTAGCCTCCTCTCTATTTCCTTTCAAAGTGCAAGGTAAGCTGCAGGACAATCTCATTTTTCTTAGCAACCTTCTCTGGACACTGTAGATGAATTTAAATTCTGCCAGAGATCTGTGGACCACAGTCTGCTAGTGCCCTCCAGTTTGTCAAGTGGATGAAGGTCTGGTATGAATCACCACTTTTCCATTTTGTGCCATTGTACAATCAATACACACCCATATAAATGAGGATGCAATGGCCAAGGCTCCAGAGGGAGTTGGGCCCCACAGATTGCTGCATCAGAAAGTGTTGCATCAGATTCCTGCTCTTCTTTGCTGATGCTAACATAAATTTTATTGCTATGTTAACAAATTTGGCCCACTGAAAGGCTTGTGACAATTGCAACAATTGCTACAATCAACATTTCCTGATCAATGTGCTGCTTACATTTTTATCCCTTTCTCATCAGGAAATGAAATACATTGATTTTCATATATTAATTCAGTTATTTTCCTGAAAAAAAAGTTAAGTCAGAAAACTGTATAATCATTATGGTCATAAAATGCATCAAGGAGGATGCATATATGCTGCTCATTTAGATCCTGTGGATCTTCAGCGTATGGATCATACATCTTTGCCTTGTAATCTGTTCAACACCTACTGTGACACAGATCATTTGCAATGCCAGATTCCCTGTGCATTACAGTTGCTTACTTGACACCAACTACTGGGTATCAATGAAGCATTTTTCATCTGCTCTCCGTTGCCATCCGAAATTTAGGGATTCTAAATCTAAGGAAGTCACTTTTCAAACTCCTTCTAGGCAATGGAGAAAAGTAGGCACCAAGGAAAAATAATGAGTCACATGTCAAACTGCACATCTAAGATAGGTCAGACATCCCCAAGGAGTGAACCCAGGCACTGAACTGCTGATCATCCATGTGTTTAAGTTCTTAGTTTGTTCCCTGAAAGGGTTTGTCTATGTGCCAAAAAGCACTCCCCTAGACATTGCTTGGGCATGTTTCTGGGAAAAGATGACCCATAAGGCAGCCCTGGGACAGGGTTGCACCAGGTATGGTTCACTGCTCCCCAGGTCTCCACCCTTGCCACGTGGTATACCTACAACCTCCATTTCATTCTGTGAAAACATCAGTTTGGCACACTGCAGCACAGCCCTATGATTTCAGACACTTGCAACTGAAGAACGTGGTGTTCCAGGGCCATGGATGCAGCAAATGGAGTCCAAAGGAGACCCAGAGCCAATGGTTTGGATTAAGACAGGCCTTGCTGTTTGGTTTCAAGGTCAATACACTTTTTAATCAATAATACCTGCTTCCTTTCTATAACATAGGTAACTAGTAAAAAGATAAATAAGCTTAAAAAGCAGTATTTCTGTCATGTCAACTATGATGATATTTTATGGTTGCATTTTATTTAGGCAAATACAAAGAGAGATAAGTACAGCCCAGGAGCAGTAAGTAAGCATAATGGTGCTACATCAAGAGAACCAATACTTACTGCTAAGTGGATGTAACAGTACTACTGTATCACAGACACAAACCTCCTCAAAGTGAACCTGAAGAGATTGGTTTCCAAAGGAGCTACAGACACTCAGTTCACTCAGCCAGTTCAGCCTTTGGTAGCAGATATGGGCAGGGAAAAGGAGCCAAGTATTGACTGTTTCATTAATGTGCTGCTTCTACAGTGCAGGAAGAAATGCTCTGTGAACCCTACTGCTGCCTGTCTGTACATCTGCAGTGTTGTTTTGTCCTGAAAAATCACTGCAAAAAATGACACCTCCTTGCACTCCTGGGTGCACACAAATGTAGCTGTAAAAGAACATAGTGTAGAATTTGCCTTTGAAGTCCTAGGAACCTAGGACTGGATGTATTGCTGGTTTCTGCTCCTCCCGAGGCATCAGTTACTTCAGGGAGGCTGGATTGCACATGATCCCAGAGCTCCTCAAGACCTCGAATTTAAGAGGTTGTTTGGTCTGCAGAATCCCCTCTGCAGTGGCAAGAGACAGTTAAGAGAATCTGCCTTCATATATGATCCTCAGGCTGGCTGGACAGCATGGAAAATTAGAAAAAAGTAACCATTTACACACCAAGGGAGCACATGCACTCTGCAGTCTTTGCAGTAAACTCCACATGTACCTCTGCAGTGCCATTGTTGCAGGTTCCTCTAAGAGAGGAGTTTATAGTCCATGTTGAGGCAAGCGGAGGGGAAATACCTTTTCATTTCTCAGCAGTCTGTAGCAAATTGATGGTTTTTTGGTTTCATGGCTTGGGAAGGAGTAGATGAAGGCAGAGAACAGCACACTGGCAATGTGGCTTGTGTTCAGACCACCTACAATAGGTGCCTCGTTTTGTTGTCATGACTGTTATGGCAATTTAGTTCAATAAAGCAGTGAGCACATCTACAGTCCAGGTCTTCTAGGTTTTGGCTCCCTGTGCAGCCAGTGGATAGAAGCAGTCACTGTGCCTAAGATAGGCACTGGCAGCAGGAAGGTTCATTAAAGCCTTACGTGCTCCTGTCTCACCTGTAGAACTATATTGCTTTTTACTCAAGGAGGCTACGTAACATTGCCAGGAACTGATTAACTTCTGAATCTCGTTGCCCTCTGTCTGTATGGCAGATATAAATAGGTTGCAGCAGAGGTGGGCTGTGGCCACGACCACTCGTCTCCTTAGGGAATCATCTTATCTATGTGCACAAAAATAGGGGAACCTGGGTCTACTCAGGGAAACCTTCTAAAATGTTCCTAGTGAGAAAAGGAGTTACGCTGCTGATCCTGTGCTGTGGAACTGCCCCTTATCTCAGAGGCTTTACTGCTGGCAAACTGTGACATGGCTCTCTACCCATTCGACCCACACATGGTTGGACAGCTGAAGAACTAGCGAAACTGCACCAGATGAAATTCACTTTCAGTTTATTATCTATGTAGTGTCACTATAAAGGTCTGAGTTAATCTTAGCTGCATAATGGGCTGGTAGAAAGTATTCCATTTGTTATACAAATAAATATTTGCTTCAAATGTGGTTTCCCAAAGTAGGGTCACCTTGCACGCATCTGCTTCCAAAAATGCATCTGCTTTACAACAAGGTAGTAATTATCCTTTCCTCAAGGGGGTTCAGTTTGAACCTACTATGTGTACTAGACTGCTGGCGAAGTTTTTAATTTTGGTTTATGGTGTTTGTAGTTTTTGGAGGCACAGGATCAAACGCTTGAAATGCAGTGTTCATCTGATACTACGTACCAACCCCAAATACAGGTAGGGTTTGCTTGGTGGGCTTTTTTCTTCTTCAAGAACAGTTCTTTTCTCCTGTACATTTTTTTTTTCCCTCTGAAGACATCAGTCAGTGGAGTGCCTAGATCCAGAAAGCAAGTTACTTCATTTTACTGGTACCTTAGTGGAGTAACACAATAGCATTATCATCCTTCTTTTTTACTGGTTCTTCTTTTAATCTGTATGTCATAATAATGTCATTAGAGGGTGACTTCATCTTTTTAGCAGGCTATTTCTGCAGTACTTAATGTCTGTTTGATCTTTCATTCAGATACCTATTACCATACATATCTATTATAAGTTGAAAAGGTTTTTAGTCTGACATAACATTGGAGGGGAAGAAATGTCAGCTTCATTAAACCTCACAGTTCTGAGACTGGAGGCAAATTACTTAATCAGCACATTTTTGAAGAAATGTATTGAAAAAATTTTATGAAAATACATAATTTTTCTTTATTTTTTAAACCACCTCATAATGCACTTTGCTTTCTCTGGAAAGGGGACAGTGAGTGAAACATTCTCTGGAATTAAGAGCCCAATTTCTACTGAACTGAGGTGCTCAGTGAGCTCAGGGCTGGCAAGAAGAGGGAGGAGGAGGCTGAGGAGTGACATGGTCTTTAGCCTCTCACATGCCATAGCCTTACATTGCAGTGGGTCATTTGAGGGATGCACCCATAGCTATTCACTCCAAGACAAGACCATTCTGCCATGATAAATTTATGGGGGTGTTAAGGCAGCAGAATATTGTGAGAAGTCCTGGGGGACCATCAAAGTCAATGAGGGGATTTCAGTTTTTTCACTCTTGATCCACAACGTTGGGCTGACGTGTATTTCAGGTGAATTAAGGCCTGATTCAACAAGAATCACAAGCAATATCACAACTTCCAGGCCCAAACCATCCCAACAAAGCAGATAGGATGCCCATATGGGTGATGCCTGTATTTATGTGGCTTGCTGAAAGAGGACTGCAAGAACACAGAGACAGTGATGGCTTCTCTCCCAGGGTTTGTGGCTGTCTTCATCTGTCTGACAATTCTCAGCAGTGGCACCAAGACCGTCAGTTTAGGCATCAAACAGAACAAAACTGACGTCCTTTTGAAGAAGGGAAATGCAGGATGCATACAGAAAGGCAGGAGAAGGAGGGGGGGGTTTGGGGGCCTGAACACTTAAAGGCATTAGCACACACTGGTTACTGACTCTTATGAAAACTAATAGTTCATGTCTCTACTTTAGGTTTTGTTTCTTTGAAAGACCTTTCAGGCAAGTTTAGGGGTGCAGGGGCTATGCTTTAGGTGTGAATCACCACACAGACATTATGTAGACTAGGAGAAGGGTATGTTTGCAGATGCCCTGCTGTAACTCCCTGTAAAACACTATCACTGCTTTTTCATTTAGCTTTTAGAGGTATGTGTAGTTGTGTCTTGGTTGTCTTGACTGAAAGAATGATCCTGTGTGTTTTAGCTGGATCTTCTTTGCTACAATCCATAACAGATGCCATCGGTGGTTTTGTTACTATCGCTACTTGATGGCTTTCTGCAACAGCACTTCACATTCCTGAAGCTGAAGGTTTTGTTCTCTTGGCCACCGAGAAACACTACACTCTTATTTTGGAGTCTCCCTGCATTCCAAGATAGCACCGGTAACAGAGGACACGCAAGGGTCAACAGCTCCTTGGCCAGCAGCACAACCTCATTCACTGCAGCAAAGAGGTTTTCAGAGTTTGGAAATGCCCTAGAGAGTTTTACCTTCTGTGGCCCAAAATGGCTGTTCCCAGGCAACCCAGGAAGACATAAACAGCTGTTGTAAAACATTCTGCACTCACACTTGTCCCTTCTTGGTGCTGAAAACTCTCACTGAGTTTTGGGGTTTTGAATTCCCACTGGGCATCTTTGATTATGTGCTCAGTAATGGCATGCTTGTGCCATTGCTAGACTAAGGAAAAGCTGGCAGCAAGCTTAAAGTATGGTATGTAATGACGTTTGCACTAAATCGTTCCAGAAACACCTTACCTTTTGGAGCAACTATGAAGATGAAGGTGAGAACTTTTAGCAATATACACCTTAAGCTGTGTGAAATGCTGCCCTGGATTTTGTTTATAGTAACCTGCTGAATGAGATGCACAGTTGTAACCGAGGTCTGTAAAGGGCCATGAATGATACAGACAATATTGAGATTTCAGTGCAAAAGGAAACATCAAGGTGCTTTGACATTATATTTTACCTCCTGTAACATTTTTATCTCATTACGTCTGAGAGGTGAAGTACATATAGTTGACATTCACTGAGGAGTTGTCACCAACTTTCAGGCATTTTTTTTTTTAGTGTCGAACTTTTACAAGTGGGCTGTGAAGTCTTTCTTCAGTCCCAGCATATAAACACAGTCTTTTTAGATGGAATCATGACAGGGGTGACATCTCTCCTTACCCATTTCCATTACTAGAAATCAAAGTGCTCATCTCCAAGTTACCCATAGCTATGTTCTGTTATTACTTCCCTGCAGAGAAATGGCACAGATAATTTTTCAGTTGCCTCCCAGATCTGTCGCTGTATAGTTTTTTTCACCAGTAACTGCTTTGTCTGTTAATTGTTACTCTAGGACAAATATGCTACCCCTAGAGAAACAAGCAGAGGGTTCTTGTCCATAACTAATGTTTTGATAAATAATGACTAGATATGGATGATATAGCATAAAAATTTCTTAACTTTGATAATATTTTTTATAAAAGAAAGACAAGGAAAAAATATTAATTTAGAATGGCAGCTCTTTGTCCATGGTAAACACTGACAACCTGGTTTAATACACCAAATAGTTTTTATACCTGTGTCTGTCCCAGTTCCCACAGAAAGGTGTCTGTCCCCCCAGCAGATCCTCACATTACTGACGTGACATGTAGAAGAAGATTTTCTACTATTGTAGATACACAATCTCTTTGGGCAACATAATCTACTCTGATAAAATCTCTCTCCTGTCAGTGTCCACAGTCTAATTTTGGCTGCTCATGACATGAATTTTTCATACTGAGGCCAACATAGCTGTTCTGGAAGAACATTGTCAGCCAGGCCCAACCTCCATAAATCAGAGTGTGCCGAGTCCACGTTAGCTGAGCATATGGACGGGGCAGCAGGAGATGCCTTTGGGAATTGCTCTGTCTCTTTGCAAGGCAGCCAGGAGACTAAAAGTGAAACTCATCTGTGGGAGCCGGGCTCTTGCCATGTTTTCATTCCAGTGGCACAATGTGAGGATGACAGAGGGCCCAGGGTGGACCCATGGTGGACAAATCCGTGACAGGCACATGTAGTCAGTTCTCAGGAGGGCAGATGTATGAGAATACAAGGCAGAAACCTGAGAACAGCCATACTTGTGTATAAGTCTGCAAATAACTGGCATTTTACTTGGATTTCCCTAAAATACAGCATGCACAAGCCACATGGGTTGTCATGCTGGCACCAGTCTGGGAACAAGAGGGAGCCCCAGTTTCAGAGTGGCCCAGTGAGGCCCTTTGGTCTAGGGTCAGTCCTTAAGCTTTATCTCTCATTAAAATATCGTACAAGTGCTAAAAACTTTCTTCCCACTGGTTATATCATTATGAATGTTTACCCTGCCAGTACCTGGAAAAAATTGCTCTCTGAGGTAGAGCCAAATACCATTACTAGATCTGCAAAAGATTTGACAGTGAAATTAATTAGTTAATCTTTGTAAAGTGCTTTGAAGATGAAGAGCTCGCTATGAGTTTTAGGTAATGTTATTATAGGTTAGTGAGTCATTTCATAAATTTAAAGCAGAGGGGTCTCTTTTACAATGTCTTATAGCGTGGCCTTCACAGTGTCTGTGCAGCTGGCTGGTCTTGTTCTGCCGCCTCCTGCACCCTTCCCTCTGCCTGCATTCATGTGTTGCCTATAGTCCTCTGGTGCCAGCTCTGTGGGTAGGGACTGGGTAGTCTAGGGGCAGAATTGCTTTGGGCAGTGAGAACTCGCTGCTAGAAATTGCTTTCAGCAACTTTCACTCCTTGCCATCGCTGCCCCCCTTTCCTGGGAAGTTTGCCATCCGAGCCTGTTTTGGCAGGCGGCTACTTCTCCTCTGCCTGAACAGACTCGGACCTCAACGTCCCCATTCTCCCACAAAAGGGCGGCCCAATCCACGCTGGCTCACTGCCCTGGGCCCCACCTGGATGCTCTCTGATCTGCTTGTGGAGCTCATGGTTGGTATTAGGTCAGGGACTTTCCTTCTGCTGTGTGTTTGTGCAGAACACAACACACTGGTTCCCCACCAGGCTCTGAGATACTGCTGTTATGCAGGTAATAAATAATAACAACCTTTAAATCTCTTGTGCAAATTACAGCCTCATGCAACACCTACATAATTTTGTATAATATTAGCACAGTAGCTACCTTGGGAGAACTACAGTCAGATAAGAGACTATACAATAATAATCCTTCCATCTGAAATCAAATGGAATTGTCTAAATGCCTACAGCTCCTCTTCTGCCACCATGTTTTTTTAAAGAACAGAAGGAACTCGGAAGCGAAGCGAGGATGTGAGATAAATAAGTGAAGAAAAAAGGAATAAAAATGTAAATGGTAAAGCATAATAATTGTCATTTCTCTTCTATAAAATTCCTCTTATGTTTGAGTCGCCCTTGCATCTAGCACTCTGTGATAACACTGGAGGAGATGAGCCCTATCCCAGTGTTTATAATCTGAGGTTCCAATCTTGCAAACATTTACATGCATGGTTAACTTTATGCACACAATTAGTGCAATTGAAGTCATGCCACTTGCAAGACAAGATGCAACAAGTGAGTGTATCAAACGCTAGGTGGGAAGAGGGCGGCAGACAGATGAAGGGTAGTAATGATAAGATCATGTGGTTACCTGGCCTAACTCTGCACGCTCAATGACTCCAAATGCCTTCTTTATTTTTGAATCATCACTTAAAAAGATTTCCCTGTCACTCTATAACTGCTTGTTGTGACTCAGAAAATGCTGGGCTTACTCATGTTCATATAGTATGTAATTACTGGACTTCTTAATTTTCCTTTCATAGAAACGATATGTCTCCACCATTAACTAACCCTATTTTAAAAATAAGGAAAAAAAAAATGACCCCAAGCCTTTCTAATTTACTCTACTGCTTTCCTTCTCTCTGTTTGTGTATTAACCTCCCCCTCTAGATACCTTCTCCAAACGAGCATCTTCTAGTTTCCTGAGGCTTTTCTTATCTTTGTTGCAGCTGTCCAAGAGTCAAGATCTAAGGAACAGGAAGGCAGACATCTCATTGACCAAATATAGCAGACACCCCTTACTTTCAGGGCTCTGAGGTTGTGAACCATATGAGAGATGCTCTTGACTACACCCTGGCCTTGATCTGTCCCTCCTGGCTCTTACCAATCAAGACAACATGGGGAAGCAGACCATGAAGTCGGGCAGTTCTGAAATTACTACAGCATCTGGAGCAGCCAGGAAGGAAAAAATATTTTTCAAGGACCACCTTGTTCTCATGTTTTCTAGCTATTTGTTAGCTGGGACAGTTCTTTTGGTAGCTAAATCTCTCCTTCTTGGAAGATCTTCTAATAAAACCGTTGCCACATAGACTGCTGTGGTGGAGGCTTTGCAAAGTCAGATTTAGAAAAGTCACCCTATGCCGTTCCACACACATTGCTGGATACTCGAGGCACATTTGTGGAGCAGGGAAGATGTGCAAAGTTGGATGGACTTGGAAAGACAATTTAGTTTACACGTAACATTGTTATCACATAAATTAGAATAATTATCACATTTGTGTTGTATTTTCATGATATTTGCTTCACTTAAATTGTTGTTATAAAATAATTTTATGAGTTATGTTGCTATACTCTGCGGCAATGTAAGGGAGTTTTCTGAACTCAATGGTGAGGCCATGTGATTTAATTGCCACACTATTTGTTAATTAGTCTGGGTGAAAATGCCAGCACCTGAGTGTGTTTGGAGAGTGGGCGGTGAGAAGGTAACTTTGTGTGAAGTAGTTCCAAACGCCAGAGAGCTTGAATTTGTGGTTCTGATTTCTTGATGTTATGACTTCTTTAGCTCTACCAGCCAAATAGCTACCATTTAAAGCTTTCACAGGCAGAACTTTTCTTGTGTATCTCATGCATCTGAGTGGAGGAATGTTGATCTGATTTACCACTGGATCACATCTTGCGTAGCACAAGAGGGTTTGGATCACTCTCGGGATGGAGAGGCAGCACTTCATCCCACATTGCAAGGGCTTAAACAATTCAAAATAGAGGGGCCCCCTCCGTGTCCAGCTGATGTAGTTGTAGAGCAATTTGCTTGGTATCAAAGGTAAACTTGAGTCCATGTAGTTTGGGGTAATTTTTAGTGATCAGGTGTATACCTTGCAAAATCTTCATGTAGTTTTGGTCCTGTAGGAGAATCTGGTCAAGACAGGTATACCAGGAAGAAAAGATAGAGTCGCTCATGCATAGTTGGATTAGATATTGGTAATGATGTATAATAATACTGGCTTTTTCAGAGACATGAAGTGCTGTTAATGAAGTTTCTGTTGGGCTCCAAGGAGCTATAGGTCACTTCCCAGCCACTTATTGGGTTATAAGAAGCAGCAGCCACAAGGCTGTCAGTCTTCACAGTATTAATAAGCCCAGGCCTCAAGCTGCAAGTTATGTTTTACACTATGTGTGTTATTTCTGGGCTAGCAAGTTTAAAGTTCAAACATTAGATGAGTTTTGTATTTCAGGGAGCAGTAAGGGGATGCCATGCTCTCATGTTCTTTCTGATGTTACAAAGCAGACCACGGCAATCTGTGAGCTGGCAGAGTCACCCACAGCCTTTAAACAGCATGGATGAGAAAGTAGCCATGCCTCTGCCATGTTTTGGAAATACAGGATTAAACACTCCCTGCATAATACATGTTTTGATGACTTCAAGGCTTAAGGAAGACAAACGGATCTAGAAAGGATCCCTGCATTGCAACAGATGAAACAACAGGCTGGCAGGAGAATAACTTGAGTGAAAGGAAGTAACTAACCCAGTGATGGACTGACGGCTCCTTTGGTACAGTCCAAGGCTGCAGGAGAGACCAGCTGGCTCAGCCTGAGATGAGGAAAGAGTCCCATTTTCCAGCCATTCCTGTCTACCCAAGGTCCGATTGGTTATACACAGATATTAATCACAAAGGCAATGAATGTGTGTACACTCGGGGTTAGTTTTCCTGAGTTACTATTTTCAGCCCAACAACCCACCATGAAAGTGTGTCAGAAAGGCATAGCTAAAAAAATGTCTTAAAAATACACTCATTACAGGAATTTCGTTATATCCACAGCAATGGTCTTCCTTTTAGCAACTGGGTAAACCCTGCATTCACATCATCATTGTCTTCTGCTTTGTTAACCATGGATGGCAACACTAAAGATGATGTAAAAAGGAGTTACTCAATTGCACTAGCAGGTCGGAAATCTGCTGACTTCTGCACTACCCTAAAAGTAATTATTACACTGGCATTTCAGAGTAGAGTCTGGTTATATGAGAGGGAAAATGCAAGTCACCTGTGCTTAATATCTGAGTTCACGTTAATTTATACACAGTGGGCTAAACTGTGCCCTCATTTATATGCACACTGCCCCACAGTGATTATGCAAGAGGAACTGCATGGAGAATTTGATCTAGTGTGATTTCAAAAATAGCACCATGAGGTAAAGCTGGTATAAATGTGGAGGAAGTAAATCCAGAGAACATAACCTAGGGTGTAAAACAGCACGTTTGGGTGATGATGGTATCGGTGAAAAGTCAGCACCTGGACAGGGTCCCTGCCCAAACAGTAAACCCTTCCAAATATGCTCCAGTCCATCATGCATATGCGAAGAACTTTCCAGTGGCAAGGAAAAGCAGGATGCTCCTGGGCATCAAGAATCCTCATGGGCTAGCAAACCTCTGGCTGAGGAGTATAAAAGGAGGAAAAGAGTAGGCTGTTTAATCACCCTGCCGATAAGATAATCGTGTCTCAAATTCAGAAGTGTAAGGTAAAAATTCACTACACTCATGAAACTAAAACTGTTTTATTTCAGGAAAGCTGGCAGAGTGTTTCAACAGCTTCCTGTGGCTTAGCTGCTATGACACAGTAGGAATAATCTTTCTTCTGTCTGCATCCTAGGAAGTATTATGTTTCATCCTTGCTGAGTGACCTGCATTTCACATGTCAGATGTAAAAATTATCCAAGACTTAATTCTCTTGTCCCTCAGCATGTTGGGGGTCCATTAGAAAGAGCAGCTGGTGCAGGGTGTGCCTGGCACTTAGAGCCCATTTGCCCTTCATAGGACTGTCCATGTCCCCATATGATCACAGCCAAGGTGAAAGCCAGATGCCTTCAGAATGCCTTCAGAATACCTTCAGAATGGGGATCTCCTCCCTACCCTTCAGGTCAGCCTTAGTGCTCCTCCCATGACCCTGCAAGCACAGGGCAATGCAGGGAGCAAGGTGGCCAGACCTCCTGCTGCATCCCTGACACGGGCTGCCAGCAACACCACGGGGCAGAAAATGAGTCAGTTCCTAATAGCAACTCTCGCTCCTCCTTGTGTTTGTTAATCAATGCCAGCAAGAGCAGTGATTGTTAGGGATGGCAGTGCCTAGAAAATCTCAGGGCCTTCTAATAATAGGCAGCTGTGAAAAATCAGCATTAACCTCAACATTAAATTTTTCTGGTTTTGCGTGGTGTTTCCATTAGGGTTTCACATAATATAAAATCATTGAACTGCCATTCTGGGCTGACCACGAGACTTTGAGTCGTGTATCCAACACTGTGACTCCATCACAGTGATGAGTGATGGTGCTTCACAGAATATTTCTCATGGGTACTGTGTTCAGATAATGCATCTGCCATGGTGTGCTATATCTTTACCAATTTGGAAATACTCTGATGGTGGAATACTATTTCTTTTCCAAGCTTTCCTTATTTCCAGGTCCATAATTAGGTTTTTTAGGGACATAATAACATGGTAGCTTATACATAATTATAGTGTGTAAAGGCTGTAAAATTAAAAAAAATCCTTTAAAATAAGTGGAGAAATACCAGCAGAGCATTTAGGCTATTTAGCAGATTGCCCAAGGTACTTTCTTGAAATCTATCAGCAACCATAAGAACATGGGTTAGAAGCTGGACATTTCCTGTTCTGGTATCAGTGTAAAACCACAGAGAGGGAGGTCTACAGGCTTTCAGGTTCAGGACATGTCCTTACAGCTGTGCATCATCAACCACATAGTTGCACATACCCTTACTTGCAACGCAACAGCTTCAATGCAGAGATCTTATTAGGTTATTCTCCAACATAAGTCACAAATGGCCTAAGAAATGGTAGCTATAATTCTACGAACACTGAAAAACGTAGGAAAAATGAAATTATTTAATTGAAGATTCAGAAAAAAATCACTGCAGAGTTAAGGGGTTTTGTCAGCATCCCTTCTGGCATTTGGAAATACAACCGATTTTTAACAATTTTTAAATTACTTGGACTTTGAAATTTTTTTAATTGGTAATTTCTGAAAAATCAGAGAGATTAAAAATATTTTCATTTCATTACAACATTTCAAGTGACCTAATCACATTTTTGTTACTGAGAAAAGGGATATCTTTCAAAAACCCAACATTCATTTCAAACTGGACCCTCATCCTCCACCAGCACATTTTTTCATTTATTCCCTCAAAGCCTCTGTTAATGTTGCTGTCATTTTGCATTTATTATCATTCCTGTTTTTCAATGGATATTCAGGGTTATTCACCCTTAACCATGCAGATAGGTGTTTGCAGGACTTTTTAAAAGACTTGTGAGATGCCTTGTTCCTGATGAGCTGCCTGGGAGCTGGGAATCTAGAAACCTCTGAAAAGCACTCTACCTGTTTATATTGGAAGAACCTCAAGACATTTAAAGATCTGCATCTAAGGATGGGATTCATCACATTGAGCACCAGCCCCTGAAAACATGTGTCTAACCTAAGCAAACCATCTCTCCTTTTCCCAAAGAGGAGCTTGGCCCTGTCAGAGGGCAAGGCAGCCTCCCCATGAAGGGTACCTGGCTCAGGACAGGATCGATTGCTTGGTGGAGGTTTCTGACTCTTTCCACTGACCCCAGGGGCAGCTGAGATCCATGACTTAGATGAGATGCTTAACTTGAAGAGACCTAATTTATGGGCAAGTAATCCAACACTAGGGTGAGGTATGGTACTGGAGTTACCTGTACAATGTTCTTTCAGGCACATCCAATGAGTAACTAAGCGCTGCTTGCATCTATATTTTAGGCACTTTTAAAGTTAAAGTGTCAGGAGCCAAATTCACTGACTTATTCTTCTCTTTGACCTTGATCCAGCTGAACCCAGTAGGAGAGATACACAGTGCTAAAACCAAAAACTCCCAGTCAAGGTAAACTCCTAGATGCTGAAGGTTTTGCATAAGATCACTATGGGAGCTTCAGGCAGGTAAACAAGTTACAAGGTAGCTTGTGTGTGTAAAATTACTGTGGATCTCTTGAATTAAGTCCAACTCATCTCCTTTTTATATCAAAATAGGGCCTCATAGGCCCAGGGCTGTGCTTTTTCTTTTCCAACGTAAGCATTTTTCTGTACGTAAAAGCTCCATCTGACCAGAATTTTATGAACATAATTTCTAAAGTTTTGTGAGATCCCTGGGTTAAAGGCAGTGCATAAATGGAAATGGTATTATTTAAGCTGCTGCACTACTGAAAGTGGGACTTCGATGATACCCAAATATAGGTTTGATAATTATTTGATATGACGGATTGGTTAATGATTGTTTTGCACGTAGTCAGCAGCCTAAATTTGCTACACCCTGGCCGGTACATCTGGGGCTAGCTCTCCTCCCCACCTTTCCTGGAATGCCAGCTATGATGAGCAAGCTATTTTCAGTTTCTTATTAGGAAGCTGCCTTTGGACCAGTTCCTACACTACTTAGTATTTTGCCTGAGTAGCAAATTCAGGATCTGGCCCTAGGAAACCTGTTTTCTTGGCACTTTGAGCCAGCTCCTTATCAGCACAGTTACCTCTAATATCTGCTATGTGCTGCTGACAGTGGCCTGTGTAGGAACCTCTATGAAGATGGAGTTGTTGTGACACTTGTCTCATGAAAGAGCCTCTCCGGTTCTTCACTTTGAAGGTCCACTAAAAGGTGTGTCTATGATGACACATCTGTTCTGCTTTTTTTTTTTTTTCTTCTTTCTCATATAAAAAAGCACTGTGTTAAGTTCTTGTCTCTGTGCCAGGACGTCACTCGATACATGTGGAGGAGAAACAGTTTAAAGCTACTTGACTAACAGCTTCCTCTGTCAAATATGACATTAGAGTTATGATTGTCTCTTTTTTATCTCTTCACTTTGATGACAGGCTTATCTGAGGTAGTGAGACAAAGACCTGAGTTGATTCAGCCTACCATGCTGTGCAGGTGAGAGTTTTGAGATCAAGTACAGCTGTTCGAAGGGCAAGTCCTAGTGCTGAATGACAGCTGCTTTCATCAGGAGGATGGCTTGTTTTTTCTTTCCTTCTTTCTTTTTTTTTTCTTTCCTTCTTTCTTTTTTTTTTTTTTTTTTTTGACAATGCCAAGAAATTTGGCTGAGGCTTGAGGAATGCACAAGCTTAAATATCAAAATGGGACTGCTTGTGTAATAATGTCAGTTTGAGCTACTGGCTCCTTTTGATTTTCTTAGATTAGATGAGATGCTCCTCTCAGAAACTAAAATCTGCGATTGCTGATTCTGGTCAGAAGGAGTGATTCTGTGTACTGAACCCATGTGTGTGGATCTGACAGTATAGTGTATCACACCCACTGTAAAACTGCATGGAATATTAATATTTCTGATTTGTTGCTAGCAAAGAGCTGCAGATTGTTCAGTGCTGTGCTTTTCAATAAGTGTTTGCCAAGATCATGCCTTTCACCATTTTTTGCAGAGCAGCGTGATATTCTTTCCTTCTCTCCTTCCCTTCCCCCATTGCTCACTGCCTCTCTACCCCACCTCTCAAAAACAGTTGTTAGTGATTTGATAATTTCTTTAGCCCACTCTCCTGAAGCCCTCAGACATTGCACGTTATTGGGACTTTTGATGTACGGCTATTTTGAATTTCCCAGAATACTTACACATGCAGATGAAGTATGAGGTTTTGCAAAAAAAAAAGTGCTCAGCCTTTATTGCATGAACAAAATCTCCCATGTAAGCAAGCAAAGAGGTATGTGCTTATCCGAGTATTTATCTATGCCTGCAGGTATTTGAAGTGTGTGAAGGAGTGCAGGGTTTGTACATGCACTGGTTGTACTATACATACATGTTATTAAAAGCTGAATATACCTAGGGCTCTCTCTCACTCACTCACTCTGCATATCCTATCCAGGAGAGGATATATTTATTTTTAAACCTACAGTCTTCTTGCATTTCCTGAAGAGAACAACCTGATTTCTGCTTTAGTCTTTTCTTTCTAGTTGTCTGCTATGTCACAAACACAGTATCTTCCAGACCTGTCAGGCGTATGACCACATTAATGCTTCTTACTATTTTCTCTTACTTTTCCTCAAAGACCATTCATAGAATCATAGAACAGCTAGGGTGGGAAGGGACATTTAAGATCATCTAGTTCCAACCTCTCTGCATGGGCAGGGACACCTCCCACTAAACCCTGTAGCTCAAAGCCCCATCCAACCTGGCCTTGAACACTTCCAGGGAGGGGGCATCAATAACCTCCCTGGGCAACCTGTTTCAGTGTCTCACCACGTTCCCACTAAAGAATTTCCTCCTAATGCCTAACCTAAATCTACCCTATTCCAGCTCAAAACCATTAACCCTTGTCCTATAACTACCCTCTCTGGTAAAACATCCCTCCCCGGCTTTCCTGTAGATCCCCTTCAGGCACTGGAAAGTGGTCTAAGCTCTCCTCAGAACCTTTTCTTCTCCAGGCTGAACAGCCCCAACTCTCTCAACCTGTCCTCATAGGAGAAGTGTTCCAGCCCTTGGATCATCTTCATGGCCTTCTCTGGACTTTCTCCAGGAGCTCCATGTCCTTCTTATGTTGATGGCTTCAGACCATCTCGTAACAGTACTACAGGTGGGGTCTCACGAGTGCGGAGCAGAGGGGCAGAATCACCCCATTCAGGCAATCTAGCTGCCTGGAACTGAGGGATCCTGGCCATGTGACATTGGAAAGTGTTGAGAATAAAGACACTACTTTTCTATAATAAACCTGTCAGCCAGGTCTCTGTAGAAGTACCTTTCCCATATGGTTTTCCCACCAGCAGGAGACACTGCTTTTTTCTGCCATGAAACACATAAGAGCATAGCAGCTTATTTTAGGTGAAAGCAATCATTCATGTCTGCCACTAAAGGCACTGGAAATAAGAAAATAAGTAATAAGAATAAGAAATTGAATAAGAAAAGTACTTGCAGCCCCTACAATATTCCAGTATATGGTACTTTTGCAGCTATTGATTGATATTCACTGAAACTTAGAGACAGTATGTTCCATTAATACCAAATCTATCTATTAATATCTATTAATATTAAAACGGGACTGACAAAAATCATGTGAAGAAGCCCTGGAAAGTCAGAGGGTTTGGACATATTGTAGCAGTGTCTAATATTTATAAAACTATCCATTGAATGGGAAGGAAAGAAAAAATGTTGACAATTCTTTCCTTCTATATATGCATCATAACATTATCATGGACCAGTTATTGTTAACAAACATATGGACAGATACACTTGAGGAAGAGAGCTCTATCTGTGGAATTATTTGTTTGTGTTAGGAACATATTCTTACCCAGATCCCACCATTCCAGTCAAGTAAGGTTGAGCCCTATAGTCCATGGGATCCTGTCCTCAGTCTGGGGGCCACTAGTGCCATATGCCATAATTTCCACCTTATGCAAGGCCACTGAATGTAAAGGGATAAAAGAAAATAATATTTATAATTTTAAAACTCCTTGGAGCAACAGCATCTGGCTAGTTTAATTTTATTTTAAATGGGAACCCAGGAGACCATCCACCCTGTAGGATGGGATGAGGCAGACTTGCAAAGTGGTTAGGTGTCCAGAGCTGCAGATAACCAGTTTAATAACATTTTAGTTCCATTGAAATTTGAGGTATTTGGTACCTAGATGCTTTTGAAAATCTCAATATGCCTCTATTTGCCCTTCTCAACCTCTAAATATCTTAAAAATATCTGGCCCCTTCTCTCCTTTTCTAACAGAGGCTTCCAAATTAGGTATTTTCATTATTAGAGCCAGAGTGGTAGCTAATTGCTACTGAGGAGCTTTTCACTGTGGCCAAAACCAACAATAACAAGCAATAAAAATCTAATAATAAAAGCGATTGACTGTGTATTGAATAATTCTTCTGAGAGCACGGTGCAAATAGCACAGTTCTGGGCATAGTAAGGAGAGTGAAAGATTAAAAATCTAAATGAACACAGAAAATGTCTGTCACGTCAGATACATCAACCCTGTCAGTCCAATACATACACTTAATTAAAATGGTTCAACCATCTGTCCAAGAGGGTGCATGGGAAAACTTTAATTGATCGTCTCGGTTTTTCTGAGCGATCAGGAAATAGGGCTAAAGCAAGCTCTCCTGGAATGGATTTAAGAATTATAAAACTGACAGTTGGGGAATTTTCTGCTTTAGCTATTTTAAGCCTCTCTTGCCTTCCCACAACTTTGATAGAATTGGATGATTCAAAAATAGAGAGGCATCCGAAGGACCAAGAAGGCAGGTGAATCACATCCTTGGTAACAGCCAGGACTCATGCCTGAGGGGACTTTGCTGTTAAGAGGGTAGGTGTTTTCCTGCCCTCCCTGGAGGACACTAAGGAGGAGCAAGGGCAGCTTTCATTCTCCACTAGGGCTCTCCAGGAGCTCAGTGAACACAAACAGCTGAGGGGGCATGAAGGATCCCTCACGGTTTTATTTGCCTCACCCGCCACTTGATCAGATTTTTGCTTGATAAGAAGATGCAGTCAGAGTTATATATTCACTTGGGTGCAGCCACCTCACCTAGAGCTGCACCTAATGTTGTGGCTCCTGGGATGAGATTCAACTCATCTAACTTCAGCTGCCTAGAAGTTATCTAGTCTTATCTGGTCACCTTATGAAATCAGTGAGAGAAAGGCCTCTCTAGAAGGCGGTTGAAACTACTTTCTGCAGGTGTCTGTCCCCATAAAGCCAGTGGAAAGAAGCTGGTGCTGCTGAAGGCCTCCAAAAAGACACCAAGTTCATATAATTGTTTTCCCTAAAAAACAAGTTCTAATCAACCCTTGATGGCAAGAGGCTTTGAACCATGCTGAACTTCACAGCCACTGGTTTCCACAGCCCAGACTCCTGCTTTTTTTTTTCCCAGATTCAGTCTTCGGATTGCAATGTAAGGTGGCTTGTTTATTACCTCCTTTGTTACCTCCATTGCCCTCTGCTATCTACCTCCAAAAGGTTCTTCTAGCAGCCATCATCCTGGAAATGTCCTAAAGGACAATTTGACCAACTCCAGGGGAAGAGTATTTTTTAGATTCTTCATACAGAAGCATTAATATGAGGAAAAAAAAACAACAGTGGCTGTTCTCTGGCTTCTAGGAGAACATTTACAAGGTGGCCCAGGTCTCTCTGGCCGACACTGTATTGTCATTTACCAGCCTCTGAAATAACAGCTTCCACTGATGAGGGCAAAGAAATCCTCTGTAGAGCAATCATTGAAGCAGGGGTAGCTGGCAGTAGGAGCAATCCCTTTTGTAGTCACCCCCTTAAGCCCTTCAAAACCAGGATGGCGAGAGCTCAAACCCTCATCCAGGGCCCACTCACCAGCCTCTGTGCTGTTATCATGGCTGACTTACTCTCACCAAGACACGCTGGCTCCAGCGGTATTTTATTTGCCTTGTTGTGGGAAGAGGTTTATGCCTCCCCATTGCTTCACTAACAGCTAGAGGAGACAGCTGAGCAAGCTGAGCAGTGGTAGGAGCAAAATGAGTACTCCTTCAGCCGGCTCAGTAGCCTCAGGAAATAGCATGGTTGGGACACACCCTGCCCAAGAAGCAGGATGGGTGGGAATTGAGCTGAACAGGTCTGTTTCTATTGCTTTAGACCACTAGCAACCTTCCAGTCCATTCAGGTGTTTGTAAAATGGGCAGACTCCAGGAAGGAACCTTTTGTATGTCAATGAACTGGAGGCAGTCACAGCAGCTGGGTAACGTGCTGATGGCATTGCAGTGGGGAGCTTCTGCAAGTCAAATGCACACCAACACTTCCCTGAGTGCCTTGGGAATTCACCTCTCTCTGTGGCTGTCTGGTTGAAGACTTTAAGTCCATTAAGAGGTTTTAAAAGTTTGGTATGTGTGCGCAGGGTGGTCAGTGACTGGCTGATGCCAGGTGCCCAGCTACATGCTGAAAATAAACAGTGATCAGAGCATTTTCAAAGGTGGTCCTATGTTATGGGTTATAGCAATCTTTTTTACAAGCTTTTCCCAGTCTGGCTGAAAAAATGTTGCAGAAGTCTAGGAAGATACAGTCAGGCAGAAAGCTTGTGGGGAAAGTAAGGAAGGGAGGATCATGAACTGAGAGGTTCTTCTGGGCTTGCTTCTCTGGTGCTCCAAGTAATGTATTTTGATGTTATTGATCTGCCCTTGGTCCTGTCTCTTGCCTCCCCACCCATTCTCCCCTCTTCTCCCACCATTCACTCCTACTCCAAGCTGATATCCCTACCCTGAGAGCAGAACTATGCCCCATCACATGTGACCTTCCCTAGCATTCCTATCAAATGAGGCCAAAGCCATGAGTGTGTCTTTGGCCAGTGCCTGTGCCCCACACCTTACCATCCACTCTATACCTTTATCAAATAGGACTCCATGAACAACCTCTGTTCCTGTCCTCTCCACAAGCTCTCTCTGCCTGTGCTGTTCACTGAACCAAAGGCCAAAATGTGCACACACACGGGGAGCAGGTTTGGACACAGATTAGACATTTTGTCTGTGTTTGACAAAAGGTAACTTCCCTTCCTGAACATCAGCCCCTGTGCCTGTTGCACAGTCCCATCAGTGACAGTCCAGTTCCTTGTGAAATGTTTTTTCCTTGGTGGCCTTTCCCCAGTGGGGTCATACTATCTATTTGTGCTCAGCGATGCAAAAACTTATCTTCTAGCCACATCAATCTTGATGTATTATTATCCTAAACTAATTTTTTCATTTAATTTCAGTAATATAATTGTGTGATTTGTTTGGAAGCTCCTGTTTCCATTGACAGTAGCTACTGCTCACTGTAAATTACATTGTATTGTGATGTCTCATTTTTCTGATAAAAAATAGGTTGTCACCATCCTGGTCTTCTGTTGCACTGATTTAATAGTTAAGCTCTCTGGGTAAACTGGGGAGAGTTTACAAGAAGACATATCACCCTTAATATTTAAAATACACTTTAAGATGAATGACTAATTGTGTGGGAATAATGTCATCTGTATGTTTGCATTATGGCTCTATGATCAAAGACAAACTTCTAAGATACAATCTAAGATCACTTAAATCCTAATGAGAAATTACATGGGAATGTTGGTATTTCAACAAGAGTTGGTGTTTCAACACAAGAGTAGCTGAGCTCAATTATCCCAATGTCATAAGGGATTTGTCTGGATAATTGAGACTTCTGACCATTGAGACGATGTTCATTGTAACTAATAGACATGCAGGGATAAATCTCTATTTTGAGGAAGAGGGAATTGTGGACATCTATGGCTTTGGATAATCACGTTGCACTGTAAATCGAGTTTGGATTCCCATGGATCCCTGTGGTTAACAAAGAAGTAACAAGGCAGGCCTGGAACTCCTCTGAGGGATTCGTCAATTGGTTCATAAACACGATCAAGTTAGTACAGAGATAAATGGCTCCACCTGTTACCCAGCCCTGAAAAATTTATCAACTCGAGATTAAAATCTCTTTGCCTATCCTTATGATGAAGTTCATAATTATGAAAAAATGTATCCTATATTACTCGCAAGTCAAAACAAATACTATTCCTTAGATTAGTGGACCAGCACAATTACACAAGTCAGCCTAATACTTTCTCATTGAATTAATTAACAGGGTGCGAAAATATACTAAATTCTTTGTAAGGGTGAAGTCTTTTTACACTTGCTAAAGACATTGTTATCTTTTTGGGTCTCTCTGAGCCAAAGTAGGTACTGGGGCCAGCTGGACAAAATTCACTCTATGCTCCCATGGTTTCAGAGTCATCCCAAGATAACAGAAAACATGAAGATGGGAGCAGAGATATGGGCAAAGAGCTCACCGTGCTTCTATCTGGAGCCTGTGAAAATAGGTCAAGTAGGTTTGTTTATCTGTTAATGAGGTCTGTAAGAGTTTTCCCATTTCTTCTTTAGAAGAAGCCTCTTCTTGCAACACCTAATAACATCTGACTGGCTGAGAGAATAAAACAAGAGCTGAAATCTTTAAAAAGATGAGTGATTTTGCATAATAATGCATTTTTTAAGATCATCTTAGGATCACAGCTCTCACTGAATGTTAGTAAAGGCTAGGTTCACAATTCACCTCAAAATTTCTGAAAACTTCATTTTCAATTATGATTTTAACATCCTTTATTAGTGTTGACAAGCCAACAGTGTAGAGAACAGAAAAAAATCACAGAAAAAGGAAAAACACCTTTCTGCCACTCTATAAATCCATGGCACTTGCATGTCTTGTGTACTGCATGAACTTTTGGTAACTCCTTCTGTGAGGTAATAGGAAGTGGAATAAGATTTACTGGAGGAATGAAACAGCATTGGTACAAGAAGAGACTGAATAGACAAGGTTCCTTTAATTTGGAAAAGAGAAGATAAAGAAAGGATGTGACAAAAGATCTTAACATCATTGAATGCTGTGAAGAACACAAAGAGGAAATGATGATGATTCACTATTTTTATAATGGCTGCAGGTTTAATATTAAAAAAGGAAGGAAGAATTTTTTGCACAATAAAAAAGTACTAACCTGTTGCTACAGAATGTGGTGGCTTGTGGAAATGCAGTGGGTTCAAAAATGCTAAAGAAAATTCCAAATCAGACAAAATGGAAAGTGGTGGGTATTAAAAATTATGTTCCATGTGCAAATCTGGTTTATGGAGACCTTTTTCTACTTATTGCCAGATCAGATGACATGGTAGCATTGTGATGTACTTTCTTAAGTACTTTCCTGAATATCCACTCCTGGATGCCACTGGAGGCAGCATAATATCTTTCTGACCCTGTGGCTATGCCTGCACTAGTAAACTAGCCAGGCCAGGCCACAGGCAGGAGGGCTATCACATTTAATGTATCTGTTTGGCCCCTGGTATATGCTTGACTTGTGCCAACTGTGAGAAAATTTTCTTACTGGGAAAACACACATGGATAGTTTGGGTTGTACAGACCAGCAGCTATTCACGACGGGCAGTTTCAATGTGGCCACCTGCTTTGAAGGTAAGAATCTGCCTTGATGGAAAACTAGCTGGGCAGTGCTAGTTGGCCTCAAGGCTCAGAAATGGTCCCTATCCATCTTAATTTGCTAGTGTTAGTGTAGACAGTATGGTTGTCGATATATGACTAACCACAACAGAAGATCCTGGAAAACAATGTGAAGGCAGACTCTGAACACAACCTTCTGAAGGTTTCTTCCATAAGCATGAATTTCAATGGAAAATAGAAGATGAAACAGGCAAGTAAGTCCAGAAATTTTAATCTATGTACAGGTGACCTCAGAATCCTTAAGAAATTACCAGACCCCAGAAGATAAAAATCAATGAAATGAGTACCAGATGAAGAAGGAAACAAAGGAGTATTTAGAACTTGCCCCACATTTTTCATGAAGAGTAGGAAGCTAGATGAGTCCTGAACACATATTCTAAGTTCTTACCTGAATCACTTTGAATTCACAATTAAAATCACAATTGATTGATCATGGATTCATCTGGTTCTGTGGTATAAGACTCAGAGATTACCAGGGGCAGTATATGGCACAGTGCCTGTGCCAACCTTGGAATTAACTAGGGGAATTTGATTTTGCATTATGTATCACTCTACTATTAAGAATATGGGCAGACATGTTAGACAGGACTTGTTCCCACTTGATTGATCTTGGCTCTGTACTATTTTGGAAGCTAAGTACTTTAACCTTTATCCCATTGCTCCTCGGTGTGATGTAATAGTAGAGCTCCTAAGTGCATTTCTTGTCAGAAGCATCTTAAATCATGCACAACTTAATTGAGTTATTAAAAAATAAAGTTTCTTCTCTCTCTTAGTCTATTTTCCTTGCTCAATGACTAAGGTCCACTAGTAGGAGTCAATCATATTAAGGAGCGATTGGCTTCTTGCCTTGTTTTGCCTCATGGAACCACAGCCCACCTTCTCTGGGTGTGTTTCATGGGAGTCTGGTCAACCAGGCTGGAGTGCAGCAATGGGCTACAAGTATCACTTGTAGCCCATGAATCCATGTTTGGGATTCATCCCACTGTAATGTTACTACAGACTCACAAAGGCAAAGTTTGGCAAGGAAGAGGGAAATGGTTGGGAATTCACAATGACATAGTAACAAAGAAGTCCTATTTTCTTTCCATAGTCTGTGTGAAGTGAGCTGTGTATCACCAGTGACCTCTGTTGTTTAACTCACTTTTAGTCCTTCAATTTTCATATTGCATCTAATGGGGCCACACCATAGATCAAATTCTGCAACATCTCATTCACTCTTTATGAACAGCCATGGAGGGGTATATTCAGATCACATGCATTGGAATTGGCACCTTCAGTGTCCTCTGCATTCAAGAGACTGATGAGGCAGACTACCTTAGCAATCTGCCACAGCCTGGATCCTGGTCCAGTCATCTCAGAGAGGTGGACAAAAATTCTGAGTTATGTATTTAGCCTAGGTGGTCTGGTCACAACCTCTACTTCTCTCTGGGACCTGAAAATGGAATGATATCTTCTTTTCAGTTTATGATTAATGGTGTATCTTCACTTTCTGGCTTGCATTCAAAATAACGCTCTCCATGTCAGATTTGCCCCTTTTCTGTTCTAGTCCATTAGGTCATAGTGGAGGACATGCATCACCCTGGAGATGGCATCATTAGTTTCCACTCTGGGGTCTGTAAGAGACTCATCAGCAGAAGGCACCAGATACTATTAGGCCTTCAGTTGTCATGGCTACCTTCCTTCTGCCTCACTCATAAAATTACCTTGGGAGCTTTAATGGAGAAGACACTGGAAATCTTGCATTGCTGCAACTTCTTTTTAACAGATTGTGAGATCCCTGGGTTTATGCTCCTTTCTTGTGAGGCAATTTCATCCTGAGGTTTTCATCAGTCACACCACAACAGGAAGTAAAGGAGGAGGCTTGGCTGATAGAACAGCTCTGGAAAGAGGAGAAAAAACAAGAAAAGGGCAGAAGAAAATTGATGAAGATAAAAGTACATCAGTAATGATCAGGGATGTAATGGTAAGGAGCAGGAAAAAATGTAGGTGGCAGGAGAGAAAATGGGCAGTATGTTGGAAGAACAGCAAAATATCAGGAAAGAGGAGAGATGTGAACAGTAGATCTACTTTTCCCTTTCTGGCAGTCTGTAGCATGTAACCTAGCAAGAATTAGAATTTTAGTGTTGTCCAGCACAGAAGACCTCTTCTTCAAATCTGCAGGAATTGGCTCAAATCTGCTCCTATATCCCTCTTATCCATTGACAATCACATCCAAAAGGCAAGGTGAACTCACTGCACTTTTGCTTGTTTTCCGTTCGTTTCTATGAAGGAAGACAGGAGGGGATGTGGTGTCCTGAATGGCTTCAGACAATCTGAGCCCATGCCAATTGCCAGGACTAAGCAGAGAAGACAGGAAAGTATTGATTCTAAATGTTCCTTCTCCTAAGATGGGCACATATGAATGTTTTCCTGCCTGCTGAGGGGTTGGCTGCCTGGTATTACTGTACATGAGCCGTAGAACAAAAGCAGGAATATGGGCATTTGATAGAGAGGACTTAATGTGCTGTGAATTTACTGCTTAGCCTAACCCAATGTAATACATTCCTACACCTTTATCGTGTCTGTACAAAATGTTTGTGATGCATTTTAGGATTTAGAAACAGAAAAACACTTCAGGTGTTATTATTCCATAATAAGGTTTTACGGTTTATCTGGGTTACATATATATTATTCAGTAGCAATGTGCTGCAGATTCATCTCCTCCTAACACGCTGTTTTGAATTCTTTGTTTGGGGGTCATCTAAGTCTGCAGAAAACATCCATGAGTCTCACTTGCTGCTTTTATTGTATGTGCTGGCCCAAGCTTAGACTTCTGCTTCCCTGAAATAAGCTTTGAGCTCTCATGGGTCTCTCTCCAGCAAAAGCACTTAAGATACAGGAATCTTTAAGCACTAAAAACTTTAAGCACAGAGGTCACTGGGACAATCTGTGTGTCTATGCAAGCATTGCTTGACAAAGTTCCTAGGCAACAAGCAAGCCCAATCCGTATAGATTCTCTCTCCATCTTTCTCCTTGACCAACTCCTAACCTGATTGCTTACTGCTTTTGGAAATTATGCAGTTACCTTGGGTTAGGTATAAGGAAGCCTTAGATAGGCTTTTCTCTTTTAAGACAAGTATTGCCAGTCTAAACCTTGCTGTAGCAGTGGCAGGATGCTAAGGCACAGAAATATTTCAGACAAATTTTTTTTCCTAAAGGAAAAGACCCTCCATTGTGCATTTTACTTACCTGCATGGTATCACAGGACAGAAAATGCCTCTGAGTATGCAGGATAAAGAAAGAGTGTGAAGATCTATTTTAAGTCTTAATTTGGTTGCCTGTTTCCTAAGTTTGTTCTGTGATTGAATGATTTTTTATTTTTTATTTATTAGAATATTAATTAACAGCCATATATTTTCTAGAGATTCGTTTCCTCTTCCAATGAAAACACCATCTGATCCCTTTTTCTCTTAATGTATAAACCATTTGCTACATGTTTACAAAATGATATCAAGTGTAAATCTAGTCCTGATAAGCAGCCTTGACAAGGAAATAACTTAGCTTTCAGTGTTCATAAGAAGGGAGGGTGGGAGAGAAAGAGAGAGAAGGAAAGAGAGAGAAAGGATAAGATCTCAAATGAAATCAGCACAATGTGCTCCTTCAGGATTGGTTCTAGAGCAGATAAGGTTTCTATTCCTCCATAAACAGGTCAAAGAGTCTCGGCATCAAATCTGTATTTACCAAAGTTTTCTGTCATTTGGTGAATTGATCACACATACAGTAAACAAACCTTTGTAAATATGAAACCAGATTAACATTTTCAGGTTTTTCAAATGCAGCATTCCCTGGGCATTTTTCTTAGACATTTAAATCCTATGCAAATAGTTACAGCAAATACATGAATCAGAAAAATGCACTTTCAACTGCAGTGACCACTCCTTTCTGTATCTCCTTTTATTTGAAAATAGGTAAACACAGTACTGAGTTATTTCTATTTGCTTTTTCTGTTGAATATTTTTAATGGTTTGTACTGACGGAGGGAAAAACTGATGTTTAGTTAAAGTTGATACAACCCACAAGTGGACATGTCAAAACAAGCTTTAGAAAGTTACTTTTGATGTGTTTTATTGAGATATCTATGGTACTTTCCAATTACTTTATGCCAAAAAAGGTAGCTCTACTCAAAAATTATTTCTTTTGAAAACCACAAATACAACTTGTCAGCTTTTTGAATGTGCTTCAGCATATTTAAAGGGATCCTTCTTAAAGTAGCAATTGTCTGCTACTAGGAAAAATAAAAGGTGAGTAATACAATAAAATCTGTTCAAAAATCTTTACATAACATTCATAATTTCATTCAGGTGGTGATATCATCTCGTTGTTATGTTGTGTGTGTGTGCATACATGTGTTTTTGTCTTCAGTAGCTGCATTTGCAGGAGTTAAAAAGTAACTGTGTGTAGAGACCCAAGTTATTAGCTCTGTGATTGACAGTGTTCTGAGCCAAAACTATGGAATATTTGGTGACACTTGGGTGTCCTTTCTATTTTAGGATTCTTCCTCCTACTGCAGAGATGTAATCCAACCTGAAATTTTCCAGGTTTTTCTGTTTCTTCCTTTTTTAATCAGACCTTAAAACTGCTACTGAGAAAAAAAAATAATAGAAAACTTGTTCTTTTTTCCGTACACAGAGATATGGTTTTCCCCACCTTAAACATACATGATTTGAGTTCAAAGGCTCAGCTGCCTGAGTGATAGTGAAGGTCTGTTGTTTAGCCAAAGGATCAAGAGGATACTGGGCTCTGAGATGTCAGAAAGCATGTCTAGGCAGGGGTGGGAGGTTTCTCAGTGGAGGTGGGAAGGATGGTAACCTTGATACTTAAATTTCTTGTCTTATCCATGGCTATTGCAACCACAGGGGCAGAAAACAGGAAGAAAAAGCCTAATAAAATGGCTTGTGGCTTTTACAACTAGCAAGTTTGTGAGACTAGGTGCCCAAGCATTCTCCCTCCTGTCATGGTAGAAATCTGTGGACCCTGCCCTTCCAGGGAGCAGAGCTGGCTGTGCCAGGAGCCTCAGGACAGCCATCCTGTCCTTGGGATGCTGATGGGCAGAGTGAACACACGCAGGTCTGCTCAGCACCACTGAGATATCCACGGCAGGTGTCACCAGGACTGCAAGAGAAGCTGGAGGGGATGCCCAAGGAAGAGTTGGACATCATCAGCTCACCAGGAACATCAGCCACAGAAGTGCAGGTGCACGCTCAGGCTAGAGAGAGGAAACTGCTGCAAGGACAGGAGCTTCCAGGGAAAGCTCTGTAATCCCTGAGATGCAGATTTATCCAAAATGAATGACCAACTCTTTCTGAAAAAGGAGGATTTTAAAAAGCCCTTGCACTTCCCTGGAGCCTGTCTGATTCTTAGTGCTAGACAAAGGGTTTGTGGTTACTCTTAGAGGAGGCAGGACAATATTAGTCTATGAAAGGTTTCCCTGGTTTATTCAGGGCTGGGAGTCTTAGATTGAAGCCCTAACTCTGCCACACCACCATCACACTCTTAGGGCCACTTTTCCATATCATACTTGTCCTCATTAACCATGTCTCACATTCCTGAGGCTGAATGGATAGATAGACTTGTACCTATGCCACACAACAGGAACAGACTCTTAACATTAATAATCCATATATATAGAAAGTTACCTGACAAAGAAACTGTTATCCAGTGGGGAGCTGAGGTTGAAAATACCCACAGTCATGATGGTGGGGGATGAGGACCCCAGAGCACAACAAAAGGCAATAAAGATTCTCCAATAGAAGGCCAAAGGACATGGCACCATACACGCCCATAATAGATGGTCTGTATCCTGAAGACCTTCCTGCCAAAAGAGAGGTGAGACAAGGAGACGGAAAGATGGCTTCAAGGTGCAAGTTAGCTCTATTTGACTTTGTATCTCTTTGCTTTTTATGCCCAACCATATTCTGTATTTATCAGACACCCAGTCTCCAGTGGGTTGGTGTCTGCTACCAAACCCTCTGACTCCTCCTCTCATCTACAAAATTACCCCTGAGAGTACCTCCTGGAAAGATGCAGACTTCTAAAGTTCTGTATCTCTCTCTATGTGTGTGTCCTTGAGTGATGAGCCCTGCTTTACGAAGACCTGGAAATAGCTAAAACATAAAATCCATCATAATGGGGCAAGACGAAGAAAAATGAGAAGAGGAAAAATTGCAGATGACATTAATTTGTACAAAACATTTACATGTGTTTTGATAAAACTATTGCCTTAATATAGTGCAGCCTCTGGTAACTTATATAGCTTTTAGTGCACTAAGGTGTTGTCATTTTTACTGGTTTCATTGCTGTTTTATTCTTTTATTAGATTCCTTGTGTTTTATCTTCTGATAGATGTTGGTAGCTTCCTCTCCACTTTGTGCATCTGAGACTCTTGAAATATAAATCTGCTTGTTTAGAAGATATAGTTAGAGGTATTATGGTGGAATTAAAAGCACTCTTTTTGCCTTAATGCAATAGTTCATTAAAAGACTTTTCATTAAATTACAAAGTGTATGTTGCTGACTTCTATATTTTGTTACTTTTAGTATCTGCAACTGTAGTCTTTATTGACTCTATTATTAAAATGTGTTCACTAAGGTTATGGTGGGTTGTATTGTAAAAGTAACTTTAGAAGAACACAAACATCTCCGGTTGAAAGAACTTAAACCTTGATAAATGAACTTCTATATGGCATTAAGCCTAAAGGACAGTGAGACAGAGCCTCAAACACATTCATAAATAAAAATGCCTGAGACTTTCTATTGGTATCTGAATAAAAATAGTTTGCAAAACACTGATAGGTGTAGTATCTCCTGTAATGAATTACGCCTGACTTCTCTGAGTAAGGACTTTGTCTAGCATTAGGATTGGGCCTAACCTGGCTCCTCACAATAGAAAAGTATACTTGCTGCAAGCCACTGGCTGTCAAAAATGAGCAAACTGCCAACGTATGGGTGAGGTTTGGCTCTTCTGTGCAACAAGGAATTCGGAGGACATTACTATTTTTTAACACTGGAAGGAACCAGATCAGGTTTTAACTTGACTGCAAATTAAGAGCTCACTGGGCATAAGAAGAATACTCCTGCAAAGAGCAAATAGGCTGAGCAAGAAGAAGTGTGTGCCCGATCTTGCAGTGGGCCTATTAATGGAGTCATTAAAAAAAGTCATGTTCTGCTACTGGTGAAAATGCTGCCCGTGACTCACTGGCTGTATCAGTACAGCATGTGGTTCTCTGCCCACTGCCAGCTTAGCCTTGCTCTTGATTTCTGTGCAAATGTTTAGCTTCCATTTAAAAATCAGCCTGTCTACCCAGTTACTCTGGCTCTCTGCACTTACCCCCTGGCCAGCTCGTATGGGCTCAGGATAGCCAGGAGGCAGTTTGCTCCCATCCCTGCTCCTGTGCAGCCTCACAGTCAGCAAAGTAGGTAGATCCAGCTGTTAAAGCCAGCTGTTGAAAACCACCTCTGATGCCCCTGTGATACTGACTCTTTCTCTGGGAGTCACGCCACATGGCTTGGCTCAGCCAGTGTTTCCTCCTTCTCACCTGTTTTCTCCAGCTCAGGGCTGGAAATCCCCACTCAGTTCCCCTCTCCCCCAGCCCATACCCCCAGGGCAGGCATGTGTCCATCTACCCCAGGTGATACTTTCCACCCAACACTGCTCTCAGCATGGTCCACACTTCCCATGCAGCTGAGACTGCCAACTTCTGTGTGTTTGCTCTCTGTGAGTGTTTGTGGAGGGCTGATCTGTCCCTCAAAAGGGAGTGTGGGTGAACTACACTGGCCAGGAGCTGCAGCAATATGGATTTCATCAGACTTGAAGTCCTTACATCTGCTTATTCTCTATTGTCCTCTCCCATCTGTTTTGTTCACTGTCTGATCTTCTGGACAGCAAGAAGGTCAGAGGCCTTCCCTGAACTCCAGCTCTTTATGCATATCCATCTGTTATTTTTATAGCTATACAACCCACTTTTGATAAAGCTCATGATACTTCAGTATGACCAACTTAAAATGTTGAGAATCTGTGAAGCTACTAATAAGTAGTAAGATTTAAACATAACAAGCATCTATTCTGGAAATTTAATTTGCTCATTGCTTCAAAGTCTTTGAGATACATTCTGACCATGATTCCCATCTTAATCCATAAGTCTAAGGAGCTAGAGACTTTTAAAGAAAGAGAAAATTGATATTTTGGAACAAACTCTGTATTTCAGTAGGGTAAGCTTTACTGAAGTCACCTGTAAGTATAAGACATGTAACAAAATACAAAATATGGGTGATTCTGGTGTGTGGTAACAAAACTTCAAAGCAAGTTCAGTCAGAACAACAGTTCTTTTTTTGATTCATCTCTTAAGATGAGAACTGATACAACTGATCAATTTTTTCCCTCTGGAAATATTAAAAAATATTTATTAATTTTCTAAAGCAGAACTGCTTTCTTTTGACTACCAGATTTTTAAGGTCTAAGTAAAAAGGAAGAAAAAATAAAGCAAATTTAAAATATTGAAATGTTGACTTAAACTTTTAAAATACCGACAAAAAGTTGGTTTGATGGAAAGCCTTTGATCAAAAATGTTTAGGGAAGCTTTGTTCCACCTGGTAGCCAAGTAAAGCAGCCATGTATTTGTTATTCCTGTTATGCTTCACAAGTCAGATTGGGTCCTATTGTTTTCTGTATACAGTATAAGCACACCTGTACATGTAAAATGCTAGATAGTCTAGCAAAGTATTTGTGAAATGTTGCTGGTGATTGGGATATGCAGAAGGGATTGGAAATATGCAGAATGTTGATCATTATAATAATCTTCATGTACTCATGCCTGTGTTTCTTTTATTAAACTTTCTTTCAAGTTTCCCTATTAATTTCCAAAGACACAAAGATGAGAACTGAGAAAATATGAGCTGTCTGCCAACATTTCTCTACGAAGCCGTGTCTTACTTGCTTTTTCTGCTTTAGTGCAGGACCAGATGTGAAAGAAACATTGGCACCAACTGTATTTTTGTAAGAGTTTCAAACCTTTTAAGTTTACTTTTACCAAGCAGCCCTCCTCTGAGTCACCTGTCTGAAGCAGAGCAGAGACATGTGGAAGAGGACAAAAAAGCCTCAGCCCTTGCTGAGGATTATTCCACCTGTGTGTAAGGAAAGCCTGTAGCATGGGCAAGAACCTCAACACTCTCAAAACTGAATGCTTAACAGAGCTGGTGGTTATGGATGACCACAGACGTTCTGTTGCAAGACTCATTTTCCTCCCAAATCCTCCTTGCTGGTAATCTTCTGCAGCTGATGGAAAAAGGAGGAGATTTTGAACTTCTCTACTTAAGAAAATATGAGAAAACATAAAGGTGAGCTTTTACTCACCTTTACTTAAAAAGGAAAATTGCATGAGAGGAATGAAACTGCTGATGGTAGAGGGCAGAGAAGCGTCAAAATGTTTCCCACATCATTTGACATGTGGTAGAGTGAGGGATGGAAGAGGACCAAGGACATACATCTCCACCTAGACCAACGGGGTTACAAAAATGGGAGAACTAGTTATAGGGTCAGTCAACAGGTTGCTGGCCACCTCTAGTGGTCGCTGAGAGTTGCAGATAATTCATACTTTCTAGAAACATCCTCTTGGTATCTCTGAAGGCATTTGGCACTGGCTGTTTTGCTCTCTGACATTTGGGAAAGATCCAACCTGCCTTGCTCAGAGATGCTTTAACAGGGCTTCTTCCAAGCTGGGGTAGCCCCTTACTTTAGTTTCTCCTCAGGCAAGAGGAGAAACAGTCATTAAAATTACAGCACTCATGAGTTTTATGGGAATAAGAATGAATTCTCCAGCAAGCAGGAGAATTGTGCTATTTCCACCCTTTGCATTGCTCTCAGTGGGTGCTTTGCAAGCAGCCTGCAGTGTGGAAACAGCAAGGTGGGCAGATATTTGGAGACATGTATAATAAAGGAGAACTTTCATTTAAGCAATTCTGCTGGAGTGCATCAACAAGACTGCCTGCAGTTAAAAAAAAATAAAAATAAAAGAAAGAAAAAGCAAAAAGAAAAAAAGTCCATTCCCAGTCAATGGGAAAGTAGGATGGTGTGAAAAGAATTGTCAGCTTTGGTGAGAAAGAGAGCTGCACACATGAAAATTGTAACTTGAAAATACACAACCACATGATGCTGGGTATGCTTAATGGAGGGAAGGACTATATTAATCTGTTTGAATTGCTAATTGGGGATTTAGTTGGCTAGATTGCGGGTTATAAGATTAAGGCTTTTATTCTGTGTTTTTGTTCTTTTCCAAAGGTAGGAATCCTCTATAGATCCCCACTCTTGGGAATCTAATGCCCTCAAATGCACAACTCAGCAGCCGACGAGCAAGCTGATAAAGCATTCCTCGCAGATACTTACTGGGTACATTCTGTATCTCAGTCTGCATCTTTCTGTCTGCTTATCTTTTTTTTTCCCCCTTAGCATGCTTGGAGGAAGGTAAGCAAACAAAACACAGACTAAAAGAACTACCTCTTCCCTTCATGTTTATAGTTGCTTTCCCAGAAGTAATTTCCATTTATGGAAATAACTCTCTAAATATCTCTTTTTTTCAAGTATTAAGATCCCTATTTCATTTCAGGTTGCTTCAGCTGAATGGGACAAAAGGGGAAGAGGACCCTACATATTTTCCATTACAGTTGTGCATCAAAACATTCTGGACTCCTTGGAGGGTGAGGTGGCTTCATGCATGGCAGGTCTGGCAGGGCAGGTTTGACACAGCAGGATGCTTCCCACATTGCCAGATCAGCTCCATCATTCACTACATTCCTTTTTGGGCACAGACACCAGAGTTCACTGGAGGAAGCACAGTTTACATCACCCTCCAAAACCTAAAAGTCCTCACCTTAATTTTAGCAGTACAGTAACTGAAATAATAGTAGGGATATGGAGCAAAGGAGAACGTTTATTGTTTAAGATAGCAAGGGGCCATTGTTTGTTGTTGAAGCAACTGCAGTAAAAATGTGTTACGTAGTGAAAGGATTACAAATGTCCTGAGTTCTGAAGTATATACAAAAATCCTCTTCAGAAATCTTGTTGCAATAATTACCTGTATTTCCCCAAAAGCAAAGGCAACTTATTTCCTAATTGTTTTTATAGGAGAAATGTCAGAACAGATGTTTTTATCACTCAGGGAAAACCACTGTAAGTTCTGTGTATGTCCTCAGCCAGAAGGCAAAAAACAAATTCTTCAGGTAGTTCTTTATTTACTCTCACAGGAAGCTTCTCTGCTGGGTACAAATAACTGCCAAACTAATTTGCTGCTTGTGTACTTATATTCCCCAGAGGTTTGTAACTGTTTACAAAATTGTGACCATTCTTACATTGGTAGAGTACTCCTGACTCCCAAATTGCCTGTTTACACCCATTTTGCACCTGTAAAAATGGTTATTTATGGTGCAACTGTTGTGATGAGCTGGATTTAAGAAGTTAGTAAAACTGGGTGTCACATTTTTCCTATGGGTTCCAAAATCTTCTCTGTTGTGTGGGCATATTTCTACCCCAAATAGAGCCTTAATGAAGCCAGAAAAGGACCAGAAATGCTCAGGGATGCACCAGCTTTGATAGTAGATCGGGGACCCAGCAGGTCATGGCAACCTGCCCACTTTTAATGGGATGAATCTCATAGGAAATTTTGTGTAAAATCCATAGTCAAAACAATGCCAAGTTAGATCCTTTATTTATAACAGAAGAACCAAAATATGTCTCTGCAGGGAGCTAAAAGCAGGATAGCAGATGCTGCTCCTGTGTGGCTGCAGTACCACATGATGTGTTGAAGAGCTGAGTGGGGTGGTTTTGAGAAATTATTGTGAAAATGTTGTGCATAATACAACAGTGGAGAGTTTGTGGTACAAGGAGTAATGCATAAATGAATCTCCAGAGCTAGGAACTGCAAAAGGAGTATTGCTGGGTGAGAAAGAGTTTCAAATCCATTTTCTGTTCAGGCTTTTTGGACTTACAGACTCTTAATAAGTTACAATGCAGATGACTTCCTTTTGCAGTATGCTTTGCCTCCACAACATGTCCAACTTGTTGAGATGGAGTTTGTGCTTCTTGAAGACCGCAAGAGGAATTGCTTCATTTCTGCTTAGCCAAATCAGTTGTGCTGCGGAGACTCAAATTGCTACTCCTGGAAGACACTTGTCTTCACTGATCCAAATTTTAAAGCGCCTTATAGAGTTCACTCATCACCCTACATCTGTCCCCTTGTCAGTTTGGCTTGATCAGTATTTCTCTGTTCCTTTGTAGAGATTTAAAAGCTTCCCATTCTTCCTTTGAAATGTGGGAATAAATCGCATATTGGGTTTTGCAAAGTGAGTGAACGGCCCTTTTCAACTAGTCAGCAAAAAGTTTCAATAGAGGAATTAAGGCCGATGGAGAAGGAAATGTGAGTCTGGGCTTAAAAGTTGTTTTTGGTGCAGACTTCTAGAAACCTAGTGCATACATTCATTGTGTGAGTAATAAAGGAAAAGAAATGTCTTAAACAAATACCTTTTGTAGGATAAGTTTAATGCCACAATCATATTACTTGGGTTGACTGCAGAAATGGGAATGCAAATGATAAACCTTTCCCAACAACACTAATCTGAGAGGAGCTCTCTGGGAAGAATAGCATCTGAAATATTGTACACAATGAAATATTGTGTCCTTCCCTACCCCCAAGGTTGAGGTCTTCTTCCCCTCTTCAGGCAAGTGGCACTAGTCGGATTACAGTGCAATCGTAACAACTAAAGATGGAAAAAGCTCTTGGGCCATTTAATCTCTTCCCTTGCAAGTAGAGGATTACTCCTGAAGCATGTTCTTCAGTGTCTCGTCCAGTTCTGGGTGACTGGAGCAATAGGCTTCCATCATTTTTTAGGGAGATTATCTTTTAAATAAGACCTTAATGACCTATGTCCTAACTACTCTGCAAGAATCCTCAGAGCTGGATTCCTCAAAGTTATGGTTAAATACAGCTGTGTGCATGCATTTGCCTCTACCTATTTTTAAAATCAAACTTTGGGCTGTCACAGCGATTTTGATTAAAGTTTTTAACAGTTTTTTGGCCAAAACTCCCTTCCCTCCTGCATCTGTATTACATGCAAATAAACAAATTGGCCAAGTGCTTTCAATCGTTGTATATGTACATATCGGAGGCTCTTCTACAAGTTTTAAATTGTAAAGAACTATAGGATCTTTAAAATCCATGAATGGATTAGTTTAACTTAAAATTGTTATCTATTCCATCTGACATAATTTGCTCTCTTAAAGAGCCTTGGATATATTCAGGCTTATTTATTGATTAGTTGCCTTTTTATTTTTCTGTCTAGGTGTTCAGATTTCCTTGCGTTAAGAGTGGTTCTGTTATTTTGTCAAGGACTCACATTTTCCTTACCAAAATATAATAATGAGCTTATGGCTATTTTGAAATAAAAAGCATGATATGACATTTTGTTTTCCTACTCCTTTACTGCACTTCCTCCATATTAGTATTATTAGTGTACATATTATTACTAGTCTACACACGTTCTTGTATGTGCAGAAATACACGTAAGGCCAACAATGTCCTAACTTCTCTATTTTGTTTTAAAGCAAGTGCCCAAAGAGCTCTAATTCTGCAATCATTAAAGTTTGCTTGACTTTGAACAGAAAGAGAGTACCCCTAGTAAAGAGGGGTCAGGTCTTCCTCCCTTCCTCAGGCAATGGAGCAGTCATACTATTAGTGCATTATAAAAATGAAAATATGGGGGAAAAGTTAATCTTAGTATGAACTGTCATGTATTTAAGCTTGTAGACATGTAGGATCAGGATGTAAATTGATACTATACTGTTGAAGATTTGATGAAAGGAAAAGGTGTTATGTACTTAGATTTAACAGGAATCTTTTTTATGATGTTCATGTATCTCTTGATATTTATTGGAAAAGAGGACTGGCCCTTTTTGTTCCTGTATTAGAAATTATATTTAAAGGAGGTTTCAGAGGGATAAATGAAATATGATTGTGACTTAGATTGCGCAGGCAGTTTCTAACTGACATCCTGCCAGAGAAGAAGGTCGTCCGGAATCATGCTAGAAGGGTGCCAACAAACTGTGATGGGCTTGCATGTTGAGTGGCCAGAGCTATGTAAGATGGAGCAAAAAGGATTAAAGATGCCAGGTCGGCAGCAAGTCACTTGGACAAATTATTTATTTATTTATTTTTAGAAAGGGAAGAGAAAGCTATACGTGAGGATGAAAGTGATCTCAAGTCTTCTCTCACAATTACCTAAGCTGTATATATTTTATCCATGCTGATTCTGGCTCATTATTTCATTTCTTTGACTTCTTTGAACTTTGTCTGATAATTCAATTATTTACAAATGTTCATCTAAATCGTCAATAACATTTTGTCATTAAATATACGACAAAAAGTCTAAATGATTTTTTTGCAATTTTCTGTTTTTGGACACCTGTTTATCTAGTACAGACTCAATTGTTAAAAATAATTCTGATGTGTATCTGTGCAAGGCCACAGACATTTCAGACAGCTGAAGTCTCCTTGGTAATGTTGAACTTAGCAATATCCAAATGCTGAGAATCAAGAATAGCAGGAAAATAGATGCTAGCAATGGGCAGGGCTGAGTGAGTTAATTACAAACTGCTAAGACAGTCTAAACACTTGTGTGTAGAAGCTAGATATACAATAGTAAATAAATGGAAGTCTTTGGCTCGGAGGCCAGCTGGCATGGCCTGGCATGGCTCAAACCCATGTGGCTTAATTTTCTCCATCCCTCAGAAGAGTAGCTGAATCCCCTGCTGCTTCTTGGCAGCGATCCCTCGTCTACACCAACCCCTAAACTGTGCCCAGACCTTGTCAGGGAAAAAAATGAGCCACTTGGCACAGGTCAAAATGGTGCCACGTGCCGAGCCAGCAGCATCCCAGCATGGATGATTGTTGGCCCAAGGGCCGGAGTCTCTCCTGGTACGTCTTTGCTTTCCAAAGCAGGCTGCAGTCCTGTGTGCCCAGCCTCATGGTAAGCTGTGCATGCACAACCTTATTGATTGCAAAACTATAAAAGAATAAATAATTTGCTCTCTTCTTTTTATTTTTTTTTTTTAAGCTATGACAACTTTAGTTATTCCTGACATAAGGCAATAGATAGTAGGTGGAAAGACTGGGATATTGGAGAGAGCACGCAAAGTATATAAATGATGCAAGAGATGTTTTGCTTAGAATGTATAAATAGAAGGAGAAATGCAATGAAAAGCACATTAAAGCAAAAAACCTGGACCTAGTTTTTCTATTCCTAAAGTGTTTCTTCCAGGAGAAAATGTTCCCAGGAATGTTAATCCTTTTTCTCATCTGCTTGAAAATACTTAGCAGGTCTGATTAAGTAAGGGATAAATTTAGTTATCCCCATAGATGGTTTGATCTCCCTTGCATTTTTTGATTCGTTAATTGTAATTGCCATTTTTATTTTATTGTCTTTCCAATTGGTGCAAAGTTTCTTTTAATTTAGTGCCATCTAACTTACCTTACAGTGTGTTTTGGTTCTAAGCAATTTCAGTCTTAAGCATACTTAATTCCCTTCTGAGATCCTCCATCACTAACAACACAAGATCAAATAACCAACTAATTAAAATTTATGTCCATCTTCTATTGAAGTCATCATTCATATCCCCTTGAGTAGGTGATTTCTGACTGTGTGATCCCACAGGAATATTTTTATGTCTACAGTAATATGTGAGTGTGGAAATGTGGAGTTTATTCTGTTCCATTCCTGTGTAAATGGAAAAGGTTTTGATTAAAGAGTTAGTTGTGTTGTTTTTTTTTTCAATATTCAGATATTCTGTGCAAAGACTTTGTTGAATTTGCCTTGCTGCACGAAAACAGTGTAAAGTTCTATGTATATAATTTTCTCATTAAAAATGTATATTGGATAAAAAAACACTTCATCTCTCAAGAGCCACCTTTTCCCTTTTATTTCCTTGTAGGCACAACTGTTTCAGAGAAACAGGGGTGCAAACACTTTCTGAGCAGTCATTATCCATCTGGACATGTAATTTGGAGTGTTGGGTGACTGCACACCTCTTCAGTAGCTGAAAAATTGCTTTAGCTTGTACTTAATGACAACCCTACCTCCCTGTGTATGTCTACGTTTGCAAGTGAAGCAGGGCTAGGGCTCAGGCACAGACTAGTGGTCCCCCATCATCCATGCTGTTTCACTGCACATTGGCACCCCCCTATACATTTCCCAGTCCCCATCAGGGGATGGCAAGTGCCTGTGGCCATTCCCAAGAGGCAGTACAAGCCAGACTGAAAACTTTCTGTCTCCCTTCACCTTCCACAGTGCTCCAAAACTACCCCAGAAGAGTTTGTACCGTTAAATGCATACTCACGTGCCACTGTCCAGTGCAAACAATTCTTACCAAAGGCTTCATTCTATGAAAACACCACTCTGATGGGCAGCAACACAGCCCTCACATGGCTTCAAAACCATGGAACTTCAGAAGCATACACAAAGGTTAATCACTAAGGTCCTATTGGCAGGACCATACAGCCCAGAGAAAACCCAGGACCGAGCGCTGTGCAACATGGATTTGAACAGGTCATGTCGTTTGGCCTCAGGCTTGTTTTATTTACTATTAATTGAAACAACTCCTTACCAATCTAGATATAAGAAGTCAACCTTCATGAACACTTTCCACGTGAGGGCAAGGAGTAGGAACAATCCTTCCTCCCTGCTGCACGCTCACCAAGTTATTATTTCTTTTTTCACCCAAGTGGAGGAAGCCATCTGAAAACAGCTCAAAAATGCACAGACCTCTGAACTGACCTCTAAATGGTAACCACAGTGATGCAGAGGTGCCTCCTATCAGCAAGAAATGCTGATTACAGTGGGCAGAAATTAGAATAGGACTTGGACCAAAGTGAGTGTCAAAGAAAACAATTATGCATGCAAAAGAGGGTAAGAGACAGCAATGAGAATTGTGGCTTCCCGATAAACTGGGTCCTCAACAGGTTCTTTGAGCTAAATTTAAAAGTCTGATGATGTTTTCAGCACTGTTATTTATGTCATTCTGTGGTTTCTTTACTTTTATTTAGATGCTTTCAATTATTTTTATGCTGCATTTCTACTGAGTAAGGTCCATTTTTAAGTACATCAAGTTGGTGTGAAGTCTTTCCAGCCAGGACAATTCCCAAGTACACATTGTCCCAGCAAAATAATAAAAAAGTTACTGTGGGCCTGAGTAGTTCCTGGAGAAAGCTTGCACTGCTGGTTAGTGGTGCTCATGGTAGCTAGACAGTATCAAGTTCTGATTCATAGTCCTCATAGATAGTCTCTCACTGATCATCCACTGTGTGCTGCTGACACCAGAAACTTGGGAGAGGGATGTGTCCTCAAACTGTGCAGTAGGTGTAGAAAAGCCAAGCACAGCACCTCTACTCAGCCCATAGAGAAGAGCAAGCACCTTCACAGGGAGAATGATGGCATCTGAAGATAAAGGTCCAAAATAGATCAAATTATTCTCATAGAGAAGTGGGACTACAGAGGAAGTCAGAATGCCTACCTTCTAGACACTGAAGTTAAGTGAGATGAATCTAACCCTTAATACCTCGCCTGCACGTTGTACCAAAATATGTTTACCTGGATAGCTGCAGGGAAGTGCAAGCTGTGCTGTTGGTGCTCTGCACTGGTTTCCTCCTGATGGTGTGTTTGCTTTAGCACAGTTTGGTAGGCCAGGCAGATACACCCAGGGGTGTGCCCTGGGGTGTGCTTCAGAGATGGGACCCTACCATAGCAGTGTACCCATAACACTTCCAGATCTCTGGGCTTAGGAGATCAGACACCCCCACATCTGCCTGTGGGTATGGGATGCAGCCTCTGGTGTGGGGTAGGAAGGGGGGTTGGTGGGCTTGGCTGCTCAGGGGATAGTGCTGCACCCCATGTCGAAATGAGGGGTGCTAAAAAACACTCAAGTCTTTCCCTCTCAGATGAATCCACACTTGCACACCAAACCTGGCAAAACCCTCAAAGCTGAAATGGAGGAAGGAGACGCTTTGCCAGAGGTCTGCTGTCAGAGCCATGGAGAAATAAAATACTGTGCTCCAGGGTCCTACTGCCACGTGCTCTTTTCCTCCATTGCTCTTGAACTGAGAGGTGAAATGTGTATTAGCTCCTCATGGATCTGCTCCTGTTCACTTCTGTCCTTTGAGTCTCGGCCAGGCCACTGCTATGATTCCCTGGGGCAGCAGAGAAGGGACCTGCAGATGTAACCAGAGGGTGTGTAGGAACAGACATTAGCAGTGGACTCGTCTCCATCACAGACAAGGTTGACCTCTTGTGAAGCAGCTGCACGGGGCTTGAAGCTTCTCTGACCCCGCAAGCTTTAGATGTGGGGATTTTCATTACGAATGGCAGAGAAAAAGGTGTAAGGATCCTTGTCTGTGAGCAGTTTAGAAGAAATAACACACTGGTGTTCACTAGTCATCTCCTTTCTAAGTATGCCAGTTTTGTTCAGAAATTACTGTGGGATTGATGGAATTTAGGCAGAAGGATATGATTGAATGCTTCTACCATGAGAGAGAGGACAAGAAATACCACATAGTGGTCCTAGGGACATATTTCTCCTCTGGCCTCCTGTGTGGGGCCATAATTAGAGATCTGATTTACCATTATTGCATGATTTATTTCTTTTAGTTCTTGCTTCCACTGAGTCTAATAGATTTCTTATGTTATTAGATAACCTTCTCTGTGAGCTGTTGTATAGATAATGGTTTCATGTCCCAGACCCAGAGCTTTAATTTTCACAAGTGCACTTAAAAAAAACAATCAGGCAATGAGTTATTAGTCAAGTTATTAGTCTCAATTGTGTCACCATTAAATAGTTTGGTCGCTTTCTTAGCTACAAGAGCAATCAGCTGAGTGTCCTCCTGGTCTCCCGGCTGTGGAATGAGCTTGATGATACCTTCATTACCCCATCAGAAGGGATCACAGCACTCAGGAGCTAGCAGTTATTTGGCCTGACATGTCCAAGGTTCAAGTTTAGCACTTAAGCCTGTACTTGCATCCTGTCGACTTCAATGGAATTAAACCACATGCTTTGTTATGTAGAAATGTATTTAAGTGCTTGGCTTAATTTAAGGAAAAGCAGGACTGCTTTATGGCGTTTTGGCTAGTGAGTATGTGGATCCAGTTCTCCAACCACAGCAAGTCCCCAGAAAAGCCACTCCCAGCTCTTGGCATAGACTTTTCCATTTTGAAATTGTATATCAAGTTACCTGGGCTTTGGGAGCCTGATCGTATCAGAGCCAGAGTCCACTGTGAAGTGAAGGGCATTTGATGCGTAATGGATGTTGTTCAGCAGTGGGGCAAATCAGGCTCTTAAGCTTTTACTGCATCCCACAAAGTGAAAGTGGAGAAGTCCGAGTTTTATTTAGCTCTATAAAATATTTAACCTCAAGAGTGATGGAGTGGATAAAAATCTGTATTTTGCAAAAAGCTTTTGTTTCAAGGCTATCCTTTTTATGATTAGCCTGTACATTCTCAGGGAAAAAAAAAAAAAGCGCAATATCTATTATTATCAGAGAATGATCCAATAAGTGTCTTGGGTATTTCTGCCAAATTCTGTGCAGGTTCCTAATGAGGGAGATATTAAGTTAAAATCAATGTGGGAGTAGTTCTTGTAGACCAGGGGAAAGTGTGTCATTATTTTTGCTGGCCAAATATAGTCTCATCATCCATTAACTCCCTAGCTGAAAAATATCCTGTATCTCACTGGGATGCTGATCGAGTCATGCTCTTGTATATGATTTCTCTTAAGACACACCTAGCATGTATTTTAACAGGAAGAGTTGTGGCAAAAGAATCTCAAAGCACTGAGAAATTTTGTGCTGCTAAATCTCCAAAAAATAAAAAGGAAAAAACTCATGGCATCAAAAATAACTTGCTGTAGGCTACAGGTAGTAATTTTATTCAAAGAGACAATTCTGAAAATTTTAAACTTAGACTAGCAACGGTCTCTGAGGAGGTAGATTCAAAACCTCGAGAAACAGAAGAAGTCAAAGTACAAGAAACAAATAAGGAGGAAAGTAAAAATCAGGTGTTCAAATTTAAGTAAATTAAAACTATGAAAAACCAAGATAATCCATGTGGTCAACAGCAGCACTGGGAACAAAGGGCACCAGACTTGGCCAGCAAAATTGCCAAAACCCAGACCCTTATCTCCTCCTTCACACAAGCCACTCAGAGAAGTGTCTCTGGCAGCTACCAGAGGGACCTCCCCACATGCTTTGCAGTGGCTGTACTGCTGAGTTTTGCAGCAGCTCCTGAAGGCTGCTGCCAGTGAGGGCTTTCCGACCCGCCAGGGAAGGGGGCCTGGGTGTGTACAGAGCAGCCCTTTACTGTAAAGGCAATCCCCACTCTCATTAACCTGCTCGTTTGATAATGATCCACTAATGCAGAGAATTAAAGTTGGCAGCCTTTGCCTTGCAGCTGTTCTCCACTCCCTCCCACTGGAGACAGGCTTTGGAGATGCTCCTTCCCTTAGGCTCTGACTCCTCCTTGCACCACACTATTGGAGCCCCGTGGCTGTCTGCATGGCTGAAGCACCCAAATGGCTGCATTTATGTGTTTCTGTGTTGCTAAAAGTCAGGCAGGCTTATTTTGAAGCTTGGAAGTCTCAGAGTTTCTGCCAGAAAATTGTCTACTCTGAATTTAACATTGCATGCTACCAGAATTGCTTAAATTTCTGTTATATCTTTCTCATTTATTTTTTTTCTTTAGCTGGTTACGTGACTTTTGGAAACATCCTTCAAGTCATATTATAACATTATAAATCACCTGCTGAACAACTGGGATTCAAGGTGGTTGATTCCTCACAATTTCTGCAAGATCAAAGGTATGGCTGTCCTCCAAAAGCTGTGATGCTTCACATCAAAGTTCACAATGAAAACTATCTCAATTTTCCTCTTTAGGATTTGGATTTGACTTCATGACAATAACAGCTTAACTGGCAGGACAGAGGACATGGCTGTCCTCCTTAGTGTAGCAAAAGTAAAACCAAAAGGAGAAACCCTGATTTCAAATCTTCTGTTCCTAGAATCTCTGAGTCTGTTTAAAAAAGCAAATGTCTTTAGCACTGCTATAAATATCCCTTTGGTAAATGCCCTGAGTATCTTTCAATCCATGCTGATCCTTGTAATCACAGCCGTATTGTTCTGGTCATGTCATTGAAAATGCTTTTGACAGAACAAATGATGATCACCTGTGCTAGAGTTTGTAAAAAGCCTAAGATCCAATCAGCTATTTCATCAAGAAAAAACAACATTCAGTTAATTTCTTTCTCTCTTTCATGTGCAGTGCTTTTCACGGGGACACACTGTTTTTTCACTAGCTTTTTTAATTCTTCTTCTCCACGAGCCTCACAAAACAAATAACTGGTGGGAAGTTCATAAAGGAACTGCTTTTACTTGCTTCAGGTGCTGACGGCCTGGTGTGGCTTGTTCTGTTGCTTTTTTTTTTTCTTAAAACAGAAACTGGACTCTGCTTTGCTTGAAAGTTAGAGTTCTGCAGATGTGCAATGGCTGATGTTCCTGCTCCTATCCTTGTACAGCAAGACTAGACTTTAAAGTGTCTGAAGTTGGTATACTCAGAGAATATCAGTCATAAATACTTTTATGTCTGACTCATTTAATCTGGAGTTGTAACTTTCACATTGCCATGTGGCTGTGTATTATTGAAGTTTAAAGGAATTCCTTTCGAAGTCTAATGTTTGGCTCATGATGAAAGAAAATCAAACAGCTTATTCAGAGTTACGTTAAATAATTACATGCGTAACCCTTTAAATGCTAGATATGCAAATAAAGTGTTCTACGGTCACTTACATAGCAAAGACTTAAGGCCAAATTCCCCCTGTCTATCTCCCCCTCCCCAGTCATATCCCTGTTGCTTCTGAAGTAATCTGAAACTGATTTTACCCCTAGCAAAAATGGTTTGATTAGATAAAATCCAGTTTAATTCCTGAAAAAAAAATGCTTATAGCAAAGAACTCCGTTCGGTACCTAACATTATTGCTGACATCACTGGAAATACAGCTGAATTGAAGACTCAAAGGATCACTCTGTGTTTCTCATGGTACTGGTTGTTACCCCCAGTGCTGTAGACTTTTCCAGGTGGGAAAAGGTATATCTGAGTCATAAATATACCCACCCTGAAAATAGTCACAGATCCTGAAAGGCAATTGCTGCTGTTTGTCTCACTGAAATGGGGGCACCAGTGGAGATTTTAGAAGGTACAAAGAAGACAGGACGCTGAATCTGGGCAGCCAGACTGCATCTGTGCAAAATAAATACGAATTCACGACCTGGGGGTGCTGGTTGACAGCCAACTTAACATGAGCCAGCAGTGTGCCCAGGCAGCCAAGAAGGCCAAGAGCATCCTGGCCTTCATCAGGAATAGTGTGGCCAGTCAGAGTAGAGAGGTGATTGTGCCTCTGCACTCAGCATTGGTGAGGCCACACCTTGAATACTGTGTTCACTTCTGGGCCCCTCACTACAAGAAGGATGTTGAGTTGCTGGAGCATGTCCAGAGAAGAGCTACCAGGCTGGTGAACAGCCTGGAGGACAAGTCGTACGAGGAGAAGCTGAGGCAACTGGGGTTGTTTAGTTTGAAGAAGAGGAGGCTGAGGGGTGACCTCATTGCTCTCTACAACTACCTGAAAGGAGGTTGTAGGGAGGTGCGAGTCTCTTCTTTCCCGTGAATAATGACAGGACGAGAGGGAATGGCCTGAAGTTGCCCCAGGGGAGGTTTAGGCCAGATACTAGAAAGAATTTCTTTACTGAAAGAGTGGTTGGACAGTGGAACAGGCTGCCCAGGGAGGTGGTGGAGTCACCATCCCTGGAGGTGTTTAAAAGAAATATAGATGTGGTACTTAGGGACAAGATTTAAACATTTAACAGACAGATAAAGGTTATGGTGGGTGGATTTCGGTTATGGTTGGACCTTATGATCTTCGAGGTCTTTTTCAACCAGGCTGATTCTGTGATTCTGTGATTCTATGATTCTGTGATTCTGTGACTACTCTCAACCTATATTAGGTCTTTCTTGCATCAGCTCACCGAGAAATGCTGATGTTGTTTCAAACTTTTGCATAGAAGTAGGAGCTAAAAACTTAAATCCTCCAAGGGATCTAGGCCCAGCTGAGTCATCTGAGGTAATTTAGGAATTGCTTGGATTTATGCCCTCTGCTCTCACCCTTCTTAAGGATAATACAAAAGATTATATAAGATCTGTCATTTCACTCAAACCATTAAAAGAGAGAGATTCACACTACAGAGGGACACATTTTCAAAATGTTATGAAGTCTCTTTTATAAGATCATGTTTGTATGTTAACTTTTTATTAACTTAATTGCTGTCCACAACTAAAGAGAGTCAGAAAAATAGTGCCTTTTTTCATGGGTTCAAGGACTTCAAGGAGAACACTGGGCTTCATTGTATTAGGGCATTTTTGGCTTCTTTATTGCCCTGAACCAGGACAATTTGTTGTCAAAATATGTGAGTAAATATCATAAAGCTTGGGATAAGGAGCAAAATTTTCTCTAATCTCAGAGAAGATTGAGTTTAAAATCTGGGCTATGATTCAGATCAGGTTTTGTTTGTTTGTTTGTTTATCTTTTTTTTCCCTTTCTGTTTATGTGATCCAAAATAATATCTCCTTACAAAGCCTTTTTTTTTTCCTGGCAAAACTCCATCTGTCTTCAGTTTGGTTTGCTAGAGCTTGTGTTTATGTACCACAAAAAGCGTCTACCTTCACTGAAAGCTTTGCCAGAATAAAAATTGCAATATTTGTCCTTCACATATAAGACCAGGGATGAGCATGAACTAGTTCAGATCAAATGTAAAAAGAAGTTTTGGCCTTAAATAATTTTAAAAACACTTAAATGTGCCAGTATGTATTCATGTATTTTTCCTATTTTTAAAACATTTGAGAAAAGATTACCAAAGGTAGAGCAAACTGTGTTTCTGAGCCACAAAGAAACCTGTAGCACTGTGAGAACTAGAAATGAACAAATGTATTTTTAGGTGTTTGTTACCACAATGTGACTCCTTTGTTTAGATCACATAAATATGACCATAGCTTAACTTTGTCATTCACTTTCTAAATATTTTACAAAAGGGAATAAACTGCATTCATTTTTTGACAGAGTGCTGTTGCATGCAAGGGCACTCACAGTTTGTTTATAGCATACCAAAAGCATTCTGTTAATGAAACATTTCAAGGCTAATGAACCGAAACTTTGCACCAAACAGCGAGTGGCTGCAAACACTTTCTTGTCTGCATTTGTCAGAGTTCACCTTTCAGCTGTTTGCTCCTCTCCACCCACCCTGGGCCGCTGCAGATAAAACAACATCTCAAATTGACAAGTCAAGTTTGCAAGATTAGCTCTCTATGGAAAAGCTAAAGCAAGTCATGCCATTAACTCTTTGGAGACAAATACACTCATGCATTTTGGGCAAATTGACTACCACTGGGGGGCCACACTGCTGTCCTGTTCCCCTGAAGTTTTAATGTCCTATCGATGAGCCTAGCATAAGGTCCAGAAGGAATAATGAGAAAATATCATTTGCGAAGAGAGATTTCACATGTATGGTATGTGGTCATGTCCTAGTGGTTCTGGCAGTATAAAATCAACAGTTGGTTTTTGGGAGGATGGTTGGCAGTGCTGATACCCTTTCAAGACCTTTCACCAGGTTTTGAGGATCTAATGCATTTGGGAGGGAATGTTTTATGGTGGCTGCTTCCAAACTTAGTTATGGCCAAAGCAATCCAAGGTCTTCATCTTGCAAGTCTGTAAGCAGCTAAGTAAGTAAACATCCATGGCCAAATCATCACCCAAGGCTAAGTGTTGTCTGCTCTGGGGATCTATGTTCACTTCTGCTCTGTCTCTGATTTTATTTGTGGCCTCAAGTAAGGTACTCTTGCAAGACTTTTTCTAGCTGTGCAATTGCATGGTGTCTGGCAAAGGTCCTACTCTGCTTTGGACACCCTAAGGAATACCCTGAGTATGAAAGCTGTATCATTAATCAATCTAGAGCAGTCTTCTGCACTGAGCAGAAGTAAGGTCTCAGCCAGTCACCTTGCAAATGCATAGAGTAAGAAAAGGCATCAGCAGAGAATGGCTAGGTGTGGAGAGGGAGAGATTATTAAAAATATTTTCTGGTTCATGGTGAAGATAACCACAGAGTCACAGTTGCACCTAACTCTGCTGATAGCCAGCAGAGCCCTGATGCTGTGAAAGCCCTCTGAATGCAGGGTTTGCATTGTTGCTGCTTCCCACCTCAGGTCATCATCCCTGCAGTGCTCCTCACCCAGGCTGTTGTCAGGAATCCAGTCCATCTTGTTTAAAAAGGAAGGTCCTTTGTATGTGAATCCAAAAACATATGTATTAACACAATCTGTTGCTTATTTTGATGACTGTAGGGTCAGTAATATGATCTAGAGCAAATACTCCAAGCAAGTTGTTGTTGAAATCCTAGTATTTCATTGCTGTCCCTGTTGTTCACACAAGTCAGTAGATCGTTTGCTTCAGAAGAAGGCAGAGATATACATCAGGCACTTTAGAATATGCTTTTCTGAACAGGGTCATCTGTAGCAATGGTCTGTCCTAGCAGCTCACCACAGGACTGGAGCCAGAGCAAAAAGACATCAGCCAGTTCCTACCACCTGCAATGAAAAGGAAATTTGAGAGAAGAGCTAATTGAGAAGAATTGTCTGTTGTAGGAATATGGATCCCAGGGATAAAGATGAGACTCATAGTCTGTATTTGGCATTGTTTCAGTATTCTCTATATTAAAGAAAAAAAAAGATAATTTTATAAGCAGAGTTGCAGGTGAACACTGCATATCATCGGCCAACTGTGATTACAGTTATGACTCCTAAACAAGCATATTCCTTGGCCATTGCTGTTCATTGTTCTAATAAAGTTACTTTCTACACTAGAAAAAACAAAACTCTTCTCTGAAAATAATAGCTCTGTATAGGCTACTATATTTTTAAGAACAGCCATTGCCTTCAGGTAACTGGAAAGGTTATTCCTACTGGTTTTGAATCTGAGATAATCATCTTCAGCAGCCACAACGAACAGGCCCTGTCTGGAAGTTGAGAGACAATATCTTTAGCCTACATTTCTCACAGGAACATGTTTGAGTGTGGTTTTTGGTTTGGTAGTGGAGTTCTCTGATGTGTATCAGCTGAAATACAGGAGTGTTTTTATCATCATCATTTGTAGATGTGGTCCAAGTTAGCACTGGGTAAACCTACTACCTGCAAAACGAAATATGAATAAATTCACCTGCTGACTCTGAAATCCTGTTATTCAGAAGCTCAATCTTCTTCCAAGCTTTTTGCTCCACTAACATGCGATGTATCTTTAGTGCACAGTATATGCAGATGCAATTTACTAATTACTTTTTCATTAACTGAAATCAGAGAAATCATACTGTTGAGAAGTGCAGTAGGTTGCCATCATGTAGCAGGATTGTTGTCATATTTAGTAGCAGGGATCACAGCATCCTCACATGCAATAGAAAACCCTCTTTAAATGATGTCCAAAGTGATCATCTGAGTTACTGCTCCCAGGATATATCCTTCCAGAATAAAAGAATAGAAAGGCAGGAAACCAGTGAGTGACTAGGAATTAGTGCTAAAAGTGCCATTCACCTGCCACCCTCCAATTCTTTGTTTCTCCCACAAAGCCTTCCTTGCAGGAGCTACTCCTGTTTTTTGCTAGAGATGACAGCCACTCCTACCAAGCTACTGCAGCAGAGATGAGCTCAGGGCAAGTCCTCTTAATGACTGTTGCATTGGGAGAAAGAGAGAAAAATGATAGTTTTTGCAATTTGGTTCTTTGGTGGAACAAGGTATCTCTGAGTCTGGCAGAGCTCCTGGCTTCTTGGCATGCTACTTTGCTTTATCCCGTTGCTGCTATCCTTTTGTTCCCAGCATTGCACCAGCTGACAAGCCAACAAGGAATATGAATGCAAATGCCAAGGGCAACAGTGAGGAGATGTCATCTTGTTTGACACAGGCCTCTATATCTTGATTGTGTTGGTAAAATCCTCTTCAATATAAGGAAAGCTAATAGCTCCCTTAACATAGGGCTGAAGATCTGAAATATATTATTTTATATTTCTTCAAGAGAAATTTGCAGGGAGTACATAGATAGGACATACCATGCAAGAGAATTCATTTTAGCCATAATAAATGTCTGCATTTTGTGAGGCTACAAAAACAGCTTGAGATTTTCTCCTATGGGAGCCCAGAGATTGAGACAGCATGATATACCTTGTTGGAGCAGTGCCTAAGACCTCCAATTTCAAAAGTTAACATTGATTTTGGGTATCCAACTTAAAACTCCTTAAAAGCAGCATGATTTTAGAAGTAGCAGTAGATTGAAAGAGGGCATCCCTCAATTTCTGCAGGCCTTTTTAAGTGGCTCAAGCTACCAACCTTGGAGTGCTTAGATCAATCCAACAACAGAAGTTTTCCAAATGGCTTTACTCATGAGTGAAGGTAGATGGCACAATGTAAATGCACCACAAGTAATCACAAAGCACCTTTTTCGTGTTCTGTATATCTGTGCTTAATCCTGAAATCACAAGTATTTTCAAGCCATATTAGTAGAGAAGCAGAGTATTGGTATAGTTGAGCATTTTGCTGTGAAAATCTTTTCTGATTTTGCATGACAAAGGCAAACAAGATTAAGTATGTTGAATCATTTCCAAACACTTCTCCTCAAGAGCCAAATAATGCATGCTAGCAATATTTACAATATTTTTAACATAAATATTACAAGCAACACAAAGACTGCATATTTTACATTTAAAAGAACTCTGCTTCATTAAATCGGTAAGATAATTAACTGAGGAAAACATACCTGACATTTATTTGAAATGTGAAAGATATTTTACGTATTTTAATTTTTCTCTAATATCCTGATGTGTAATAGAAGTCCATAATTATCTGTCACAGTCACCAGCTTATCAATTCTTTTTTTCCAAAGTTACTCCATTATAAAGTACTACTGTCATAATAGCTATTCTACTTTTCTCTCTGAAGTTCTTTCCCACTTGCTAGAATAATAGGTATTGAATATGATTCTATAGAGTCAGCTTCTGCAGGGCTAAAACAGGTGTTTAACTGGAAAAGAATAATGTTTAAAGAGGATTAAAATTGAAACAGGAAGTATTTTGTGCCAAAAATATTGTGCTTAAGGTTGCTCGTGATCTCAAAGTTGATGTTTCAGACAAAGGTTTACTTTGATTTGGGTGGAATGATTTCTGTATCTTATTATCCTTTCAAATTCCTACATAGAAATGTTAGAAAGCCCAGCCAAATAGGTGGACACACCCCATATTTTGGCAATTTTGTGAAAGTGACACCTGGACAAACATCTGGGCAGCCTAATCTGTCAGTGGCACTGAAAGCCAACCAGAAAGGTCAAAAATGCTGTAGACAATTGTAATACTCTGATTTAATAATATGTTTAGCTTAAAGGTACGGGGAGGGCTGGTTCAAAGGAATGCAGTGAAAGCAGGTGGGAATTTGATAAGGTGGGGAAATGAAGATGATCTATGGAGAGGGTCTTGTTTTCCCTAACATTGGCAGAATTTTGGTGTTGTCCCTCAGCTGCCCAGCCATGTCAACTCACCCCATGGGTTTCCTGAGGGAAAGAACACAGGTCCCACCACGGGCAGGCAGGCACAGCTGTGGGACTGGGGCCTGCTGTATTTTTCTTTATGGCTCTTAGTATTAGGTGGGGCTTGTTTCTGTAGAGAATGAGACCAGAGTTTGAAAAATCTAACATACCCTGAAAAATATGGGGTCACTTTTTTCTGCCCAGCCCTGGTAGTATGCTCTGATCTTTCAATATCTAGATAATGATGTGCATGAACCAGTATGTTTTAAGGCTCAGCACAGCTAGAGGCAAAGAGATGGAGATGGTGATTTTGCTTTATCACCATAAAACTTGAAGTCCACAATGGAAGAAAAACTTGGTGGTCTTAAACCCTCACTGTCTTTACTTGACTGAGGTTCCGGCAGAGCTGGAGAGAGACTGAGGAGTCCAGAACATCCCTAAATTGTCCTAGCTTCCCTGCACCATCCTGTAGGCCTCAATACTCCCTGAATTCTCCATCATGGTTTATCCTGCTTTACCAGGATTTCTGAGCCATGATGCCACATTTTATAAAGGGATGTCTGTGAAGCAGCCACGTGATTTACCTCTACCTTGCGTACTGTTGTCAAGCCTCTTGTTCTCTTTTAATTAGCAGAGTGTCTTTTCACATTGTGGGTAATGGGATGAAATGAGTGGTTTTGCCCAAGAAATAGATTTAATTTCTTTAATGAGAAATTGTACATTATTTCATCTTTGGCAAATGTGCTAACTGTGACATTTGCTCTGTGATGAAGGACACAGCCCAGGCCTGAGGTCTGACCATATTTTGCATTTTTTGATTGAACTTGATAATAAATTAAAACCAAAGGGGAAATGTAGACTAAAAGGGATGCTCTTTGCAGAGGAAAACAGTCAAGCAGGCAAGAAATGCTACTTCTGAAAACTGAACTTCTAGGACCCTTTTTACTCTGATTTGCTCTTTTGACCTCAGAGATGAGGTCGGCAACTTGGCCACCATGTTGTCACCCTGGGCATAATGTACTGGCAGAGCTACTTAGTTTAAATTCACTCCTGCTTATTCCCACATACACAGCAGATATTTTCCCCTCCTTGTGTTGCATAGCATGGTATCCTACAAGTGGTCAGTCTGGTTCCAGCAAAACTTTATGAGTAAGACAGTAGTGTTCTTGCTCTTAATTAGCATGGAAATACTGCTATGGAACTGCTCATGGAAGAGGAGGCCTCTGTAATCAGGATGCCTATTTTGATACATGCCCTGTGACAGCTTATTGGCAAGAAGGGAAACCAGTTCATTTTTTTAACAGATGTGATATTATGAATGTGCCACATGTCCCAGGGACCTGGCTCCTGCTTCCCAGCATCCACAATGGTATGTTATATTTTCCTTTGGAGGGCGACAACCGTGTTTCAAATACTTCCATCCCAGCTGTTAAATTTATGAAGATTGTGACTGTTCCACCCCTGCCAAGCAAAGGACACTGCCTTTCTCAATGGAGGTGGAACTGGTGCTTGGTCCCATTTGCACGCATGCTCGGTTTTCAACAGGTGGCACTAAAGAGCCAATAAATGATCCTGTTCCCAGTCTCCAGCGTGCAAACTCCTGGGCAGGCACTTTTATGTGTGTTTATCTATTTAAATATGCTATTATAATTCCAACATAATTAGTCATCTAATTGAATTGCGTGACCACATCCATCCAAGACATTTGCATGTACAATTAATTAGGATTTATCTAAAAGCACTCTTTTTGTTCTCCATTTCCTACAAGTTAAATTACTCATGGATGGATTAGATGCTGATTTCATTTTGAAAGTGTAACAACACATATACATGGAGAAAAATAAATCTTCAGCATAAGTAAACAGCAGACAGGCAAATGATTAGTTTTATTTTCCTTTCTATTTTTATGATGCAACCAAGGGCCAATGCTGTAGAGCATGGCCAATGAGGGCCAGACTTGCTGTAGTCCTGGCGAGATAAAAGTCTGTAGTGTCTTCTTCAAAATCATTCAGTTTAACAGAAGCAGGGTTTACAAAAACAGAATCACTTTACACATGCCACTAGGTTTCAATCTTCCTGCAGCATAGTTTTTACTTAAACTTACATGTTCCTGATGATGACAATGCTTTTGTCAACTAGCGTTCCTGGAAAATAATGGACTGAAAAAGAAACTGTTAAAGACATCCTTGGGAAACTGCCTTGTTTTCATGCAAAACATTTACATCCATCTCAGCTGCAGAAGCAGATTGAGACCTACCTTGAGGTGTGTTGAGCTACACCAAATGGGAACTGAAAAGCTATGAATGACCCAGAAATAAAAGCTTTCAAGAGGTGTTCAAACTGACAATGGACCAAAGTACCTACCTCAGAGACAGGAAGGGCAGTATGGCTTTGGTTTCTTACTTGATTGACAAAGCTCTTTTCTTCACACCTATATGCCTGCTTCATGATTGGCTGCTACAGGACAGTGAAGCCCTTCCTTCACTCTTTCTTTTGTTAACCAGTTGCAACCAGTGCAGATGTACTCTGTCACTTCCAGAACAAGCACAGTTGAAGAAAAGCTTTGAAAACCAAGCTTAGATATATGTGAAGAATTATAAATACAACTGTGTAAAAACAAAAAAAACCCAAACTAACCCAGACATTTTGTTTTGCATAAGGGTGTGTTAAATATGTTGTGTTTCAGTCTTGGAGCTCTGAGGATGGTTTGGCCCTGAAAACTGTGTAGGGAAAATAGTAACAATAATCTGTATTGAGAAATAATTTCACAAGTAGGGTAGAAAACATAAACGTGGAAACACAGCAGTGTAACAGGGAGGAGCAGGCCAACATTCTCCATTGTTGTGTAGTCTTTGAAATGACCTTTGCTTTGTGGCTCTTTTAAACAAATTATCTCCTGTACCTCCTCTATGAGCTCTTTTAGACCACAACTTCTCAGAGGCCTTTTGTTCTATGAAAGGCTGTTGGTGGAGGAAGTAGTAGACTGGTTTAAAATCGTTACTCCTTGACAGCTCTCTCCTCTTTCTCTCCCTCTCCTCTTTCTTTCCTCTTTTTGTTTCTACTTGCTTTTTCCTTCCTTCCTTCCTTCCTTCCTTCCTTCCTTCCTTCCTTCCTTCCTTCCTTCCTTCCTTCCTTCCTTCCTTCCTTCCTTCCTTCCTTCCTTCCTTCCTTCCTTCCTTCCTTCCTTCCTTCCTTCCTTCCTTCCTTCCTTCCTTCCTTCCTTCCTTCCTTCCTTCCTTCCTTCCTTCCTTCCTTCCTTCCTTCCTTCCTCCCTTCCTCCCTTCCTCCCTTCCTCCCTTCCTCCCTTCCTCCCTTCCTCCCTTCCTCCCTTCCTCCCTTCCTCCCTTCCTCCCTTCCTCCCTTCCTCCCTTCCTCCCTTCCTCCCTTCCTCCCTTCCTCCCTTCCTCCCTTCCTCCCTTCCTCCCTTCCTTCCCCCCTCCCTTCCTCCTTCCCTCTCTTCCCTCCCTTCCCTTCCTTCCCTTCCTTCTTTCTTTCTTTCTTTCCTCCTTTTAGAAAAGCTCACCCTCTACTTCCAGAGGAGTAAAAAATGAGTCCCTAAGGGACTGGCTGCTGATTGTGTCTTTAGCAGCATTTCTGATCTGGGTGTTCCTCTCACTGTTACTGTTTTTAGCATCCTATTAGAGTTAGGCCAGATGGATTTTCTGTTGGCAGAAATACCCACTGTCTGAGGGAAATAGATATTTTTTTTTGCATCTCAGAAAGTTAGTGGAAGGAGGTTTCTTCCTATAGTTTATAAAGTATCGGTAAGTACAGTCCATCTCAACCTTTCATTAAGCAACTCACTGCTAATTGCAATGTGCTTAGCTTCTGCCTTATCCTTACTTTTATGTTTAAGTGCTTTGTTGAAGAGAATGCAAGCAGGCTCAGTCCTTTGCTGAATTGCAGATGAAAGAACTACAGCCAGACACAAGCATGTGTGTGCAGCATGAGCATGTGTGTGTGTGTATTTAAGCTGTGACAATTGATGGACAGTCCTATGTCTGGCAGATAACTATTTGAAAGATGATTACAGCTAGAGCTGTATTAGAAGAAATAGTTGAGAGGATGGAACAAAATGAAAAGGCTAGAAGGAAATTAATCTTCCTTAATGTCTAGGTCATTTAAAAATTCAGCAGGGGAAGAGTTTTGTTATGTAGTGTAAGGCACAATTCTCAAGTGGCCCAGGGGGCACTGGGACAGTCTCTCAACAACCTGCCCTCTGCCTACTTTGTAAAACCATCTAAGCAATGCGCTGTCCTGCTGTCTACCAAAACATTTCATTTTATGGGATAAAACCATCCTTTGCAGATACATGTACTTTTTTTTGTTGTTTCTTGCAAAAGAATATTTATATACACTGTTGTGTATGAAGGTCGCGAGATTCACGACCTCAGCAGAAACACTCCTTTGTGACTTCAGAGAGTGCACTTTGCCAATAGCCCAATGGGGACAGATGCAGCAGTGCTGATGATATGTAATTTACTGTATGTGGCTTTAGAAGCTCCATGAAAACATGAGAAGTCCAGAATCACATCCATATTTCAACAATTTACCAAGGCTTCTGCTGAAATGGTGAACCACAATTCAAGCACTTGATAAATGTTTGTAAGAGTCTGACAAGCACAAATTCAAGAAACTTTATCTAGAAAACTAAGAAAAAAAAATAAAAAAATAGAAGGCTGTAATACTGAGCTTAATTTTTTTAACTAATTGACTAATTTTGTTACCCAGTAAAGGGACAGCAGTTCTGAAAGTTAAGGGTCTAACATTTCAATTTGCCTGAAAAAATTGAAGAGGTTTTACTTTGGCAACAATTTGTTATCTGCAATTTAAAAGGCAAGTAAGGCAATAATTCCTCAGGTGTTGACTGGCAAGAGGTCACACTGCTGGAAACAGAAGGATACTGAAAACCAGATGAGAAGAAGGGGAAGTCAATAGTGTCTTTACTAAAATCTAATTAGGAAATAGCATCTTGTCCTCTGCTCTGGAAAGAACAGAAACTATCAGTTAAATATCAGCAAACAGTTTGGCATCTTCAAAGATATTAAGTAAAATTTGGAAAGTGCTTTGAAGATGAAAAATGGTAGGGAGTGCTAAGTATCACTATTAGCAGGACCAATGTGTCAACTGATGTTGTCTGTCTGCATAGTATTGGGTGAACACTTGGGTAATTAAGGTCAAATGAATAGCCTTGCCTGGACAATTTATTGGCTAACGTGTGTCTCGTTGCTAGCTGAAGCAAGATGTGGTATCTGTGTGACTAACAGACCTGGAAAGTGAACGTCTACACCAACGTATTTCATTGCTTCAGGAGCCACCACTAACAACAGCTGCTTCCTACTTCTTGGGCCTGTCTTATACTCTCTAGATACTGGGACAGTGAGCAGTTTTTCACAGCATTTACCATTTTCTAGACTTTTGATTATTAGTTTGGCATGATACCTGCCTTCATTAGAGATTTGCACCCCTTCTTGAACTAAGACAATACCTCATTCTCCAGATAAAATTTTTCCGGCTTACCAATATTTTAATGCTAAAACATTTATGTAATTAATTTGGCAAAGGTTGGGGTAGTAACAGATTGCTATTGCTGACCAAGAGGTGCTATTCAAACTTCTATCTACAGTCTGCTAGTGCCCTTCAGCCCTTGTGTTATTACTCTGGGAGCTCTTGTCAGTCCAATTTACTACAGCCTTCAGGATATAAAAAAGAGGTATACAGTAAGGTTTTGCTGTACTTTTGCTGTACCAAATGGAATTTGCTTAAGTAACTGTTAAATTGCTACATCTCAATGTTTATTTTGACTTCCCTTAATGAAATCCCAACCCTGTACACAACGTGGCTTCCCCGTGAGCATCCAGCCCAGTGCAGCTGGGCAGGGGAGCAGCCCTGAGCACCCGTCTTAGCAATGAACACAGGGTCTGCTGGGACATGGGCAGGAACAGCAGACCAGGACTCACAGACCAAGACCTGGGGAGCACAAGACACAAAGAACTCAGTCGAAAGGCCCAGTTTCTCAAATACTTGGTTCTGTTGCAAAATCAATTTTAGGGGCAGTTTAAACTGTCCCATATAACAGTTCAGAAAGCAGGAGGAGCCATTGTACCTGAGCTTTGGTCTCAGCTGGGAGAGAGCCAGTAGCAGTAGATGGGAGGTTGCAGCTAGTGCTTGATACCACCTGGCTAAGATTTTATTGAGCTGAGAAATTGTTGCAAATATTGCTTTGCAGTTGCAGTTATTTGCTTCCACCTGCACTTGGTGCCAACGCAGCGTGGACAACTTTAGCACAAGCTGGTGTGCTCGGCGTAACTGACTGCCTGGTTTGTGAGCAGGTATTTTGTCTTTGGGCTGCAGGCTGAGACCTCCATTTCATAACTGAGCAGGTTGAGCATCTCTTTCTGTTAACCATATTTTATGTTTTGTTTAAAAAATGGCAACAATCTCTCTGACACATTTCACGTGGGAGAGAACCAGATGAGCATCACTGAGGTAGATTAAGGCAGAATGGTGCAACTCTCTGGCAATGAACAAAAAGCTAAACTAAGTCAGCTCTCAGATCCTGTAGATTTTTACCTAAATTGCAGTGTAGTCCAATTACTACCATAAAGGTGAACTGTGTATTGCTATGTTCTGTAAAAATTCAGAAGTGTTGAGTGCCATCAAGCTCAAGGGAAACAAGGCCTGGCTGTGTTAGTTAGGAGCATTCTGCACATAAATGGCATTATAAGAATATCCCTGGTGGCCAATAATGCAGACTAAACTGCCTTGAAATATAACTAGAAGGGGAACAGCTTTCCATTTAGCATAACTTGCTGATTGAATCCAAAGCAATTCTTCAGAGCAAAGCAGATGCAGAGCACAAGACCATAAAGTGAAAGTCCTTTCACAGAGTTGTAGGCTCAGAAATACAGAGAAAACTTGTGCATCCTGAAAGAGGCAGCAAAAAAGACTGCTAGGAGTCTTGTCACTATGTCTCCTGTCTCTTTGTTCTGCATCTGACACAGATGCGTGTCAGGATACCTTCCTATAACACACATAAGCAAACTTAAGAAGAACACATTCAAAAAAGCCACCACTGAGCACTGAAGATTTTGGCTTTCAGCCAGCAGCTGTATTTTGGATCCCAGGATGCCTATGTGAGGAATTTGCCTTCAAAGGAGCAGCTACCTCCAGCGTGTCTGATGGGGACAGATCTGTTAGGCATGCTCCGAGCACAGAGATGCTCTTGGATGCACAGTAGAGCACAGTCCTTATCTCTTCAATGCATAAACCTGCTTAGAGCTTATGGTATCCCTCTTTCTTCATACCCTGGAGGTTGTAGCACATACAGATGAAGGATTTGAGAGCTAAACTTTCAGTCCTGCTCAAAATGACTTTAAGAATCTTGATGATTCTTTAGGTTTTTAGTTATGAGTGTTGGGCTTCTCTTCACCACAGCTAAAATAATCCCCATTTAGAGTGAAGAGGAGAAAGCTATAGAGAATAAATTAGAGTAATTAAACTGAATGACAGACAGAACCACCTGCTATTAATATCTCCTACTGTCTGTGTCCCAATCTCACAGGGAGCTGTACCCAGCTACCCAAAGGATCAGTAGCTCATTTAGCATTTGTCATACCCCAAGGATGAGTCAGTCTATGACTTAACTAATCTGGCACAGTGCACTTTCTGCAATGCCAAGTTTGATCAGACTCTTTCAGTGGTTCAGCATTATAGAAAAGAGGCACTAAAGACTAAAAGTGATGTTGACTCAGCCATTTGGCTCCTGCCAGTGAGCATTAGTGATTTTTGAACTGCTTAGATTCCACTTCTAATGAAAATCCATTTAGACAAAGTAATTTACATGCACTGTTTATTTCCATATGAGGTTTGAAGCCTTTGCCACATTGCTACAAAGAGATGCAGTCATTTCTCTCTGCCCTCATACCATACACGAGTGATTTTGTATCACATAATAGCTTGATATCAATACTCAGTAGACATATTTTGACACACGACAGAAGATAATGGGATTTCCCAGGGAGAGGGGAGAAACATAATATTCTAGCAGGAAGAAGAGGGGTTTTGGATTGGATTGATTAATTTTAGCTGGTACCTCAAGAATGTTTCATCTCCACAGCTAAATCAAAAATTGCCCAGTCATAGCTGGTAGCAACTAACAGGCTATTAGCTCCAAGACATTAAGGAAAAAATCCAGCTGTATTGAAGTCAGTGGTAAAACAGACATTGATTTGCATGAGGTGAGAAAGTCATCCTGCAAAAGCAGTAACAGCCAAACAAGCACTTCAGCACTTACAGATTTCACGGGCCACACTGAAAGAAAATTGTAGGCATCTACACCTGGCTGTAAGGGAATCTGGGCTGTGGGTGTTCAGGTTGCCCCCTTAGTCCTTAAAGGTTCACTGACACCAGGGGGTTGGATCTTTGTGAAAAAGTGATGCAAAGTTTCCCTAGGACATTGTCCTAGCTGGATTTGGGCAGTGGAGAGCTCAGCCAGCTCCAGAGTCTCCCTCAGTCTGGGGGGGATCAAATCCATCCTATCCCAAAGAGCAGGCTGGATTCCCACCAGCCAGCTGGTCTTGCTGGGGCACACTCTGCCTCTCCTTTTTAAGCTTTTACCAGTGAAAGGAGGACAAAATTAACCTGTGTGTATGCTGGAGAGGGAGAGATGAGACAAAAGCTAAACATTTCAACTCTAATGCAGCAACTGGGAACTAAGCAGAGAGAGATCTCAGTTTTGGTTCCTGGCCCCAGAGATTTTCCTTCAGTTGTATTAACTAAATTTTGTATTAGGTAAACTACAGAATTGCTCTTATTTTGAGGATAAAAATTGAGATCCTGAAAAGTTACAAGAACCTATCTGAGATCCTACTTTAAGACAGTAATGAGGTAATAGGGCCTGCAGACTCAGTATCTCTCACTCACTGGCCTTAAATAGGCCAACGTTACCAGTGTTCTTCTAATTTTATGTTCTAAAAGATCTTGCTAAGCTATTAACTTTTGAGTAAACAACTTCATGACAGAGTGGTCAGATGCTAACTGGACTAGGGGCATTTGCAGATCTGTTGCCTTTTTTCCCAGCCTTCCTATATCCTTAGGATCTTTCACAGAGCAGACAGCTGCTGTGGTGATGGGCAACAGTGTAAAGCTCTAACCTAGAGAGATGGATGCTGGAAGACCAACTTTCACTGCCTCTTAGTTGCTTTTTCTTTAAGTAATTAGAGCCCTATATTTATCCTGGCACTGCTCACAGAGCCTACATTTACAAAATGAAATTGTCTAGGAGGCTGTACACTTTCAGCAAGCCATTTAAAGCTGCAGCTCAGAGACAGCTAAGTGCCTGATTTTGAGTGGTGCTGAGTCGACCTAGGTGAGGTGTTGGGGTTTTTACTTTAGGGGCTTAAGAGGTTTGTCAAAGGATATATTTGCCCAAATACAGCTTTGTTCACTTGTGGGTATTTGGAAATTGTAAGTAAATACTTTTGGCTTCTGAAAGAGAAAAGAAAGTAAAAAAGGTATTACTTCTCTTCTGCTTACAACTTGAAGGGGGTTTGTACTGCCCTCCTTGTGCAAGGTGAGTAGTCAAGTCTCACTTATGCCCAGAGCAGTTTTTGATGACAGTATCCCTAAAAGATTCTGCCTTACTGCTAGGCTACAGGGGAATTTTGGGTAAGAACAAGCAGCTGAAGCAAACTTTTCCCTCTGTTCCTCGTGCTCAAGGTGTCTGCTGGCTCAGACATCTCCCCAAAGAAGTAAGAGAGAGATGTGCTCATGGTCTTTGTCTCAATGACAAGATAGTGCTTTACTGAAAATAGGCCCACTGCACCACACCCAGAGACCCTTTGGGTGGGAGTACTTCTCAAATGAGGCCATGGCAACCCCACTACTCCACTGAAAATGATCTCTGAACGTTACAATTAATTTCGTCTGTCTTATATTGAATCCATTATTTTTAATGCAACTCATTATATAAGAGCAAGAGAAAGCAAAGCAAGGGAGGGAAAATGCTGGATCCTTCTAGACAGTGAGCTTCCAAAACAGAGACAAAAATTAATAACTCATGGGCCTCAGTTATTTGTAATCTTTTTTATCTGCTTTACAACTCTCAGAATTTTGCTGCAAAGAGATAGAGATCCAAAATTCGAAATTCAAAATACAGCAGGAATGTCAGGGCAGGAATGACCCAAAGCTAAATTTTTAAGGGAAATAGGCTGCAAAGGTGAATGTCTTCATTTGCAAATAAAGTAGAGAGCTAAAGCAGATTAATCACTCTGGGTAATATTTAGCTCACATATTAGGATGCTTAAATATGAGTACACGTGTATTTGTTCACATGAGTGAGCTTTCTATGTCTGCAGTTAAGTCAGTGAAGATCTAATGCAAGGTCTAGTCAGTGAAATCTAAAGAGCCATTCAGTTCACCCTGGAAGCAGCTACCTGCCTAGTCCTCCATATCTCTGCTGAGGATTTTGAGCCATACCAGTGGAAACAAGTTGGTGGTAATTATTCTCAAACAAGATGTTTCATTTAGGTTCCTGGAAAACCATAATTTTTCAGAACATTAAAGTACACAAAGGAATTAATATTTCAGCTGCTGGTGTTTCAGCACCCCTGAAATTATCAGAATTACTTCCAGAGCAGCAACACCAAAAAAACCCAGCTGCTTTTTTTCTGGACTCATCTGTGAGCTACATATGTTCTCCTTGGTAAACTGGTTAGTAGAAATGAGGGGTATCAGCCCAGACAATCTTTAAAACATCTTCTGCTGGTTTGTTATGGGGAACAGTAGGGGGTTTTTGAGATACTTGATAGATCAGTGGCTGAGGAAATACATGTTACATTTCACTGTGCCTGTATTAACCCATTTTGAATGTCAGCCCAGGCTACATAACTCCATCAATTGGTGGTGTCCATTGTACAAGCATCTGGCCACTGACTAGGAGAAAACACATTAAAAATAAAGATGGGTTAAGCTCCTGTGTGAAGGTCCTAAGGAGAATAAAAGTGTACAGACTACATTCTACTTCATATAATTAGCAATCATTTGAACTCTCAAGTGCCCAGTTCCTCCTTTGACTGCTTCTGTCTAAATTTAGCTTTAAAAACCTCCAAAACAACAAAACCCCAAAAAAATCCTTCCTTAATTTGTCCAAAATGTTTGGTAGCAATTTTAATTGCTTCTAAATCCTGTCAATTAAAGTTTATAATGGAGGAAACCTGTTAATAATGAAATGAATCCCCTTGCGTTCCCAAATTATGCAGTAAGTTCTCTCACACAATTGTAATAAAATTTGTTGTGGCATAGTTTTTGGGATCAATACAGCAGACCACTGTCAATCAAAGAATTTCCTACTTACTTAAAAGTTACCAGACTTCTAACGCCTTTGTGTTGGACTGAGGACAGTCTGAGTTACCACAGAAGATTAAATCTTTAATTTTACATTACTTCAGCCATCTCTATAGAACAAAGTGGGCTTTACCTGTTGAATATGAGGCTTATGTGAGCTGAAGTGCTCTTGAGACATTAAGAGGCAGTCTTGAACAGTCTCTGAGATTTAAGCTGAGGGGAATTCTAAAGGGATTACCGCAGCATTTTACATAAAACGAGAAATAAAAACAGACTCGAGCAATGCATGATCATAAACGCATTCCTGCTGTGATCAAGAGTCCTGTTCCCATTGCTGTTCTAAGGCTAAAGCAGGAAGAACTGTCAAAGGGCAACCATACTTGTAAGGATTTGTACAAGTCCAATTTATAATGAAATTAAGGGGCTGAGTAGTTCTGAAAGAATTGTTAAAAAGGAGATACTTTTCATAGTCTTTCCAGCCCAGAGGTGAGAAATGCAAGCATTCTTGGAATACGGTTTTGTAGAGGAGGCATGCTACTTTCCAGGAACAGACATGGCTAGCAAGTCATACACAAATTAGCAATTTTAGCAAAAATTCAAAAAGATTTTAGCTATAGGTTACCCCTTCCTGAAGAGAACAGGAGGAAATAAACTATGAAGAAATATCTCAAAAATAAAATAAGTACTGAGTGACTTGTGTCTACCCTTGCGTGCATAGCTACGAGAAAATAAGTAATAAAAAATAAGTGTCTCCTTTCCAGCTGTGACTCACCTTTCACTATAGCTCCCTTTATTGCAAGAATGGTATAAAAAGACCTTGGTACAAAATGTGAGGTTGATGTCTGCACTGCCTGTACTGAGATAGAGGTCTGTGTGTGTTTGTGTGCATGTGTCAAACATCCACACACAGCACAGTGTGCTTGCTGCTTTAATTAAAAGGAATTAGGATACACATTGGGCAACTGTCAGCAAATGCAGACATTAGTTTCTAGTCACACATTCACTAGGAAAAAAAGGTATTTGCTCAGGAGATAGGTGAAAGCCAGGATGCTGTTCCCTGTACTGAAGGTGCCTTGGCAGGTATCACAACTGTAGGTCCTCCTGGTCTTCAGGGACAGTGAAAAACACACTTGCCAGCCTATTTCCCAGCATTCTGAGCCCCAGAGCTCAACCATCATGTGACCCAAAGCCACAGCAATGATCATCTACGTGTCTCTGAGAAAGAAGAGAGACCTTAAGGGAAGTACCTTGATCCAAAAGAAGGCTTCTCTGAGTTTTCCATTACTTTCCTGTAAAATTGGTTTGGATTGAAAGTATTGTGGGTCCTAGGACAAGCCCAGCCAGGTGCTGTGTCAGCAGCACATGACAGCACTCATGTGTGTGTGTCCCCAGCCATGGATCAGCTAAACCAGTGGTCCCCACCTCAGCACCAGACTGCTGGCCTTAGGCAGAGCACAGCTGGTCCTCCCTACCTTTCCTAAGCATGATGTCGGGCAAAGCGTTGAATGCATTGCCAGGCAAAGCCAAGGTCCATTATTTTCAGTCCTTTTGACCACCCTGCATGTTATAACAGCTATGCAGACCTGTATTTCTCCCTTGGGCTATTCTCAGTGGTGTCCAGAATTCAATTTAAGTATGGAAAAGGTGAATTTTGCTTATTTGTTTCTTCTGGACAAGCCTTGAGGTTAGCCTTCAGGCTTTGTTGATGATTCCGTGCTTGCTCAATATTCCAGGTTCCAAATAAATGAATTGAACCTTTGCCCATCAATCAGTGCTATAGGTCTAACCCCTCCTATGGGCTGCAGCACAAATCCATAGCTCTATTAAATGTTTCACTGCTGGTAAGCAATAAAGCATGAAGTCTCTACTGAGAAACAAGTCTAAATATCAAATTGTCCATTTAGTTAGGCCAGTGTGACGAGTAAAACCTTGCTGTTATCTAATACAAAACTCCATTAAAAACACAAAATAGCTGAAATTCAAAGATAAGAGAGAAATCTATGAAATGCAACTTACAAAACCAGTTTAAATGGAAGATAAATTTTTCCATCACTGGACACTGTGATGACTAAATCTCAGTAAATATTTACATGGGGAAATGATGTGGACAAATTTCCAACTTTATTTATATATCCAAATGGTAGAAATCCCTCTGCCAAGATCTCTTCTGTTCAATTAAAAGAGGCATGAAAGAAAGCAAGAATCACAGTAAAGAAGTATTTGGCAATTGTCATACAATAAAATATGAAATATTAGTAGAGACCAAGCACACCTGAACCATACTTATTATCATAAACTTTTATGTTGAGTCTTGCTCTTTATTATGACCTCACCATATAAAATATAGATCAGCTTCAATTAGAGTAATTCTAAAAACAGGTGGCCACCTTTTTCATGTAGTTTCTCAACAATGCAGTGTACTACATAGATAAATATTACATTTAAAATATTCATGTTATGTGTATATGATTATCTCAAACTGTCCCTTAAATATCTAAAATAATACTGAAAGCAAGTCAAGGAAGGCGAGTGCTCAAGGTGGAAAGTGGTAAGGTTTTTGGTGACCTTAACATGGGAAGATGTCTGTTTCCTCCATACTGGTGGAAACCTAGGTGCCTTTCACAGATGAGCATGGACCTTGTGAAATGCCATTGCACTTGGGGGCTCCGGCTGGTGTTCATGGTCTTTACAAGATCTTTACAAGTGGAAGGACAAAGGGACTCTTATGGTACAGGGATATCTTTCAATTTGCAGTATGGCCACATTGAGGGGGTGCTGAGGGGAAGCAGCATGGCTGCAACTCATGGCCCCTCTCCCTTGTGGGACCCCCAGCAAGGACCATCACCTCCCAGTGACACACTGAGCTTGTGCCTTGTGATGTGGTCTTACACATTCTGTGAGATAGGCTTTGTGATGGGCCACAGCAAAACCAGAAGATAAATTGGAGAGGCTGATTCCTCAGATTTCTGCTGCCCTTGAACTATTGATGAGCTTCTGTAGAGCTGGGCACGTATCAGACCAGAACAGTGACTTCATCACAGCCCCAGCCTGTAGCATTTAGATCCTGAATTAGAAGTGTGTTTAAACTAACTAAAATTAGAACTTAAACATGGCAGGTCTTTAACTCTGCCGTGAGTGAACTGTCTCAATGTACCAAGGTCAGAAAAGAATGATGTCATAGCAAACAGACAAATATTATTTGCTGCATTCTCATAGATTTTCACCAGTTCCTCTTGTCTGCTCTATTGTTTTCCTAAATCCTCTGCCTTCTCAAGGATTCCTGGTCATCTTAGGCAAATGAAAGGAATGGAAATTCTGAACAGCTCATCAGGAAGGTTATTGAATAATTATCTTTCTTTTGATCACTGGCTACCAAAAAAGTATTTCCTATTTCTCAATCACATCACCTTTCAGAAAGTATAAGCACTTGCCCCAAGGAAATACAAACATAAACATTCAACATTTGTAAATATTTAAAAAGAACTAGGGTATTCCACAGTAGTGAGGAAAACATACCTGAGAGCTTCTGAGAGCAGTAAGCACCTAATGAATTTAGCTGGTGATTCCAACATTCTGCTGTAAAGACATCCCATTGTGAGCTGAAGATTAGATAGCCCAGTCTGGGTTGTGTTTATTTTGTTATGTTGAAAAAGATATCTCGGTCGATTAAAATATTTTTTATAGATTAAAGACATTTTTGTCATTTTTAATGACTTACTACTAGTACTTTATAAAAAGTATTTGAGATTATGTTGACATATGCTTTAAAACAAGAAAAGCTTAAGTGGTATTTAATGGATAACTTATTAGAAAGAAGGAATTCTCTAGACCTGCTTTACCTTTAATTCACATTGTTTGGATGGAGCACTTTTTCACACGATAAAGCACTATGTGTACAGCTAGAAAAGGGTGGTTCGTGTGGCCAGAGAGCAAATCAAAGTCTCTTTACTGCAAACAGGGGAGGGCTCCAGTGCTGTTATACATTCAAGAGAGCTCAGAAATGCTGAACTGTATTATGGACACCACATTCCACAGAAATCTCCCCAAATCCCTGAAGAGTTTAATAGAGTCACACAGACATCAGCAATATTGTTGTTGTCATCATGTCCTTATCGTTGTCCTCATCAATTGATGGTCAAAGTGGAATCATGGTCTCATTGAATGAGGTCCCCTTCCTGGCTCTAAATGAGTGTACAGGAGAGAGAGGTTCTCAGTGGGTTCCTCCTATAAGAGCTGTCTCTCTGGGCTAAAAAGCACAATTAGCAAAAATGAGCTTGGAAAGAAAGTCCATAATCTATGACTTCCTCAACATTATTTGCTTGTCATGTGGCCCCACCATTCTTGCATATCTGGCTACTTGATGGCCCAAAATATTCTGCATGGTGCAGTTAGGTCTATGTTTTGGGAAGTGGGAGTTGTGGGCTCTAACTCCTCAGTCTAACCAGTATCCACAGACTGTCTCCTAAGCTCCAGGGCAAGGACATTGATTTTTGCCATGGAAATTCTCCAGGAGTTATTGTATTTGCACCTTTTATAATATAAGGATTAAAACTGTGGTTGTTCTTAATTTTTAATTTATTTTTGTACGAATATGGTGTGCATTGATACCTGGATTGTTGTCATGATGTGCCTCCCATGATGAGAACATCCAGCAACCTGTTCTGTGACTCCATGGACATCTAATACACCCCTACACTGGCACTCTCTTTAATGCAGCTTTCTGGAGCTGTTGATTCCTCACTTCCAAACCAGCAAAGCCAAATGCCTCCCACAGGAACTCAGGCACTCTGCAGCTTGCAGGTAGCTACCAAACAAATGTTGGGTTCTTGCATGAAGGGGGGACCAGACTCAAACTTGGCTCAATTTTATGTACCAAAATAAGCTCTCAGGATCTCACACTGAATGTTGTGGACAAGATAACGCCAGAAAACCACAGTGGAATGGGGCTGAACTACAGCTTTAAAAACCAAGAATACATAAATACCCAAACCAAAATATTTTTCTAACATTTCCTTTCTAGGTCTGTCTCCAAAATAAAAAGGTGTTGTTTGCCAGACTTGGTTTAGATGAAACCTAGCTGGGAGGAATCTCAGCTGGGCTGCCACTTGGGATGTGAGCCTCACAACTGAACACATCATGCTGCAATGCAGCAGCTCTAAGTCAAAGCTTTTTTACAGGAAAAATGCCTAATTAAACCTAAAAGCACACAACAGAAAAAAAAGTACACACTGTGTATCCTCAATTCTAAGAGAAACCAAGAAAGTGAAAGAGCTACCTTGTACTTTTATGCATATTTTCATTAAAATTTAGAGGTTACTCCAAAGTCACAGATGTAAAAGAAACATGCCTGAAACAAGTTGCCCATGGGTTTTCACTGCCACTGAATAACGTGATCCCAGTATCCCCAGGTCCTAATATCAGTCATAATTAACACAACATTAGAAGTTCAGCATCTTTTTCAGCTTTTTTTCTTGACAGTTGTTCTGTCTTTCAGGAGATGGTTGCTCCACGAAGCTGGTGGTCTTCAGGCTTGAGTTTATCTGTTCATTCATTTTAAATGCCAGAGACTTGAACATCATACAGAGAACAATGACTTCAACATTAGGTGGGCAAAATCATGTCCAAAATGGTAACTCTAGAATTGGTAGGTTCTTGTGTATTCTGTTGCCAAGCTGCTAAATCGTAAATTATCTAAAAAATCTCGAAGTGTGCCTGAACCTCACCCTGTCCTTATCTCAGAACCACAGAATCTGCCAGAGGTCCAAGCAAGCTGCAGTTCTTCCATGCTGTGATCTTGGGATAGTGGCAAAATACATAATCTGTGTGATATGGTGATTCATAACTCAGTGCACATGCAGCCATGTGAAACCAAAGCTTTGCATAGTTCTGGGATTTCTCTGTCCACCGAGGATTTCTCATCTCTGTTTCCATACTCTTGGCAACACTGCCCAGGTAGCCTAACAAGAGAGGTAAGGAAGGACTTTGGTCTCTGCCACCTTCCTGTGTGGATTGTTGTGATGGGATGTCTGATGTGCCCATTGACAAGTATTTTCAGCAGATCACACAGACTACATTGATCCTGTCATCCAATGAACCTGTTTTCCTTTCAAAATCAGCACTAGGCCTCATCAAGTTGCATTATTCCATTACTCACTACAAAGAAGACTTCTGGCAAGGCACTTCAACAATCACTAGGTAATGGTAATCATTAAAAAACTTACAGGACTTTAATCAGCATGCTGTTGAGACAGGATTTTTGTGTTGCCTGGTAGGAGAGTGTGTGTAATGGGGCTTCTTCAGAGGCATTTTTCTCAACAGATTACTCAGCATATAGCAGGGGATATTGTCAGTATTAAGGTGTCTGAGCCAAAAGAACTGGGCAGGAATGGGCAAGCTCTACCAATTCAGGCAAAGAAACTCAGTAAGAATGGTTTTGTTTGTGGGCAAAGCCCTTGTGTCACGACAGCTTTGCTTGCACGGGAGCACCAGCCCAGAGAGCCAGTCTGCTGAGAATTACCTGGCAAAGGGATGAGCCCAGAAGAGCCCTGGAGGGGTTGGGATTTAACAGAAGGTAAGAAAGGAGTTGCATCGTGCTGCCACTTATTAGTAAAAGTCAGGCAGGCTATGCCATGTTGCACACAATAAGGCTTAGATCTGTAAAAAAAATAAAAATTGCTCTCCTTCCCATCTGATGGATAAAGCAACTGATGCAGAGACAGTTCAACTGCTGAGGGCCTAGCACTGGTTCAGCAAAACAAGATTTAGATTCATCTCCTCAAAACAGCTGAAAAATTCTAGCAAAGACGCAAATATTTATTTAATCTATCTTTTTAACTCATGGGTTGAACAGTCCTAAAATAAAAGGTTTGAATAAAATTCATTAAATTGCATTAAAAACTCCACATAAACATTGTCCAATAGGGTGGGCAGAACACTAGGTGAGAATGAGACAAAGTGCTGGAGAATGGAGATCTGGATTTACCTCTCCAAAGGCCTTTCTTAAACCATAGCAGTCCTTGGGTGCTTTTTTGACAAGAGAGTACAACCTTAACAAGTCTTTTTTTCTACTTGAATAATGTTACACATATATAGGTCACCCTGCAGGTTTTTTTTAAAAGGGATTTCAAATTTTGAGTCCAAACAAGCTATTGGCAATTTTACCGTAAGGAGGTTATTTTTTCCTTGCTTACAGCACATCAGTCTTTTTCCCTGCTCTTTAGTTCCTCAGTTCTTCTCATGTCCACAGGAAGGTCTGAGCCTGCCTGTTGGCTGCTCTCTGAAGAATGTCTTGAATGGAGCTTTCTGTCAACACAGATTAGAGGACAAAGAAGGGAGATTTTTAAAAAGGTAAACTGGAGCAAGGTGCCTAATTCTGTTGAACTGTTAGTGGGAGCAAGGCACATTACTGACCTTTGTGCTTTTAAAAATCATCCCGAGAGTTATTTATCAGACTAAGATTTTAATACAAATAGTTTGACTCTTGCCATGGTCTGTCCATTCAGATCACCAGGAAGGAGGAAGAGCTTGAGTTTTGCACTTGGATTATCCACAAGAAATGTTCATGGTTAAAAAAAAAAAAACAAACTTCTGGAGTCTGTGTTTAAATCTACATCCAGCACTATGCAAATATTTGCATGCTGTAACTTAACTCAACATAAATCAGGTTTCTTGTCAATGAATTGTTTGATTAATCAGTAGCTTAATTTGTGCATCAGAGCAAGAGAGAGAAAAACAATCCAAAACAGCTGTGTGATTGATTTTTTTTTTTCCCTCCAGACGAGCCCTAAGTATTGTATAAATAACTAACCTCTATTGTGGTTAACTTCCGTGAAAGATAAAGAGGGAGGCTAGAAGATTGCTTTTCCACAGTCCTCACTTGAACACTGGTAGATCTGGGGCTGTGAAAGTCCCAGTACAAGCCTGGAAAGGCCCAGGGATGTCGAACATTAGGCCACTGATTTATACAAGTTAGATCAGGTTGGATGATTTGGCCCAGAATATCTACAATATATAAGAGTTTTCAACAGTTTAAAAATGGTCTCCAACTTTTGAGTTCTCTGGTAGGGTATGCATTGTTAGTAGGTGACCATTCAGAACAGAAATATTGTCAAAATTACTGTGTTTGTAGTCAAGGATGATGTTCTTGTGGCCAGTAGTAGATGCTCTAATGGCAGGACAAACCTACAGTGCATGGAGTAGTTGATTCTAATCAGTACATAGACATTTAGTCTCTGTTGAGGGCCCAGATGCTTGTTGACTCCCAGCATCTCCAGCAGACAGCTCATCTTGGATTTACTATGTCCCTGCCATATCCCATCCTGCAAATGCCAGCCACTACTTACTTGCCCCACTATTTAAAGGCATTTTGAGTTGGGCTATTGAAAGCAGGTCAGAAGCGTCCAGCAAGGAGATGCTTTCCTGCTCCTTGGAAGCAAGGGCAGAAGGCAGCCACAAGATGTGGATGCTCTGCAAGGCTGATACAGCTGAGGTGAGCAGGATTATCTGTTTCACACTTGGCCTGACTTTACCCTGTATGCCACATGTGCATGCTTATCTAGTCTCCATATTTGCCATGATATGCATTCGATGAGGCAGGTAAAATAACAGTGTTAGAGCTATGAAAGCTGTGTGTAACCTCCCACAGTACAGAGCCAGCTCTCCCTGAAGTTGCAGGTCAGTGCAAGAACAAACTTGCTGTAGTGCTACACTTGATTCCCCAGTCACATCAGGAATCAAACAGTGGGACATGTGTCACAGTCTGTGCAATGAGAATTGGAGTGTAAGCGATACCCATTTCCTGTTAGACTCAGTAATCTGAAAGGTCTCGGAAATTTGTTGGTTGATAAGGAATTGAGAAATAGAGCCTGGGCTTCTAGAGGCAGGTGGTGTGGAGGAAGGAATGGGATTGTGTGAAATCATTGAAGGAAGGTCAGCAGGTCCCTTGTCTGTCTTTGCCCCGGACTCCTGCATGACAAGGAGAAATGCAACATTTCTTTGCTATGGTGTGAGGTGGTTACAGGACAGTGGTGAGATACCCCTCCTACTCAGGAGTACACTTGGGAGTGCTCACCACATTTTGCTGGGGGTTGCAGAAATAGGGGTTGTGCAAGGACACCCTTTGGGGTACACACCAAAAAGTGAGAGCCTGGAACTGAGACTGTGGTCATCTCTTTGATCGCACTGTGCACTCATGCAGTGAGAGGAGTCAAGCCCCTTCAGGGAGAAATTACAATTGGCAAGCTTTAAAAAAATACCATTCAGAAATGGTATTCCCATCAGCAGCTCAGAGCTTGATTTGTATTTTTTATATCTTTCCTCTTGCTGCCTCTTTGCTTTCTTCAGTTTTGCCAGCAGTGTTTTCCCCCAAAAGACTTCCAGTGTTTGGACAGTGTCACATTTATGCTGACGAGCCCCAGAGACCTGTGATGTGAAAGAGGCATATATAAAATGTTGTGGAGCACGTTGACAGCCAGGGTTTTTGGTTGCTTAGAAAGCCCTTCAGAACTGAAGCATTGACCATCCTTTGCCAGACACTATTCAGTTTTTAAAATAGTGGGCGCACAGTAGGAGCGTTGGTAGAAACATCACTGCATAAAAAGTGAGACAGACCAGAACAAAAAGATGAAAAAACACAAATTTCCTGGTAGATGTAAAATAAGATGCAAATTTTTGTTACTGGAGATTCACTATGACCAATAAAAAAGGCAACACCATCATGGAGGTCCAACACAATGCATTTGGGACGATGCAATTTTTAATGCTTGATAAACACTTCAATGGCAGACCTGTCAGAGATGAGGCAAGAGACTCATATCTGTATGAGCAGTCCTAGAAGTCTTTTGGAGAAGTGTAGGATGGGTCCTGAGTATAAAATCCCTAAGGTAGTGCTGAAAATTTCAATCCTATATAATGCTGGACATACCACACATGGAAAAGTAGCAAGTGTGTTCCCCTTCAGCAGAATCAGAAATACTTTATGGAGCAGAAACCTTCATTCTAGCCTTGGAGCCTTCCACACACTGATGAGTTTTTCAAAGCTGTATGTCTAAATTTAAGATTTGGATTAAACGTGGGAGAGAATGTTTCAATAAATTCTATGTATCACTTGGCAACGTGAGTCACCGGTTTCGAGGTAAAACTCAATAAATACTAAAGAAAACAGCAAGAAAAATTAATAGATAGCCCTTTGAATATTGCTGAAAAATATGGATAATAATGCAGGTAGCAAAACCTGAGAGAGCCACTGCTTTCCAGGTGTTGCCCTTGATGGCAGTGATGGGGTCTCAAAGGAAGAAGCAAAGTTCCTAGACGTACTGGAGGACTGTTTCCTTACAAGGTTTGTTTAGCAATCAACAAGAACAGACACTATTTTGCCTGTGTCCTAGGAAGTGAGCCAGGTATAATAAATAAGTAAGGAGTTGGTAAACATCCAGGGTCTCCTGTTCACGGTATCATCAGAAAAACTCCTGGGGATATGTGCAGAAGTCAGCAGCACAGAAATATTGGCAATGTGGGAACAAAGAATGAGGTAAAGAAAGTTGACTGATATTGCCAGAAGAAACATCTTGTAAGAGTGGAAGACATAAAAGAGAAAGTTAGAAGTTATTTCATTTCAACAAATAAAAGTGATGTTCCTTTTTGCATGCAACATAAGGAGCAAATTCTAAACAAATTTGTAAAGAAAAATATCAATTTTTTGCATGCAAGTTTTGGCTTGTTTACAAGCATTAGGTAAATATGGCTACAGATCCAGAAATCAAACATAGGCTTGGGGCAAATGTGTATGTTGTTTTTTTTCTTTCTCATATGACTAATGACAAGGTCAGTAGTTGAATTTGCACTAATCTGTATGTATCATAAAAGAGCAGTGTAGCCCTTTACCCCTGTTGTGAGCAAACAATTGTATTTTTTCACTAACTAATGTAACTGATTGTATTCTCCTTGTCCTGATATACCTGACAGTTTTTCCCATGTCCTTTGAAGCTGTTGTGGTCTTTGCTATGTCATGGCAATCGGATGATTGTGCAGTGTGGAGGAAATTAGTCCCCTCTTCCATATTCAGGCTTGTTCCATCCTGTTTGATGCTCCTTTGCTCCTAACTGGGATAGGGTAGGTATGCTGCATTTATTTCACCTCTTCCAGTTTACTAGTGAACAGCCCTATCAAGTTATTCTTTACCTGCTTTCCCTTTAAATTAATTTCTCTTCATATACATGTCAAACAGAAGCGTTGCTTGCTCCTACTCATCTTGTTTGTCTTTCTTTGGACTGTGTTGCTTCTGCTGTGAATCAGTTGTAAGACAAAGAGATTTATCTCATCTAACTTTAAATATGTAGAAGTTAAACCTAATCTAGTCTGATTTAATCATGGCAAATTTTCTGACTAGTCTATGGAGAAAAACAAGCACCTCAAGAGGGCAACTTGGACACATTAGACATCTTTCTTTGGTTCAGATAGATTCAATACCAAGCACTGCCTGGTATCTTTTTGTAGATGTCTAAAGGCAAATGTGAGTGCTGTAAATGCCTAAAGGCAAATGTGGTTATAAGGTTTCTTCCTGGTGAAGATGCCACTCTGGTCTCTCTAAATGGTTAAAGAAGCGCTAGTGACCAGTGTCAGTGGAAGTTCTGGTGCAGCTCCTCTTCCTAGAGCATAATAAACCAGATGAACCATGCCCAGACTCCCACCATGCAGGCTCACCCACAACAGCTGATGGAACCATTGACTCTGGTGAGGAGCTCTGATACAACAGTAATGGATTACTCTAAGAAACGATACATTGAGAGAGACCATTTACCTGGCACACCAGAACCATCAGATTTTCAATGGAATTTCCCAGAAAATATAGAGGATTCACTGTACCCTTTCAGCAGCTTTCGTTTTCTTGTGTAACATTCTTGAGCCATTCTCCATCCTTTCCTGCATTTTGTTTCCTGTGGTTTTGCCCCCAGTGTCTACTGAAAAGACATTTTATGCTGAAGAATTCAGTATGCCAACAAAATCTGTCTCCTGAGAGACCGCCAGTATTTCAAAATCCCACAAAATGTGACTCTGGCTGCACACAGTAGCCTGCTAAACAGCCACACATGGCCTGGGGCAAATACACAGTATATTTGGCACCCTTAGAGAAAAAAAATAAATGCAGCACTTTTACCATCTTTAATTTGAGGTAAGCTATTCTTTGTAGAAGCTTGTATTTTACAAAGAATGGGGAATACCATGAGTACCAGTAATACCTTGCATAACAGTAAAAAGTTGAAAGGGAACTTGTTTTCAAGGGCTCCCATAGCAATAGGCTCTGCATAACATGAGCAATCCCCTCAGCCATCTGAAAATAAACCACGTTTAATTGACTGGATAAGCAGATCACATACGTTAGAGTTAGGAATGCCCCTTCAACTGTAACTTTGAACTGTAGCTTGCACACCCTTTGGCAACACATTTACACAGAAACGTGTACATCCCTTGGCTATAACAGTAATTTTGGCTGCAACAGTAACATGTACACCCTTTGGCAAAGCTCTTGAGCAGAGGAGAAAACTTTTTTTTAAAAGTGGAGCGTTTCCCAGCTAAACCCTGGCTGTACAACACTCTATCTTTATTACTGCAAGAGTATCTTTGAAAACATCTTTCATCCCACTGCAACAAAAGTGTACTTCGCACCATCAGCAAAGAGGAAAGGGCCATTTTAGGCTTATTTTGAATTACAAATCAGATTCTCTTCTCAGCTGGGCCAATGGTGATTTATAAAAAGTCCACTGATTTCATACAAGTTACTAAATGCTTCCACATCATCAAGTAAGATCAGACCTGGACATTTATGCACAGGCACAAATTTCATTCTAAAAGGGAGCCTTTACTTCACTGAACTACAGAAATTTTTCTTGACTCTTCTTTCATCTAAGCAAATTAAAATAATACCAGGAAGGTTTCCATGCAGCAAGCAAGCAAACATTGAAGTAAATCCTCCAAAAAAACTCCTGTGCATGCAGTCATGAGCATAAAGAGTATACTACATAACTTTTGGAAGAAGAGTCATTAAATTTGTAACAAGCCACGCTAAAATCTGTTGGAAATTTGTGTGTGTATAAATGTACATGGGTGTAAACAATATTTCATTAAAAAATATGTATATTGTAGCAAGGAGCCAGCCAATGAAATGAGCCAAAGGGCAGACTCTGACTTGGCTCAGCAGTCAGGAATGAAGATGAGCCAAGGAAGAGCAAAGGACATTGCAAACAATCTGGCACAGGTTCCTGGCAGTCAGTGATCACTTCAGGTATTTTTTGTTCAAGGTGTGTATGGGCAAATCCAGTGACTCACCTGTATTTTTATACAAAGAGCCAGGACAGACCCATACCTTGGCCCTGAGCTGTACCAAGTCCCATATTTGTAGCCTGTCTTGTTGCAGTAAATAGAAAACAAGCAAGAGAACTGCCTGATAAATGGTCATCTTGTAAAAGTGAATGTATTTTCAGCTGATTGAAAATCTATAGGATTGTATCTTACTGAGGCAGAATAACTCTGCCTCTTTGAGGTGGAGAGTTATCAGCCAACAGGATGAGGAACTGATTGTCCAGCTATCACTGTGACATCCTTGCTACATGAAACCTGCAGTGCCTTCACTCTTCTCTTGTCACTGCTTTGTCAGTCAGAGATGTATGTTCCTGTCATTGGTCATCCACAGTGAGAGCTCAGAGACTGCAGTGAATTATCAGTCTATTTTCTCTATGAATAGACATGAACTTAATAACAGCAGTCCAAGAAATCAATTGTAATCTTCCTTGTGTCTTCTAAGCCATGTGACATACCCACTGAGGCTACTGGGATTTCAATATATTTGGTATACTCTGTTCTATGTGTTCTGTTCCCTGTCAGAACTTCCTTGTCATTCACTTTTCCAGACTCCCTGTCAGTGTAAACCTACAGAACTTCAACTAATCATGAAAACCAACCCCCTCTCTCCTTAAATTCACCCTCAAATAATAATGTGCTCAAGGAGACAAGTGGTGACACAGTATTTTTGATTCCTGCTTTTTTCTGAGACAGATTTTACTATTTGGGGCTTTTTTCTTTCTTTTTTTTTTTTTGTCATTAGTAAAGAAGAGCAGAGCTGGCTGAACATAATGACAAAGAGAATCATAAAATCTTAAGTAGGAGTATAGATTTGCTATAAGTCTTACTCAGCATTCAGTGGAAAATAAAGTTTTTAAGGGTTGGAGTGATAGAGATAAGGCTACATTGCAGGCCCTGAAGTCAGGATGCCTTTGGGTTCTATTTGGGGCATCCTGGAAACTCTTTGGTTCCACATGTTGCCTTAAAATGAGTGTCTCTGAATTACCAGAATAATCTAAATCTACAGGAATTTTTCAATCACCTGGGGAAATAAAAGTAAAATGCCAAATAGATTCATGGGGTAAAACAAGGTTAACAAGAATTGAAGATCACTTTTCCCACTGAAATTGAAGAAAATTGAAAGGAACTAAAAACCGACAGGCCATTTGATAGTTCCTGTGGTCTGTGCACTGTTCTTTCTAAAATCCCAAAAATGGAACTTAGAGTGCTTTCAGTCAGGAAATATGAAGGAATCAGGTGTTTTGGAAAAAAATATTTTGTGATCAGTCTGCATTTTTCATCCCTTCACTTAATTAAGACTTCAAATCCATTGTCTAGTTTCCATGCAAAGCCCCACCAGGCTGGACAGGAGCTACAGAAGAACAGTCACTTCAGATGAGTGGATCATGTACTGGGGAAATGTATATTAAGCTCAGAAATGCACCTGCCAGGGGACAAAATGTTCCTCTTCATAGTGTTTTTTCTAGTCCTATCATGGACCATCTGACCACCTGACTCAAAGTCTTCAGGCAACAGACAGCAGATACTTTTTGTACAGAAGACTACAAACAATGCACACAAAAACAAGGAGTCATCACCAGAAGCACCTTATCTACAGCCTCAGCTTGAAATTAGTGCCTGACTGATGGTGCTTGCAAGGAGTTTGAGTGAGGATAATGAGGTAGTTCTGCAACACGTTTACAGGTGCTTCCTCTGTAGCTTGAAAAGCAGTGAGATAAAATACAAGGATGTCTGCTTGTAAAGGAAACAAATTGGCTTATTAACTTTGCCTTCCTGGCAGTGTTAGCAGGCTGGATACGTTAAAAAAAAAAAAAAAAAAAAAAAAAAAGAAAAAGAAAAGGAAAAAGAAAAAGAAAAAGAAAAAGAAAAAGAAAAAGAAAAAGAAAAAGAAAAAGAAAAAGAAAAAGAAAAAGAAGGAGGAATTAAAAAGAAGATTTTGTTGTTGTTGTTTCACATCTAAAAATGGAGCAATGTAAACTGTGATCCATGTGATAAATCTACATTGGGAAACTTTATTAATATTGATTTCTGTTTTATTTGAAATAGGTATTCCCTAAAGATAAAAAGGTTTTCATATATGGTGAAAAACTAATTATTCGAAGTTTTTAGTTTATTCCCCTTAAGATTTTCTCTGCTTTTGGCCATAAAACTTAGGCTTTGCACATTTCATTTTCTAGCAGAAAAGTCAAAACTTCTGAGACTTTCCAAAGTGGAAAGTTGTTTGACACCAAAGAATCATAGACTCACAGAGTGTCTAGAGTTGGATGGGACCTCTAAAGGTCATCTAGTCCAAACCCTCTACAATAATCAGGGACATCTTCAACTAGAACAGATTGCTCAGAGCCCTATCAAGCCTGACCTTGAATGTCTCCATGGATGGGGCCTCCACCATAGGCAACCCGTTCCAGTGATCCACCACTCATATTAAAGAACTTTTTCCTAGTGTCCAACTAAAATCTACCCTTTTCTAGCTTAAAACCATGACCTCTTGTCCTATCATTACATGGCCTTGTGAACAGGTCTTCCCCAGCCTTCCTATAGGCCCCTTTCAGGTTTTGGAAGGTGGCTATAAGGTCTTCCCAGAGTCTTTTCTTCTTCAGGCTGAACAACCTCAACTCCCTCAGCCTGTCTTCATAAGAGAGGTGCTCCACTCTCTGTTCATTTTCATTGTCTTCCTCTGGACAAACTCCAACAGGTCCACATCCTTCTTGTGTTGGGGGCTCCAGGGCTGGATACAGTATTCCAGGTGAGGCCTCACCAGGGCATAGTAGAGGGGCAGAATCACCTCTCTTGATCTGCTGGCCACACTTCTTTTGATGCAGCCCAGGATGCTGTTGGCCTTCTGGGCTGCAACTGCACATTGCTGGCTCATGTCTAGCTTTCTATCCACTAGTACCCCCAGGTCTTTTTCCACAGGGCTGCTCTCTGGCATGTCTTCCCCCAGCCTGTATTCATATCTGTAGTTGCCCTGGCCCAGGTGCAGGACCCTGCACTTGGCGTTATTGAACCTCATGAGGTTCACTTGGGCCCACTTCTTCAGCTTGTCCAAGTCTCTCTACATGGCCTCCCGTCCCTCTGGCATATTGACCACACCACCCAGCTTGGTGTCATCAGCAAGCTTGTTGAGGGTGTTCTCAACGCCACTGTCAATATTGGTAATGAAGATATTAAACAGCATGGACCCCTGAGGGACACCACTTGTCACTGTTTTTCATCTGGGCACTGAGACATTGACTACTAACCTTTGGATGCGACCATCCAGTCAGTTCCTTATCCAGTGAACAGCCCATCAAACCCATATCTCTTCAAGTTAGAGAAGGATGTTGTGGGGCACCATGTCCAAGGCCTTGCAGAAGTCCAGATAGATGACATCTGTAGGTCTTCCCTTGTCCACTGATGCAGTCACTCCATTTTAGAAAGCCACTAGGTTGGTCATGCAGGATTTGCCCCTAGTAAAGCTATGCAGATCCTCCCACTGTGGTGTACACCACATAGCCCAACACCACAGAGCCCTCGCAGCTGTCTGTGTGGTGATGAAATGAAATAGACATTTTTGGAGTTATCAGCTCTTTTCACAAAGCTGAGATGGACCACAATCTTCAAAAACATGTTTCTAACATTGTAGCTGATTAGCTCAGTGATATGTGCCTACAGTCTATGTTTGGGTTGAAAAAAAATTAATAAAAAAGCATTAAAAATTTAGTTGAAAATCTGCTTTTGATTCCAAAACAGCTTTGATACAAAATTTTAATAAGACTTAAAAATGATTCTTCTTGCAGCAACAGAATGCATCTTTGAACACCAAAACAGGATGTTGAGCCTGCTCTGTATGAAACCATAAAGGGCTTAAAAAATTAGATCTGAGTGGCTCAGAGAAAGTAGATTTAAGAAGCCCTGTGTCACATTTTTCTTGAACTTTACAGGGATGTGTGTTTTATTTATTTACTTAAACACAATTGCTTACAGAAAACAACAATGAATGTCCATCCACACAACACACCTGAGCACAGCAATGTATTTTGGGAGTACAGTTTAAAAACTTAAAATTCACAGACCGTACCAGGACAAAGTCCCATTTGCCTTTTTACAACTGTCTTATCAATACTCCTGTTTATATTGAAGGAAGAGATTTTTATTCCCCTCAGTGAAGATGAATCAGTATTTCTTTTTAAACTTTCCAGTTTTAAATCCAAAACCAGTCACTACTGAGAGTGGAAACCTACTATAACACCTAAGAATCAGGCAGTTAACTTAAAGTCTAATTTGAGGCTGACTGAATATTTTATTTCAAAAATAGCTTCATTTGACAATGTTCTTAGATCTTATCTCATTTCTTTTGCTAGGTTGATGACAGTAGCATGGCAATATATTGAATTGCTGAACACTGCAATGCCAAAATCCTGTCTTTAGTCAGGGTTCCAGTCCTCACCTGTGGAAGAACACAATGGCCAGATATGTAGACAAAAAGTTCAGACAGGTTTTGAAAGAGAAGTTGAAGTAATGTAATTTGTTTCTATGAATGAAGTTGCTCTATAAATGGTATGATACTTACAGGGCTCAGTGAAAGATCATATATATTTGCTTCTCATTCTTGAAATGTATATTATGCCTAAAAAAAACCCTGAATACCCACAAAACTTAAAGAGAGAAATCACTTCTGAACTTAACAGAATTCAACAGATGTCATTTCAGTTCAATGAAATATAAAACAGGTTTTTTCTGACATTATAATAATATTTAAATAGGTGCTACTGCTGCTATAAATCTGTTCTAATCATGAAATCAAAGTTCCCTTTGCATATACAAGAGATCTTGAAAACTGCCTGAAATTTTGCCAGATCTTTTACAAAATACGTAATCTTTATAGAGGTTATTCTCAGAGCATACTAGTGACTTGAAAACCCAAATATACTTTCTAAATTTCACTGCAACGGGCAGAAGAATATCCACCCAAGGATCTCTCACAGACCTGAGATAGCTCTCTGTAAGTTTCAGGTAGGTGTTAAATTCCTTACTATGCCATCTGTCAAATGATAGACATTGGCAGAGATCGTGTCTTTATTTGGCTTTTCTCTCAAGAACCTAGTTTAAAATTATTCCTGAGTATTTACAGGAGACAAACTAGCTGCTGTGGATTTATTCTTTGTTTTATACCATTAGAGCTTCTCACCTTTCTACTTCTGTCTCAGTCACTAGTGGTGGCCACACCTTGCCAGGTTGTGGATGATGGATCTGCTGGAGTGCAGCACCTCTGAAATACAATTTGGGAAGAGGTACCAGTTTACAGCATGGTGCTGTGTCAAGCCTTGTAAGATCTGACTGCAGGCAAAGTGTGCACATTGAAGGTTTTTCAATGATTGAAATGGGCAAGAGGAATTTCAGGATTTGCAGTGCTTGTAGACTGTGTTCTTAGTATTACATTAAAACACTCCATATGCAGAAGTATATAGTGGTTTGAGGGTGCTATGTTGTGACTCAATATTTACCATGAAAAAGCCCCTTGAGACAGTGCAGAACTTTCACTCTGGTTCAAAGTTTCTTCTGCCTGAAAAGTCTGATTTAAGCTTGCTGCTTGAAATGCTCAGGCTCTGCTGTGTACCTGCAGTGGGTTGTCTTTGTACAGATTCTTACAGCCAAGACAAACTAAGACTTTGTCCTTGATCTCCAGTCATTATCAGACTGTAACAGGCTGGATCTCATCACTGCACACACAAGAAAATGAGGATACAATTAACTGAAGGTAATGCTCTGCTCATGTAAGGCTTGTAGGACTAAGGCCTTTTGTGCTCGTGGTACTTTGTCATAAAAAATGTTGACCAGTAGTGTACTTCTAGAAAAAAGGTTAGCATATAGTCATATTTGCAAAAAGGATCTGCCAAAAAGTAGATTCTGCCAAACATTTGTAGACTGTCACTGATACTGCAAGGGACATTTCAAAACCAGGCCCACTGCAGCATGTAAAACCCACCTGGTTCCAAGACTGTAAAGTAGGATGAAGATATAAGCACACATTTGAGCACTTTCCTACTTAGGAATCCTTTTTTTTTAGTTTGACCATTGAAGATCACTATGAATGCAAGATTCATACAATTTTTGACATGGAAATGTACTCATCAGAAATATCACCATTCTTACAGCTAATGTGATTTAGACCTAAGCCCTTTGATGATGTTTGTTACAATACAGAAGGTGCTTCTTTACATGACACCGGATATTGCAGGGCTTGATTGCTGTGGCTGAGGGCTTAAGGCATTTTGTAATGAAAGAGTTATGATTTCAAAAATCCCCCAAATTATAAACAGAGTATCCTGGCTCCTGTTTTGCCTTTGAAGGTGATAAAATTGTTTTGCTTACATAAGCCACTAGGAGTAGCTCCCCTGTCAGACTTTGTACTCATATTCACCTGTGTCTACGTGGTCGCCTTTCCACATTCATCTGTGTTTGTATGGTCTCTTTTTGCATAGTGTCCTTACCTGTGATAGCATCTCCTCCAGCAACAGCAGTGTCCTAAGGAGCACTTTCCTGTCTTCAGGGTCTGCCCGACCTCTCCAGGAGACCTGCTGGACTTCTGTGCATCTTCAGAGGCCAGGTTTGACAGCTCCATGAGGCTCATGATCTGCTCTTTTGGTCTTCCGAACTAAGAGTAGGAAAAGCAGTCTTCCTTCCTCAGGTCCAGGAATAAAGAAGTCTAGCAGCAGAACTGAGACCTTAATTTCCTTTCCTGTCCCTATCAAGTCAATGTAAAAGGTAAAAAATTGCAGCTTTTACGGTGTCTTTTTTACCCTTAGACCCTTTCTTCTGCTCTCTCCTCACTTTTATTTTACTATGTTTCCTTTTCTAGTCATTAATTTGTGTTTCAAAGGAAAAACTTTGAGGCTTACATGCCTATGGATGACTTTATTCCTGATAAGGCTGGCAGTTTTAGTACAGTCAGGAAGTTACTTGAGTTGGGAAGTTACTTGAGTTGGGAAGTTACTTGAGTTGGGAAGTTGGGAACAACCTGACTTCTTCACGAAAGCTTCAAGGCTGAATTCCTCAGGTAAAAGTGAATGGTGTGAGCCATGGAGCCCACATTTGGATCTGAATTCCCACACTGTGAGGTTTTGGGTCCCATGGGTCAGTCCATGTCTGAAAGAAAACACTAGTATTTGCCACTCTTGTCTGCATCTAGACTACTTTCTCTAATATCTCTTTTTTAAGAAGTGACAACAAAATAGTCAGCTGATTGATAGCTATCAAAGAGAGTGACAATCCACCAGCACTGGCATGATTGATTTATGATGAAAGATGAAAAGAACTGAATATGTATAGCTAAAGGGAAACATGCTGAGTGGAGAGTGTAAGCACCAAGGAAGAGAGAAGAGGGTTGCAGGGGTCTATGAAGGATCATAAAGGAAAATCTGAAGCAAAGGATATGCTGGTGTCTATCAGGTATAATTCAAGAGGAAAATGCTGAGGGAGTCGGCTTCAGGTGAGACTGCAAAACCATTGCTGCATTATATTTTGGGACAGCAACACACTCAGAGAATATTGCTAATCTTTGGTGTGGACTTATTTGAAAGCTTGACCAAAAATGTTACCCCGATTTGAAGAAAGGAAAAAGAAAACCAGAAGTTTTGGTTGAAAGATGCCACAATTTAATCCCAAGTCTGTTGCACTTCCAGAAGCTTTCATAATTCCTTTTCTATAAAAGCTCTTGTTTGGGAGGGACCTGAGGAAAAGGAGGGATGAAAACTTTCAAGCTTCTAGTGTCTGGAAATAGCTTTTGGCTAAGAGAGGTGTGCAGTTTTCTTCTGGGAAAAAATTATTCCCATTTCCCATCTTGGTAGCATTTCAAAACCAAAGTACAAAGTCTGTCCAAAATGTATTTTTGTTGTTCAATATAAAATATATGTATCTGAGAAAGGATGAAAAGCTGGTACATGCAATGGGCTGCTCACCTGCTGAGCTCCAGAGGGCTTCCACTTTTCCTTTATTATAATAAAATAATCCCAGAAATTAATTACTCTGTAAACAGACTTCAGTGCCACATACTTTCATATGACAAAAGTTATGGGACTGTGAATTAGGGTTAAAAATGAACTCCTGTGCCCAAGAATGAATAACCAAAAAGGGTATATGCATTATGAAGTACGATAACGTTTTGTCTCTGAACTAATATTTTTTCTGTATCCTTAGGTACACAGGAATAGTAACTTGTGGTTGTTCTTACTGTTTCCCAGATTAAGGGCAAACAGAGCCAGGGACTGTCCTTTGTACAGTAGGTACCCAGTAAAACTCTACTTCAACTACAAACTACAGGTGACGTATATAACACAGTAGTGAGTGAAACGTTTCTGGGAAAACTGTTTACCCAAGCTACATAGAGAGAAGAGAACTTATCAAGTAAAAACATCTTGCTTTGATATGCTAGAACATGAGGACAATGAAATTAATTCAAACACACAAATATGGGAGGAGGCGAGGTGGGGCTAACAAGGGATACAGAAGTTAATCTATGCTTTTAAAAAAAAAGAAAAAAAAAACACAACAGCACAATGGAAAATCAGACTCAGTGCCATGCGTGAAGGAGGCAAAGCTTTGCTTGCCTATTGCTTAATGTTCTTTTAAGGTAATTTTCATATTTCATAATAACAGAGTAGATAAGCAGCACCTACAAAAACAGGTGCAAACACCAACTCAGCTTGTACTCTGAGCTGGCTGGACACGAGCTGGCACCAACGTAAGAGCCGAGTCAACACGAGAGCAGCAAGGCATCAATCAGGACTGCCAAATCCTAGCCAAGGAGGCACAGACAAGTCACCCAGAGCTATATTGCACCTTACCTCTGCTTTTTTCTTCCTCTAAAGAGACCCTTCAAAGGTATTGAGGAATATGACTAGGCATGAGCATGTCACGTGCTATGGAGAACTTTATGTCTCCAGCCATCAGGAAAATGTTTTCCCTGTTGCCGAAGCATCCTCTCAGGCTTTTGTAACTGGTATTTTGGAAGCTTGTAAGAAGCTGTAGTTGAGGAAACCTTTCCCAGAGCTGCATGATACCTTTAGCTAAATGTTGTAATTCATGTTCTCTGTGCAGTCTGAGTGAAAGCATTGTGACCACATTTATTTTTGCTTGGAATAAAAGCTGGCAAGAAAAACTGAGAAGCTTATTTACAAAAATGCTTATGATATTGGGTAAGATGGTCTTCATTTTTTATAAAAGCTGAAATTCTATTCTCTAATAAATTAATTCAGAATGACATCTCGTACTGGCAGGAAAACTTGTTGGCCTCCCTTCCCACTCTGCACTGGCAGTGGAACTGGCACATCTGTTGGTGTTTTGGTCAAAACATTTGTCATCCCAGTTATTTGCACAATATAAATGTGTGCTAGCTATGATTTTGGTTTGTGTCTAGCAAACAAGTGTACAATTTGGGGTCTGCTGCCAGTATTTAGGATTATGTCAAAGAAAGAAATGGCAAAACCAAATGCTTCTCCTTTGTAACAAGAGCACAGTCAAGGGTAGATAAGCAAAAGGGGCTTGACAGGTGCAAAATCCAGCGGTGATGAGATATAGATGCATTCAACTATGCAGCAGTATCTACCTGACAAGGACTACAGTCTTCCCAACAGTTAAAGACGGTCTTTATGTGTCAAGAAGACAATACTGGAAAATGCATGATAGGACACATAAGATATGGACAGCTGCCAGGCCTCTGAACAGCTGTGTGGTGTACAAGAATTACTGCAGCTGTATTTAAACTAGAAATTAAATCTTTGGGCTTTTTACTTATCCGAAAGGAAACATTAGCAATTATGAAATGTTTATTTCCCCACAAGACATGCTGTTTTTGTTTCTGCTGTCTGTGAGCTCTGATGTTCAGGAGACATCACTGCTTATCCTTAAGACTCTACATGTGGAACAGGGGGATATGTTCTTTACACACTTTGGTCAGCAGGAGTTAAACTAAACTTTACACCACTTTAGGAGGAACTTGAAAAAGAATAAGGAATCAGGTGTCTCCTGATGTTTTGGAAACATGGGAAAGAATCTGATACCAATGTGTGTTCAGTATCCTTTTGAGGAAAAGAAATTCAAAGCAGGTTCCCACAGCATGACTGAATCATAGAATTCTAGGATTCTGTGATTCTAGAAGGTTGGTGGGTGTGCAGGAAGTGGAGCACTTCTTCCCCAACCTTGGAGATGCTTCCCTCATGCTCGTCAAAATAGTTTGCTCAGCTGAAATGAACTGATCACAGCAGAGTTGGGCCAGATGTAGTTTTGCCTGTTTTCCAGTCTCCCCTATTCCTTTTCACTTTTTGTATTAAAAAACCCAACAAACAAAACAAACAAAGCAATTAAGAAGCACATGAAGTGAGGAGGAAATATCTCCTCCTGAACTTTCTCTCCCTTCTCTATAAATCTGCATAGGTGGAACAGAATACTGGGGAGAACATATGTGAATTCTTTCTGGAGAAGGAGACAAAACAGCCCTGTGAATTACATAAATTACTGGCAATATTAAATTCCTGAAGGGACAGCTTGCCTCGTGGTGGCATGTTTGGCTGTTCACTGAGGCCATCTGATGAACTGGATGTTATATGTTCTCCACGGTGTGGACACAGAGTTGCTGGTTCCCTTGCAAACTGCCAACATTACTACTGCTAAAGCTAAACAAGATAGTGGTAGGTACCTGTGGTTTTGGAATGAAAATTCTTGGGTTCTCCCTGCAAAGCCACATCTACAGTGTGTGGTTTGGCTGGTAGCTGTGGAGTCTGATTTGTATGCAACCCTGTGGACACTTCTAATTTAATGTTTGTATGAAAGGCAAACTCTGTGGCCACTTTTAATTAAAATAAATTTCCGGTAAAGTTAGTCAACAATTTTTGTTACTGGAGGGAGAGCATAGAGCCATGTTAAAGAATTTTTGGACAACTGTTGTGAAAATAAATGGTATGACATTTGGTAAAAATTGTGAAAACCTGTGACATTTCATATGGTATTTTACTGTAAGAATTAAATAGAGAAATTTTCATTTGGTATGAGTTCTCACCCTTTCTTTTTCTGCTTTTCATTACTCTCCTGGTTATTAGGGTTGGATCCACTGGAAGTGAGAGGAAGGGATTTAGAGACATTACAGCCCCAGGCTTGCAAGGCAGCACTGTTATTTCCAGGTGTCCCCTGGAATCCACACAAAATAGTGGTGCCATAACATTCATGGTGAGTAGATCCCAAGTTCACTTCCTGATGCTCATAGAACCACTTTTTTGTGTGTGTTTCGAGCACAGCTCCTACTGGCTTCCAGGAGGGATGTCATACTTTGGTGCTGATGCATTTTCCTGCTGGAAATCCTAAACGCTTCTTTTGATTAAGGCTGGTCAACAGACAACTAAACCTAATTCTTCACCAGTGATGACATGTATACCTCACAGATGGAGCATGATACCCTTCATTATGATCTAGTAGACATTCATCTGTTCTGCAGAGGGGTAAATGGTCTCAAATGAGGAAAATAAATGGAAGATAAAGTTAGCCTTTGTGTTCACAATTAATAATTTAAAAGTTTTTACAGTCCAAAAATAAAACAAACCTCTCTCACTTTGGTCAGCTGTAAGTCAGAGCAGAAAAAAAAAAGAAATATCTACTCTGGAGTGGCACTTTGAATAATAAAATTTGAATAATAAAATTTTGAATAAAACCTGTGAAAAACACTTAGTGAATCAGGAAGAATAAAAAAAAAAATCTTCGATATTCACATGAATAGAAAACCTATAAAAATATTAAATTTCAATAAATAAAGTCATTTTCTTTTGTTAATTTCAGAGTACTTTGTTATGGCTCTAATCACTCCTTTTTTCCCCCACTGTAATTAGCTGATCTTAAGGACGTGCAAACAAGTTGCCACAAGCATTAGGCTACTTAGTAATAACTGTGCACCTTTTTACCCATCAGTAAATGTAAGATCATTTACTTCCAAGAGGGGGAATTCAGAAGAGGGATAGGCAACCTCAAATTACCACACATTTATAACCATGTAAAAGTCTCCCCACAGGCAGTTACCACAGATGAGCTAAATTACTGCAAATTCAGACTCTACCTTACATCATATTAACCGCACTAAGTGCCTATCTTTATATTTTGAAACAAAACATAATTTCTACCCAGAAGACATCCAGTTCTCATATAGTTATGTTAAAGTGAATTGGTTAGACAACTGGAAACAAACAAAACATTAATTTTTAATGAACTTAGGAAATTTGTTCATTTGACTCCTTTTCTGAAGAAACTTTAAGCTTCAATCACTCTTAATTTCCTACTGGCAGATTTTTAATTTTTTTTCTTTTCCCAAGTGATTCTTTCCCTCTCAAGGTGAAAACTCTTTTTCCTGGTGAAGTCAATGAAAGAAAATCCCTTGATTTCCATCAGGAATTTCTGCCAGCTCTGTATTATGCAGAAGCCAACAATATTTTCTCCTTCCTCCTATAAAAACTCATACTAGAGATTTTTAAGGTTTGGGTTGTTGTTTTTTTTTTCTGAGAATCTAAGGTGTGTGTAGGAAAAAAGACTGGTAAGATTTGGACCCCATAATGGGTCTAAGAAGGTGCAACACCCTTTATACCAAAAACATCTAAAACTGAAAAAAACTCCCCAGTTTCTTGTATTGTTACTGAACAGCAGTATTGATACTAAACAGCATCCAACAGATTCTGTTAGAAGAGCAGCCACTTCCTTTTCCAGGGAACTTTGCCAGAATGAGCAAAAGAAAAGACAGCGACCAAATCTCACAGCTCAGGAGTGTGAGATCCATCAGGGCTGTACACTATGTCATTTTTGTTCTGCAAGCCATGTCATCTCCATATGAATCTTTTAATTTCTTGCAGCCATGAACGTATCTTCTGGCTGCAAATCTGTCCCCCATTTGGGGGACTCCTGCAGGTTACTCTCACAGCTGCTCCACCAGCTAAACTGAGGCATTTCACACCTTGAACTGTTAAAAAATGAGTCATGGATTTTCACAGTCCACCTCTAAAATGGGCTTTGCATTGCTCACCTAGAAGATAGTAGTCTTTACCAGCTGTTAACCTGCCATTCTTCTCCAAAATGGCAGGAGCAGGCTGTCCCCATGTGTCACAAAACAAAATGTCAGGGAAAGTGACCGGCATGGCTAAACAGGGAGCTTTTGCTGGGACTCAGGGAGAAAAAGAGAGTCTATCACCTTTGGAAGGAAAGGCGGGCAACTCAAGATGAGTACAGGGAGCTTGTGAAGACATTCAGGGAGAAAATTAGAAGCTCAATTTGGCCACTGCTATAAAGGACAATAAAAAAAAGGTTTTACCAATACATTAACAGCAAAAACAGAAACAGGGAGAATCTCCATCCCTTATTGGATGAGAGGGGGAACATGGCAACCAAGGATGAAGAAAAGGCTGAAATACTTAATGCCTTCTTCACCTCTGTTTTTAACAGTCAGACTGGCTGCCCTCAGGATACTCAGCATCCTGAGCTGGAATATAAGGATGCAGAGCAGAACAAGCCCCCCATAATCCAGGAGGATGCAGTTAGAGACCTGCTGCAGCACCTAGACACTCAAAAGTCTATGGGGCCAGATGGGATTCCCCCCCCCAGGTTACTAAGGGAGTTGGCAGAGGAAATCACCAAGCCTCTTTCCATCATCTACCAACAGTCCTGGATAACAGGGCAGGTCTCAGATGACTGGAGGCTTGCCAACATGACACCTATCTACAAGAAGGGCCTGAAGGAAGATTCTGGGAACTACAGGCCTGTCATCCTGACCTCAGTACCAGGGAAAATCATGGAGAGGCTAGTCTTGAGTGTGCTCATGTGGCAAGTGCAGAACCCAGCCAGCATGGGTTGAGAAAAGGCAGGTTCTCCTTGACTAACCTGATCTCCTTCTATGATCAGGTGACCTGCCTGGTAGATGTGGAAAGAGCTGTTAACGTTCTCTATCTAGGCTTTGGTAAAGCCTTTGATACCGTCTTCCACACCATTCTCCTGGACAAGGTGGCAGCACATGGAGTAGACAGGTTCACTCTCTGCTGGGTAAAAAACTGGCTGGCTGGCCAAGCCCAGAGAGTTGTAGTGAACAGGGTTGGATCCAGTTGGCATCCGGTCATCGGTGGTGTCCCCCAGGGCTCAGTTTTGGGTCCAGTCCTGTTCAATATCTTTTAATCATCCAGATGAGGGAGTTGAGCCCTTCCTAAGTAAGTCTGCAGATGACACTAAACTGGGTAGAAGTATCAATTTGCTTTAGGGTAGGAAGGCTCTGCAGAAAGACCCGGACAGGCTGGAGCAATGGGCTGAGACCAATTGTATGAGGTTTAACAAGGCCAAGTGCTGGGTCCTGCACTTCGGTCACAACAACCCCATGCAAAGCTACAGGCTTGGGTGTGAGTGGTTGGAAAGCTGCATGGTGGAGAAGGACCTGGGGGTGCTGGTTGACAGTTGACTTAACATGAGCCAGCAATGTGCCCAGGCAGCCAAGGAGGCCAACAGCATCCTGGCCTGCATCAGGAATAGGGTGGCCAGCAGGAGGAGAGGTGATTGTGCCTCTGCACTCAGCACTGGTGAGGCCACACCTTGAATACTGTGTTCACTTCTGGGCCCCTCACTACAAGAAGGATGTCGAGTTGCTGGAGCATGTCCAGAGAAGAGCTACCAGGCTGGTGAAAGGCCTGGAGGACAAATCCTATGAGGAGAGGCTGAGGGAACTGGGGTTGTTCAGTTTGAAGAAGAGGAGGCTGAGGGGTGACCTCATTGCTCTCTACAACTACCTGAAAGGAGGTTGTAGGGAGGTGGGAGTTGGTCTCTTCTTTCCAGTGAATAATGACAGGACGAGAGGGAATGGCCTAAAGTTGCCCCAGGGGAGGATTAGGCTGGATATTAGAAAGAATTTCTTTACTGAAAGAGTGGTTGGACAGTGGAACAGGCTGCCCAGGGAGGTGGTGGAGTCACCATCCCTGGAGGTGTTTAAAAGAAATATAGATGTGGTACTTAGGGACAAGATTTAAACATTGAATAGATAGATAAAGGTTATGGTGGGTGGATTTAGGTTATGGTTGGACTTGATGATCTTCAAGATCTTTTCCAACCAGGTTGATTCTGTGATTCTGTGAAAATACTGGACAGCAGACTGGTCAGGTACTGCTTGGTAGTTATTCTTGGACCTATGTTGACTTAAAGAAATGTAGGTCTGAATTTATTCTTCACTAAATTTCTCCTCCATACATCTAGGTGACTGTGAATTGATTATTTTTGTCCCTCTAGATAAATACATGCTTGGTCAATATTTTCCAAACTCTGATGTATTTGGGAACTCTTTCATTCCAGTGTCCATTTCCAGTGTTTATTGTGTGAGTCATCTCCAAAGTATTCTTTATTTACTACACATTTTTCCACTGCTAGGAGAAACAATAGCTATTTTTTAAACAGGAGACACAACTAGTAAAGTCATTGAGGCTCAGAAGGAGCTGGGAAGGTCTCTACTCCAACCCGCTGCTCAGAGTGGAGTGAGCACAACCTTCAGACCTCCACAGAGACGTATGAATTCAGAGACTTTTAGTGAAAGTTACAAAATTCAGGAAACTTTGGGGATTTACTAGAGTCTCCATATAGTCATTGCCTTGCTAATGGCGTTTTAAAAATAATACAGGCTCATGAATCATAGATAATCTACCTGTGTACTTGCCAATCCATTTGTTACTTTGATTCACTTTAATAACACCCATTTTTGCTCCAGTTTTTGTATTTTACAATTCACCTGCTGTCTCCCTCACATAAAGGCAAAGAAAGAAATGAATTAAGTAGAATCAGTCTGTGCAATCAGAGCTGAAGCCTCCTGAGCTGAAAAATGACTCACATTTATCTGCTGGCATCTCTCCTCACGAATCTCCTGCAGCAATATCTCTCTAAGTCTCTCCTAATTGAGCCATTTTCTGAACGTTAGCAGTGAATGGGAGTTAGCAAGACAGAGACCAACCAGCATATGGCATTTGTCATTAGTGGGAATGGCAGTTTTCCTAGAAGAATTTTGACTAAGGTGCATTGAAAGTGCAGCTGAAGAAGTGCTATTCACTCTAAGCCTGCATTAAGCACTGACTTTCACACTACTCAGTAGTAAGCCAAGAAGCAAAGATGTTAAAATACAATGGAGGGCTTAAATAGAACTGACTGTAATTAAAAATATATACTGGATTTGGGGAATGCCTGGGTATGGTTTAATAAAAACATTACTGTGCTGCTGATATTAAGATTTAAATCCCTTAAAAAGAAATCACAGTAATAAACACACACTTAATTCTCTAGACAACTAAAATGACATGCTTCTGATCTTCTTCTCCTGCAGTATGTATCCAACTGTGTTGCCTTTTTTATTTCTTTTTTGTAAATAACTTGATTCCATAGTGCCATGTTTCCCAGTTTATTAGTATGGAAACAGTAGGTGCTCATGAAAAACTTCTGGTGTCACTAAAAACACCCATGACATACTAAAAATTTATGAAGGATCCATGTCTGTATAGCAAAGCTGTTTCTCACTTGTGAGCAGAGAATCCCTCCCTGTCCTGACCATTGAAAGCACCCCATTAATACCAAATGGCAGTTGGTAACATTTCTGCTAGAAGAAAAATTGCAGAGCAGTAAGGAGTGTGAAAATCAAATTGTACTGAAGAGGAGTATAAAAATAATTCTTCTGGATTTAAGAAAATGTCTGTTTTCCCAGGGCTGTGCTCGGTATCAATAGCTGGTTGTAGGTGCCTGCAGAAAGGGAGTGAGAAGAGCAGTGCCTTTTCCTGAGCTGTGCCTTCCCAGATCTGCTAATCTGCACTTTAGAGACCTATCAAGCCAGAGGTTTATCTGTTTCTTGTTCAATTGCCTTTTTTAGCCACTTCATACATTTTGCATCCAGAAAATCCTGCAGCAGCATGTTCCACAGTGCAACAATTCAGCAAGTGAAAAAAACCCCACATTTTATGTGTTTTAAATCTGATTACTGATAGCTTTGTGTCCAGTAATTCCTGTTTTACCAGTAAAGAGGAATAATCATTCTGATTGACTTTTCCCATGCTACCTTTAGAAAGTTGTGTTAACCTTTATTTTTGTTTTTCTTCTTAGTATAAGCATAAAAGATCCAGCTCAAGCTTAGTAGCATGAGTTTTCTTGGCAAATATGTTTATACACATTTAAACACAAATAATTTTTCTTCAATTATGCTATTATAACTGAAGAGAAGGTAACAAAATTATGGAGGTAAAGCCAGAGGAGAAAAGGACCAGAGTTTATCTATACTCTCAGCAGCTTTCTGTGCTCATCTGATCCATATCTCTGATCATGCTGCAATTTATTTCACAGGAACTGCAAAGGGTATTTTCCACATCACTTGTAATACTGAAGAAGAAAGTCCTGACTCGTGTTTAAACACACTCCACCTTTCTTTTAATAACTATATGTATATATTCACACAGCTACACATGCACATAAGCTGAAAAAGGTGGAATTTTTTCCTCTTTCTTCACAGTTTGGACTGCGACATACTCATTTTATGTCTTTGGGTCTCAGTTCTATAATTGAATCTCTTTGTGGAGGTGACCTTGGATTCTGCAGATGGGTGGCTTTTAGATCAATATGAATAGGACTGGATCCATGTATTCATGTTGGCACTATGGCACTATCAGTCTATCAAATCTATCACATACAGAGCAGAAAGCTTACCTGGTCAGTGAAAACCTCCTCAGATGTTGCCTGTTGTGGTTTCCTTGTGACTGGAGCCATCCTTTTCCCCATGCCAGCTCCTGTACAGGTGGAAGATCACCATGCAGTGATGCTGTGTCATGGTACCATGGGAGATAAGGGGCACACAGCCTCAAGGTGGACAAAGTCAAAGCTCTGAAAAAATGATGGAATTTTTCAGATAAGCAGCAGTGAGTTTCACAAGTTGAATGTGTTTGTTCTTCCAAATCTGTTGGAAATGATGGTATTTCTTTCACACATTCCTTCATTATTCCTTCCTTTTTCAAGAAAATATTTAATATCTATTTGGAGGTAAAGGAAAGTAAATAGTGATGGCCTGAGATGTTTGGACATAGCCCTCAGTTTCATTTCTGGGTTTGGTTTGCATCTGTTTATTTCCATCTGTCACTGATGTAAAGAGATAACTGACAGTAGGGCTAAAAACCCATTTCTGCATTGGTTCTCCAAACCCACAGCCCTCAGGGGACTGTTCAAGCTGTCACTTGTCAGCTGCACCCAGAATATTTAGATTGAATAGAGGTGTGGATCTGAGTTGCTCATTGTTTTCCACACATCTTCCCACCAGCCAGGCACTTTGGGATTTTTCCCCAGGTTTTCCTTCTCTTGTGGATTGAAAACACGGGCCCCTGTGACTGACCCACTCATCTCCCACAAGCACCACGGGTGCCCCAGTCTGCACTGGTGCCTCCATAGCTTCAGATCTGGGTAGGATCCAGGCTGTAGTTGAGTGATAGGCTTGTCTCTGCGTGGCAATGGCAAACTGTCTACATCTTCGGCTGTTTTCAACAACAGCTTTTCAAACCCATCAAACAGGCATGGCACGAGTAGAAATTTGCTGTTTGGTAGTTGTTTTGCAACATAAAGCATTTACTGTTGGTGCCCAGCAGAGAAGCAGAACTTTCTGCTTCTCCATGCCCTGTGTAGAAAGCTTGGTATTGCAGATGGAATTTTGGCTGGTGAGAGTGATATTCTCTGCTAATAGATCATGCAGAAGTCCATGTTCTGTCCTCATTTGTGTTTCACTTAGGCAAAAATGTTCTCAGCTGCACTGATGGTTGGATACTTTCTCTAGAGATCAAAACAAAGACCAACACTAGTTTTGTTATCCAGACTACATATATAACATTATTTTAAAGAGCTTGGAATATCTAAAAGAGGATAAATGAATTAAGAACTGTATTATTAGCCCACATTCAGTGGACTATACTTGTCAAAATCAGTTGAATATCCAAATTAAGTTGAAGTTAATCCCTGTACGAGCCCATAAAAACCTGTTCCCAATAAGCCTTCATAATAAATTCTTTGTGCCAGGAAATATGAATTAAATTGTTTTAAAGCAATAATGTTTAGGTAAGTAAAAAAAAGTTTCCTACTGAGAGATATTTCATGAACAAAATTAAATATTATAAAACCATATTATTAAATTCTGTCAAAAAAGTATTAATCTTGTTACTCTGGCATTGGTACTTCAGTTCTCCATAATTATGGATTAAGACATAAAACAGAAATATAGTGTGGAAGGTGTTTTTCAAAGTTCCTGAAAAAGAAAATAAAACTTGAAAGTATAAACCTTTAGACTCTCAATATGTAATTCTATTATTATTATTAACTTACTAAGTGCTGGTTTTAGATCAGCATTGTATAAAGCACTGAGTGAATACAGACACTGCACAAATGAATTTACAAACTGTGGAATCAACCCCAAAGAAGACACATTTGGAAATTTAAGATGGTCCAACAGAGGGGTACCTAGGAGTGCTGAGGTTAAAGAAAACTCCTCCATTAATTTCTGTAACAAGGATGTGACTGCTCTAGTGCTCTTGGTCCCATTGTAGGGAGAAAAAATTCCTTTTTAAAGCAGAGGAGTGGAAGGGGATTCCATTTATCCCAGAAGAAGGTGCAAGGAAGAGATACGGCTTCTTAAGACAACTACTAAGGATTTATGAAAACTGGAAGTAATCTCATGTTTATCTGCCTACCAGTTAGGTGTGCAGGTTTAAAACAGTCATATATTCTGTGTCTCTTAGACATAGGATTGACTGGAGCACATGCATTTAACCCTTGTAAATGTGGCAAGAACCACCTTTTCACCCCCACCTGATGCCCCTTGAACATTCCTGATCCCATGTGGGAGGACATCCTGCACTGCAGCTAGTATTGCATCCATTGTTTGTATTGCTAGAGAAATACAGACATTTGTGTTCACTGAGATAGGAACACCAGCAGTTACAAAAAGGCTGCAGTGATTCACAAAGTTTTAAAAACTACCTTTAGATGAAATCATTAATACCTGACAGTTCTGAAGCCTTTAGAAACTTCTGCATAATAACACACAGCTGCAAAAATCTGCAGAAATATGTCTATAGCTGAATAGTTATTTATTTTTCTCCAAAACCAAGTTCCAGTTAATATTCTCTTGCAAAACTGTTCTTCATAAGCACATAAATGCTGGCTGACTCAATATTGTAATTCGAGTTAAAAAAATACTTTGTTTATCACTCTAGAACAGTGAAGATGCTTCAGAGACCCTCAAGTCTGGGGATGTAAATGCTTAACACAAAAATTTAAGAACCTATTCCTTTTTCAGAGTGATCTTGGACAATTTTAGTGTACAGTCTTTGTTGTAATATAAATTGTTGCCAGCCTAAGGCCTGGGGTCAACTGCAGCTTTTGCATTCAAGGGTGACCTGTTTTAATGTACTATTTATTACTTCTTCCTGTTGTTTACTTCAAATGCCAGGCACCTCTGCCCAACCTCATCATTCAGATTACAGGATAATAAACCATTTGTACTCATACTTAATGGGGTGAATTTCAGAGAGGGCAAGGGGAAAGAGATTATTTGAGTGTCAGCAAATCAGTGAAGCTCTTTGACCTTTGATGTAGCCACCAAAATCCTTGGCATTATCTAGAACTTTTTTGTTTGGGGGTTTTTGTGTTGTTTTTTTTCCCTTGGTAGAAACAGAGAAAAAAAAAAAAAAAGCAACAAAGGCCTGTCTCTAAAGCAGAAGCATTGGCTCTTTCATAAAAAAATGTGTCTCTGGATGTTGTATACAGAGAGGGGACTGGGTGGATAATGGTTTAAAATTTATCTACATCACCCCATCTTGGATACATAGCTTGATACTGTTCAGATCAAGCCACAGTTTAGCAGTTATTTTTATTTCTTGTAAAAGCAGCTAGAAGGGTGTTTGGCTTTATTCATATTTGTTTAAGTTTTCTTTCTTGTGGAAAAAGATGGTATTGAAATAATTAAAAGAAATTGTATTTTTTGAAGAGCCTTATGTCTTCCCATGTTTTAGCAGTTGTTCATGGTGGTTAAAAATCTGTCAGTGACTCAGTAGGAAAAAGGAAGTTGACTCCATCCAGTTATTTTCACTCATACCTTTTGGCAAAAAAACTTCAGTAGGAATGGCTGAATTTGACAGCATCTTAAAAAAAAACACCTTAAAATAGATCCAGAATCAGCAAATTGTGAAAGGCTAGCAGATTCCAGAAGAAAGGGGTACTATAAAATGACATGTACAACTCTTTCCTATCTAGAGACCAGAGGGAGTAATAGAGCTGGGGTATGACCAAAAAGGTCACCAGGTTATAATTTTACCAGTTTTGTGCTGCCTTCTAAAATAACTCTGAGTGCCAAACACCTGACAGTGGGATCTGGATAGGGAAGATAGAAGAGGAAAAAAATAGCCTCAAATATTAAAATCTTACTGTTGGGACATTTTGTTGAACATTTACTCTGGGCATCAATTTGGCATAAAGCGTGTTTGTTTCATTACCACCTTCTTTAAAAATACTCTACTATGTAGCAGATGGATACTGAGTCTGTGACACCTTGCAATTACCTCTCAGCCCTGTTAAAGCATTTACTTACACTGCCAGACAGAGAGAAGGGAGGTGTGGGACAGGCTATATATATGTATGTTTTTAAAAAATCAAACCTTTGAAAGTAGCTGATTGAAAAATTATGTCAGATAGAATATATATTAGTTATAGCCAGGATTAAGGTAAATATATATTAATTGTTTAAATGCTTAGAAGGAATCATTGTACTTATTATTTTTTGCATTACTCTCATTTATTTTTGCACTGAAAAACTGAGAAAATGGAATCTTCTGTACTGGAAAACAACTAAAAAAATGTTGAGGGCAAAGCTCTTCTATGAATTCCCAAGAAGCACAAGAAGTGTTTGGATTTTTATTTACAACCAGTGCTCACCAGTTTATATTTACAGTGTCAAAATACCTTACTTGGGTTTTCTGTCTCCACACCTCATCCTTGCATTCATCTCCATAACTCCTTCTCCCAATCTTTGTATCTCAGATCTTTGCAACTGCACCTGTCCAGCCTTGCTCTTTTAGTCACTCCAAGTAATTTTGTGTTCTCTTGTTCTTGGATTTTGCATTGTCAGGCATTCTCCCACCCTACTGGCCTTTCGTTTTTCCAGATCATTGAAACAGAAAATGAACAAAAGTCAATTGCCATGCTCATCTGCATGGTGCTGTGACTCCAGGCTGGGGTGAGCCCTGTGCTCTCTAAGGCAGCATAGCTTGAAGAGTCACCAGCCTCTGATTTTCACCAGGAGGGTCACTATGGACACATCTACACTAATGCATCAAATGGTTCCAAAGGAACAGTTCAAGCACCAAAATTTGATAATTCATACTGTAAAATAGTCATCAAATAATAGAAAAATTAAGGCTGGGAGGAACCCCTTTGGTCACCTTGTCCAACTTCCAGGCATTGTTTTGTCCTGAGCTAATGAATGTTTTTCCCAAGAGTTTCTGGTTGTGACTTGTGGGCCATAAACTTCTTCCAGTAAGGGGTTTGCACAGAGTCACTCTGCTCTGGAGGCTAAGGGAAATTAACAGTGGGAATATCACAGAATCATAAAATACCAGGTTGGAAGGAACCTCAAGGATCATCTGGTCCAACCTTTCTAGGTAATACTGTAGTTTAAATGAGATGGTCCAGCACCCTGTCAAGCTGAGTCTTAAAACTGTCTGATGTAGGAGATTATTCCAGTGTCTAACTGTTCTCATGATGAAAAATTTTCTTCTGGAGTCCAATTGGAATGTAGGCTCTTCCATTGCAGCTGAGCTCCATGCTGGGGGTTTGTGTCAATCACACTTAATTCATTAGTATGACAGTAACCTCTGTTAACTCTGCCAACACTGAGTATTTGCCATCTAAAAACATGTATTGCTTAACAGCCCTATGCCACTGGTCATCTCCTTCCATCTTCTACATCGTTTGAAGGAGGAATTCACTCCTGGTCATGGAGACACTTCCATGAGACACTGTGATCATCTCTGAGTTAAAAATTAATATTTCTGATAGAGGTTTAAGCTATCCAATGCATTGTCTTCCTCACAGGAGAAAGAAAAGTAGACTGAATCGCTTCTTGGGACCACGCCAGTGCCTCTTTCTCCTGAGCTTGTGTTAAACCTAGTGCTAGACTGGGGGTGGACAGGGAATTTCTCTGTTCCCCAGGTAGAGCTGGCAAGGACTGTCAGGAGTTTTCACAGTGCCCTCTCCAGTGTAGGCTGTGGTCATCCACATCACCAGACTGATTTCAAACCTGAGCTAGATTTTTCTGATCCAATTTAACAGCATCAATCTTCATGGCATGGATAATCTTTAACCTGCCTTTAGGTGGTTGGGCAGTGATTGTATCTAAGCATGCAAAACCAACAGCCAAACCACATCATGGTCTGGATTTGGCATGCAGGTTGCTTGTCTGTGTAATCCCTGGTCTGTGTATTCCTCTTTTTCTGTTCCCCAAGCACCTTAAGTCCCTGTCTTTTACCAGCATAAATGAAAATGTAAACTCTTAAAAGCAGTTGCTACATCTTTTCTTACTCTGAGAAGTTCTGTACTTACATATAAGCCTCTGCATGATTTTTAAATCACAAATAACTTAATTCTGGCTCATTGAAAATACACACAATTTCTTGTCTAAGTTTTAACTATGTTTTCCCTATTTATTTTTTTTCCAGGGAAAATCATTCATTTTCACTAGTGGCAGGATTTCTGTTAATGCATTCTCCCTTGAGAACGTTTTTGGGGAGGAAATGGCATTTTGCAAGAAGAATATTACCAATTAGAAAAAGTTTGAATAGCTGTAATTGAAAAAAACCAATTAGACACAATTGAGAACAGGAATAAAGAGTGACATTTCCATAGAAACCTGCAACTCCTCGGTCTGCTGTGCCAAAAGTCAAGATCTGAATAAGTCCAAACTTTGGGGGAAAAAAAAAATCAGCCATTTATTTCATGCAGCAAATGGATAAATTTCTCCCCGGAGTGATACATTTTTGATAATGCTGCTGTTAACTATTGCTACTATGAAAAGTGAGTGTATTAGCATTTTTCTGTATTGTTTATCATTATAATTTCTAGAAACAGTTCTGAGGAGCAAAATATAGCAGGATAATGCCAGGTTAATTACAGTATTGCTCAGTGTAGACCCGTGAAGAAATGCCCAGCTGGCTTTCAATAAGCCCTGTAAGAGTAAAACAGGTAAGGCAGAATGATGTGCTAGCACAGCCCAACTGCCTTCAAGAGAGAGATTCATTTAGTGGGAATTTGGGTATCACTGCATGAAATTGCATAATACAAACATACCCTCGGAGTTTCAGTGGCCTAGTTAGGGTAGTTCAGTGATACCAGCAGTTATGCAACCAGACCAGGAAGGCAGGCAGCTCCCCTGGCTCCAGTCCTCCCCAAACATGCAGATGTTCCTTCTTATGAATAACCTGCCCTCGTAGAAGCATGTTAAGCAAAATATGTTATTCGTGCAGGATGGCAGTGGAAATGATGTTGTATTTATCTCACAGAGAAGATTTATTTTCTTGAGCTTTCCATCTTGAAACAGTGAGGCAGATCTAAGGTGCTTGGTGGCTCATGTCTTTTCATGTGCTCAAGCACCTGCATTCCACTGCTCAGCAACTTATTTTTCTGAAAATATACTTCTTTTTTTTTTTTAAATGGCAGCTTTTTTTGTACCTGCAACTTCTACTCCCACAATGTTCACAGTATTCCTTTCAATAAAGCCTTTAAAATACTGGGCATAATGAATTTATCCCATGTATTCCAATTAAAAGTAATGTATGGCTGAATATGTCAATGTATTTTTCCTTTTTTTCCTGGAGTCAAGCAATTATTATGAGATTGACAGTGGTTACTGATTTCTAAAAAGCTTGTCCTTGAAATCACTTCAAGAATCCATTTCTATTACATGAATTTGTCTTAATTAACCTGGAAACTGTCAACCAAAGAGATAAAATTTTCTGCTTACAGCATTTTTTCTCTTCTGTGAAAAAAGTTAGTTAATAATGTTTGGGTTTTGTAGTGTTCAGTATTTTCAGGTTGTCATAGAATCGTAGAAAGGTTAGGGTTGGAAGGGACCTTAAAGAACATCTAGATCCAATCCCCTTGCATGGGCAGGGACACCTCCCACTAGATCAGGTTGCTCAGAGCCCCATCCAACCTGGCCTTGAACACCTCCAGGGATGGGGCTTCATTTGCTAAAGATTTATTTAAGACCTTTAAATTTTTGCCCTGTCTGCATTACTACTCTTACTTTTGGCATTTTAAGCATCTGATTACATGTGGTAGAAACTTTTGTAGTTATGGTTTGATAAAATAATTTTTTTCTACATTTTTTTACTGAGCTTTGAATTCAGCTGCAGTAAAACAGGAATCTCGTGGGTACTGAAAGATATTTTCCACAGTGGGTGACTCCAGGCCCATGTTCAGAGTTCTTTAGGGCATAAGCATGGCCTAATCCTACACATGTTTATAAGCATAAGCACTACTGGGAGAAATCCTTAGCCCACTGAAGTGAATGGGAATTCAGAGAGAAATGTTCTTTAATTCTTTGGGGGGCTTTTGAAAACTAAGGCTAATCTACCCAAGAGAGATGGACATAGACTCACCTTGACAGTGTTTTATAAAATAAATAATGTCATTGTACTAAGTCATAGCATAGAATTTATAGAATGTATAGAGCACATAAAGCATTTACATGACATATGTACAGCTGCAGAGAATGCCTTAATTTTAGAAACTATTTATCTTCTAATATGCAAACTATACTCACAGTAAGAGATACTGGTTCTGGAGCTGGGCCATCCTGCATTGAACAATGAAAGATGTTATTGAATCATCAGCTTATATAAAAAATACCTACAAACAACGACAACAAAAAAACAACACAAAAAGACACAGTCCTGTGAGACAACACTGGGACTTGAATCTTCTCCAGATACAAACACAGTATCATACCAGCCTGGCTATAAAATATCCTGGCCTTTACAGTACTTGCTGGTACACTTCTGCTTGGACTTTCCCTCTTAATAACCAGTGTCCTGGATTTCTGTCAGTCAGCTGCAGAGGTGTGCTTATCCAGACATGCCTAGGAATAAAAGGGCATGAAAAATCTTTGGGATGTGGTCCAAATATCACTTACATTGCCAATATAGTCCAATAGAGAGATAATTCAAGGCTGACTTGAACATCCTTTTCTTACTCTTGGCCTAGGAAAATCATAGGCATCTTACCCCACTTACAAGGCATTTAATTACCTCCTTAGGTTCTGCCTCAAGCATTTAACATCTTACAAGGGGCCATATCATAAGGTGTCATTCAATGAAAGGGTTTCAGTTATTCCCTTTGTCCTTTTTCAGCTGAGCTTTTTCATCTATCAAATTGAAGTATTTTGTTTGCTTTGGATTGTCCTTGAGTCCAGCTGAGTCCAGAACCATGTGGGACTAAAAAAATGGATTCCTAGCCCAATGAGGGTCTCTTATCCCTAAAACTGATGTAGGAAAAAAATAATAACTCTGTTGGGTGGTTGAAGACAGATGCAACTTGTTATGCCTATAGTGTGCATGTACACAGCTGTGCTCAGGCAGCCTGCAGTACACACAAAAACTTTATTTCCCAAACAAAAGCCTGGCCAAGCCACTCCATTGATCCTTTTAGTCCATGGACTGATTTTCTTCCCTCAAGTCAGTGAGGATGCAGGGGGATGTGCCAAGGTCCAACAGGTAGTCTAGTGGCAGCCAGATCATGCATCAAGGCTAAACAGAACCACAGAATCACAGAACTACCAAGGCTGGAAAAGACCTTTAAGATCATCAAGTCCAGCCTATGACCAACACCACCACACCGTCTAGACCATGGCACTAAGTGCCACATCCAACCTTTCCTTGAACACATCCAGGGATGGTGCCTCCACCACTTCCCTGGGAAGTCTATTCCAATGTCTAATCACCCTCTCCGTGAGGAAGTGCTTCCTAATATCCAACCTAAACCTCCCTTGGAGCAGCTTCAGGCTGTGCCCTCTTGTCCTGTCACTAGTTGCCTGGGAGAAGAGCCCAGCCCCCACCTGACTACAACCTCCCTTCAGGTAGTTGAAGAGAGTGATGAAGTCCCCCCTGAGTCTCCTCTTCTCCAGGCTAAACTACCCCAGCACCCTCAGCCTCTCCTTATAAGACTTTCCCTCTAGTCCTTTCACCAGCCTTGTTGCTCTCTTCTGGACCTGCTCCAGCACCTCAACGTCCTTCTTGAAGTGAGGGGCCCAGAACTGTACACAGGACTCGAGGTGAGGCCTCACCAGTGCTGATGAGTACAGGGGGAGAATTTCATCCCTACTCCTGCTGGCCACACTATTCCTGATACAAGCCAGGATGCCATTGGCCTTCCGGGCCACCTGGGCACACTGCTGGCTCATGTTCAACCAGCTGTCCACCAGCACTCCCAGGTCCCTCTCTGCCAGGCTGCTCTCCAGCCACTCTTCCCCCAGCCTGTAGTGCTGCCTGGGGTTATTGTGGCCAAAGTGCAGGACCCTGCACTTGGTCTTGTTGAATTTCATGCCATTGGGTTAAAAGGTGGTTGGGACAGTTCTAGAAATCCAGAGCTAGTGCTTATCCTTTCTTCCAGGACCCTTGCATCTGTTTTAGCAGAATGACTTGACGAGACACCATGTTCTACAATCACGCCTTTATTTTTTATGTAGGTTACATGATTTGAATGCTAGATCTTTAGGACAATGGGTTAATGGTTTGCAAACTGCTGTTGCAATTGTTCTGTCCTTCTGAGGGATGTATGTAACTAGCTGCAATTATTTTGTAAGTTATATGTAAAACTAAGCATAAGAGAGAAATCATGAGACATGGGGAAAAAGCAAGGGTGGATTTCTGTGTTCATTCAGCCAATCAGCTTTTTAAGAAAATATCTTTAATACGTGAGAAACATACAGTTTGTTAGTTTTCCCCACAGATTACTCAGAGCACATGGACTTTAATCTGATTTGACAGCCTTGTGATATTTTCTGCCATTTTTGTTCTTAGCAAAGTGCTCTAAAAATGCATCCATAATTTATTTATGGGACTTTCTTTAACCCTTAAGTAACTAGAATTTACACCATACCTTTCATCCTTGAACTGTCAGTGCTGATTGCAGAAAGTGCCATCAGACACCTCTGAGGTTAAACAGCTGAGCAACACTCTTTCTTTACAAAACAATAAACAGTAAAGAAGCCATTGTTTGCTTGTCAGAATGGTGAAGAAGAAACATCAGAACCCTCTACCATATTACATCTCCACAGAAAAATTCACTAGCACCATGAAGACACACAGCTATTAATAATTTTGTGAGATCCTTTAATTTCCAACAGAGGAAAATCCCAGGCCAATTTATTTTTATCTGTACCAAGAGCTATTTTTTGCTACTAAAAACATACTGAACTCCTTTTAACATGAATATACCATTACAAATTCTATACAAAAAAGCTCTTCGTAATGGGCACACTTCATGTTTCTTGTAAATCTCTTAACTCTCCTTGTACTGTATGCCTCTCACTGTATTTGGATTTGTTGCAATTATTTAATATCAAGTAAAGCTTCCATTTCTGTGATGCCAGAAGTAGCTATTTGGTGGAAGAAGTTGTACTAAACTAGCTGGACCAAATAACTCTAAATTCTATGCATTTATTCTGCATTTGACCTCACCATCTTTTGTGAAATGGTAGAGGATAATTTCATAGAATCATAGAATCATAGAATTGTTCAGGTTGGAAAAGACCTTTAAGACCATCGAGTCCAACCTTATCCTAACCCTATCACCCTATTTCTGATGACCCACCACTAAACCATGTCCCCAGGCACCACATTCAGATGACTTTTAAACACATTCAGGGATGGTGAATCAACCACCTCCCTGGGGAGCCTGTTCCAGTGCCTCACAACCCTTTCTGTAAAGAAGTTTTTTCTGATATCCAACCTAAATCTCCCCTGACACAACTTGAGCCCATTTCCTCTTGTCCTGTCATCAGTCACCAGTGAGAAGAGACCAACCCCACTCTCACTACAACCTCCTTTCAGGTATTTGTAAAGAATGATAAGGTCTCCCCTCAGCCTCCTCTTCCCCAGGCTGGGAAATACTAGCAGATTAGCCTGGCGTCCTGCACTCCTGGTTGTTCCTACATTCCCACCCCAAAGTTGGGTGAAGTCCTAATGCTAACTTGCATTTTATGGACTCACAGAACACATGAGGCTTGAAGGGATCTTTGTAAATCATCTATTCCAACCTCCTCCTTAAAGTAGAGCCAGTTATATCAGGTTACTCAGGACTTTGTCTGGATGAATTGTGAATATCTCCACAGCTGGAGATCCCACAGCTTCCCTGGACACTCTTCTAGTGTTTGACTGCCCTTACTCTGAGTATTTTTTCCTACCATCTAATCAGAATTTCCCCTGTTGCAACATGTGTTCCTTGCTTCCTGTCCCCTTGCTGTGCACCCCCAAGAGGAATCTCACCCTCTCTTTCTTGGAATTCTGGGAAACATGTCCTTATAACCATACAGACATGTCTGGGGTTGTTCATAGCTCTGGACATTCTCATGGATGGTTGATAATCACTGATCAAGCCTGCAGGTGAGGAGATGGCTGTGTCACCTTGGCAATATAGTCTGGTTTGCAGTGTCTTTCACATAAGTGAGGATAGCCTAGGGCTGCATTCCCACCCTGTGCCAACTGATGATAGTTCCCATCAGAAGGTGAAGAGCCCTGTTAAGACAGCCCGCTTAAAACCTCTCATATGTTGTGCAAATATAGGTGCTGCAACAGTGATCCTGCATGATTTGGGAAATCTCCCTCCTCTCTACAGAAGAGATGTTCTCAGCAGACATTCCCAGCAGTCAGGTCAAGTTATAGATCAAGGGTTCTGCAGACTATGCAGTTTTAAATTTATATATGACAGCAAAGAATTTGGACCCAGAAATATATCTACTCCCATTTAAGCAAAACACTTGACACACCTGTTACATTGTGAAATCATGGTTGGTGGGCAATAGAACATCCAACTCAATAAAAGAAGTACTTCTGGAAACAACAATTCTGGAAACCATATAGTGGGGAGTAGACAGCATGGATTTGTGAAGGGGAAATCACACCTGAACAACCTGATAGCCCTTTATGCTGAAAAGACTAGTGCAGTGGATTGAAAACTGAGTGGCTGACCTGTTGGGCTCCATGGGATATGATCAGTGGCATGAACTTCAGCTGGAAGCCAGCTGCTGGTTATGTGCCCCAGGAGTTGATTCTGGGACCAATATGGTTTTACATCCCCATGAATGACCTTGAAACTGGGCCAGAGTACACACTCAGCAAGTTTGCAGATGATACAAAGCAAAGGAGTGCCTGAGGCACGAGGCAGTTGTGCTGCCATTGAGAGACACCTGGGTGAGCTGAAGAAATGGGCTGACAGGAACCTCATGAAGATCAACAAAGGTTACTGCCAAGTCCAGCCCCTGGGAAGGAACAAGCCAACACATGAACACAGGCTGGGGACCAATCAGCTGGAAAACAGCTTTGCAGAAAAGGACCTGAGAGTCATTCTTGGTGGGCAAGTTGAAGAAGAATCAGCAGTGTGCCCTTGCCACAAAGAAGCCAAACAGCATCCTGGGCTGCACTAAGAAAAGCATTACCAGCCAGTCAAGGGATGTCATCCTTTCCCTCTACACAGCACTGGGGAGGCATATCTGGAGTGCTGGGTCCAGTGCAGGGCTCCCCAGTACAACAGAGACATGGACATACTGGAGTGTGTCCAGTTCAGGACCACAAAGGCGATGAAGGTTTTGGAGAATCTGTCATGCAATGGGAGGCTCCTAGAGCTGAGGTTGTTTACCCTGTGGAGGAAAAGGCTCAGAGAGCATCATATCTTTATTGACGACCTGGATGTGGGGATTGAGTCCACCCTCAGTAAATTTGCAGATGACACCAAGCTGGGGGGGAGTGTTGATCTGCTGGGGGGTAGGAAGAAGATGCAGGAAGTCCTGGACAGGCTGGCTGGATGGGCTGAGGCCAACGGCATGAAATTCAACAAGACCAAGTGCAGGGTCCTGCACTTTGGCCACAATAACCCCAGGCAGCACTACAGGCTGGGGGAAGAGTGGCTGGAGAGCAGCCTGGAAGAGAGGGACCTGGCAGTACTGGTTGACAACCAGTTGAACATGAGCCAGCAGTGTGCCCAGGTGGCCTGAAAGGCCAATGGCATCCTGGCTTGTATCAGGAATAGTGTGGCCAGCAACATAATAATTATTTTTTTGTTGGAAGGGTGGTCAAATACTGGAGTGGGCTGCCTAGAGAGGCTGAAGAGTGTCCATACTTGGAGATACTCAAAACCTGACTAGACCCAGCTTTGAGCAACCTTCACTAGATGACTCAGCTCTGAGCAAGGGAGTTGAACTAGATGAGCTTCAGATGAGCTTCAATATCAGCCATTCAGTGGGAATTTCCCTCAATTTTGGGATAACATTTTGTTTCTACTGTCTTTTTTAACTTAGATGGCCTTTCCATGCTTTGGAGAATTAGTACCTTTCTAACACAGTGTCTTAGCACACCTCTGCTTGAAAATATTTCTCAGAATCTTGTAGAAGTGAATCTTCTTATTCAATTTATTTTTAATCTACAGCATACTTGTGCAGCTGTGTGATGCTAACCTACACTGTAACACACTGCAAGATGTGCACAGCAAATGAGAATATAATCTTTAAACTAGGATTACTTTTCATAGGCTTACTTGACTAGTGCATACCTGCTATCTAGTAGTGGTTACTAGTTTGCTAGATTACCTCAAGCCAAAACAGGAAGATGGTTCCTTTGATCTTAAGTTATTATCCTGATTTTGTAATAGATCTTGATCAACCCTAAGCTATAGAGGGAATTACCATCTTGGTACTCTGTCAGTTACAGAACTACGTCAGTGAGCAAAAAATTCATTATTTCTTCAGCACACTGTCCTCACCCCTGATGATTTGTCACCTCTCTGTTGATTCTTCCTATGAGGACTTGTTCAAAGATTTAAAGGGTTATATGGAGCTCTCCCCACCTCTGCCTCTGTCTCCCTCTCTTCTGACTAAGAAGCAGGATTAGCATAGAGGCAGGACCTTTGGGAGACCCTCATGCAAGTATAGGTATTTGCACAGACAAATACAACCTCAGGGCCAGGCTGTCCATAAACAAGTGAGCTCCTTTCCAGAAGCTCTGTAGATAGAGTAGCACAAGACAGTGTTCAAGTTCACAAAGCCCCTAACAATCTCATGGTGGGCACTGTTATGCAAGTCTGTAGGTGACACTTCAACCTGCCCATGTCTGATGTGCAAGATGCACCCCAAAGACAATACTCCTGCCCAGCTGCTCAGTCCAACTTCTGTAGTTAAGGCAGCCTCAGGTCTTCAGCAGCAGCCACAGCTGTTTTGGAGGATTGGAAGGAGGAACCAGGAATTCCCCATCACAGCCCTGGTGCCAACTCCTACATAGCCCTGGGCAAGTCATTTAACTTCTCTGACTCAATTTCCCCATCTGCTAAATGGGGATAATAGCAGAGGAGTATTGTAAGGATTAATTAATTAGCTAATGTTTGTAAAGTGCTTTGAAGATCAAAAGCACAAAGTACTATTGTTGTTATCAAGGGTGTTGAATTAACTTTCCTCATTTTGGCACATAAAACCCCAGCACTTGGACCATTGCCCCAGGGCATGTGCTGGCAGTAAGAACATGGTGATGATCATCTATTCATGAGCAGAGGTATCAAAGCAATCTTGGAGGTGGTGGTAGTCACTAAAGCCCCAGATATTTTCTCCCCATGAGGAGGCAGTGCAGCAGCTGGAGAGTGACTTCTCCAGATGTTCAGTGGGTCGGGGTAAGCATCAGCAAGTGCTTCTCACTGCTCCTCCTGCTTGAGTAAATACACCCAGGACAAGTTAGGACTTTTCCCACAGTCCATCAGGTTTTCTGGACTCTCCAGTCCTTCCACACATCTCTGATCCTTCCTTCAGCCTATTCCTAAGTGTCCAGTTTGTGGGCCAGACTCTGTCCTTCAGCTCCGCTTCCTTTGAGCTGGTTGGCATCTCACAGAAGTGGGAGCACATCCTTTCCCTGGTATTAGTGTGAGAGATCTGTACATACCATAATATAGGTTCTGCTACACATGTACACATACACACACTCTCAGTCTGCCAAAATAGTGGATGCATCACCAGGTGCATCCTAGACCACCATGGCTCACAGGCTGCCCTGTGCAAGGCTCTGACTGAGGATGATACATCGGCTTTTCCACTGATGGACTTGTGCACCTGCTAGTGCAGGATCTGGTCCCTGGTGTTTGAGATCAGGTACCTGGATGCAGAAAGTGTAGTGCCAGAGCTAGCTGAACTGGGGGAGCTGCTGCTCTTGAAGAGGAAAATTACTATTTCTTAGTCTTTGAGAAGCTTGGCCTTCTGCTGTCATCTTTGTGAAGCCCCCAGAATTGATTAAGGAAATACAAAGACTGTGATAATTACCAAAGTGAACAGAAGGCAGATGTTAATTGATAATGGAGAACCATTCTCAAAATCTCATTTTAACTTGTTCATCCACAGAACAAGTTCAGTTATTATTAACAGCTAAGGACTGTGAGCTCCAAAAATAATTAATTTCCCAGAAAACAATGACTTAAATGACTGCAGTGACATTTTAATACCACTTTTTATTACTGCTGAAGAAATCATTCACACCAAAACATAAGGCTTACCCTCCCCCAGCCACTATGAAGACAGCAGTTATAAAATGCAATACATAAGATTTTTCTTACATGCTGCTAGGGAAGAAATGAACTATTACTGATAATGCAACGGAGTGAAAACTCCTACATATGGCCTTGCCTGCATTTGTTCTCTAATGCACTTTATTTTAGTCCTTTTCCATGAACTTTATTGAGGCACTATTTTAAAAGTGAGATATTTGAAAAAAATGCCATGCTGCTTCTCAGTATAGATGAAAAACAAAGGAGTTCAAGGAAGAGGGAAAGGTGCTGAGTTCATCAAAGCATAAATTCAGTTTGTAATGTTCTTTATACTAACTGTGCCCAGTCTGTCTGGCATGAAATATATGGTTTTGAAGTTTCTAAAACATATCTAAACTTCTGCGATCAGGGCTATAAAATTGTGATACTAAAACAAATACCTGCATTGAGAGTTTTGCACCCTTTAATGTTTGCAAAGGGTATATCATAAAAGTAAGAGGCTGGAGGACTGTTATGAGATTGAATTGCAACCAGATTATATTTTGATAAAGGTATTGTAATACAAGCTTTACCTTTAATTTTTTGTTTTTACTCACTCATAAAAAGGAATAAAATTCTGCTCAATCTGTCTACTAAACACATGCTGAAATAGCTTCAAAATGCTGTTTCTCCATTTGACAAATGCTGTGAATCATCACTGTTTACAGAGGGAGTAATTTTTGAGTACAGCTGTGGTACTTACTTCCAGGAGACTCTCTTTTACATACAGATGTGGAGCACTTAATAATGAAAGTTACCTCAGCTCAGCAACCTGGTAGTTTTTCCCCAGGCTTATAGGGGTGGTTAGGTACTTCGTCCTCTATGTTCCCTAAAATAAGTGGTCCTGAAACAAAATACATGCCTCCTAGGAATGTTTGTATGCATTTCTTACAGGAAGAGTAAGATATAGAGCATCTGACATGATGAGAAATTGTAGTAGGAAATGCTGATTCACAAGGTGATCATAAGAGAGTGAGCTGCACCACAGCAGCTCCATCAAACTCTGGACCAGTATCTTCTGGTGTATTTGTAAATCCTGGGCAAGAGGAGCCAGCTCCTTGCATTTTAGGAACATAATGATACATTACTGGGGAAACAGGGAACATGAACTGGAACATATGCTGCTCTAAATCCAAATGTTGATCAGTTAACTATTATTTCCATGATGTGCAGGGGGTTTTGTGAACCATCTGCACTGGGGTGATGTTCATCAATCACAAAAGATAAATGTAGGCAAGCAGCAAGAGTTAGGTTTTTTGCCCTTTTCCTTGCTGAAGAGTTACCATGATTCATCTTCTCTTCTATTTTCCTAAGTAAACCCACTGGAGGCTGTGTGTGTGAATGCACCTATTGAAGCACCTGCACATTGCTCAGAAAGGTACATACAGTCTGTAGCCCAAAGACTTCAGCATGACATAGAGTCATAAAAAAAAAAATCATGGTAAGGACTTCTGTCAAAACAGAGACAAACTGTGGGAGGATGTAACTTTAGTCGGAATAGGGCAGATGGGCAGGGATCAGGACACATAGCAGATGGGCACCTAGAAGTGGGATGGGTGTGTTTTATTAATAATAATTCTTTCTTTGCACTGTGGTAGGACCAGAAAGCCTGTATTTGGTTAGCAACCCCTGGTGCTGAGTTCTGTATGAACATATAAGTAGGCAGACTCCCTGTCCCAAAGATCATGCCATCTAATTACAGTCAATATTTCTGCCGTCCCTGAGGGTTCAGGATTCCAGAGTTCAGGCCCCCAAAACCTTGAGATTGGCACAAAAATAATGAAATTGAAAAAAAATAATACTGCAACTGGAGTTATTTTTATTTGCCTTCTGGTATCTAAGCCTTTTCAATACACTCACGTCATGTTTTCTCCACAGCCCTAAGGACTACAAATGTAGGTCTTGCCTACATGGGATACTTTTTTGCCATAACCTAATGTGAATTTAAAAAGATATTGTTATATCAGTATAACCCTTTCTTCCAGCTGGCCACTCACACTGGCACCTAGCTGATGTAGTTTAGGCAAAGTTATAATTTAACTCACTTTCAAAATGCAGCCCACACACTGCCCTGTAACAGAGTCATTATCCCAGGACATTATCCCAAGCCTATTGGCATGAAATACAGCTGTGAGGATCTTTTGGCAAAACAAGGTGCTAGTTAAACATCCTCCAAAACCCCCACATGCCATGAAAAACACATGACTCCAGGAGCTGAAGCCCCTGGAGAGAAATCTCAGATGTTGGCAGTGCTGCTGCTGAAGGCAGAAAATAAGTAGGAAGGAGGACAATGTGAACTGCCATAAAATCCAGCTAGGACAGAAGCCAAACTGTTCTGGGTCACTCACACTTAGCCTATTTATAATTTTAGTACAATACAGACCATGAACAATATTAAAATAAATAGCATGAGCCTTAATGACCTCCTTGTCTCTGTCATGCAAAGAATTATCTAATTCTCTTCCTCCTGACAACCTCACATTTAATTGCTTTTACACCCTTCCAAGTACCCTGCCTTTAACTACATGGATGTCTAGCACAGTGGTATCCAACATTTATTTTTTTTACACTTTCTGCTCAACTCTGTGTTACTACACTTAATTCGAGCAATGCATAGAATTGGAATTATCCTTAACTGGCAAAAAGAAATATTGATAGGAGCTGACAAAGTCTTTACAGCTGTACATTTCTTGTTGAGCTCTAAATCAAAAGAATTTCTAATTAATCAGATTTATACTTTACACTTGGCTTGAAGGCCATGAATGTGCTTTCTCTTTGTGACATCCTATTCTTCACTCACAACTGTATATAGAAGCTGGCTGTTTTTCTGGTCCATCCTTCTAATCCTGAGCCAGTATAACCCAGTTCATTCCAGTGGGATTAACCTAGAGGCAGAGCATGGAAAAGCCAGTGCAGTATATTTCAGAGATAAATTTTAAGGCTCTGAGTGTGACCAAGAGAACCCTGAAGATCTGCTGCTATTAATGTAACACAAATAACCCACCTTGCTTTGTTGCCTTGTACTGTCATTTACCTCCACATGTGGATACCATGATCCCTTGTTCTTTTCACTCTCTGTTAAGCTGTTGTAGACATATAGTTTTGTTTGTTTTTTTTCTGAGCATAAGTTTGCCCACACATTATGTCCTTCTGATCCCAATGTAGCTGCATTGCTTTTTAGGAATTTACAGCCACTAACAGTGATCCTAGCCCTATGAAGGTAATATACACTGTAAGACTGACTAGAAACCAGCAATGGTTTGGAAAAGGCCCAAGATCATTTTCTAATAGGCCAGATACTATTAGATAGATGGAGTAAAAAGTAGCTATTTTAAGTTATGTTTTCATTTACGTTACTTGTCTAAATGTCATTCAGACCTTGTGGCACTAACTGAATCAGGCCAGAAATCTTGCAAAAGTCTCTAATATTTCTTTTGATGGCAAATACAGCCAATGGAAGCCTGAGGTTTTTTAGATTTTGCATTCAGGCATGGGTCTTTCCATAACACAACATCAGGAGAAGATAGACTGGAGGTCAAAATCCTCAGGTGCCCTCAGCTTGTAGCAGAAATTTGATCTACATGTTGCTGCATATGAGAATTTCTCCCTTTGGTCATCTGCTTGTCTCCTTTCTCCTTTCTGGTTTTCTGTGGGGTTTTTTTTGTTTGTTTGTTTTGCTTTTTATTTATCTAAACTCTTCTGTTTTCTGATGGATAAGTGTGCTTCTTACAAATGCTATAAAGCTGATGTTCACATAAGAAGAATATTTGAAATAATGTATAAAGAATTGGTGCTTATGTTAAGAAGTATGTTAAGAAATGCTAAAGCCCCCTATGTTAAAGTGTGGTACCTATTTATTATCTGTCATCCAGAGATGACAGGTGAGCACATGGATCCCAGCCAGCCCTTGTGAGTGACCTAACACTCTCTATCAATGCCTATCCTGCAATATTACTCCCACGTAGTGAGAATTTAGTAATACTATATTAACACTTGTACTGATGTGCCTCTAGCAGAGTTTAGTGCTGGGAATGAACCAGGGCTGCACTTGGAAACACTGTCAGCCTTTAATATTGCTGGATGTAAACTTGATAAGAAAGTTTAAAAGCTGGAACTTAGTTACCATTTTTTCCCAGGAGTTAAGCTGCAGAATGGCTTAAGTTTGCTCATGATTAGGCTGGGCATGGGAAGATGTAAAAAAGCAAAAACATTAATTGTATGCTCGTAAGAAATTTACTTTGATTTAGTATTATGGTTCTGCAGCAGATCAATTTGATGTGACAGAATTTCACTATTGGAAACTGCAGATGTTGTAACCTCTGGAAACAAAAAAAGAATGGCAAAGCCCAGGCAAATTAATAGAAACTTTCAGTGAGGATTAAGTTTTTCACGGTGGCTCAACAGAAAAAGAGGTGGTTTAAAAGAATAAAAGAAATTTGAAAATGAACATCTGTCAAAAGTCAGTCTGCATTCCACGAGAAGCAAGACAGGGTGCTCCTGGTGGGCTCCCTGCCTGAGAACTTGGATGATCTAATAATTTGATTTCTACAATAAGATGTCTTCAGTAACTGAATAACTAGATATAAAACTACTTGTAGTGATTCCTTTGGCCCCACAGCAGGTATAAAGCTCTGTTTGCAAAGAATAATAATAATAATTCTATCTTGCTTGGTTATGAACCTCAACATTAGGAACCAGTGCAACTAGTTCCATATTGTTCTGAATTTTTTAACTTACTGAAGATGCTTTGGAGCTCTTCATCTCCCTCAGAGAAGTCACATGGAGGACGCATCTGAATTTGAGTAAGCACTGAGGCTCTAAAAATTGGTCTTTAAGCATTTGGGGTCTTTGTGGTGGTGGGTTTTTTTCCAGATCAGTGAAATTTTGCTAACCCTTACTTTTCCTAGGGTCCCTATACAAACAAAAGAGAATTCCAGCTCATTTACTTAAGACTAAGCAACCGTTCTGGCTAACAGCATTAAACCCCACAACTTTCTTCAGGAGGGTGCAGCAAGGGAGTGATGTGGATACATCCTATCTGACCACTTGTGCATCTCAGGTGAGTCCATTTACCTCCAGCAGGAATAGCTGCCACTGCAAGGGACAGCAAAGCTGGATCACACACACTGAGAGTGGCAGCAGGACACCCGAGGCTCTGCACTGGACCCTGCATTCAAGGCTTGCACATTCTCTTCACTGTTCTATAAAGATTTTTTCTGTTTGTTACTGCAGAGATAAAGGAAATTAAGTGAGCACATATGTTATTATCAAACAGACAAAAAGGCCAGACTAAACCTCTTAATGTATCAGAATATGATTTCAGCATCAGAATCTCTTAACTCATCCTTTATCTGAATTACTCTTTCAGGAAGACAGGGGGGTCATTAACTCAAATAATCATCATTACATGCTTCAAATATTCTCATGCCTGCCTGCTTTGTGCACCTGAAGAGAACACTTCAGTATGAGATTGGTATCAAGATTTCCCGTAAGATCTCAAACTTCTGTGGAAAAACAGGGCAGCGGCTGTGGGACTTAATGAGAGACACTAAATGCATTCTGCACTTGGAGAAGGGGAGTCTGAGAGGATGTGCACATTGCCAAATAATTCCACTTGCTATTCAAACACTAGGAAAAAAATGGGCTTAGTGTTTGGAGAAAGGGGCTGAAAAATATGAAAGCAAAATTGAGCAGACAGAACAAAACACAGGCTAGTTTACTCATAACAGTGATGTAAATCAGCTTTTAGAATAATGTTGGGAAGAAAAAAAACCAACAGCACAAAAACCCTAGTGCCAAATGAGCTGTGCTGTAGAACAGAAAGGAGCAGTTGAATGCTACATGTAGCTCTCAAGATCTGTGGGGGATTTCTTCATATTTATATAATTTATTGTGCTGTACGTGACCAGACACAAGTGAAAAGAAAGACTCAACAAAGGACACTGCACCGTGGTTGATGGGCAGGAAGAAAGTCCAGCAGGGCTGCACAGTGGCACAGCATCAGCTCTGTCTGTGCCCTGAAATGCAAATGTGCGTCGTTGTTGTTGGCTGCAGAGGCAAGACTGAAATTGGAGGAAGCAGATGCTGTAATCTGATGATGATGTTGTTCTTGCTGAGTCTGAAGAATCACTTCAAGAGCTAGTAATGAGAGTCGCTGAAGCTAGTGTTGATTACAGACTACATCAGAATGTAAAAAGATAAAGGTGATGACACTTCTGAAATGGCGTATTGCAGCCACAATATAAAGAAAGAGGTTGAGCAGTGAAGGAAATCCTGTTTCTAACAAACAGTGGATAAAAATGGAGAGTCCCAGTTCTTAGAAGAAGGCCCCTCATTCCATATGCATGCATATGAACATCTGACTAATAAGGATCTCCAATGGAGAATGTGAATGCAAGACCAAGTGAATCTCTGCACTTATTTCCTCTGCTCTAGGAAGGGAGAATATAAATGCAAGAGAAACAAAGCAGGCAGATGAGAAAAAATGAGCGTTTGTAATCTCAGGGTCCCTTCAAATGCCATCAGAGTGGACTTTGGGATAAAGAATAATTTGAAATACTTTTAAAGTATTAAATAACTTAAAATACTTTTAAATAATGCATAATACTTTTGAAACACTTTTTTCACAAGGAAGCAGAAAGAAGAAATGCAAGATGAAAGCAAAGGAAAGGCCACTCGGTGGGTTGACACAGCTACACGTCAGCAGATTTAAGATGAACTGGGATCCTAGATAGAGGCTGAGGCTGTTTCTAATAAGGTTATTGTGCAAGTTTTATAACCAGAAAACCCCCCACCTCAGGGACACATGAATTTGACAAAGAGATCCAGCTTTAACAAAAATATACCAAGGATCAAATGGAAAATTCCTGCAACGAATCTGGTTTTTCTAGGGACCTAAAATACTGCTAATGTCCCTGATGTCTCCAGTCTTTTCCCTGTAGCACAGACATGCACAATTTATGTTCTTTGCTATAGGATAAACAGGAGGTTGTTGCAGGCAAAAAAAAGGCTGTGGCCTATTGCAAGGTAGAGAGGGAAGAGTAGGGGTATGTATAAAGTAAAACAGTAAAAGCCAAGCAAAGGATTATGGGGAGCATTGAATTGAAAAGGACTCCTGAAGAAGCAGTCACAAGGCATCAGAAGGCCCCAGTGCCACAGCCAGCTACTGGGGTAGGTAAAAATTTCGACCTGCAGTCTAACCTCAATGGTTCTCCCCCTCTCATCTTTGTTATTTTGTCACTTGGATTATTGTTCCCATTTAGGGCTGTACGTGGGTGCTATTTCCAGCATGAGTCAGTTCTCAGCTTCTTTAGCTGTGAAATATTAAGTCTCCTCACTGTAATATTTTATCATATTGCATATTGGCCAATAGCCACATAATTTCCAGTTCATAAATGCACCACCATCAATCAGACATGACTGCTGAGGAGGTGAAAGAGCTTTTGCAAAATTAAAGGGATTCCTAAGTCCTTGCACTACAAGTGACTTCTGTTTCTACCTGACCACTCATGAAACGAAGGCTTCTTCACAGTCATCTACCCCAAGACAACTGAAAATGGTCACAAAAGATCTAATTTGTATTTTGCAACCAGATGAAACTGGAAAAGCTCTAGAGCATGTGTTCCAGAAGAGCTTGTGTCCCTTTAAATGTCACTCCTGTGTCACAGTACTTCTGACACAGTATATCATGTGTGGTGTGCTTTCAGAGAGCAGGCAGCCTCTGAGCCAAGCACACAGCAGATGTTGAAGAGACCAGGTGGCCATAAGAAATGGGTAATTTTAGATCTCTCCAAATAGTTCAGCAGCCAGGCTTCTTCACTGCTTGTGCATCTCCAGTCCAAATCTCTGACAGCAAAGATAGCAACTTTGATTTCCCAATGAGCATCATCAAACACATTTAATTGTCTCTTGATCCTTAGGATTTATCCACTTGGGTTTGTAACAGAAGGATGGGTGAGGGACTAGCAGGGAGGGTAATAACAGCACAAGTACCTCTTAGCTAGATACTTGTCAGGCTAAATACAGCCACAATTGCCACCCTGCCTCTGCTGTTCCAGTGAAGATGATTTAGTTAACTCTGCCAACTTCCCACTCCCCATCCTCTCCAGTACAAGTAATTTCGATACTGCTTCTACTCCCACCTCCCTGCAGCTCAGTAGTTTCTTATTCTCTGCTCTGATAGAGCTCAGGGCAAGCTACTGCTCTTAAAGGTGAAGATCTGGCCATTTTGCTCCCACCATGTTGTTATAACAGTGGTGGTTACCCATACTAGATTGGTTGCACAACACCTTTAGTACAAATGGAGTTCAGCTCAGGTAACTGCAGCCATCTAAAAGTCAAGTGTTTGCTCTAAGCAAGCGGTCAAAGCTCCCTCTGTAGTTCACAGAAAGACAATGATGCTCTTCTAAATTTTCACCCCATCTGTTCCAGATGCCTATTTTAGGAGAGGAAAAATGTATTTCTCTCCCCTCCATTGACTATAGTGGGAGCCTAAATGATAAACATGGATTCAAAGCCTGATTTTCAAAAGCACAATATGATAAATCCCACTGCATCCTATCAACTATAACACTAGTTTCCATGCTACACTCCCTTGTCAGTTGTCAAAGTAAAGCATGTGCTGAAATTATCTCATATGTAGCTCCTTCTGGTGAGAAGTTCATTGATGATCAGAGCCAAACATGAACCACCAGTTTTGTACTGTAGGTAATGGTCTTTGGTTGCTGGCACCAATTTCCTCACCAGGTGTTCAGCAAACAAGGAAGCAAGTCCTTTTATAGAAGGTTTCCCTGCTTCCTTACTCAATGACGGTATGTCAGGGCAGAAGTAAAAACTTCAGGAAGTTGGGCAAGTTGCTGGTTCTGCAAAGCTCAAGAATTCTGAGCTGTACATTACGTTGATTTAAGGATCTTCCAGCAGTCAAAGTTCCCTGGATTTTCGAGAAATAGATGGTGCTGCATGAAGGTCTGGCTACATATGTGCTACCAAAAGCAGAATTCCTTTTCATCTATAATTTCAGCAGATTTAAGTTGTTCATGTCCCTACCCAACTCTGTAGTTATAGAAGTATCACTACTTTTTCTTGTATCCCGGAGCCAAAGAGTTCGTTTTGGGTAATAAATCCTACATAACAGTAGCATAATTCAAGGAAGCAGTAACTGCAGTGATATAGAAAAGGTACCATTTTTCTCAGTCATGATTTAGGTCACAGCTTCATCAGATTGGTTATTGCTATAGCAACCACAGCTTTTGCTTTTGTACAGAGACTTCTAACAGTATTCTACAAGGTAAAAGAAACATTCTAAAATGCAGGAGATAACCAAAGACATAAAGGCACACAGTCCATCAAGGTAAAAAAACAAAAACAGTCTGCTCTTTCCCTGAAGACTGAGCTAACATCTCATTACAAAAGAGAAAGAATGGAAATAAGGAAAATAAATATAACAAGTGTTTCACGGACCCTGGTAGAACAGAAACCATGGTAAGGCTATTAGAGCTCAGAACACAAAGAACTCTTTCCTCTGGTACAGAAGGTCACAGATTTAGCTCCTGTGAAGGGAAAATCCAAGCATACTTCATTTACTGAGCTACTACACTAGAATAAGCACCTTTAATTATTTTAGTCTCTCTCTCTCTGCTTTCCAGACAATGACAAAGCCTCATGAAGTCAGGGGTTTTATTTATTACCTAGCTCCTGTGGGACACTTTATTTAACCAGCCTTGTGAACACAATTATTTCCTTAAGAAACTTTATCACTGACTGCAAATTCTGTCCTATTAATTTAAAGAAATACAAAAATTAACTTTATGTCCCTTTTGCCACAAACATGCAACAGACCACTAAAAATATACCAATATGACTTGTTAAATGTAGTTTAAATTGGCTGATTTAAATCGGGTGATTTAAATTGGTAAACCCTTGCCTGTAACAAAAAAGTTTTTGAGTTGCCTTTTAGTTGGGCTAAAATATGAAAAATGAGACATGACTCATTAATGCCGAATACTCAGCACTGACATAGGAGAGCACTTTCCATCTCCAAAGTGCTTCTCAATATTAACTAATTAAATTTAACCCATTCCTAGAAGAGGGACATTGTGAATGTTTTATTGATCAAGTAAATGAGGGTAAAGGTTTGAATGGTTCAACCCTCAAAGTCAGGTAAATCCAGTGAGAGCCAAGTCTCTGCACTGCCTTGCAAGATGTTCTCAGTATCTCAGGTTCATCCCTTCCCAAGGTGGTAACCAGTAATAGACCCTAAGAACTCCCCTGGACACTTAAATATCAGAACCACACAAGTTTGTTAAAAATTGCCACCAAAAGGTTTTGTTTTGCAGACAAGGAAAGCCCAGTTCAGTAAAGAAATCCGAGTACTCTGTTAGGTCAATATTTATCCCAAAAAGCTGAGGACTTGGCTCTTGGCATAGTCTTGTCTGTGGCATTAAGACCCTAACAAAGGACAGAAAGCAGATTGCTTAGCCATGAATATCGATGGATGAGTCTTACTGTAGTCATTTTATATAAAAAAATATATTTCTTCAAACACAGACTGAAGTTTGGGCTGAAATAATTGTTCTTCATTATGCCATCATATATAGGCACACTTTCCTTCTTTTGGCCAGATGACATTTGTTCAGATTTCATAATATTTACTTACTTGTGTTGCCTTTTTTTTGGCAGTATTTGCTGAACTATATAACTTTCTTTTTATCTGTGGAAGTAACTGTATGTATTGTTGCAAATTGGAAGATAATCTGAATGTACCCACAGCTCTAAAATCTGCCAGCTATAACATCAACTAGATCAAAATTCAAATAATTATATTAAAATGTTTAAGTATTTTTCCAGTACAATAATTCTAAAGAAGTCCCCCAGGACTGTCTCAAATTGTTTTTTAAAACTATGGCAAGCTTAAATTTGCATTACACTCAGAAACTAGACTGTTTGCTTAATTTAATACAATGTTGTCTGTCAGCCCATTTGTGCTGCATCCAGTGTAATTACCTGCCTTCCTGACACAGATGCATCAACATATATTTTCAGTCTACATACCAGTCTCTGACTCCAGTGGTCAGACATCACTCTGGTTCCACAGATTTAGACTGTTGTGAGAACTTCCATGAAACACAATTTCCATTTCATTAAAGGCAGTACAAACATTCCAGTCTCTATGGCTACATCCATCCTAGTACATAAAACAGGCCAGGGCCCATTCTTTGTCCTGATGGCGAAGTCAAGGCACAGCTTGTAACTGTGTGGCTCCATCCTCCTCTCTCCATCCTGCCTACTAGGAATGGTTCCTGGCCAATGCTGTTGCCTGCATTGTGTCTTGGCATCATCTGGGAGCCTGATGGCATGGGGCAAAAATGTGCCAGGGAAGTTGCTAATAATTAAATTACATGGACCACAGCAGGAAAGTCCTTGAATCCCTACGCTGCTCCTCTGTACAAGTGTAGACATGGGCTATGGCTGCATCGTAGCAAATAAAACAAACTGGAGTTCAGACTGACTCTTATCCCCACAGCAAAACCCTCCAGGTTCACCAGAAAGGTCCTAACCATACTAATCCCCAGTTGTGCCCAGAAATCATATATCAGTGTGAACAGTCAGTGCCTGGCCTTCACTGGCCATGTTCAGTTTACATCCAGAGATGCAGCCTGTCATTTTTATCCCAAAAGTCAACACGTGAGATTTCAAAACAATGCAAATTTTGTCATGAGTTTAAGCCAGACTGAATGCACTTCAAGCAATAAACACATGTATGTTGCCAAAGTTGTATTTAGGCTCCTTCAACAACAGTTGAAGAGGGATTACAGACAGGATGTCACATTTTGGCTTGAGGAGTGTATATCATTCTCAAAGAGACAACAGGCTTCCAAAATTCAATAGCAGCTGGGAGAAGGTGCTAGGATAGCTTGGCTCAGAAAAAAAAAAAAAAAAAAAAATTGTATGGAAAGTTTGCAATGCTGTGTTGAAGTTACCATCAGAGTGGAAATGAGGCCACAACCTTTTTCAAGTGCCATTGGGGCAGTCCCATAAGTGCTGCTGAAACCAGCCTGCCCCTGGTGAGCTTGCACATCAGTTGTCCTTCTCCCAAGGCAAAAATCCATGATAGGAACTACATCCCTTACTATGAAAACTTCATTGCCATGTGGTGCCACTCTTTTACACCTTGCACTTATGCTACAGATAATGGTGTCAACCTGGGATTTACCCCCGGTCACACAGCGGTGGGTAGGAGGATTCAGGACAAGCTTCCCCAGCACAGATGCTCAACTCTCAGAGTGTAAGAGCTCCCTTGCTTTCAGCTGCAATGGTTCACCAGTCCAATGTTCTGCATTTGTGTCTGGTCTTTCAGCTACCAACCTTCTTTTGTGCAAATATCTGATTGCTGCTGCTTGTACGTGTGTATTGTAAGGTAGGACAGGACTGTCATGAATTCTAAACAATTTAAGAAGGAAAGGAAAACTGATAAATTACAGGCTCAGTGGTAGGTTTTTCCCTCTGCTTTTTAAAAAAAGACTCCAAAGCTAACTTGAACAGCTGAAATCACAGGCGGATGTGATTCAAAACTATTCCGGGCTTGCTAAACTATTTTTAAAAATGCAAAAGCTTTTAATAGTTTAACATACTATTCCAATCCACACAAGTAAAATTAAGCGTGTCTTCGTTATTCTGTCAAGATTATGCACATTTCCCTCCTGACTCCGGGCCACACTGATCATAATGGCTTTAATTGATATTCATGTGCATGCCATATTTACTTCTGCAGAGTTCCTGTGTAATTGAGCAATAGTTAATGGGCACTTAGGACTCTATTCACAAGAGATTACAAATGTGTGTGTATTGGGGAGCTTTTCCCTGTGGAGTTTCCATGTGTCCGGATAGGTGCATAATCAGCACGTCAGTCATCAGACAGAGCAGCTGACACTCGTGGCGCTGGTGAGGGCTCGAGTGAGACGAATTCTCAGCCCCTTCCCAATTTGGACTGGGGGGGAGGATGGGGAGTGCAGCAGGGGGAGATGATTATGAGTCAGGGCTTCTCAGCAGAGCCAGAGGTGGCATCCATGGAGATTCAGGATTTAGGTGAATCGTGGCTCCAGCTGTAGATAAACCAGAGCTGTCTCCTTTCTCCCCCTGGGCAAACAAAGCTCTCCTTAATTTTCTCTGTTTTAGGTAACCTTATGGTCCCACCAGCGGGGCATGTGGCTTCCTTCCCCTCAGGCAAATGACTTGTTATCCTCCATTTTTAATCTTTACACATAGCCAGGTATTCACAGATGTCTTTCCCCAAAAAACATCAGAAAAATTGGAAGCACTGAGACCCAGCAGTGCTCCACTCTGCAACCTTTAAGATGTAGCAATAGCACATTTAGATAGCAGACCTCACTGAGTGGAACCCAAAAGCACTTTACAAATTACAGAGAGAGGAATCACGTTAACTCCCTCCTGATACACAGCCACTCTGGGTCTGCAATGCAGCAGCTGGTCCACAGCAGCTACTCTGCAGCCATCCTGGACAGGCAGCAGGACTTGGTACAACATCCAGTGGCACAGCAGGAGAAAATAAACCAAGCACCATGTGACTGTGAATTGGACAGGGATTTTTCTGCATGCATTTGGGGAAGGTTTCAAAGGAGGCTGAGTGTGATGGGGTGGCAACTTCCCTGGGATTTGTGAGTTAATGGAATGAGGGACAGGAATGAATAAAGATGCGTTTGCTGAAAACACTGCCACATCAGTGTGTTAAGAAGAAAATAATATAATTTTTCGTTTATTTTTTTTAATATTCTTTTCCTTTGCTAACCATTAGAGTGTAGAGCTTATTCTGTTCTGGTTACTGGGATTGATAATATAAAACCCTTGAAGGATTTTATTGGGGAATTGTTGTTTTATTTTTTTAAGTTCACTTACAATTTTGGACATCAATGGCTACTGATTTTATTGTGTGCTTCCATTCTGTTTCTCTCTTCTGGTGCTGCTCCTTAAGCTTAACACCTTCATTCTGACCCTGAGACTTGCTCTTTCCTTTTGAGAGCTGAAAAATTAAAAACTAAAGGACAGAGGACAAATAAAAATAAAAATAAAAAAAAAACAAAAAAAAAAAAAACAAAACAAACAAAAAAAAACAAAAAAAAAAAAAAAAAAAACAAAAAACCTCTTCAAAGTGAAAAAAGACAAGCTGGAAACTCCACACTACTGGCTTGTGAAATGGATCCCTACAAGAGCTGCATGAGAGTCCTATCAATGGCAGTTCTAGAGGAAACACATGATAGTCTCAGGTCATAGTCCCTGTCTGAAAAACTGATTATGCCTTGTCATATGAACCTGCTTTTGGTATGGAGTCTGGAAGCTGTGCCTGGACACAACTGCTGTGCCAGCAAGGGTGTCCCATCTGGGGAGGGAGCTCAGAGTTTCTGGGGATAGTATGAATTTTTGCATATTTCAGCAAACTCATCTTTTCTCACTGGTCAGGCAGCAGTGAAGCTGCCTTCCTCCTTAGAATAAGCCAGAAAAAAATCTATCCTTAGGTTTCAAAATTGCATTGAATTGGTATGAAAGAAAGACCTAGTGTGCTGTGTGGGGAGAAATGTAGAAGTGTTTGCTGTCAGAGTTAAAATACAAGCTGTAAGCACACTAGGTATTTCTTACACATGGATTTCCCTGATGCAGGTACACAGCTATCACATTACATTCATGTGATGATCATCTTCAGATGGAACAGCTCCAGCAAACAGGAATGAATCTGAGAACTCTTTATTTTTGCCATGTAAAAATAAGTCTCTGTCATTGAAAAGAACAGCCCAGGTAGTGTTGTCTTTATCACATCCATCATGATGTTAAGTGAAAGACAAATTTTTCATATAAATTTTCCAGTCCAAGATTTGGTTGAAAATGAAACCACTGACTTCACATATTAAAATCTTGTCTGGATGAGATATTGTTACAGCACAGGAGAATGTAGGATTCATCCAGCAATGACTGCCAGTGTTGTTTGTTTCACCTTGAGTCTGGCAACTTTGGTTTCAGTGTAGGCCATGGTGCAGTGCATTTCTCTGTGTTAGATTATTTCTGCCTTCAATTCCCCTTTGAATGCTCCACCCTCTGAGGCAGAAAGCATTCTAGAATAGGATTTTTTCTATCCACTCTTTTGGAAAAATTCCTGTGGAAGACTGAATCTTCACTGTATATTGTGGATTTGATGGAATTTACAACCATCCATTTATTAATTAGATATGGCACCACTCAGGAATACAATGTATATAGTCCCATCATGGATGTACCCAAAAGTGCAGTGATTAAACTGTGCTAAATTATGTAGTTACTTCATTATTATCTGCAGTAGAGGATTTGCTTCCTTTATAGACATATCTCCCGGGATGGTAAATGCCAGTTTCTGACCTTATCAAGAGTTCTCAGAGCAAATTGTACATCTGTTCCAGATCCAGCACAAGTGGGCAGAGACATTGTGTTATACAACATTGGTAATGATTAGTACAGAAAGAGCATTTGTGGGTTAGATGATGACCTTTAGTAGTGATGAAATTGAGGTGCTCATGGCACATTTTAGCAACACAAACTAGTTTCATCACTTGGCAGAATTGCTCCTCGAGGTGTAGAATAGGTTCTTTTTTCTAAGAGAACCAGATGTTTTGGAGGGTCCCATGGGGATGCAATTTTCCTCTCAGTATGATAAACAGCAGTAGTTTCCAGGATCCAGCTCATCCCCATAGAAACACACCAAAGCTTCCCCTTTGGCATGGAGAGAAGAGGGAGCAAGGCCTGAGAGCCCTGCCTCTCAGCAGGACATCACCCCAACAGGACTGAGCCCAGGCTTCCAGGATGACCAATGGCACCAGAAAGCAGTGACAGCCTGGTAGCATCCACCCACTTCTCCATTCACTTCCAGGTTGCTTCCAGACTTTGCAATCACCAGCACTTGCTGGAGTCTCAGCTCTTCCCGCATCAAAATATAAACTTTCCTCTGGAGCAACTAAATTTTTTACTGAGCCAGACACACAGTTTGGAATATAATTCTCAAATGAAATGTCTCACAATTACAAATTTGGCTTTTTCATCTTGGTAAGAGAAAAATTGTTTTTGATTGTTATTTTGCTTTGGCATTATATGGAAATATTGTTCAGTGTAAGTATGTACAGTCACCAGATCTGAAATCTCCTAAACTCTTTGGCATGGTCCAAAATTATTTCATTTCTCCAAATGAAGCAAACTTTGGGAATTATTTTCCATGAAATATTTCAAATTTGCCTGTGGAGCTCCACAATCAAAACAAATTTTAAAACCTTTTAACGAAAGCAAAACTGAAAAACATGAAATTTCCCAGAAAGGTAGAATTTTCTTTTTGGTAAATTGTCATTACGTTTACCAGGAGTTTTCCATGATGTTGTACAGAACCCAAACTGAGTCACTTGCTACAATGAGGCATGTAAGAACGTTTTCCATTCCAAAAGCTGCCTCAGATTTAAATCCTTGCTAAAGTCTGAACAACAGAAAAAAATGTCATTGCTTTTTAAGACTGAGAGAAGAAAAACCTGTAGATCATCCTTTCCACTTCACAAAGGAAATATCTATAGACCTTTTGCTGAGAAGATGCCATATTTCCACTCCTCAACTGAGGCTTTTAAAATTGTCAAAAGAGACAGATCTGTAGGAAAGTCCTATACATTTGTGACAATGCTCCCACCAATGAAAGTGACTCAGGGCAAGGAAAAATTGAAATCTGGATGTGTTCAATGAACACTTCTTAAACTTTGGCAACTGAATTTGCCAAAGCTCCTCCCTACCCTACTGAGCAGTGAGCAGATACTGGGCCAAAACAAAACCTCTCTCACAGGACAACAATCAAATGTTGGATGCATATCGGAATATGGCCAATGTTTGCTATTTTCAGTGGAAATGCTAGCAGGTCGTCCCCTACCACAGCCTATCTTGGCCACCCCATGATCACAGAATCCTTCTGTGCTGCTTCACACCCTTGCCATCCCTCTGCAGCCAGGAATAGCAATACCACAACAAAAATTAATCTCCCTAAAGCTATCCTATAGTGTTCCTAATCATGTGGGAATGAAGCAAAGTTCAGCCTCTGCTCTCCGCTTCCCCCCACTCATGTACAAGTCTTCAGAAAGGATTAGCCACGAGTTAGGTGGTGAATTAAAGTCTCTGTATTTCTCCCCCTGTACTGCCACTCACCAAACCAAAATTCTTGCATCTAATTCAGTCCACTTTTGCACAAGTTCCTTATAGAGTCTCACGTTCATAATCTTAATGACAGAAGTTGTGATTCAACATTATCCTGAAGCTTTTGTGTAGCTCTGCATGTGGTTTTCATGGAGCCGTTCCACAGAAGAAGCCAATTGAACTACTCAGCTGCAGGAGCATCCAGTACATTAGAAAGGGACTGGAGAGCATTATCCCAAAAAAAACTGGGAAAAAGGGCATATGGCCCACTAACTGTAAAGCGAGATAGGTGTGTTTGCCTATGTGCTCCACAGAAAGGGTGTTAACATCAGTTTGTTGCATCCTTAAAAGGAGCAGAAGGAAGACATCCTGTTTTGAAAGCCCTGAACATTGACTATACCCAAGATGCTAAACTATCCTTCCTCAAGGGAAGCTGTTTAAATAGGAAAGTGGGAGCTTATGACGTGTATGACTTCAGGATGTTGCAACTTAGCACCATATAATAGCACACAGGGTTGAATGGTGTTCAACCCCAAACTGTTTAGAATATAATTACAGAGCATAAGGAGCTGAATGAGTTACATGAGTTAGAATAAAGATAGCATCTAATGCACTTTTCCTATAGTGCTACCCACTCAGCTACCAATATTTGTAGATATATATAATGCTACTAACTAAAAATCTATCCAATGCTCTTTCTTTGTGTAAATGCACATAAACATGCATAAAGAGTGAATATATGTGGTATTTTTTCATTTCGTTTTAAAACAACTTTTGGTTAATGTGTTTGAACAGTCCCTGGGAGTCTTTAGATTTGAGACAAGCGGATTGCGCGACAATAACAAACATTAAACTAATGTTATTTAACAAAGTTGGTTAAAAGTAATTCCAAAGCCATCATATTTCTAATTAAGTTTGAAAGTAACGCATAACAAAGGGACTTGGAGAAACTTTAATTTCATATTCCAAACTAGTTAGTCCTATTTGTTTGCTTTGAATCACTCATTTCAATAAGGTGAAAACTTGTGTTAATCCTCCATTCATCAGTTGCCTGGGTGCGTGTGAAATGAGTCATGTGGACAAAATAAACCACTGCTAGCCGCAATATTCCATTGTCCTTTAAGCTTCTTCAAGGGGCCTCTTCACAGGTGCCAAAAAGCCACTCTAGACACTTCACATATTTTTGAAGATCCTCCCTTTTTTCACATCGCACATTACTCACTCATTGAAGAATAGCAGAAAACAGGCATAAAATGAAGGAAAAGCTGAAGTAGGCCAAACTCATTTTCTACACAGAGAGAGATAATTGGCACTGCAGTAATTTTGGAGAACTGAATTACATGAATAAATTGTGACATGGGAAAAACTGAAAAGGACAACAGTTTCCTGGCTTGCACATAATAGTTACTTTGGACAGCATTTTTCTTGAAGACCAATTGATAAAGCAGGACAAAAATGTTTTTCCCATTAATTGCTTTCAAACATTGTCCTGCTAAATGCCCAATTAAAAGGTAGAAGTGTGAGCTTCTTTTTTTCCTTAGAATGACCACATATTGGGGGAAAAAATTCAGCAGCAACGTTCCAGCATTTTCTTTTGTGGATGTGGAATAAAAAGATCAATGGAAAAAGGTTCTTAGCTTACCTTAAACTAAAACAGCAGCCTCAAAGCCTTCAGACCAGCATGGGGGTGAGGGTGGGGTGGTGGATAGTGGGACACGTACAGTATCACTGCACTAGGCTCAAACTACCATTTACTTAGTTTCATGAGTTGGCAAAATACATAAACATAAGTTCAGAAATTGCCAACTGATACTCCAAATGGATTATAAATGGAGCAATTTCATGGCCAAGAAAGAAACAGTTATACCAAAGTTTTCTCTCATTTGATTTTTAAAAGACACTTGCTGTGAAGACATGGTTCTCTGACAATTTAAAAAAATTCTAATGGGTCAAACAACAAAAGGCACTGGAGTCAAAGTTGTCTCTGAGATAATTCCACTGCATTAAAATGGGGTTGATTCATCACCTTCTTATTAATTATATTATTTGAACTCTCCAACAGCTGTCACTGCCAGTCAATGCTATAAACATTTATTATTTTTTCCAATGCTATTTTTAACAGCAGATTCACCAGCAGGCTGAAAACATTTCCCAGATTGGACTAGCCTGAATCTAGCAAAATAATTTTAAAAGGAACATCCTGATGACAAAGTAGTTTTTATGTGTCCATACATCTTACCTGTACCTCAGTACTGTCTGTATGTTTCAGGGGGCTTTACAATTTCAGACCATCATGCACACTCACCACTAGCCTTAAATTGAAAGCACGGTAAAGATGAAATGGCTGCACAGATTAGTTACAAACCACATAACATGGCCTTGCACCAAGTAGTCTTACACAGGGAACCAGTAATGTGTGGGGTTCTGTTTAGCTGAATTTAGTGACAAATTCTGCCTCATGTGAAAACAATCTCTAATTTTCAGGTTGTTGGGAATTGTCTAGAACAGAAGATACAAGAACTGGTGCTCCAAAATGAAGCACCACTGCTGGGCAGGGACTTCATTTTCTCCCAGCTCTGTAATGGGCTCTACCCAGAGCTGTCTCTGAACTGCACCACAGAGAAACCATTGATGGTGTGCATCTAAATCCCCTTTTGCTGTTGCACAGAAGGCTAGAATATAGGTGAAGTGGAAGGCCAGTCTCCTCCTGAGGAAGGGAAGTAAGGGCTGAGAAGTCAAATGATAAGAACTCCACATTTTATAAAACCGCTTAACAGTTTAAAATCTCAAAGTCCAACTGAAGGGAAGCAGGGTGGGAGATACACATTCTCCTGGATATTGCATGAGACTGCTGTATTCCCACCAGAGATCTGTATTGCAAGTGTTGTGCCTGGATGGATGAGCCATACAGTGCCAGTGCCAGCATGACAAGGACACAACCGTGGCCCTGTTATAGCTATTTCTAGATGAAAAGAGAGAAAGTTTCTGAAGATATCCAGATTATAGTGACTCTTAAATGTGGGTTTTTGTATTTTCTTTCTCAGCAGACTAAGTGAGATTTTCTGACTTTGTCACAGAAGAGACTGGTCTCTCTGGGACAGTAGACTTCTCTTCATCCTAGTTGCCTGAGGCACTTATTAAGTGAAGTGCTTAAGCACCTGAGTGACTCTGAGCACATGAGCCATTGCACTGAGTCAGTTAAAGTTAGTCAAGTGCAGAAACACAAGGCAAAAAACACTGCAGGGCTTTTTTACACTTTTTTCACTACTTACTGGGAGTTAGATAGCTCTGTGAAATAGACCCCAATCATGAATTTTAAAATATTAGTTGAATTTTACAGAGTCATTATATTTTGGTTTACAACACAAAACTCCGTAAAGTTCCATGCTTTAATTTCAGAAGTCAGACATCATTCTCATGCCCAAGGGAAACACAAATATGATTATTAAATGTTGTAAAAAGTGTCCCAGAAGAAAGCTGAGGGAAGAGTTTTTAAAATTTATGCACAACCTATGTGTTACCTTGCTGTACAGCATATCTTGTTTGGAACAGAAAGAAAAGTATTACAGCAAAGTGCCACAGCAGTTCTGTCCTGCAGCAGCCATTCTCACCTGCAACTGAAATGGTTATTTCATGAAAGCAACTCATTATCCTGAAAGTCATCCCATTCTAGCACATTACCTGAACCTTCAAGAGCTACTCAGGGTGCCAGCTGTGCTGGAGGTAAAATCCTGCCTTGCCTCCCCTTCTCACTCCTCTAAACAAATGGCAAAGCCTCTCTTTGTTGCTGCAAGAGGAGAATTTCACACTGAAGTTGTTATCCTAAATAGTTTGAGCAGGGACAAAGTGGAGACATGATGGCCAGTGGTGTGCCTCTGTGTAGAGTCTTGCCCCAAACCCATCTACCTGCAGAGCAGGTCTGGGCAGTGTTAAGGACCATGACCACCTCAGGGCAAAGACCATCTCTTTCCATGATTTTGGAAAGTGTTTGCCAAATCAGAGGGACTAATCTAGGCCAAATCTGTGGTTAGCAATGAAACAAATGAAAGAAGTTTGGCAGTTTCCACTGGGGTCCTACTACTTGGCTGCAATTTCCAAAAACCTGTGCCTCCATGCACTGCTCATCACAAACCTGTTAGACCTCTGGGTCTGAAGCTCTGTGGCAGCATTCTAGTCCAGTGTGATACTGCTGCTTCAGGAGTGAATACACAGTAACAGTTCTGGATTTACCTGGTTTCCCACAGCATCCTGATCACAGAGGGAAGCAGATCTGATCCAGCCTAACTGAAATGGATGGCAGACAGTCTTATGTTGATTAGCTATCAAGGACTTCACTGAAGAAGCCCTTAGAATAAACTTATATGCTTTATAAAAGCATTTACATCTTCTGTGTTGCATGTGCTGGTTTGGCTTCCCTTGTGCTTCCTACCTCAAAGTGACTGAGCAATTAGGAATATTGTGGGTGTTGGTCGCTTCTCCCAAGTAACAAGAGACATGACAAGAAAAAATGGCCTCTTGCTGTGCCAGTGGGGATTTAGATTGGATATTTAGAAAAATTTCTTCAAGGAAAGGATTGTAAAATATTGGAACAGGCTGCCCAGGGAAGCAGTTGAGTCACCATCCCTGGAGATATTGAAAAGATGTGTAGATGCAGTGCTTATGAAGGCAGGTTAGTGGTGGACTTGGCAGTATTAGGTTAACCGTTGAACTTCATGATCTTAAAAGTCTTTTCAAACCCAAACAATTCTATGATTCTATGATCTTTGGGTGCCTTCTTGAATAGACAAGGAAAAGCCAACAACTGCCTCCTAGAGCTGCTGCCTGGGTGACCTGAGGGCAACTCACATCATAAATCCCTCTGAGGGTACACCAAAAGAGGACAAGGAAAGCCCTGAGCATGACAATTCAAGCAGCTGATCCTTAGGAGTGGTGGCTGGAAAGGACTTTTGGAAATGTCCTGGGGAAAGGAGACTTTCTGCCTGGTACCCCTTGCAGCAGCTCTGCATAGCTTGCTTTCCCAAGGGTCTTTTTTTCTCCACTATAGCTTCAGGTCACTGCTTGTATCAGGTTTGATGATTATTTTTATCACCTCATTTAAGAATTAACTGGTGCACGACCTTTTGATCAGCAGGTAAGAACTCCTACACTGTGTCAGCCTTTATAGATTCATGTAAACATTACAAGACTCTGTTACCTTATTACAAGATTATGCATTATGTTACACCATACCAAGAGCTAAAAATTCCTCTATACTCTAACTTCAGCTTCCTCTGCTTCCATGTCCAGAACTGCACTTGTACTCTTCTTCCAGCATCTGTGCATCCTGCATCTTCTGTTGATTGTCAGCTATTCACTGCCTGGTGTTACTCATACTCTTCTGTGACCTTGAAAATATGACTTATTTTGTTTCCCCTAGAGTTTCACTCTTCCAAGAAAGGTTCTAAGCCCAAATATACAGTCAAGCCATCATTTCCTTCATGTCAAACCTGTATAAAATGCCATAGTGCCCTAAACATCCATGAAGCTACTCTGAGAGGTACATGTTAGATATTTGGTTCTAACTCAAAATATTATTTCTACCAAAAAAAATCCAGGTTGTTTTTACTGCTTGTGTCTTGCATGGGATGATCTGCATTAAAATTTACATTTTCTAGTTTTGAAAGACTGATGATTTTTTATTTATTTTTTTCAATATACAACTTCCAACCACTGTGCTTTGCATGCTTTTCCCTCAACCCTATAGGAACACCTTTTGAAGACTGTAGATGACTGGATATCTCTTTTAAGTAAAAATCTATTAAGCATAAAATGAGTAAATGTCCAGTTACAACTTATCATTAAGGTCTTCTGTGTCATCAGATCCATTAATGATTCCTCCAGGTAAAAGTGAATAAGGCTGAATTTACATGTACATTGTATATCAATAATAATCACAATAGATACTAAAATTATTGCATGTCCTTAGAGTATCCTGCTGGATATTATAGCTTCTGTGGGAATATAAAACAGATAATTTGTGTTCCCCGAGCAACTTATACAATAGGATTTTTTAAGGTCCATGCTACTTTAAATTGAATTAGTAAAGGCAGTATGTTATCCTCAGCCACTATCCATCAGAAGTTGCATTGAAATTGATTAAAGTATTACTTATCTTAAGTACTGTTGACCTATTTTCTTTCAAACCTGCCACACATACATATAAGATTAAATATACAGTAGGAACCATGCAAGGATACGGGATGAAAATCTGGACTTCAAAACAAAACATAGCAGCTGATTGTTTCCAGAAGTGCAACTTTCTGAATGTTCAGGAAATATTCATATGATATAATTTTTACCATGAGCCTGGACACTGGAGATTTTCTTAGGAATTCATATTTGTATTTCCATCCTTAGGATTCTTCTTTTCCCCATTCTCCTATTTTCTGTTATCTTCTGTTTCCTGCCATCTCTCATTGTGAGTACAAGCATAGTTCTACCTTCACTTTTTTAATGGATACATGAAGAAACCCTGCTTCTCACTTCTCTTCCAAAAAAGGCCATGCTCAGGAGCAGGGTTCATAACCACAGTAGGTTACCAGAATTAACAACACAACTGAACCCGACCATAAACACATTTTCATTTGTCTATTGGCCCATCCATTTTCTCTTCATGTCCAGGTAATACTTGCATGGACAGAAAGCATAACGTGCCATTCTCTTATTTCAAGGCAGTGTCCTGATAGTGTTCCAGAAGCACAGACATATATTATCTTCCTGTGGGCAACTAACATTCTGGAAGGTGGCACTCAAAAAATTTAAAAATACTTTTTTTTAATTTTATTTTTTTTTATGAAAATAAATGAGGAGGAAGATGGGAGATTTTAAAATATTTTCCAGTGCAGCCTGCCATTACAATCCTGAAGTTAGTTCTTTTAATATTTTGTAGGTTGTTGATTTGCCTATAACCCAATTTTTGGTGCTGTTTCTGTCAGAATGAGATGTTATATTGAGGCCTGAGTGCTGGGCCTGGTTTTCTGTCAGGGATCAGCCCCCCCACATATTCATGGAGCTTGCAAGTTAGCATAGCACCTGCATACATGCATGGCATCAAGATGGAAGACTGTGTGGTTGCCAAACACTTGAGCTTTCACAGGAGATCTAAATGCTATTTGGGCTAAATTCAGAAAATATAAGGAGAACTTTTCCCTGAGTTCTTTAAAAATAGTGGTTTTGTCTTAGCTCATGTGATCCTTGTGATCATCTTTATTGCAACCCACTGGGCCCTTCTTGGAAATAATCTGGCATCTTGCACAGGATAGCTTTCAGAACCAAGGTCTAATTTTGGTATATGGAACATGCAAAAGTTAAAATTGGATTATTCCCTTCTGTTCTGTACTGGTGAGGCTGCACCTGGAAAGCTGTGTCCAGTTTGAGACCCCTCAGCATAAGTGGGATGTTGGCAAACTGGAGTGAGGATCATAAAAATGGCTGAGGCATTTCATGGGCAAGAGAGACTGAGGTTTGTTTAGCCTGGAAAAAACAAAGCTAAGAGGAAAACCTATTGTTACCTTCAATTACCTAATGAGGGGTTATGGAGAAGTTGAAGCCAAACAGAGCTACACAGCAAAATGAGAATATGTGACAACTGCAAGGTGCAGCAAGAGAAACATTGCATGAACATGGGGAACAGACTGCCCAGAAAGGCTACCAGATCTCCATCTTTAAACATTAAACTTGTTTAGAGATGTTCCTAAGCAACCTGCTCTGATTATACCCTTGCTGTGAGAGGGACATTAGACAAGATGACCCTTAGGGTCCTTTTCAGCCTAGATTACTCCATCCTGTTTCTGTGGGGTAGTGTAGGGTCTTGTAATAGAACTTGGAGACTGATACTGTGGTTGTATCCATTGCTCTCCTCAAATATGCAGTGTGTCCTTCTTATATAGACTAACTTTTCTGGGGTTTGTGCACACTTGCATTCAGAAATTCATTTTTTTGTGTGCCCAAGTTCAGGCCAGTTCTCAGGGTCTGTTAAACTCCTGCCAGTTTTGTGGACTCTTCAGTGATGTATTTCTTGTAAAAAGCATCAAAAAAACCAGTAGTTACAATGGAAACTTGTGGTTGTGTCTCACCAATTGCTTAGGAGACATACCCCAGTATGTTTGTAAAATACTATGGATCCTTGGAGAAAGGCATGAGTGAATTTCAGGGCTGCCATTTTTCTTTTATTTCCCATTCTCCTATAAGTGTTGAGACACAATGTCTCCTCAGCTTCTCTGTCTTGTATTAGCATAAGATTGTTCACTAGATTTCATAAATTACTTCCTCTGCCTTTTTAGACATCTCTCAAAACACAAAATAAAATTACCAGAACAATGAACTGTCAGTGAGACTGAAAATGTTGTTCAGAGGGTGATTCAGTCCTGTCTATGTAAACAGAGATCCCAGACCTGTCCCACCACATCCAGACACTGTCAAAAGCTCTCTTACATGTTCAACCTGTCACCCAGGTCAGAAATAAAACCTGGCTTACTTGCCAGCATAAATGTTAGGAAAACCTCCTTAAAATAAACCATTAACTTCTGCATGGTCTTTTTGACAGTAGCTGCTAGCAACAGGAAAACTATCATCTGCCTCTTCTGTCAGTAGGTAAGAGAGCTTTCAAAGCAAAATACTGATAAGTTTATGTCTTGCCAATGATTAATGAAAGAAGTGGAACAAAACCACGTCTGGTCCTGGTAAGTGGGAAAACAGGGTTAGATTTAATGTTCTGTAGGTAGGATCCATGTGAATGGTCAGCAATCCTGAAAAATATCCTACAGTATTGTACCAGGCACCTTAAAATGAAATTACTTGATTATTAATTTGTCTTAGTTCTATTTATAGAAAGTAATCAAGAACCAAAACTGGAAATTCATCAAAACATTTAAACGGGATTTTTAAATTCAATTGAAACTTTCCATTCTGCCTCAGAACTCAGTACCATTTTCCTTGACCATCTCAAATTTTACAGCACTCAGATCAGTCTGTGTGTTGTCAAGTTCTTACACCAGCTCAGTGAGTCCCTCCCAGTGTCTACACTGAACCAACCTAACACCATCAAAGGGTGACAATCACAAAATTGTGTGCTAACTGTTCTTACACATTTTTGGTGAAACACTTTGGAAAGGTGTATTGATCTGTATCTTGGAAGGGAGTTTCTGTAACAGACATTTTGGTGAAACATGGCACGTTGTTCTCTCAATATCTCAACTGCATAAGGACAAATATTAAATATATGGATGTAGATATTGGCAGTGTCTTGCAAATCAGGCTTAAAATTTTTAATACTGTCCACAAAAATTTTCCATATATTTGTACTTCAACTTCTGTATTTACTTGCCAGAGCTCAATTTGGACTGCCTGCAGATCATACTATATATGTTTTACCTAAAAAAATGCATGACAAAGAATCCAAACAACTAGAATTAATTCTTTCCCAGCGAGACAGTGATGTAAAATCAAACACAATTTTTCTTGTACTTCAAGAACATATATCTATTTCTTTTTCTCTCTTGCTTTCTTTAACTGTCAATTCAGTGAGACTTTGTTGGTTTGACAAGCTGCCCAAGCATTGCCAAACATGCAAGAAAGTCTGCCTGGGTACCTGGCAGACACGACCACGTGTAGGTTTTTTAGAGCAGGTTGGACAAACATCTGTCAGGAATGACGCAGGTAGACATGCTCCTGCCTTAGGGCAGGGAGCTGGACTAAATTACCTCCTGTAGTCCCTTTTAGCCTTTTATTTAATGATTTTGCTGCCTTGGGGTAAGGTGACACATTGGGTCTGATGTTTTTGCCTGGAATGTCCAAAAAATTTTACATTGGTTACATGTGGCTACATAACATCCTACCTTTCTGGCAATCACTTCTGTATTCCTCTGGCTTTCTTTTATCTAGGTTCTATACACGAGCTCACTCTCTGCTTCAGATATTTTATTAAGCTATTAAACCATTCAAACTGAAAGCATAATGAAACAACATTAATATTAGGGGCTGAAAATAACCTTTGGCATTCCATCCATTTTGCAGTCTGTACTTTCCCTTCTGCACTTCGCTGTCAGGAAGAGCATCTGCATTTAAGATTTTGACATGTTTTGCAATCTGCAGTGTCTTGTAGGTGATGAAGCATTTGTGAAGTTTCCTGGCTGATTCTTACCGTTTGTTTTGCAGAGCCAGAGGTTTGTATTCTGAAATAGTGGGAGACTGAACACTGCAATTTGGTGAAGGTAACATATTTGTCAAGGGGACTCTGTAAATGCTGCTTCTGCCCTCTTTTGGAAGAATTCATGCATCTCAAATGTCTGGATTGCTTTAGATGCTCATAGCTGGGAGGACAACCCCAGGTCTGACACTGCAGGAACACCTCTCTCCCATCTCTTTATGGTCCCCAACACTGTTATCACTGACTTCCGGGACTACAGGAGGTTGTAGTCACACCTGGTTTTTTACTGAGTCCAGCTGCTGCTAGTACAGAATTGCCACAAAATGTCATGACTTCACGCTGGGCCCCACTGCTAGCAGGCGAAAGAAAAAATAACACAATAAAATAATAATAATAATAATAAAGTTTTGTACAAGAGCTAAAATACATCTTGTTTATCTCAGTTTGTGATGTACCTGTTCGTGGTCCTATTGGCAAGAAGGAACCTCCACCACAGCATTTTCTGACAAGTGTTTTCTCTGTAACTGGTCTGCAGTCTGTTCACCTTCAAGCACATGGTTATGAATATTCAGTTCTCACATACAGTGCCTGGTATCTGGGCATTCATTCTGGGACTGGATTATTTGTCATCTCCTTTTTCATTTAAATAACTACAGTCCAAGGAGAAAAAAGAAATTAAAGAAATTTACCATTCAAACTTATACAAACATTGCACTACAATCAACTGCTTCAGATTAAAGTCATAAAACCCCACCTTTACATCCTGTCCTGAAGGGAAATATGCATTTCCTTTTTAAGAAACAAATAAATGTAGATTCATTTGCACAAGAAAGTGGTTTGTTTCTGTTCTTTAAGTCTTGATCCAACTCCTGATTAAGTAGGTAATTGTCATTGAATTAAACTATTCTTTGCTTCACAGTATAGCCATTTTTAAAATGTGTGTATTTATTTCTATACTTGAGTCTTGAAATACGTCCATTTTGTGTCTGGTAAATGCTGAAACAAAAATATAGCAGGACAACAGTATGGACTGTAAACATAACTTATCTGTCAATAGCAACAGTTCAATTCCTGTCTATGTGGCACAGTTATTGTATGTTTCTCCCACTCCATTTCCCTTTATTTAGTTTCTTGATCACTGCAGAACTCACATCTATTTCTGGTTTGATATTTGTAAGTGTTTGCAAAGTACTTTTTGAGAACAATTTAAACTACAAGTTCTCTCTCGCTTGCTCCTTGTAAGTATTCACCAGGCATTCTGCAGGCTGAATTGGATGGGTAATCTAAGACATGTGAAATTATTTCTGCTCCCTGGCAAGACAATTTCCATTATTTAAAAAGAGGTAATAAAAAATTATTATCAACTGACATGCTTTGCCTACCACTTGTAAATATTCATTCCTGGCTAGTATCCATGAAACCTACAGAATATGCAGTGATTTCATGATCATGTGAGCAACCATCTGATGATTCTCTAATACCCTGGATAGCAAGGAGCAAAAGAGTGAAGTGATTATATTTATGTGCTGCTTTTGTTTTTCCATTTGTCAACAGGCTCTGCTTTTAAAGTGTGATAAAAAGATACACAGATGCTCTATGCTTATTTTTTGTATTCCCTCACATTCTAAAGACCTCACTGGAAAAGCACCTGCATAAAACAATATCACAAAGAATGGTCAATAACGACTGAAAATAGTGTTAGTACAGGTGTTGTATGAATATCTTTGATCTTGAAAGCTCTGCTCCTTTTAAAAGCTTTAGGAAGAATGAATGTGTTTAAGTCAAAGAAAGAGCCTATGAGTATTGTTTTCTAAAGTAGACAGGAAGAAAAATCACTGACTTTACTCAAATACCTGCTACACTACAGTAAGAATAAAGACTGAAAAGAAGTTAAGGCTTTTTATATGTATAAAGAAATATGAGTGGATTAATTCAGCTAGCACTGCTTCACCAATGGCAAAAAGTGTCATACATTATTCATAAGCCTCTAATGAGCTACTTCTAGGCAGCCTCAGAAATGTAATTTTTAGCATAACCCTGATACAGATGCTTTTCCTTAGGTTCATACCTGTTAATTTTCTTGTAGTTTGCAGAGTAGGATAGTAAATATAATTGCACCCTGAACTGCTGACTCTGTTCCTGAGGTTGTAGTGAGACCTGCAGAGGATCTGTACATTTGCAAAGAGCTCTGAGCTCACGTGGACTCCTAATGGAGGCCGTGTCACAGCCAGGAGCTACATGTGTTCATTTCCTGGAAGCACCAAGACAATCCAGATGTGAAAATACCTGCCTGACTTGTAACAAAAGTTATATTATTAATGAAGAACACAGAGCCTCAAATGTTAGAAGGCTACTGGATAGTCCCAGCAGTAGGTGTCTGTTCAGAAGAAGCTATATTTTCTGAAAGTTGAGCCCTTGATAGGTGCCAGAAGTCAGGCATCCAAACCCTCAGGGAAGTTCAGCTGCCCATTTCCCTGTTTTGAGGTGTTTAGTGCATTATTGTGGCTGGTGACTCAGCCATGAGGCCACGATGCAGCCTCTCCTGGCACAAGCACTGCAGCACAGCAAGGGGGTTTTAGTCACTTGTATCCTGTTTATTTTCAGACCCATGCTATTGCCTTCCTTCAATTAGTTTATCCTTATGAGCAGAGTAAAATATCAGAAGTTAAAAGAGACAAATTGTGTAGCCAGTTCAGGGTTAGACCCTAGGGGCTCAGGAATAACCTGTAGCTCCACAACATGTCATATCGGAAGGTTCATTTGAAGACGGAAGTTACTGTCTCCCTTGAAGAATGAACTCAGCTTAATTCTTACATCTCTTGACAGCAGCCTTGGCCAGAGAATAAAGGTAGAGGCCTTCTCCTGAGCTATTTGATCCTTGAGTTTAGTAGCTGAGATCAGGGACCAAACTCAAACCTCAGACCAGTGAGCTGAGAAAGTTTTTTATTCACTTCAGTCACACTAGAGCAGAATCTAATTCCCAAAATGCAGAAGAGTTAAAAAGAAAAGGCAAATATAATGGCTAGCTTTCCTGAGTCTTCCTGTGGTCAAACAATAGAGAAGGACCTCATACATAAATCTGCTGTTAAAAATTTGTGTATTGGTACTTCTTGAGAAAGCATAATAAAAAATAAACAAGTAAATTACAATGGTTGAAGTCCAGCTCAAGTCAAGAATGATAGTCAGAGTTTCAGGAGAGAGGACACAATTTCAACCAGGAAAAATGTTTATTAGAAAAAAAATAAACAGACTTATTTGGTTCCCTGCCATAACAGAGCAGCAAAGTTTGCAGAATGTCCCTGTGCTGAGACTTGTCAGAGAATTACAGAGTGATGTTAGTGGGAAATGCAACCAATCCAATATCCAGTTTTCCAGCTGAATGTAGCCACTACTGAAGTAATTTGGCTCTAGAGGGAAAGTGAGAAAGTGGGTGTTGAAACACATCAGCAATGTGTTTCAACAGCCTGTGGAGCTGGCTACTAAAGACTGCCCTTTAACAAGCCAGCTCTAGGGGGACAAATTCCTTCAAATTAATTTATTGTTATGATTTTGTTAGTATTACTGCTAAATCGGGAAAAGACAGCTACAATAAACCTTAATTTTTTTTAACAGAGACAATAACACAAAAGAAGAAAAGGAACGACTTTGTAATTCTCATATTTGTTTCAGAAGGAAAGGCAGGTTGGAAAACAAGAGATCAATTAGTTAAGATTTAACAGTAAGTAGAACTTTCATCTAATTGTTTTTGTTGCCTTCAGAGCTGACATTTAAAACCTGGGCTCCCTTCTATAGTTGAAGGAACTCTGCTGTAAGTTTCCCTTAGAAGAGACACTGCTTTTAGGATCCCAGCAGTAACCCTGTTCCATTGTCACGCTAATCCCCAGCAATGAGATCCTTGGCCTCAATAGTGAGAGAAAGGTTTTACAATACCAAATTTTCACAAAACCGAAGTGGCTAAAAGCTACTGTAGCTCCACATTCCCTGAGGTGTCTTGTGAAAACATTCAGAAGCTTAGCACCGTACTTAGCTGGAGTTTTTTTAAGTTTTGTCTACTCAGCCCATGTCTGCATTAAAAAAAACATTCAGCATCTTGGGATTACAAGAGCAACAATTAAAGTAAAGCCTAAAAGCTGACCTCTCTTCAAAACCTTGAGCTATTGCTGTGCAGGAAACTATTTTATACTTAGGTGCCAATCTTTGCATAAGCCTTAAGCTTCCCATAAGCAAACAAAGACTAAAGAAACATTCGTCTCCACCAAACACCAGTGGCAAACATAAACATAGGGGGGTTTTGTGTATCTGGTGAAAAGATGGTTTGGGAACAGAACCATAATTCACTCTAATTGCCAGATCTGACTTCTGCTCTTTCAGAACAAAAAGATACATTTGAAGCCTCACAATCTCTTTGGTCAACTCACCTACACCAGACATCAGACACTCTCATTTTCACATAGTCTTGTGATAAGTTTAACTTGAAAGTGCCCTTTAATGTCCTGGAAGAGAAAAGCAAAGTGGAGAAATATCTCTGACACTCTAATGCTAGGCCTCTTAAAGCAAATGGTGTAACAACTGAAGTTGAAAATAAATTCTGACCTTTGACATTTCAAATCACATCTTCATATGATATGACTAAATTTTTATTTAATAGTTCACTATATAACAGTTACCAGGTGTTTTAGTAAAATAGCCTTTTACTAACAAGATGGAAAGACCATAGAAAAATATTTTCATTGAGATATAATGATCAGGGACAGAGTTTGTTGAATTGCAGATGTCAGTGCTGGACAGCTGGGAATTGGTTGGGTGACTGGGGTATCTGTGTCCTTCACAGGGTGATGTTTCTGGGAATGGAGGAGTAAACTAGAACACACTTCTCAGGTGAATAAAATAGTGATCACGCACACCATTTAAAGTTATCTGAAATTAATAGAAAAGTCAGATTGAATTTGACAGTTAAACCCAGATTCCTCATTCTTCTGTCAACAAGAAAGGCAGTCAGAACATTACAGTTCAACATCTTAGAATAAGCCATTTTGTTTATTTGTCTTGAAATGTCTTCAGATTTTGATGCTGAAGAATCAGTCATTCACAGAGACTGAGTTGAGCAGTGTTAACCTGGAGAAGGAAGCCCCCTTCTTCAGGCATGTTCTGTCTAGGAGGTGGATCCACAGCTGTTCTCATGCCCCACAGTAGAAGGTCTATGAGGCCAACTCCCCAAAACCACCAACTGCTGTATGTGAAGAGGCTGCATAATGCTGAACACTGACCTTAGCTCTAAAACAAAGCTATGAAAACTAAAGAAAAAAAAATCAAGATAAAATCCACTGCTTCCCAGTCTAGTTCTAACTTAATCTGACTGGAGAAAGAAGTGGCAGAGATCAGAGAAGACAGGTGGCCCAGCAATTATGTTTATCCTTCAGCTACTTCATAGAAAACAAATATTGAGAAGAATGAAGTAGACTTAGACATAATTTCATTTTTGCATTGTGAGTAGCCCAGGATTGTAATCAAGGTGCACTTACAGACAATAAACTATCACTGATGGGCTGTTTGAGGGAAGGTGGCTTTCCCAAGTCATGAAGGAACAGTAACTAGCATTTACATAGAATTTTAAAGCACTTAGAGGAAAAGTATAACGATATTAGGTGAAAGAGGCAGAATGTTTAAAAGGAACACTTTGTATGGGAAAATACAGTTCAAAATCCAAGACTTTTCTGTAGGAAAACTAGGAAATTGCTCAAACTGAAATAGACCATCTGGCAAAATACCTCGTTTTGTTTCAGTTTTCTGATGCTTGCCTCCTGTATTTTTGTTGTATGTAGTTTTTTGTCCTATCAATCCAGCTGTCAGCAGAGGAAGGAAAGATACTCTAAGCAACCACTTAGAGGTAAGAAGCCACACTGGCCAGAGTAGGAAAACATTCCCCCAACATATCATATGTTTTTAGTACATTTAGTCTGGACACACAGTGGTAATTCTTCTGTATATCCCTCACTTCAAACACCTGAGCTGGCAGATGAACAAATGGGCAAAGGCTGCCCACAGGAATTTCCCCCAAGGCTGCAGGTTGCTGAGGACACTCCAGGCTGTCTCTAGACATGGGCAAAACACGACATGACCTCACTCAGATGCTGGATCGACTGGGCTAAAATGCCTGTGAAAGGATCTGAGAGGATCATGATCCCTCAGGTAGGTGCCCAGTCTACAGCTGCTGCCCAAATAGTTTCCAAAGGATGGAGAGACATAGGCATGGGTGACTATCCATTGTAGCAGGGGTCAGTGGGACACAAGGGGACGGACCTCTTCCTCCACACTGTTGAAGGAACCACAGTGAACAGCTCAACTTAAGACCTATTCTGAGGAATACTCACGTGCTCCCTGTAGCCTACAAGGAGGATTTGGAAATATTATCACAAAAATTGCAGTTTTTATTTTTTTTTTTTTAAACTCTTACCTCCTATTAGGGAAAATAAAGCTCTTTAATGATGAGAAGCTCTCACAGTTCTCATGAAAAATTACTCAAATTAAGAAAATTTTTTTTTCCATATTTTGTTCTCTCCAGCTTATTAATAATAAATGTTTTTCTTTATCAGATCATCTTTGTCACTAACTAAATCAATGCACAGCTTTCTTGATACTTCTGCTTTAAGCCATCTCATACTACTGTTACAATATGGCTCAATGTGACCATCTGCTGTGTTCAAGTTGATGGAGGACAAAGAAAGGGGCAGGAATGTTCCCAGTGTCTGTCCTTACTCCAGAAGGATGACCAGTAAGAGATGTCTTGTTTCTCTCCATGGAGTTTGCTGGGCTTCCTCTGTTCTTCTTGCACACACAAAAAACAAAACCAGAAAGGAGGTAGAGCAGAAATTGTCTCCAGCTTCCTGGGGTTTCAGAGCAAAAGCAATGTTTGCTATTGTAAAAGTTCCAGAATGAACCATGATGCTATTTTTCCCAAATGTGCTAAAGCATATTGAAGTAGTCTGGCAAATCAAGCAAACAGATAGCTAAGAGGCCAGGAGGATATCAACACCTTTCTCTGACAAGTGAACAAGTGTAAAGGGAGGCAGGAAATGTGAGAAAAGCAAGAGGAAAGAAGAGAAAACATTCAAACGAAAGAAACAACAAAGGATGCAAATAAGGACATTTCCTCACTCCCACTCTCCCTTTCAGAGAAGCAGCCTCTCATTTTTTACTAGGAAGTTCCAAGAATTAGAACCCATCCTTTGAAAACAAATTAGGATATTCTTGTTCTGGTCTACTACTCTTCGCATGCTTAAAGTGGTAAAGGCTGGAGCACCAAAAATGAGGGTATTGACACTTCCTAGACAGTCAGCTGAAGGTTGTTGATGAACACATGTAAGTAGACTGCAATTCCAAGCATGCTAAATTTAATCCTAGGGGCAGAGTCCCTGGATGGTTTGATGATCAATTAAAATTGGCTAATCACAAACCATGCATTGGGTCTTTTCACTCAATCTGCAAAGCAAGATGAAATAGTTAGACAGGGTGGGATCCACCTATGTATTAACTCTGTGTGTTACCATCTAAGCATATGCCCATACTGCTCCTAATGATGAAGACTCCCAGGATGGCAGTGGCCAAGAGGTTGCATTGAGATTGCATAACACGTCCATTCTGTAGCTTTGCAGATATATCTGGTCTATTTATCTGAGTATAATACCCAGTTCATACAACTTTGCAGTGTCTGGACAGCAAGCAAATATCTCGAGAGGTGCAAAATCTCGTACTGCAGTCCTTGAGTTGCTAGTGTGAGGGTCCCTGCAGGATGCCCATTGTAAAGTGTAAGTAAAACATATGGATTGAGTGTGTATACGACTCTTGAGCTAGCTAGGATGACCTGAACAGGCTTGTTGTCATGTCTGCTCACATGTATGGAATTAGATACTGTTTGCTCTGAGATACAGCAGATGCAATCAGATCTTCCCATACCAAAGAATAAAGGTAAGGCCTCCCATCTCACCTCACTAGATAAAGCCACCAGACTTTAGGTTGTGAAAACCCCACAGGGTCACTGAAGTAAAAGAACACCAAGCTCAGAAGAGATGCTCAGCTCCGTACAAGGTCTGGCCCATGGTCCTGTCTGAACAAAGGACATTTCATCAGAATATCCACAGAGGAACATGTCTGGATGCAGTAGAGTGCCTAAGGTGTTCCTGAAACTGCCAGACTTCAGTCCTTAAAGATTCAATCCCAGGCCTTTGATGTACTCAGAAATCCAACTAAGTACATTACTATCAAAAGCCAGATTCCAAGGATAACCTATAATATTTTTGGCTCAAAACCTTACATCTACTCCATTTGCACCCAAACTTAAAATTACATCATCAGCCACCTTTTAAGCTGTTTTTCCCCTGTTATATTCGGGAATCATTTTGGAATATGAAACCACAAATAGGATATAATCTGGAAAATGAATGTCCATCTTCATATTTATATACATACAGCACTTTACAAACATTCATTGCTTTAGGACAGGAGAGACTCCATACATCCTGACTGTCTGACATAGTATTTTCACTAATAAGGTCAGAAACCTCCCCACTCTTCTGCTTCACTCTCCTGTTGCTAATTTGCAAAACATATGGACTCAACATTGCAGAGCTGCCTCAAGTCTGGTCAGCTTGGAGCAGAGACATAAGAATTGGTATCTCCCTACAGCCATCTGAGGAGGGTTGTAACTATTTTTGCTGAATGATCATGAATTTGCTATTCAAAACAGCATCTTGAATGCATTCAGTCTCCAGGTACTGAAAAATTATAAATAATGGATGCAATTGCTAAGGGAGCCCATCAGCAAAAGATGATGCAGTGAACTTATTTTTTCACCAAATGAGTCTAGACGTTGGAAACAAATACAAAAATCAAACAACAAAAATGAAACAGGAAGAAGAAAGACCATCAGCTTGAGCTGTGTTCTCTTGAGAATAAGACAGACTTTGCCTGTGTCATTCATCTGAGTGTGCAGATAGCAAAATCTTCTTAGACATCTTCATATACTTAACAGCAAAGACATTCAACACAAAGTGGTCGCAACACCCAGTGACAGAGTTGTATGAATATCTCAGATCAGTAGGAATTCCAGAGACTAGAGATCGAGTGTAGGGGATGAGTGAAATGTGGGAGTAAGTTCAGAAAATAGGGGCCTACTGTGGAAAACACTACAGCTCTACCGTATGTGGAAGATTTCTTGCACAATGGTTATGGTATTATTTTTTAATAAACAGTTAAAAGAGAATGAGTGTCTGTATAGAACAGGTAAGTAATTAAAATTCTTAACTGTGCAGTCAAACACATACAGCAGCACATTGCCAACTACAGACAAAAGTAGGGCTGTACAAGTCTGAACATGCACCTATTTATTAAATCTTATTTAAAACACTGAAGTAAGTGCAGTGTCTGATGAAATATTTAGGGTGTTTAAACGTGCCACAGCTGACAGAAAGCTTTTTTTTTTTCTTTCTACTGGCACAAGATTATTTTGTTTTGCTTCTTATCCTCTGTTCTTTCAAAAAAAAGACAAGGTATATAATTTGAACAGCATCTAAGTACAAGGTAGGCTTTTCATGCCTCTAGTTTCAGCATGGGGTTTTCTAAAAGAAGTGCTGCTGATTAATTGAATAACTTTTTGTTTTGCTGGATTTTAACCCATAGAATTTCCTTTCTATTTCTAAAGACATAGGCGTTTGCATATAATATGACATTGTGCTACTTAATACAACTGCATAGCTGTGAAATTGGCCTCAAGTATAATTTAAATCTAGACAAACTATTCTTTTGAAGTGGATGTCGTAGTAGTGTTTCTGATGAAGAGCAAAAAAAGGACATTGTATTATAAATTCTTTGAAATACAAAGGTCTTACCATTCTCCATCCTTCCTTCAAGCAATAGTAACCATTAATACTACTGCTAATGAGTCCTGACCCTTGATATTGCCTTGCCATACATAGCAGCCCCACTGATGCCATTTTGGTAAGTCTTCCACAACCTCCTTTGCAAAGTATATCATTGCCTTTGCATGGCACAACTTTCCAACGCAGGCAGATGCTTCCAAATAGCTATTCATTCATTACTGACCTATCAAGCACACCAAGAAGGGAGCTGACCACCATGGAAATTGCTTTTTTGCTACCTTTACCTGTCGCTGGGCTTCTGCCCTGTGACTGGCTTGGGCTTTGTGAGCTCCACCCAGCGTGTCACCCCCTCCTTGACTTTGTGTAAAGCTTCAAGAACCCAGGGGTCATTATCATACAACAGATAATAGACTTTTCTGCTTTGGTAAGTGTTGTTTCTTTTACACTGATCACTGGTTATTTCATGCTTCTGTGCTTACACAGATCTTCCCATTAATGGTAATGGTTGCCTTGGTGTGTATTGGTGCAAAATATATACCCCTGACAGCAATGACAAATATTTGCATGCAATAAACACAACCTTCTATTTGCTCTTTCTCGCTACCTTACAAATCTATTACAAATTATCCTTGATAAGGTTATTAACACATTGCATTTGGATGTCATGGTTTCAGTCACTCCATATAACCACTCAAATCCCCTCTTCACTCTTCCAGTCATATCCCCCATTTTGCAGGCTATTAAGCATGGCTGTAGTGCAAATTATCCAAGAAGGCACAGAACATCCCTTAGGTCACTTTGAGTCCCTTCCCATTCACTGAAATGTGAGTGGTCAGCTTTTTCACTCATGTGCATCCTGAACAGCAGCTCCCACCAACAGGAAAGGTAAGGAGGGATAAAAAACCTCAGTGAGCTCTGTCAGGTCATGCTATAGCTACTGCTGTTGGGAGCTGGTCTTATTTTGAGGACACAAAAACAAAGATGAGGAGAGGGCAAGTCAAGGTGGAGCAGCAGGATGGGGTTGAGGAAGGAGACAGGAATCTAAAGGATGGTGGAAAGCAAGCCAAGGTAGAAAGAGTGGGAAAAGTAGAGATGGGAAAAGAAGGCAGTGGAGCCCATCCAAATAGCATTGCAAAGTACCCCCATTAATTCTAACAGCCTGGATACTCTACCTACTGCACTGAATTGAAAGATTTACTTTGACTGCAGCATGTATTGGAGTAGACCTTAACAGAACATTCCAAAGACTTCCCCAATTTATAATGAAAAGCCCAAAAGGCAGCAAAAAATGAGATTTTCTGTTCTCTTTTGGTCACTTTGTGAATGTATCATCAATCTTACAGATGCCATCCGAAGATGAGTAAGTAATTTATAGCTTATGCAGTTAATGATTTCAGCCCAGTGTACTAAAATTTTGCAGTTTTCTCATGATTGTTCATCCTTGGGATTAAAAAATATGTTTATTCTTGGATTGTTCTGATGGCTTGCTGCTATGAAATTTTTGTTATTTTATTCTTTTGTGACTAGTCATAAAAGTCACACGATCAGTGCAGTTTGAAATTCCAGATTGGACAAGTGCAAAAGCACCCACATCTTCAATTTTAAAACAGCTTTTATAGTTGGATCTTCACAAATATTTCTACAAGACAATTGTCCATTTCAGACTGAAAATGTAGTTCCTTTCCAAAATGATTGATTATAACTAGTTACTATAACATCTGTTACCCAAAAATTGACGGAGATATAACATATTTTGTGTTTTAATGAAATAGGCCTAATGAAAAGTTCAGATTTTACAAAGAAAATATTTATGTGAGAAAAAAAATATTGTATTTCACTCTTCTAGTATTTTCAAGCACATTTGGATTTCAATACATTTCAAGTACATTTGGATTGTCCTGTGAAATATGAAATAGGCTGAAGATAACCCAGTTTTAACCAACATTATAATAGCATGCTGCTTCTTGTATTTGCTGGCTCCCCTCAGAAGTGGCAGTTCCAATCTCTCCTGTGCAAAGAAGTGGACCAGAAACTTATTTTGTGATAAACTGAAAGCTGAGAACCTCACATAAAAATGTGACACTGTGGCTAAGAAATTTCAAAGTCCACATTGCAAAGGTGACAATTTGAAATAAATATCCGCTCTGCAGAAAGTGAGAAATTCTTAGCTAATGGAGGTTGACAAGACTTGAAGAGGAATCAGGTCTGCATCCAGGTTGGACCTTGACAGAAGAGGGACTACCAAGCCATGTCTGCTCCAGGGCACAAAGTGCCAAAATAGAATAAAACAATGTGCATATTACGCGCCTTGATGATGCTTGAAAATGAATGTGCCACGGGCCTTTTGGCAAGGAAACCAGGCTTCATATTGGAGAAGCTGCTTCTGTGCCACTCCTCCAGACACTGGGGGAGGGAATGGGTTGCTGTGGCTGGTACCTCGGGGCTGCCAAGCCAGGGAGGAAATGCTGGGAGACCCAGGGGCAGAGGCAAGGAGGCTCAGGCTGGCTGCAAGGAAAGGGGAGTGGAGAAGGGATCGAGCAGCTGTCTCAGAGAGCCACAGAAAAAGTGAGTTTTAAGAAGGGGTTTGGAGGAGAATAGATTAACAGCCTTATGGCATTATTATGAGAAGATATTCATATGCATAAGGAGTAGCTCTGAGAAAGTAAGAGGGCTCTTGGACTAACAAGTGATGAGGAGAGGCATCATGGGGATGCCACAAGGCAGTGCAAATCGAACCTGCTTTCATATGTAAACATACAACACAGTACAGTCCCACAAGGTTTGTTTAGCCTCTCAATACTGCACATAGTGGTGGCTGCTATGCCAGTGATACATTAAATGCAATCAGTTAAATAAATACAATTTAAAATGAATACTGAACACAGTTAGAGTGTGATTAAGAAAGCAGTAACGATGACACTCTGGGGTTATTGGAAATAATAGGCAATTTGCTATTTCTATCCCTGCAAGCTAGACTTCACTCTTAGAATTTTGGAAGAGTTATAAAACTTGAGGCTTCAGGGCATACCAAGCCTCCAATTGGACTTAGGGAAGGCTTTATTTATTGACAGGTCATTTCACAGGTACCTTTCGTAGGACTTCTACCTTCCTCTTGCATAGGAATGTACAAACCACAGCACTGACTCCTTCCAGCGATTCCTCGTGCTTCCAATTTATTGACATAGCTGCCTCTTAGCTTAGAAACTTAGGAAAACACTTTGGAACAAGATCCACAAGAATTGGGTGAAACTTTCTCCATTTTCCAGATAGACCTGATTTATTTTTTCTCTCAATCCTTTGCACCAGTACTATTAGGAAAATAAGGTGGTTTTTAGATGTCAACATTTACTTTAGGACAGTGAATGTGCTTCCACATGAAACACATGGACTATGTCAGTACATGTCCATGGACTGCACATAACCTTTCCATTTGAATTGTACATGTGTTATGAACATATTTTCTAGGGCTGCAGTAGATGCTGAACACTAGTATTTGCACAGGAGGTTCTGCTCCTGCATTTATTTCTCAGTGGGCAGGCTCCTGCCCTCCTTTGAAGGTATTTACTGGAGTGTGGTTCAAACAAAATGTGCTGCGGACTGAAATGACCTAGTGCAAAATAATATATGAAGGCTACTTGCTATTACTGCTTGAGCCTGAGACTGGATCATACCTCTGCAGGAAGCCATGGGGACTATGTTGTATTTTCAGTAGGTACTTAGATTTTAAATTATTTGAAAACTGCATTTCAAGTAGAGGGAAAATTTGCTGAATGGCCTCTTTGCCTACCTTGGGAAATCTGTGAGCTTTCCAATATTTCAGATATTTCCACAAGCAAACAGGCACTTCTAGAATATCTTTTACAATTTATCATCAGCACTGCTCAGTATAGAAGGCCACTAGAGTGCCTTGGCATTCTGCAAACACCCTGAACAATTTAGAAATGTTATTTTGCCTCCTTATCAATAGATGGAATACATTACAAAGCCCAGCCCTGATAGAGAGCTCCTGCTCATACAAACAGTGAACCTAGCATCAAAAAGAGAAAGATTTTTAACTCTTTCAACTCCCCCATCACATACCACAATGGGTTCTTACTTCAGGGCTGCTACAGGCAGGAGAAAAAACATAGAGACCTCTGATATGGTAACAAGCAGCCACAAAGCATGTAGTGCAGTGCAGCCCCCCGAGGCTGTTGTAGCACCCTCACAAGGGAGATGAGCAGTGGGGAGGGAGGGCACCACCAGAGAGGGGGCACAAGATCAGAACTGCAAACCAAACAGGGACTAACCCACACAATTTTGGGGGTATTTTCTGGAATGCTTCATCATTCCAGTTGCTCTGATCCCTGTTGTGTTTCCCAGCAGTTAAAACACTTGTTCAAGCAGTTCGGTATGAATCTTTCTGTTTACTTTTACTTCCAAAACAGTATAATCTGCATTTACCTCTCCAATACAACTCCAGAGTGGCTGATGTATTGAACAGAGCAAGCAATGAAAGGCCAGGGGATTAGGCATCTCCCTTTATATTTAGGAATGTTATTTAATTTCCCTCCAACAGACTCAGCAGCAGAGTCCTATGGAAGGCTTGAGAAGGAAAGCTGAATTTCAGCATGGACAAAACCAGTTCATCACAGTGTCTTGCACTGCTTCATTGTTTGTTTTTTTCTTTATAGACAATGTCCTGGGCAACATCAGTTTCTGTGTTAAAACACAGGGTCGATTTTCAACTGATGTGGAATCACGTTCCTGTTGGCTTTCAGAGGGCAACTTACCTCTTCAAATACCCTTATAAAATATCTTCCTACAGGTGGAAAATCTGTCTAAGAGCTATGCACATTTCACAGTCTCCTACGCTCAGTTTTATGCCCCTTCTTTAGCTGATTTCTGCCTCGCTGGGGCCAGAGGCAGCCTTGTGAGAAACCTGCAGAGCCATGCAGCTCTGGTCGCAGGCCACTTCGTGAAATCCACACCAGTTACAGCAGGTCTCAGTTTGCACAGGAAAAGTCCTTTTGTTGCTCCTCTGCCATGACCTCTGTCTGTTTGTCCACCCCAAGACTGAAAGCACCAGCTCTTTCTGAAAGCCTAGAAAGTGCCTATAACACTGTGGGTACTACCACAAACAAACATCAGTAAAGACAAAGTCCTGTAAGATGTTAATAGGAATGCCAAGGCAAACAGTCTTGCAAAATGCAGGAGATCCGACTCAGTTATTCAAAGAGTCTTTCCTGGACCTCGTTGTTTATCACTCCATGATAAGGGATATATTTATCTTTTAAATTCTCACTAGTCAAACAGAACAGCTTTGGTTTCCCAGAGGAATGATTTTCCTCCATCCCACTGGGAACGCTGCTGCCTCCCTCCCACCCTCCCCTCTTCCCGATACACACAACTCCTGGTGCGTGGAAACAGCGGTGGGACATGTCAAGTACATTTTTTCTCCTTAAAGCACGTGTACCTGGGAGGTCACAATCTTTACAAAGTCAAAGTTTTGTGTGTTTGAGAGCTTTGCCCTACTACCATGTAATTGAAATCAAGCTTTTAAAAGCTCACGGCAATGTGTTTGTTCTTTAACCTCACCCAGAGAAAAGGGAGGGCTTTGCTGAGAGAACCCATTGTTAAGCTCCTGCACTTAACCGATAAGGCACTGATACAACCAGTAGCAAAATAGAAACTAATAATGAAAAAAATAAAAGTATTCACATGCCTTCCTTCCCCAGTACATTTATGCCCTGCCCAGATTAATTTCCCTAGTTCTTAAAAAACGACGCACAGCATCTTTAATAATATTAAACTATTGTTATGAAACTTATTTAATAACAGGCACACGTAATGAGTTCTCACATCAGAAAATGGAGTTTTTCATGACATTTGAAGGTCTGTTCATCATCCATTCTTACATTTTAATGATTGATGTGTCTATTACTCAAAAAAATAGAGGAACTATTTGGGAATGGTGTGAGAATAATGACTGGAACAAATACTTCAACTGTCTTACCTCATCTACCATGCACTTATGCTGTTATGTGAACACCTCTGAGCACATGGGGAGGTAACACAAAGATTAAATGGGACAGGGCTGAGGTGCTGTTTCCCTGATTTCAAGGAAATGACATGCAGGTTGTGAGAGTGTATACAGAAATCAAAGTAATCACATCCTTCCCCATCCAGGAACTAGGAACTCATGAGTGAACTTTGAAAGTGTTTGGATTCCAATCTTCTTTATTCATGCCAAAGACTATTCACAATAGCATTTGTTTCCTCAGTAGGTTTGCAGAAGCATGATCCAGCTTTACCAAGACACACCTCTAACAATTTATAAACCCAGAGATTTCCACTGGCATGAAAACATCTTGCAAGGATTCAACAATTTCTACCCCAGAGAGCCTGCTGATCCACAAGTTTTCCTTTCCTTGCACCATGGTGTCTCTGTCAAAAAGGAGCAGGATTTCAATATATGGTTTCTATTCACCTCCACCTTCAATAACACAAAAAGATGCCTGAGATCCAGCAGTGAAGCTCCTAGAATGACGGTATCCTTAAAGATAAGAAGTTTCAAAGGACACTAATTGAATTCAACCAGCAAACATTTTTAAATGGAAAATTGCTAGTAGCCATAAGTTTTTTCCTGGGAAACCACCCAAAGATAGAACTTTGAGCTGACTTTATCAAAGGAGATTCTCAACTGTGAAAAACGATAACACCCCCATGGCAAGAAGTGCCTCAAAATCAAATAAGCCTTGGAACAGTAGTAACTGGGAAGGGGAGTTTGTTGTGATACAGAACATATCCATGTGCTGCATCTGCAAAGAAAGGGGAAATTTCCACAACAGTGTAAAATCCTTCAAAAAAAATAGAGAGCACTAAGGACCAAAATGGTTTTACTGCACGATAAGCCAAGCCACTGGAAATCATGATGAAAGTCTGCTCAGAAATGTATTCCTCTTAGTGGAGCTAATTAATAAAAAAGAAAGAGAAAACCTAAAAACAAGGCCATTCCCTGTAGTTAGACCAATCTGTACAACTAAAAGCTGTCCATGTCCCTATTTAATGGCTTGTCATACTATTGAAGTGTTATATTTTTACCTTCTCAGCCTGTGGGTAAGGAAGCATCCTCAGAGCTAGATCCCTTGCTCTCAGGACGCTACGATGGAGCGATGCTGATTTATACAACCAGAGAAAAACACAGAGACGTAGTTCTAATTCATTATTTTATTTGCTGCTTTATCACAGTGGCAGTATGATTGCAGCACAAAATGGTGTGGTTCCCACGAGGCTGCCTGCTCACTCCCCAGCACAGAAAACAGGTGGATCTGATGAGCATCGAGGCAGTTTTGAGCAGTGTATTAGGCAGCAACCGTTTCACGGCACCTGTCTAAGTGTTATCAGGGATTTTAGTTGCATCATGGCCTAATGGTAAATAATTCAGCAGGAACTGAGAATCACATACAAACACAGACAAAGCCAGAAACGTAAAATAAAAAAGATCAGAGGAAAGTTCCATCACTAGATTTGAAAGGTTATCAGTAAAACCCTATTTATAGGCTTTTCTGACCAGCTGAAGTTCTGTCCCTGAAGGTAAAAGCCCTCTGAAATGTCCCCATGTGGGCAGAGCAAACAGAGCCATTCTAACAAGTGAGGAAAGGTTAGACTCAGGGATGAGTATGAGTGAAAAATATTTGGCTAGACTCCTGGTACAAACTCCCACGCAACGCTTTGAAAATCTACCCCTCTCTGTCCTTAGCATTGGTTTTCAAAGTACAGCAGCCTAGAGACAGATGTGCCATTATTGTTTATGGTTCAAAGGCAGAGAACTCGTTTGGTCGGGAAATAAAATCCGTACTAAATAGAGCAGGTACCAAAAAATGTTCTAAGAGGGAATATGCATGTTCTAAGGTGTTTTAACAATCTTCTGGCTCCCAGCCCAGAACTCAGTTGGAACAGTTGTATTCATCTCCAGGCCACCACTCTTTGAACTTATGGAAACCTATGGTTATATTTAGCTAGTTAAAAGATATATGGCCAGTGCATTGTAACCCTTTTGTCAATGACTCCCCATTACAACTTTTAATTTTATTGCTTTTTAACCACAGTTCCTTAATTCATGGGTTCAGCTAAGAGGGATGGAAGGCAGTTGATGGATGGTGTGACAATGGCACTGCTGGCTGCTGTTAAGGCACCCATCATTTTAGGAAGAAAAGCCATCTTGTATCACTCTCTTCAATGGCTGAGCTCAAAGTTACACATGCTCTGAACCAACCCTCTCTGTGTTTATGGCACTGTTAATAGATCTGCTGTCAAGAAGGCAATTTGCAGGCAGAACATCCCCTTAGATAGGCAGTGTACACAGGGCATTGCTGCTGGCAGATTTTAGAGCTTAAGGGTGAAACTTGGACCTCTATTACTGCAGAGCTGCTCGTTAGTATGAGGAAAAAATAGAAAATCACTAAAGAAACAACAACAAAAAACCCAACCTTTTTTGGCAAGCCCACACCTAAAGCTTTTTTAGTTATAATGAGCTTCATGTTCTTTTGGTTATATGGGGGTTAATCAGCAGTAAGCAAAATCTCAATTAAGAGAGAGTAAAGCAGAGTAATTTCAGAATATTCATAGAGCAGGCATTCCTTTCCTGTGTGATTGTAAAGATCAGCTCTGTAGATAATGTGCCAAAAGGTCAAGCAATTAAAACCACTGAAGCTCCACCTACTAATAGGTCTGGTAAAAGAAATGTCCAAGTGAGAAGCTGTAAAAGTATCTATAGCTGTTCTTCTGGGTAGACCAAGTTTCCAGCAACCCCAAAATAGCATGACAGATAATGGGTAGTAGTGAGAACTTAGAGAGTAAGGGGCAACTTTTCTCTCTTTAGCCTCCCAGTTTCCAGTGCCAGTCCTGAACAGGTGATTTCATCCACACCACTTGGATTCTGTAGCCACCAACCATGGCTGGAATGGCACCATAAAAGATGAAATGAAGGGTGAGGTTGAACAGGCCACAGAATTGGCCTCATTATTTCCACCCTCCCTATTTTCAGTGTAAAATATTCATTGTGCAGTACCAGATACAGAGTCAGAAAGTGCATAAGATCCCAGAGTCATGTAGTAACAGATGCCAAGTCCACAGAGGGCAACTGAATAACTTCCCCAAGTCATGCAGCCAAGAGGTTTTCCCTCCTCAGCTGTGTGTAAAAAGCTTACACTGTGTGTAAAAGCAAACTGAGAAGTGGAACATCAAAAAGCATGTGCACAAAACCAGCATACATTTGGGTTTGTGCGCAGCCCTTAGGCTTTTATTGCAGCATTGTATTCTTATAAAACCAATTTTAAAAATCCAAAGTGAGAACCAGAGGAGAAACAGACTGCAGTTAAGCTGCATCACACATGTGGAGCAAAGCAGCTGAGGCTGGAGGGTTGAAGTTGTTTCAAGCAGGTATAATTGGAGGCTGTTGTCACAGGAGGATGTCTTCCTTCCTCTCTCACTGCCTTCCTGCTGAGTGCTTCCATAGTGCCAGGACCAACATCCATCCAGGCAAGTGATGAGACAGGTGAGTTCCCTGAAAGTAAATGGGGGAGTGGTGTAATTTTAAACCCTCACTAGGGTCTGCATGAGTATAGGGACAATAAAGGCAGCAGGATTTTGTGTTTGGAGGAAGAAGAAGATGAAACAGCCCAGAAAGCCAACCGTATCCTGGGCTGCATCAAAAGAAGTGTGGTCAGCAGGTCCAGGGAGGTGATTCTGCCCTCTGCTCTGCACTTGTGAGAACACCTGGAGTACTGTGTCCAGTTCTGGAGCCCTCAATACAGGAAGGACATAGAGTTCTTGGAGCTCTTGAAGCAAGTCCAGAGGAGGGCCACAAAGATGATCAGAGGACTGGAGCTCCAGAGGAGGGCCACAAAGATGATCAGAGGACTGGAGCACCTCTCCTACGAAGACAGACAGAGAATAGGGGCTGTTCAGCCTGGAGAAGAGTAAGGCTCCGAGAAGACCTCATAGTGGCTTCCAGTACCTGAAGGGGCTGCAGGAAAGCTGGGGAGGGACTTTTTAAAAAGGCTTGTAGAGATAGGATGAGGGGTAATTTTTTTTAAGCTGGAAGAGAGTAGATTTAGGTTAGACATTAGGAGGAAATTCTTTATTGTGAGGGTGGTGAGACACTGCAACAGGTTGCCCAAGGAGGTTTTGGATGCCCCCTCTCTGGAAGTGTTCAAGGCGGGATGGACAGGGCTTTGAGCAACCTGGTCCAGTGGGAAGTGTCCCTGCCTATGCAGGGAGCTTGGAACTAGATGATCTTAAAGATCCCTTCCAACCTAAACCGTTCTATGAACTGTCTACGAACTATAAAACTGCACCTTTCAGCAACAGCACATAGAGAGTTTTGCTTAAAGCTGTGACAAAATCACAGCTTGTTCTTCGTTAGACCTGAAGATCCCTAGAGGGAGGAGGAGGGTGTGAAGGGGACATGCACTGTAGTTCTTTCTGGTGTTTTACTGTCATTGCTCAATGAGGACAAGCACTCCTGCAGCCACCATACATTGTCTGCCTTGAGAGCTGAGCCCATCAAAGCACTCAGAGAAATGGTTATAAATAGGAGCTGGAGGCAGTCCTTTCAGTTCAGCACCTGAGCAACAAAGCAGTTAGACATATGTCTGCTGTGAAGACTGTGTCTGAGTGCCAACACCATGTTAAACTTCAAATTCTCTCTCACTCAAATCCAGGGGGGGCCATTAGTGGTGGGCTCAGCAACTGCAACTACAGCTGTCTACAAGGGCTTCTGAACTGCTGCTTCCTTGAGGAAGCTTAGAGGCATCTGGATTTCATTATCCTTAGGCTCTGGAGAAACCTTGCGAGATGTGCGAACAACTTCTGCAATAAAATTGGGTGGGAATGTATGTCAAGGAATAGAGCAACATATAAATGTTTCAAAAGGGCATCAATATAGTTACTGCTTTCTATTTTTGTATGTTTAATAAGTTGACCCAAAGCATTCCTAGAACTGCTTGCAAATATTTTTGAGGACATACTGAATGCTTGCTCACTAGCAGTTGTCTGCGGTTCTTTCTAAAGCCTCTCAACAGCAGGTATTAACAGCTAGGACAGGGATTTCACATGCAACAACCTTGAGATTTAACCCCATGCATAACCCACAGTTCAGATTGTGCTCATCAGAAAGGCAAATTGATGTGAAGGCTAAAGTGGACAGAGAGGGCACTGTACATATTTCAGCTCAATCATACCCCTTGACTGTCATGCATGCTTACTAAAAATTAGATTCCAAAACTCATGTGTGTTAATTAGTCTTTTCCTGCAATGCAGCACAGCATATGGCAAATGTATCCATCTCTCCACATCTATCACTGGTAGGCAGGTAAGGCCTGTCCTTTGAACCTTAAATGCTATTCTCCAATTCTTCTTCCATCCCTCTTCCTTTTTCAATTTTCCAGTCCTAGCTCATCTTCCTGATCTTCCTGCTCAAAATGCTGAGACAAGGGCCAAGCATGGTATAACAGCAAACACCGTGTCACAACTTATCCCCTATTCAGCTTTTCTTTAGTTATCATTAAAGATAGTGACCCAGAAAGAGTTAAAAAAATAGTATCACTATCTGTCTTTCTATATATACATTTACATTGATGTATCAGGCTACCAAAACAGGAAAATATTTTAGTGCCCATGTCACCCCTGAAACCTGTATTATTTTCAGGAGCTGTCAGCAGTGTTCAATCATGTTGGAAGAGAGTCAGATCCTCCCCCTTCAGAGGTATGGGGTTAAAATATGCCCTTCCTGGAAAACTTTCATCTTCTGATGGATTCTTTATCACCTTTCCTTACCGTACCATGTAATCCAAACAGGAGCAATGTTTGCCTTCCCATAACATCAGCCTAATGGACACTAATAATTCAGTTCCTCTCTCCTCTTCCTTTCCCCTGCATGGTGTATGCAGTAGCCAAATTTCTTCCCCACTAAACATCCCAGAAAACATAATAGGGATATAAAGAGCTGTGCAGTTCAATGAACAATTACAATATTTCTATGAGCTCTTAGCTTCTGTTTAACTATTCTGAGAGAACAATTGCAGCAGAGATATGTTCTCCAATATCATTCAGAGCAAATCTGGCTATTTGACAACAGGCGCCTAATGGGGAGCTGTGACAGAATAGGCATTCAAAGGAGGTGGGATTTGGAGTAAACACATCAACATCTTGTGGTGAGGAAAAACCTTTGGTCTCACCTGGATTATGTGTGCAGCCTATGAAAGCAGAAACTGCTTCATGATTTTATAGCCTAAAACCAATTTTAAAAATACATAACAAAGGACTGTAACAACTCTATCCAAGTTAAACCAATGAAATCTGCTGCTACCACACACCTCTGAGCCCTAGGGAAAGCACCTCAAGAACCCAGGATTTGAGTACAAGACAATTAAAAAGAGGTTTATTCATCACAAGTCTGGAAGTACAGGGTGGGATTCAGCTGCCGAAATATACGTGTCTAGTGCCATTTTTGATGCCTTAGGGTATCGCATCTGGCCCCCAGCTGCTGCTCCAGAAGGGAGTAGGTCTTTCATAGCTCATGTGTCATATCTGCCAGTCCTGTGTGGATGTCTCAGGTGGCCTCAGGCATCCAAAATGACACTACATGCTTATGTTTTGGCACCTGAATCACTCCTGTACTGTCTATAGGTAATTTCTGGTTCTCTTTATCAAGGGTTTATCCTTTTTTTGGTGGTGTTGTTTTCCCCAGTCTTCATTAAATCATGGAGATTAATGGTATCCTTCAGAGCACCCTTTCTTCTCCACTGGCCTGCAAGGGCTGTCTCAGTGCAGAGGGCTGGAAGGAGCAATGCTTCTCCCCTTCCCACATGCCTGAGGAGCCAAGCACCCCATGCACTCCCAGGCTTCAGTAGGAGCTGAGGCAGCTCCATGCATCCCTGCAGTTCTCTGCCTTCCCTGGACAGACACAGAGGAATAACTCCTGGCTGAATCACAGACAGGCAGCACAGGACAACACAGCTCTCAATGCCATGGGGTTTTTCCAAGGGACAAAATTTTATTTCTGGCTGTGCTAACTGCAGTTTGGGCACCTGCTGGTGACAGACCTGACCTTCTGTTTGTAAAAGGTGTCCTCATTCTCACCTTTGTGATCAGTTCCTCACCATTGTGAAAGAAGAGTGATGATGACTAACCTTCTGTAGGCATTTTAGCCATCATCTTGTTCTGAAAATCTTACTTCTAGTTACAGATACAGAATCAGATGACATAGGCTGCTGTTGCAGCATGGGCACAGGGATTTCCCTTCCATTCCCAGAGAGGCAACATTTGCTACAGATGGTTTAGGTCGGCTGTTGATAGGCAGGACAATAAAGAGGTGGTATGGGAAAGGTCTTAATTGCTTCATTCAATCTATGTAGAGGGAATTGTTTTCTGACAGGAACTTTATTACATTAGACATAAGAATGGTGAATATACTAATTGACCTGGAGTAGTTTTTCATAGACTATTTCCACTACAAACAGCTACAGGAGGGTCAATGCCTACTCCAACCCGCTAGTTGGAAAAAAAACCTCACATTGGGTTCTACTACAAATAGCACATGTTCAAGAGCAAACACACCTAACACACCAGTGAGCAAACCTCTGTCAGCTGCTTCAGTACACTGGCATGAGGAGAGCTTCATAACACCACCTGCAAGTGCCAGTGAAGGATCCCAATGAATTGATTTGCCAAGACTGAAACAGCAGCGACCACAGGTGCTTATTTTGCCTTTTTGTAGTTCATCAGTGTCATGCAACTGTTGGCTCAGTCAGCAAATGTGTCAGCTTCTGGAATAACAGCTACTTGTGTAGGTTAGGTACGCTGCCAAAAGGTAAGTGTTGTGAAGAGTAAAATCATAAAGTATTATGAACATAAAGCCTGTGATAGTAAAGGTGACTCCTTAGCATGATGCACCATAGCAACACATTTAATCAAGTTCAGGAAAAGCCAACTTTATTCTTACCCCTGTCACCTGTCTTAAAAAGTGCATCCTGTGCAGTTTCCTTTTGGATTTAGATGCTTTTCTAAGCTCTAATTTTTGCTCTTTTAATCTCTAGTAAACACAGGGTTCCCAATTAACAACTGAGTTGCCTTCACATGGCACAGATCTGTGCAAAAAACATGCACTACCCCATGACCATGCCCTTCACAGCACTGTATGCACATTAGTACAGAAGCATGAGCTTAGAGACAGTTCAGAAAAAAGGTGAGAAGCCTAGAGAAAGCCAACCAGAGGGCTTATGACATGGTCAAGGGCCAAGAGCACATGACTCAGAGGGATAGGCTAAAGAAGCTGAGTTTGTTTACTCTGGCAAAGAAGGTAAGGGGCAATATAATAGCAGTCAGCATCTACTTGAGAGAAAATTACAAAAATGACAGAGCCAAACTCCTCTCAGTGGTGCTAGACAATGTAACAAGGAAAAATGGACACAGACTGCAGCTTGGAAAGTTCAGCTCAGTCATCTGGTAAAAAATGCAATTGAAGGGGGGTGCAGCACTGGAACAGGTGCCTGGAAAGGCTGTAGAAACTCTGTCCTCAGAGGTTTTTTAAAGCCCATTTAAAGTCATGAATGAACTCATCCCCAGCTGGCAACAGCCCCATTTCTTATGAGGTTGGACCACAGACATCCAGAGTTTCTTCCCAACCACTGTTTCTGTTTCCTTTTTCAACTTTCCACCTTTACAACTTTTCAGGGTCTTATGCCTTACAAGAGTGATTTGCACCTCCCGTTTTTGCACACTCTAAGTGAGCCCCTTAACCCTTAAGACTTAGAGTAATAAGGTCAGTGTTACTTCTTCCTTTAGGTGTGGTGTGCCTTACGTGACTCTCCATGAAACGGGCATGTTCAGATGTCTGAGAGGGATAGGATTTGCTGTGAGGACATGCTTGTGCTCATGTGTAAATAAGCTGTCTTGCTGGATGTTGTTATTATTAAGACCAGGATGTTTCTTAGGTGCCCAGAAGCAGAATTTTAGGCACCTGCCGTTTTCAGTCACTCGCATCTTTAGCTGGTAGGAGTACAATGTTTTTGGGGTCCAATTTTTGGATTTAGGCAACTCATGAGCTTTTCTAGCTATGTGTGATTTAGCAAATAATTTACTATGAACTCTTGGGAATTATGCAGTATAGGACAGCAGTTAGGGCTGGGCCCCTCTGTCTACACCAGACACATGGTCTGGGAATTTTGGCTTGAGGAAGACATAGCCTGAGGCTCTGATCTGAACTCCACAACACAGGTGGTTTGAAGCTGCCTGAAAGATCAGCCATGGGTTTGGCTCATTGGATGTTGGTGAGTGTTGGACCTTCCAGGTTCATCTCTGAAGAGAATAAATCCAGGTGGCACACAATAAAACCACTATGCCAACTCCAACAGTGATGTGTATGTAGCAGCAATCAGCACCTGCTTCAAACCCACACCAGATTTCACTTCCAAAGCCAATGTCCAGACAGTCCCCATTTACTACGTGTACCTAAAGCACAGGATTTAGGTAAGACATAACATTTTATAACATACTAAGCCTTATATAATAATGTGGTATTTTATCATTACTAGTAAGCACAGAAAGACAGACTTTGTTATTCATACCGAAAAGTCTTTATGAGTTTTCCGTGTTATCAAAAGGGGTAAGAGCAGCCATTCAAACCAGTCTAGACCAGTATCCTATCTCTGACAGTGGCCAGTAGGGAAAGAGTGTACAGGTAGATCAAAAACAGAGTTCTTCCCCAACATAATGCAACCTCCTCATCATTCTGGGTTCTTGTATCCTTGAAATGGTGACCACGTCAAAACCTTCATGTTTAATTGTCATGAGAAAATCTTATCTTTCATTAATTTATTAAATTTGCTTATAATTTATACTTTTTGCTTCCACAAATTTCAATGTATACCAAAAAAAAAAAAAAAAAAAAAAAAAAAAAAAAGAAAAAAAAAGCTTGCTGCTTTCACAGTTTCACAGTTTCACTGAATACTCCCTAATCCTTGCATTATGAGAAATTGTGAAGTAGTCACAGAGGAGTGCTGTGATGACTACGCTGGTGTACTCAAGATGAGTAATTCTGAGATATCTGTCCTTTGATTACTTGATATTAAAGCAGAAGGAAAACCAGACCCTGCAAATAATTTATATCTATTTCCTGGTAGCTTTGATTTTCTGAAGAACATATTCTACAACTAGACTCAAGCTAACAATGAAATTTCTCTCTTTGTGAAAAGCAGCATGAGCTAACAAAGCACATCTATGTAACACATGCACAGCAGCAGGTTAACCATTTCAGAGTGTTACCTTGGCATTGTAAGATAAAAGAGAGCAGAGCAAAGAGGAATGACAAGGACGTTGGTGCATGACAAGGAAATCTCCAGAATGGCTTAATTTCATTTCAGAGCTGACAGTGTTAAATCATGCTGTAAAATCCTCTGGTGTCCTTTATTGCACGGTTTTGTAAATACCACAAATCTTACTGACTCATCCCATACTTGTAAGGTGTGTATATATATATAGTGATATATATCTATATATATATATAAAAGCTAGTACTCTTTGTGTTCTTCTTCATGAAAAACAATACAAGTTTTAAAGCATCCCTTTCACTTCCACACCAGAATCTGACCAAAGAGAAGGCCTTGTGCTCTTGAAGCAATATTCATAAGGACAGAGGGTTGTGGTGAAACCTTTCTTTTGAGGTATCATTCCTTTTTTGCAATTTGTTTCCAGCACCAGCTGAAAGCAAAGTGCATCCACATGACAATTAAAGGCTAGAATGATTTATGCGTGCTCTTTGACAACAAATTACCTACGGATTTCTGAAGACCCCGATTCAATTCTCATCATAATCTCACAATAAACACTGCCATCTATGCCCTTCAATGTTTGACAAAAATTATTTGAGGCAGTATGTATTTGATCTTCATTGATACAAGAAATTATGAGTGGCCTAATGGTTAGTGACAGAAGTTGACATATCAAAGGATTCGGAGGAACATAAACAAAAAATAAATCACCATCTCACTGCCCCTCCCCAATACTAAATTCCTCATTCTACAAAGACCATATAATCCTTTCATTTTCAAACAAATACCACTGTATCACTGTTATTCTAGCATAAGCTAGCATAAAGCTTACAATAAGAACATGTTTAATGTGCTTTTTAATAGCCCTGTTTGAAGGACTTCTTACTGACATCGTATCGCTGGGCGATCCAAAGGGGATTACATGTGTCAGCCCAATCAATTGGTGGTAATTGTAACACAAAAGACCTATCTGAGAGCTCACACAGGCACAGTAAACTGTGCTTCTATAGTCACCTACCTTGCTAAAAAAAAAAAAAAAAAGCAGCTATTAAATTAATTGGCACTAAAAGCATGTAATAGTTATCTAATCTATTAATTTTTAGTTTAATATTAACTAGGGTGTCTCCTATGACAAGTATTTGACCTGTAGAGAAAGAATGGAGTAAGATCACCCGTGCAGTCTTTCAAGTTAACAAAATAGTTGCTTGAAGGAAAGAGGTGAAGGCATTCTTTAGCCTCTGCCTCGTACACTAAGATTTTATTTGTTTTCATACAAGTATTGACTTTATGTGGGGCCAGCCTGGTTGTGCCTGACACAGCATGTTTCTCTGCAAACTTCAGAGCTTTCAGCCCAGTCAGGGGGATGGCAGAGGTTACATTGCCTCTTCGCAGAGCATAGAGGTTGTGTTCAAAGCTCACGTCGGCTGTTCAGTTGCAGAGAGGCACAAAGAGACGACCATCGCGCTGGTCAAGAAGCTCTGGGTTGGCTTGAGAAATGGAGTCAGGAGCCCTCATCAACCCCAGGATGTAGGTCCACGCACAGGGGCCAAGGAAACAGCCTGGCATCAGCATCCTTTTCCCACCTGTCAGTTCACTTTATTTTTCCAACTCTAGGGCTGAGGATAGGAAATCACCTGCCCGCCCACAGGCCCTGATCCTCCAAGGTGCTGAGAGCTCCCATGGTGCTGCAATCATTAGGAGCTGTAGGTGTTTACCTCCTTGCAGCATCATGGCTTAACTCTGCTTCCAGTTCCATCTGCAGCACACCCATTGCACAGGTCACAGTCAGCTCTCTCACCCTGCACAGTTACTCCGATTTATATTGGAGTTGCTAAGGTCAGGTTCAGACCCACTGATTCTGAGCAGTGTAGGATTAGACCTGACACAAGTCCAAACCCCCTTAAGCAGTCAATTAGTTCTAATTTTGGCAAAAATCATCTGTTCCCCTTCAAGAGCTTTTGGGAGAACATCAGGAACAGCACGATAAACATGCAGAACACAAATCGTGATTTCACCCTTTTGAAAAACTGTGTTTAGGAGGCTGACATGATGCATTGATCTCAGTAAAAGCAGTGTTTCTGGCTGGAGGCTGCAGCTCCAGGGGGGTGGCTGCCACAAGCAGCACGTGCACCTGCAGTGTCATCTGGAGAGTCCCCATCACCACTGCCATAAAGCACCCTGGGCAGTTCCTGTGTTGCCATGAAGTTGGCAGAATTGCAGGTTAAATGTAACAACACAAAAGTGACAACTTTCAAAGAGATAAATTCATTCTCTAAGAATACTCAGTCACCAAATGATCTCTCCTATTCCAAATACATTAGTAAAATAAGAACATGTTTTATTTACATGCAGCCTACCTGCCAAGTCTTCTAAATGCCTGACAAAACAAATAAAAAGCAATAAAAGGAACCAAAGTGATCTCTCAGGGCAAAACTTTTCAAAGAGCCAGCACTCCCCTAGCAATGAAACTAACAACCATTTTTGCTTTGCCATTCTTGGGCAGAGAAAGGTAACAAAGAGCATTAGAAGTTTTATCCTCTTTATAGGCAAAGTTAAATGACCATCTTTAAAATTATACACTTCTATCTGTGCAAAAATATACACTCATTTGCATTGATGTTGACTAGGACTGAGCAGTTACTTGTGGTGAATGCAACAACTGATGATCACTTTCACTGGTGATGCACAAGCACAGTGATCATGAACTTGTCTGTAGTGATGAAAAATGAGAATGGAAGTTAGGTGCACAAGTAATTCTTCTCAAAACACATCTTCCACTGCTATCCCAGTAATGTGAGCAGTAAAAACATTATTGTAATCTGCAAAAGGCTAAGTTGATTCGTGTCTGAAAGCCCTCAAACCCTCCTGTGGCAGGACAACTTAACATCACCAATCTAACAAAAAAATTATTGGTTTTTTTTGGTGACATCATCTCCTGCAAAGGTACAATTCAATTGTACATTGTTCGTACATTGTTTTAATGGAAAATGGAATTGAAAAGAGAATCCAAGTATGGTTGCAAAGGCACCAACATATCAAGTTTACCAAAGAAACACAGTGCTGCTGGGATTGGGTGATACCAGATGGATACAAACTGAATATAAAAATCAGAGCCACTGAAAAGCTTCATACCTGAAAAGCGTCATACCTGAAAAACATGAATACTGAATAAACCAGACAGACTTCTCAGGTGAAAGGAGATACAGAATTGGTTTTGTTCATTCCCTTTAATTAGGTGATAAGATACTATATGTCATCCTACAGGTTCCTTCATGGTGAGTAGTGGGAGTGAATGGTGACTGTTCAATGTCCAGGATTGGAAAGTAGTGACTCTATCAGTTGCCCTTTTTCCAGGAAAGAAACTGGAGGCATGGTGCAACAGTCGAAGTTATTTTTTTCTGTTTTTCCTTTTTCCATTGAATTGTTTCATAGAAATTGCTCTTTCTAAAGCTTGGCTTCCCTCCCATTTTGTCAGATTTTCTTTTCTTACCTTCACCTTATGCAGTGTTTTCCATGGATGCCATTGTTCATCCCCCCAGAACCCAAATAACTAAAGAAGGAAAAATCACTGCATTTTAAGAAAACGAAGAGGAAAGTTTAAAATTCTTTGTCTACTAGCTGCCCAACACCTACCCAATGGTCTAAAATGGAATTACAAACCCATGCAGCATTTCAACCTAAGATGCCCAGCAGCAGATTTCAGGACCAGCTATCCACAGTCGCTAGACTTTGGTTCACCTGCAATTAGAAAAGATGCAAGAACAGCATGCACACTGTCAGCTGTGTATGTCTAACATAAAAACCATACTCCTTTTCTTCAGTCACTCCCAGGAACTGGGTCCACAGCCCTGGAGAGCAGCTAATCTGACTTGTATATTCTTTGCTTGGGATTTATTGCTGTGATAAGCTCCATGCTGCACTCAACCACCACAATTAGCAATTTAATGAAGAGCATGGACTGCACTGTTATTGCAGGTCAGGTGGCCTTTCTTCATATCTTGTGGAGAAGGCTTCCATTTCTCTTTCCCATGTTGTTTCTGTGCCTGTATTTTAGTTGCCAGCTGCAGAGCAGTGTGCTTTTTTACAGATGGATATACTAGAGACAGTCAAAATAGAGATTTAATAGTGTGAATACACTGGTAGTGTAGAACCCAATGGTCACAACAATTCAGTGCAAAGGCAGAGATTACTTTTATATCTCAAAAATCAATCAAAATCGACCTTCTCTTTTTGATCTAAAGGACAAACAAAATATATTTTCTCTATGCACATACAAGGATGGTTAAGTATCTCTGCTCAGAATAGTTTTGTTTTAACTTCCTATGAAAAGCAGGGCCAGGAGCTCAGCAGTAGAACTTTCTTACATTCTTCTCTGTTGATTTGTTAGTCCTCTTGAGTGATAAAAATCATTATTTTCACAATAAGTGGAGTTAGTGAAGTATGTTTGGAATTTGAAAGAAGTGTTGGGCTCATAGCGTGCATCTCATTCCAGTTGGGCAGCCTTTTGCAAGTGAATGAAAGGCTCAAATGCAAAGTACAAATTATTCCTTGTCCTTCACAAGTGCCTGACAGCATTGATCCCTTTGAGACTGCAGCACATCATTAGGTTCTTTGCAATACCAGTCGTGGCTGTGCAGTTGGCACCAAGGTACACTGACATTAGCAGTGACATCAACTAATGTCACTGAAATTTCAAAAATGCAGAAAATAAGTTACTGTTTTAATCTTGGCAGGATAAAAGGGCATAAGGGGTATGGCTTTTCTGTTCTTTAAATGTCTGAATGTTTCTTTTCTGCAGGGCAGAATTTTCCCAGTACATAATGGGTGCATGCAGTCAGCAATTGAGCACTACTTTACACAGCAAAATGACAGCAGGGGAGGACAGGGAATATTGTGGCTAGGACATCACAGTGTGATTCAGGAGATGTACACACAACTCCTAGTTCTACTGTAGATCAGCTGCTGTGATCCTGAGTAATTCCTTTCTCTTTTCATAGCCTGACTTCACACTGCTGTGCTGCTGATTTCTGTTCCTTTCTCCAAGTCTTTGCATGTCTGGCTGAGCCAAATTGTAGCTGCATCTGAAGCTGAACTTCAGGTAAGTAGGTACCTTATGCAAGGTATCCCTTCCTCTAGGCGCTGCTGTCGTACAAATTATCATTAATAATAATATGTGCTTCGCAAACAGTCTTAATTCCATAATTATATGGTTAATTATATCAGGAAAGTGAGCAGTCTGAATAGGTCTCATTGTATCCTGGCTAGAAAAGCACTTCTTAGACTGCAGAGCTTGCCTTTTCTGGCACAGAAGATGCTGAGGTAGGAACAGTCCATAACCCACACCATGAAGCAAGATATGGCACTGTCCCTACACGAGACAGATCTGGATGCAGACAAAGGGGAGCAAAGCGCTCCCGAGGTAAACAGCAAAAGTAAGTAGGTGTTATTATCATTGTCATGGTAATCCAGCCAGCCTATACTCATAAAAAATGGACCATGGGCTGGATGTTCACGCTTTGTCTCGTAACTGGAATTTAAGTACCCCAACTATAGACCATAAAAATGTACTTTGGCAAGTTCCCCTTTTCCCACCAGCCTCACATAAACTCAACTGGCACCACCCATTAGGCCACCAAGAGGCTGACATTGAGAAAGCTGGGAGATGGCAGTCCCTGAACATTTTGTTCCCAAGACTGCAGCTCCATCAGCACTCAGAATGGTTAAGAGAGTTTGCTTTGATGCTTCCTACCATAGTTAATTCAAATGTGCTGACTGAGGTTTTACATCTCCTTATCACACACAGTGGCTGAAATGGATACGCTGGAAGAGAGGTGAATGGCAACAGTTATTGGTGAGGAACACTGGTCCTTAACTGGTTCCCCAAAAAACATATACTTCTTCTTGAATATTAAGGGAGAAAGGACCAACAGATCTGCCCACACAATAGGGCTGGAGATGGAAGAACTTATATCTGAATCAGTTAGGGGTGTTTGCGTTCACACCTCTGCCTCTTAGATAGAAACAGGAAGATCAACAGCTCCAAGAACCAAGGTGAGGTTCAGCAAATTGAGCAGGAAAGTGATTTCCACCCACCAGTTAAGAAGTAAAAAAATGCAGGCCAAAAAAATCACCAGCATCTTTGTCATGTTGTGTTCTCAGCAGAGCGGTTACCAGGCATCAGTTGACCGAATTCACAAGCGAAACAGTCTCCAGTGTGAAGACAGGGAACATTAACAGAATCTTGAAATGAAACATCATTCTGTAAACAAGTAGCCTTATGATAGGAGAAAACAGAATAAAACACAGTAAAAAACTTCTCTCAGACTTTTTTACTATCAGAAATAAACTTTGACTATCCATTGTGATATCCATTGTCACAAGAAGACAGATGGTGTTGACACAGTATGTGATTACTGAGACAGATTTTCTTGGCCAAGACAAATATTTTAATTGTAGAAAAAAAATATATTTTTTTTTCATTTTTTTTCAGTGCTCCAGTTGTTTGAAATCCTGTAGGCAAAAGAAATTATCTCACTACTTTTTTTTTCATGGTTTTGTTTTTTTCCCCAGAGGAATATGGACAAAAATGCACTCAAAATCTGGAAAATCCAACCATCTCAAATGCTTTCGCATATTGTCTGTATTCCTTGATTGCAGTGGTGATGATTGTCAGACACAGCATGAGAGGGGTGTGGAGAATGGAAACAGAACATAAGCAGCCCTGTCTTCAAACTTTGGGAACTTCACCTGCCCTCAAAGGCAAGATCTAGGAAACCTGGCATAGGAAGGAAACACACCTAGAGTGTTTTGGCTGCCATGTAAAATATGAAAAATATATAACCCTGATACAAAACTTGTGCATTGTAACATCTTCTTTTCTTAAACTATTTTTTGAAATGGTTTACAGTCTCCTACTAAATATATATTGGTCCCTTCTTGTTCCTTTTCTTTTTTTTTTAATTGAATTCCCTAGGATTTTCTACCCAAAGGAACATACAGCTGTCAATAAATTTGTGGGCCTGCAGCTTACATCCCTTTGGCTGCCCTACTGTGACACTCAGAGAAAGCCTATCAGAGCACTCTGAAAAAGCAACTCAGGGATGGTTTCTTCATCCTCTGACACAGACTACCAGAGATGCCCTTAGTCAAGTCACATAAGCACAGCCATCAGATTTTAGATTGGAAAGATTTCTAGTGCTACTATGAGGCTGCAATTGCAGAGCTATGGTCTTGCTGGCCTCTGAGACTGTGCTGGGGAGCTGTATGTTCAGGTCGTCCCCACTGCAGGGATTCCTTCTGCTGCAGCTTCCCGCCACGTCCTGTCTAGCAGCAACTGACAGGATTCCAGTTGGAGCTTGCACTTTCAGTCGAAGGCTTTCAAGTTTGATCCCTTCAAATCTCTGAAGTTCACCCGTACAATTACCTCTACTGTTCAAAGCAACCCAGGGCTTAGATGGAAATAAAGAATACTAAAGGATTTCCCAGGGTGCTCTTAGAAACTTGAAAAAAAAAAGTGGGGGGGAAAAAAAAAAGAATAAAAGAAAATGAAGCAGCATCACACCTTGAAGTTCTTGCAGCAGTGGCAGATCATCTGACATTAAAAGGCCAATTTCTACTCTCAGGAAGCTCTGGCCAGCCTGAGCTGGGGTAGTCTGCTTTAGCCACCAGTGCACGAGCCTTGAGTCCTCATGGTTCCATGTGCACAGCAAGGACAGGCTCTGGGATCCCTGAGGATATGGAAACTGAATTTGCTCTAAAAAGCCCTGAGGACCTTTGTTGGCAAGCAGACACGCCTCTTCCAAAGTGTGGGTCACATTTTCAGCTGGAGACAGCACCTCTGCAGAATTCAAGCTCTTTCAGACTGAAACTCCAAATCAGTGCTTTATTAGAGGTGGATTCATGTAAAAAAAGCTATATGTAGCATATATTAAACTGTATGCTACATGACAGCACCTTTTCCTTTAAAATTGTTACCAATGAACATGAATTTTAGATGTTGCCTAAACCTTATCCCCTCCCTAACTTCATCTGTCCTGTTTCCAGCTTTGACCTTACTTCCTGCATTTCTCTTTCTTCTCTTGCTAATTAGGGATATTTGTATTTCTTCAGAGGCCACCTGATCTTGCTGCTTATTTCCCACTTGGATCAAAACTCTTTAAAAAAAGTTTCAGCTTTTAAAACACATTTTACGAGATGCCTATATATATAACTAACCTCTTAGGATCAGTTTTGACCTACATCTTTTTATTCTATCATAATAGGCTTATCTTTACCTGATGCTTAAAATATTCTTTTCACCTGAGTGATTCTGTCATTTACACTTTCTTTCTCTTTCTGTCTGTTAAAAAAACATTACAAGGAAAAGAAAAATCATCTATTGGATACAGCCTGTTTGCACTGGGCACACATGTTTATGAATCAGATAAGACCTTTGTGTGTCAGGTAGGTGGTGGCACTAAAAGCTTTATATATCACGACATCAAAGCAGCAAGGAGATGAAAGAGCATATTTTTGCATCATAAACAATATTTACATATTGTGATATTCCAAGAATCTTTCATTTAAGCAGGTGGAAAAACAGGGAAGCAAGAACACATGTAAAGCAAAGTCTTACTTGTGGTTGATGATTAAATTTTATATGGCTTTGATATAACCACTGCAATTAAGTGCAGTGATGAGCAAGGACTTGTTTTGCTCTTTATAGGGCACACATTGTTTACTAATCCCTGGTTCATACGATAAATCCATCATCATCTGGGCACAGCTGCATATAAAATTTTAAAAGGACAATCTTCACCCTATGGAACAAATTTCAGACTTTTTCCCTCTCCTGTGCACTCTCAATCTCTTCTTCCCCCCTCTTCCTTCTAATGTACTAGTCTTAAAAAAACCCCAACCAAACAACAAAACCAGCTTTTATATATTCAGACTTTCTGGACAGCAGTAACTATTTTATATGAGAAATTCTATTGTTTGTCAAGGTCCACATAACACACATGTAATGGAAACAGAGGCTGGAGGTTCATTTACCATTTCAGTCAAAGGTAGCTGTTAAAAACTGGAACATGCTCAATCACCGCAAATCAACACGCTGCAATTTTCACTTTTCCTGATTTTGAGCATTCATCACCACTTGCTCTTCACCCTTGAAAAGAAGGGCAAAAAGACAAATTACTTTAATTAGGAATTAGTTATGAGAGAATGAGGTGTTCTAATTATATCTAGAACCTCTCAAATAGTTTCACTCAGCCTTATTTGATTTCTTAATTACTGAAAGAGAAAAGCTGCACGCAAATTGCACCAGTTTCTGAAAACAGAAATGCTGTCATTCATTTGATATTATGGATTAGCCTACAATGAGCAGTGATAAGGCAATAACACCTCCAAGACAGCACATGCATTAGCACAGGATAATTTTTTTTTTGTTGAAACATTAGATAATCACCTTCTTCCATATCTCAAAATACATAATTTTATACACTATGGTGTGAAACCATAGATGTGACAGGCTGTAATGATTTATTTATGAGACATTATTCTTTGATGCAAGAATACATTAGGTTATAGATCCCATTTCCACAAATATAATGTGTCATGCACTGCATCTGAGCTCCAGTAAAATACTGTGGGCTGTGAGGTTCATTTTGTAAAACTGTGTACAAATATATATTTTGTGACCATTTCAATAGCCAAAGTTGCACAACTGTTTCCTTCTTAACAGATCCTTCAAAATATATTTTTTACAAATTCATCTGAAAATATATACCAAAAGTGATAGAATCTAGGAGAATGTGGCAGGGACAGCATTTGATTATGAATGGTTTGAATATTGTTATTTTTTTAATGGATGTTGAATGTACCTATTTTATTTATTTCAGGACTTTTTGGACAATTTTGGAAATAACTATTGTGATTATTAGCGGCAATTTTTTCAACTGTATCCTCCCTTATCTTAATAACATGCCCAACTACATCTGATCAGAGGGTGTAGCTCAAATTCTGGATTAGAAAGGGCAGATCAGATTTTAAACCTCTCTAAAAATTATTTTCATTATTTCTTATTTTGTTTTTCTTTCTCTGTCCTCTTATTGAGGGAAAAGTCCCCAAAAGTCCCAGTGCTGCTTGATCTCTTCTCCCAGTGAAGCCACTGGGCAGCATTTACAATATCTAGGAGCCCACTCAAGCAGAACCAGGGCTCAATGCTCAATGTCTGAGACAGAGGGTGAAGAGGGACAGTGAAGTCCCAGCATCTCCTTTCTCATGGAATATTCCTGTTTGAGCAGTGGATGCCACCAGCAGACAGAAAAGCTCACAGCAAAAATGATTTGTGCAAGGGAAGGAGAAGGGGCTAGGAAAAGGTCAGACACATGCCACACATCTCACAGAAAGACTTGCAGGTCTTTTGAAAATTCCTTTTTTTGGATGTGTGATGAATTCAGGATAAGGCTCACTTTTACTCAGAAGATCTCTAGTCAATCCATTTTCTTTTTATGTGTATATAGTGCTTCATGGTCTTGTGATAGAGCAGCCTGAATCAAGGGATGACACAATCCACTACTTCCTTTCTCTGTCACTGGTTGTCTTGAAGAGCAGTATGTGCAAATGGAGGCATGTGTGTTTTCCAGCCTAGCATAAAATACTGTTTATTCTTACAACATGTCTATGGTCTAATAATTGCAGTCGTTGATTCCCAATGGGTTAAGTATGTGCAACAAATATTCAGGTTTTAGAAAAATATATATGCATATTAACAGAGAAGGAACGGGTCAAGTTTCATACTGCTTATGCAGTACAAAACCTTGGTGAAACTAAATGCCCAGTTGCACAAGGTAAGGCATTGCCAGCAGACATAGCCAGGAGAGGATGGGGGATTTGAAGTTGCAGCTCAGACATGGGGGGAACTGTTTCATAATGAAAAAACTGGAGTTGAGTATTAGCAAGAGTGAGAGTGGCTGAAGGATGCGGCCATGTGTTATACATGTTGTACACCTGTCTGTGCTGGGTCTGGAGGTGGGTATGAAAGATGATTACAAATTGCTTTATTTCACTCTTTTGTTCACAAAAAAAAAATAGGTTTTACAACAGAATTCTGATTTTTTTTTCTTTTCTTTTACTTTGGTATTTTGGTAACATGATTTTTTTCTTTTGCCTTCGGAACAACTTGATTATTAAGTGTGAGTTAGCACATCCTCAGGAAAAATAGCAGTAAAAAATCTGCACTGAAATATGCCATATTTGTCAAATCAGAGCATTGTATTTATTTATTATTGACTCAAAAACCTATTGCAATTTCTGTTTTTACTGCAATTCAGACAGGAACATTTTCAAAATGCAAATTACTTCCCAGATACAGGAAAATTAATTTGTCTCACAGCTTTAAAAGCCTGGAGGTGAAGCAAACCCAATTTATTGGCCCTATTAAAAACTTCCTATGACAAACATCCATCTAACCATCTTGTAGAAATCTATACTCTGACTCCAAGTCCCTTGGATTTTGTACTATCCATTAACTTATTCTGGGACTCACAGTCTGTTACTGTTTAGCCAAAGATCTTGTGCATAAACCTTGTCTGCTTTCCCAATACATCAATCAGGCTAATAAAATCTCTCTCTTCCTCCTCTATATATCTTGCCCTACTCATATCTTTAAACCCTCATGACTTCATTAATACCACTATATTAAACATTATGAACCTTCATGGTGCAGCTTCAATTAAAAATAATAGGATTAATTCATTGAAAACCTTTTACTAGGCATCCTTTTGCACTCGAGGAAATTTCTAAGCTTTCCCTTGAAGTCCTTCAACTGTTTCAAGGGCTACTTCCCATTCATTAAGAGATCTAACTGTATGCATAAATGTAAAGTGTTCCCCTAAAAGAGAGTCATCCAAAATTTCAAAATCTGTTTTATACTTTGGAAAGTATACATAGAAAAGTATAAAACACAAGCATGTGATACAGAAAATAAAAAACAAAACCAACGCAGACAGCTGCATGCCCCATGCACCAGCTGATACTCCAGAAACCCCACACTTTGAAGGAAATGGAAAGGGCCTTTGGGGAAGGAAGACCAGAAGGGAGCACCCAAGTATCCGAGGGTGAGTTGGAGGGACAGAGACAACTGGCTCAGAGGTGGAAGCTGGGTTTTCGGAAGAGGAGAAGGTGAGTGTGGTGGCTGTGAGAGAGAGGTTTTAGGATCCTCTGAGAGGGAAAGAAGGGCTGGGAACAGGTAATGGGGCACAGGGATGTTTCACACCTCTGGAGCAGGCATGGGTGGTATTTCCATCTGACCCTTCAGGGCCTTCCCAGACAGGTTTCCCACATCCCTCAGTCCTTTGGGAGTCAGGACACCCAGTCAGGACACCCACTTGTGTCCCTAAACTGCTTCTGGGCTCAGTTAACTCCTTCTCCCACAGTCTGCACTGCTGCCTACCTCAATGGCCCCTATTTTTACATTTCATCTCTCATTGGAAACAGAAAGAGGAGGGAGAAGGAAAAGAAAGCAGGGAGGGGAGTCAGGCCCTGTTCCTGTCATGGGCAGCTGCTATGAGTTGTAAAAGACCTGCTGCTCTAGCTACATGGAGAAAGAGAAGGAGGAGAAGGATAGGGAACAAGAGGTTGTGGCTCCTGTAACTGGTCCTTGTGCATCCCTGTGCAAGGACTCTTCCTGTGAACAAAGATGCTTCTTCCACCTCATGAAAAGAGGATGCTCCACTTCTTGCTTGAGTCTGCTATACTTTTGGAGATAATGGGTACACCACCTAAGCTCAAAGCCAGCTCTGTAATGTCCAGTGGGTGGTTTGCACCTAATTAAACCAAGGCACATAAATGTGCATCTAGTGTGAGCTGAAGCAACTCGCCCCAGGCTTTGGGTATAGGCAGTGAGGACCTGGGCAGGAATATGCATAGGAACCTTGGGTGTGATTCATGTCATCCTAAGGTAAAGGTCAGGCAAATTGAACCCTAAAAGCACTTATTTCTCTTCCTTGACTATAAAGGGAGCCTAGTGTGATTAGCACAGCTGTAGACATCTACTTTGTAGATGTTGAAAGATAAATGACATAAATCCCACCCTCACGTCTGTACAAATATCTGAAGAATTTGCCGTAATGACTGTGGTTTAGCTGTGGCCTGCAAAGCACATGACAGCAACATGTGGAGATGCTTCTAGCTGCTCCCTGTTTGCTGCTCAGCATCAGCAGCCTGCAGAGATGTCTCAGGGCAGCTCTTGCTGCTGCCAGGAACAGCCTATAGGTAGGAAGTGCCCAAATGTCAAAAGGTTTAGAGATTCCTGAAAGGGATTCACTTCTTGGACTATGCAGGACCAGATAAGGACAGTACATTTCCAATAGAGATGTCAATATGTTGACCAGAAAACAAGCATTTTTCTTCTTGAGAAATCCAAGGAAATTTCTCAGGAGGAGGAACAAACTGATAGTACTTACAGGAATTCCAGAGGCTGACAAGAGCAGTCTTAACCTTAGTCTCAGGAGCTACCTAAAGGATCTGACCAAGGATGCACCCTGTAGTTGAATCATCCCCTCTCTGAGAAGCTGGGCCCTGTGTGGATACAGTGCATCAGTATCACGAAAAAAACAATAAAAGAAAACCCTTCTCACTGAGTTCCCAGCTACTGCCTTTCAAGCATTATTAGAGATTTTACCACGATCTTTTCCTTTTTTCTTTTAAGCCCACAGTCACAAGAGGCTCTGGGATCTATCTACCAACTGCTATTTTTCATCTCTTTACTTGTCATTTCTCCAACAGCTTGTACCTTGACTATCTTCCCCCCAAACCAGAGCCCTGCCTGGTGCTCCCCACGGAGCCCTCACAATGACAACTCTTCATTTAGGCAGGGGCAGTCAATCAAGAGACATCAGGCACTCCTTTCTCCTTGGGAACCGCATGCATCAACTCTGGAGCACATCCCAGCTCTTGCCAGCAAAGTAAGTGAGAGATTTCATCATAATCATTTTAATATCTTTCAAATGGCTGCATGGATGGATAGCAGGCCAGGAAGAATATACACTAGAGGGTAGTCAGGGAGCATGATTAGTATTGGGAACAAGTATTTTTCTTGGCAGAGGACGAGCGTGCCATTTGATAGATAGTGAAACATGGCAAGAATGCTGCTCAGTAGCAGATGCCAGACATTCTCTCATGTGCATTGAAGAAAATTAGTTTCATTTTGTTTTGTTTTGTTTTAAAGCATAGGGGAAGGGAGGGGGCTTCCCACTGTCTGCAATAGCACACATGGCAGTACCTGCCTCCACACTGTGATCACAGCATCTGGGAGCATTTTTCATGTGTGATATTTCTTCTTCCAGCCTTGCTTTTCAGGGTTAATAAACCATTTGAAAACATTGAGCTGGTTTTGATTGTGTCCTTTAGCTCCTTGGAGGAGTGCAAACCTCCACCATCCTCATCTTTCACAAAAATACATGCACAGCATCTTGCTTTCCAGATCAGCTTCTTTGAGATGTAAAAATTTGCAAAGAAATAGGGAGGGTATTTCTGAGCAGTTCGTGTACTCCTTTAAATTAAAACAAAGCTCTATGTTGACAAAGTTTTAATTTGGTACATGTTAATCTATTGGAATTAAGTCTTCAGGTATCTGAAGAGAAAAAAAAACCCAATAGTTATTTAATTTTCAAATAGTGTCTGGTGGGCATCCAGAGCAATGAACTTTTGGTAAATATTTCATAAGGATTTTTAGTGGATGTGTATCATCTACTTTACACTACAGACCCAGACATCTTCTTGTCCCTGCTGTCGATGGCTTTTAAACTAAGGCATCTCAGAGCACATCATGACATGACAGACTACACTGTTCCTTTGGTGTAAATGAAGATTCTGTCATGAATTTTCCCACTCAAGAAGTTACTGTGATAGATTTAACATTATAAAATATAATAGATCTGCAATAATATAAATATTAGAAGTATATATATACCAGTAGTATCTAATACATTTCTTCTAAACTGGAACAGGCTGTGGAGAAGGATGGCTCCTTCACATCACTATGGAAAAAACACTAACAAACCTCCATGTTTCCAAAGCCACCGCTGGGACTTACAGTAACTTGCTGATAGTGCTTTATGTCTTATAAAATTAAGTGCCAGGATGAAAAAAACAGCCCTTGGCCCAGGAGTGGGATTGCCTACTCAAGTGCAATGTAGCTGCTCTGAATCACTGAGATGAATCATTTCTCTCCTGTCCTGAGCTGGCTTTCTCTGCTGTGGCCTCTTCCTTGTGAGGGGACAGCTAACTACACCTTCCTCTGAAATACAGATTAGCAGACGACTCTGGAAAGCTAAATAAGTCCTATTTTCTTTTGAACTAAGCCCAAGAGAAACATCTGGGTGAAAGAAGAGCCATCATAAAGCTTTTCCCCCCAGTTCAGACTCTTCCAAAGTTTGGATACAACACTTCATTTTTCGTTCTTTTCTTCGGGCTTGTGAAAGTAGAAGTGTTTTCTCCTCCTCTTGATTTTACACGTTCAATCATGCTACCTGCTAGATTTGGAACAGTCTTCCACATCCTTTCATGCAATCTCCTCCCACCTCTCTGCACAAAGCACTCCCACAGTAATGCTTCCCCTTTTCCTCCAAGGTCATCGCTCTCCCAAAAATTTGCATTACGTGCGACCTGCTGTGGCATTCCTCGTTTTCTGCATATTAGCCTGTGCATTCCTCAAGGATACCTTCCTTGACACGTGTTTCACTACCAGAGAAGCAAATTGAAGCCCAACAGAAGTTGATGGGAATTCTGCCATCAACTTCAACAGAGCCAGGATTTTGCTCAAAGTATTCAAATAAGGCTTCAGTTGGACGTCTGTGATGCAGATATTTCTGTGTGCAAGGGCAAATCACACCTGCTCTCTGCATTGAACTGACGATATTACCAGTGCCATATTTCTTTCAAAAATAAACAGTTTTGTCTGACAGCAATGTAGAATTTTACATAGCATGAAAATAACAAACTAGGAAACAGCCTAATTTATATAAAGCTTTTGGGTTTTCTCATCACCTGGCAAATATATATATATTTGCAGATATCTTATCTACATGTTGCTGTTTCCTTGAGCGCCTCAAACAATAAATCGAAACATGCCTCGTGGTAATATTGTTGGGTATTTTTCTCTCACCCACATACATACCTACAAAGGTTTAAAATACAACTTTTGAAAAGATTCAAGACTGAAGGGGGAAAATAATCTTATTATGCAACAATTTATTGTCCTGCCAAATGTGGGTGCTTTGGAAGCTTGAACAACCCGCCAACACACCTGTGTACATTGGCATTAAGTTGAATCAATAACAAAAAACCAGGCCTGCAGCCAATTACCTGTCACATGGAGATTCATTTTAAGTGGAGATTTTACAAGCATAACTTGAATCATATCTGAGTTATAAGATAGTCCACATAAGATATTTACAAAGATGTTTGAATTTAGAGTTACTTTTACCAGAAAAAACATGTGTAAGAATGTTATTTAAAAGCACTCAATAGACATAATAACAATTGATTTTCCTTCACAGCAGAGTAATTTACAGTAATAAAGATATGAGAAAAATAAATGCATTTTTTTTTAACTACAGTTTCTTGTGATCATCTTCTTATATTAGGTCAGAAAAATGTCACTGTCTGCTTCTGGTGTTTTATTGCTTTGATGCATATACATCACATACAAAACACATTTTGCATTATAATAATTTTTCGTTTAGCTCCTTGGTTGCTTAAAGTTCAGATCTCTATATTTTTGTATTTTTTTCCAGCACATGAAGAAGTCACTGGATCAGTGTTCCCTCATTCACAATAGTTGAAATGCAGAAGAGGTTCATGAGATGTATGCAATTAATGCGCAGTGCTGGTTGCCCTTCTAATTACCACAATTCTGCCCCTTCCAGCTCTGCACAGAGAACATACACCAAGGCACATTGGGATAGTCTCCTCCTCTGCTAAAGAAAAGTATTGTAGGGGGGCTGGAACTGATGATCTTTAAGATCCCTTCCAACACAAACCATTCTATGATTCTATGTCTTTCCATGAGCCATGCCAGAAATAAACACAGCTGGCACACCCTTTCACCCTCAACACAGAGAGGTCATGTTATACTCTTTCACTTGTAAGGGACCTCATGCATAGGACATTTAGCAAGATTTGGGTGGGATGCAAAGCTAAGTTTTATCACATACGAGTTTGAGGATGGTCATGTAAGTAGTTTGTATAATGGAAAGGGAACAGATAACTTGATCTGTGAGATGGTTTACAAATCTTCAGCTCCCATCAACTTCAGCGGATGCTAAAGGTGCAGAGCATATAGTGTAATTCATCTTCTTGCCTTTCTACTTCTTTTTTGTCACCACAGATCAACTCACAGAGATGCTGTAAGTTTTGAGCTGTTCTTTGCCATCCTGTATTCTTAATACTAATTGCCAAGGTGTATTCATTTATTATATGAATCATGGTGGATTTAAATAGCAAGAGCTTTCATGTTAAAGCCATTACTCATCAAAGCTATAATTGATATTTCACCTAGCATTTTTACCTTCCATTTTCCTGAAATCCTGCAGGTTGGTTTTAAACATGATCATAGAATCATAGAATGCCAGGTTGGAAGGGACCTCAAGAATCCTCTGGTCCAACCTGTCTAGATACTACTATAGATTATATGAGATGGCTCAGCACCCTGGTGAGGAATCAACAGTTCCTTTTGACAAACCACTTCTTCTCCACCAAGGTCACTGCATGTCATCAGAGCAGAACTGGTCTGCAGATTTCAGGACATGCTGTGACTTGAGTTGCTTGGAAGAGAGGACATCATATTCACTCCCTTTAAACACTCTCCCATCTATCCTCCCACTGTTTCGAAGTGAGGTTGATTAAAATGCCATTGAAGTTTTCTTGAAATTTGTCTTATAATGAGATATATTTTTCCGTTAATATCATAGACATTTGGGGGTGACACAGTGCTCATTAGATGCTGGTATAACTGTAGGATGGAGAGAGATGTGAATTCTTATTTTGCAGTTGTTTCATGTACCATCTTACTTTTGTGATTTGGGAAAAACTTACTCCACTTCACCAGAAATTTGATCAAGTTGAATTTCAACAAGAAAAATCATGATAACATCATGTTGGAGATACATTAAACAGGAACCCACTGCAGAAAACAAAAGTATTGTTTTACCTTTGTCTATAGAAAATGTATCATTTCCATAGAAGTATGAAAATACATACCAAAAATGAAAATGTCAACCAGAAAGTCTCTGTATACCAGTGCCCTAACTTCTATTTTGCAAGCATCATAGAAAAAGAGATCTTAAAAGTAGACATGCTAAAAATAGTAATTGGTTTGCTGTTTTATTTTGTCAGAGGTGATAAGAATTTTCTCCCAAGGGTTAAAATTATCCCAGGAAAATTAATTTTATGCTTCTGAATTTGAAGAAGGGTGCTCAACCCTGATGTCTGAGAACAACTGAAGGTGTGTATTGATCATAGGCAATGTAGTGACCAACTGGTTATGAATAACACCTGAAGTGAACACTGATTACAGTAATCCAGAAGAGGCAGGAAGTAGAAGGATGAAAAGGAGAAGTTACATGGCTTAAAGCTGAGTTTAGGAAAATTTTGCCATGATATTCCTGACAGATTTTGTAAAGAAGAGTTTGCATTTGTAGATGCCAGAAAAAATATGAGGAGCCAGCACAGAGCAGAGGAAGAGGATGACAAATGCTCTGTTATAAAGTTTCAATTTTGTTCCAATGAGCAGACTACTAATTATTTATAGGAAATTTTTATTTTATTATTTCATCTTATTGTCTCATAAATGCAGCTATCTTCAGTAACTGTGGATTATCATAAAAAGTGATGTCAAGAGGACATTTCCAACAGTTTCAAAACAACTTTTTTCCCTGCCAAACCTGACTTTGTACACTCTCAGCTTTTTTTTACCATAAATTCTGTGTTGTCTAGGATTATCTGTATATTTGGGGACTCTCTCCTGAAAGTTTTCTTATTCTTTAAATATTAATATGAAGAAAACCAAACATGTTTAGATCCTTCTTCTCAAGCTGACTGATTCTTCAATTAATATTTAGAATAGCAGGAGTATTTTGTAAATATATATAATTTGCAGCTTGAAGTCATTGCTAAAGGGTAAGTATGTGAATTAATTTTCCTGTGCTAATATACCTAAACCTTATCTCTAATGGAGCAGTTACCTCAGTTATTTTTCCCTTTTTACTATTTCAGATCTTAGTGTAAGTCATTATTATTAACCATTATCTGAATAACAATGCAATTTGCTCCAGGATCGTTAAGTGTGTGTCCATTTCTGGTTGGTCTTTCACTGGACTTTACAGCACCTGGGTCCTGTTTCTGAGCTAGGACTACATTCCCAAAGACCTTAGCTTCCAACAGGGGCCAGTTGCAGCCACTGAAGTGCAGTGTATTAGCAGGGGTCTAAGATTTATAACATTGCTTGTAAGTCCTTTTGTCTCAAAATAACTTACTACTACTATTCCCCTCACTAAGAGATGGCTCTGCTTTGCTGTCAGGCAAAATGCCTCTCTGCTATCAACCAAAGATAGGAGAACGTATGAGAAAACTTTTTTTACAAAAACTAAAAATCAAATAAAACCTTTTTTTTTTTAATCTAATCATTTGCCAAGGGAAAAAAGAAATATATAAGAAAGCCTCTATAGTTTCATTTCACAGCTTTAACACTGGCAATAATTAAAAACTCCACTCCTCACTACCAGGTACCTTCTTTGAAGCCTCTGTTTACTGAATGCAATAAATACTTAGGAATTATCAGTATCTGCTGTAACCTGGCAGTGTGCTCTGATAGAGGATTACTAATTGATTAATGGAGAACTGTTGAGTCAGAACTACCTCAGAGCGTGTCCCAGGAAGAGCGTTAACAATGGGGTGAGCCAAGCAGAGGGCAGGAATTTATCCTTGAGATCCAACTCAAAGATGGCACTGAAATGCCAACGGCTCCTACTGTGTTTCAAGTTGAAAGTGTTGAGAGATTCTGCCTTTGAAAAAAAAGCCAACAGATAAAGATGCTTTAGTTCAAATACGCCAACCCCCCTCAAGCTAGAAAGATTTCCTCATTGTTAAACCAGACCTTGACCTGAGAGATACTATAATGCACCCCAGTCAGGCACCAAATAGGTTTCAGCTCTTAAAATAGAGATACTTGACAGACAATTCCACATAAAATTATGGTCAAGATAATGCTTATGGCCTGGTCCCAAACTTTATTTGAAATCCAAGTTTTCATGTTGTTTTCTTGAAAACGGTTATTAAAATAATAGTATCTTTTCTCTTTATTCGATGCTCAAGAAGGAGGTAGGATTTGAAGCACAATATCAGCTGCAACTAAAGAATTTTTTTTTTTCATAACAAATGCTGATGCTTTGTGTAGGATTTCTCTTTAGGAGATTTGAATTTTGGTAGCAAGCAGGTCGTGTGGTAAAAGTTTTGAGTGCAACAACAGTATGTTGACAAACACAGCTGCACTGTAAGAGTGGTAAAACCAGGCAGAATATTTACAATGGCATTTTAAAACTTGGAGCTGTTTTCCATGTTTTGCATTCCTCAAAACAGTATGTATAATGATAATACATATTTATGTGTTTATATTTGTACTTCTATTTGTGTGTGCATATTGCACAGTGGGGAAGAAAAATCTGGTGGTTTTAAGTGAAACTGTTATTTCATTATTCTTCTGCAGCTATGCTGGGGCACATTTTTCAGTGTGAAATAGATATTACAGAGACACTGAACATTAAGCAGTTGATGATGAAACTACAGACACTTTCATAGAAAATGCCAGTGAACAAAGTTGCATTCTTCAATCTTCTTGTTTGAGACTACTTCTGACTTTTATGATCACCTTAATTCAAACTTAAGTCACAGAGAATGTGTCAATACAACTTTCCCTTTAAGTATTGCAAAGGAGCATGCAGGAGCCCACATGTTTGCCTAACTGGCCCTGCAACCAGCACTGTTAACAATAAAACCAGAAGTTCAAACTCAGTTCCTTGCTTTCAAGTATGCCCTTCAAACAGCAAATACCAGTTTATCATCCCCCTAAAACAGGATACATGTTAACCAGGAATAAATCCAACATATGTACACCATGGAGCTCAGCACACGAGATACCGAATCATTTTACCGACCTTTTGTAGGACGTACTTTCTACCATGAGTAGCAGCTACTCATGGCATGTGTGAGTGTGCATGTGTGAGTGTGTGTCTCAGAGACATGCAACCTCCCCCACCCTGTGTTTTCAAGGACCATAATATACTGCCTGCTTCCTAGTCCTGCAAATACCCTTGAAGTGGAATAATGTTTAACAGAGGGCAATGCTGCGGGAAACCTGCCAAGGAAATGAAGGGTGGGGGAAGTCAGTCAAAGCATTCTGATGAATATTTTTGTACCTCCAAAGACACAACTATTATACAAACATTGACCTATTTGTCAAGCAATCACAGTTTACTATTGCTTAAAGGTCACAGAAGTTTCCAAGATTATTAAATAATGCATGGAGCTAAAGACCAAGGGTATTATTTAAACAGTGGAGGTAACTTTTGTTAGTGAAGGACAATACGATGACTATGTCCCTTTATTTTCCCTTGGAATTTTGTAAAGTTTGCAGTGTAATATAGTAGTGGCCCATTTCAGCTGAAAGAGGGAACTCTGCTGAGGAAATAGTGCTCAAAACTACAATTAAATATTACCCGGGGTTTTCTCTCCTTTTGTGTACATTTGTCAGTATGTGATTTATATTTTTACAGGCATTTAAATGGTGATGGGGAGTTGCAGCCTATCCAGACCCATAAATGAATGCAATTATCTGTCCCTATTTGTCTTTCCAACGTGGGTTATGAGTCACTACAAAAAGTGCTTTGTAAAAATTTAGAGTATGTGCTGTGCACACATGGACAGGAATCAGTAGAGGTTTGTAAAACTTAGTATCTATTTAGGGTCCTGTTAAAACAGCCTCATTCTAATAAATACTGCTTCCCAATGGCTGCAGTTCCTTCAGTTCTCAGGAGGTCTTCCAGGTCACCTCTTCACAGACCCAGGTGCCTAGCTCTAGCTATTCCTTAGGCCCAGGGATTCAAGGAGAATTAAGGCTGTTCACATCCATCCCAGCATGTTTTCTAGTCCTCTGGCTCACAGTAAGTTTCAGTGACAGTCCTCGTCCTGAAACAGAGCCACAGCTCAGGGGAGAAAATCATATCCCAAATAGCTCATCATCAAATTGTTCTTCTTCTCTGCCCAGAATTACCTCTCAGTGTATTGCCCCTGCAGGTGCAGAAGGGCTGTCGTGCTGTGATGTGCTCCCAGTACTGTAAAATGAAAGACAGCAAGGATCCCTCTGCCTTGCAAAATCCACCTTATTATTTTACCAGTTACAACACAGAAATCAATGTGGTCCTCAAAAGGCAGGAGGACACTGTGAGAACAATTCTTTTACTAATAGTCCTCCCTTTTTCCCCATTACCGATCTCCACACTACTGAAAACTGTTTAGTCAGGGCCATCATCAGGAGGAAGACTAAGTAGCAACTAAAGCACTCCTAGGAGCAGTCCCATCTGATGCAGAGGACTGTGCTCCATGAGCATCAAGCTTCAGGCAGGTAGCTGCCTTTTTGACAAGGACATCCAGAAGGGCATGTTTCCCCATCTCAAAAAGCAGCCACAAGTCTGTTCTGAGATCTCCAGTGGGCTGGACCTGGGAACATCACCAGAAACCACAAGCAAGATAACGTAAGAGGTTTGGTTCCATCACTGAAATAATCAATAGTTCTCTTTACGTCTAAAAAGTGCAGCTGTGTATAAATTGGAGGATTATGGAAGTGAATAATTCCTGACAGGATTTTACTCTAAACAAAATTCCGAGAAGAGCAGAGTCATTAATTTGGATGGATTCTAGCACCCAGTGCAATATTTATGCTTGATGGTGCTTGGCTACTGTTAGTTCATTTTTGTGAACGTTTGTTTTGGAAGAGTCACTATTAATGGTCTGCTTGATTGCTAAAGGTGAAATGGTCTTCAGTGAGAGATTCAAGATGGGAAAGAAAAAGAGGAGCATTCAAACAACCAGTGAGAACTAAAATTTCAGTCTTATTCCTCTGCAAATCATGACTGTGAATATACACTACCATCAAAATGCTACTTAAAGTAAGATCAATACAAATACTATCTTCTTTACATGAAAGACAGCTAGCTGCCTGATGATATCACAGTGCAATTGAGACTATCATCAAGAACCAAACACAATCTTTAAAGAAATAATCAACAAAAAGACAATGATCCTTGGACAATAATTTCACACTACATATTCAACTACCTCATAGAAAGTCTCTCTTGTTCCAAGAAACACCATTTCTCTTGGAAATCCAGTCATGAGCTCCAGTGATTTGGGGAGCAGGCAGGTACCTAATGAAGTTGGTGCAAGTTTTGCCAGAACCTCACCTCTGGCCTTATGGCTGAGGCCAGATGCCTTCAGAGACTTTATTAATAATGAGGCTCACAGATACAAATTTTTCCTGATAAACCCAAAATACAGTCTTGAGAGCCACTGTCCTGCTGAAAACTTATGGGCATTTGAAATAGCATGCAGTATCTTTCTTCCTTATCCCAGTATAACACAAGAGGTGAGCATTCATTTGTATACCCTGCAGACTCCTCAAATAAACCATTGCTTGGGGCACCGTCTGCCAGACCCACCCTTGCCTTCACTATGATCTAGGGGAAAAAAGCACTAAATGAAAGCTGGAAAGTTCACCTATCTGGATACAACCTGATGGGACCGCAGCGGGCATGTCTATTCTGGCAGCAGCAATCCCCGTACTGGCTCAGTGCAATGCCAGGAGGAGATACCATATCAGGTCATGAAGGCAGGAGATTCATATTCATAGGCACCCAAATAACAAATCCTCTCTCACAACATCCAGCAGTAACACGTGGCATGGACCCAATGCCCCACTACACTCCAATGGATTATACAGCTGTGCCTGATCCCTAAACCTTGCCTCCACAAATTCTCCATGATTACTCATCTCAGTAAAGACAGGGGAACGTCCAGGAAGGTAAATTGATGCAGGGGAATTTAATAAACCTTGAACCTACATGAAAATAAGACCAAGTTTCCCTTATTCTGTCTTATCCTCAGTGTTCAATTAAAAAAAAATTTAAAAACCCAAGCAATCTGTAAAGTATAAATCATTGCTTGATAAATGTAGGTCCTTAGAAGCCAGTTGTGTAAATACAGATACACCTGCAGGCCCTGATAACCAGATTAGCAGCAACAGCTGCCAGACCATGCAGCAACAACCAAGAGATATTGTTGTGTTCTGGCCAACGAAGTTTCCAGATTGACTCTCAGGTGCTTCCTGTACATCACTGTTAGTGAGAACAATACATCATGAAAGTAGATGAGCTTCATTGATCTTGAAAATTTAATGTTTTTCTCCTTGGATGTATACAATGAAGTTTGACACTGACAAGTTCACAGTACCTACTCTGTACAAAGGGATTGGACTTTGTGTGCTGGCAGCTGGGAAGGATTTCTGAACAGACAGGGGGGAAAAAAGGTGTCTGGGTTTGGTATGACCTCATATTAAAAAACATATCCTCATTGGATAAGAACCTAGATCGACTGATTCATAGGTGTCCTGCCACACCTGTTCTTATTGATGATTAGAAACTAAAATTAACGTTTCTTCTTGGCAAAACTCCACTTGCATCACACACAAAAAAATCTGATGAGCCTCAAAGCAACTAGTAACACAAGCTAGACCTAAAAGTAAACAAAGGAGGCACAGATTTGGAGGGCGTGGTGGAAAGATAACTGTCTGTATTTGGGACAGAAGCTTTGTATCCCTACAAAGCTGGGAAAACAAGTCTAATATTATTGACTGTGCTTCAGCACTGCGGTTGCTATTCTTTCTAGAAGACAGTTCATATAAAATACTATAAAATCAGGATGCTTCTACACTGTTGGGGCTGGGGAGCCAAGCAGGACCCAGCACAATCCCAGCCCTTCTCCTCTCAGGGCCAATGTGATGGGCAGAGCCAGGGGTTGGTAATGGGGTCCATCGGCAGCCCCCAACACGCCAAGCCATGGACCCGGGGCAGGGGTCATCCAAGCGGCCCAGCCAGGGGCAGAAGGAACCAGGACCAGAGAACAAGCTGGAGACTCACACTCCAATGGCACTGCTGGGACATGGACTGACAGCCCCATGCTGGGCTGAAATGGGGCTCCTGGGACATGGGCAGGGGTCAGTGAAGGTTGGGCAGGGTCAGCTAATGCCCTCAGAGGCCTAACAGCTTACTTTATATGAAATTAGTTGAAGACCTTTAAAATGCAATACAGGGGAGAATTCTTCCCCAAAAGACCCAGGCATGAACTAATTGTCCATCAGTTTATCTTCCATGATGGATATGAAGATTTAGATCAAAAAACCTGTGTCTCTAATAATCTCTAGTGATTCAAGTCATAGAATCATAGAATTATAGAATGGTTAAGGTTGGAAGGATGACTCTCTTCTTGGCAAGAATATCTTCTTCAACTTAAAACAAGGCCAAAATCATCCAAGTTAAAATTCTGATGTGGTAGTAAAAACAGACCAGATGTCTGGTCAAACCAAAATAGCTGAAAGAATTGTAGGATTATTGGACACTGGGTGTCTGTTGTTTTGAGAGCTCTGGAATAGAGATCCACGAATACAGGCTCCCCTCCACTGGTGAGCAGGTGTGAAGCCAACTCAGCTCTCACATTACCAGTCAAGTGTCACTGCCCTGTGATGCACTGCTGGAGAATAATAATTAATATGCAGCAGAAAGCTTGTTTTATTATAAGGTGTATTATAACATGCTGTAAAGACATGCAAAAAATAATTTTAAAATACTTAAAAGGTGATGCTGGCTTGTTGTGGCCTGTTGCAAAGCAATTATAAATTGGAGTACTTACAATAGTTCATGCATGTCTCTGCATGTTAGAACAGCACATCAGAGAATTTATTTATCAGGAAAAAAAACAAAACTCTGCTAAGTCATTCAGTTCTTATAAAGGTTACTGTCATTTACAACTTTGCCAGATTTTATAAGGCACAATACCAGATTGTCACATGGGAAAGGCTTGCAGATTCAAGTCCTTATTCTTCCCTCTAGCGAGTGCTGGAACCAGCACATTTGGGACACAGGGGTTACGTCAAAGCCTTCCAACTCTTTGAAGGATAATTACCATACCTGCATAATCACATGGTCTACCTTCTATGCATTCATGTTAAGGAGAGGACATTAATCTAACAAACGCCCAGCGGCTGACAATTTTTTTATATATATCTAATAGTTCTCTATAAGATACAGCACTCTACCTAACAGCTGCAGAAAACTCCATGCCACATTCCCAATGACTCCATGGAAGGGGCTGCATAATGCTTTTCAAACCTGACATACAAGGTAGGAGTGTTCTGCTGCAGGATATGTTGTTGATTTTCACCTTCTATTGTTTCAGTAGACAACCTAGACCACTGGTTCATTATAGATTATATAAGAATTACAAAAGCTAGCCAAGAAACAATACCCTAATAGAATGATTTCTACTCCAAAATGTCTGAGAGTACTTGTAGATATACTTGTCTAGAGGTCACCTAAAACAGCTGTTTGGTTCAAGAGGATGGTATGTGTTGAGATATTTATGGTCTATGCAAGACTCTTCTCAGCAAACAAACCCCAAAGACAAAAGTGGATATAGGAGTACCTGCAGCTCTTGGTTTATTAGGCTTAGAAAAGCTATTTCTCTCTTCACCATCTGGTTCAGTATCCAAAGAGACTATAATGCCATGCATCAGCAATGTTCCCCTCTTCAGTGTCTGTATAAAGATTTGGTTGATGGGCAAGGAAATAGTCAAATCAAATGGCACAAACCAACTGGCCCTTTCACAACAGGTGTCCCTCTTTTGTCAGTCCAGGCTTTCCAAGCTGGAGTCACATGGAAATCTCAGCAATATCTGAATGTCCAAAAAAGCATGGTGAGCACTGTACTCTCTCTATCCAATAAAATAATAGCCAAGGTGCTGTGACCTCTCCCATGAGCTGCAGCCCTCACTGCTCCCATTTGTGCCTTGGTTCCTTCCATCTTGATTAACAAGGTCTGCTCTGCTTTGACCCTTAGGAGCCTGCACCTGCTTTCAGCCTCTTTCTGGCTGTAATTCCAAATACAAGCTTTTATTTCTAAACTCTTCACCTGCCTTGTGTATTAGATCTTTCATAGAGCTGAGCTGCGAGGCTGTTGAACTTTGGACACTGGAAACAGGAGGCCACAGGAAGAGTCCTCTTGGGTATAACACCAAGCATGACCACATACCCCACCCAGAAAGTGGTGGGACAAGAGAAGTGTTTTGATGGACAGAGCAGGAAAATTACAGTGTATAAGCAACTAAATACTAGACACAATTCTTGTTCTGCTACCAAAATCAATACCTATATATAGCTGGACTGAGCTCAATTTATGTTCCCATGTTTCAGAGACATATTGACAAAGCCTGTGTTATTGTAATAGTCTGTTTTATTAACCTATGTCCAGAGAAGCTTATACTTCATTAAAAAGCCATTGTCAAAAATATTCTATATATGGATAATACTCCTAAGAAATGTTATTACTTACTGTAAAATCAGTAACATAAAGCACATTAAGCAAGTCCTTTTACCTACAGAAAACATATCATAAGTATTTTCCTCCAAGATCTAATTAGATTAAGATTTCATTTTCAAAACAGAAGAAATAAGCCCTTTAGCTGGGGGAGATCTGGCTACAAGTCAACAACATACTTGTTGTGTTTCTTGTTTGGTATTTTTGTTGATTTGTTTTTTGTCTTATCAAATGGCAAATTTGCCCAGGTAATAAACAAAAGGAGTGCACTAGTGATAGTACCTACTTAAAAGTAAAAACTCAGCTACGCATGAAAACATCAAAAGATCAATTGCTTGCATTTTTAAAACAATTATATGGTTTTCTTTAATGTTTCATAATGCACAAATATTTTCACAAACATGCTTGCTAACCCAGTAAAATGCATATATACATGCAAACATTAAGGATCCTAATGTCTGCCTCTTGATTTCACATACTTACGACACATAAGTTCTAAACTCAAACCCAGCCTATGCAGTCCTTGAAACAGCATTTTGATTTGAGGAAATGGTGCCTTGGATTAGTGCTTCAATGAAGGCATGAAGTTGCATTAGCTCTTTGAGAATCAATTTATTATTTGTAAAATCATAGAATAATAGAATGGCTAGTGTTAGAAGGGACCTTAAAGATCATCATGGGCAGGAACACCTCTCACTAGACCAGGTTGCTCAAGCCCCATCCAATTTGCCCTTGAATACTTCCAGGGATGGGGCTTCCACAACTTCCCTGGGCAACCTGTTCCAGTGTCTCACCATCCTCATAGTGAAGAATTTCCTCCCAATGTCTAACCTAAATCTCCCCTCACTGAGTTTTAAGCCATTACCCCTTATCTTCTCACTATAAGTCCTAGTAAAAAGTTCTCACTACATGCCCTAGTAATAAGTAAGAGATCACAATTCCATTGAAACCAAGGAGAGTCCCCACTGTGTTTGGCAGGGCTTGGGCCCTCACTGCTTAAGTAGGACAAGAGATGGAATTTCCCTGGCAATTCATATGCTTCCACTGCAGCAACAGGCCAACACAATGGGGTTAATGATCTTGGTATGAGTCTGATCCAAAGATGATACCTGGCTCCACACTCTGGTCTATGCAGTGAAAATAGTGATTGACTTTGATTGTGTTGTTTCTGGAAGCCTATCAACCATGCCCTAATTAACATATGCTTGGAGACCCTTGCATAGGGCAGGCTCTGCTGTCCCTGCATTCCTCCCTGAAAGGAACTATAAGGCTAAACTGTAGTTGCCCATTTTTAGGAATTACCTTATTGGTCTTCTGGTAGGAGCCACCTTTCATGTCTAGGAGCTTTGTAGCTTACCACTGGATCTGCACTTACATACCTCAATGAGAACCTTTATGAGATCAAGTGCAGCTCCTCCCTGCAGCTTCAGGCCTCAGCTGTCTTGCATTCCACTAACCTGCATCGTGGGAAGAGCCATGGTGGAGTGCTCAGCACCACCTGCCTATAACACTCTCGGATGTGTCAAATTCAAATCCAGTGTGCCGAATGCAATTTACGGAGGTCCTCTAAGTGATCTCACCAGATTCTCTTACTGTTACTGAGACAGGAGAAGAAAAGTTTATTGAAGCCTCCTTAAAAGAGATCAGTCCTTCAGCTCTGGAAGGACAAGCATGCTGCCTTTGTAGCTGGGACCTCCTTCAGTGCTGTCTACCTATTCCCTTAAGAGGCAAGACGCAGTGTGGCAAATGCACAATGCCCTGCAACACCCCAGGAGGGACTTGTGCCTGGGACAGCACTGCAGTAGAGACTGAGATTACTCAGTCCAGATCTCCCCATTATTCCTGCATTATCATTAATATACAACATCTCTTCAAAGTCAAAACATCAGAACATCTTTGTTCTCATGAGAAAACCAACAGCTCAGGGGATGGAAAACACCAGCTGGAGAGAAATCCAAACTCAAGGTGTTTAGCTGAAAATAAGCTACCCTTTCATTTTCATTTACTCATCACGTAATTGGGGGGAAAGGGATGTGGGAAATACTAGTGAGTAATGAAAAAGGAAGAAAGGTAAATCCTATACTCTGCTGACTGAAGGAAAGCATGATATGAAGGGTCAGAAATCCCCTGTGCTATAGCTGGTAGGGAAAAAAATAGTTCATTCCTACAGAATATTTACGGGGAAATTCCTTTTTTTACCTTTTAGAAGGTGGTAAGGTATTGAAATGTTTTAAAATAAAAATATTTTAATTTTGGTCTCCAGATTTTAGATGAAGACTGAGAAGAGGAGGAGGTGATGGAGTGAGTGAGATGGAAGAAACTCCTGCTAATGCTCCAAATTTCCTGACTGTAAAAGTGACAGAACAACCTTGTTCTTAAGATAAAACTAACCGGTGACAGTAACGGACATTGCAGCAGAAAACAAATGAACCAGCTGTAAGATAATAATGTATGGATATGGATTCTCCCCTCAGGACACTACACAGAAAAGAACTTAACATCTTGTTTTAGTCTTGCTGGAGATGCATTAAAGCAGTGGTCCAAACATTAGCGAAAAATAAATTGAAGAAAGGTTTTGGAGCAGGTCTCTGCAGCTTCATTGTTTCTCTTTATCTGACCCAAACTGGAATCCAGGCTTTGCAAAATCACTATCTATACCAAGCTCTGGATTTCAGAGTTCCAGACCAACTCCTCCATCTATTTCTATTTCCACCACACTTAGGCATTTCTCTAAAACTGTGTACTACACACATATCCTGCAGGCTTGGTTTTCCACAGTACTGTACTTCAGGCTGTAAATCACACCCACTATCAAAGTCTCACCAAAGAGAGGTTTCAACCCATAATGTGAATTGGTCTGTTTCTTTTTTCAAAAGCAAGTATAAAATTAACATTTGAGAATCATCTACAGCATATTTGCAGCATTGCAAGGGTGCTGCTCCTGCTTTTGCTATTGCTTTGTATCAGCACCCTTCCAGAGACCCATGCTGCCTGTGACCTCCCTTGTGTTTAGCTTTCTGAAAAGGAGCCGGCATCACACAGCAGGGCTAGAAGGAGCCCTATGACATCACCCACACTATCTTTCTTCCCCCAGGTATCAAGAGAAGTCATTTAAGGGCACTCTGATAGATCAGAGATAGCCACTCAATTTGTTTGGAGAAAGTATATGAAAGCTTTTGTACTTCAGAAGACCAAAGAACCTTTCAGAGCGATAGTCTTATTTCCTGGCGCTTCCTTCTCTTAATCAAACTCTAAACTACAAGATGACCCTTTTCCACATGACTTTTGGTCTTTGGTTTATGATGGAATTTTGTCAGAGGAGAGAGGCATCAAAACATTTCAAACTTACAGAAACTATCCGTGCAAGACCAAACTGAAGTGAACATGCAAAATCAAAAAGTGGGCAGTTGTGTTCTTGTTTATCCCAATCTTACCCCACCCACATGGAAGCAAAATAGGCACCATGCCAAAACTTTGTGGCAAGAGGCTATTGTGTGGGCTCAGAATAATTTAAGAATTGATTGTCAGCCTGTTTCTTGGCTTCGAGCTATGAAGTAATGCTCTAACCAGAGTGTGGTATGCTGAAGGACTCATTACAGACTTTAAAGCAGTCTCATTTTCAATTATGAATATTAAAAAGAAATGCTGGGAGTAACTCCTGTGTTATCATTAGTACCCCAGGTTTTGGTTTTTTGAGGTCTATTTTTAAAGACACTTTCATAACTTACTCCTGAGTTAGTTCCCAAAAACTAAGCACTGTTCCTGTTTATATCAGTGGGGAAATTCCCAGTGAAAAAACTAATCAGACCCAAGTTAATGAAAACAACACCCCCATTTAAAACAAAGCCCTAGCCTTAAACAATCTTCTAGCGTTGACTACTTGTGTACATCCAAGACAGAATTTCACAGCCTTCATGTTCCAACCTTAAAAAAAAACAATCTGATTATTTATTTATGCCCTTTTTGTTTAAGAAGTTAAATCCCCAGAGCATCTCAATTTAGATCAAAAGCAAGCTACCAAACTTCACCTGGCACACCTGTGCCGTGTGATTTCTTAATTACCTGCCTAGCATTCCCAGAGCTACGAGGCAGAGATGCAGGACTCATTTAGCACATATTCAGATCTCTGAAATGTGCCTCGTGCAGCAGAGCCTTTCCAGAACACCCGAGGTGGCAACCAGTGCTAAATGATTCTGCATCTCCACAGACACTTGCCTTTCAGCAAATTGCTTTCTCACAGGTTTCAAAAGGCAGGGAGCTACTGTGGGGCAGGAAATCTGGGGAAAGAGATGGATTTATTTGAGTTTTTTTAGGGCTTTCCCATGTGTAGAAGATGACATGGAGTAGCCATATGCCAGTAGACTTGAGCCTTGTTCCAGTAGGACCAAAGGGCAGGGCTAGGCCTGTTAACTGTGTTAGCTACAGGTTGTTATTGCTTATTATTGCCACACAACCACCTAGGTACCAGGGGAGGGTATGACCATCTATGTCAGACATCAGGCAAGCCTTCAGTTGGCAGTCATAAAACCAAAGAAACATTTTCATTAGAAAAGAAATTTAAGATCATTAAGTCCAACCATCAACCTAGCACTGCCAAGTCCACCAATAAACTATGTCCCTAAGCACCACATATACACAGCTTCTAAATACCTTCAGGGATGGTGATTCCACCACTTCCCTGTGCAGCCTGTTTCAGGGCCTGACAACCCCTTCAGTGAAGAATTTTTTCCTAATATCCACTCTAAATCTCCCCTGGCACAACTTGAGGCCATTTCCTCTTGTTCTATCGCCTGTAACTTGGCAGAAGAGATCAATCCCAACTTTGCTACATCCTTTCAGGTAGCTGTAGAGAGTTATAAGGTCTCCCCTGAGCCTTCTTTTCTCCAGACTAAACAACCACAGGCCCCTCAGCTGTTCTTTGTAAGACTTGTTCTCCAGATCCATCACCAGCTTCTTTGCCTTTCTTTGGACATGCTCCAGCACCTTAATGTTGTGAGGAGCCTAAAACTGAACGCAATATTAGAGGTGCAGCCTCACCAGTGCTGAGTACAGGGGGACAATCACTGCCCTAGTCCCCTTGGCCACTATTTCTAATACAAGCCAGGCTGCATTTGGCCTTTGTAGCCATCTGGGCACACTACTGGTTCATATTCAGCTGGCTGTCAACAAATACCCTCAGGTCCTGTTCTGCCAGGCAGCTTTTCAGCCACTCTTACCCCAGCCTGTAGCATTACAGTTCTTACCAGACAAGACTTCAGTTGGCAGACCTCAACATGGAGAGCATCTAACCTTATGAGACATACCCAAAGAAGGAGAATGTGGTATGAAAAGGACAAGTCTGATCTTAGAGAGCACACATCAAGTTTTTGCTAAAACGAATCTTCTTCTTGGCCACCAAATGCTTCTACACAGTGATGAGAAACCTAGCTTATGTGTTAGATGTGACTGCCATTTCACTTAAACACTGGACTAGCCATTGACGTGCCTCTTGTCTAGCTGAGGACACTTGGTCTCAGATGGGTTCAGACTCACCTGTAACGTTCATTTGGCACAGCCAGTGACAATTATGTACGTGCAGGAGATGATCAACCATGTCTTCAACCTCCTTAACACTGAGCACTTTTGGTATGTCCCTGTGCATGCAGTTTTCTATTTTAACAGAGTATTTATCATAATTTCTCATTACAGTGATTTGGATAGCAATTAGGCATCAAACATCACAGCTTCTTTGGCCATTTGTCTAATAGTGTAATTTCATTAATTGACCAAAGCACTGTATCTGTTACCCTGAATGTAGTTCAAACTGCCAAGAAGCTGATGGTATTGCTGTTGGTGCAGCAAAAATACACAGCTCTGGCAGGAAGTCAAAGGTAAGCATTAGTATTCCTAGTTTATGTGTCTCCCTAACACACAGAAGCCCCTGTACCATCAGCCTTCCTTACATATGAGAGATGAGACAGATGACTTGAGTAATACTCGAGCTAAATAGATGCTGTAAGTGGGAGAGCAGCCTTTCATTTACAGGCAGGTCATTCATTGTGACCCACCATTGATGGAGACAGAAAACATTAAATTTTGTTACAAAAATGTGCGTCTTTTTACTAAAGTTTTCAGGAGAAAACACTTTTAGTTATTTGCTTCAAAATTAAATTTTTCATTGAGAACCCTCTTCCTGGCCAAGAAAAAACTGCCAAGACCCAGCTGTGATCAAAGACACTCTGTGCAGGACTTGTTTCAAGCAAAAAGAAGTCCCCAGTGGCAACACCCTCCTGATACAACTATAGGAGCACATAAACAAGTAAATTTTAATTTTTAAATTCCTCAGTACATGAAAATTCTACATAATTTTGCAAGGGGGATTGCAGGGTCTCTTACAGTTAATAAGACCAAAGAGAGTGTCAGACACATGGAGATTTAGTTAATCCAGAATCACAGAGTCACAGAATCATTCTGGTTGGAAAAGACCTTTAAGATCATCAAGTCCAACCATTAACCTAACTCCACGAAATCCAGTGCTAAACCATATTCCTAAGTAACACATCTACACATCTTTTAAACACCTCCAGGGATGGTGATTCAATCACCGCCCTGGGCAGGCTATTCCACTGCTTAGTAATCCTTTCAGTGAAGAAGTTTCTTCTAATATCTAATCTAAACCTCCACTGGTGCAACTTGAGACCATTTCGTCTTGTCCTGTTGCTTGTCACTAGGAAGAAGAGACCAACCCCCATTTCACTACTACTTAATATTCTACATTTAATTTAGAGCTTCGATATACTCTTGAAAGCTCAACCAACAAGACTTACAACTGTGCTTTGAAATCACAGTATTTTTAGAAATATGACAAAAAAAGTGGAGATGTGTTTTAAAAGCTATGCTTCATAGCAAGGCACTTACCAGATTCCTTCATGCAATTAAAAAAAAAAGCAAACCTGATTTATCAACAAGAAATCTATCTGCTAAAAGTTAATGAGGAACATCTGTGGGACTACTGGGAGAGACAGTGGAAAAATGGGTGGGAATTTCCAACTGCAACTATGCTGCCACTCCCACAATATTCAAGTCAACAGAAAAACCTGTCAGCAGAAGGTCAAAATCATTAGTAGACTTTTTTTCATCTCCACAGAGATAGATCAGATACCCATAATTTCAGAGACATTATTTAGGATTTTTCCAAAGTTCTCACATTAAGCTAATTTCTCATATAGATCCTATCTATTGGAGCTACATTTTAAAGGCTTGTGAGACCAAAATGTATCCAGGACTGTAAGTGAGCAAGGGCTCAGATTCACAAAGTAAATCAGTTTATAAAGCTTCTTAAAATCAGACAAAACAATTTGCAATGTCCTGCAGGTTCATAGTCCCAAGTTGCAAGGCACATTGTCCTAGGTAACACTCTTTCAAAGTGGGAAAAGTCCTCATATTTGCCTCTGGCTAAGGCTGTGCACATGAGCAAGTATTGCTGTTTAACTGGTGTGTGGTGGTTCCTTAGATTACCATAATTTCATTGTGACTCTGAGTCCGAAGAAGTAATGATCTAAGGCAATTAATTTTCTAGATGAATGATAATGCAAAATGCTTCCAGTCTACAAAGGCAGTCGACAGGTTGTTTAATGTGAAGTTCTGCAGACATCTTCAGGAAAGCTGACCTGAAAAACAATGTAGAGAAAGTGTTTCAATGAGGGAAGATGAGAGATGCTGATATGCTGTTTTTCATTATCTTAATACTTTTGAGCCATTTAAAAGCTTTTCCAATCCACAGCTTATATAAAAATTTAGCTCTTTCAACCTGTAAACAAAATTTTCATTTCAATTTTAAGTACTATTGACTGTAGTGTGATTAAGACTAAAATGAGGAAAAATCTTTTAGTAGCTTTACAGTTTTCTTTCTTATCAAGATACTTATTAAGGAAACAAATAGCATCAGCAGATTCTATTTACAGGCATGACAATAGATTTTCCTAGCTCTGGGATGGCTGCTGAAGTTTACAGGTGTAAAGACAAGTCTGGGTTTAAAAATATTGAAACTGTCTATGACTTTCAAAGAAACAAGAGTAGGCATTTTTTGAAGCAGACATACAATTCTTATTCATGAATATTTTTGCATAATGTCATCTGTCATCATTGGCTGATATCCCTGCCTATCAATTATCATGGATATACCACAGTTCCCATCATCCTGTATTTCTGTGCATTTAGATCACCCTAAAACTGGATAAATGTGAAGGTGAATGAGGCACAATGCATGCAAGTTTTATAGGCACTGCTGGTGGCACCAACAATTACTGAGATTACTTGATTCATCCCATTTTAATCTCCCAGTGTTGCAAAACTTCAGACAACTAAGCTGAACTCTAGCATGCCAGACACCTCTCTGAACTTGAAAAGTCTTCTTTGAAAATTGCAGCTGTTTCCAAGAACAAAACCATGGAAAAAATATCTGCCTTGTCCATGTTAAAACCCTGTGGTAACCCCCTTTTTTTTCAGAACCTTAATACCTGTATGCTTTGGAGATATACTCAAATTTTATGCATTACAATGTGGCTTGTCCCTGAAACACAACCTTTATAACTACAGTATAAATCTATGCCAAGGAACTAGGACAACCATTGGAAAACTGCAGGTCACACATGAACAGTGGACACTTCTGAGACCTCAGTCATTCCCTGAAGTTAGATCCACAACATCAATGTTTCCAGTTGGAGCTAAAGAGATAGGACACTGCTCTGGGTAACTACAAGCTATTTCTGGTCATTTTGGGGTACTTGAGATGCAAGAGAAAGTTGCTCCAGCCTACCTGGTGGAGATTATGGAAATAGGTCTCTGAGTTGGAAGTGAGGAAGGAACAAGAAGATAGGAACCAGTGGAGAACACTAAAACAAGGAACAAACTGGAAAACTGAAGACAGCCTGACATTTGTTTGGAGAGATGGAGAACATGGGGAGGCTAAAGCTGGATGCCAGTTGTGTGTGAGGAAGCAGTGTGTACAGCCAGTGAGAAAGGGGACCTTGAATTAGGTATGGCTGGGAAAGAGTATTGGAACAATGAAGACCTAAGGACTGAAGATGATAGAGCAAGAAGGCTGGGACTTCCTCAGCAAGAGAAATCTGAAGGAAACTGGACATGGCTGGGCAAAGAGGTTAGGAGTAGTTAAGTGTTCCTGTCCCAGTCTTGTTTGGATAGGCACAGTAAAAGTGGTTGCATCTTGAAAAATAAACAACATCAAACTACCCTCCTGAACTGGGAGCAGAAATCATGGTTCTGGGGCTCTGACCATCCCTTGTCACCCTGAAATACCTGTGAGATCCACTAGCAACTTGTCCAGTCTGCCTCATAAAAAATAAGCCTCTTGGTATTTCCAGCAGGACACTGGTAACTAGTGATTATTAATGATGCTACTCTATTAATTGAAGTAACAGTGGCCAACACAGGCTCCACCCCACTGTTTCTCCTGGGAGTCACTGTGATCTTGCATAATGAAATGCCTATTTTGGCAGCCTACCTTTTTTTTTTTTTTGTGAAAAAAGAGAGAAATTACCTTAAACTGTGTTAAAGTAATCTTGCAGTTGCAATCAGTTATGAGGAAGTGCCAGAACCAAATTGCCTCTCCAGCCTTGATTCATCCTTTTTTGCATAGACATTATCTTTAATAGCATGATCATGTACTTCTCCCTCCTGCAGAGCACAAAATGGATGGCAGGGATAGTAGATCAGAGAATATAACACAAGAAGACTGCTGCCTGAAGGATATGGACTTCAAAAGCTAGATGGCTTATAACAGAGGGGGAAAAAAAAAAAAAGGATTAAGCTGCAGTAATAAAGAGATGCAGTGTGGCATGGCTGTTCCCCAGGTATGACCCGGAGTGCAGGTATCTCATCAGGAAAGGTGGTTATAGCTCACAGCTGCACTCACTAAATCTGCTTCTGTGGCTTACTAGAAGAGGGAGGAAGGTTTCACCAGTGTCCTTGAGAGTTGCTGTATTTCTGCTGTTCAGCTCCTGTGCAAAGCTAGGTAAGCAATTTAAACCAGTTCTTTCTTTCGCAGTTATAAATTGTTCAGCTTCATTTTCTGGGTCCCTGACTAGATCCTGTGGGGTTCTGAGCATCAGAAGTGCTGAGCACTCACAGTCAGCTATCACATAAAATACGGCTCCATGCTATGCCAAGTCAAACTCTAGCTACCAGAAACTAGGCACCCAAATTCAGCAAAGGTTTCTGGCCTGCCACCATGCACCACCTGTGGAGTCAAGTTAAGGCCATATCTCGTCTGTCAGGCTGCTGTGAAAATAAATCCATCATTTTTTTTGTGAAACTCTCAGACAGTAGAGATCTGAAGGCTATAGGAAAGCCTAGAGAAAAATAATAATGCTGAATTCAGAAGAGGAACTGGCAGGAGGGAGCAAGAGAGGACTCGAGGTCAGAGGATAAATAGCAAAAAGAAAATGAAATATTACTCATTAAAGGAACATGAGCCACTGAAAGAGGTGAAAGAGGAAAGGAAGGAGCAAGAGGACCAATATGTAGATCTACAACTAAGAATTAGGCCCACTCACGACACCCAAATAACCAAATTAAGATTGCAAAGGTAACCTTAATTCTGCTATTCCTTTACTTCCAAGGCTTGACTTCACAGATTAGCTAATACACTTTAGGTGAAGGCTGGTGTTTGGGTTGTCATTTGTCTGTGTGAATTATCTACAACCATAATTTGAAGCATTTCACGTTGAAAAGTCACTGAAATTTATCATTAAATTGATTGGCATGGATTATGATACCAAAAATAACAAATCATTTAATCTAGCCCTCAACTAGCAATTGCAGTTCAAACTTCTCCTTTATTGTTCTTCCTAGTAATGGAGCTTGCCTTGCCACATGGGACACTTGAGAAATTGTATTTAAGTTAAATGGAAATCAGTTTTTGAGAAGTTAACATCATTTGTACTTAGGAAGAATGTGTACAACTCAGAAAAGAAAGTTTTTATTTTATTAAGAAAATCAGTAGCTATAATAACTACAGAGAATTACAACTTCATATCAAAATCTAGGTTTAAAAAGTTGAGTAGATTAACAGATTTATTGCTTTTCCTGTTTTCTATTTTTGCAGCAAATATCTACATTATTACGTTCCTTGCAGCTACTTCTGCCATCTAAGCTTGTTAGTACATGACTTTGACTGCAGCTCCCATTGACAGTAGTATTTTTTTCAGGATTTTTTTTGTCACATCGTTAATATCTTCATGCAAAGATCATACAACTTTACTTCAAATAAAGCATTCAACCATACAGTAAACATCTTGTTGACCTCACTTACAAACAACCATTGACAGCTGGTAAAAGACTGAATGATTCCATAGCACCTGCTCTAAACTTCAAGAATATTTAGTTATATCTCGTGTGCTATCAATTTTAACTCCTTTCCTAGATGCAGGGCACTAGTGCCTGAGCCCAGCAGTAGTGGTTTTTTGCAGACCTGTTAGATGTCATCACCCTTCAGTACTCAGATTTGTTTTGGCTTTTAAGCATTTCTTTAATTCTCTTTACAAGGAAACAAAATCTGATCCTTCATAAAACTTCGGTTGTTATGATGAAACTGCATCTGCAATGAGAGGAAATTAATAGCAAATGTTTATCCAGATCACTGGTGTGTGTGGTGGTTTCCCTGCCTGCAGCCAATTAAATGATTTCAGTTTCTATGGCCTGTGGCTGTTAAATCTTGGCTTTCAGATAATATATACATATTAAGTATGTGTATATTCCCGTAGCCCACTCCAGTTACTAGGTTATGAGATGTACCTCCACCCTCTTCAACTATGGCCAGACCTTCACTGAAGAAATCATGGTGACAGCTTAAGCTGTCACTAGCTCTTCAGCTGTGTGTTCTTTGCTCACCATTACCACCTGCTGAACAACTCCTGCAGGACAGATTGGATAATTAGTTTGAAATTAATGAGGGGAGGCATCTTCCATAATTTTAGACAGTTGAAAACCACACATCATGAGCACTTTAGGTACCTCCAAGACTCTTCAGAGCAAGAGTTCGGGCTGATTAAGTTCATTCCTGATGTCTTGTTCCAGCCTTAGAGGAACTTCACATTGACATCCTGGGTGCTTTGAGACAAATCTATCACCAAAAAAAAAGCAAGACACACAAAACCACCCATTCCTTTTTAAACTGTAGATGGGGGTTTGTCAACCTGAACTATGGCTTCAACTTTTCTTAGTGAAGTCAGCACTAGTTTGGGGTTAAAATGAAAACCGTTTGCTAAAAAGGAGGAATCTGTCAGCGGGTGAACAAGGAACGATCTGTATATTATTCTGTATATTTTAAAAGCACAAAGCTTAATTTAGGACCTTATTCTGGACACAATTAATGGTATTGAAATGTGACAAACTCAACAGAGAAATGAAATTTTAATCAGTTTTGTGTATGATCTAAACACTGTTGCCTTCATGTCTTCTTCCCAATGAGTTAGTTCTTTTGAAGTAGAGATACTTGAACCCTTACCTAACACTCCCTTCTGCCACAATTTTTCACATCCAGGAAAACGTCTAGCAACAAAGTACCTCATAAGGATCAGCAGAGGAGCACTGATTTTACCAGCAGTGTATTTGTATCCTTTGAATGAGGCAAGCAAACTTCCACCCTGCTTTATCCCCTCTTAACTCTGCTCAGTTGGCATGTTTGAAATATTAGAGTCAATTTCATCAAAACAATCTGAACAGAAAGTCAGGATCCTTTCAAAGCCCAGAAATATTACTGGAAGTACAGAAAGCTCATCTTTGCAAAAATTATTAGATCTCAAGTTTGCTTCCTGCAAAAAGGTTAAAGGGCCTACATCCAATTAATAGTATGAATCTACTTCAGTACAAGACATAATTTAGTTGTGACTATGCTTTATTGTAGCCCAGTCTCTTCTAGACTATAACTACTGTGGCTATGTTTTTATTTTATCCTAAGTATGTCTTTGGTCTAAGTGTGATTATCTTCAGGTTTATTTTGGAGCTTCTTAAATAAACTCTGCAGAAGTAGTACTTGAATTGCCATCCATATGAATGTTGGTGGGTTTTGCTATGTGAGATGTGTATTTAAAAACAGGAACAAATTTTCAATTTTTCTTATTATTATTTATTTTAGAACAAATTTGAAAGGACAGCTGCCTTAGCTAGAGAGTTTATCTCCCTTTTAATTGTTTTCTCTTTTATAATAAACAATATCAGGGCTGTAATTAAAGCTTCCATCAGTCCTCAGCTGCTTCTAAATGCAGGGCAGGCTCCTCTTAGTGGGAGTTTTACCTTTAGCTTCATTAGGAGTAAGGACAGACCTGTAAAGTGAGCTGTGAAATAAAATCTCACCTTGAAAATAAGAGAAGCAGATGCAGAGAAAGTACAAGGCAGCTTGTTCTTTAGCTCTGAAAATTAATCTTCAGGACTGCAAAACACCCTCTGAGTCAGTTTTTCCAATTTCTGTGTCACTCTGTGCTTGGAGGGCTGAGAGGTGCAGTGGCCCACACCAGCAGCAGAGGACAACACCTCTAAACCCTGTCTGAGGGGTCAAATACTGACTAATGGGACCAGGGTCCAGGGAACTCAGCTATTCCCAGACTTCACTCACCACTTCACCCAGCTGGGAAAGAATCAGTGACACTAACCTAGACCCAGAGTCATGATGGATTGTGTGAAGGGAATAAAGGTGTCTTGGCCTTGACTTGCCTTCTCATCTAAAAGGACTCACAAAAAGGGGGGTTATATCCCTGAGCTTCAACTCCCATCCTGAACAAATCCCAGACCTTTGTCCTGATCCCTTTGCTCTTCAGAGGAGCACTTGCCAGCTGCAAATGCTAGAACTGGCTCCTGGAACATCCAGCTTCAATGGACATTAAATTCCAGCAACAAACTCAGTGACATTCTGTAGATCCTCAGAAAATGGTAGTGGAAGTCCGAATTCCCATCTGTTCCCACTGGCAGCTGTATTTCCAGGCAGGCTATTGCTTATTCTGTGTCATGCCTGTAGAGAGGGGAGGCCAGACACAGCCTTGTTCTCACCTGCAGCCTTCAGAGCCAGCTTTGCAAGCTGCCAGACAGTGAGGAGAGAGGCCAAGTCATGACATTTAGATGAATGCAGAAAGCTGAGGCATTTTTCCCTTCCTACAGCATAAGGATCACTTGTTATCTAAATTCCCATGCCCTCTTCCCAAATCTTCGTCTTGCCAAACTAGGAGAGAGGAAAAATGATGATCCCAAGAGCAAACCCTTGTCCACAGAGATCCATTTCTCTCTTCCCATAGAGTTTCACAGGCCACTGTGAAGTTCACTGCAATGACACAGCCCCATGGCTCGTACAGATCAATATTCCAGATCTTTTTAACATATTGTCTGTAGTGCCTCAAATAAGATATCAGGGTTTGCAAAAGCTACATGCATTGAAAAAAATACAGTATATACACTTAATTCCTGTGACAGTTCCTCAGCTCCAACACTATAAAGACAGACATAAAAAGCAGGAATTCATGAACTGCAGCATTGAAATACTGTGTGGAAAGGATACATTATAATCTCTAAATAAGGTGCCGAAGGGAGGAATATTTTTATAACCCAAGAAAATGCTAAAGTAAGTTTACATTTTACCACAAAGTCCACCTTGCCTATTTACTGTGTGAGGTGATATATCACCTCTATGTGAGCAATAAAGATAACCAGTGTTTTAAGGCAGGATTACAAAAATTACAATGTAGATACAACAGTCTCTTCCCCTTTAAGCATTCTATTTCTTCTTATCATTTCATATATAAACTAGAAATGGCAATATTGGAAGCAATACAGGCTTTTAAGAGATTGAGACTAAAGAAACTGGAGTTCTTTTCTCTCCCATGTAGCAACTGTACTGCCTGTATTTGAGCAAATTGTTTAACAGCTCCACTACTTCCCCAGAGACAATATGTAAAAAATTATAAATCTTATTAATACCTCTGTGAAAGTGCACTTTGATTATCCCAATTGAACTATGTAAGTCCTAGGGTTTAGACTGAGAGGGGATCTTATTAATGTATATAAATATCTGAAGGGTGGGTGTCAAGAAGGAGGGGCCAGTCTCTTTTCAGTCGTGCCCTGTGATAGGACAAGGGGCAATGAATGCAAACTAGAACACAGGAACTTCCACCTCCACATGAGGAAAAACTTCTTTACTGTAAGGGCTGCAGAGCACTGGAAAGGCTGCCCAGAGAGGTTGTGGAGTCTCCTTCTCTGGACACTTTCTAGACCTGTCTGGATGCATTTCTGTGTGACCTGCCCTAGATTCTGTGGTGGTCCTGCTCTGCCAGGGGGGTTGGACTCGATGATCTCCAGAGGTCCCTTCCAACCCCTACCATTCTGTGATTCTGTGGTTATCAGATTAATGTATTATGGATATTTTGTAGTTATGGTCAAGAAAAAAGCAAGCCAATTTGCTATTTATGGCATGGTACTTCTCAATCTCCATGGTCAGAAATGGTGGCTAATGGTGCCTTTATGGGTTTTGAAGACCATTTGAGGGAAGACAGATGCTCAAAGTCTTTCTATTAAAAACAAAAAAACAAACAAACAAAAAAAAAAAAAAACAAAAAAAAAAAAACAAGAAAGTTCCATATAATGAATAGAGCAGAGTTTTATATATTTTTTCAGATTTTTTTCTACGTGATTCTTGTGGGAATAAAGGAGAATGGTTATTAATTGTGTGTACTACACAAATTACAGGGTAAGTTGCTGGCTGTGCCAGAATTGAACCTGCAACGCAGTGCCATCTGGTGCGCACGCAGGGAATTGGCTGCCACCGGGAAGGACGTGCAAGTCCTAAAAAAAATCCGTTTGATTTCTACAAAGCAGCAGTTGCGTTTGGCACTTCAGCCCCTTTAGTGAGATAAATCACCCCACAGTACCCTTGTCAGTTAGACAAGCGTCACACTCTCCTTTTGCAAAGAGCTATGCGGAGGTAAGAAGGTAATCGGAGCTGACAGAAGGAATCAGTGTGGAAATCAGGATGGGATTCAGGATCCTTGATTTACAAGGCTGCCCAGCAAGAGGGAGTGTGGGCAGGAGCACAGGTCTTGGGGTTTGGTGTGAACACATGAGGTGGGAAAAACTATGCTCACTGCCACAAACCCTAAGGAATAGGGTGTGTTCAGTGAAGACATGGTAAACAGGACTTTTTTTATCTTTTCTGCCTGTGGAACTCACTGCCAAAGGACATCCTCAGGGCCAAGAACTTAGTAAAATTAATTTAATTTCCAGACAGAATTTTTCAGAGCAACCATTTTTACTGACAAATTAGGAAAGGACTAATAATTCCTTGCTTTCAAGTTTAAAACATTCATTGATTTATAGAAAGTAGGACGACCTGAGCTGTTGAATAAAGCAGGTTGCCCTGTATCTGTGGGGAACCATCACCATCCTCTAAACCACCTAATCCTGGTTGGATCAGCAGGAGTCAGATCCTAAGATTTTTGGGATACAGCAATTTACTGGCTCTTGCAAGCCAAGGGGCTTTGTATTCTGTCACTGATTTCTCATGTGATCTTGGGCAAGACACTTAGGGTGCAATTAGATGTTCTTACTGATCTGGTGTAACATGTTGCCACCAAAAGGGATCTCCTCCTTCTTTCCCTTCCAATGCACAGTGTCAGGAGCTCTTTCTCTCCTTTTGGTGAGCCATTTCATCTCACCAGACTAGCAGAGATCTGATAGGAGCCCAGAGAGAAGAAGGAATCAGAAGTGACCTTTTAATGTTCTTTCGTATTCAAGCTACAATTTAATGACACAGTATGAGCCACTCTGACAGCTCATTGCCACCAAAACAGAGAAGTTCCTTCTCTTCCTCAAGAATTCCTCATCCTCCCTCACTGCTGTCATTCATTTGGCTCTTCTTCTGGTGTCATTGACCCCTATGAGCCAGTTCAACTCAATAATCGAGCAGAAAATAAACTAGTGTCAAAGGAGTGGGAATTTGCAGCTGGGAAAGGGAAAGAGAGAGTAAATGAGGAAAGTGATGAGAAATTGCCTCTCCTTTTGGTCAGTCATCAGCTCAGCACATCTTCTCACAAAGTCAAGCCCAAACTGTAGTCTCCCAGCTAATGATCATGAGAGGGCCACACTTTATGAAAACAGGAACACAAAATCACTTGAATAGGTTTCCTGATTCTTTCTCTTCTCTACTTTTGACTTGTCCCATTTGTTTTTACTATATAAGATTTAAACATATCAGAAAAGTGTTCTTGAAAATGCAATGACACATGACCAAATTCAGGTCTACTCTAATACTTTGTTAATGGAGCCTACATCTCCACCTTGGTCAGACAGACAGCTGAGATGAGGCTATGAAGTATATTGCAATAAACTGTTAAAAATCAACATCAGTGAATAAATGCTTCCTCACCCTTTGCATTAGTAGAACTGAATAGCTAGGTTGTAAGAGAAAGAGACACAGACAAGAGTAGAAGAAGGTGTAAGGAAAAAAGTCTCTGTGGCAACTTTCCTATATTATGTAAGCTACCTAATATATATCCATCAATGCCTCTTAACCTCAAATGTAATTTATATCTCTATTTGTACTGTGACTGGATTTGTCCTACAGTTTCAACAGAATTATTGTCTGCTCTGACAAGGGTGTGAGGTAAATTCTAAGGAGGACACACCAGTGGCAAAACTCCTGCTGACTTGACTAAAACCAGAATATCACCCTCAGCACTCAGATGCCCATCCTTTAGGAGTAAGGGAGACATGGAGGTTTCTACTAGCTAAATAATAAGCCATGATCAGAGGAGGAAGTTCATCTGGTTTTACACAACATAAATTCTTAGGTCTCATATCTGAGTTTCCCTTTATCTGGCCCAATCTTTAAGATCTCTTTTAAAGGATCTCAGTATTTTTCGGGAAGGAATGATGGGTTCTTGTCTATAATTTAAAAAAAAATCTACAGCTCCAAAACAAAGACATGGGTGTAACATTATAAGTTATCTGCTGTTGTAGCTTGGTGTCCTACACAGGGGCTGCCACATAGCAATGTCATGTACAGCCCTGAGCAAAGTCAGACATTGCCACGTGCTGTGACAGCTTTCATGTTAGACAAAAAGGACAGATTGGAGAAGACTGGCAGGTTGTGGGGTGCTAACCTGTATTTCTCTGGAGTTTATGTGCACATAACTGTGTCTGTGAAATAACATCAGAAATCTCAAAGAAGCCTTCTTTGCTGTTTTTTATCTACTTCCTCTTCCAGTTTGAACCAGCATGAGCAGCTGAGGAGCAAAGCTTGGAGTTTTGGGGAAAAATGTTAGGTTGGGTTTTATTATGAGTAATAATATTTACAGTACAATAACGCCTGGAGGCCAACAAGATTGGGATCCATTGTAGTAAATGAAAACCACTTGTCTTCAAGTAATTAAATAATTAAATTATTAAATAATTTTTAGATCTTCTTAAAATTTTTATCTACACATGAAACAACCAAAACTCCTCCAGTATTTGGGGTAAATGAGAGGGAAATTTCTTCTGCTGACAACTCAGTGGCTGCCCTCAGGACCTTCACCACTATCACATGGCTCCCTCATGGTAACCTGCTCATCCTCCCAGGCCCCCAGAAAAACCCTTTCCTGGCCAGCAGGAGTAGAAAGGTGATTGTGCCTCTGCACTCAGCACTGGTGAGGCCACACCTTGAATACTGTGTTCACTTCTGGGCCCCTCACTACAAGAAGGATGTCAAGTTGCTGGAGCATGTCCAGAGAAGAGCTACCAGGCTGGTGAAAGGCCTGGAGGACAAATCCTATGAGGAGAGGCTGAGGGAACTGGGGTTGTTTAGTTTGAAGAAGAGGAGGCTGAGGGGTGACCTCATTGCTCTCTACAACTACCTGAAAGGAGGTTGTAGGGAGGTGGGAGTTGGTCTATTCCAGTGAATAATGACAGGACGAGAGGGAATGGCCTGAAGTTGCCCCAGGGGAGGTTTAGGCTAGATATTAGAAAGAATTTCTTTACTGAAAGAGTGGTTGGACAGTGGAACAGGCTGCCCAGGGAGGTGGTGGAGTCACCATCCCTGGAAGTGTTTAAAAGAAATATAGATGTGGTACTTAGGGACAAGATTTAAACATTGAACAGATAGATAAAGGTTATGGTGGGTGGATTTAGGTTATGGTTGGACTTGATGATCTTCAAGATCTTTTCCAACCAGGTTGATTCTGTGATTCTGTGAAAACCGGGGTGTAGACCAGAGCAGAGATAGGGAACCTTCACTAAACAGGTGTGGCTCATTATTAGACACTTCATGCTTTCTATTTTTACCTTAATCTCTTTGCTCTTCCCTCAGGGCTTGTATAGTCTAGAAAAGATTTATTTTAAAACTTATTAGCTCAAGTATTTGAGCTAATATATTTTAAATCCCTGGGTTCTGATCCTCACTCAAATTGTGGCTACTTTCATCTCCCCAGGCAGGATGCAGGAGTCCCTTTTTCACCACTAGGACTTTTTAGAGGACTAGGGTGTCCTAACGTTTCCCTTGACTCCTTCACCTAGTTATGCCACTTTTCCATCAGTTGATACAACAGAAAAAACTTGTGCTGCTTATTCTGGGGCTTTAACAGGTGTTAATTAAAACATTTTAGCTAGAATATTTTTAAAATACACCTTTTATCCTAGGGCTTAAATACGGGTGCAAGTTCCTGCAGAGCAGCTGAGCCCCTGTAGCTGCACAGGCACTGTCAGCCTGCTGCCTTCACCCTCCACTTGCCTCTCCGGCCCTAATCTCTACACACAAATAATCCATAAACCAACAATATCTTTTCTAAGGAAAGCAATTATTTAAATGCTCCCCAACAAATTCTCAATCCCATTTCAATTAACGCACGTAAAACCAGCTATAATGTTACCCCCTTAGCCCCTGTATCATTTTAAAAGCGCGAAGCCAGAGTTTGAAGAATTAGCTATTTGCCACAGAAGAGAATAACGGCACATCTGCCACCTTGATCATTGTGCTTGTATTATTATCAGCTTCTGTCTGAGTGCCAAGTAATTTAATCAAACTTGAGAGAAGAAATAATAACGTTTCAGTTGAACAATGGCGTGGCTCTTTGAAAAGGCAGAGATTTGCTCTAGGGTACACTAAAAGGAGAAAGGTCTATAAACAAAGGGTAACACTGTGAAAAATTTATCTGTCAAATCTAGCTACTTTTTTTTTTTTTTCTACTTGCAAATAATTCTCCAGCAGACTGTAACTACTACAAATGTACTTGTCTTCAACAGATATGCTATGCAACACGTTGCTTATTTAGAGATTGTTGGAAATTCATTCAGTTGCATATTTATGGCTTCGTTTTTATGCTCTGTGATAGGTTCACAGAGCATTACTTTGTTTCTCTGCTCCAACTGGACAGTCCAAAGGAAAACACAGAGTTGTCTTGGAGAAAGAAGAATTTTTTTTTATTTTAAAAAAGAAACAAACAGAGGGGAAAAAAAGAAAGCAAGCTGAGGAAATGTTTAAATGTGTGAAAACTTTCCTTGTCTTTTACAGTGTCAGGAAGATCATTGTATCTGGTTTTGCTGCCAGATTGTTTAAACTATTGATGGAGGAAGAGAAGGGATAAGTCATATTTACTGACTGCCAGGAAAACTGTTCAGCCAATGTAAATTCTTTGCAGGTAAGTGCATGTCCATGTGCCGTGTTGTTTGCAAAGGGTGCAGTCCCTTATCCTTGGTGCTTTTGTTTAAGCAAATGCTTAAGTGCCAAGCCTTTGGCCAGAGACATCTGGAAACTGCTGCCTGTCCTCCTTACAGCACATACAGCACACACTTCTATATCCATAGTCAATCACCTTTCTTTTATCTCATGCTATCACTGGGCAAGAGCAGTATGCCGAAACCGGTGTCTTCTTTTCTTGCTTCCTAGGCCTTGATGACAAACATCCAGGCTAGAGTCTCTCTGTACTCAGAGGAGCTTCATCTGAAACAGAATGGAACCCCAATAGCTCTGAACAATGAATTTATAAAGGTAATGATTGTTAAAACTTTCTGCCTTCGCAGGATGTTACTGCTGCCCCAAGCAAGTGACCCAGCAGCAATCAGCTTTTGCATCCCTATTTTCTCCCCCTGCTCCTTTGATGGCGTAGGTTATTAGGGTGGGATATGCTTTATGGGGGTAAGAAAGCCAAATCCCAATGTGAAAATGCTTTCAGATGATCTGAAGAGAGCAATATGAAGGTTAGAGTTTATATGACTGTTTACAAGAATGTTGTTATTACCGTGCTATAAAACAGAAAGGAATGTGACCAGACTAGTACAGAAGATCAAAAGAATTGTAGAGTCATTTTAATGAATTACTAGAAACTAAGTCAGGTTCTGCTGTTTTGAGGCTATATGGTTCTACTCTGTTCAATGGATTTAAGTCACTTAGCAACCTTTGTACAAGTTGTAGCATGTTAGGGCATGCTCCCAGCTGGCGTGTAACACTCCCAGCATCCCCAGGTGGACAGCCTGTCCTACCCATATTTTAAAATATAGGAAAAGACAATTAGAGATGTGCTTCTCTGCTGCCTCTGACCTTGTGTGGACAGTGACATCTGAGTAAGAAAAGTGAAAACTGGGGTTTATGTGTGCCTCTTCAGATCAACAGCTTTTCAAACTCGCTGTGTGCATGGGAAAATAGTGGCACAATCAAGACAGGAAAATCAAGCCTGTGTGGATTTGGTACAGGTCACATAGCTACAAGGAACAGGAGGCTTAAGCAGGCATATTGGGAAGTTACTAAAACACCATTGTCACTGTATATAACCTGTCTTTAGCAACAAATCTAAAGACATTTTCAAAGTCAATAGGAGTTCATCTAAGTTATTGTTGCCTTAGAAAAATCTCTGGCCATGTTTGTAGCATGTTATTTGCCCATGTTTTCTGGTTCCTTTTGTTTCCTAGGAATAATTATTCTTTATGATACCAAAATGTCACCTACATACCAGGCAGACAATGCACCTCAGAAGCTCCACAGATCTTTTATTTAATCTAAAATATCCTCAATGACATTTCAATCAAAATGCACAATTCAGTACTACTCTCGGTTCTTAAGCTGATCCTATAACCAGCTTTTGGAGCAGTCTTGGACCAGACCCTGAGAGAGGTTGTAGAGTCTTTTTAGGTACAAATCCTGATGCAAATATATTAATAAACTAAAGGATACTGAAATGCAACTTCAATGAGATAATGGCATTTGACATGAAGTAGAATATTTTGTTTCACTGAAGATAATGGTTTGTTACATCAATGAAGTTTGTATGAGTCTAAGATTGCAAAATGACCCTTTGGAACTTTAGGACTAGTCTATTATTTAATAATGATTTTGTAGGTTTTAACCTTCAAGCAGCATCCAGATTTGTGTCAATCATGTGCTGTTAAATTTTTAGGAGAGGTTTTAGTACACCTGTGGATGTTGTAGTTGATGGGCTTCATAAGGAGGTTACCATGATCCCTATGATACAGAGCTTCACCAGTGAGGGATCTTCTGGAAGCTGAAGAAGAGGGGGTATTCATCTGATTTGTCATGAGTTATCAGGAGCTCTCCTGTTGGGTCTTCTATATGGGGCATGGAAAGCTCCTACTTCAAATGAACCTGAGAGCTTACAAAAACAAGCCACCAACTCCTACCACTAGTCTGTCATGCTCTGAAGAAAATGTGTGGCAATTCAACTTCTCCATGTCACTGCACTGTAAATAAAAAAACATTAAATAGGGAAACTACTAGTGAAAGAGGAGGTGGTTGCATTACTCATGCTGGCTTTTGCCACATACTTCTATCAACATTTTAATTCCCCAGTAAAATACCAGGAGAGTCACATTCCCCGTTTTGTCCTTTTTAAAGGGAAACAATGAGCATTAGTCTTAAAAACAGGCCATATTTGTGAGTGTGCTTTTACTCCACCCCTTACTTCTTGCTGAAATAGGCACTTACCCACCCTTCCCTTTGAAGGCAGCTGGCTGTGTTATTGCTCAGATAAGCACACATCTGCCCTCCTGAGGTTCTGTGACAGGTCAGGAGAGAAAATATCAATTAAGGAGTCTCTAAAATAAAATATGGGGAAAAAAAAAATGTCCCTGGTGCTTCCTTAAGCCTTCTATTCTCAATCATGATGCCAGCTACAATCTAGCTGCTAATGCTGCTGATCTCTGTTGGGTGGTATGGGCCATGACAGGGAGCAGGGGTACCCAGATCACAGGAGTAGAGACTTGCTGGTACTGAAACATCTTGCTACGGTTCTCATTTATAACTCTGTTGGGTCTCTTGAGATTTCAAGTTATCACCCCCATTTGGTGGAGATGAGATGATAATTTTTATTTTCATTTAAAAGCTCCCAAAACAATTCACTAGTGTCCAGTGAAGAGTCTGGGATAGACTGTCCATGAACATCTAAAAGATACATTAAAAATATAGCACATGCCCTGTTTAAGCAATTTATCAAATGGAGACAAGCTAATGTGTGGTGCTCTGTGGAATATCTCTGCCATTATATAATATAGCTGGGTTATATTGTTTACAGCAAATTAGATTTGACATTGTCATAGCCAAATATTTATGTTATTAACAGTTGTATTTAGGACCATGGCATTATCACAAATGCCCCACAGGCATTTCAAATTTTCAGTCTCCTACTTTTAAATAAGTATGTATTTGATCAGTGCCTGCTCTGAGTGTTCTTTTTATTCACACACCAAATATAACTGAAGTGAGAAATTTCTTTTCAGTCCCTTGCTTATGCGTCTCTCTTCAACCCAAAAATCACTTCAAACAGATACCCAGGTTTCTTTTATTATGCTCTTCCAACAGTAAACAAGAAATAAATGGTTCTGACTGTGAAAATCTGTCCTGGGAAGCTGCTGGAAATGTTATTCTCCCTGACATTTGCAGCCATCACCACTAGGAAAAGTTTCCCCACTGATTTTGACCTTCTGAAGTCCAGAAGCAAAAATCTCACCGCTCTGTCAGCTTGATGTTGTACCATCTGAACGTAATAGCCCTGTTTGCTGCTGAAAAGTCCTGCCCCTGCCTTGTTGTATGAGAAATATCAGCTGCCTGGTTTAAAAAGATCATAATTTAAATAAATAAATTATGTACATATCAAGTATATCACTGAAAAAACATATTAAGGTTCATATATACATCCATAAAAGCAAGGATGTAAGTAGTTTTAGGTAATATTGCGTGTCTTAGTGCACATATGAGCCTACACAGGAGAGTCTTGATGCAAATTGTCACCTTATTCCAGATCCAAGACCCAGTATGAAGTAATGTGCTCTTAGACTTGCCATATCTCAGGGACTGAGTATCCAGCTCACCACAGCTAGGCCTAGGTTTCCTACTGCCCTATGTTGTAGATTTTCCTTTTACTCTTTGACCTTTCATGCCAAATGTCCGGGTGTGTGGCCCAGTATCCAAAGGCACTGGCAAGGGAGCAAAGGAGTGATGAGGTCCTGCTCCCACAGAGAGCAGGGCACAGGTGGCTGGAGAGTCTCCTGTCCCATCATACGACCTGATATAAAGCTTATTATTTGAAGAAAACCTCCTAGTCCCACCAAGGCATGGGGCTTGCACACTGGGACAGAAGAAGTGTTGCCAGATCTACCCGCTGGATGTAATGCCAGTGGACACAGGTGGTTGAGAAAGATATTGTGCAATTACAGGAAGTAATCATCTACCCATTTCAGATTTTCATTGCATTGCCTTCTCTTCACTACTTTTGGCCAAGGAAGACAGGCTAGCTGTACCTGGGCCTTGGCTCAAGGTAGAGGTCTACATTAAGCCCACCAAAACCACGTATCTTTGAGCAAAGCTACATGATCTGTTATTTCAGGTGTCCAGAAATCAGTCTTGCTGTACTGTGTAGAGATAGTAGACCAGCAGGTATGCTGGGTGGGATGTGGGATGTCATGTCAGTCCCAGAACCTGTTAGCATGAAGCTCCAGAGACAACTGTAAGTCCATAAAGGACAAATTTAAAAACTTACAAAATCTTTTGCATGAACATCCGAATGCCTGAGTCACAGAGCTTACCATTGACAAGTAGCTAAAATCTTACCTGAGAAATTTGCTGCAATAAATTTGACTTACATTCTTAGTGTCCTCAGTTGGTAACATCAAATCCTAAACGTTATCTAATTTGAATGTATTATACCTGAACTGTTCCCCAGCTAGCTGTGAGCAATATTCAACAGAGTATCTAGACAGAATTTTTTGTTTAGAGATGATAAATGTCCAGGATCCATCTCTGTGTCTGGAAGAAGGGCTCAGCATGCTCCTTATGCAATGAGCCACACAACAGACTCTTCTGGAGAGTATATCAGGTCATGCAGACTTATGATGCATCTTGCATTTGAACACAAGTCCCAAAAAGCTAGTCTTGGCCTGCTCCATGCATGAGTCTTGGGAGAGGTGGGAGAAAATGATGCCTGGAGCCCAAAATGAGGGAGAAGGAGTGGGACCCCCGGGCAATGCAGGAGGCAGCTGGAATTCCAGGATGTGCTGGCCTGCACTGCACAGTGAAAACCCAAACCAGCTCCAGGCTGCTGGAAGCTACAGAGATTGGCAAAGGGCCTTTCCACCCCTGAAACTAGCTTCTCTGCTGGGTCCCCAGGGTTTGCAGCAGAGGTTCCAGGTGTATAAAGAAATCTCGAGGAAAGAGGCTTCCCCTACTTTTTTTAATTTACTGCAGACATTTTGCACAGCTCTGCATGAAAACACCTGCCCCACACAACCACAAATATTGGAGCAGTAGAGCAATTTTTCTGCCACCCACATAAGATAAGGAATCAGGAGACACAAAGCCTCATTATATCCAAACAAAAAACTTACAAGCAAAAACAGAAGTGTTAAGAGTCAAAGAGTGAGAAAGTAGCTGAAGAAATTACCTATTGTGCAATAAAATAAAAATTTAATTCCAGGGTGTATTTTGTTATGTAACATATCTGCCAAGTGAAATTTCTGTTTAAGTCACATTTTTAAACTCATAAAATTACCATCATAACCATAATCTCAACTAAATTCCACCATAACTACTTTAAAACAGCTTCCCAGCCTTCAGTGTATTAGCCTGAGTCTGCAGTCAGCATTAAGAGAGCAGAATTTGCCCTTCTTTTAACTTTCTGCATACTAGAGGATGTGAAGGAAAACTGCAGCTGAGTTAGACCCAACTGAGCATATGCCTTATCTCAAAAGCAAGCCTGAAGACAAGTCAGCTCCAGAACAGCATTATCTTTCTCCTTAGGAGCTTCCTCCTGGTCATGGGAGGACTGAAAGAGACTTGTGAGATAAGAGGTAGTGGTGAGAGTTCACATGACTTTACCCATTTTTCAAGTACATATTAACTTTGTCTTTATTTTCACAGTAGTCTGCCTTGAAAGCAAGTCTCAGGGATGGACAATCTGGTATGAAGGTGAAGACAGGAGAGATTTTCACAACCTGCAGGGCTGTGGGCCATACTGCTTTCTTGAAGGTTTTGCAACCTTATTCTTAAAGTAGACAATAAAGTAAGTACTGCTCTAACAAGGGGACAGCATCCAGTGCTCATACCTTGGTTGACAACTAATACCTTCAGATTGGCATTCGTATCGAGGTCAGATGCTATGGGACCACTTACCCACAGCCCAGGGAAGCAGGTTTCTGGGAAAAGAGGGCTTGACACTAGGGAAGGATTGAGTGTGGCAGCCTTTTGACAGTTCCCACTTTTCCTGTACCTGTCCTGTAACTATCAAAACCTCTGAGAAAGCTCTGAAATACTTTTTAAATTGGGCTAGTCAGAAGGTCAGGCAACTACCTCCCTAGCTGCAAAACTTTTCCAAAATATCCCAGTGCTCAGAGCCTCTTTCTTGTAGAGAACAAACACATACCTGGATGCCTTTTCACTGCTTAGACCCCAGTGTCAGAGCTCAAGTATGTTGACAATCAAGTCTCTCGCTCATCAAGAATGAAATTTGATCCATCCTTCAAATCCATCTTATTTTTTCTCAAATCAATAAACACACTTCTCTTTTTCATTTACTTTTATGCAGAATCATAAAAAACAAGCCTAGCCATGACTTTTAAAACCATCTAATGCACATACCTCACCTGCATTTCCAGGCAAAGCTGGAATCAAATACATCTAGTTTGCTCCTGACAGCAGCAGCAGCCAGTAAAGCCAGCAGCGTGCTCTGAAAAGCATGCCCCAGAGAAACACAGATTCTTACTCTTGCCCTTTTTAATTTGTAGTTCACTCCACTGTTGTTGTAAATGATGACCTGAAAGGGCTGAATCATGCAAAACATCCTCTTAAGGTGCCATTTATTTTGAGCACTATCTCCATACCAGTTTGCTAAGGAAGCACCACAATGCCATTCCCAGGACTAATAATATGCGATGCTGAAGAACAGGGGGCATCAAAGAGGGACTTCAGCTTGGCAGCTCTGCCTCCAAATAATCCTCCCCAGGGACCCCTGAAAGTCAACGGGGAGTTCTGCATCACACTGTGGGCTTGGGCCCATGATGAAAGGTGCTCTAAAAGAGTCAACTGCAAGGTCAATGTGTTTTACACCCACATGTTGAAAAATAAGTAAACATCAGTGTCCAATTTAGTTGTCATCACAGAGTGGGACTCCAAGGCAAAGGAATGCTATAAGCTTGTAAGGACCATGCTTCTCTCCTTCCCTTTGATGTGAGCCAAGATAATGGAGATTCTGCCAAGGTGTGACTAATTCCTTGTTACAATATTGCATAATTTTCATATACTTTTGAAAAAAAAACAAGGCCTTTAAGAATTGGAGGGAAAGAGAAACTCACCCCTGACACATTCCACAGAACACAACCAGCAGTACAAAGCAGGTTTTATTAACAGACGGTGAAAGCTCAATTTAAAAAGTACTGTGGGCATTAAAGGAGATTGTTTTATGTCTTTGACATGAATACTCAGGCTAGATGAACTATCAGGAGTTTGGTTTAAGTGAGATTAATGCTTAGTACTTGGAATCCATCCAAACTGATTAAATCTGATTGAGTAAGAGAGCACAACTTTCTATATCACTTTCAAAGTGATATGATTAGGCTGTATATATACTATCTGAAAATGTAAATATAAACAGAAGGGAAGTGAAAAATACCCTTCACAAGTTTCAAATGAGAAAAAAACAAAACAAAACAAAAAAATCTGTATAAAACACTTAAAATTTAGTTGACTATTGGAAGAGTTAGATAAGAAGTATATTAATGGCATATCGAACGTGTTACAGGAATAACAAGCCTGTGTTCTGCCCTACTGAGAGACCCATTTATCTCCTTTGAAGTCAGTTGAAGGGTATAAGTTGGGGTGAAGAGAACTTGACTCCAGATCATTTCATCAAGGAAGGTCAGGAAAATATGGAACTTTTCAGGCTGTTTGCAGGCACAGATTTGCATCCAAAAGTCTCCTCTAGGAACCGTTTGTTATTACTTAAAAGGACCCTTTCTGTGTCATAAAAAATTTACTGATTTTATATCTATTTTCATGCATATTCAACAGTTTTGCCAAGCATACCTTTACATACCACCCAGAGAGAGACTCAGCTCCAAATTCAGGTACCCGAATGTTGGTGCCTACCTGTAAACTTTGTGTCTATTTGTGTCTTGGCTTAGTCAATGGAGATACAATCAATGCAGGCAATGAAGCCCAGAGACCCCCCATCAGCTATGTACTTCTGGGTGCTAGTTCGTTGGTCAAATTCACATATTAACACCTCCACCCAATTGTCTATGTATATACAAAGGATAAAAGGCTATATCCTAGAAAATACTAACTCTGAAAATAAAAATTTAGGCAGACCTTCCTTCCCTTTTCATGCTGTAGGTAGGGGGGCTTGGAAACATCACAGGAAAATATGTCTTTGAACATGGCATTAAGGAAGATCACTGCTGAAATGCTAGATCCACTTCTACAGTCTGCACTGAGACAACTAGAGAAGGTTCAGAGCAGGACTATAAAAGTAATTAAAGGGATCAGAAATCTGACTTATACAAAAATACTTAGGAAGCCCAAAGGGTTTCACTTGGCAAAATAAAAGTTAAGAGATGAAGCAGGGTCTATAAACCTATAGCCTTTAGAAGAAGACTTTCAGAAGACAATAGCATAATATGAATACGTGCCAATGTCTAAAATAAAAAGCAAAGTAATTCCAAGTCTGGCCTTACTATCTGGGTGTTATGCTTATGTAGTTGGTAAGAAACAGTTCTGAAGATAGCAGAGAGAGCAGCTCTACTCTTATGACCATGTCTAGGAACAACCTGTGTGACTGAGCAGCAGACTGGTGGCCAGAACCTCTGGGGCTGCTTAGAGAAGGGGGACTTCTGCCCTCCTCTGAGATGTTGCATCTGTCCCCAGACACGGTGCCTCTAAGACACAAGGGGCAAATGGCAAAGCCAGACAACACCTCTAGCATCCTCACCAGCAGAGCTAACACGTTGTCCTTCTTGCACTTAGATCTTCACTGATTTCCATTGTATTCCCTGTTGAATATTATGTTCTTCCTTTTAAGTCCATGTGTGGATGCCATTTACAGCCTTGTCCTTACTGCTGCAATGAACAGAATGTTGCGACTGGCTTACTGAAGGTTTACAAGCTACCATCAATCAGCTGAGACATGATAACTGTATAAGTTACATGTTATATGCCTACAGATACACACACATATATATGTGGATGTTTTTAACTGTAAAAATGTTGTATTAGAAGTACTTAATAACACATATTCATTTAAACTAGCACCATGAAACCAAACACACGTGGTGTTTTCTCCTAGTTTACATTTGTTCTGGCTGAAGAGTGGAACACATCAAGCTGCAGTTCCTTGCCTGTCCAACCATGTTTCACAAAAAGCTTTCCTGTGCCTTGATGTGAAGGAATTGCAGGTGAAGATGTGGGAGAAAGTTTGGGATGGGCATGTCACCCATGTTATACCATGGAAGGCATCCAAAACATTTGGGAATTGCCTGAGAAAACTTTATCTCAAACTTCATCTACGAAAATAGGTAAATTCCCCCACACAACCTATATAAATGGATGAGGAAGGAGAAAAATCAAAAGTGAGAAAACATCATTTTACCCAGCTTCTCATCTCCATTACGACTTTGCAAATTGTGCTGAAATCATTTTCACTACAGCCACTACTTGTCTCCTCTCCCTGCAGAGAGCAATCTTCTTCATAAGGCCAGTCCTGCCACCAGGACTTGCCAGGGTGGGGAAAACCATTTCAAAGCAGATGCAGCCAAGGGGTTGGGATCTCAGCCAAAAAGCTGGGCACAGCCTCTTTCTAGAAGCAACAGCTTTCATTTTTAGCACTGATGGGCAGCACTCCTCCAAGCTGTTCACGCACAGCCAAGGTCAGGACACTGCCTGCCACTGGGCCTTTGGTCAGTTTATTCCCTACTTTAAAAAAGAAGGGGAGAAAGACCCCCAAAAAAGCTGTTTGTCAACAGTTTGGATTTTGATACGAATTTTTCATGGAACAGCTCAGAATTCCTAAATGCTGGTAACCAGAACTGAGAAGACAGAATAGGAGTGCAAGTGCAGGCTCAGTGGTCAGAAGCTGATGCATTTCCCAGCTCTACAGTTTACCAAATGCTTATTGTCCAGTAGGTACAGCACAAATTAAACAGAGAACCAGATATCCTGATCTGGTACAGAGGCATACCTGAACATCTCAGGTAGGTTAGATAGCTGTGGAGGGGTAAAGGCAATAGAATGAATCATAAGTTTTAAGTAAGTAGAAGAGGTCTCCATTTGACAGTGTTGTTTAATAGGCAAGAGGCAGTTGAGGAATTCAGTATAGTGCCATGGTTTCTTAACGAAAAAAAAAGAATAACAAATGCTGAAAAACTCTGCCAAACAACAAAGCTTACATTTTATACACGCTCATCAATTTAACCCTAAAACCTTAAAAGCCTCAGGGTGATCCCAACGCCTTTAATACCAAAGGCCCTAACTATGCCACAGATCAAGCACCAAGCCCAAGCCTGCTTTGTCTAGAAAGATGAAAGCACACTCAAACAGGTGAAGGCTTCTTTGGAATCATCACCTGCAATTAAGCAAAGGAAAACTAAGAGGAGAAGAGGTAAGCTGAACTTGCTTTAAAAAGACACCACGGGAGCAGGTGGATGCTTGCTAAGGATAGCTGTGGTGTCTGCTGTCATTCTTTCACCAAATGATGTGCATTCATTGGGATTTCCTGCACGTTAACAACAGATCACTTGGTGGGAAAGTTGGGTGGGTGCTGCAAAAGCAAAAAGCAATCTTTTTTTTTGTTATTGTTGTTCTATATCATTTTGGGAAGACTGTTTTTGCCAAGCTGCTATGGTCAGAAATATCAGGGTTCTGTCTGAGTAAAGCAGTGCCACAGATTTCATTTTGGGATATGAATAATAATTTATCATTCTTCATTGCCTTAAAACCAATTATTTTTAAGTAACTAAAAAATTAGTTTAAAACGGAGTCTGTAAAAACTTAATATTTTCCTTCAAAACCCAGCCACACTATTTCAATTCTTACTTTTGGAGGAGAGGAAGCTTTTAGCCATTGCTGCCAAGAATAAAATCTTGCAAATGTAAGTAAAGGAATAAACACCAGAATGCAAATTTAAACAAGACTATAGGTTTTTTTACTACTGCTGTATAAATATTCCAAGTTGCAATAGAACAAAAATAACATGTAAGAAGGGAGAAAGGAAAGAGAGTGACTAACTTACACTCTCATGTTCAGATCTTTGTGGCTGTAACCATCTTTGTGTTCTGCATTCAAAAGGCACTTTACATAGTCCCTGAGGACAGATACTGGGTAAGCTGATAATACTATAAATAATAATGGCAATTAGGTTAATAATGGTCATAGTAAAATCCATAATAACATTTTTGGTGTTGTTGATAATTTTAAAGCTTTGTGGAATGACACTACCCATGTGAATTAATTCCGTACAGACATTTAGAGTTTACCTAAAATTCAAGGAATCACTGGTTCCTCTGCCATTCCCATCACCATCTTCCTCCTATCACACACCTACCCCAAAATCCATAAAATTAACGTGAAAGACTGAAGGGTGAGAAAATTCTTCTTTCAACTCAGCATTTGCAAAAACTTTGTTATTCACCACCAATAAAATCCCCCCTCTTAACCCACTTCGCCTTCTAATCCATACCCAAGGGGAGCTCCAGGAAAGAGCAAATCTGAGCAGCAACCCATGAAGTTCAACATCTCCTCTGTTCCTGACCAGGAAAAAGGCTAACTGCAGCTAACATCCCCCCTGCTGAACACCAGCCAGCCCACCTGGGGTAAGTAACTGGGTTGCTATGATTATTCAGACAGTCCAGGACCTCTGCTCCCAGGCAGGCACTGGTAGAGCAGCGTGAGCAGAAACAAATCACATACACAGGGTTCAGCCTGAAGACAAAATGCTGTAGAAAGTGATGATCAGCAGAAAGGAGCAAGTCATGGTACCAATTGGCCTAAAACTTGCCCAGGTGGGTTTGAAGCAGGTGGAAAGGGAGAGGAGGAAGAGATGTGTTTAAATTATAGGCCTTAAGGAACGAGTCTGATCTGTACAGGGACAGCACAAAACAGACAATCTGAATAAAACTTTCAGATGGAGATTATAGAAAGAGAAAATCAATATGGTCAAAATACATAAGTAGAGAATTAATGGAGAAGGGTTTAATGGAGTGCTCAGCTGCAAACCCACAGAACTGGGAAAAATATGAGAGGGCATTATATTCTCCTTTTTTCCTTTGTATTTTTCAGGTCACCCTGGCTTCCAAAAATTAAGTTGTATTTCTTCTGCTTTGCTTCTTGTAAAATCAATAACAACAATCAATTAAAACTTGTTTTGTGCCAGCAGGCTATTGTTTGTGAAAACAATGCATGGGGATGAAAGAAGATTGCTTTATTTCCTCTACCTCCTCAGCACCCAGATAAATACTGTGTCTGTTCCATCTACAACTTGAAACCACAGCCCTGCCCCTGTGTTGGTTTTTAAATTATATGAAAGAAGATGAGACACTCTCCCACATTGCAAACAGTTTGAAGTATCTGCTTTCAGTGTCACCGTCACTGGCTGGGAGATAACATCTAATTTATGCCTAATTCAGCGAAAATTCCCAGTATCAGGCTTAGCCCAGGTTTTATTCTTACTTGAATCTGCTGTGATCCCACTGACTTCCATCAGTTTTCACGAGAGGAAGATGTGAAGAGTCAAGGAAAAGTCCTGTCAATGAGAAAGCTTTCACAATTTATATCAACAGCAAGCTGTGTTGATATCACAGCATCCAGGATCTCTGCTAACTAGTCCTGGAACCATATACTGGCTATTCAGACAAATACACACACAAAAATAAACAGAATGATATAGACATCCACAGATATAGATGCATATATATATATAAGATGTATGGAGAGAGACCGAGAGACAGAGGCAGAGAGAGATCTAGCAGTAAAATGCTCTTATATCTCAAGTCAGTACAAAACTTAGTCCTGAATTTTTTTCATTCGTTTTACCAAAAGCCCTGAACATCACCTTGGCCACCCAAAGTGTCAAGCACTGCACAAATGCTGGAACAGCCCTGTCTTCAGCAGCTGGTATTTTAAATGTAGACTGAAAGCATGCAATGAACTGCAGGAAGAGCAGAGAAAAGAGGATGAGGTTAAGAGCAAGATCGACTATGGGCCAGCTATGCACACAGCTTGTCCAGGGGTGGGGTTGCGTTAGATCTGAAAACAAAGTTATAAGGGTTTGTCAACTGGAGATGGGCAAGTTATGCAACTATTTGAACATGAGCATGCCTGCCTGCTCAGAAAGGAGATTAGGGGCTTGAATACACTTCTATACCTGCTAAATAATTAGTATCAAATAACCAAGTCCACTCTGTGGTTTTCCTCTAAATAGCAAAATGTGAATGAATTGTTTGTTAATTTAGATGTGAAGGCTGGGATTTTTAAAGGGCCCTGAGAGTGTTAGGCATGCAGCACCCAACAACCTTCCCTGAGATTTGGCTACATGTTACCAATGGGAATCCCCAGACTTTTACCCACTTGTCAAAGAGGTGTTACAGCCATTCTGCCCAGGGGGACTCTGCTCCCCACTCTCATGTGCTGGTCCTTGCAGCTTGGTGAAAAGCATATGGCCCAGAACTTGCCAGCCCCACAGTGCTGGGGGGCTGTGGTGGACCCTGGGTACAGACCAGCCACTGTGATGACATTCCTTGTACTACACCTTGCTTTTTTTTTACCCTTCCTCTTTTTTTTCTTCCATAAATTCATATAATTTTTAATCTGATAATTAGTGTAAAGAACAGCCCCTGTGTTCTACCCAGGTCTGATTTTCAAAGGGTTAAACCTAGGACTGGAAAATCAGAAGCAGAGTTGAAGAGACACACAGCATCAAAATGCCTTATCCATATCTTTTTTACACTTTTAGATCAAATAACAGCTATTAATTCCAGTTTCACTGGCACAGCATCCCTAAGCTATTTAATACCAAGGGCAGATCCTAGTCCATATCAACTTGTCCAGCTGCCGACATGATCCAAAACAATCTTGTTACCCTTTACCTCCATCATTCCAGCCCTCCTCACACCACTTACACCAGATAACAGTTCAACACAAGTGAACTTCCAGCCACAAGCCTCCACCTCTTATTCTGCTTATATATTTATTAGCAATTGTTGCTTTGTTTTTGATGTCTTGAGCTCAGCAAAACTCTCCTGATTACAGATTCACTCTCATTGCTTTCCTTCTTCAGGCTGCCTGTACTGGAAGGGCACATGAAGCTGATGAAAGGAGAAAGATCAGTCCTTTCTGGCACATGACTGTGTTTCTCTGCTTGTTGATTGCACATTGCACAATACCTTTAGTTTAATAAATATTGTGAGTGTCCCAAGGGAAAAAAAAAAAGAAAAGAAAAAAAAGAATAACCAGCATCTCCATAACAAACACCACTGCATTTATCTGGCCTCCAGCAGTGGATGGGAACTCACCACGATCCATGGGTGTAACGATCCACAGAGCAAAGAATGGACTGTTCACCATTTCCAGACACACTCTTAAACAGCCTGATTTTATTATGCTTCCAGTGTTCATATGGTGAATCAAAGTGCTTTCAAAGAAACAAGAGTTACCCAATTAACCAGAATGAGACAGCAGGAAAAAACATAGTAGATAGGAAAACAGCTTTGCTCCAAACTCCAGGTCTATTGAAAAAGTCTGGGTGAACACTTGTACTTTGCCCTGCTGCTTTTAACCTCCAAACTTAGGAAACTGGGGCTGGTGTATATACTTGGAGCCAAGACCATCCTTCTCTGATGGTTCTTTTACCCTGTATTCAAGCATCACCCCTGCCTCCCCTTGTGGCTATTTTATATAGTTGCTAGAACTTCCAGGGTCTCCTTGGCTGAGCCTCCCATGAGCACAACAGAGGCAGAGATAACCTGGAAGGAAAGCTTATGAAGCTTGGAAGTGGTAAACATCAGCAGAAGGTGGTTGGCAACACCTCGAGCAGCTCTTGGATGGTGTTCCCTAGAGCTGCAATTGACCAAGTTAAGATCGGGAGTGGACAGACTGAGGTGAATTCCACCTTTAGGGAGTACTTGTTACAAAGACAAAAAAAATACGCTTTTTTCCCAGTCTATTCAGGACTCACAGCCCTTGAAAAACTGGAAACGAATGCTGCACTTGACATAATAATGCTTTAAATCCTCTTGAGTAGTTCATCTACACTTTCTATCTCCCTAGTATCTCCTTTTCTTTCAATTTTGCTTTCAGTTTGTGAAGTTCTGATGGAAATACTTTCTGCATGGATGAATAGTAAATATCCTCATCCCCACTTCACTCATATGTTCTCCTGGCAGAAATCCCAGGCCCAGGAATATTAAGCCATCAAGCAGGTAACAGGACTTGGCTTACGACTCCGGGTCCTTGCAAGAACTTGCACTGGTTGCATTTGAAACATTAACAGAAAAATCAGTGGGACAAAACTTCCTGTAACCGAAACCCCATATTGCTCTCAAGAATCCATCCGAGTCAGGGACAAGTCAGTGAGATTTGATCACAAGGGATTTATTTTTTTTTCCACTGTTTGTCCTTTCTTCCTTTCTGTGTCTTTTACTGCAATATGCTTGCACCTTGCAGAATCTTTCTTTGCTCACATTTTCTAATCTGTTAAATAGCCTGGGCACCTTTTAAGCTTTGGTTGTGTGTTAGGTTGTTAGGTTCATTGTATAATTCTGTTTCTCTGAATTTTATTAAGGATAATCACATTTCAAAATCATCCCTATTACATTTTTATGAGGAAAGCTTTTCTGCTTAGGTTTTGCCTTTATTTGTACTGTTTCTCTTACCTGCTTTTCAGCATCTTTAAATTATATTATAAATAGTTTTAAACAGACTTTCACTTACCACAATCAAATTTCTGAGAACTTGAATGTGTTCATATCTGTCAATATTAATTCCATAAAAGCTTACAAGTAGATTTCTCTTCCTTGGAGTGAAAAACACAGACCTACCATCTCTCATAGCTGTTGCAATCACAACTGAGCAGTTTCTTTCCATCTGATCACCAAATAGGTACAGGCTTTTCTCAATATAACAGTGTGTTTGATACATCACTTTTTCACCATAAAAAATATTATGGATACTGCCCAGCAAGGCATACCAAAATAGTACATGATTTTGGGTGCCTTTCATTTGGGTGAACAAGCTCAGACTAAAACGATGAGGTGTGCAGACTCCAACATATACACCATTCACCTGTCATTTAGGGCACCCATTGATATTATTTCTCAGCACTTTTTCAGATACGTTTGTTTCCATCAAAGAATTTCAAGTTCTAAGCCCAGCATATGAAGTATCTTTCTATTTTCTGCCATTTTTGAAAGCTTTCTCTCTCTCATCTTCTTAAACTAATAAAAATTGTTGCTGTGGTTTGAGGTTCTTTTCTTCTTTTCCTGTACTTCAGTGTATTAAGGAAACAATGTTTATCCAGTTCCTCATGATCACTAAAGCTGCTGGAAAAGATTAATCTTATCTGAAAGAGAAGCAGAGCTTCCAAAATGTAGAATTCCAAAATGTGCCTTCATGAAAGTCAGCAATCACCCTGAGGAAAGGTACTTGGATGAATCTTTTGCTCCCACTGTGAAAAAAGGCTACAGCACAATTATATTCATGGAGAAGCCACAAGAGGGTGATATTTCAAATGCCCCAGTGAAGAAAAAGCTCCAGTTCTGCCCCTATGATCTGAGAGATGGGACTGTTCATTGTACAAGATGCAAAATTAAAACAAATTAGACCTTAGAAATTCTGCAGTTGATAGAAACATTTTCTCATCACTGGCTCCTCTTTAACCCAATTCTATGTGAGTGGAACATCCTTTTCTGGAATGTTGTCCACTTGTCTTCCCCAAACATACCCAGATAATGAGAACCTAGAAGTCTTGGTCCACCCCAGAGGTTCTATACATACATGCATTGTTGCTGTAGAGCAAGATTTACCTTACTGAGAGAAGCAGTATTTCCAAGAAGTCAACATAATAGGCATGATGCATTTATAAATTATAAGAGTTCAAAATAATAAAGGTGTCCACTTTCTGAGCTGAAATGTCTCCTTTTTGCCCCCCTTATTTTTTCTTTTTTTTTTTTTGTTTGTTTTTTGGCCTATCTCAAGTTGATATTGATTTTGAAGGAAAGAAACACCAAATATCATGAGTCTTGGAGAAAAATCTTACAGAACTGGTACATCCTGGATGCACAAACCCACAAATTTTTCTAAGTCAGTCTTGAAGACATACCTAGTCCATACTTGGCATGTTCCCAGCCTGAGAGTGACATTCAAGCCAATCACAGTTAAACTAAAGTCTTAAACTTTGAATTCAAGAAAAACTTTTTAAAATCTCAACATTCCCACTGTGAGTTCCCCTTTAGCAAAGAGCTCATTTGTTATTTACTCATGCCACAGGCTGTTCCCAAATGTAGGTACACAAAAGGTTGCTTTAACTCCAGCTTCCTCCATGGATTCAGCATATGTGCTCATATTAGACATATTTGTACAGCATATTTGCCTATGAATTGCACATACAACAAAGAAGTGACACATTTCAGTAGTGCCGAGGAGTTCTGGGCATTGATCCTGGGTCAGAACTACCCACCTTCTGCTGTAGGAGTAGGATTAGCACCTCTAAATCAAAAGCATTAAAGGAAGGCCCACAGAGACCATAGGGAGCAGTGGCTGGGCTCTGCTTTCTGCCTTAGGACTCCTACATCATGCTCCCAACACAGGTATGGTGTCCCAAAAAGTCCTGTGCTTAGGTCTTGTGAGAGAAAATGGAATCACACCTCTAAATTTAATCTTGCTTCTGTATATGTATTTTTTTATTATAACATTTATATCTGTGGTCATTGGGTTGTTTTTTTTCTTAACTTCTATTATTTTAACTTATTACCTTTGGAATGTATTGTATTTGTTACCTCGTTAATGCTTTTTTCATCATTTCTTTCTTCCATCTCACCATTTTCCTCCTCCACTCAAACACACAGGCACGTTTAGGGCAGTGCAAAGCAGTGGCAGACTCTGCCTTGATTGCTTGCCTGAATGGTGTCAGAAAGAAAAAACAGATGTCGGAGGCACAGCTCTTAAAGGCCAAACAGGCCAAATTAAAGGAAAATGAAAAGATGTTGAGGCAAATTCACTCATTCTTCAAACAAACTCATATTCCCTATCTAGGTTTTAAAAAAAAATTGCCATTCTTCCAACAGAAATATTCAGGAGTGTTTATGGTCTGCCAGATGATTGGAGTGTAATAAATGTAATTTTGCAAGCTTGTAAAATATCTTGACATTGCCCTAAAGAAACCACAATAAACTATCTGGTTGGACTGCTTTATTTCCATTTCTATACCTTATTAAACCAGTATGCAGAAGATGTAGCAGCAAAACAGGGGAAGTTTACTGATTGCAACACTAGAAATAACTGAAAATAGCTTAAAAATAAATCCTGTTGTAGGCAACAGACCATTAAAAGCCAGCATATACCTCTTTGAGCTTTGCTACAAGCCAGATCCTCATCTCAGATGCAGTCGGAGTTACTCCAATAGGAGTCGCACATGCATATTCTGAAGCAGAATTTGGTCTGGTGTGTTCATTAAGGGCTTCTAAACTTAAGATGTTACTTTGACGTTCCAGAAAAGACCTGTAGTGCAGATAAGCTTCTGTTGATTCTTGGTGAAGCTACCTCTACTGCTGTTTAGGGGCAAGTCCAAACACTGAGCCTGCTAGCGTTCCCCTCAAGCATGACAGGCACCTACAGAATAATGAAGACATTGAACTTTTTGATTGACAGAGCCTTATAGAAATGATACACAGAAAAGAAGAATTATTGCAACATCGTGGCAAACCCCATCTTGGATTGAAATTCCCTTTTCATCTGCAGGCTGAGGAGCATGCCAGGATTATAAATGATTTATAAATGGCTATTGCAGGTACACAAACACACACGATGTTCTAGGAAGTTAAGTGCTACAACTTCAGACTCAAGAGCCCCAGCAGCGCGTGCTCCTGGCAGCTCCCCAGATGTTCAGAGTCGGTGGCTGGAACTGTGGCAACAGCTGCCTGTGTCCCTTGCCCACCTTCACTCACCTAAGGACAGGCTCCGTCATTGGGCAGACCACAGAGCTGCCTGTCATGTCCTGTCCAGTTTTGGGCCAACCCACAACCTGTCGTGGCTCACCAAAGAATTTGGCCTCAGGAACCCTATCAGTCACTTCTCCTGTTCTCCTCCCAAGCCCGCCTTGGATGACCCTCCTGTGCTGACACAGGTTTCATCCCTAAGAGAGCATTTCCATAGAAACTGAAATACTGTCAATGTTCAGGAACAAATAAAAGAAGCGAGCAATTTTCCATGTTTGTCAACTTTGGCACAATTTGCATTATTCCGACCAGTGCTGCTCTTGTTCTCTAAAAAGATGTGAATTTTTTTTTCTAAGCAGAGGTACTAAATTTGTTCTCATGCCCTAATTTATGGAGGCTTTGCATTGCCTGTATTCAGGCTTTATCTGGGTTATCACACTACCTCTGTCTTCCTCCCCTCACCCCATTATCCTGGATGAGGGAGATATTTTTTTTATACTTGGGATTACTGCACGGATTATGAGTCTCAGACACTGGCATCAGCACAATATGAGATGCCCACAGGGCTCTTCTGCCATCAACAAACTGAAGTGGCTCTAGATGAGTGTTTATACCCTGGCACATCAGCTTCAGCTGAAATCCCTGGTACGCAACACCTGACCCATAGAAGCAGCTGCTGAGAAGCTGGTACATGGGCATCTTTCCCAACCTTTATCCAAGGAGGGTGACCTTCACAAGAGGAAAAAGGTGTGCAGCAGAAACTGGTGACTTTCTAGTTTTGGAGCACTCCTAGGAACTTTCTGATGTAAGTCACGTGGTCTTTAGGGGGGAGAGCTGAAGTCCTGGGTCTCTCCTCCCACCCCTCCATTAGTACCCTCAGGGAGGAGCAGAGGCAGTGGAGGGAGGGGGCTACTTGCCCGTGCAGTCCAGGCCAGAAGAGTCAGTGCTCCCACCTGTGGGGTTTCAACACATTGCCTCCACCCACACCAGATCAGAAACCCTACATTCAAAAGGCAGATCATACACAATAGCCCTAGTATTCAGAAGCAGACCGAGCAGATCACATCTCCTTCTCCATCCTCCTCTGCTCACTGTCTTTGAAGGTGTTGCAATGCAAATGACCTTGCTCATGCAGCACGAGCCCACTCCAGTCCTCAGCTGCGTGGGTGAACCAACACAGCCCTCCAGGTTAGAACAACAAACACGCATTCTAGCTACGGTGAGCCCTGTCTCGGTGCAATTATGCATCTATCTAGGAATTTGTTTCATCCTCATGCCAGAGATTCAACCTCTGCAGAGAGCGAAACTGCAGCAGCAGAATTTTTCCAATGCTAGGTGCTGAATGACACAATAAAATAAAAATGATCTCTTTCATTTCCCATAGCACCTTCTCTTGGAGGGCCTGACACGAGACAAATGTGTTTTATTATACCTCTGCGGTTTGTAATCCCAGAGATTACACACATGGGAAAAAAGAACTCAAAGGATTCCATGAAGACTAAACAAAAAGTTTACAATGGAGGCAGGAGGGAGACACGGAGCTGCAGATTCCTCTGTACATGGATCCTGCTGCTCCTTCACTGGAGAATGGAAATAGCTGTTTACATTTTTACACCATATCCCAGACAGAGGCAACAAAACCAGACGTCAGACTAATGTTTTAGCTGCAGTTCAACAATGGATTAATTAAAACAAAATGGCCCTGCAGATTTGGATTATAAACAAAGCAATTAAGAAAGACCAAAATTTGCAACCTATTTAAGCTATTTTGGGAGCTAGGCCCTTGGCAGTATCTCAGAAGGTCACCTCAGAAGGGCACACCAGCTGCTATCAGCCCAGCCTGTGGCTCCTTGGCTCTGGTCAGTGTCAAATCCTTCTCCCAGCGCACACCCCAAAGCAGCCCTTGAGTCAATCCATGTATTTCCAGCTCCCAATTAATTAATTCGGCAGCTGGCTGACACCACACCCTCCTCCCCTGGCCACACTCATTATGCCGGGCCCGGGGGGGAGAGTGGGGGTGCAGATGCTGTTGCACTCTTTTATTTCTGGTATACGCCCGGAGTGCCGCGCCAGCTGACTGGGGCGGGGGATGCTCCCACCCCGGGGCCAAGGCTATTTCAGCCAGCCCTGGGAAAGGTCAGGAGAAGAAGCCCTGACACATGCAGACCTGGCAACCATTTCTTCCCAGACTCCAAAACCGAAGTACAGGGGAATTAACCGATTTTCCACAATCCTGTTGCCTCTCTGCACCTCAGTCTTGGGCTTTCTGGGCTGCCACGGTTCCTCACGCACCCGTCGGAGCGGGGTGGGAGCAGCACCTGGCATGAGACTCAGAAAAGCTGTGTTCACCCAGGTGCACCCAACCTGGAGGGTTCTCGGCAGGCAGCAATAGTGATCACAGCCAGGCCTGGGCTTTTGCCCCAAATTGTTTTTAACTGCTTAAAACTAGGACTTCAAATAGTGATGCCTGGACTCAGGCTCTGACCAGTCCTTACCTATCACCCGCAGTTTTAAGAAATACCAGCTCTGTACGTTGTTTATTGTACAAGTTGTTCTTTCAGCATCCAACAGTAATGTAACTGACTGTATAACTCCTCTTATTTTTTCGCCTTTTTTTTCCCCCTCTACAACCATTTGCCAAAATCTCAGTTCTCTGTAAGAGTTTTGGATAATCTGGCAAAGTTCCAGTCATTGCTTAAAGTATGCAGCTACTTAGAAAGCTCTGCTGTGTAAGCCTAAGTGCATATAATATACTCAAAAACATAATTTGTTATATTATTTGTCCTGCCTCTATAAACTAGTCAGGAGTCTCTTGAAAATTGTAACACACCAGTGACTTTTATTCCAACAGACTTTTCAAAGAACGCCAGTAGTACTCTGAGGCTGGAAATAATGCTGGAATGGCAGTGTGTTTCTTCCACAAAGGATAGGCAAGTAAGTCAGCTCATAAAAAATTGTGTAGTGTAATAGTTAGATAATAGAGATACTACAGTACATGCTTTTGTTTTAAGAAGTTTTGAATTTCTAGATAGCTATGTAATGCCCCAAAGTTCCGTATGTTTTAATCACAATACAGAACAGTCTGTCTATTTTCCTTAATTATTCATGTTGAGGTTTTCAAGGTTCTTTGTCTTTGTGTTCCCCTCCTATGAATTCATCAAGCATCAAAGTTCAGAGGGGTTTTTTTTTAGCTTATGCTCTGCATATATTACAGTTGGCATCACACTATAAAACACTTTGGCAGCCAAACAAGTATCTTTACATGAAACCCAACATCATCATGGGTTCTTGAAATATGCTTCCTGTACATGCCTGGAATTCCCCTAATTAGCAGAGTATTTTCTAATCTGTCCAAAATGTATCATTGCCAAAACCACAATGCATTTTCCCTCTTGTCCACCCAGGGCAGTCAACCATTTTGCTCCATTAGTTTTGGAGAGCCACCTGTAGCATGAAGGGAAAGGAATCACTCAAAATCTCTGAATGCCTGATTTTTTGTCTTTTTGAATTCATAGAAAGATTACTTGGCCAAAAGCCTTTCACAGAGTAACCCAAAAAGCAATTACACTTGATAAAACACTATATATAGGCACCCTTGAGTTTTCCTTTGCCAGTCAACACTACAACTCCCAGAATGCCACTGTGCAGCTCATGTCAGTAGAAGTTTGCTTTTTTGTTGTTTTTTCTTTTTAGATGAATTGTATTTTGGGAAATGTAGTTCTCACCAGCTGCACATTTCCCATCTACTTCAAGAGAAAAATTTGGTGTGGAACCAGTTAGACGCTAACGTGAGAGACCTTACCAATGCTCTGGCAAATGCATGAGAAATTCCTTTGTGAAAACAATTAAAAAAAAAAAAAATTAAAACTCTTTTTTTTTTCCAGGTATCTCTGAAAGTGTCTATCCCAGACACACCTCCATTATTGATGCTGGAGAGCACTTGAAATATGTAATGATTATTCTGTACTTCGTTAACCACTGTGGATCTAAATTCCCAGGCAGAAGTAGCCACAGCTTAAAAGCTTTCTGTGGTTTTCAGCAAAGAAACTGAAAAAAAAAAAAAAAATTACCACATGCCCTTGGTGACCAATCATGCAGAATAAACAGCAGATACTGATAAACTCTGATTTCAAGGTAAGCACAGCCCATAGGCTGGAATGTGTTCAAATAAATCTTTCCATGTAATGAACAAATGTTGAAGGTCAAAACCTATATGCAGATAACTCACAAACAGCAAAAGAGACCAGACTGTACAATAAGGTGTTCATTACAAAAAAAACCCCCACACCTCCTTTATTGATTAGATACAAATCTTTTAATAAAACACTTCATAAGTCTTCAAAAGAAGAGGAAAAAAACCTTTTCTTCTGTTGTGGTAAACACTACCAAAGTTTGAGACTAATACATTATGCAAAACCAGATTCACCTTCCTACATTAATTTCCAGATTTTCAAAGTGTGGACTAGTTTTTGAACATCTTGACCTAGAGTATTAGCTTAGATGATGCATAATCCAGTTGATTTTAGCACTGATTTATTGCCTCAATTATGCAGTTCTACACCAATCTAGAAATTCATATTTTGGTCTAAACACCCTTTCACATTCTCCACAATATAACCCGTCACCGTTAATCTCCAGCCTTGATGTTAAACATCTCCTTGCCATCAAACTGTAAGTACAACATGGACTATATTTTCTGGGCTGCTGGCAAGAATGATTGAAGACTGAATTGATCAAAAATCTTGATTTATCTTGTCTACAATTTTCAGTAGTGTGCAGTGATTTATATACCAGAGAAGGTTCTTTGATTAGCTTGCCACAGTCTAGAAAGGCAAAACATTAAGGGCATTAAAATTTCAACACAAATGTTATCTCTGCAGTAAGCACAATAGTGACATCTTGTGCCTGTCAATACATGTACTAACTGAAGTTCTGACACTTCTCAGCAGAGATTTACCTCCAGAGCTTTGAGGTTTGAGCAATCAATATATAACCTACTTTGATGCAATCCACACACCAAACTACATTAAAATAACATTAGGGCTTGCTTTAAGCTGACAACAGCCAGAAAATGCAGAGTTAAAGGATAAAACTCTACTTTTAACCCATCCTTATGTAATTTCAGATTCCATAAGGAACGCATGGTTTGCACCACAGTAACCAGCTAGAACCTCACTTCAGTGCCCCCATTTTCTAGACTTTAGCTGTATTACATACCCAGTCTAATTGTTTTAAACCAACTTTAACAGACTTTTTTATAATGCATAAAGGAAAGAGATCCATAATGTCTCTTGAACAACAGACACCCACCACGGGAAGGACTCCAGCTCTGTCTTTGCCCCCTTCCCTGACACAAGGCTCTGCAGAGCAGGTCCTGGAACCCCTCGCCTTCCTCCTGCTGTGGGTTCCTGGACAGCCCAGCCCAGGAAGGACTCTGGATACTTTTCCTTACAGCCACCAAAGAAGGACTGAGATTCAATCATTTAAGTATCCTAACAAATACAAATGTACCCAGTGAAATGATCATAGTGCATTAAAATTTTGGTCTTTAAGGCAGGGGGGGGGAATTGAGAGCATTATTGTTATTGGTTTGACTGCCAACCCGGAGCCAAACCGTGACAATAATTAATTGGCGAGCCAGGCAGTGCACACATGGGTTTTTTTCTTTTTTTAGGAAAAGGACACGAAAGGCTTGACTTCTGTGATGTCTTAACCTATACTGAAAGCCAAATAGGGGAAATATTATGAGAAGGGAATATTCTGATTTGCTGATCCTGTCCTAAGTCTAATCTGCTCCCCCATGGGGGGGAAGGCTGCAGACACTCAGAAGTGACCTTGCTTATTATCAGTCCCCTGGTGCTGCTAAAAAAGTTCACTGAAAGGAAAAAACATCAGCAAAGAGAAAGTTTGCTTCACCCTGGCTCAAACCAAGACAACATTCAAGGAGTATTTCAGTTTTAGCAAGCTAGCGCTAACTCCATTTATTTAAAGTCTGAAGTGGTTTTCTTTGTACAAAACTTTCCTAGCATAAGTTCCATGAATCCCACAGAATTGGAGGAAAACTTGAATTTCCCTGAAGAGGCAGGCAGTTAGTTACCTGTGTAGGCTATTCATATACAGTGCACCCATCCCACCCAGAGATCACTCAGAACTTTGCTATTTCACTCCTCCACATCAGGTGAACTGTATTTTTCTCCAAAAAGAGCCTCTACTGTCATGACTTTAGGATTCTTCATAACTTTCTAGGTTCAGATATACAATTAATTATATTAATGGCAAAACACTGTGAGGTAAGAAACACAACAACAGAACATTATTGATAGAGGTAGCAGCTTCTCTCTGGAGCACCAGGATGCTTTCCAACCAGGACTGTCTGTTCAGCCCAAAAGGACATTTTGAGCAAAACTGAAAAGCTGTTGAGCAAGATAGTGATATGTATTGGACCTTAGTGCAGGAAAAGGAAGACAAATGTAGAAAAAGAGACCCCAGTTGTCTGTAAGGTCTGACACAGTAGGACTATATGATCTTAAAGGTCTTTTCCAACCTAAATGATTCTATGATTCTAATCAACAAAGTTGAATTCAGCCAGAATATCAGGGTTTGTCTGTTGTGAAAATGTCTATTATGTCACTTGTGTTTTCAACAGGTTACAACTGCCAGCTGGGATCTGGTACCAGGCACCCAGTGCCACCCTGAGACTATTTAAAAGCACTGGCCAGGAGTCAGATTAACACAGAAGGAACATGACAAGGATGACCATACCTTCAAGCCTCTCAGAAACAACAGGGAAACAGTACTGTTTCTGCCAGCCCTGTAGAAACAAGGAAGAAAGCAAATTTGCAAGGCCAGTAGATTCCATAAATGCTCCCTACTTGCCTGCCCCCCCTCAAAAAACTATTCAATAAATAGTGCTATTTGCTGAAACCTCAGATTTTACACTTCTTCAACTTAGATATTGAGGAGACTAAATGAGTTTTATGTTATTTGGTGAGACTGCAACCCATACTCTCAAAGCTGCAAAGCAGTCATTACAGTGCCAAACATATTCACTACTGCATGCAGTAAGTGTATGCACACTCACCTAATAAAACTTCATTCTTGAAAACATCCACACCCAAATTTCTACAACAGAAAGAGATAACTTAGCTCATGTGTAAGATTGGCACATAACATTTCTACAAAGTGAAAAAAAAGATTAAAAACTTTTTTAAAGGCTACAAGTTCAGTTTTATTTTCTCATGTTAGTGTGTACTTTCTGGTTTCATACTTCACCTGCACTAACATTTGAGGAAGATAAAAGAGACGAGGGGTGCTTTTGGCCCAGGATTCTTTTTCTTGTGCAACTCAGACCTAATTGCATGTCTGTACTGCAGTCCTCAAACTCTTTTGTACAGAGCATGCATAATCAGGAGACTTGGATGATTCTGCTAATATCACAGTTAAATGCCTTGAGCAAACACACTATTATAATTTTGCACCAATTTGAAAATATCCATTTAAATGTTAAATGAAGAGGAACTAATCAATAAAAACATGCATAGAGTCTCTGGGGAAGAACACTGGAAAAGACAACAATAATCTGTCATTAACATGCAAATAAAGACACAGCAGGAAACAATAGGAGTATTGACTGCACTGCCATACTTTAGGAAGAATGTTTTACTAAAATTTGGGCCAAATTCAACTTTGATTTAAATAATTGTAAACACAGGCCAGCTCTGTGGAGAAAGAAACAGAACCTTGGCATGCTGGAGGCATGCAGACTGATACTGCTGATCAGCAAGACTGTGCATTGGATTTGGTGTAAGGTGCTGTACAAATATTAGATTGCTTAAAGAGCTTAGTACCTGAGACCACAGACAAACCAGGTATGGACAGAAAGGAAGAAGTAACATGATGCACAATCAAAGGCTTGAATTGGCCAAAATATTATTTCTTTCCCCAGTCTAATTATTTTTTGTGTTAACAGAAACACTCCCATGCATCTATAGCCTTCTACTTAAGCTAGTTCCCTAAAAGGGGCACATCAGAAATAGATACTAAATGAGGGATTAAGTCACAAGGAGATAGACCAGAATTGTCTGTATCAGAGACAAGAAAAAAACACAGACATGTGGAAATGGACTTAGCTGGCTTCAAAGGAAAAGAGAAATCATACGCAAGAGCACATAGACTGGTACTTCAGAGGTGTGAAAAAGCTTGAATGCAAAGCCTGATTTTTTTTGCACAGGAAATATTGAGCTCTTTGAAGAATAAAAAAGCTGGAAAGATAGGCAAGGAAGGTTTCTGTAGGGGCTGCAAAGGACCTCATAGTGGCCTTCCAGTTCCTGAAGGGGGCCTACAGGAAAGCTGGGGAGGGACTTTTTTCAAGGGCTTGTAAGTGAGAGAACAAGGGGTAATGGATCAAAACTGGAAGAGGGGAGATTTAGATTAGACATTAGGAAGAAACTCTTTAGTGTGAGGGTGGTGAGACACTGGAACAGGTTGCCCAGGGAAGCTGTGAAGGCCCCATCCCTGGAAGTGTTCAAGGCCAGGTTGGATGGGGCTCTGAGCAACCTGATCTAGTGGGAGGTGTCCCTGCCCATGCAGGGGACTTGGAGCTCGATGATCTTTAAGGTCCCTTCCAATCCTAGCCATTCTATGATTCTATGAAAGGAAAAAAGCTCATGGTAAGTGAAAAAGTAAGTAGAAAAGCAAGTAGAAAAGCGCATAGTAATCAAGATATAGGAAGAAATGGGATTTCATTTGAGAACTAGATTGCTTGATGATTTGACAACAGTTCATACTCAGATCCACAATTCATGAATCCATTGTGCCACAGGGTAACACTTGGGTTCCCTCTTACACAACTCAGCTGCAAATAAGCTGGTGCCATGCTACTGCCATCAAAGTGAAAACACAAAGTTCATGCAGGGATAAGAATCAACACCTGGAAACTCACTCTTAATAAATATTGCATTGTCCTGTGAATATACAGACTCTGTAGCCTGGACCAGTCAAATATAACTGGAAAGCAAATATCTTTTTCATTCACTAAGATGGAAATGTGTTTTTTAATTAAAAATGGTGAGTATTTTTTCTGTACTTTGTAGGGCCTCATCTTAGCTCTTGCTGGCAATGATACAAGCCCCCAGTCTACATCGTGCTGACATTGGAAAAGTGAAAAAACTCTAGTGTGCTTCCCACTGTTATCCCAGACATTGTCCTCTGTAGGCTGTAAAGTGCTTATTCCTTGATCCTGTTGCTGTGTTCCTTATCTGCCTTGAGAGCCTTTGCTCTGCAAAAGAGGCAGCTACAGCTCAGTCCTTAACCACTGACTGGCATTTCCTGCAGTTCTTCAGAACTGGCAGAGAGGAAGGCAAAATTTAAGTGAATGTCTGAAAAACAGAAGGAATGCCCTAGCACTGTGGTCATGTTGGAACAGAACAGTCACCCCTTGAAGAGGCTGAATGCTCATCCAGCCAAGATGCTCCACCTGGACCAAAAAAAAAAATAAATAAAAAATTGACTCCAATGTGGTGAACAACCTTTGCAAAAGGGGCATGAATTCAATCACCTCCCTGGCTTGTTTTCTCCAATTGCAAGGAGGCATAAAGGTGCAAGTTAAACCACCAGAGTATCTTTGCCAAAACTTCTTTGCTTTCCTTCAGTGACAAGTTATTTTCTTCAAGTGCCAACAGTTATCCTTGGGATTATACTCCTCGGTACTTTGGAAATAGTAGTGTGAGCAGTGTCAGCAACAAAACCCAGAGCATCCTAATTAATGCATTCAGGGTGATAATCTTGCCTGACTTTAGAACTATTTGGCTTTTCTTTCTGCAGCAGGTAATTCTGCTAGCAGGTCTGGACACTGGTTAGAGATCTGCCTCCTGTGGTTCACTTAAAAAAAAAAAAAAAAAACAACAGCAAATTAGCAAACACTTAAAAAAAACCCAGCAAATTAGCTCCTGTATGAGAATGTAAAGCAAGTGAAGACTCCTTATTTCTTTTCACATTTCCTCAGAAAAGCTGCCACAGACTCCCTTATCATGCCCTTAACCAAAACCTCTCTTTCACACAGTATTTTAGTAACAGCCACCTAATTTATCTGCTTGACAAATCTTACTTTAGATGCTCAGATCATTTTATACACCTGATCTCAGTGAAACCTTTAAATTTAGCCTCAGGATAAAATATTTAATACTGTTCCTATTTATACACTTCTGTGACCACACTAAGAAAAAAAAAAAAATCACCTGATGAATGAGAGGAAAGGAGCACTGGCATTGGCCCACGCTCTGATCTCATTCGAGCCAGCCTGCTGCCTGATTAATGAGTTGTGATATCATAGTCTGTGAGGAGGCATACATAAGTGGCAAGGAGAAGAATAGCACCAGACACTGTCAGGCTGTCTCTGTCTAAGCATGGGAAATTAAAAAAAATAATTTAAAAAAGGGTTATGGTACAGGTTGCTATAAAGGAAGAAGGCTGCTTGATTTTTGGAGGTTTTTTTCCAATAAAGATATATAAAACTAGTCCTTTCCCCAAAGCACAGAAGATTTTTATGAAGGTTCTTTAAACCATTAGTAGTTACTGGGAAAAAAAAGGATATTTTTTTAACCTGAAGAAGTCATTGTAGCTGACAGCTTTTAAAATTGCTTTATGTTTTGCTTACAAACTGGCCAAAGGAATATCTGTGGTTTCTCACAGAAAGATGCTTCTCACAGCTATTGAAAACAAAACCTGATGTGTCAGGGGAGAAGGATATTTCAAGGTCAGAGCTGGTCAGAGGAGACTCATTTCTGTCTTTTATGATGAATTTCTTAATAATTTTCAAATATTGTATCCAGTTCATATTGCTAAAGCTTTCACCTTTTGCTACCGGCCCTTGCAGTTTGCAGGAGACGAGGAAGAGAAGAGAGAAATATATTCAGGTTAAATTATTGGACTGGGATTCAGGACTCCATTTATCCCTAAGTCTTTCCCAGATTTCCTAAATCACTTCAGAGAAACTTTATCAGCACATCTCCAAGTTCCAGCTGCAAAACATGGAAAATAAAATAGAACTGTTTTGTGTTACATTCATTAAAACACACATAAGGATCACAGATATTTGATCATGTTTATGTGATAGTCTCAAGGCCCTCATTAGTGCCCTTGTATTAAACTTTCTCAAGAGCTGTGCAGTGGTTATGAGCTCCTGGTCAGTCCTGCTCCCTCTTTGATTGTGAGTGGCAAAGACACACGAAAAGTATGTGGAAAACAGGTCATCAGCATGCAAATATCCCTAAGTCCTGCTGTCTCTGCTTCAGCCGCTTGGGAACTGAAGCTATTGGACATTGATGACAGCTGGAAGGGACACACCAAATATCTGGAATAGGGGTGTTTCATAGAATCATAGAATCCTAGGGGTTGGAAGGGACCTCGAAAGATCATCCAGTCCAACCCCCCTGCCAGGCAGGGTCACCTAGAGCACATCACACAGGAACTTGTCCAGGCGGGTTTTGAATGTCTCCAGCGAAGGAGACTCCACAACCTCCCTGGGCAGCCTGTTCCAGTGCTCTGTCACTCTCACAGTAAAGAAGTTTTTTGTGATAATTACATGGAACCTCCTATGCTCCAGTTTGCACCCATTACCCCTTGTCCTATCACTGGTCACCACTGAGAAAAGCTTAACTCCATCCTCCTGACACTCACCCCTTACATATTTGTAAACATTGATGAGGTCACCCCTCAGTCTCCTCTTCTCCAAGCTAAAGAGACCCAGCTCCCTCAGCCTTTCCTCATAAGGGAGATGTTCCACTCCCTTAATCATCTTTGTGGCTCTGTGCTGGACTCTTTCAAGCAGTTCCCTGTCCTTCTTGAACTGAGGGGCCCAGAACTGGACACAATACTCCAGATGCGGCCTCACCAATGCAGAATAGAGGGGGAGGAGAACCTCTCTTGACCGACTAACCACACCCTTTCTAATGCACCCCAGGATGCCATTGGCCTTCTTGGCCACAAGGGCACATTGCTGGCTCATGGTCATCCTCCTGTCTACCAGGACCCCCAGGTCCCTTTCACCTACACTGCTCTCCAGCAGGTCAGCAGGTTTGGGGGCTGGATTTAGGGAAGCAGTGCGCTGGGCATGCATGCATGCATGCCTCTATCTGTCTGTCTGTCTGTCTTATTAACTAGAACTGTGGAGTAGGCACACTGGTAGTGTGGCATCCATATATCCCTGCTATCAGGCCCTGGGTAGCAGGCAGGAGGAGATGGCTAAGGACTGAGCTGGTACAAAATGACCACTCTCCAAAAATACACTCGCAGACGTCTGGCAACTCCTGACTAGGGGCTTCCTCCACATGTCCTGCAGGCTTTTCCCACAATGGTTTTGGTGATCTCTCACCAGAAAGGAACCAAGTTCTGCTACAACAGATGGATTCAAGCTGGAGAAGATCCCCTTGTGCTGAAGGGAAGAACAACTGTGTTCTTAGCTCAGGTTTTACTTTCTAGGATTTTCTCACAACTCAGTAAAAGGCAGTCACATAGAATAAGTTATGGACCCAATGTGAATAAGAAAGGACTTCTTGGGCCCTTCTTGAAACCCTTAGCAGAAAAAAAATAAATGAGTTTGTTAATAAATGTTTCAAGGACATTCTTAAAATCTGGCAAACTGCATCCAGTTATGTTTGTGAAGAAGACACAGTCTTCCATGGAAGTATGTGGAAACAAAAACAAAATTGTAGCATGAAGGCCATAATTTTACTTCATATTAGAAAAATGATGGATTTAAACTCCATATGCAAATTAATATAAACACAGTAAAGCTACATGTAAGTCTAGCAGATAGGTAATACCATTTCTTAAAACTAACCAACTTCCAGGGATTGATTTTTACCATCAAGATTCCAGTTTATAGCACCATTTTTCTAAGTGATTCTCTGCACTAGAGTGTAATTTAGATGATGGATCCCTCTCAATTACTGTCCATTAGAAGACAGGAAAACATTAAGTTCAAGTGAGTATTATGAGAATTATGGGTTACCCTTTAAGTGAAGAGATTGTAAGTGAAAATTAATTTTTAACATGTTCATTTCTGATGTTGTGCACTGTGATTTTGAGCAAAAAACCTTTCCTACAAAGATTATTTTTTCAAGTAAAAGCACCTTTCATTAAAGAAAAAAGCAGATTGCAGCAGGATAAGACCATCTAACTGCAAAGGTCCTCAAACAGCAAAAATTGCAAATTCACATGACTTCCCTATCTGACTTTAAAGGGACACTGCACTATAAGGTAGAAGATGGCTGGAACATGATGCAGATGTTCTGAGCATGCAGATGTTAAAGGACTGTCAGAGAGCACAAGTCTTGTCCAACACAGGGGTAGCACCTTCAAGAAACACAGTGGTGCTTTTTGTGTAAGTCAAAGTAGAAGCTGAAGGCTCTTACCTGCAAACATTGTAGAGATAAAGACGTAAATTTCAAACTGCCCACTGAATTTTAAACAAAACTTTTGCTTGTGCAAGTTCCACATTTGCTCATACAGACATGCCTAGTACTTGCAGCTCTTCATTTTAGTTACCTATTTATCAAATTTGCTCCGGGAGTTCAGAAAGCCAAATTGAAAAATGCAACCCCTCTTACATAATCTTGATACTGAGACTAATTTAGAGACATAACATGACCATCTTGCATTTGAAAGACATTTCTCTGATCTACTTTTTCAAAATACAGTTAAACAAACTTGAACTGATATTATTTTTTTAATTGACAGTATAGCTTAATAAGAAACATCACATGTTTACCCCTTGAAAATAACTGGAACAACTTCCCTAATATTATTAGACAATAAAATCTTCCTCCCTCTGTAGAGACCCATGTGGAAAAAAGAGAAGATGAACATTTTGCATCACACAAAGAACAATCGCTCTGCAGCTGCTGCCGTGACCCTCAGGCTACCCTAGAGTCATGGCCCACTTCTTTTCCCCTGTAGGGATCTTTTGGTTAATGTATCCATTTAGTTTACAGTCCAAGTATAAATCCTATTTTATGCCAAATTACTGAGAAATTCATAGCAGGTTGCTATCTAGCTGTGCAGCCTGCTCGTTCCCATACAATAAAATATCTGCATTTAAGCCCTTTCTGTCACTACGTGAAATCTGAAGAATCTGTTTGGTGAAATCTTTGTCCTCGTCCTTGGGCCAGGAAGTCACCATAGGTCCATTTCTTTGATCAGTGTATCTGGCAGGAGTGACTTGGTCTCCCTATGTAATAACTTCATTAATATTCTATAGTTAACGTTCAAAAGTTTTCAGAACTAATATGTAATACCAAATATTCCTTGGAATAAAATGCAGACACGAGACATTCCTTTACAGATGACTGTGGATACTCAGTCAGTCATCAATATTGTCCATGATTTACATTCTCATGGCATCTCCCATGCAAAGCCCTTTCCTAGGGATAGCTAAGCCTCTCACAGCACATCTGAAGATGGCAGAGCTCTCAATGGCTAGCTGTGAATTTGAAAGCATGTTACAGAAAAAGGAAAAGTCCTGATGCAGGGTGAAATAGTGGCCAATTCAAGGTCAAAAGATGTTTTCTTTTCAACTTATACAGAAAGAGGAATTTAGCTCATCTGCTTTGTATCTTTTTCTTTTTTTCTTTTAACCTATGAAACCAAGGGTCCTTTCTACTCCTCCTCTCCTTTTGGCTGTACTCCAGCTCCCACACACGCAACAGGGATTGATGACAATAAAATATGCTGGTATTGAAAATCTGCCCATTATTAATAAGTTAGATGACTCATTACTCCTTCAATATGATGTTAACATCAGAATAAAGCTAGCCTTTTATTGCTATGGGGGTTTTGTTTGTTTACTTCAGAGTTCTGTTGCTCTTGCCAATGGTTTAGATCTGTAAGAAAGTGAGATCATCGCAAGTCCTGCTGCAGTGACACCAGTTTGACCCCTGCCTATTCCAAACAGTGACAGTTTTTCCATTCTTCTGAATTAGAGCAGAATCAACCCCGCTGTAAATCACTGGAAACTTCCACATCCTCCTGTTGTTAGCAGCATCAGATTAGGACTCCTCCATAACTGTACAATCCACTAAGGGTTCAATATACACATATGCCAGATGTACATTTCTTCAATGTCTTTACACAAAAGGTAGCAAATGCAAAGTCCATAATGTTGCCACATGACAGTTCAAGCTGGACACTGAGTGGCTACAAAGACTCTTCTTCACTCCTCCACAAATCCCAGTGCACATTCAATGTGTATTTAGAGTGACTGCCAAACAAGAGCAGAGGGAGGGAGGAGACTAGACCAAGAACGAATTGGGATGGTGATGGCAAACCACACAGCGCCCAAGTTGACCATGAATCCATGTCATTCCATCAAATTAAAACTGGAGTATTAATTTATCAGATCCTCTGTCTTGAAGCAGTTTCTGAAACCTGTGGTCAGTATATTTTTGTTAGTGACCTGGGTTCATCGAGTCCTTACAACTACAAGGAAAATATGTGTCCAAAACTATCCAAAACCAAAGACATTATGAAATTTTGAGTCACGGAATTTATTTTCACCCTTCACCAGAAAGAAGATGCAAACATACCAAGATTGCCATTTAAAAAATGAGAGGCAAGAGATTTTTAAATAGCCAATAGCTGGGTAGAGCAGCTATTTCTCTGGGACATAGGAAACCTGTTCTCAGGTACACACTCAGCATTCATCCAGCAGATCTTGTGTCTTTGCCTACCTTCCCAACCTGGTGAGCAAGGGCAGTTTTCCCCTTCTTTATGATTAAGTTGATACTGATTGCTACAGAAAAGCTTTGTCATTAAACTAAAACATTAAAGGAAACTTCCCAGGCTGTATCTGAAATGGAGCAGCTGAATATCTGGCAAAATCCATACATCATAAACTGTGTCTCTAAAATTGATACTCACTTCTTATGCCAGAAACCTAAAAATTCCTTCCTTCTACCAAATTGCAGGAAACATCTCGTCTCATTAATGCCACTCATTCTATGAATGTTTTAAATGCATATTTTTCATTAAAATTCTAATTCTTGATAAACTGAAAACAAGATCTGGTGACAAAGAGGTTATAATTAATCTAGCAACAGCAGTCAGAGAAATCCATGTAATTGAAGGTGAATGTATGAATGAGGAGACTAATGCTACAGAACATCCAAAGTCTTTTCTGTGGAATTAATACTACCGAGACCCATAAAAGATTAATCAAGATAAGCAATCAATAACTTCTCAAGTGCTAATAAGCACTGCCATGTTCCATGATATGTTGAGCAGTTTATCATGTTTAACCATATGAAGATTTATAGAAAATCCATTGTTAAAACCAAAGGATGAGGTAATGCACCACTTAGTAAATGAAGTGCAATTAAAATTTATGCTTGATATTACGCATTCAAAAGATCTGTAAAAATCATTTTGATTTCCTCTTCTTAAAGAAAAGAAATTAAGGTGCTAGTTGCACTGTTCAGTCAGTAGTCCTGGGAGAACAGTGAAGACAGCAATGGTATTCTTCAAGTTAGTATCTGCTTTCAAGTGAAAGGTGATGAAATAGCCTTAAAAAAATTCTTAAGCTCTCTTCTCCCTTCATTTTACTCAGTGATCAAACTTTAGTTGAAAATTTTGAAAGTTAAATAGAATACCTATTAGGAACATAAAGGTCTCTGCTATCCATCAATCTGATAGATTTGCAGGTCAGATGAGCAAATGACTTAATGGCTAATTAATAGTCCATAAACTACAGGTCTTGACCTTAGGGTCAATGTGACAGAACTCCACACTACAGCATATTATTAATTAAAGCCATCAAATTATGCATTTAGTAAATCAATTCTTTAACAATATTAAGATCTCTCAAAAGTATTTACGTGATTTGTTATTTATTTATATATCATTGAGTAGCAAATATATTCTGACAACCACACCATAAGCACCCTTAGTAAACTTAAAGTTACAGTAACAGAACGATACCATTACTTTTCCTTTATATGCAGCCATTGTTTGTCTGGTTTTAGTTTTATTTGGGGGAATTCTTTGTGAGATTCCCCTCCACAGCTCAGCAAAAAAATTAATTTAACAATCTTTATGATCATAGGCATTTCATATTAAAAAAAAAAGGTTAAGATCCTGTCTACTTCCTTGATAAATTGCTATCTCCTAAAAGGCTTGTATTAAAACCAGTAACACTATGTACATCACTTTTCCTTTGCAATGTTCTGTACCATAGTTTTAAGCTTATTCCTAGCTGCACACACACACATATATACCAAATTATTTCTGTGCTTCAGTTATGGTCATACCTAAAGCACAGGTGATTAATATTTTTCAATGGCATGCAGATAATGATACAGGGGAGAAAATTAGCAACTATACATTGTCCCAAAATGACAATCAAATTTCAACAAGTAAGACTCAGGTTTTGGAGATACATATGATTGTCACCTTCTAGGACTGAGGACAGTCACATTGCTAATAGGAGCTGGATGCAGAAAGAGAGAAAGCACAAACTTAGGTGCCTCCACAGACACATAAAAAGACTAGGGTGAGGAAGACTTGAATCCAAGGCTCTGGCAACTCATGAGAATGCCTAGTCATAAGTACTCACCCTGTTTCATGAAATAAACTCTCTAATTTCATCACTACTGCTCACAAGGAGTATATTTATGTGTCCAGATGGACCTGCTTTGAATTGCCCTCTGGAAGTACCTGCTACTCAGTAGTACCTGCTACAAGGGAAACTGAAGTTCCTAACTTCTGGTGTCCTAAATCACACCCAAATTAGATGCCTTAAATAAACACCATGATTTACCTCCCTCCGTGGACAATAAATTACCCAGGCAAATGTATCACTATAAATTACATCAGTATGATAGATGCATACAATTGAGGGTGTGTACCACCTAATTAATTAAGTGGCATATTCATCTGCAATTAGCAAATAAGTTCTCCAATCTTGGCATGGGTACTGTAAAGTGTATAAGGTATTGCTGTGTAATTATAATGAAGCACAATTCTTTTTCATTATAGTTTCTTCAGGAAAACATTCACTCTAACTCAAATTCATAAATTGCTCTGACTCACACAAAATAACACTTTTCAAAATAAACACACTCTTCAGGAGGCAATGGAAGGATTATTAAGGTTATATTAGAGACATACTAGAGAAATCACTTTTATTACTAACATTAACTGATCGTTTTTAACCAGTTTTGCTTCAGAGTGGTATAAATCATCTTCTACCACCTATAATTGAATATATAATCCTCATTTCAGGAAGGAAGTGTTCCATAAACATTCCCAGCCAAGGCAAGGGTGTTTGCAAAGCAGGATCACCTCCTTCCCTGATATGAGTAGTATGAGTAAAATATTCTATAATGCAAAACTATGGCTGACACAGAAGTCCATGTTCAATCGTGATAAGTAATCAGCAGATACTAACAGAGTTTGTCTAGGGTCTCCTAACAGCTGTGATCACACTGACTAGGAAAGAAAAAAAAAAGAAAAGAAAAAAAAAAACAGAACTGCTAAATAATGTACAGCTCTTCCATTGATTGGTATGGAGTTGGTTAAGGTGCCTCTGAAGCAGTCTGCTTAAGTCAAATACATTTTTTGCAATATCAGCTTCATAACAGAACCCTCCCACCCAGCCACCGCAGTCTAAGCAAGGAACCACCTAAAGATACAGTGCCAAAACATGATGCTGAGACTTTCACTCTGAGTTTCAACTATTGCTCAGTTCTTTATCTGCAAGTCACCCATGAGTATGGAAGCCAATGACACTCCACCTTGCTGAACCGAAGTAAATATCATGCGTGAATGCCATGCAATCAGTGATACCAAAAAGAAACCCAGTGACATTAATATGTCATGTTGGATGTACAACCTGCAGAAGAAACACTGCAGCCCGAGCAACAAGCATTACCTATGAAAAACACATTTCTTCCTGGCATCTCTAGGGCACAGGGTTCACTGCGTTTATACTGATCATCTTAATGTATTATTATATTAAATGTTTCAGGCACTTTCACTTACCTTTCAAAATTAAAGATTAATCAGTTCCATGGCTGTGGACATCTAAACAAAATGTATTGATCCCATTCATTTTTAAAAGCAAGACACTAAGTTGTATTTCACTATGTCATATTTTAGGGCTAGCTTATTGGTCATATTTTGAGAACTCTTAATATTCCAATGCATATTAAAAGATAGGGAGTAAGTGTAAGATTTTCATTATGATGATGTGGCCACAGAAGCCACAGCCTTGTGTATGGACAAGCTTTTGTTTGAACTGAGATCCACCCACTACTCTTATTATAAGCAGAGGCTCAACCTAAGAACCATTACCCATTTTGGTGTTTCTGTTGGTTTCACTAGGACTGCACATACACATTGGAAGTCCTCTTATGTGCAAGGAACAGGTTCTAAAAACAGGGAGCAGACTTGCACAAAATTCACATTATACATAGGCTTATACTGCAAGTTTCTGGGAGCGCTTTTATGAAATTCAATTACTGACTTTCACATTTATAGCAGTTAACTCCTTCAAACCAAGATCAGCACCTTTGTTGCACTTCTTTAGTATTTAATGTTGTCCTATTTGGCTAAAAGAAGATAAATTTCAAGGAGCACCAACAGCTTACGGAATCTAGACACTACAATGAGGGTCTCATAACTCAGAACATTTAAGCAAGTAGGTGCACTCTTCCTCACAAATGGTCAATCAAATCAGGAATCTGGAGGCATTAAGCAACAAGTTGACACTCATTGGTACTATTTCCAAGATTCATAGCTGCATATTACTCAGCCCTGGAATGTTTATAAAGCAGCAGAGAACTTTTAAAAAGTGAGTCTGCTCACCAATACCAAACCTTCATTCCTACATGGCCTCATTTTTTTGGATATGTATTTCTGAATGGATGGACAGATATTTAGCAGTATAGTCCTATTGGTATCAATGGAAGTCCAAACACTATATATACACACAGAGAGCATGCTGAAAACATGCCATTTATCTAATAGTTTGTAAAAATTGGAATTGACTAAGTTATAATAAAGAAATTAATAATTTCTGGATGCTGCTTCACAAGATGATCTTAAAGAAGATGGCACATACCTTAAAACCCCTCTTCTGTGGATGCATTCCATGCTGGTGTTCTTCAGCATTACCACTGATGTGTCTTTCATAAGTAATAAATATGTTATGTAAATAAAAACACACATAAATAAATTATAGAGCTTCAGGCAAAAACAAAAGAGCTTATATTATAATGTCATAAATTATGAAGACTGTAATTGCTACAGCCAATGACATTTTAAAACAGAACTGTGCTGATAAATACGTGCGATAAGGCTGAGTAAGGCTTACTTAGTTTCAGAGTGGAGTAAATCAGTTGATTTAAGTCAATGTAATTATAGAAGCAAGGTAATATAATGAAGTCCTCAAAAAGTCACCAGCTTTCCCCCAATCCTTTTTTTAATGCCAAGAAAGAGCAATATAAATGAAACCTGTGCAAGAGGCTAAAAAAAATTTATTGAGAACCCAAAAGACACTGAACACCCACATGTCTTTTAAGTACCTTTCCACTCTAGCTACTTTTAAGAAATCAATACATGCTTTTCACAAGAAATCACAGTGATTTCCTATTTATAAAATGCAGAGGAGAATAGAAACTATGGACTTTACACTGCATCATTTCCTGAAATGAGGTGATATATATTAATAAAGTCTATTTGAATATACCTACCACAAACAAACACCTTTTGTAAAAACAAAAATGCAGCCCTGTCTGCTTAGATATGAGGTTTCTCAAAATGTGTGCTGATTCATCAAAATGGAGTTGAGGCAAAGTCAAATTTTTTGTCTAAAATCCTAGAGCATTAATAAAATGCACTTTGAAGCTCTTCATTTGACTTTCTCTCAATTTTCTCCAGGCTAATTACCTCTCTCAGTCTCTTAGGTCATCTCCTATGCCATACCCTAAAGATTTGTCTCTCAACCTTCTACAAATACTGTTATACCTTAAGATGTCTATATTTTTATTATATCATTAATCCTCAAGATTACTTAGTAGTGTACCTCAGTTGGATAAGACCATTTAACTCAAAGAAAATATGACCCAATATGAATAATATTGCATTTCTTTTCCTTATTGCTTGCTTGATGACACCTATCTTTTTATTGCTGAAATGCCCATTGTTTTCCCTTGAGGAGCCCTCCTATTCCAACTCCAAAGCTTCTCCACTTTCTACATCTCCAGCTGTGTCCTGTATGGTAATCTTTACTGCTAAGACTCAACTTAATTTCACATTTTCTGTAAGACATTATCACTCTCATCATTTCTGGCTCAGTTGCACTTGAAATTCTGCACCCTATGGCTCCTCTCTTTCAGTGTGTCTGCTCAAATCTTCCATATCCATGTTTCTTCTTTCTTTCAAAGCTTTCTTTCAAAGCCACATCTCTACTTTCATCTCCTCCTACACTTCCCAGCTCTGGCAAATCCACCATCTTTCATGCATATTCCTTACTTTGTGCCACCCAATTTGATTGGAAGAAACTCAATTATTTATCAAATTCCCTTCTTCTCCTTCTTAAACTATAGAATAAAAAACTACACCAATTACTAGAAATACAAGCCATTTATGTTAGTATGAGTGCATGGAAATCACAGGTATCTCTTGTCTTACCCATAACATGCTAGTGATGTTTGGGAAAGTATCTGTGGCTTAAACGGCGTAAATCACAAGTCCTGTTTCAAGAAATCTTCATCTTTGGAAATAAAACATATCTAAGAAATAATCAGTCCTACCTCTAAGAACATGTATGGATTCCTTCATATTTCCTGAAACATTTACAGACAGATACATTTAAAATTTACTTCCACATTTAAATCTTTATCAGAACTAAGAGTTTTACCCACTCATTTGTAAAAACTAATGTCTAATTCTCCCCTGCAATTTACTCTTGGGGAACCAAAAGAATGCTTTATGTATGCCAAACTCATGGACACATGAGACTTGCTAGATTTCTTTACCTTTCTGCAAGCATCATGCTATGTGGTAACACCAAGAAGTTGTCCTAAGGGTTTGACATTCGTTCAATTCTCAGAGCTTTGATTGCCATCCAGACTAAAAGCATTTTGTAAGCATGCCAAATTAATAAAAATCCCTCCTTGATACAATTCTCCTGGCCTTGTATTACCTGTCTATACCTATTTACACCAGAAGAACAACGTAATTTCAATTTTGAGATTCCAAAGAGAGTTCAAAAAACATTTCACTCCACTTGGGAATGAATACTCATTTATCTCTACTACATAAAAAAAAAAACCATAAAATTAGGGTAAGAAACAGCTCCTCTGCTGTAACCTAAGCCTGTATTTGCAGGCACTAGTTTGTTTTTTACTAAGCCTAAATGTAATCACATTGTGGATTCCATCTATCTGCAAAATATGGGTCCAGATTGGCTTTTCCTACTGTTGTGCTTTAATATTTGATATTTACTCAGCCTAAATATGAACTGTGGATTTTGTACAATATAACTTTTATTTATTAATTTATTTAAATCAGTAACATGTTCTAGAACGTATTTGAATTACATTATTTGCCTCTTATGACATGTCCCAGTATTTATTATATAAAAGGGAAATGATTGCATATGGAAAGGTAAATCCATTAAAACAAAACAGGGCTATCTAATTATAAAAGGAAACAAAGGAGACTGTAAGTTAAGGAAGAAGAGGGTAACACCAGTCAATCTAAAAATACATCTGCAGAGGAAATCAGACTAAAGGCAATGTGGTTTGTTGGTTTGTTTTAAAGCAGGAAGAGGAGGGAAATGAAATAGATTTCAAAGACAGAGAAAATCCCACACCATAAAGTGAGTCAAAATTAAAATGTTGGCTGAATTTCCATGTGCCATAGAAAATCTAAAACATCTCTGGTTCATGAGGACACCAACTACCTAAATCACTAGTGTAGGATTGAATTAGCAGAGCCATAAGCCCCATAATTCTGCAAAGGCCTCATCGCTGAAGCTCCGAAGACAAGATGAATAGAAGCAACAGTAAAGCATTGCCAGAACTGAAACTAAATCACTTCCAAAAGCAAAAGCTCTGATATTAGAGGGTACATCAGTTGTGCATTGTACACATTCTTGAACTATCATAAGTAGCCATTGCCACTCCACTCAGTCAAATGTTTTCTCCTTTTCCAGGTGTAGCTTAAAGCTTAAAAACCTGAGTTGCAGCTCCATCATTTCCACAGAAAATCTTATCTAGTATCAAGCAAGTTCCTTCTATTCAAAAAATTCCCCTATAAAATACATAACCAAAGATAATGCTTTCAACTTGGTGTGCTGGTAGCCTGGTATAAATCTTACCACATACAATGGAGAAACAGCAGCATGCTGTCAGGATGCTGCATGCTCTTGTAGAGATACAAATCTACTTCAACTTCTATCTTACCCCCAAAGCTCATTAGCATATGAAATTGCAAATGCTATGTAGGTCCTCATGCATGGTGGATAATCTTCTAATAATAATATTAATGTGTTGATATTAATAATATTGGCATATGGTCAGAAACACCTGGTTGCAAAAATCACATGCATTCCTTCTGAAGGCAAAACATAAAAGTCTACTTTTGAAAGGGGAGCATGACAACTGCAATGGAATGCTGGTCTGCTTTCATAGAGTGCCAATTTTATCTAATATCAGCTCCAGAGTTTCACTAAATATCATCCAGTCCCACTTCTAAGGGCACCTCTACCTCTTCTTGGAGAATTTTCTCCATTTATGTTGCAGTCAATAAAAATTAATTAATCCTATTCCCATATGCATAGTTTGTTCTGAATCGCACTAAATCAACAGAGCATTCAACTAATTTTATTCCTTTCAGTATGTTTTGGAGCCATCCTATATTTTATTAATATAAGACAAATTTTCATTGGTACCAAAGATTTAAAATGGGCTTATACATTAACACTATTACAAAATATATATAATGGCATCTCAGGAAACTGACAATCTTAAGTATAATTGGAGACATCACCATTTACTCATCAATTTAAAATGTGAGGGGACACTGTTTACAGAAGAAAGAGTTGCAGAAGGCAAGGGGACAGTACAGACTCCTGACAGTAATAAAAAAATGTTTGTGTTGTATAGGATTTTCTGTTGGCTGCCTGTGTATTGTCCTCTACAGCACAGTTTAGCATTCAGCAACAATTGGTATTTCTTTACATAAAAAAAACAAACACTTACACACATATCAAAGCTAACGAGCTGATGCAAGAGCACACGATATCAGAATAGTGTGCTGATATTTCACTACCATTACAAACTAGAGATAAGCTGAGCTGAGTTTAACTTCCCTGACTTATGTTCTGTTGATTTTCAGGGTTGATTCAGCTACCCAGGCGCAAGCATCTAAAGCCATTTGAGATACCATAGAGACTCTGAAGCATCCACTTGATACCCATCAGATGTGACACAGGATTTGAGAGACCTACACCCTTCAGGACTAGTAGCTGAAGGCCAGCCATGATATCCTAAGCTATCTCAGAAGGCAGTAGATACCTATAGCTCGGCAACTCAATCTCACTTCTTGTGATTTTAGCAATACGTTTACTAGAGGAAAGGTCTTGGGATATATTGTGAGCTGCCATAGGCTTCTGCATTAGTCTTTTTTATAAACTGAGCACACTCCATCACTAAGCTATTTAAATTTTTATCTCCCCACAGTTTGTTATGGGAGGTGGCTCTAGAACTTCAATTGCTCTTTCTGATATTTAAGTGTCGCTCACATTGCCAGCCTTACTCATGGGTGATTAAACCCATTTGCTTTCATGCCAACATTATCTTCTAGCTTCAATAGCACTAGTGTTTTTCCTCCCTTGATAGGTTTACAGAGAGAAGCCATATACACTTAATAGCAGAGTGTTTGCTAGACTCAACAATGCTAAACTTTAACAATGCTTTTTATGATTACACTAGTACTCTTTATCACTACTGGAAACAACACCTCTGAGACTTCCTGTTTGCCTTTTCTGCAGTCACTTTGGTGAATCACAGTCATCCTATTAACTAGCAGAATCCAGCCTTTCTACCCTCCTTGTCATTTTGAGTGGGTGGGCTTCCAGATTACAGCAGATTTCTCCTTTTATTAACGCTAATTGATACTATGATGTTTCATTTCATTTCTTTCTCTTCCTTCTTATATATCTGGATAGGTTATCCTTTTACCACCATTCAATGTATCTTTTCTTTGATAAAATATTAGTGCTCACCTTCACTCTTAATCACTGCAAGCCCTCCATTCTTTGGCATAACAGAGAAAGGTCTTTATTAGTTCGGGATGTACATCCTGAACCATGAAGAAAACAGGGTCGCTTTCTGTTAAGAGGATATGAACAAGAAAGGAGCAGGAAAAAGGAGATGAAAACAGCCGATTATCTGCAGGCAGACAATCTAGTTTCTTATATTTGAGCGTTTAAATCGAGTATCTAGGGAAAAGTATTGTGAGCAGCATCTAGACTTGGGAGGCAACAACACTAAAAGCAATAACAAGACTCATAACAATGGCACTACTGTGGCCTGGCATGTACTCCAGTATATAAAGATGTACATCCAATACACTGACCTTCCCTTGTAAGAAACTTTCACTTGTGTGTTTTCCAAGGAGCTGATGCATAATAAAGGCTTCTCCCTCAGAATGAGATTATTTCCAAACCAGCCATCTTCATCAAGATACGTAGATTAAATATACTGTAGGAAAGTAGACACAGTATTGCAAGTTCCTTTTTCCAGCAGATGGCATTAGTAGTTGCCTGCTGTTTAGCTCCTGGATGACCTCAAGTCCAAGGAAGCCAAAGATCTTGGCAGAAGAATCTCAGCACCTGAGTTCTTGACCTCTCTTACTAACCTCGCAGCTTTTATACACCCTCCCTTGCCCTTTAATCTTCTCTGCCAATTATTTTATTTCATCTTTTATCTGGATCTAGCAATGTTAAACCTGTAGAGGTCGATTTTCAAGTAACAGTGTAATTATTCAAAACAATTTTTTTGTTGTTGTCTTTTGCATCATTTGAAGCTTCAGCTCAATTCCAGGGAATGCGATGGAGCAAATAATTCTGGAAACCATTTCCACACTTAGAATCATAGAATCACAGAATCACAGAATGAGTTGGGTTAGAAGGGACCTTAAAGATCCTCCAGTTCCAACCCTCCTACCATGGGCAGGGACATCTCCCACTAGATGAGGTTACTCAGAGCCCCATCCAACCTGGCCTTGAACACTTCCAGGGAAGGGACAGCCACAACCTCCCTGGGCAACCTGTGCCAGTGTCTCACCACCCTCACAATAAAGAATTTCTTCCTGATATCTAATCTAAACCTACCCTCTTTCAACTTAAAACCCTTCCCTCTCATCCTATTGCTACCTGCCCTTGTAAAAAGTCTCTCCCCAGCTTTTCTGTAGTCCCCTCATGTACTGGCAGGCCACTACAACATCTCCCCAAAGCCTTCTTTTCTCCAAGCTGAACAACCCCAACTTTCTCATTCTGTCTTAACTTAAGAAAGTGATCAGGATTAGTGTGCAAGCATTTTTGAAGAAGAAATGCCTGACCAGTATGATAGCCTTCTACCATGAGATTATTGGCTCAGTGGGTCAAAGGACAGCAGTGGAGAAGAGCAGTGGATGACGTTCATCCTGAATCCAGTATGGCTCTCAGTGGTGTCTGAAACTGATGTAGCACAGGCTAGATAAGTAAAATGTGAGATAAAAACTTGCTGACCTGCTGGGCTCAAACAGCTGGCATGAAGTCCAGCTGGAGGCAAATAAACAGTGGTGTACAGCAGGGATAGATGCTGGGGCCAATACCGTTTATTATCTTCAGTAATTAACTCAAAGATGGGACACTGGCACCCTCAGCAAATTCACAGATATTACAAAAGCAGGAAGAGAAATAAAAGACCATGTGATTGTGCTGTCATCCAGAGGGACATCCACATGCTGGTGAAATGGGCAAAGAGGACTTTCATGGAGTTAAACAGAGGGAAACAAAGTCTTTTCCCCTGGGAGGAATAACCTCATTATAACCTGACTGACCAGCTGGAAAGAAGCAGAAAAGGACCTGGGGGTCCTAGTGGACACTAAGTTTTTACCAGAGTGTGTAGTGATAGGACAAGGGGCAATGTTTTTAAGCTGGAAGAGGGTAGATTTAGGTTAGACAGTAAGAAGAAATTCTTTAGTGTGAGGGTGGCAAGACACCAGAACACCTAGCCGAGGGAGGTTGTGGATGCCCTCTCCCTGGAAGTGTACAAGGCCAGGTTGGATGGGGCTTTGAGCAACGTGGTCTAGCATGAGGTGTCCCTGACCTTGTGGGGGCTTGAAACTAGATGATCTTTAGGGTTTTTTCCAACCCAAATCATTCTATGATAATTCTATGATCCAGAGACACACCCTTGCAGCAAAGGCCAACAGCATACTGAAAAGCATTAGGAAGAGTTCTGCTAGCAGGTTGAGGGAGGTGATTCCTCCCCTCTGCTCAGCACTGGTGAGGGGAGATCTGGAGTGCTCACTGTAGTGCTGAGCTCCCCAGTATGAGACATGACCACACTGGAGCTAGTCCAGGAAAGGGCCACAAACATGATTAAGATATTGGACCATCTGTCATACAAAGAGAACTGGCATTATTCAACCTGGAGAACAGAAGGCTAAGTGAGATCTCATCAATGTGTATAAATGCCTGATGAGATGGTGTACACAAGATAGACCCAGATTCTTCTCAGTGGTATCCAGGTACACAAGGAAGAGCCAGATTCTTCTCAGTGGTATCGAGGGAAAGGACAAAAGACAATGGGTACAAACTGAAATACAAGGAATTCCATTTAAACCTAAGAAAAAACTTTTCTACTGTAAGGGTGACTGAACACTGGAACAGGTTGCCTAAAGAGGTTGTGGAGTCTCCATCCTCAGATATATTCAAAACCCAACTGGACATGGGCCTGAGTAACTTGCTCTAGCTGATCCGACTTTGAGCAGGAGGGGTTGGACTAGACAAACTTCAGAGGTTCCTTCCAACCTTAATCATTCTGTGATTCTGTAACCCTGGAAAGCTAAACAAGACTCATATTTTGACCACATTTTGCTGAACAATAAATTCTTATGGCTAGAGTTCCTTAAACTGATGAAATCCCTACTTCTCAAAAGTCTACATCTTTCACTTCCCCATATTGACAAGCCCCTCTTTGGAAGGATCAGGGCCCTCTGTTTTTTTATGTGCCCTTTTATTCGTATCTCACAGATTCTTTTAAATGCAAATCTTGGAGACTATTATGTGTAACTGAAGCATTTCCCATGTGTCACTGCTGAGCTGTGACTAGCACTCACTATCAGCTTGGAGGTGACCCATCCTCAGTGAATCCCTGCTGGCTGCCAGAGCTGTTTGCTGCTTCCCTGCATAACCCATCCAATATTGCCAGTGTGAGTAGTGTTTGACCAAGGTCACCTTTCCTTGACAGGAAGCATTCCATTTCCTTCCTTTTCACCAATAAGGCTGGAGGGTCCAGTCCAAAACCTACTAGAGAAGAGTCTAGATGAATTAAACAGATCCTTAGGTCTCTCACCAATTGCAATCAAGAAGAGACATTTGACATACATAGGAAATTCACCTCTTCCAATTTCAGATGAGGCATCTAGTCCAAGCTAGGCTCCATCCATAGTAAATGGGGTACAGCAGCACATCCAAAAGAGAGTGCAATACATCTCTAAGACAGGAGGCACACGTTGCTATCTGAAGAAGCCTTCCCTCCCCCCTTCACTCTGTTGCTCCTAAACAAGAATTTCAGGCAGCAAGTCAGGTGGGCTGAACCCCGTGCCATTTCCTACACGTTACCTTTGTCCATTTCCACATTGATATTATTGCTCTTCCCCTTTCCTCAGGCAAATGCAAGTCCATTTGAATTTGCTTCTGCTGTGTCTCCTGACATAGTAAATCAAATCCATTGTAAGGCACAAAAGCAAAGGCTTTCTTCAAATCCAAATAAATTACGTGCAGTGTCTCAGGACTGCCTCCCAATCTGCTAGTGTATATAATGCATTTAAATGAAACGTATGCATATGAATGGTGATTGCTCTTTATTGAAACGCACGTCTCTAAACACCCTGTAATCTTGTTCCTTACCAGTGTCTCCCAGAAATTATTCCAGCATAAAAAGGCTTTCTTCTTCATGCTCAAGCCAGTTTTAAAGCCATACAACGCAAACTGTTCTCAGGGTCTTACATTGCCATTGTATTTATTATTTATTCCCTCTGCTCACACACACAGTTTTAAGTGTTTTCCAAATGTCCAAGGGAAATCCTTGAAACTGGAATTTGGCCACAGATTGGGAGAACAAGCAATATAAGAAAGACAGAAAAGAAAGTCTCCTAATACTCTTGTCAAAAATGAGCAATTATTTAGAGACCTCATCTGATGTTTATTGCCAAGAGTATTAGGAGACTTTTTCTTTTTGCAGTGATTTTTTTGCTGTTTGAATTCTTTTTCCATCAGGCAGCCCCCTAGAACTATCTGATCTCCTAAATGAGCAAAGTAAATGAGTTGTCCTTTCTCTGCTTGTGTCTTATGCATTGTCATTCCGATTCCACAGATTAAAACCCCAATTGACTCAGAGGCATTAAATCAGAACACACTGTCTCTGAAATATATATAAAGGCTTTCCTAAGATTCTGATCATACCTAGGGTATGATCAATATGCATCCTGTATATTGTTACTGAGTCTCAATTGCTGTCAAATGGCAGTGCTTTCAACTTGCCTAACGCTGTGACCAGAAGTAAATTTCACAACACTATAAAAATTACTTAAAACCCCAACCTTTGTTTCCCAGTTGACTTGAGTACTTCAGACTCAAATCACACTGAAAACCTCCTACCTGCCTAAATCCCTTTTGAAAACTGACTCCTTCATAGCCCTTTCCTAAAGAAACCTATCCTCTCACTGCTAAGTTACAGATCTAGTTGTTTCCTTTCAAGTAACAATTTTCTTTCTGAAATTCTTTTCAGAAAACAGAAGTTTCATCACCAGAAAAAAAATAATAATAATCTTCTAGAATGATGACAATTTAAAATATGCTAGTTGCAGTATGATTCCTGCATGAACGGGTGATGAAAGAAATGCATTTCTTCCTGCCAAAACTAACAGCTGTATTGTTAAAAAATATTGTTAGGATTGTACAAAAATCCAGTCAGATTACTATTGTGAAAAAATACTCATCTGCTGCTTCTTTTTAATACAGAAGCAAATATACTGCCTGGTTTGGCTTCATGCCAGGATTAATTTTAAATTGGACCTCATGAAATATTTATGAGGTCCAATTTAATGGGATTGCTTTCCCTGGCATTAAGCCTGTGTGGATAGCATCTTAAACACTGGTGTTTTCAACAGAACCTCAAGACACACAAAAAAAATCCTTGGGTATTAATAGGCTTATTAATAAATTGTTTGACACTATGACAGTATATTTTAGAAGTATTTTGACAGACCCTTTGTAGTGAATCTTTACCTGCTTTTCTTTAAGCCTGCACTTCGCAGTCAGTCAAACAAATGTTGCTTAGCATTTAGCAAAATGGTAAATCATCATTAGTTAGAAACAAGCTGAAGTAAGTGTGAGTAAAGACCTCATCACCCTCAGGCTTTGTGGGGAACTGACAGTGCTCAGAATGCTACAGACACTGCTCAGCTCCTACGTGGCTTTTTTGACTCACTGAGACATCATTTACCTTTGGTTCCTAATTACATTTAATAGTTCAATAAAAACACTATGCTAAGACATGTAGGCTTACAAAAAACCTCTGTGTTTTTACAAAGAAAACATCTTGAATAATTGATAAATCATATTCCTTCCCTTTTTCAATTAAAAGCATGAACCTAATCTCTAGAGCAAATTCTTTCAACTGCATTTGAACCCATTTCTAAAGAGCTGCTTCACTCCTTCTCCTCCATCAGTGTTCAGAATGGACCTTCAGCAACCAAAAATCACGAGTGAAGTCAGTACAGACCACAGCCAAATTTGATCTCCCTCAGTTACTACTAGACACCACCACTGATGTGTGATCCCTGCTAAGTGTGAAAACACTACTGCAGATACCAAATGCCACCCAACTTTATGGATCAGCTCTGCAGGCTGCAACATGATTGCTTGAGTTCAGCACCAAGTACAGAGCCCAGCTTTCTACTGCAGAGAGCTTTGGCAGGCCTGACCAAACATGGGCTTGTCTGGAGTGCAGGGCAATCATATTCTGCACCATCAAAAAGAAAATATATTCCTATGTTTTTCCCAGCACAATCCCTTCAGAAGGGCCACAGATAGCTCACACATCTTTGAAAAAATCAGCTGATATGAGACAAGCAGCAAAAAGAGATTGCCCTTCTGACCTGCTTGTTTCAACAAACCTTTGCAAAATAAGGATGCTTGACAGAAGGGTAGAAAGTATCAGGCAGTAAGTAGTGTGCAGCTCAAAAATGAAAGATTGGGGGCAAAAAAATCGTGTCAAATGATGTGTTTAGAAAACTGGAAGAAAAGAGTATAAAGGTACACCTTTCCATGTACAGTAAATGACAGTGACAGAGTGTGACAGGACATTATGAAACATGCCTCAGTTGCTTTTTACTGGAGCTACCTGTACTCTCATTTAAATCTCATATCTGTATCATTGAAATTGCATTCAAAGATGCAGAAAGTTGGTTTCACCTTTTGCCTTCTGATGAATCAATATACTCAACAGTGGAAGCTCTTTAACAAAAATAAAACTGTGCCACTGAGAGTTTGGAACAAAATATAAAGAGCTAATGATCTAAATAATTAAACTACAAGGGAGTTTTAGGAAGGCAGATTGTAATTAGCCAACTGGAATTTATCCAGGACACCACAGCTAACACCTCTGTGACCTTCAATCAACACTCCTTTAATATGCATGAAGTTGGGCTTCTTTACCATTAATAAACGGAATGAAAATCCAATTCAAGCAAATACTCTGTTGGTTGATTTTCATCATGACAGAGCTGCTAGAATGATTAAATTCATGGGGGAAAAATTTGTGAATACTCAGTCTTAAATGCTTAGCTAACTTGCAGTCTGTCCCTCTTCTAAAGCTTCTGATGCTGACAGCTCTTGGATGAGCATAGAAAATGTTTCCCACCCATAGCCGGATGTATAAGCAACGTGTTCATCCCCAATCTCTTTCTGCCAGAAACCAAACCACCCAAATTCCCACTGTAGTCAGTTGGAAGGAAGAAGTATCTGCAGAACACACCTTGAATTCACTGCCACACTCCTATGAGGCCAACTTAGCTCTTGCTGCCTTTGCTGCACCCACCCATTCTATTAAGACATAAAAGTACCAGGTCAGAGCACCACAAAGCCTGCTCATTTTGTTGTTCCCACACAGATCAACAAACCCAGCATTAAAGAAAAGCTAATCACAGGAAGGCCATGATTCAGAGGCAGCCATTTCAAATGAAGGAATCCCACCCCACACAAAGCATTTCTAGGGAATAAAACTTTGAACTAACTACCCCTGTTAGGAGTGTTGATAGCAAGATTAATTAGCCTTCTGTTGAGAGGCAGAAGCTGCCACAATGATGTGTCACCAGCACTTACCGAGCAAGGATGTATTCATCACAAGTGACAAGACTGCAGAGAAGTTAAATTCTTGTTTAATATTTGACTGTATGCTAATGCAGTTTGAAAACAAAAGTTCTCTAAAGCTGGTTGAGAAGAAAAAAAAGGAGAAGAAAAAAGAGAAGGAAGAAGAAAAATGCTTTAGCCAAAGTAAACGATGGGAAGAAGTAAAGGAATTTAATTTTTTTACTCATTTCACAGACCTTTTGAGATTTAATCTGCACAGCCATTAGGGATTTAAAGAGTACTGATGTTTAATTTGTTTGCCCATTTGACTTAAGACAAATCCATCTGACAACAACAAAGCACTTTCTTTGTCTTCACCACCACTTAATTTAAAGGGGACATGTTTACTAACAGCTTAATTTGTTTAATACAAATAGTTTTTACATTCTTTAATCCTGTAAAAAAAAAAAAAAAAATAACCACCTCCAGAAACAATTTAGCCCCTTCCAAAGCCCAAAGCTGGACTTTGGGGCAACCTGATATCAATAAAGTATTTCAGTTTTGTAAACACACTGCACTGAACAATTCACATTTTCTTTATAAAAGTAGAAAAATATGCTATTACTAAAGTGTCTGTTGAACATTATACTCTTTCTTGTAAGAAAAGCTGTTGATCTGCAGGAATTCTCTGGCAAATGCACATACTTACTTCATAGCATTGCATGCACAAAACTTTACTTAGCATTACTGAGGACAGATGTCAAAGAGCATAATAACCACACCATCTCTCCATGTCACACTACTACTAAAAACTTCACTCTTCTCAGGAGAGTCCAATGGTCTTTCTTCAATACACATATAGCCTTGAATTGTGCATGCAAGGCCATTAACTGCATTTTTTGCTAATAGTATATTCTCTTCCATGACTATCACTGTCTCTTGTTTCTTGAAGGCTAGTAAAGATGGAAAACATCATGTTCTGTAAAAATGTTAACACCTGCTGGTCAGGTTTATTCTTTTCTATTGATCAAATTTTCTTCTCTGTGCTGCTGATGTTATCCACGATCTAGGAAAAGAGCAGAGTAGTGAGAATCAACAGATTCCAGTACTCTTAATGTTGGAGCTGCCTCCTCTATGACCTTAAACAAGTGATTCAGTCCAGACCAGTATGAGTTGAGCATATGCTCAATTTTAAGTTAAGGAACAATCAGTTTCCCCAACTGCAAAATGCTCTATTGCTAAGAGCTACTCCAGTGAAAGGCATTGTAAGTACAAAGCATTAGTCTTGTCACTTTCCCTGAGGACATTTTTCAGGTAGTGCCAAACTATCCCATAGGGTGCTCAAGATTAAATATTGTGGTTTGTAGTTTAAAATAAGCAATCCAGAGGTTTCAGAGCCTTGCAGAGCACTGTTTGCAGATCCACCATGTCACCATCAGCTTAAATTAAAAAATTCTAGTAGCATACATCTTTCTTCTTCTTTAAATAAGGAGAAAATACATGTCTGTAAAATACATTCAGGGCTTAATCTTTTTAATAGAAGACAGTATAAAAATTTTGTACCATTTTACTTCATATGTCAGTCTTGCTTCAGGAATTAGTTGTTAAAATAAAGCCTTTTATCTTCAGATTAAAAAAGAAATGGAACTTAAAGACACTTCTGACAAAATACTCACAGTGAATACATTCATGGGTAAACGCAGCCATACAAAAGCTAAAGTGATTATTAGTCCCTAGTTAAACAAGATGCTAGAAGAAGAAATGGGAACAAGCCAATACTAAGCATTTACATAGGCCTTTTCACACAAGAATTTAAAATATTTTACAATGAAAACAAAACAAAACAAAAAGCAACTCTTGATTCCTGAAACTCAGACTTCTGCAGTATCTACTACACATCAATCTTCCCCAGAAAATGCTGGGTTTAACATTTACTTTGTTACACATATTTTGAGCCCACCTCTGTGCCAGGTATATTGAGTAAACTACAATCTTATACTGACACACGTGCTTTTGAATTTAGACAAATATTTGAACTTCACTATAGAGGCTTCTATAAAACCCAATTACACCCAATCCTGTAAAATCAAGCCAATCTTTAATTGTAATAATAAAAATAATATTACAATAATGGTATTTTATAGTTAATGGCACAGTAAAGACCTGGTGAAAGGCAGACTTTATCAGCCTAATAACTGTAGTATTTTAAAACAGATCATAGCCTTAGAACAGGTTAGATTTTCAGAAGTTTATCTGAAAATTTGTCCCTTAAGAGAACATTTAAGATTTTGAGTTCTTTTGGAGGAAGGTTATTTATTTCATGTTTGCATAGCACCTGGAGGAAAGCAGACCTCATCCTATGTGTCAATATCATAGGAATAACAAATAAAACTAGTAATATTTTCATTATTATTGTGTTAATTGAGTGATGAAAGTACCTAGCTTGGTCTCAGAAATCTTACAGTTTTATTCAGAAACATATATTTTGCCAAGAAAATCCATACTACCCCGTGGCATTTGTGAGAGCAAGACAGGGAGACCCACTTGATGGTTTGTGTAAAAAGTGCACCTCAGTTTTACAGACCTCTTTTGAAAGCCTCACTGGGCTTGGAAAACATGAAGACAGTAACTGAGAGGCTGTCTTTGCCTTCAGTTGCAGAGGTATACACAGTGGGTAATTAAATTGCAATTTACTTCTAACCAGCTTGTCTCTCAACAAAGTGATTCTCTCCTTCAGGAAAGGAGAAAGTAAAGGGGATTTGGAGGTGTGGTCTAGTTCCCTCCCTGCTTTCTCAGAGCTGAGGAATGCCTTCTCCAGCTGGAAAAATACAAACAGCTCCAATAAAACACCTAAGTTTGGACATCTTGCTTGGTTACTTGATGCCACAGATCTGATAATGCAGGCACTCACTAATTCCCCAGGGACCTGGCACTTTTTGAGTAAAACAGAGTATAAATAGTTGGTTAGTGAGGACAGGGACTTTAATTAGACTTACTTTGGAGGGATTTACAGTTTTAGACCATGAAAGTAGTGGCATTTAAATTTTCTGCCTAATCTCTCTTTACATTTTCCTAGCTATAAACTGTAAGAAAAGCATTGGCTGTCCTCCTTTCTCAAAGGAAGGCCAAAAACAATTCCTTAGAGTCAACCTCAGTAACAGAAAAGAGACATGGTAAAATAAAGAAATAAATCAGGTTAAAGAATTCTACAGGCATGGGAGCAACGGGGCATTTTCCAAATTTCCAAATGTGACCTCTCCCAGTGGCAGTGAAATGCTGGATGTCATGCTGGGAATTGGGGACAACCTGAAGAGGAGAATTTTTTTATTATTTTTGTATTATTTTTTTTAATTAATAATGATCACTTCAGCTGAGCTGGAAAAGAATATGCCATGGCAGATGAAAGAAAACAGATTATTACTGCAAATTTTCTAGAGCAAGAATCTTCAGTGTCTCTGCTAATCCAATTTTGATGCCCATGTGTAGATGTGGCACACTAAAAAATTCAAATTCTGGTTTTGATTGATTGCCATTTGTAGCCTCTCTACTCTATTTCGCAGCTCACCTTCTCCAGCCAGCCTTCACCTCTGGTGATGCATCAACATGGTTCAACCCTACCTCACTCTTGACAATTCATAGTTTAAGAAAGATGCAGAAAAACTGAAGAGTTTGTCTCATTGAGTAAACTGGGAGGAGGAAGTGGAAAAGTTACAGCCGTTAAAGCCTGCTTAAGTTTAAAAATCACATTTCCTTATAGCAGAGAATTTTAATAGGTTATAATATCAACAAAATATAAACATTTGATAAAGACAAAAGTAACACGTGAAGTGGTCTAACACAAAAGGCATTTCTTTCTCAAATGTGTATAGGATAAAAACTACCAGCAGCTAACATTAGTAGCCAGCTAAATCAAACAATCTGATTCAGCTAGGTTACGTTACTTAAAGTTTAGGATCGAATAATATTGTAAAGTATCACAGGTGATGAAAAGATGGACAGAGATTAAAAGACACAAAGTAGGATGTCAGGTACAAGAAATGGAAGGTGCATGAAGTTATAACAGGAGACAAAGAGATAAGATGAACGCTGAAAAGAGGCACAAATATTAGGGATATGAAAATACACCACTGGTCTGACTCTCATTTGTATTATGAAGCCTTTATGCCTTCCTGGTTTTTTAAAGTAGCTTTGAATAAAGAAAAGGAAAAAGAAAAAAGAGAAGAGAAGAGAAGAGAAGAGAAGAGAAGAGAAGAGAAGAGAAGAGAAGAGAAGAGAAGAGAAGAGAAGAGAAGAGAAGAGAAGAGAAGAGAAGAGAAGAGAAGAGAAGAGAAGAGAAGAGAAGAGAAGAGAAGAGAAGAGAAGAGAAGAGAAGAGAAGAGAAGAGAAGAGAAGAGAAGAGAAGAGAAGAGAAGAGAAGAGAAGAGAAGAGAAGAGAAGAGAGAGAAGAGGAAAGGGAAAGGGAAAGGGAAAGGGAAAGGGAAAGAAAAAGAAAAAGAAAAAGAAAAAGAAAAAGAAAAAGAAAAAGAAAAAGAAAAAGAAAAAGAAAAAGAAAAAGAAAAAGAAAAAGAAAAAGAAAAAGAAAAAGAAAAAGAAAAAGAAAAAGAAAAAGAAAAAGAAAAAAGAAAAAGAAAGAAAAAGAGAAAAGCAGGTTCCAAGAGTTTTTCAATGAAGCATACAGTGAAACCATATCACCACTGGAATTACTGGCATGACCTCATCTGCTTCAATGCTGACAAGAATTTAAATCTTGTTCTTCAATAAAATTAAATTCTTTAACAGAAGAGCTGTTAAATAAAGTCAAAAAAAAGTATTCATATTTCAAAAACTATTCAGACTAACTAGGTCTCTGATCTCTTTATTCATCATTCCTGTATATTCACATGAACATATTTTCATCTGCATGAATGAAGAATGTGTCAAAGACTCATACTTGGGATGTGCATCAACAGCTCTATGTAAACCTGTTCAGAAAACAAAACCATTATCATGAGTACTAGGTAACCAATCAAAGCAGACAGTGAAAAACAAAGTTACAGCAGGGAAATAGCCCAGAAGAAGCCATAAAATGAGATTAAATTGTCACAAATGATTTGGTGAATTCTTATGAAGGAGAAATACATTCACAGAAATTGGAATCAATTTGCCAAATTATTTACAAAGGGGGATAAAATTATTTCCTTCGGTAACTTTATTGCTACCAATATAAACTTGTTGGGAAGGTTCAGCTTGGGTTTCAGTTTGAGCTGCTTGAAAAAGGAGTGCTTTAAAATTGCACACAGACAATTGCATTGGTTTTGTCACTTAGAAAGGCTGCGTTTCAAAATTGCTTTTGAAAATTAAACCCAAGTGAAAGAATACCCATGTCACTTAATTGAAAATATTATATGCAAACAAAAAAAAATGCTACAAAAAGAACAGAAGGCTTCCCTTCTATACTCATATCTTGCAGTGGTAAATTTTTTATGTCAGATGTGTTAATACTCAAGTCAGTAAGTAGAAGTTCACTACACTCCTACTGACCAAATCTCTCTTATGAAGGAGGGGAATAGAAAGCTGTTTTCACCCCAGCTTCCTCATACGAGTCTCACTGTCAACCAAGTATCAACTGCTAATGAAAGGTTCCTTCAGCCTGCCTTGTACTTTACTCTGAATCAAAGTATCATGACTGCTTTTGCCTGCTCCTGCCAGGATAATAATTTGAAAGTTGATCAAACATATCTGAACCAGTACAAAAGCAATAACTGATGGAGATGGATTCTGTCAGCTAGTGAGACATCTTCACGCGCTATTTGTTCAGCACTTGTCACCTTTGGATCATAGGACCTCTGTGTGCACCTTTCTTTTCTATTATGACAACACTGAAGTCCAGCAGCTTTCATTCCTGAAAGCTTGATGAAAATACTTGATGATTTTTTGAAATATGAGAAGAAGCTGCTTATCTTTGGAAAGATGTTTTCTTTGATGCTGATGTAAAAATGTTTGGAATGCATCTAAACTCAATTAAGGAATATTTGTAGTATCACTTAACCTTTTACAAATGCTTCCTGACCAATTGTAAAGAGAGTTGACATTTTCTTTGAACAGAAGAAAAAAGGAGCAGGGAGATCCATATTAAAACATATTTCTTGTGAGAATATAGTCTGGGAAATTTCTTCCCGGAAGAGAGAAGTTTTAGGGCTGCCAAAAAAATATGATGTTACATAACATCATGTAATTGCTTAAGGGTTGGATATAGGATACCATTCATTACCCAAGCCAAACCCATCTGCAGGTAGTGTACAAAGACATAAAAAAATCTTTCTGTATTTTCCTTAAGAATGTTACTACATAGAAACACTGTTCCTTAGCTCACTTGTACTGGAGAGCATTAAAAGGGTGTTTAAATGTGAAACACAGAGTTATTTTTTCACTTCCCAATGAAAACATAAATTGTTTTCCCAATCTTGGATTCTTAGAGCTGAATAGTCAAGAAAATTTGCTATGTTTTTCAGAGGTGGCTTCCAATTAATTTAATTCATTGAAGTGTTTCATTATGGCAGATAAACAGGAACATAGGGGCAAAGATCTGAGAAAGAACAGACTGTGTTAATAAGACATACCTCTGAGGAATACAGACCTTGTCAATTCTAAACTGGCCATTCCAAACTGAAGTCATGAGCAGTAAGATGCTGCAAGGTGCTGTTACTATCTTACTATTCGAGTGTTTTATGTCTCTAAAGCCATTAATAAAAACCAGTTCCTTTCCTCTCTGATTATTCACATCAATATCTCTAGGAAACACTATGGTGATCATGCTTCAGCTCCTCATATCTCATGGTCCAGATTCTTACAGCCCAGCCTCCATCCAACTCCTAATTCTTCCTGCTTGTTGCCTTTAGGCTGTCAAGGATTATCAAACAACAAAAAGCACCAAGTGACTGGATCCTAGACTATGTGAATCACGGATCTCTATGTCCAGAGCCACTTCATGTCTCTCCAGAGTTGCTAGTTTTAACATACAGTCTTGAAGGAAGAGGGAAGTGATGGTACAGTGTAACACAGTGTTTGCTTCCCTTACCTGTGCCAATATTACTCATTCAGTTGAGACTGAACACCAATCTCCAGGAAAGTAATTTTCAAGGGTCCTCCAAGCACTAAATAAAAAGGTAGCAGAAGCACAACTCTTTTGTTCTTTTAAATAAAGTAGAACAAGGAAAAGTGAATATCAAAACACTCTATGCTTCCAAACTTCACATCTCAGCTATGTTCTTTCACTTGTGTGGATGATACAAATGTGACATCAACAGGCTCTTTCAAGAATGATAGTGGGTAACTACAGACAGAATAACTGAACTAGAAGAAAATTCTTTGTTCTAAAAATGCTTACCTTAAAGGTAGGGTGTGTATTTATTCAGCCAGCACCAGGATAAGGTCGAAGGTGACAGATGAAGAATTAAGCAGCAACCTGATAACATCAGCATTATGAAACACCATTCACAATGACAAAGTGTCAGCTGTCCTTGATTAACATTCAAGAATTGCTAGTGAACTGTGGACAATTTTCTCCACCACATTTTTCCACATTAGAGAAATCTGGCCAGTAATTAAATGAGTGGAGTTCATGCTGGCAAAATCTACTCAAACTTCATGTGCATTGGCACAGTATCAACACCACTGTCACTGCCATGCACAAGATACCCTCAATGAAGTTAGCTCAAATACCCAAGTATTTGCCAGACTTCCTGGGAGGGATTTACAACCTATACTGCCAGGACAATATTGTTGGTACTGGTCATTATCTACTTTTCCTACAAAGGGTACAAGCTGTTGACCAAAGGCTATTGTATCGTGAGATAAATGACTTCCTGGAATTCCCAGGATAAAGGTGCTGGGAGATAATCCGATATATGATGACCTCAGGTTGCCTTTAGACTAAGACTAAGCTGCCATAAACAGGAGAAACTAGAATGTCCTACTCTGTTTATTGAATGGGTGTGTGTTTTGGTAGTTCCCAATCAGTCTGCCTTTAGCATCAAGGAAACAGCAGATTGGTGGGATTTGGAATTTTAAGTCCCAGTTCCTTATAGGGCTTTACTGCAAAATAAGGAACAATCACACTAACATATGTCTACCATATACATGCAAGGATCCCTCTTTTCCCTGGTTCCTCCCGACAGCAGCTGGCAAGGTAACTAGTGAGCACACTAAACTGTGTGAAGAAAGACCTTACACATTTTTTTCCAATTTGTTTTTCCAAATAGCTTTTCCAATTTGTTTTGTTTTATTCAAAAAGTGTTTATTCATAAAGATTTATGAGAAGGTGAGCCTCCACTTCAGTGCTTTTCCCAATCCATGCTGTAATTGCTCTGCCCTCTGAACATTCAGGGCTTCTTGTTTTGTTATCTAAGTGATTCAAAGTGTAAAGATCTGCCCCCCTGCAGGTTTTGGATCATCATGAACAAAATATTCTAGGTCACTTTGGTGTTCAAGCCAAAATCCAAATGCATTGATACCTAATAAATACTTTACAGGTATACTAAAATATTGCACACTGCCCTGGCAAAAGGATATTATAAGGTAATGAAGAAACAAACAGATTCCTTTCACATGGAGCTCAGACTTCTAATTATAAACCATATCTGTGTGGAAGATCAATAACTAGACTCCTCTGGTTTATCTTTTCTTCTTTCATTCTTCTTTATCCATGTTTTTCCTACTATAGTGCCTCCTTTTCCCATCCTTCTTGGAAAGAATGCTCAAATGCTTTCAACATAAGAATATACCACTAAAATAATCAAAATCCTTGAAAATAGGTTATCTGATTTACTGATGGGCTGAAGAAAAAACAAAACCAGTGGAATGCAATCAGAAATAACTGAGAGACAGAATGGGGAAAACAATTACTACAGCCCGCGTGAATCTGATAAACATTGATATTAAATAGATTTGGATGTAATTTGCCTAAGATTTAAGAAGACTTTTTGATGCTCTAATTTAAAATTTAAACATCCCCAGCACTGGGAAAGAGTTGTTTATTGGACTGGGAAGATATCAAAGAAAGAAGGCCCTTGTGAATGGAAAAGTGTAATGGCAAAGGGAAGTGATTAGCAGGTCACCACAAGGATCAATATGAGGACAGCTTCTGCTCACACTGGATATAACACAGTGTGGCAGTAGGGCTTAGCAACAACTAAAATAAAGAAAAAAGGAAGGAGAAGTATTAAATTTGATGCCAAGGAATTTGTAAGTGACCTGAAAAAACTAAGATAGCATATGGGAAAATTGCTGGCTTCTTTACTGCAACCTGCAGACATGCAGGTTAAAGAGACTTCTACAGCAGTAAAAATTAATAAAGTCTTCTATGCTACAGAATTTTGCAAGAAAGCTCCTTCTGATGAGCAAGTACAGTTTTATCAGTTTATTCTCTCCTGATTGCTTATGCTTCAGTGCTCTGCAACTCTTAAAGAGAATTATAGCAGTAATAAAAACACATACACATCCAAATATTTACATGCAGTGAAAAAAATTTGTCTTCACTTAACCTTTTCATTGGTTTTAAGAAAAATGGCCTACAAAATGGCCTTGGTATACAAAAACAAATTAGAAAATAACATTGCCTTCACTGGTGCAGTGACCAGTCCTTCACTTGTAAAAAATTTTATGGGCCTTAGCAACAAAAATTATCACATAACTGAAAATACATAGCTGTAGATAACTGTTCCTTTTAGAATTACTAATTTAAAAATGGTTTGAGAAGCTGAGGTTTGGCTTAGAGATTTTGGAAACAGAAAAACATACAGAACATTTGAATAATAAAATTATTAGGGATGCCTACAAGCTCCAGCTGGGTCATCTCTAAAGATATAACTGAATGAACTGTCACAGCCCACTATCCAAAGCTCCTAGCAAAGACTGTGCAAGCAGTACACTTCAGACACTGACCTTCCCAACTCACTCTCATCACAGATAACCTGTCGTGATGCCACAGGACCAAACCTGGAAGTGAACCTTACCTACATTCAGATGTTGACGTTAAGTGAACAGGCTGGCTCACAGGCTGGAAGCTAAGGATGTGCTCAAGCATTTTTTCAGATCAAGTCCTGAGTGACAATGCACTCATTGCAGAAGAAATGTCAGTTTTAAGCTAACTAGAAACACGGGTCAGGCTCTAAGAAAAGAAGAGTTTTAGCATAACCAAATCAAACTGCTTTCTCTTACACATCTGAAGTATGGACACTGACATGATTTGAACAAGTTTTTTTCTACGCAGATGATGATGGGCTTGGTCACTGACTGCATTTTACTAGCCCCTTCAGGATGAGGGATCTAATGAGGTAAAAGTAAGAGATTTTCTACAAAATCTTCTAATGTTTAAATCTTTCACTTACTTTCTCTGCATCTGTTTTGTCCTAGTGCAGATCACCACTCCAATTCACTGAATATAAGCAAATAAACAACAAGCCAAATATTTCCGTCTCGCACTTGGTTTAAGAAGAGTATTACATTACTTTTCCTAAATACCTTTCTAAATACAGAAAATCTTCATTTCTGTACTTAAAAACCATGTACAATAACAATATCCTTAACAATAACGTCCTTATTCCTTAGTAGCTGGAAAAAAAGACCACCTTCTAGAGACCAGTAAGCAAGAATAACATTAACTTGACCTATAAGAAAATTCTATTATTGGAAGCAACTATGAAAATGAGCAGTAAGCAAAATTTCCAGTTAAACACATTTAGAAGTGAAGCACACTGATAAGTTACAGTGTCCAACAAAAAAGATGGACAGTCTTTTATTTAGAAAGCCAACTTTTATATATACATATTATTACAAGCATTTTCACTGAACTCATCATCATAGACCTGCTCTAGCAATAACCTCAAACAATAGAGAAGTCACCTTTGGATTTTGAACTGCTATTAAGAAAAAAAAATAATAAAAGCTTTTAATGATGCCAGAGAAAACCAATTTTGCATGTGGAGCAGGACTACAAAGGACTGGAGTAAATCAAATTATGTCTTTCTAACAGGGCTAGGAGGCACTACAAAGGTAATGAACAAAACAGATTCCAGTGCAGAGGACAGTGCTCTTAAGCAAGGCTGTCTCAGTCTTCCCATTAAAAGCCCATCTTTCCAGGCATTCACAGCTCCCTCAAACTGTAATGGTTTGGGATCAAAGTTTTGAAAACAGCTCTAAGGTTGAAGTTTTTGAGAAATGTTGACCTGGAACAATTCTGCTCTTTCTCAGGGATGAGAGGATGAATACATTGCTTCCCTCATTCCCGCCCCCCCCAGCTCCTTTTTTTTTTTTTTTAGATAAAGAACACCTTTTACAGCTGTTTGGTGGAGATGCTACAGCTCCCTCCATGACTCAGGATTTGGAAACATGGCAGTTAGGAAACACAGCAGTTGCCATAGAGTCAATATTCTGTTGTTTTTGTGAAAATGTCCACTAATGCAGCCAAGTTATCAGCTTCTACCAATCTGCCCACACAGACTGAGTGGAAATTTTGACTGTACAGCAGCCAGTAAGAAAACTCCACCCACTTAAACCTAGTGGGCCAGCTGGGGCATGCATGCCATGTCCTCCCAAATTGCAGGTCCATCCCATGGCAGAGCTCTGGAAGCCTTCCTGCCAGTGTGCAGCCACCAGGCCCACTGGCTAGGAATGAAAGCAGTAAATTTTCTTCCTCCTGTGCTTTTTATTGCCTCCATCTGTTATCCCTCCCCTCCTTGGTCATGGTTAGAAAGGAACATTGCAAATTATCACAGTGAAATGAGGATCAGGCAGAAAAGTTTGGGGATGATTGGATAAAGCAGCTCAATTATCAAGTGCACAGTAGAAGCTGGACCACATAATGAAGAACAAAAAATTTCAGAAGAATGTCCAGTGCATCCAAGGATTACCATCCAGTGTCTCAGGCAATCACTGTATTTCTGGATGCAGCTTTACAATCACCTTTCTGACAACTCTGAAGTTTTATTTCTCTCTAAAGTATGAAATTATAAAAAAAAAAAAAAACCAAACAAAAAAACCAAAGCAACTCAACCCAACACTCTGGAATCCCTCCATAACTTTACTTAAGAACCGCAGTAGTTTTAATTATTAGATGTTCATCCCCATGGAGCCATTTCATTCAGTGTACCAAGAGTCTGGGAACTCATCACAGCTATGCAGGAAATGAGACTTACATCTTTAAGATCCTCTCTCTTTTACAGAAGGAGTGGAAAGACAGGCAGCACATGAGGAAAGGAAAAACATGGTCTTAAGGTTAAAAAATATCATCCTCAAGTATTGGAGTCTGCTCAGATTTGACCACAGACTATATGGTGATGAAAAGATCCCCCTGAAATTTTCACTCGTGAACTCTAACTGTCTGGCCCTTAATTTCTGAAAATATAGATTTTCTGAGGTCAGGGAATCTGATTTATGAAAGGGCTGAGAATTCAGAACTGCAGGAGGAGTCAGCTACACATCTGCTTTTGCTACAAGAAGCGAAAAGCATTCGCAAATGTATCAGGTTTAAGGCTTCTCAAATTGAATTGATAAAATTAGTGCTTACTTTTACCTTGCATTTCACCATTTTTCCTGTCCCTGAGCGTTAAAACGGCAAAAACACATTAAACAGTGATTAATCAAAGGATTAATAAACTACTCTCTTATGGTAGCACTACAGAAAGGTACTTGAGGGAGTCGATAATCATGCATTCAGTGCTGGACAGAATGGTGTGCAGCAAATAACTCAGTGGCATACACTGAGCAATTCAGATAACAAGAAACATTTCATAAAGCTGCTATTCAGGGGTGTCTATTGTACGTGTTAAAGGCGCAGACGTCTCACATAAAAAAGTAGCTACACAACCATGTAATTTAATATCCCTGTCAGGATGTGGATGAACAACTGGAAAAATTACCCGAATTAAGATTGCCTGTGTATTTTCTGTTTTCTCTACACTTGACTTTACAACCTTAACACTCTTGTAACAAAGCAGATGATATAGTAGCTTACCAAAAGACATTTTTCCACTTTTGCGTATTTCCATGTCAGGGATTTGTGAACACCTTTTTTTTTTTTTTTTTTTTTTTTTAACAAACTCCTACTAATATTAAAAAAATCAGGAACTTTTAAAAGTCACTAAACTTTATTTTCAAAGATATTAGCACATTATACATCTCTATCAACTTGGAATACTGAACCTGCCTTTCAAAAATATGTGAAAATGCTATCAATTATCACATGAGGGTGTAAGACCACGTTCAGTGACCCATTTAGGAGGGTATGGAGGTAGAGGCCAGGAATCTACAACTATCCACTTTAAAACGTCTCCCTTCTTTAACTTGAATCAATTAAGGAAATGGTTTGCCATTAAATTATGGCTCTCCCACACACCATTCAAATACACACTTGACTCCCATTGAAATGGTCAGTTCAACTTAAATTAGATTGAACTGTGCATAAACAAAAGGCTACTGGAGAGCACAAAACTCCCATAGCACCCTCTACTGATAAAGAGGGAATGGGATTAACATTCATACCGAGCAATTCCACAGAACAGGCAAAAGTAACAGAAAAAAGTGAAAATGGGTTTTCATTGCAGTTCAGAATTTAAGCTGCTGCTTTATAAAGGGACCCTTTCAAGACATTTACACTCAAAGGCCCAATCCTGTAGTCCTTACTCTGGCAAAGCTCCAGCTGAAGTCAATGGGAATATTGCCTGTGTAAGGACTATTCAAAATTAGTCGAACTGTCTGAATATCATTCAATCAGCTCTAATCACTGCATTGAGAATAAAGGCCGTAATTTTGGCATTTTTTGTCACTTTAAATTCTTCAACAAATACTTGCATTATTCTCTGTAAATCATCTTGCCAGGCAGTATTTGTCAAATAATTGGACAATTTTTTTCCATCAACCATTGAATAAATTATGAATAACAAGCGCTAATTTAACCATGTGACTCCCATCAGTCAATTCTTAAGTTTCCTATGAAGGGGGTTTTATTGGTGGCTTAAACATTAGAGAAAAATCTCATTCAACAAGAACTACTCAGCTACCTTTCCACCAGTACTGACAGCGGAAAAACTAAATCTAAATTGTGATTTACTCTTTTTTTAATTGTACAGACTACCATAAACGTTAGCACACTTTTTTGACAGAATGTCTGGTTTTACTCACTGTTCCAAATTTTAAGTATAAACTTTAGGGAAAAAAAAAATATGCAAAGCTCTAATTAGGAGAGATTATATATGTAAAGAGACTTAATAACATTTGTTAGATTAACAGATATACCTGGAATAAATATTTTCTCTCAGGCACATAAGCCTCACACAGGCACAACAGCTACTACAATACTATATTATTAGCAACAGCATTTGTGTTTCCTATGCAACCAATATTTTACTTGCTCTTCCCCCTTTGTGACAAACATCAATTAGAAATATCAGGGTGATTAGGAAATTTTAAAGGAAGGATGAAGATGCAGCTTTACTATCTTTAAATTGAATAAAAATCAAAATAGAAAGGAAATAGCCATTTGTTTAAAATAGAAATGTAAAATTTCTATTAAAAATAAATAGGGAGAAAAATTAATTTATAAATACTAAGGCATAAGAGTGCACCAATAGCCCAGTGACCAGTCTCTAGAATATGAAGTGAATTCTGTTTTAGAAGATGAAACAATCCCTTGAGATCTATTATTGTGTGATACATTTCTAAGACGAAAATCTTGTGTTTATCTCAACTTGTGTAGCGGCCATAGTTGCTATTCCTGGAAACAAATAATTTTGGATAGTAATGATTTCATCTGAAATTGTTCTTCAGTAACATCTATCCCCCCAAAATGGCTTATACCCTGTCAAGCTGGATACACACACGAGGTGATGATAGTCATAAACAATGTCAAGCAAATGCATAGCTAGGGGCTAAGGTGTCCCTCTCCTCTCTGAGATGAGCACATTGAGTCCTTGAATGACTTTCCACTCAGGCAAAACACAAAACAAAACAAAAGTGTGGAGACAATGGCAAATGAGAAGATGAGCAAGAAAGATTGTGCTGAGAAGCAATGGTGATTGGTAAACCAATAAAAATTGCAATCTTACAGGGAAAAAAATAATTATAGAAGGAATTACTACTCTGTGCAGAAGCAATGTGGGTTCCCTCTCTCTCCCTCTCCCCCATGTGGATGTATCTATATGCACGTCTTTTTGTAGCTTATTAACTGTCATTAACTTTGTGTTTCCCTCTCATTATTTCACCTTTTATTTCAGGTAGTATCAGGAAGTGCAATTAGCTGCATCAAGCACATCTTCACTATGTAAATTATTTAGCTGGTAACTATGTTTATAATTAAGTGGTTTAACATCACTGTATTACATCTTTTCAGTTGCTTACAACCTTGCCAAACTTCAGTTGTTTTCCATGCCAGGTAGCTGTCTTAGGAAGAAAATTTTCTGGAAAGTTTCTACAAAAGCCTTCTATGTGAGTGGAAAAATTGTTTTGTCTGCGTTCAAAAACTTGTGCCTTTCACTGATATCGTTGATGTGACAATTGCAGAAAAGATAAAATTTGGGCATCTCCTCCTACATATGCTCAAGGGAGTCTTGTTAAGAGTTGGCAGATTCAAAGCCTCTGCCTACTGTTAACATGTTCCATCCTCCCAGAGCTCTGAAAATAAAACCACATTGACCCCATTTCATGACCAGCAGTTGACTGTTCTCTGTCCTTATCCTAAAAGTCTACACAGAACTTCTTCTGCAACCAGGGGATCCCAGTGTAAGAAGCACAGTGACTGAGATCAGAAAAGCTATGGCTTTTAGTCTTACACTGCAGCCTGAGATCTGTGGATACACACCTGGGCAATACATCCCAGGCAATTAACATCCCAGTCAAGTCTGCCTTAAGCTCAGTGTGGGCCAACCACCTAAGTGTTAACTCAGTTTTCCAGAAAGATTTTACAGGTCCCAGTAAGCTGCATGTTGCAGAGACTTGGAGGCAGGAGGTGAGTTCCCCACCTTAAAGCTAATTTGGGCATGGCAGCAGACAAGCAGGTACCTCATGACAGCAATATGGGAATTTGAGCTGCCTCCTGTGCTCTCAGTTGCTCCCCTTTTCACTGTGTGGTGCCTAAGCAGAACAGTTCAAAGAAAAAAAAAAAACCCCGAAGCCAATGGAGTACAGAATAGGAACCAGGAGAAGGTAGGAGAAGACTGGGATAAGAGAGGATAAATCTGCATTCTACAGAAAAAAAAAAAAAATAGGAATCAACTTTGCATTGACTGTAAGAACTGGTCCTAACCAGCACTCCAAAAAGAACACATCTCTAAATATGCATGTAGTGTCAGTTCTGGCACTCCTAACCTTTGCAGCCTTGGTTTTGTAATTATCTTGGTCTTTTACTGTAGGTCTGTGCTATAATTGCCCTGTATTTTCATATTTAAAAAAAAAAAAAAAGCATTGGGGTAGATTCTCTGCTGGTGTAAACTGGCACAGCGCCATAGATTTTAGTGGAACTGTGCCAGTTTTCATCAGCTGCAAATCTGGACCATTCTTGTTAATTTACTTGTAAAGAAGCTCCCCACATGGCTCTAATCATTTCCATTTTCCCCCTTGACCCTTCCTGCGTTTGAGGTTGGTTTTTTATCTTAGAAATGTAGTGATAAAATGCTTTATTTTGTTTCATCAGCAAAGCGGGACATTGCTAGTCACCACTTCTAGCCTCTCCTCCAAACACAGATTCCCAACAGGGAGCAGGACAAAAAGCTCTGCAACGGCGCTGTCCCAGGCTGCTCCACCTGCCCGCTTCGGCAGGGTGCAGGAGGGGGGCGCACAGTGCAGCTCGCACGGCACCTCAGGTAAGAAGATCTGGTTATTGTGCTGCGTCAGAAAAAGAGGTGGCATGTGCTTTGTCTCGATGGCAATTTAAACACGCCCACAGTGATCCTCAGACATTCAATGACTGATTTATTTTTCTGATTAAATCTTTTTTCTTTCTATCACCAATCTAGTTTATTTGTGTTACCGTATCTATCAAGTTCTTTTTTCCGGTCAGCTGTGTTACCAGCTACTGTCTAAAAACCTTGTCCAGTGTTTTTTGTGGAACTCAATGTCTTTTTGATAAAACTACAGATGTACTTGTATTGCCAACCTTCTTCATTAAATTGTTAATCTTTAAAATACACTATAAGGCTGCAGCCACAAGATGTACTGTTGCAACAGTCACAGTTATTTCTCCTTAGAATTATACTCCATCCAGGCTCTTTACAGTCTTTTTATCTTTAATTATTTTATCAATTAAGTTTCCTGACACTAAGAAAGGTTCACCATTCCAGTTCCTGGAATCAGTCTCAGAACCATTTCCCCCAAAACAGTTTTGTATGAAGCTGGCCACCTTCAGTTTTCCTCTGTTGTATCACATTTTGCTGATTAATTACCTAATTTTTAATCGGAATTCAGTTAGCAATTCTTTAGCTCCTTCACATTCCTTGGATGAATGCCACGTGTTCTGACTTTCACTGTCATTTAATTCCATGGGTTGTTGCAAACCCTGTATATACATCACTACTTTTGGCAACACTTGCTGCTTGTAAATAGCAAACATTAGGGCAAGGAGTTTCTTAAGATCTGCTCTGCTGAAGTTCTAAGCAACCAAAATACTTGTTTCTGCACGAGCTCTTTGTCCTTTCAGTTTGTTCTCTTTGTATCCAGGTGGCTTCTCATGCATTTCCAGTATAGTTATCACTATCTCTGAACATTCTTCAGATTTCCTCTAACTCATTTGAGATTAATTACACTTGTATTAGTGATGTGGCTTTGTAATAACAATAATAGAAACCTAGTATTTAAATTAAACACCAAAAGTCACATTCCAAGTTACAGATGTGTTACAAACCTTAGGTTTATAAAGTCTTTAGTTTATATTGTGTTTTGTATCACATTTTGACAATGATGTCATCTACCTCTACTCTTTAAATTTTCATTGGAGAAGAAAGTAGTCTTTGCTTTGTGCTCTTTACTGTCATACCTACCCTATGCAAAGTAGCATTTAGCTCAGAGAACATGGTCTCATCCACTCTCCACTCTTCTTGCCTGAAAAAAAACTATGGGATTTATAGAATCCACCTCCCACTTCCACATCCCCATCTGTCATTCCTACACAGTACACAGAAATTAATTATTGTACCTCATTGATTTTTTTCATGAGCACCATATTTCACAAGTGATAAATTCTACCTATATTACCTTGATGCCAGACATTAAGGCATACTCAGAGCTTCCTTTAAGCTCCTTATATAAGTATTTGCAAGTTTTACTGTTTTATTACTTTTATTATTTTGTAATAATAAACACCTCTTTAAAGGTGTCTTTTCACTTTTGCTGCACCACAGCTGCAATTGTTTATCTTATCTCCTGGGTATATTTTGCAAAAATGAGAGGTCTGAACAGCACATAAGAAATGGGACATTTTCATCTGAAAATACCAAGAGGAGAAAAGCAAAATTATCGAAAAATACTCTTTCTGTGAAGTATGGTTTTTGCTGCTTACACTTTTGTTTTATCAGGAAACATATAATACTAAGCAAGAGTAAGAAATACTTTTGCTTTGTATAAGCTGTGATGAAACAAAGAACAGAACACGATATTGTTCAGGTGTCTTTTCTAAAGTTGAAAATTTGTAGAATGCACAGGGTGGAAAAAAACCCAAACATTCCAGGCCTAGGCAAAAGTCTCCAGAGTGGTCTGACAAACCCAATCTATTCAGATTAGCAACAAAAATTGAGGGATGACTTGATGATATTGTTCCTATATCTTTTCAAGGAGAAAATACCAGTTAATAAAGAGCTCTTCAGTCTAGCTGAGAAAGGCATAAAAAGAGCAAATGTCTAGAAGCTGATTCCAGACAAATTCAAATGGGATATAATAAAGAGTAACAGTCACAATAGTTAACCACTTCAACAAAGAACCTCCCCCAAGGTATGAAATTTTTAGATGAAAACTAAATGGCTTTCTGAAATATATCATTTAAACAAATGGTTTAAATTTAAAAGTTAGACTCTGCATGAGTTCTAAACTTTGCTAACTGCATTAAATTCCTTGCACAATCTTAACAGGTCAGACTGGATTATCAAACTGCACCTCAAACTTGAAAGTTTTAACATGTGGAACAAAAATCACACAACCATTTAGGGCAACTGCTTGTTATAATTGTCTTTTTTGCATTCTCTTACAACATGAATGTTGTGAAGCGATTTTCTTACCCTCTGTCTTGTTACACAAAAGGTTAATTTCCCTACAGACAGTTCAGGTAATAATCAGGTGAAAGGTGCTTTTAAAAAAACACCCCTGTTTCAAATAGCATTTAACATACAAAGAGAGAGAGAGAAAGAGCCACAAACGCCAGTGCTGGAAGTATTAAAAGCACGCTCTGAAAACCTCTGTGATGACAGTTTGAAGAAAGCAGCTTTTATGTGCTACTGAGCCCACCTCTACAATGTCTTTTAAATGCAGCTGTTTACCCAGAAAGTATAAGCAAGGGCCAGAATCTGGACTAGAAGAGGCACCTTTTGATTGCAGACACTGAACTGAATCCTTAACTAATAAATTGTCCCACACCTTTGTCTGAAACAAGAAAAGCAAAGGTCTGTGTTTTCTCACAAGAATGCACAAGCCCCCTCAAAAGTAATATGGTTTTCTACATCTAAGTCTCAGTATTTGTTGACTTAAAGAGTTTGTATGAATGACAATGCACATCACTGGTTTGTTACTTCTGTCATCTGTGCTACTGAGTGTACCTTGACTCAGATCAAAGTTGAAAGCTTCTTAAAAGATACACAAACCACAATGTGACAAATAGCATGCTTTGTTTGACACAGCAAACAAGAAATTACTTTCATCAACCCAGGAAAAGAATCCTGTGTTTTCAGTGCTAATTCTGAAGACCGCGGGGATGGAACCAGAGCTTTACTTCATCCTCAAGGAATGAGGACCTCTCCAAAGACAAACAGAGAGGAAGAAGCAAGATCAGTGCATTAAATGCTGACAATGGTATGAATTCAAGGCTTGTTCTCTCCAGCAGGCGTTTGTAGAAAATTCACCCTTAACAGAATTAAATGGATTTCCCACAATGTGGAAAATGTCTCTATTAAGCAAATATTCATCTAACTGGAAATGACAGATTAGAACATATGAAGCACTTCACAGATACATCCAAAAATAACATTTATACATTCACAGCGTTACACAACCTACTGCCATACAGTTAATGCATAGGCATCAGAAATATTGTAAACCAGATGTTTTGGTTTTGTTCTTTTTACAGTAATGTTGCCTAAGTAATTTCTAACACGTTCTTATGAAAAACTTGAAAGTTTTTACAAATAGAAAGCCCTTCAGGTCTATAAATCATCACTAATATGTGCATTATTGGAGTAAAAAAAAAATTCACCATGACTTATGCTCTGTAAAAATCAATGGTCATGCATGAAATCACATTTGGCTTGGGATTTAATTTGTTCCCCAAATGGACATATACACATTTCCCCTTAAATTATTATTTTCCTCCTGGAGAAGGAATTAATATTTACTTAACAGAACAGCTTTTTAATTCAACTATAAAAAAGTGACAGCCTTTTCACTGACTTGGAAAGGCTTTAAATGGGACCTAAAAATGTCTTTGCTACCCTTGCAAACTAAAACTATGCAGCTTTCCTACTGAGTTGGAAGCACACGCCTGAAAGCAGAAATGGAGAGAAAATGCAAAGAGTAAACTAACACCACAACAATGAAAAATACACAGTATGTGTGTGTACGCAAACGTATAAACAAATATATGCATTTAATATACATCTGAACAAATAGTAAACAAGGTAAAACATTTTCAAACTTTTGAGAAGAAAGAGCAGATACTGTATTTTTATAATTAAGAATGACTCAATTCTCTTAAAAAAACCTTTAACTGGGCAACTCCAAAGCTCTGTGACATGGTGTTCCTTGCTGAGTCAAGGACATGGCTCACATGTGCAGATTTGCCAAAGCCTGCCTTCCTCAGCCAGCAGAAGTGTTTCAAGCTGGAATTCCTTACTAATGCATTCAGGGCCAGCTCTCCTCATTTATGACAGCAGTGCACTTGATTCTTAAAACAATTGATTTGTACACTTCCAGCAGCACACACATCCTTATTTCCAGTGAAAAAAAACCACAAAAACATGTCTTTACCCATGCAAAGGCCTTTCTTTAACCATCTTATTCACTGTCTACACCCTAGAGCTTGGTTTGGAGACGATAACACAACCCAACATAACTGTAACCATGCTACATAACACCCCTCCATGGATAAGCTTACAAAAGGTTTACCTTACAAAAGCTAAAGCACTCATCATTCTTGCTGATTACAGCACAAGCTTTACTTATCATATCAATATACATCTTTATAACATGTTCTGTGAAAACCGCCATTCAAATGTTGATCAGTTTGAAGTAATCTCCACAAAACTACTACATTCCTTTCAGATATGTTAATATTTTCATTAGACTCCTCTAACATGGCAAAGTGCAAAAACATATTGCAGACAATATCATGGTATGAAGACACAGTTTCAGTGAAACTCATTACAGTTGCTATACTAGAAAGTTTACTGCAGACCTCTGCCCTAGCATTGGTGTTTCTGTGTCAAATTTATTCAACCCACACAATTTACCAGCTCTTCCTGAAAAGTTACTCTTCTGCCATTGATGGCAGCAAGCCCCCTGCCTCTGCTAATTAGCAGCACCATGCTTGGTTGCAGCTCTACAAGAAGAAAATGGATTGGCTCTTTGGTTAATGCATTTTGTTCTAGAAGACCAGAAGCTGTGGAATCTGTGTTTTACTCCTCCAAAAAGGCTTTAAAACTTACTAAACCATGCGGTACCTCAGACAAGTGCTGCTAACTTGTGGCTAAAATTCCCATTTTTCCTAAATCTTCTTAAAAAGAATTCTGTAAAACTCAACCATTCTAGACAGAATCATGATTTCAGCACCACTTAAACATACAATTAATATCTTAAAATTATACACATGGATAAAAACAGGTACCATTAGTCACTTACTAGTCACCTTCAAAACAGGCAGCATGTTCATTATGTTAATGTCCTTGGGGTGTTTAAAGCAACCCATTGCATTTGAAGTGGAGAGTCCTGGTAAAAGGTGGCACTTAATAAGAAATGGCAATTACTGAGGCATGTTACTCTCCAGAAGACTGCAGTATGAATTTTAATTTCTTCCTGCCCATGTATCAGCTAAGGCTAATACAGACATTTTCATTTAGAAGCAGTAGGAAGTACAGTAAAAGTGAAAACCAAAATAAGAGACGACACTAATCTTCTCTGAGTTTCAATTAAGGCCCAGCACCTCTGGATTAAAGGCTTATTTTAATGAAAAGCCTTAATTAAGCATACATGTGTATAGGATCACCTTAATGAGGTATGACAGAAACAGAAGAGTGAGCAAACATTATTTTAAAAGAAGCTTATTAGCAACTTTGAGAAACTCAGTCAAGGATTCCTAAAGAAAAAAAAAAAAAAAGAAAAAAGTAATGCAATACTTAAACAGTGAAACCAAAATAGGTATGAGAGGTATGCTTCAGTACCTTTGTAGCCAAATAGATACATACTAATGATTTTTCTACTCATCAATTGGTCTATTTTTGTAAATATTACAGCATTTACACTGTCATTTAAATTTTAGATAGGAGAAAATAAAGTTTTCTACTTTATTTGCTAATTAAAATTTATTACTAAAAATCTTTAAAGGTTTATATTGCAACATATCCCTTGCCAGTACTGCTGAGTCAGGCTTGGTGTCAGGCTAACTTGCAAGTTCATTATAAAAAACATTATCTTTTTCTTCGTATCTTTAGAAACAATAAGTGATTTAAAATAGCCACTTCAGTTGCTTTTTACATATTCCCCTACAGTACACAGAGGTATTCTCATTTGCAGATTTGACTTTAAAGTAATTACTTATAATTACAGAGAAGTGCATCCAGTGCCTTAATCACTCTATTTATATGCTTCTCAAAGGACTGTTCTCAGGAAAGCCTCACTGTTTTTCCTTGGAAAATGTCAGTTCCACAAGAATATTAAAATCTCAAGACAGTAGCAGCTGAGAAGGACTCTGGCCACTATTTAAACCCGGAAGATTAAAGAAATGGCACACCTGGTTTTAAGGCATCTGTACCTGTGCTTCACTCAGCAGTTAAGGGGCCACCAAGTGAGAATAACCAGGGAAACAGAAGAAGCCTACACTCCCACTAGATGCTAAAATACCTTTGCACAGCTCTGGACCTTTAAGAAAAACACGAGTGGTTATTAAAATGAGGGCAGTGCTTCTGGCTCAGGAAGCCACTCTGAAGCCTGGGAAGTCCCTGAAGGAGCAGGTGCTCTGCACTAACTCCCATCTGACAGCATCCACGAGTTATTAGCTTTTTGTCACAGCCAAAGATGGGACACTTCGGTGTTCTTCGGTTTGATCCGTATGGATACCACTTATCTGTTCTCTTTGTATATAAATGTTTTTGTAATAATAATGGTGACTCTATAGAACTGCAGAAAACACAGGTCACCCAGAATGGCAGTGATGTAGCTTCCCTTAAAATTTAAAGCAGCCACCGTGTAACTACAAATAGGCCACACTCTGCTGCGCGCCACCGACCCCCACGTTACAACAGACACAGGAGCTGAAGGTGAAAAGAGTGACCAGTGGCGGTGAGATGGTACAAAAAGGTGTGCAGCTTCGGTGTTGAGGGGAAATCAGCAACGAGACATTTGCAGGGACACCCCTATGGGGCGAACGGAGCGCACAAGACAGCACGGTCCGCCGCCCTCCTTTCCCCACCGCGCCTTCCCGCGCGCCCAGCGCGCCTGCGCAGCAGCGGTCGCCAGGCGGGGCTGCTCCGTTGCCCGGCAACGCGGCCCCTGCTGCGAGAGGCGCGGCGGGGCGGCTCTTGGGGCTGCGGCCCGAGGTCTGTGAGGTGAAAAAGGGTACCGGAGGTAAAAGAGAGCAACAAGGTCACGGGCAGGGGGTTGGCGCAAGGCCAGGAGCAGGGTTGGCGATGCTGTGAGGTGGCAGGGCCCTCATCCTGCCCGGGGACCGCGCTGCCCCGCATGAGGGGCGGTGGCAGTGCTGCCCCTCTGCTCACCCGGGGTGGAAGGCAGGCTTGAGCCGTCGCTCGAGGAGCACAGAGCTGGCTGTGGTAGCAGGAGGAACTAAGACACACTGAGACAGAATTGAAAGTGGAGGCTCCTGTTTGTCGTAGCCAGCGTTAAAGGGTGTCACCTCAGCCCCTGCCAGCCTCCGCTTGGCCACCGAGCCACGCCACAGGTTTTCCTGCTGTACCCACGAGGGTGGTAAGATCATGGTGGAGCAGCTTCAGCCCCAGAGGAGGTTACTAATGTCATCCTTGTTCTGTGTATTGCAGGCTTCCTGGTCTACAATAAACTACTCTGGCAGAATGGTTCAATGAGGTTTATTGCTACTGTCAGATTTTTTCCTCAGTTCAGCTTGAAATGTGTGATTACTGCCATTCATTTTGAAGTTACTCTGTGCACATTATGGGCAGTCCACTGGGGGTGAGGTGAGGCTGACAGGTGAGAGGCACACTTGGTGGTTTCTGGATCCAGAGTTAACTTCTGTGCCTGGGACACGTGTGAAGCTGTCTCCCATGGCAGGCCCAGGAGAAATCCAGTGAAACCACAGGTTTCTCTTCTGCTATTGATGAGGCTGTTCCTGCTGAGAAATATTATTCAAGTTCTTGTACATGTCTGTTTCTAGAGCCACATGACTTGTAAAATCAGCTAAAGATTCTCAGTGGAGCATCATGATTTTTACAAGGTGGGATTTCACATCTTTTAAAATAAGGGTGGGGAGAAATGCAGGAATAGATAGATATGCCCATTCCCTGTATAAAAATAGTACATTCTTGTTTATATTCACTGTTCTGGAAGACAAGGTTAGCCTTTGGGATTGTTTTTAGTTATATTGAAGTAAAAACGTGTTTGGGCATGCCAAACTTTTATAGTCCATAATGAGTTTATTGCATTTAATAATTATGGGCTCAGTAATTAAAACTTTTAAATTACTGCTATTTTATTTAATATAAATGATAAAGATTTACTTTTTACAACTTAAAACTAAGATGTGTCAGAAACATCAATCTTAAATTTCATATTATGGTAATTGTATGTTGGGCTTCAAGTACAGGAGTTGCATGTGCATAAAAGCCTTTGACAAGTCAAAAATATTGGCTAAGAGGATAATTTATTTTAATTTAGAATAGCATACACGTTTTAAAATATTTTATAAGAATAATTATTCAAGTTTGGGGTTTTTGATTTCTTTTTAGGACCACTCCTCTGAACGAGAGATGGCAGGAATTTCTGCAGTTGCTTTCCAGGATCATGTAGTACACAGTCATCAACTCCAGGATCTTTCATTAGCAATTCCTTTTAAGTCAAGGACAAGGAGTACTAAGAACATTTACAAATCTGTGAACAAAGAAATGGTCAGAGCAGTAGTAGCTACTGGACTAAGAAAAAAGACCACTCACTACAAAAACAAGGAAGATGCAGAAAAGGAGTATGGTCTTGATCCCAGCCCTCCACAGCTAACATTAGGTAAACCATTATATTCTGATTTGTGATTTTTCGGTTTTATTTGGAGTGAACTAAAATGAGGAAGCTAAGCTTTCTGTTCAATAAGATAATTTAATGCTAATCAGCGTAGAAGCTTGTCTTAAAATTTGTCAAAATTCAGCAGTTTAGGCCATCAGGTAAACAAGGGAATTACCATCAGTGGCTTGAATTTGTCTTTTTGTATTTAAAAATATTATTCTTGAGACAATTAAGGCAAAAATTAAGAAGCTAGTGCATCTTGAAGAAGACTTCTTCACTGAGAGATGGAAAATCTTTAATATCTTTTGTGTATTGGCTGACATAACTTTCTTTACCTTGTATTCTCAAGCAAACACCGGTGATTTTGATACTGTATTTATTTGGGGGAATGTTTTAGTATTAAGATTTTTTAAAGTCTATTTGAAATTGTTTTATTTCTTATTCTGTAAAAATACATTTACTAGTGCTGCATTAAATGTATTCTTTGTTAATATAAACCCACCTTTACTCAAACTTAAAAAGGTTTGTTTTTACAATGATCCTGGGGCTAAACCTGGGAAGAATTAACACCTGTAGTTAAATACCTTTTTCAAATTTAGAAGCAAACATGCAACAAGATAAAAGTCACAGATGTGAGGGCTTGGAATGATGCCTGGTGAGAAAAATCACTTTTAAATAGTATTATAATCATACAGTTGTACATCAGCGACAGACAATATTGCTTAAAAAAACAAAGCCAGGCAGCATCTTAACAGACCAGGAGTCCAAATGTGCTTCCTGCCTATCACTTTCAGTCTCACATTTTCCTTTTCTAAAGGTTTCTACAGTGTTCTTGCCACGAACATCTTGTCTCCATCCATTTGGTTCTCTTGGTTAGACATTGCTTAAAGGACCTTTTGCCTCCACAATTTGCAGTTTTAAGCATAATAAACTTTCATTATAATTAATAATAGTTTTATACATTCATTTTCATTAAAATGCCCTCAGGCCTCTCTGAAGATCATGTTGCCTTTGCTGCAGTAGCTGTCACAGTAGTCCCAGCTCTAAAGAGAACCGTGTAAATCAATGAGGCTCCATACAAGCACAGGCATCTGCCTTTTGGAATCAGCTGAAGGTTAAGAGGGTAACTTAAGATAATATTCAACAGGTGAGTGTAACAAGTGGTAGGACAAAGGTGGTAAAACAAGGTGGTTGTTACTATGTCTACATGGTTACAATTCTAAAGATGGGAGGGTTTTTTTCTCTGGTTCACTCTTAAGAGGAATTGGAAAGAAAAGAGGATAGTAGGGAGAATAAAACAGCAGAGAGGTACTGGGGTTAATGCAAATATAAATAGAGTGATTAGGAGGCAAAAGGTTGTGGTGAAAAAATTGACTGAAATGTCTCATATTTGTGTAAATGATTCAAAAAACATGCTGAAAGATTTTTTTTTTTAATTGCAGTTGTTTCTGGGGTTTGCTTATTAATATTTTGACCTGCAGTCTCACATTACTGTAAAATGTTTGTGTAAAGTTTTCTCTTCCTATGAAGAATTGTGTGGTTTAAACCTTACAGCCATGACATGACTTTGAAAATGTAATTTAACGCATCTTTTTCTTGAGTTTTCGGTAATCAAACAGTATCTCACAGGCCTCTGTCATTAAGTTTTTCTCAATAGGGACTTGACTCCGAAAATAATAGTACTTTAAAGGTTAATGTATGTAATCACTTTGCTAATGTTCATTTTAATATAAGTAACTCACTTGGTTGTAAATGGGTGTGTCAGTAAATGGGTTGGGCTTGTAAACTTGATGCATAGGATGAAAACTCGCAGATGCCTTGAGCTGTGATCAGTATAGGCTTTCACTGCTTGTATTTATTCAAAGTGCTGCTTTGAGAATATCTTTGTAGAGCCTTTTGCTTCAACCATGTATCCCTCCTTGTGTGTCCTGCTGCCAGTTTTCCTTCACTGACTCTGTTGCATAAAAGCTTTCCTTCTAAACACCTGTATAACCTGTCCCTCACAAATATCCCATCTGGTTTATATTATTTAGAAGTTAGGTTTTGCCACCAATCTCTTCCTATTTGGCAGCTTTAATCATCCACTTGTGAAAGTTTTAAATAAGCATTTTTTCTTACCCTGGGGGTATACAAAAGGCTTTCCACAAAGCCATCTCATTGTCTTCCTTAAAACAGTCTCTGACCACAGGGCTTGGAAGCAAATCAAGGGTAGGCATTTCTTATGTTGTGATACTGTCTTTCATGCTGTGACTGGTTTGCTATCTTGTTCACTCCCTGTGTATCCAGATTTTCTCATCATCAAGACCATTGCCTCTGTATATTAGACTATCAAAATGGGACCTTGTTTCCTTATTCATTCACTGGTACTCTTAGGGATTACTGTTAGATTAAACTTTACATACATTTTTACTGAAACTTGTCACGTATTTTATACATTGATTCTTCTATTGTAGCAGCAACATACTGATCTGTGCAACATATGCTCTTCAGGAGTTGAATAGTCAAGAAGGAAAACTTCCTTGTTAGTCAGCTACCAATTTCAGCAATTCATGCATAAGCAAATTACATGTTCTAAACTAGCTTTTAGACTCTAAAAACTTTGCAGGGTACTTCACGTTCCTCTTAAAGCTCAGATTATTTTTTGCCATCAAGAGCACCAGATAAAAGCATTTTACAGCATCAAAATGACAGACAACACTATTTTATGTTAATACAGTGTCTATTTTACTTTCTGAAATTACCATGCCATAAACAAGTGTGTATGTGCTTTGCTGCTTGACATGGAGTGGTGTGAATTCTAGCTCAGAGCCTGCAGGCAGAGCCCTGAGCTCCTGCACGTGTGGAGGTGTATGGGAACCAAACCATATACAGGGAAAGCACTTTCCACATACTTCCAAAAGCAAAAACTGACTTGGCTCAAAATCTCAAAGCCATCCTGTTGTTCTAAGACATGGAATCAAATTGGTTTACATTTGAAGGATGTCATGAGCTCACAAGGAAGTAGGTTAGGCAGATAGTTCTACTAGAGGGAAGAAGGTATTCCTTATAATTCCTTTAGTCCCTCACAAAAGTTCTTTTAAAAGATCAAAGACAGTCTTATGCAAATTTTAAATGATTAATGATATACATCTGTAGATGGTTGAGCTCAGGAACAGAATTTTTGTCTAAAAGAATTAACAAATCCTATCCTAGAATAATCAGACACTTGAGCAAGTGAATCACCAAACTCCCATTCTTTGGTTTGTTAGGATTCCTTTTCTCTTCATGACTAGTTTGGATACACAGTCTGTCTGATGGGGGGTTGAAAGCTAAAATAGATCAAGTAAGCACTGCCTATTAATGTCTGGTTTTTGCAAAGATTTTGGTATGAATGAAAGAGTTGACCCTTTCTTTCCCATTAAGAACTAAACCTCTCATCTAGGTGTCATCAGCTGGCATTCTAACAATCTCAAGTCCCTTCTTTCTGGTTTTACCAAATAACATTGATTAATGTTATTGGCTTGTTAGACACACCTTGGTCATTCCTCCATTCACTTTGGTCAGTGCACACAAGCTGCTCCCACTGGCCTTCACAGATGACAAAGATTATTTGCTGTACCTGCTAGCATCTTTTTTTGCTACTGATTCTCTGACACTGGACTTGATCTGCCATTTGTGATTCCATCTTTGAGAAGTCAGAGATTTCACATGGACATGCAGCAAGGCACCTCACAGTTACCATTTGAGATTGACAAGCTCAGCTATCACAGTGATGCTGTCACCGGTGTCTTGTGACCATCTCTTTGTTTCTTTATGCTCTTTATTTCTCTTGCATCTGTCCCAGTCTCATTACACTTCAGCATTTTGCACCAGCAACAGTTTATTATACCACCTTGTTCATTCTTATTTTTGAGAATACAAAAATGGAATATTGAAACCCTTACAATTAATTCTAATAGAGATTTAGTTTGCACAAACAAAATTATATCACTCTGTCTGCATTGTTACATTCTCTAGTTAATATTCCCCATCCTAATGGCTGTGGAAAGTTATCAAAATAAATTCAAATTACTCAGCAAATAGAAGTTTACATTTAAAAATTTCCTGTATAAATACTGTGTGTAAAAAAGGTTCAGATAATTACTGAATAGCTAACTAACAGGAAGAAGTATGTTGCCTGCCAGTGGGTTGTCTGATAATAGATTTATATGAAGTATCTGCACAAAGTATATTTTTAAATAAGGGCTTCATTGATTAATTTCACATGAAGAAAATCCACTGTCTATATCTGCCAATGGGTTTTATTCAGTGATTGGTTGTTGTTACTGTCTACAGCTCAGAAATTAGGCCTAGTTGAGCCTCCTTCCTTGCCCCTAGCTGCTGAAGAACAGGTGAAAATAAAGCAGACATCCATGCAGCATGGAGACTCCATACAGCCTTGTGCAACACGCAGGGAAGAATTTGCACTTCAACCTCAGGGACGTGTATAACTGTATAATTGTGTGGACTACACAGCCATATTTTTAAAATTTTTTCCAGAGTCACTGCTAAGAATCATTAGCTGGAGGAAGAGATGCATGAAAGCTGCTACTGTAAGACACCATTTAGAATTGAATAGTTGGACCCAGCTATCGGTGGCCAACTCGGAAAGTATTTTGGGTGTGACATGGTAGAGAAGGGTTGGTAGTGTTTGTTAACTTCTGAAGTTATATCATTAGAAGGAGAAAGACATCAGCCTGTTTATCAGTTCTTGCAAAGCAGGTATAGGCTATTTTCTGCTTCATTTAAACTCCTGTTGGATATCATCCTAGCCTTCATTCATCAGAATGGTACTTACTAATTGTACAATTTAAGGTGTATTTTGTTTTCTCACAAGTGTTTTTTTTAATTGCAGTTCAGTTCAACAGTTATTTATATTTGGGAAATGGAAGCAAGCCTACCCTTAATACCAGGCACTTCCTGAGGTTACCTGAAGAAATCCTTGCATTTTACCTTGATGGCTTTATTCAGTGCATGTGTGTAGCATAAGCACATCATGATTTATTAGATTCTGTCATCTATCATTTTGAAAATATTAAGCAAAAGGGACAACCGACTGATGGAAGAGGAGGGCTGCTTCAGAGTGGTGATGGTAATTAGAGGAATTGTCCCAACTGCTTGCAAGTTTCTTTCCACAGTGCATTTTAGGGAGGTTTTTTCCTACTTGTTCTCCTTTTTAATTTTTCTTGAAGACTTTTTACAGCCAAGTTTGTGATGTGACTCAAGGTCCTCTAATAACCTTAGATACAGAGGTTTTGCTTGCTTTTACATCAACATTAACTGAAGGTGTATAATTGTCCCCAGACAGGTGGGATGGATCTGGCAAAAGACCCCTCTGCCAATTGCTGGCTACCCTGAAAGTCTAAAGCTTGACAGGAGAGAGCAAAAGACAGGACTCATTAAAAAAGTTACTTTACATTTGGCACAAAAAAGGAAATGCCTTTGGAATTCTTTTTGTCCTCCGTGTTTCGTTAGCTTTCCTCCCTCAAGGGAAAAAAGCCACTGTATCTGAAAGCTTTCCCCTCAGCTGGCTGCTAGCCATTAATCCTTTTGTGTTTGCCAGCTCAATAGTGCACACTACTTGTTCTGGTTTTCACTCCTTTCCCAGTTTTTCCTTCCTCTAAGAGCCAACTGCCTTTTTTGTCCAACTCTTGTCTTTTGTCAGGGTGGAGATCATCAGCATTTGGTGGGAATTTAGGTCAGATAAAGGTGAAGTTTTCTTGCAGCCTGTGAACATGCTTTCTCTTTTGTTATTTTGTATGTGTGAAATGCTGCATTTGATGTGTATCCCTTCTTGAAATTGAACGTCTCTGTGGGGAAAAGGGAAAAAAATTACTCAGCTTTCATTTTAAGTACTTGCCTTATAATCTTTTCCTCCAGTCAGTAGCAGTTGGTATTTCTTGCTTCTGCCACTGCATGTGGTGTTAACACAAATTCACATATTGGTTTAAGATGTAGTAGATTAAGCAGTTTCTATAGAAGACTGATTTTATTTTCACCAGAAAGACTGCAGTAATAACAGAAAGAAACTGATCACCTTTCAGAAAGAGTTTTTCTTGTCAGCAATTTTGCTTTTCAGCTTCTAGAATGGTTTAAAGTCAGGTTTATTTTTGTTGTTGTTTCCTTTGAAAAACAGGTCCTTCTTTCATGTTCCCATGTATTCCATAAAGTGAGTACATTTATATATAACTATTCAAGCACATAATACAAGTATTTTAATTAAACTACTTAAGTGAATATCTTAATGAATTAAATGTAATTATCTTGAAAAGTAATTTCGATTCCAGAGTTTTATGGTAAAAAATATAATTTAAGGCTATTTTATGTTGAAGCACTTCATTCCATTTTATTATCTTTTTTAAAACCATATGGGAAAACATGGTTTGTAACTGAGCTATACATTTGTATACTAAGCAAGGGTAGTTTAATTCAAGAAATTCATAAGAATATATGGAGATTTACAAAATTCTCTTAACATTTTAATTACAAAAACACTCTTGTAGAGTGTTCATGGATTGATGATTAAACTGTTTTTACATTCTGTAATCTATCCTGTTTCATCTGTTCCAGTGATCCAAAATATATTGTAAGTAATTGTGATTATTTTTTCAGGCATGCCTGAAAGCCTTTGAAAAATTTGCAGGTAAAGAGTCTTGTCCTGTGTGTAGAAAAGAGCAGTATCAGACCAGAGTGATACACAATGGGGCATGCTTGTTTAAAATAAAAAGTGCTATTAGGTAAGCCTTACCTCTGCTACAGCTGTTGAGGTGTTGTCACTGGACAGTATTTATTTGTAAATAATGTTCCAAATGTGTTAAAACTTTAAGAAGAAATTAGGCAGAATGAATGTACTACAAAACTTAAACTTTTAGAAGAAAAACATAAAATTGTCATTTCATATAAATAGTAAAATTATATAAATTTGAGTTTCCTCTTCTTGACCAAAATTAGAGAATTCAGGCTTCCTGGAGGGGATATATTGTCAGAAAATGGTATAGAAACTTGAGAAAAATGGTGCCTCCTAAAGATAGCAAATTAAGAAGGCAATTCCTTGAGAAAAAGGTGTTACATTTGCTTCTTTGGTCTGTTTCTTTGGTCTGCTTCAGCTCCCTTAAATCAAAACTCCTGAATATCAGCTCTCTACCATTTCACTTATTCCTTCTCATTCATATCAAACAGGCAGCACTGGAGGCACTTGGTTGTTTTGTTAGTCTGTTCCATCCTCTTTACAATGTAGAAGTAAGGAAGATAATTTAAGTATTTAATTTTAAGGCCTGCCTTTTGCCTAGGCCAACAATAGTGGGGCTTTTTGTGAGGCTTTCTATTTCCCTTCTCTTTTTGATAAATCACAGGAATGTTTTCCTACAGCATTGTATGAAGGGGGTCTAGTAACAGGAGAAACAAATCCATAAGCAGTCATAACTTCCTCTTACTCTCACTGTTCCCTCACTGGACACTGAACTGGATGCTTCCATTCCACAGCTTTGCCCTTCTCTAACTTGTGTTCAGATGCAAGTCAGGCTAATAAATTAGGGTCCTGACCCCATACAAATGAGGCTAAATTAGGTGCAAGCATTTTGCAATGACCCTGCTTGCCTCTAAGCACACAGCTGCTGCAGAGTCCCTGTGTCTTGGAGTGCTTGAGTCCTCCTTTGCACATTTCCAGTGCTCACATCCTCACTTGTGAACTTCCAGTCCTCCCTCAATTTAGCAATGGCCAGCCCAGTTCAGCTTTTCAGTGACAAAAACTGCTGTGCCACATCCTCAGCCATTGCAAACCATCCCTCAGGGAGCAGGAGAAGCCACCTCCCAGACCAGATGACCACACAGCCTGGCAGACAGAGAACAAAGCCACACAAGGCAGCCGTTTATCTGTAGCTTGTGTGTGCAACTAGGAAAGTACTCTTACCCAAGCTGCAAGCTAAATCAGTGGTAGGTTTAAACCAATACTTAAATCAGTTGTCTGCTTTTTTTGAAATCACTGCTTTAGTTAAACAGAAGAGTGCTTGCAGAAAAAGGCTTGTTACTGTCTGTCATTAGTTCTCACCCTCACTCAGCTATATCCTGTTAGAGGAGAGCTTTGGAGGCAAAGCCCCTCTCTTGCTGTATTATTCATTTATGTGTGATAGTGTTGGTACCCTGGAGATGATCTTGATAATCTCCTACAAAGTTGATCCCACTCTTCTGCTTGTGTGGTGACAGTGGCAGGGGAGAGAGAGGAAATACTGCTGTCAGCCTTAACACTGGGACAGCTTGGTTGTTGCTCTGCTACCTTTGTAATCAGTGCTAAGTCCTTTGCTGGAACAGAGAAAATGAGTATGGAAATAAATGAAGAAAGCTAATATTGCATTTGAAAGTGCTCCAACACATAAGTTTGGAAGAAGGGAATCCTTGGGTGGATTGTGACTGTCCTCAAGTAGCACGATAAGAACAGGCAACAGAAACACCTAGATTTTTCTGCATGGAAGACTGGGGAAACAGTTGTATGCCTCTTTCTCAATGAGGTTCTCAGTTGTCCATGGGCTCCAGATACCATGCTTAGCTATAAACAGGGTCTCAGTAAAGGGAAGCTGAACTAGGCTTCTAAATATGATGAAAGTTGCAGCAGAGTTTCATTTATTAAAATTTCTCTCAGCTAACTTCAGATGACTGCAGCAGCAATCTACCAAGCTACCCACCATGGGCTACCTTCAAGGGCCCCAACACGTGTTTTAGAGAGAAACCTCCTGACAGACTGCCTGTATTTCATCACATGATTACAAGCTGTGGGAAGGCTTCATGTAACATGGTGTCCATATCTAGACCCCAGCATTGGGATGTTGTTCTCATACATAACACTTCAGGATTTTGTAGGGAATAAAATGGACGCTACTTTTTTCACCTTCTATTAAGAATAAATTTATAAAGTATTCTCACATGGATTAGCCAGGTTTAAATTAATTCAGTACCAATTATGGTTAAAGGATATATACTGATTTTTCTTAGTGGCTTTCAAGTGGGAATTGTAGGTGAGTTTTCCTGCTGTTGCTCTTACACTTTTAAATGTCAGTTAATGAGAACGCTAAATAAATTTTTCACAGGGAGCTATCAATTATCCAGATCCTAAAAAGCTTTTCTAAAATAAATGTTGCCTCTCAAACTTGTGCTGTGCTTTTAAAATGTCACTCCCTAAATGTTAGCATAATCAAATAGCATCAGAGTTGGAATAAAAAAAATAAAATTTTTAATAACCCTGCCTCCTCTGGCAGGATCACGAAGGTTAAACATCAGGTTTCATACTCTTAAATAAATATCACAAAATAAAAAACAAGATCTGAAATACTAGTACTACAAAGGACACATAGGACTTGTTTCAGAGTGCTACAGTAGCCCTTATTACACCTATCATTAAAATTGTTAATAATCCAGATCAAAGGAGATAAGGAAGGTCACTGAAACTAAAGTAGGCTACTTCTTAGCACTACTATACACTGAAAGCAGGGTGTTGCTTCAGCATGTTAGGTAGTGAATTTCTTTGATCCTACCTATAAATGTCACTTCTGTATGTCATTTAATTGTGGCATAGTCTTTTATTGGTGCAATTAAGTCTTTTAAAATGCATTACATTATCTCCAGCTTTGCTAAAAATCTTGCCATTGTTTAGGAAGCGAGGTAAGTCCTTGTGAAATGATGTAGTTTACTTTAGTTTCTTCCTGCCTCCTCCACCAGATTTCTCCCAACAATTTTAATTTAAATCTCACCAAACAGTATAATGGTCCTGGAATTTGTTTAGTCGCTTGACTTCCTTTATCACATGGAGATGGTAAACATTCTGTTGCTAACTTGAAGTGGCTCCAAGCAGCAAAACCAGGAGGATATTAAACCAGTAAAAGCTTATCAACTGATTCATTGATATGCTGTAAATTCCAGCCTTTTCATTTTACTTTTGAGGGTTGCCATAAGTCAACACATTAGTAAGCAATTTGCTGACATTGGATCACTTAAAAAGGCTTCCCTGTGGACAAAGTTCACCTTGGTGCTTTGTTTCATCCTTTTATTTTATCATAGTCTGGTGCTGCTCTATGGATGACTGATGTGGTCTTCCATACTGATAGAGTATTTCAGATACTCAGGTTATCCCATTCTGCTCAAGTTTTAAGTCACAGACATAAAATACAGAGGTATGGTGTTTTCAGAAATTATTCAATTAATCATTTTCACTTGTTTTGAGGAAAAAACAGGCTATTCAGCATTATGCATTAAAACACAGCAGGAATTAATTTGTCAGTGTGAATGTTTAAATATTATCCAAAATGTTTATTTCCCTGCTGTTCACATTGATAATATGGACTGATTTTCCAGTTAGCATTAATTTTAGGTTAAATTCCAGTTACACTTTTTTTTTTCTTCCTAACCTTAAGACTTATTTGCTGATTGATGGATATGGGTTGGGTCAGGTCATACTGCACAAAATGCAGGAGTAACTCAAAGTAGATAGTATCTTAGCAGCAGGGGAACTTAATAGATCACTGTCTCAGGCAGGACAAGTGTTTTCCTCTATTTTTACAGCTTCTGCTCAAGGAGTCTCCTGAGACTACTTGCAGGATCACCTAGTGAAATGGGGAAGAGAAGGGCAAGTGCAAGCTCAGGGAAGAAATGGAGGGCTTCTCTGTGCTGAGGGGAAAAGCAAAAAGCAGCACAGACAACAAGGGGGTACTGCTTGCTTAGTGCAACCCCAGCCCCTCTCTGCTTCCAGCAATCCCTGATGGTTAATTTTCCTCAGCAGCCCATCTAGTCATAGTGCAGTTCACAGAAACAGCCCAAGTCCTGGGACTGACCACGTACTGGCTGTGCTGCTCTCACATTCACAGAAATAGACACTGGATAAGGGCAGAGTTAAAACGTGGTTGATTTTCCTCAAAGTTCAGGTCCTGAAAGGCTATTATAAAGCATGGTCATGGCTGCTGTAGCCTTCTGTTACATCCCCCTGGCTTTCTTATGAAAACAGTTCATATCTCTTCAAGTTTTGTACCAGTATAAATGAAGACCAAGCAAATTAAAGCTTGAAGTGTGGCAAGGGCCAATCACATCTGACATTGAGGAAACCCTGAACAATTAAACACTGGCACATGCTGCCTACAGACAGCTGAGAAATGATATCACAGACAGTCCCTGCCAGGCTGGTTAAATTCCAGGAATAACACAGGTATGTTTGATCCCCTGCAGCTGAACAGATCCAATGTCTCCAGCTGCCTTCCAGCCACGTGATTCCTGAACTTTAAGAATGGCCTAAAAGCTCCTGTGAAATACAAAGGAAAGTCTGAAGCTGTTTCAAATAGTTTAGGAAACCTGGTGGTCAAGTTTTTAATACACAGAAATTACCAAGGGAAAGGGAAAGGGAAAGGGAAAGGGAAAGGGAAAGGGAAAGGGAAAGGGAAAGGGAAAGGGAAAGGGAAAGGGAAAGGGAAAGGGAAAGGGAAAGGGAAAGGGAAAGGGAAAGGGAAAGGGAAAGGGAAAGGGAAAGGGAAAATGCAACTATTCACCAACTATTGGCAGGATAATTTAGAATGCCACAGATTTATTTTTTTTTCATTGCTTAAAAGAAAAATTAAAACTCCACTATGAATCACACTTCAACTTTATTGAAAACACAGTAAAAAAAATTCCCTACAAAACATTCAGTATAACATTTCAAACAAAGGATAAAACACACATTACCACTGCTTTTCACAAAAAAACTGGACCTGGCTAAGGCGGCAAATATTTGCATTTCGTTTTGTAACACAGCAAAGTATCCACAACTGAGAACACTACCAAACATAATTCAGGATGACCTAAAATAAACCAGAAGTGTTTGGTGGGAAAGTGTGCAAAAGAAAATGGTTCTGATTAAAGTAGCATTAAAGGCATTATTTTTCAGCTATATTTTATCTTGGTCCAAGATATGACCATGTGAAAGAAACATCAGTTGCTCAACACGGCCGAGTTTAGAAAGACTTAAGCACAAACTGAACCAAGAGGGAACAGCTGATTCCATCCAACATCTCTCTGGCTCACAGACAGTTAAGATTCTGTGTAATCTTACTCTTTTTTGTAAATTGGACTCTTACACTGCCATGAAAAACCTGAAAGTGTGTAACAGAAGGTCCCTGCTGCCACTGTCACAGCTCCAGCTGCAGCCACGGAAATACTAGTGCAGAACTGTTTTTATGGTCACATCACCCAAGCCCACATGAAGCTGGTCCTGTGTGACAAGATGCCAGCAGCACTCAGAGAATCTTCTGTCACCTCAGTGGGAATTTCACAAACAAAGCTTCATGAAGACAAGAGCAATGTGCATCTTCTGTTTCAGTAACACAGGGCTGAGCTCCTAACTCCACGAGAAAGTAAAGCAAATCCAGCCATATTTTTTGTGGACCAAGTATGTGTTTCATACACTTTCAGATTTCAAACCCATAACTCAAATATATCTTTATTTTCTATCCGCGTGTTTTTAAAACAATAGAAATCAGGCCAAAAAGGACAAAAATACTTTGAAACCTACATTCAAAAAATGAAAAGTGGATCAACTTTGTTTTGTTATATAAAGCCAGGGAGAAGAAAGTTACTCATGCAGATTTTGTCAATCTAAGGATTTTGGAACAGACTGGGAAAACTTATGGTTAGGTGGCAAACAGAAGTCATGGACCAGTTAATTTTCTCCTTAAGCTTTAAACAGATCCATCGTACTCACAATACAGGCACTGTCATCGTGCTGGTTTTCTGATTGATCATTTTCCATGGAGAGAGGGGGTCCAAACCTTGCTCATACACATGGAGAGAGAGGGTCCAAACCTTGCTCATACACATGGAATACAAAAGGTGCAGAAAACACATGAAGAGAGTCTTACCTGGCACCGTGCAAAGTGTAACTGATGGAAACATGAGAGAACTACACACTGCCAACACACCAGAACCATGCATCTCTGGATCTCCAATCGGGGAAGGCAGCAATGCACATTCAGAGCTGTGGTCTTACTCTACAAATTACAAGGAAGAGCCCGAAGAGCAGTTCCACAATGTGTCAGCTACTCCAGACTACCTGCTATGGGCACAGGCTCAAACGGGCTGCACCAGCATGTCACTGCTGACAGGTGGGCTCTTGCCTCGCGCTGCTGAACATTAAAAGCACACACACACCATGACTGAAGCATTTCCCTCTCACTCCTAATTCAAATTTACATGAGCTCTTGGGAATTCATTAGAGGACCCACTCTAATGACAGGATTGTTTTAATGGCATATATTGTTAAAAGAGATCAAGTGCAAATAAATGAATAAATACTAGTATTTTCATAATGGAAGAGCATTTCTAACTAAGGAATGTTTCTGTACAGACTATGTGGGTAAATACATACATTAAAAGCAAAGCAAGGGCCCTGATACTTCAATAGCTGGTATCTATGGAACCACTGAATAAATGAAGAATGCAAAATAAAGCACAGGTCATGGAAGGAGCTTCATCCAGTGATGCCGACTATAAAACATAATGTAATGGGGGGGAGGGACAGAGAAGCTACAGCAACACTTGAGGTCAAGATACAACAAATATTTAGAAGCCATTTAGAAGCAGTATCCCAAGGTGCTCATGTAGGTACTAATGAATAGTCACAATACTTGAAGTCTTTAAGAACTGGGATTTCCTAATGTCTATGTTTATGTGAGGTCGCAATGCAGATACAGCTTTTAAATAGCTTGGAATTAGATATGTCAGCATTATCAACATTTACAGGATATTTCTGACACTATCACCTTGCCTGTTTGGAGCCACCTTCTGTATTTGTTAAAACATTTAATGCTATGTATATATTAAAAAAACTATAAGCAATAAATTAAACTGGAAAAGCTACTCAGAAAAATATGGTAATTAATACAGAACAAACAAGCATCCTCAGATTTCTGTTACCAAGTAAAAGCCATCTTTACCAATTCACAGGCTTCTATGAACTTAAAGTCAAGGATCCTATTGCACTGTGAATCACAAAACAGATTTAAAGAACTTAGGACGTTCTTCTCAGTGTTAGTGAATTACTGGCATATTTAGAGAACATACAGTTAACTTTTGTTTACTAATGTTACATGTTTATTCTTTTTCTTTAAAAGAAGAGTTTGAGGTGCTCCAGTTGTGATAAATTTCAAAAAACCTTCCCATTTAAGTTTCCTGCTGGTATGTATTCTTACAGATCCTAAGTCAGATCTAGGTAGATCCTTCTTGTTTTATTTCCCATTTGGTCTACATCAGGACGAGTAATTGTTCTTAACATCAGTGCTGCCAAAATATAGTGAATGATGTGGAAGCATAAAAAAAAGCAGAAAGAGAGACATGATGTTTGATATCTTTAAGAATTGAGGCCAGATTTAGAAAAAAGTTTCATCAGCCCCTGAATTTCATGAATGTAAGGATTTTAAATATATTTTTAGTAATATGGAATTTTAAAGATTGTCTAGAAAAAGCATGGAAAAACAGCCTGTCTGCACAGGTGAGCTCCATGTCATTTCCCCATCACCACCCCTCCCAAAAATTATTTGGAACAGTGGGGATTCTGGAAGTCCCATTTAGTGTTAATTCCCCACCAGCTCTGTTCTCCTTTCTAAGATTCTGACCAATATTGTCAGGCTTTAATTGTTAAAGTTAAACTTGTAGGAGATCCTCTCTGGATGTGGTCTAAGGGGACACTTCTAGTCAGAACCACGCAGCTCTCCTGAGACAAGAAGCAGCCATTCAGACGCAGAATGGCCTGCACAGAAACGTACAACCAGAAAATCCTGAATGGCATCTTAGTCCCAGGAAAACAGCTGAAAGTGAAAAGGTTCAGTTGGAGAACATGCACGGGTATCACCTGGAAACCCTCAGAGTCTGCAATCCCAATCAAAAGTAGCCCAGTGCAGCAACTAGAACTGTCACATGCATGAAGAAGCCAATTGCACTTTGTTTCTACCTCATTCCTTTCTATTTTTTACATTGTACATTCTTTAAGAACGGGGCCACCTTGTCTTTACAACACAGTGGGTACACCTGTAGCATCAGCTGCCACAGAGACATATGGGCCAGCAGGAGAGACCTGGTGGGACAGACAAGAGCTGCAGCCCCCTTCACCTCACCACTCCTGATGAGGCACTGGGGACTGTGTCACCCTGCAGCACCTGCCATGTGTCCATCTCATCAAACATGGCTGCAGCAGGCAGCTGTGCCTCTGTGGCACTCGAGGTGGTACTTTGGAACCAGACAAGGAAAACAGCTTGTCAAATCCTTTAATTTCTATGACAGTAAAACAGTCAACAGGGTAGAAGGGATTGGAGGAACAGGGCCAAAGATAAACATAACATTACAGACAGTAAACAAGGCTTCCTATGAATCCAAAAACTGTTACTTCCACAGTAACCAAATACTATAATTTTTTAGCTTAAAGTGATAAGTGTGTGTGCTTTACACTTAGAAATCCCAAAATATTACTCTTCTGCCACTGGATTTAATATTGTGCTACCAACACAGAATAAAGCCAAGAAATGGCTAACTTAAAACACTTAGTTTGCATCTATTTTTTGGTCTTGTGTGGTATCTAGTTGAAGATGGAAGCATTTATGTGCTTTTTGCCTCATAAGAAGTGAGGCAGATGTTAATGTTACTAAGATCAGCTGTATATACCTTGAAGGTATAGACCACCTGACTCTACATGAGTCAAAATACTAGGAATGTATTGTCAATATCCATTAATGAATTACCAGTTGCTTGTATTAAGTGACCATATGCTTCTGTGAAAAGTATATAGTGACCTGTATCTTACACACAGTATATCTGAAAGTAGCATTGTCTGTACAAGTTTTGCATAAGCATGTCATTTTCAAGGCCAAAGGCATATTTTAATGTGGACAGTGTCACAATATCAACAGCTGATTTTAACACACAACACTGTCAGTAACTGCACAAGGTAGTTCTGAATTTCTCGTCCACCTTGGAAACCACACAGCATCTTCACCATCCTCCGTATTTCAGTGTAAAATCTTTAAGGTAGCCTTAACCCACACATGTCCACAGAATCCAGAAGGGGTGGGAACAGGCAAGGTTGTAAGATTTGTTTTGAAAGAGAGAGTTTTACAAGTCTTGCCTGGAACTTGTGTGATTATCACCAGAACTGTCTCTGCTCAATCTAAGTAACTGCCCGACTCACTTTCAGAAACCGAATACATGTTATAATCCCATCTTCTATGTTCTTGGGTCACTGATGTCAGGACAAACATCTCTCCAAAAGCATGAAGAGCAAGACCTATGCTAGTTCACCCTAGATTTGGTCCTTGCATTCATTCATTCAGTTTCACAGGGTGTATTTAAATAACTGTCTTAAAGTTGTAATAGGAATATTTTAGTAAAGCTAACTAGCCTCACACACCACAGTTCACCTGCCCTGTTAAGACACAAGACAATTTTGGTCACACAGTCAGTTGCATGGACAAGTGGATACATTTCAGATATTTTTAACTATGACACTAATATGTAAGGCTACAAGCTCTCAGAGTACCCAAATGATGCCCCTAATAATAAATTTCTAATATTTTAAGTGTAAACACATTTTAAAACAACTTTTAATTGCAGCTCCCTGTTCTTGGTTGCAGAACTTTGACTCGGATAAAGATTTCTCACTAAAATGTCAGCATTGAATTCAAATAACAGAAAAGATGCTTGTGTATCTTAATGAAATCAAGCAATTTTACTTTAAGTCTTTCAAGACTCAGTACAACACATCAATAGTAATTTTAATAAGCCTTGAATTTATACTAATCACACAAAAAAAAAAACCCCAAGTAACTCTCTAGCATCATATTTACTACAGCAGTATTTACATTATGCCCCAGTTCAAGTGAGAAAAGGCAGCCTGCAAAAGAACAACTGATAAATCCTTGTGCATACTGGAGCTTGATTTTTGAAGCACTGTGGGGTGGGGGGAGAAGCAGCTCATATTCACACACAGCATTAAGGTCTACAGCCCAGAGCAGTCATCTCAGGAGAACACCAAAGAGTTTCTGACGCAAGCTCTGTTTTTGGAGCCATACTGGACAGCTGGTTGTCACCACTTGATCACGTGTAAGACCTCAAACTACAGACATACTCTTTTTACAAAACAGGAAATAAACAGGATTATCTGACTTGCTACATCATGGGCACACATTGAGGGTGTCACTGAAGGTGTCCCCATTCCGATCTGTTTGAACATTACTCGTGGCAGAGCAGGACAAAAAAGTGCAATCAGATTTTGAATACTTCCTTGGGGTTTGGTTGGTGGGTTTTTTTCTTTACTATAAACTGCTTAAGGGATTCCTAAGGCTGCAGTAATGCTAAGGAAAAAGACATTACCACCCACCGCTGCCATCCTGAATCTTAAGGCCTCTGAGCAGTTAAACTAATGCCACAGAAATTCTTACCACTGAGACTGAACACACAAGTTTTACTTACCAAGCCACCTCTCTCATCTCTATAAGCTTAGAATGTAGTTTACAGTATCTACACATACAGGCCCATATACGTGTTCAGGTGTACATTAAAAAACAGTCTCGTGAAAGATACTGGATTATGCCACTGAACAGAAATCCTGGTAACTATAGTATAAATTCAGAGCAATAATTTACTTCAAATTAATGAAGATTGTAAAAAAACTGCAATTGCAGCCTCCTAGGCCTGTGCTACTTGCATGTAGTACTTGTATAAGTACTGCTTATACACAGTAGTTTATAAAGAATTTTACAGGGACATACTTGGTAAGGTCAGTGACCTCCATGGCACAACAGCTTACAGACCTGTAAGAGTTGTGACAGGGGGTCTACACAGCTTTTTACAAAGCATAGTAGGCTCAGATTTAACACTGAAGTTAACTTCATCTTGTACTTCACTCGATTTGGTAAGACATTGTCTGACTACCAGTAAAGCAGCCTGGCATTTATAGCTAAGAACAGAAAGCTGAAAACACTGGCCTTCCCAGAGAGCTTTGTGACATTAGACTGTGAACAGCCCACTGCACCCAGCATGAAAGGAGCTGTGATCTCTACCAGCTACTGTCATTTTTAACACATTCTTGGTGGAAGTGCTTTTCTACTGTCAAGGATACCTACTCCAGGTAGTTTACATTTCCAGTAAGGGTCATATTTGGCTTCAAGTGTATTTTTTTTTCTTCTTTTTTTTTAACCAAGTCCCAAAGTTATTCTTTATAGCTGTGCCTGTACAACACAGGAGGTACTGTGCATTCAAATGGTAAAGGGTTTATACCTAAAGATATGAGACTGTCAACAAACAAAAAGGAATGCATTCTTCTCTTCAGCTTCCAGTCTTCAAGGCACCTCCTGCATTAACTTACTGGGAAATAAACAAGCAGACCAAAAGTTCACTGGAAAGAGAAGAATCTTATATACTTAACTTCCTCAGAAGCACACAGCATCAAAAAAATGAAACAAGGCTGGACCCAAATTATCAACAAAATATAAAAATGCCGATGAGATGACAGGAATGCCATGAGGTTGATGTTTTTTTCAGCTCTGTTGATTGCAGGTGATTGTTAATCACAGTGTTTTCTGATGCCCATTTGCAGATGGCTTTGTGTCCGAGTCTCTTGGATTGTTTGACAGATGAAGTTTATCTAATCCTGCAAAAATTACACAATAAGGAAAAACTGAGATTCTTCCATGGTTCATGTATACAGCTATTCAAAAGAATACATACAAACAGATTTCTACTTCCCATTTGCTGAAGAGCAGAATTTACATGCTAGCTCAGGAAAGAATTCTGGAAAATTCCCACAGTTGTTTTTTAAGTCAGAAAAGCCCATTACAATGGGCTTCTACTCTTACAAAGCAGAGAAGCAAGAGAAGCCTAACTTTGCATTGCCTTAAAACACAGACTTAGGTGTTAAGAACTGAGAAAGACTTGCAATGCTTTACTCTGTCAACCTACAAAGACCAAAATAATTACCTAAACCACTTCTTTTAAACTGCAGCATCTTACTGAAAAGCATTCATTGCTGATCTTAGGACTATTGGTGATGACCACATCCCCTCCTTAAACTGTTTATTTGTGTATTAATATTTTCAGGCCTAGATTATTAGTTTATCTCCATTTCCAGCCATTTGTTCTTACTGCATAGTTCTCTGCTATGAGTGCTATTTAAAGTCTCCCATCCTGCCCCAGGCCATGAATTAAAGATAAATATTTTACATCATTTGCTTTATAAATGAAACTTTGAAGTTTTACCAGACCTGTTGCTTTAAACCCATGCTGACTGATGTTACTTTCTTTCCTTCAGAACTCTGCAACAGCCATTACATTATACAATGTAATCCCTTTACAGTTGCACAAAAAAGATAGGATTATGCAAGTCGACTGAAAGCAATTAATCAAGGTCTTCTCATAAAGTGACCTTAACTAAAAGCTGGGGGATAATGTCAAGTCCATCATACTCGTATCACGTATCTGTCTCAATCAACAATTCCCTAAAAAGATTTTCAGCATAAAAATCAATGGACAGATTTGCACACAGCTGGCCCACTAATCTGTTCCCCTGGAGCTTCAAAACTCCACGATCACAGAATGAATTCTTTTAAACCCTCACTATCAGTCATTTTGTTTTTCCCTGTTTGGTAGATCTGATTTTAACTTAATTGTCACCAGTAGAGGTGCACTCTAGGAAGCACTTGGATTTTGTTTACCAGGGTGACAACTCTGGAGAGTAGTAATGGGTGAAAAATAACCTAAGTACCTTTTAGACACCACAAACTAAATCTGCAATTATAAACACTGAAGTTTCATCATGAGCTCTCTCAATTTAAGCAAGTACTACTCTAGGGGTCTAAAGAGGTAGGAGCTTCATTAATTAGTAAAGATAAGATGTGGTAACAACAAAATTACTGAATATATACATTTTATCCTCTTAGGATCAAACATGTTTCAAGCCTTTCTTCTGTGGCCAAGAAACATGAATGCTCAATTTGAAAAAAATGTGATCATATCAAGTACAGGTTTTATTCAGCCAGTTACTAAGATTCTTTATATTCTGTACAGAGATTTTCTGAACATGTAGTGCCCAGAAGAAGCATCACAACAAAGCAGCTAAGACTTTCACTACACTGTTTTTAGGGAATTAATAAATTGCTTTAAACAAAAAAGAAAAAAGTCAACATACAAGTTGAAGTTTTATTTTGGAATAATTGCTCAGTAGCAATGAGAATGTTTCTGCACTGTCTGATGGCTGAAAATTAAACTGCAGACCAGTGAATACATGGACATATCTTAAAGATCAACATTGTGCCTTAGCTCTCTACACCTTCCACCAGAAATGAAGAAACTTCCACCAGAAATGAAGTTTCCTGTGAATCATAACAGAACTTTAACAGTAGCACAGTAAGGAATCAATGCTGGATAAGGGAAAAATTCAACTACAAACTACATTTTCAGTGCTGTATTACCTAATGCCTTCAGGAGCTCTTCTCTCACAGCAGAAGTGAACTTTCTAACCAGACATAATGTTGTCACGATAGCAAAGAGCAAGTTGTAAGATAACACAATATAGAAGTTTCCCAGCCAGTTAAACCTTCCAAAGTCTCCAAGCAGATCAAATCTGGTGATTCCTGTTAAAATTGCATTAAAGATTTAAAACCAAATCTTGATTACATTTTCTAAGAAAAATTAAAATTTCATTCTATAACTTTTTTATATATGGAAGCAAAATTCTTGCAGTCAACACACTGTAAGACAGATGGTTAAACACATAAGACAATGTTCTTAAGGTCATTTAACCCTTCACTGTAGAACTGTATGACACACTTACCAATCCAAATGTTTTCAGTTTCCAAGTAAAATGCTTGAATAAAGAGCTGAAGTAAATTGTCTATTCTAGACAAGAATTCTGCTTTTATAATTTAAATAAATACAACGATAACAAAAATCAGTATTAGTGTGAAAACTGCTTGAAATCTCAGTTACTACAAAATCCTTATCTACCCCAGGAAAAGGATCATAGAATCATAGAATGGTTAAGGTTGGAAGGGACCTTAAAGATCATCAGGTTCCAACCTCCCTGCTATGAACAGGGACACCCCCCACCTCCCAAACAGACCACGTTGCACAGGGATGAAATGCACCATGGGCTTTATTAAAAAATACAGGTAGCAAAAAGCCTTTCCACCAGAGACAAAACACTTAGAGTAAACGCTAAGCCCTCTGTGTTTTTTCAGAGCCACTGCTTTTGAAACCAAAGTTTAAAGACATCTTTTCAAGTGCAGTTTTTCTCCTGGATCTTCCCACCACTAAAGCCACAAAGCATTTGCACAGATGGAAAAGAATGTGGCTGAAAGACAATCCTGACAGATCTTCTTCACAGTGGACCTTGTAACACCGAAACCTGGGCCTTGTGCTGATCAAAGGCTAGACAATCACTAAAGCTAAGTGAGCAAAATCTTCCCAAAATGTGGAAGTGTCCACAAGCTATAGGGTCCATCCCAGAAAGCAGAAGAGGAACAGCCATAGGTTGTTCCTTTGCCAAATCTAAATCAAGGACTGCACTGAATAAAGGGCAAAATATTGAGATGATACCCAAATAACAGTTGTCTAGGATTGATAAACCATTATATTCCCTAAAAAAACTTTGACACAAACAATGTCAGAGCAACGTGCACTCTCACAGTTGAGACCAACAGTGTGAAAGAAGGTTACAGAATCACAAAATTACCTTGGCTGGAAAAGACCTTCAAGATCGAGTCCAACCGTTAACTAATGTTTATTAATTATTAATGTCTATAAATATCTGAGGGGTGGGTGTCAAGAGGAAAGGGGCAGTCTCTTTTCAGTGGTGCCCAGAAACAGGACAAGGAACAATGGGTGTAAGCTAGAACATAGGAAGTTCCACCTCAACATGAGGAGAAACTTCTTAACTATGAGGATGATGGAGCACTGGAACAGGCTGCCCAGAGAGGCTGTTAAGTCTTCTCTGAAGACTTTCAAAACTCACCTGGATGCCTTTGTGTGACCTGCCCTAGGTGGTCCTGCCCTGGGAGGGGAGTTGGACTAGATGATTTCTAGAGGTCCCTTCCCCAACATTCTATGATTCTAACACTGACAAGTCCACCACTAAACCATGTCCCTCAGCACCACATCTACACTTCTTTTAAATATCTCCAGGGATGGTGACTCCACCATTGCCCTGGGCAGCTGTGGAGAACTGGCCTCCACGAAAACTGTGTCTCCCACCTAAATTGACTGTAATAGAGAGACATAACAAAAACAGTGGCAATACTGCAGGGTATAGGCTGCAGCTGGAACTTCATTAGGGGCTGCACTTAGACGCTGGAAAAGACAACAAAACAAAGAGGAACAGGAGACCAAAGAAAAGGAGCTGAGCTGAAAACCCGGTGCTTAAAGAGGAAAAATGGCAAAACGGCTTGTGGCGCTCCTGGGCTCTCCAGTGTGTGTGCTCCTGAGATCGTCCAGCTCCTAACCTCTCCAGTGCTCCTGAGATGGAGGAGAAAAAAGAAGGAGAAGGCCAAGAGGAGTTGAAGCAAGCAGCCTGCTCAGTGTCACTGTCCCCTGCTGTCCCTGCCTACGCCAGACCTGCCACCACTGCTGCAAACCGGGCTCGGACCACGACAGCAGCCTGTTCCAATGCCTGATAACCCTCTCAGTGAAGAAATTCTTCCTCATATCCAATCTAAACCTCCCCTGGCACAACTTGAGGCCATTACCTCTTGTACTATCACTTGCGACTTCATTGATCAGCCCAATCCCCACCTCTTTACAACCTCCTTTCATGCAGTTGTAGAGAGCAATAAGGTCTCCCCTCAGCCTCCTCTTCTCTAGGCTAAACAACCCCAGCTCCCTCAGCTGCTCCTCATGAGACATATGCTCCAAACTCTTCACCAGCTTTGTTGCCCTTCTTTGGACACACTCTAGTAGCTCAATGCCCTTTCTGTAGAGAGGGGCCCAAAACTGCACACAGGACTTGAGGTGCAGCCCCACCAGTGCCGAGTCCAGGGGTGGGACCACCTCCCTACTCCTGATCACACTCTTCCTGATGCAGGCCAGGATGGTGTTGGCCTTCTTGGCCACCTGGGCACACCTGGGCTCATGTTCAGCCAGCTGTCAATCAACACCCCCAGATCCCTCTCTGCTGGGCAGCTCTCCAGCCACTCCTCCCCAAGTCCGTAGCACTGCTGGGGGTTGTTGTGGCCAAAGTGCAGGACCCAACATTTGGCCTTACTGAAACTCATGCAATTTGGATGGGCCCATCAATCTAGCCTGCCCAGATCCAGGCAGATCAACACTTCCACCCAGATTTAGTGTCATCTGCAAATTTACCAAGGCTGCACTATGTCCCATCGTCTAGATCATTGATAAACATGTTAAAGAGGAGCGGCCCCAGCACTGAGTCCTGGGGAACACCACTCAAATCCAGCTGGCAGCTGGTCACAATTCTTTGAACACAACCCTTTGGGCCTGGCCATCCAACTAGTTTTTAACCTAACACCCCAGAACTAAAATGGCAGCAGAAAACTAGGCAATCAGAAAATAACCCCAGCTCTGAAGTTCCTGGAAACGAGTTTGCTGTCATCTTATTTGAAAAGGGTTTGAGGGTTTTTAAGAACTGAGTTCAGTGACAATAAATGAAGATCGACAGAATAGAATTAAGGGTCAGTTACCTTCCTTCCAAGGGTAAACCTGGCACTTACAAATCTCATTCTACCTTGATACCCAAGACTCAGTCGTGAGCTATCACAATGGTAAAAGGTACCCACGCTTCTTGTACTCAGCATGAGTCACTTAAATAAAAAACAGGGGAATCAAATTTCATACCTAAGAAAAACATGCCAAAATGAAGAAAACTAAAAGCAGAATTTTCAAAGGATAAAGAAGTAAGAATAAAAGACTGAAACTGATAAAAATAGCAAGAGAGGCAGGGAGAAATATCAAAAAAGCACAGAAGGTCTCAGCACAAGAAGAAACTGGCTGACTGAACCAACCAATAAACAGATGAAGGGTAACAAGCACACAGTTGCTTTCACACTAGAAGCCAAACAGTGTCCTCAGGAATATTTTCAAAGCAGCAGTGTGTTTCACTCAGACTGCAGAGTTACAAGAAAATTGAGAAAGTCGAGTTTGAACGTATCAGCTTTCAGACCTTTAAAGGAAAAGAAAAACAACAGGTAGAGCACTGGGCAAAGAGTTCTCTGGAAAAGCCAAAATAGTTCTAGACACAAAGGGGTTCAGAAGAATCACTAGCAATAGTTTGGGCATTATTAGGATACACAAAAATGAAGCCTGACACTTCTGTCAGAGCAGGTGGGAAAAATACTGTCCACAAGTTACGTTCATTTTCCTCTTAAAATAAAAAGTCACTGCTCAACAGAAAAAAAAAAAAAAAATCACACAGTGTAATTTTTTTTAAAGCTTGTGGGAGAAAAGGGCTAAAAAGCTTTTGCTGACTTCTTACACACGTATCTACTCAGCCCACAAAATAAAACTTCCAAGACAGCAATTTGAAAGACTACTCAGTAACTGAACAGAAATCTACATCTCTAGTGGACACAAATATATAACCAATAAAGTTGGTCAAATCACCAAATAAGATATCAAAAAATTGCTCAGGTTAAAAAAATACTATGGTTTTAGAAGGTACATAAAAATAAGGTTTAATTCACTGTTTACTTAACCATAATAAAGAGAAGAATTCTAGGAATACTTTTGTATCTTAGAAAATCCAATTTTGCTTGCAATTCCTTGTTTCCATATTCCCAGCTATTAAAGTGCTCTGTTCCCAGTTTGTTTCACAGCAGTTACAAATATGGTGCTGGTAGGAAACTTTCTTTAAGAATGACTACTAAAATGCTGAAAAGCACTGGAAAAGATGAGTTAACTCATTTTTGTAAAATAACTGATTTTAGTAAAAACGTTCCTGGAGTTGTAAAAGAATGACAGATTAGAGACATCTACAACCTACATACTTAATGAGAATGCTAGAAACACCAGAAAATTCCCATATTTCAGTTTCTGTAACTTGAAGTGGGTCAGTGCATGTATTAGATAACTTTTGCTTTTTTACCTTTCCCATAATGATAAAGTCTAGCCTCTTCCGTATAGATTAAAAACTCTCTTTTTAATAAAGTGAAAAGACTATGAATCTGCTTAACATATTTACTTCTTTTCATCTATTCAGTGCCACAGGGCAGTAGCATGTAGTGCAAAACATGTTGATATTTTTGCAAAGCACCACATGACTCACTGTACTCTAATACACTCTATTAATCCTGTTTGGACAGCTGTGACTGTGCATTTGTTAGCTGTGTGTTAATTGTTCCATCTTTTTTCTTCTTTTATTTATCTCTATGGCAAACTATTCAGGAATTTCACTTGTTGGTCTTTTTTAAGTGAGTTTTGCCATTCATCTGTTTCCTATGAGACAACAATGCACCCAGCATGTATACTTGCTTCTACAGAAGCCATTTATTACCAACTGTTAATCTCATAGATCAATAACAATTATTTTTATATTAAAAAACGAATATGAATGCAGTAACTTAGGAGACACTCATGTTAGAATTCTATTCTAAAACACTAATTTTTCAACCTAACATCTTCCTCTAAGTGCTAGAACTGTTTTACTTCTTAGATATTTATTGTACTGGCTTTTTCTTAAAACTGCACTTCTTTAAGTACTTTAATTATTCTTTTAAATTTTTGTGAAGTTTTACAACAGATTTTTAATGTGTGGGCTCCAGAATGTGTATTTTAAGATTAAACCCTCCCAAAAAGCATTACAGGCTTTTCTGTTTGTTACAGAAATTATAAAATCTAATAAAAGTAATCACGTGTAGATATACACGGCATGAAAATACACAGTATAGTTTACCAGAAAATATTAAGTACTCTTAATTTGACAGTACTCTGGTTGAAAAGAACATCAGCTGCAGAACTATTGGGTGTACATTACTGGTCTGTGGACCAGAGCTTAAACTCTGAAGCTTGTACTTCAGACTCATACAGCCCGAGGTGAAGATTTTTGTTTTGTTCTGTTTAATGTTCCCAATGAAATTCACATTAGCTGCAAGTATTCTGCACTACTTAGACATGTAATAGCCTTGTAATCTAACTTCAAGAATTCAAGTTGGAGATTACCTAATTAAACAAAGTGAAGGTACAAAACATCTTGTCTTTCCAACTGGTTAAAATAAATTTTCCATTTAAAATGCTACTGTCGACTCTTCACAAAAAAAAAAATTATCAGAACTTCTTCAGTTCTACTACGCTGGATTGCAAATTTTTATATTTGAAGACTGAAGTAACAAAGAATGCAAGTAGATTATTTTAGGGTAAATTAAAAGAGCCTGGTATCATTGGTAATAAAAACACTTACTAAATTCAGAGCCATTAACTGTTTTTAAAAAGCCATTTGTACTGTGTTATCTCAAATTTTATACCTGAAATCCACAAATGTATTTTTCCAAAAAAACCTGAACACTGTAATTTCACAGTGAACATGAAACTATTCTATAATGCCCTGAACAAGCAGACTGCATATCTATTCTTCTCACCACCTGCTGATTTAAAAAGTTTAAAGGCTGATCTGCCTTTTTAAAAGAATATACTATCTAAAAAACACTTAGCACTGTTTTTTTTTTTAGAACCTATGTTCTGCAGTTCATGTATATAAAATGGATGTTCAACACCTCATGTTGATGTCAAAAAGGTCTACCATACATGCTCTTTCTATTGAAAGTGATGGTAAATTAAATAAATACTATGAAAGGTACAGCTACAGGCTGTTCTTTTTCCTTTTTCTTTTTTTAACTCAATTAAACTTCCTTTATTGCAATGATTTATACTCCCAGTTCACTTACCCAGTGTCCTTGACATCACTGGCAAAGCAGAGCTCAGCACCAAGATTGAGACGCAGTTTCCAATGATCTGTTTGAAAATGACAAACAGCATTTAAATTATAAATGGTATGTTGAAGAAAAAAAAACAAACAAAAAACCACAAAAAATAACAGTGGTCAAGATAAAAAGAATTCCTGAAAGTTACATTCTTCAAACTAAATCTAAAGTAATTTACAATACCATTGTTACTCTTGCTTGCTTTTGTCACACTTTTCCATATGGTGTTACACAAGATGAAGATGATCCGAGAGAAGAGAAAAAAAAAAATCAAATATGTAATAATTTGCTTTTAATCATAGTGTTATGTATGCTTAAGATTCAAAAATAATTCTAAACTACCATGTTGCAAAGCATCAACTGTTCACTAAATTCCTGAAAACTTTGTATAAAAGAACCATTCCATGGGCTTAGAATAGATGACTGATACATCAGCTTAAGCTTTGATTGTAACTGCTTGCAGGATTAGCATTATTTAAAAAATTACAACAAAGAGCTTCCTTTCAATTGAAAGCCTGTTGACTACTTTAAATAGTACAAAAAATTCACAGCTGTTAAGATTTTACTCTAGTTTTTGTGACAACTTTATAAAGAGTAATCGAAACTTTCTCTCACAAGGGATCACTTTCTTCAGCTCTAATTCCATGAGAATTGAAAAAGTAACAGAAAATAGTGCATTCAGTATTTATTTCTGTGCTCTTCCTGGTGTACTGTAAATAAACAAATGAAAACCTTAAGAACATTCCAACTCACTATTCCCCATCATCTATTGTAACCATTCTACGTGTTTACCTACTTTCTCACTTCCAACAATTTGTGGTAAAAATGTCTTTAACCATTACTTTAAAAAAAATACAAACAATGAACAAATAATTAAATTCAACATCTGTTCCTTGGTTACCCATCACCTCCTCTTGTCAGCTGTGGGAATATTTTGCCAAAAACCTAAGCACGTTCCTCTGCATTAGGTAACAGCATTTGTTATTCTGAAGCCAGTGCTAAACTGTAGAAAGTCAAATTAGCCTCAGAGTGCAAATGTCACTGAATAGACCTCCTCAGTCTTAGTTTAATTATTCAAATTTGAATTACTTTGTCTGTATTACTTCTAGCAACCAAGTTCTTCAGATTTCAAACAGGCTCCCTGAAGTACAGTTAGCACAATCAAAGTTACTCATTAGCAATACGTTTCCTTTGAAAAAAGTTCTTTCACTAGCTTTTCTATAGCTAGTTAACAAGCTCTGCTATTCCCGGCTTTTTCCAAGTGAATGGATGCCATCCAAACTAAACAGAGCACATCCTTTTTCCCACTCATTCAGCATTTTGAAAATCTTCCAGTTTGTGTTTACGCAGCTTACAAACAAATACCGATCACTGCAAATGAGCCATTCAGGGCAATTACTAACTAAAAGAGTCAGTTTATCTTGGGTGGTGAGGAAGAGGAGGGGGCCATCACCACCACCATCACAGACTTCACCTTACCTTTGTCATAGTTGTGTCATCCTTCCTGGGGGTGAAATTTTCAAAAAAACGAAGACTGTAGAAGCCGACGACAGAGGATACCATAAGATAGCTGTGAGAATCAAGGAAAAAGGAGCCTCCAAGGAATGCAAGTTTCACTCAAGTTCTCAGCAGTCTCCTGAAAGTCTTAAGAACCAAAGAAAAAGAAAACAAAAACACTTCGAGTGCTTGAGAAGGACTGACCTATCTCTTTCTTCTTCCCAGGCAAGTGTCTTAGTAAATTACCAGTGTCCCAGAAAACTAGACAGAATACTTGTTAACAGACAGAATTCTTAAAGAAAGGATACAAAATCAAAATGATTTCAAGTGCTGCTCCCACAAAACCAAAGGTGGATAGGGAGGCATTTCCTATTCCAGGCCCCTACAAGGAGAAAAATACTTTGCATAATTTAATATAATACATGCAACCGTTCATAAAGTTAACTTCTACCAGGACTAAAAAACCTAAGATCTCACATGAAATAGTCTTTTCTCATTTCAGTAATGAAGAGGAATTCTGATGTTCTAACCCGCAAGTCTCCCATCCTGCTCAAGTGCATCAGCCAGCTTTCCAACTTGAGTGAAATATGTTAGTAAGACAGAAGGTATAATGGTTCACATTTTATGCACACCATGCTGCATTGTGTACATAATCCATTACTCTGGGAACTAAAACAAGAGGTCTCAAAAGACGACACTTCCAGCTGTTCACAGGCAGAGCAGCCATTACCACTGAACACCTTTTATAGCTCTGCAAGCTCATATACAGGTAAGATACACACCAAGGAAAAACACACCAGGTTAATAAAAACCCTCCTCATGATTAAAGGAAATTCTACTCCATCTGCTCTTCTCAAAGTATTTTTTTATGATAAAGAAGGAAAAAATGTCATTTTTTGCAAGGGGAACACAAACACAGGACAGGTTTTCATATTGGTTTTTAGCGTAGTTTCTTAAATTGAAGATTTCTAGACAATATAAAAGTAGGAGACACGAGTAAAATGCCAAGTCCAGATTACTGCTTTACTTTCCTGAATCACTGCATAAGGATTCTGGACTAGTTTTATTGAGAACTCGCTATAACGTGACAAGTAATAAATGTCTGTGTGTGTACAAGACCAAAACCTAGAAGGTTGAGGCTCATTCATTTCAATGTTATTAAAGCAGAAGCTCTCACTTGCGTTTTGTAAGGGCTCCAAAGCTTTACTAAAGTTATAAAAATTGTAAGAGAAGTTTACTTTACCCCTGATCCCTTTGGCATTGCAGTCTCATCAACCAACAGGTAAAGAATGTTGAGGGCAACTAGGAAGACTGAGATGGACTATAAAGAAGGGGAAACAGTCTTGTTACTTAAAATTTTTAAAATGCAAACATTTATCCTCATCAGATTCATAAAGTTCTTTTAAAATGGTCAAGAAAAGAGTGTCAAGTTTGTTGCTTTAAGACACCTCACTCAAAAATTTTTAAACTACTCCCCCTAAGTGACCAAATAATTCTTCATACTTTTTTGTTGGGGAAAAAGAAAAAAGAGCAGAAATTCTTACCGTTTCAGTCAGTAACAATATCATAACAGCTGGATAGACTAAGTTCCTTTCCCAAGCAGAAGCTTTTTTCCGCCGTTCTGTTTGGAAGAGAAAAACAGAAGCTTAATACTGTAAAATCACCTTAGAATCAAACAAGTAAAAATCATTCAGGTATCTACAAGCTCCTGTTATAACTACAGGTAACAAAAGTAACCTTATCTTAAACCAACACCAACCAGTTCATAGAAAATACCCATCCTGAAGCACTGTACAAAGCAATGCCAAAAACATGAAGCCTCTTTAGAGAAAGGCTGAGGAGATACAGAAGCAGGTCTTTCTTCCTTGATTACAGGCATGTTTCACCATAACATTTTTTTTTCCCCTGACATACAGTTTTGCAAAGTTTAAAATATACTGAATTTAAAAATATGCTGTTTACACGTATATTTTTGTATAACCTAAAGAACAGAAGGGAATTTCAAGTATTTAAATAGCGTTTTCCTCTTACAACATAAGGCAAGAAAGACAAGACTTAACTCACTGGACATCATTAGCACATGTAGAAAGAAAACTCAACAACTTTTTCTTACCACAGTCTTAGTTTTGCATGTAACACACTGATAAATGCAAAATCCTGCAAGCCTTTGAATAAGTAAGGAGATTCCTGCTGAGTGGCTGCCATTACCAGAAGTATCACTTTTTCATTTCAAAAGACAAAAACCTGCTAAGAATTATTTTACTGTTCTTAAACACAATTTTATTGTTATAGAAATAATTTTTAAAAAGAAAGGAAACGAATGTCTTAAGATTATCCCAAATAATCATAAGCATATCATCATATATGAAAAGACTATCCAATTGAACTTCATACAAGGAGGTAGAGTGTTAAAATTTCTCTAAAATTATGTTAAAAATTAGATGCAAAACAGACTGCCTATTTAAATTTGTTTGTTAGAGGGGCACAATGATTCCATGTGATATATTTGTAGAAACTATGACAGTTTGTTAAGGGCTGCAAATGCCCAAATTTGCTTAAGAACAAACTGGAATGAACCAAGTGACTGTTACAAGCTAAACACAGCATCTTAAGGTCACCTAATAAACTGCAATCTACATGAAACAGCAGAAAAAAAAATTATTACCTAGATTCGTTTTCTTGCTTTTCACTTTTTCAAGCTCCCGTTCCAACTCTACTGTCTGATATTCCACTGTGGGAGATACACCTTTTAAAACAGAAGACAGTTATTTTCTTTTGGATGAGACTAACTATAGTACTTTAAGACACACCGTGACAATTCAAATTTAAGAAACACCGTATTAACAATTGTGGCTTTAAACTGCAGGTGTTTCTTTTCTCTTCAACTACATTTCAAAAAAACAGAGGTTTAGTCAAGAACCCTCTAATTCTGTCAAACCAGAGGAGTTCAATACATCAGAGGTTTCACAGGGTGACCTTCTGTGATCCCCATCTATTCTATTGAGCAGCTGCTTCAAGAAGTAAGAGAACAGCTACTGCTGAACTGTCACACAGGTCCAAAAAAATGTTATGGTGGGGCAGCCTGACAGAGTGGTTCAAATGCCTCAGTCTTCTGTCTGTATATGACTCACATATCAAGACATAATGAATCTCTGGATGCACTTCAAGGGCTTTATTATTTAGCAACTTAAAGATAAAGTGGACCTTAGCCTCCAAACTAAGTAAGCTGGTGACTGGACCTCCAGTTTCAGCTTCTGCCCTTTCCTCCCTTGCCCCAGTCGTTTTTACTCAGCAAACTCATTTTTCATACTGCCAACTTGCTTCTTGACACATCTTCTGCTCATATCAGTTGGTCTGATGTGGTCAGTCTCTCTGTACCAGAGAGCTCCTTCTGACAACCATGAGCTTCCTCACAACCACCCATGAGACCATGTCCTTTCACTTTCCTTTTTATAGTTTTCAGCACACGCATGTCACTGTTGTGCAACTCCTCAAACTCTCTCCTCTACACCAGTGGAAAACTGACAACCATCATATTAATTCTTCTGTCACTAATTTTCTACCTACAAGTTGTTCAGTACTCTTCCTTCTTTCCCTACATGGGCTCTAGGGAACCCAGACAATTTTCCCTCCATTCTTTTTATCTTCAACTTCCCATTCTCTCCCAACCACCTATGTTTTCCAGTGCAACCACACTGGTTTATCTTCTTTATTCCAGTTCCTCTACAGACACAGCACAGTGTTCAATCAATAATACAGCTCTGAAGTGCCAACTACAGATATGGCTATTTCGGTTCCGATCTCATTATTTCTACTTAAGATTTTACTGTCTGCAATCACAAACTGGAAATATTCTTCCCGGGATAACTTAGAAACACACACCACTCTCATCTTTGCCCCACTTGCATCCCTTTTATTTCTGAATGATCTCACCTGAAAATAAGTTAAGAGGGTTCACATTTTCCCTGTCTATTCCAGGCCAATCTCAAGCTGCAAAAACACTCTGCAGCAGTGACAGTTCAAGGTCTTAATAAACCCTAAGTCCTCTCTGTTCCGTTCTTTCTTGATTTACATTGACACCAGTTACCTGTTGGCCATCCCCTACCCTTGGCCTCTACTTTGATTGTGGGCTAACCTGTAGCACTACCATGCTCCAGATACCTTTTTTCTTTAAACACTCTCTAATAAATTTGTAGGAGATTAACAGTCGTGTTCAGGCTTTTATCTCCTTATCTTGATTCATTTGCCTACAAAAACTAAATAGCACTTAGGTTGCTGGCACACCAGCACTATTTTACAGTTCAGTCTTGGCATTTCCTTATTTTCTGCTGTCTGCTCATCCATCCAGCAATCTCAATACAAGATAACAAGGTAAATTCCTCATCCCATCCAGCCCACACATTCTCCTTATTCCAGCACAGTGGGATCCTACCTGAAAACCAAGATGTACAAGACATTTTCTTGGACTTTTAAAAAACTTTTACTCTGTATTTCAGAGTATTAATATTGATTTGTTCAGTACAAATTACCGAGGTATCCAACTGTTTCAAAAATCAATTTAAAAATGTTTAATTACCTGCTTCTTTCACACATTTTTGCACATAACACAACCTCTGTGCTATGCCTATACATTTATCTTTGATTCCAGTGATATAATGTGTATGTGGTAATATTTACAGTGTCTTGAAATGTACGGATATCTCAAATCCCAGGACTAACCAGTAAGACCTACAAATGCTTATTTTGTAACAACTTTATTCACTTGAAGTTCCTGCAAGATGAATGTCAGTTTAACTTCTCAGTGTTTAAATAAGCAATCATAATATGGGTGGGGGAAATAGAAAAAGATGTTTCCTTAAAAAAATACACAAATATAATCATTATGAAAACAAGCTTTTGTGCTGACATTCCCCCTGAAAAAAAGTCTAAAACTACCATTTTATGGAATTACTAATTACTATAGTTTAAAAAAATGATAGCTATAGAGCTTTGTGGAAAAAGTGTCAAGAACTTTAATGGCAGTAGCTTAAAAAGAAAATTGAAGTTGGTATCTGAAATCTTCTTCTCCATAATTGTTTTAGAGGTCTCTGAGGAAAAGCTTTATTCAAGATAGATGTTGCTTCTCCCCCTCAAAATAAAAATCCAGAGCTCAAACACTGATATTCATGGGACTCTTTCCAGCAAAGTCAGGGTGATCATATTAGGTCCCTAAGAGATACTTCAGGAGAAATTCTGAATCACATTTAAGTGCTGTTGTAGTTCCTCCTTAAAAATATTAGCAAACAACAGGTTGCTATACAAAAGGATATTTTACGAGAGGGGAAGGCAAAGTTTCAGATCAGTCAAAGAGTATTTGAAAAGGATGCAGCTAAATTCTTAAAAGCTCCATAACATTAGCTTTATTTCAAACGCGCACAAAGTTCAATGTCAGCACTGTCTAGCCAATAAATCAAATTGGTAGACAAGACTTGTTTGGACTAGCAATGAAAAGTTAGAAGGGATTCTCCAAGAAAGCCACAAAGCAGCTCATTTAAGGTCAATTTAACGGTATTATTCTGTTTTTCTTCCAGCCCCGACATAAGATTTCAGTACCTCAAAGGAAATTGTAAGAGTATCTATTTGCATTCCCCCTAGGTGATTGGCAGTTCAACACCAATTAGTTCAAAATTACACTGTTACTAGCGTGCAATAAAAACAACACCTTTCATCTTTCTTACATAGGTAAGGATACCTTCAGAGCCAATAACTTTGATCAAGTAAGCATTTTTGATCCTACCCCGCCCGTCTCTTTGGATTCAGGAAAACTAATAGCTGAAGGCAACTTTTCTCTTTTAATATAAAAAAAGTCCCAGCTTTATTCTTCGACTGTAGGAGTGATGTGGGTACTGAAATATAATACACTGGAAACAAACATTTTCCCAAAGCCCAGTATCTCTTCAATAGATAAAAATACTAGGGTAGATAACACAATCAAACTTTCCCCTCCCTCCTCCTCCAATTTTCACTGCAGGCATCTGAGAAGGAAGAAGATTAGTATCCGCAAAGAAGATGTGCAGTTTCACAGATTTATTTTCAAATATGAAGAGCTTTACAGAATACTCTAGCAACTGCATCACCATCACAACAGTTACATCTATATGAAACAAGAAGGGCACCAGCTCACACAGATGAACTTATTTTGTTGCCTGAAAACAGAGACTTTGCCCGGTGTATTCAGCAGAAAAAGTGATTCATGCTTACACCCTTCCTACATCCAGGCATTGTCTGAGGAAACATTAATTAGGAGAGGGCACAGCAGTGCTAGGAGTGTCACAGCAATTATTCCACCAAGAAAAAAGAAAAATCAGCATTGACAATCACCAAGTATTGCTTAAGCCTGTGCTCTGGTCCTCTTCTGTTTCAATAAAAATTCAACACATTGGTTATATATATAAATTGAGTATATATTTCAGAACACTTTACTGCTAAACTGTCCAGCAGGGTTACTTTAGCACATATATTTCCACTACCACAACTGTGGAAGAGTTCCAACAGCCATGGCACAGGAAGCGTGTTGCCTAATAATTCTGCTCCAATACAGCAACCAAAACACTTCAACAATCTGTGTGTTAAGTCACAGATTATAGTCCCTAACATCTCAGCACTACATTTATGGATGTAATTAGCACCACATCTCCATTTGTACACATGTTTTTTTAAATGCAATTAACATAAGTGTGAGTCTCCATAGTTCTGACAAAAATGTTACCTATTTTTCTGTCATGATTTGTATGTATTAGAAAGACTTCTGGCAGAGAAGAGGAAGCTTTCCATGTTTGCCACATAAATGAGAACCATACTTAGCATTTCTTAAATAAATAATTATACACAAAAATCTTGCAGAGTATCTTCTTGTGCGTGTAACATATTGCCCTCCACCTACATGCTATATCCAAGTTTAATTTTTTATTCACTCTGTAGACCAAACAATGGGTTTTCAAGCATTCCTTCAGATGCTAGAGTCAATACCATTCCCTCAGCAAGTGAAACAGAAACATTCAGCTCCCTTTCCTGTCAAACATTTAAACCCCATGGCTTTCACCTCTCAAGAGGAGGCTGGTGAGAGCCCTGCAGAGCATGGGTGGGTTGCAGTTCCACTTTACACTGAATTTGCTAAAAGAGCATCCAGTCTTTTGGCTAGTGGTTAGAGGAGCCACCTGCACACATCCCAGCTCGAGATCCAATTAACAGATGCCTACAAACACACTAGGTCCACCTCACAAGTGACATTATTAAATGGCAATATAAACAACTGTTGCATAGAGTTCTACACAGAAAAACATCATGCAATCATCACCTAAATAATCACATTCTCCACCTGAATAGTGGAAACCACTCTGCCCTACTTCTAACAGTTACTTGAATAACTGTTGGGTCATTTTTGTCTATTGGTTTTCTTATACATAAGCACAATCACCATGACAACATAAAATAATTCTGTAACAGCTATTTTGCAGTTGCTAGCTAGCATCAAACACACAGAGCAATTATAAATACCCCAGCACAGCTTCTAAGACATTCACTGCATGCACCTTTTTGCACGTCTACATGTGTATGTGTATGTACATGCACCAGTATAGAAAAAAAACTAAGCTTCCAAAACAGCAAAAGTGAACATCACATTTAAACTGAAGCTATGGCTGATCTTAGCACAAAGATGTCACTGCTCCTCCACAAATTTTAAATGCTCAAATAAAGACGACTACCATGATCTACTGTTACCAAAGGTACTTTTCCTGATCAAGCAACTTGGAAAGAAGACTTACTGATATTTGAAAGAAGAGATTGAGATGTATGACAGAAGACTGAAAAGGAAGAGAGAAATGCAGGAAATTAAGAAAATTAAGGCTAAAATAAGTCATAATACAACAGAATAATGGATTTGGCATGACATGAATATTCTTTCGTTTTCCAGCCTGAAACAAATGTATAAAATGTGGATGGATGGCTTATCCATGCAGTTAAAACCAGTTCAGAAGAGAATTTGTACAACATGATTTCCAGGTTTATGGAACTGGTATTTTCTGTATTTGGTGCCTGTCATGCTGCAATACTCTTATTCTTAGAAGCCAAAGCTTCATAGTGCTTTTGAAATACTTCAAAACAGAAACACCTTACTAAGTGCAAAACTGTAATACTAAATACAAGAAGTCTAAAGCATTTGTATAATTATTCATTGTTAATTATTTCTTAATAGAAGTATTAAAATTATTAAATTCACCAAATAGCTCCTAGCATATAAAGGACTGCTCTGATGCTTAATGAATTATTACCTAAGTCTCTAAATAATAATGAACAGAAACAGAAAAAATGCTTCAAATAAAAAAATAAAACTCATAATGCAGGAAGTTTATCCTCTTGCTAATGTAAGTTCATTGTTCTTCAGCCAAGGCTAAAATACAGTAATTTACCAATCCAAACTGTTTTGCAGTAATGGTGGTGGGTCTGGCCAACTACTCGATTTGCTTCCTCAGTCTCAGAATATTCACATATTAGAGCTGATGAACATGTTAAAAACAAAATCAAAGCAAACCACACACACAAGCCAATCTTGAAAAACACAGTGAGCAATGAAATGTAAGCCTATAACGCTTGTTACATACTAAGATGTTGAAATTTTCTATGATGAGAGAAGATGCTCTGTAACAGTGAGAGCAATCCTGGTGATCAGAACCACTCCACTCTACACACTGTAGCTGAAGCAGTATCAGAACAAGCATACCATTAAGCTTCCTCTGAATTGCTTCTTCCTCTAAAGTGATTATATACATCTGCTCATCTAGGTCTTCAAGGATCTGTATTGGGAAACAGAAACATGAGCTGGCTGAGTATCAGAGTCACTTGTTTTCCTGACTGCAGTGATCTAGTCAGGTTTGTTTTGTTTTAGTAACCTGTATTTTAAATATATAGTCTACAACTTTGCAATACTGATACAAGTAAGAATTCCACGAAAGATTATTCCATTCTGATACTGATCTATTTCATTACTGTGAATAAACTCTCTGTTAAGTTTGCACTTTGGGTTAAAGCTCTTACGTTCAGTTTCAATCTAAAGAGACTTAGGGAACAGGAGAAAGGACAGTGTATCTGGCCAATACTCAAATCATTAAAATAATTTCTGTTGAAAATTCTCAATCTATCAATGCTCACACTTAATTTGATTTAAACAAAAATAACTGCAAATTTTGAAAAAGTGTATTAAGTAGTGACTTTTCACATAAGCCAATATTTCAGGCAAACACAAACTGCTATTGGAAGCTAAACCCAAATTAACGTGTGTCTACCTTACTATCAGGTGCTCTGAGTTTAAAGCTTACAAATAGCAAAACACTACATACTTTCTTTGTAAATTCAAGGTTGTACGGACTAGTGAAAAGGAATGCAAGACCTATGTGCATCCAAATTTTGGTAATTTCAAACCAGGAAACATCAGAGCAAAGTCACTAGAGCACTTGCACATGGTTCAAGCTTCTCCCTTCCCTCACAGTACTCAGTACAAGAACAGCAGAGTATCTACATATAAGCAGGTCTCAGATGCCAACTACCTACATTTCACCCATCTAAGTGTAGCCCCAGGTATTCTTCTTGTCATCCAGCCTTAGCTTGGCCTTGTATCCTTTGCTCCTGAACTCAGAACAAGCCCACACTTCTCAGGTATTTGCAAAACAGATATCGTAGGCAGTACTGGCAATACATTTAATACTAGTAGCAGTTATAGAAATTGGAAAAATCAGAGGAAGGCTATACTAAAAAACTAGTTTTCTGTGGAAAAAACACAGGATGTTGTGCTGTACAAAAAACTTTAAACAAGTACATAAACACTGATTATAGAAACTGATGAGCTGAAATCAGAAGTATGTAGAAGTGCAAGCATTCTAAAGGAAGGTACCCTAATGCCATTCTACCTCCTAACAGGTAACACACGAGGACAGATTTGTGTAACACTTACTGTTGGCTTCACCAGCAACTGACCCATGACTGTAAACATTCGTGAAAGTCCCACTGGCGTGCATACTGCAGAGCAAGGAAGACAGTGATTTGTAAGTCAAAAAACAATTTTTATTTGGATGTTCGACGATCTGTTCCATGTACAACCAAGTATGGTTTTGAAAAGAACTGCAAGAGCTTCAAACTACAATACAAACTTTAAAACGTTGCTATGGTATGAATTCTGAACAAGACACACATCTCTCCCCTTCCAAGAGCGCAACTGTGAATTTTTTGTCAGCAAGTAACACTATATAATCTGGTATCTTCAACTTCTCAAGTAATTATTTATTCAAAGCATGTGGCACCAGAGGCTATGTCTACACCAGTAAATTCAGCAGTGCCAGGATACATTCCTGGGCACTAAGACTTGATTGTCTACATCAGTAAATTGCTAAACTACCCCTGGAAGGATTTGCCCTGGGCCAGATACCACTTTCCCAAACAATTCCCAGGTGCAGTTCTGGAGTTCATGCAGTCCAGGAGCCATTATCATGAGGCAATACATACACAGCCACCTTCTGCAAACTACAATAACACAGATAGAACAACACTATTTGGCCACAGCACTGAAGAACATCTCAGGCACATTTCATCTACCAGTACAGGTGTAGCTGTAAGGTCAAGAGATCATGAAGCTGCTTTTACTTTGAAAGTTATACTTGCAACTTCAGTTGATAGATTTTAAGCTATTTTTCTATGAAATAACACTTGGCTTTTTCTGCTCATAGCCTGTGAAGTTTCCAGGTATGGCATACATGTTTGTGGGGCTCAAACCATGACAACAGAAAAGAATTAGTAAAAAACAACAACTTATGGAGAACAGCCTTCAAATACTGAAGTGTGTAGGAGGTGGAAGGAATTTTTAACAGCATGGATGAGGTTATAGTTTCCATCATCATAAACCAGTGTTATCAAAAAAAAAGGGAAAAGCACACAAGATTTTATAGTGAGGTTTACATTGTTTTTTCTTAACTAGAGTATTGTCTCTGCATAGTGTGTATTACAGGAAAAAGATAAGAGTAGTCAAAAAGGCTAGCTTAAGCTAGTTTTCCTTTACTACCAAAGAAGCCTGCAGGAAGAGGATGAAAGAGAAAGGAAGCAATGCTTCAAATCACCACTGCAATAAGCCTTGCTCATACACTCCCTCAGCAATTAAACTAGCTGAAAATCTAATGAAGCTCTACCCCAGCATCTACCCCTTTTCCACTGCTGTATGCTGCCCTTTTAGCTACACATATTAACAACTTGGAGGGCCTTAAATAACTTCAGTGATTTGTTTGTATAAATTACAAATAACTCTTCCAAAAACTGGCATTAAATCAGTTATTTTGGTGAACTGGTTTACAATGGCCCCAGAACACAGGCTGTGTTTCAAACTGCATGACAGATGTAGGAATTTCGTAAGCAAACTTCCCTGTTAGAAGATTCTTTGCAGAACAGAGTCCCTAGTTTTCAAATAGCTGCTTTAAAAAGTTTAAAACTGAAATTATTTTGGGTGAGTTGAGCAGTTTCTCAAAACCTGGAAGTGTAAGGTAGCATTTGTTCATAAACTTCAGAACCCAAACCTAGCAAATTCACACCTAAATTTAAACTTAAGAAAGAAAAAACCAAATCAAAATCCCATTTTTCACACTCTTCACTTCCACAATCTGAATTTGCACAATCAAAAATGGTTTCCTATAATCTTTTAAAAAAAAGCCAACTTTTGGAATAATAAGGAAAATACTTACACAGAAGTAACAAGCATCCCATCAGTGATATACAGGAATATAAATAGGGGAGGTAGAATTCCCAGAGGTCTGTAAAGAAAATATTGAGCACAGCATTAGCTTATTACAAGTAGACTCTGTGTCATGAACAGAACTCAATCAATTGTATTTTCAAGTATAAACTAAGAATTGGTCAGTTAATAATCCTGCAGACTACTAAATCCCGAAATACTTAAGCTTGAAAAATATCTTCAGCTTTTATCACCTAAGTCACTTGTTTTTGACATTCTTCAAGTCCACGTGAGCATGGAACTTCTCAGCATGCTAAAAACCAGTTTAAGAGAAAAAATTGTATTGACTAAATTAACACAGCTTGTTCACAACCCATGCAATAGTCACATAGTCTTTATTAGAAATACATTTCATTGAGAACATAATTTTCCATAATTAAAATTAAACTAGTGTGACTTTTTATTTTTATTCCATACCATACAAAGACTCCATACTGGCAGCATCATTGTCTATGAGTGCTGAAGCCACCCATACAATTCCAAGGATAAGCAGTGCAAGAAGAATGAGCATCACAAGGGTCTCCAAAATGCGTGCTCTGATGCCCTGTGGGCAGAAGAGGGGAGAGGGGGGAAAGAACACAGCCAAGAACTTTGAATCAGTTATTTTTAAACATAAGAAAAAGACAAATAAATAGCAATTCTTTCTTGCTAATATATACACTTGCATTTTATCATGCAGACAAAAGCATAACGTGTAATGCACATTTAAAAGGCAGTGCATCAAAAAGGAAGTACTTACTGCTTTAGAGTGCCCAGATTGCGTTTTTCCCCTTAAAACCACAAAAAAGATGTTTAAATTGCATATGCCTTACAGTTCTCATTGATCTCATTATTCCTTGAAGTATTCTTTATACCATATGATTTTGCTCGAGCATTTTTAAAAGATGGATTACTTTTCTAATACTTTCAGCAAAGAAAGTGGATTAGCAAATTTTTATCTACGACTCCAGTCAAGAGAATGGAAAGCCAATTATGGCAAATGGCCAAATGGCCCAGCAAGCATTAAACCCCGGGCAGGTACAATGCACCAATTTAGTTAAAATACATTCAGCTGCAACTGCTTCTGCACCCTTCCTGACAGTCTTCAGAGCCCTCAAGTGCACAGTCGCAGTACTGCTTGCTCTTAGCCTGCCCACACACGGCTGCAGCCTCATCCATGACCACCATCCTTGTGTGTTCCTTGCGGGCTGGATGAAACACGTACCTCTCACCACACACACAACTCCCAGGTATACGTGGTTAAACACCACAGCGTTTGCTCTTGAGTCTAAAAATGTAACAACGCTGTTAAGGGTTTGATTTGCACATGTAACTATACCCAAAAAATATATAAATCGTATTTAATCTTCTTTTACTGGTGTTTTTAACACTAATTTTACTAATTTCAAGAAACAGAGCTATTGGGACACCTTCTTCAGACATCCTTGCCATTAAGGAACCATCAGATTACTTTTCACATAACAATTTTTTATTTATTTTTCTTCATTTGCCAGTATACATCTCCACAAGCAAAGCCAATCCCTTGTTTCTCACTCAGGTCCACCCCAACTTGGGCCTATTCCCCTGAAAAGTCTACTTCATAGCTAAAAATAGAAAGTTTGGTTTACTTTATATTTGTCTACTTTTATCACCTCTTCCATTACTGCTTAAAACAAGAGGATAATCTTTACATGACATATACCCTGAAAATTGTACTTCCTACATAACTACTGCATCCAACCATGATTGAGGACCTCAGGCATCCTAACTATGAGCACTGATCTCTTCTAGCACACCAGTTCCTCTCCCCCATAAATCCTCCACAGAGCAGCTAAGGTACCACAAAGGAAAAACAGACAAAAAGAAACAATCAGAAAATTCCCCTGAAGGCTTTAAACGGGCAGATGAAGTCCAGCCCCAGAAAGGATCTCCAACACCAAATTTCAAATTAAAGGTAGCATGAGTACGATAAGGATTTACTCCTAGAAAGTATTTTGTGGCTTTGAGGTTGTTAGAGGTTACTAAAATGTTATTTTATAGTGCTCATAAACCAGCTTTCAGTCTTCCATTAGTTATTTTCAAGGTGAGCATCTAAGCCAAATATATGTATTCCAAGATTAAATAGCCATATGTTTAACACAAAGTTTTGAACTTGAGCAATAAGTTGCCAGGAAACAGATTACAGCCTAAGTACTGAGCATGGATATAGAGCCTTCACTTATCAAGAGAAGAAAGTCACAGGATTAGAAGAAAACCCAAAACATTCAAGGATGCATGCACAGAAATCTGCTTCAAGCTTTCCAAAAACCTTGAAGACTCTTTTCCTCTCCTAGGCAGAGGAACATACAAAGCTAATTTCTGGATTTCTGAAAGCCTTATCTACAGAAAGTAGATTCCTTACTTCCCTACTATGAGACACATACAGAAATCTTAGCCTCTCTGACTAAGTTTCACAGCAACAGATTCTTCTGGGCAAACGTGGAAAATATTTCCTTTTCCATGGTGACCCAAACACTAAATCCTCCTCCCTTGGATGAAGTAGCACCATTGTCAAAACAGATAAGCAAGAAATACACTGTGATGGAGATAGTTAACTGTAAATAACATTTTTCAACATTTACTGCAAGTGTTCTCTGAAGATTGGCAAGATTAGGACAATAAAAGTAACACTCTCCCTAAAAATAAAAACAAAATAAGAGACCACAGAAAGTACTTGAAGGTAACCACTGCTTTTGGAAAAAAGTACCACTGGCACAAACTCTAGAAAAAAAAAACAGTTAGCCACTTAACAAGCCTTCCCCATTTTTTGCTTTTCATGCTAGTTTGAATGATCTTTGACTCTCAGAAAATTGTGTCAATCTCTTTCTGCTCTCACTAGTTACACCTCTGTGATACATCCACAATACTGCAGCCTCGTGTATGCATTCAAAAGCAGGACTGAGAGGTCATTCTGAAGGCAGAACAATTTTTGTATTACACAGCACACACACACAATAGGATTCACACTGATGATCATTTACAAATAGTAAAACAGTAATATTTTGAAGAACTTCAGTGCAGTGACTAGTGACTGCCACACTAATGAATCTCTAGTAAATACTTAATCTCAATTTGGCACTCATAAGACTGTTCCCTATTAAAACATTAATGTTCCAGGCATATTAGTTCACACTTACATTAGCGTACCTGTCAAATAGCTCCTACTTGTAAGGAAGGAAAGGTACAGAACTTCCACACACACGCACAGAAAACTTCTGGAATACCACAGAATGGTTGAGGTTGGCAGGGATCTCTGGAGGTCATCTTGTCTACCCCCTGGCTCAAGCAGGGCCACCTAGAGCCACTGGCCCACCTGTGTCCAGGTGGCTTTCGACTATCTCCAAGGATGGAGATCCCTAGGCAGCCTGTCCCAGGCACTCTCACAGAAAAAAAAAAAAGAAGTGAGAAGTGACCCCTAGTCATCCTTACTACTTTTTATTTCTGCTGAAGGTAGCTTTATTTGTTCAGGTGAAAAATTTAAAGCTTGAACATTATCATAAGTAACATCATTTATTTAAGAGCTAGGCAAAAATCTATACTCTTGACTTTGAGAACAGAAAGAAAAACTAGGTAAATAATCAACTTTTCATTTTATTTCAATGAAAGCAAAACTATGCAAGTAAACCTTGAAATTCAATGCTGAGTTGTAGCTTTTTCTGAGCAAAAACCTCTTCACTGGCATTTTGGTTTCAGCTTAAAATTTCTTCTGAGTCATTTCACTTCTCTCTACCAGCCCCATTGTATTACTCAGATTTCTCAGATGAACTAAACATCATGGCCTACCTTCATGGTACAGAGGATATTGCCACTTCTATTGTTGAACTTTTAAATACATTTAGTCCTCACATTCTTTACACAAAAATTAGCATTAGAGTGTGCCATCTTCAAAGACAGCAACAATCCCATCTACAACTGGATATTTCCAACAAGCTTCTAAGAGTACAGTTACTGTTAGTGTTCAGTCTATACTACTGTACCTGTCCTGAGCACAGAGCTAACAAATGAGTATAATATCAAAATACATATAGTGTAGGTACACAGGACTACTTCAAGTTAGCATTTGTACACATACAGGGGCAGGTAAGGGAAGAAACAGGGAACAGTCACCAGTTTTCCAGTTCCATTGTTTAATGAGGAGAAGTTGCCCCATGAGCTCTTATGATCACTGCTTAATATTCCTACAGAAATTAAACTGACTATAAAGAGGAATGGGAAAATACTTTGTATTTTTAGCTTTCTATATCGTATTGGAAAAGGAAATTTAAGTTGTCCAAGTCTTCATCTAGGTGTCTTTTCCTAATGGTTATGACAGGCAATGACAAGGAAAGTCAGCACTATACAACCCACCAACTTTCATCAGGTTTTTCAGAAAGTTGTTCTAGATCTCAACTTTCAAACCTGCATTTGATAACACCAATACTATTTCACTCTTAAGGAGTCCTTTATTATGTGTAGAATGCATATACAACAATAAGTTCACTGTTTTATGAATTATTTTAATGCAATTCCTTGTGCAGTTTAACCTGTTTTAAGGGAGAAGGGATTTATCTCCAAATGAAACATGGATCACACAGTAAAGAGCCAAAAGGACACCTCCAGAATAGTGACACTATGAGGAAAAAAGATTGTTTTGCATCTATGTTATGTTCTAGTATTTAAAGAAAAAAATCAAACAAGATACAGACTGTAACAAATTATAGATGTCTATACTGCTTATTTAAGAGGAGCATAAAGGAGAACAAGCTTGACACCACAATCAATTAAAATATCAAACTCAAAATTTGGTACAGCATTAACTACACAGCTTTAAATGACACTCCCTTGCTATAGACTTATGGGATGAACACAGCCATAACCTTCAATAGTAATAAAAACTCCCCCTACACCTCAGGCTAAACTGTGTTGTTTTTAAATACAGTGGTGAGACAATTCTAAAAGAGCAGCGTGAACTCAGGCAATACACTTGGCTTTATTTTCAGTAAAACAAGCTGACCCCTGCAGCTGACTCTTATTAGCATGTCATTTTTAAGGAGGTCAAATCCCTTACATTCTCTTCACCAATTACTACTGGGATGCTGGTTAAGCTGGAGATGTAACAACTACAACAAAAAACCACCAATATTTAAAATCTTTTTTATGGTGCTACAAATCATAGAATCATATCATAGAATGGTCTGAGTTGGAAGGGACCTTAAAGATCACCTAGTTCCAACCCCCCATGCATGGGCAGGGACACCTCCCACTAGACAAGGTTGCTCCAAGCCCCATCCAACCTGCCCTTGAAGACTTCCAGAGATGGGGCTTCCACAATCTTCCTGGGCAACCTGTGCCAGTGTCACATCACCCTCACACTAAAGAATTTCTTCCTAACATCTAACCTAAATCTACCCTCTTTCAGTGAAAAACTGTTCCCCCTTGTCCTGTCACTACACACCCTTGTATAAAAGTCCCTCCCCAGCTTTTCTGTAGCCCCTTCAGGTACTGGAAGGCTGCTATGTGGTCTCCCACTATGAGGTCTCTCTGGAGCCTCCTGTTCTGCAGGCAGAACAACCTCAACTCTTTCAGCCTCTCTTCATACGAGAGGTGTTTCATCCCCCTGATCATCTTCATGGCCCTATAATCTGATAAAAATGACAATTGAACTGCTTATCAAAAAATCAGGGGAAAAAACTCGCAGATTATACCCACTGACCACCTCCTTTTTTTTCTAAGCTCAAGCTTTCACAGCCTAACCTCAACAGCTCACCTACACTTTTACTCACAGCACACTTTCAAGAGCTACCTAGTTCTTTAACATGAGCACTTAGCCATGTCTTTTGGTAAAGGAAGGACGTTTAACACATCAAAATCCCAGCAGCCTGGAACTTGCCAGAAACCTAGTCATATCTGACATCTTCTCTGGACACTAACAGTGTCAAAAAGTAAAAGATGAACAAAAAGAGCATCTGAAGCTCTCAAGGCATGCCTACAAATAAAAGCTGCTCTAGAAGCTCATTCTAAGGAACTTGTCATTTGTACAGCCTTAGAGACATCTGACTCTCAGACTCCTACTTCTTTAAAACTCAATTGACAAGACATTTAGAAGTTTTTGTATGTTTAATCTTCAGTTCCTTATGTTGCCTGGAGCAGCAGGCCTAAGGGTTCATGCTTCCAGAAAAGCCTGATTTTAGCAAAAAAGGTTTTAATTATTCCAGAAATGTTTTGACAGATTTTTAGTTGCTTCTCTGGAAGGAGTAATCAAATCTTGCCATGTTTCTTTCCTATTATGATTAACATACATAAATCATCCTGGATGATAAATATCCAAAACATACTGAAAACCAGCAGCACATGGCCAAAAAAAGGCAATTCTTCAGCTGAAGATCCCAATGAAGTACAAACGGCAACAAGGGTCTTGGGGATGACTGATGCCATACAAGAAAGTCAAAGTGTTATTACCAAGGAAACCATTTCTCCTCCCCAGTATATTTGTGTTCAACAGGACAACTATTATGCCAATTGCAACATATTAAGACTTTTCCCACTATGTGTGTTCACACATAACACCTAAAGGCTGTTTTTTACTTTATAAGATAACAAATGTTTGGTGTTAGTTTCTTACAGCTTTTCAAGAAGGAAAAGGGAGATTTCTTGATAATGGAGACAGTAAGAAGTGTTGGGATTTTTTTTTCCCCATTTGAAATTCTACAACTATTTTTAATTATATAAGTACAATGATACAAAATGCTTTGCCCTTAAGCTAGCACAGGTAAGAGAAGACCTTGCTCTACACCGTGGTTGTCCCCAAGGTTTCAGGAGTTCTCCTTAACTAGCAATTAGCACAGGGATCTTCCCTGACTACAATGTCTCAGAAGGACAGGGCATAGGCAAGAAACTTCCTGACTGCTCCTCTCTCCATTAAGAGTCACATGCAAAATCTGGAAAGGCTTAAAAGGAAACCTCTGACGACTGCCATTTTTGCAAAGCTAAGGTGAAACATGCACCATATATCCAGGAAAAACTGTGGAAGACATGGTTATATTCCAAGAAGTGACATAACCCTGTGCCAGAAACTCAAAAGTTGTTACCTTTTGGGAAAGAATAATTACATAAATGAAAGCAATCGAGCCACTCTTGGCCAATTTTTGCTCTGTCAGTTCTGATTAGGAACACAAACATTATTATGCAGCAATTTAAGCATAACTTTTAATGCTTTCTAATACTACAATATATGTATATCTCATACACCATATATGTATACATATATTTATCAGGAGCTGTTGTGCTTTAACACAGATGGAAGTGTAGAAATAACTTGCAATATGCTGTTTTCTTTTTCCGTAAGAGGCAAAACTGGTAAAAACAAAGAGCTACAGCCCCACCCCTACCTCAACAAAAAAGTGTTTCTTTGCTTTAACATCAGTTGGCTATATTGATTTTTATGAACAAATTATTAGCTCCTTTAAGAATGACATTTTTGGAACTACATCACCAATTGTACATCATGGTTTAGCTTTTGTTAATTCTACATTTTAATTTGGTTGCAAACTGTGCAGAAAAAAATAATCCATAGAACTATTATCAATGAAATAAAAATTACAGCATGTTACACACAAAACCAGAGAGTCCTAACAAAGTTTCTATGGTGCTGAATATTTGAACACAGTTCTGCTTGGACTTCTTGACCTCTTGCAAGGTAGGTAAACACTACTTTTTACACCATGCCCTGACCCATGGGGAAAGCCTGGGAAACATTTCTGCAATCATGGCACATTCAAAGTACACATGAAGCCCATTGTTTTCATGTGACAAAAAGGAGTCTTAGTAACCTTAAGATTTTTCAGTGAGAGGCTGACTGCAACAAATATGCATGCTAACATCTGCAGAAAATAAATGGTGGCATTAAAAAAAGAGTGAGAATTAGAGCAGGTATGAGGTTGGGGATGTTACATAGTAACATCAATTACATTTTTAGCAGGCAATGCCCCTCTATCTCTGTTTGTGAGCATTAATGAAGAGATGAGCTGCAAGCATTCTAACCATTGCTACAGTCAGAAACCATACTTTGAGCAATCCCTGTTCTGACCTATGCAAGCCAGTGCAGAAACAATTTTTTTTAAGTTAAGGAGACCCATTTTCCATGAGCTAACAAGGAAACACATACTACATTTAGCACACTGATACTTAGTCACAGGGTCATTACCTTGAGACTACCACAAAGTACTGAGTCAAAAATAGAAGATGTAGTTCTAGGAAAGCTCAGTTCATTTTGAAAATGTAGAACCCAATGACTCAGAACCCTCACAGAGCAAGCTAAAAAAATTTAATCAAGAAATAATATATTCAAGCATCAGATTCGAGCATTCAAAAAAGTTTCCTGCCAATACAAGAACCAAAGAATTCAGAGTGTAACCAGTGCTGAGTGTCTTCTCCCACATCACCTCCTCCCTCACAGAATCTTGCCAGCCTGTGAGGATTTTGAGATTAAAATGAAAAGTTTTCATCACAACACAATGAGTGTATTTTGAAGTCTATATGTATTTTCCACAAAATATATATCTTAAAAATTCACAGTCACTAAACATTCCCAGCAACTTTCAGCTGCTTTTCCTGTTTGTATCTATTCCCAAATGATTTCTCAGTGGTTACAATTCTGTCAATGGAGCAAGAGGCACTGAAATAAAACTATTTAGTATTTAATAGTTACACAGTATAAGTAACAAAACCCAGAAATTTCAAAGTGACACTAAGAATCAGAGAAAGAAAAATTAAAGTTAAAGGAACTTGATGGAAAATAACCATGATTAATTCTTTGGACATTGGCTAAACACACATACCAATAAACATCAGAGCTATGTCTGCCAAGTTGGAAATGAAGGACCAAAATCACCCACCTAGAGGTCAAACAAAAAGAAGAAATCTTTTGTTACTAAACTGGTGAAGAGGACATCTATTCAGGATGCAGTACACCCACTGGAGTGACTCCTCTGCCAAATAAAATTTAGGCCCTCTTCTCCAGTGTCCCAGAAGACTACCCAAACCACAGTGTTACAGTATATTTTGGGATCCATATGTGTCAGACTTTCCTGCTGACATCATTACATGCAAATAACTCACTGAAATAACCTATAAGCCAAGATGGACAACTTGCAGACATGCATCCTTGTGACTGGGATAAAAAACAGCTATTTCTCACTTTTTTTTCCCTAGGGATCTATTTAATTATGCAATACAAGACGGGCTCCAGTGAGAAGACAGTGTGAAGTTCACTTACTGGCTAGCAGTTCAGGCATTGTTTCAAATATATGAATTCAAATTACTTGAGAAAAGAGCACACACCTGGCTCTTCCACATCTAGGTATCACTTTTGCATATTTAACCTATTAGAAAAGCATTCCCACCAAATTTTGTAACAGAAAAAATACCAGCTTCTTAAAATGAGGAAAAAGCTAGACAGAGTATCAGAGAAAATGCAAATACCTACTAGCTGGAAGAAAATAATCACAGCCTACAGCCATCAGATGTATGCAGCTACTCTGCTGCAGCCTGCCCTTCCTTCCTTTGCAGAAAGAAACTATTGCAAAAAAGACAAAAAAGCAGAAAAATTATATCTAAACTCATAATAAAAAGGACAGATACAGACCTATTGACACTACAGTAAAAACATACAATCCAAACTTTTTTGGGAGAAGGGAAAGAAGAAATTAAAAAACAGACATAGTAAAATGATGACTGTCCTAATGCTACCCCTTTCCCCCACAAGTTTCCTCTGTTGTTCCATTCACTAACCCAGCCCTCACTGATTAGGTCTTAGATGCTCCATTCCCTCCACTTAGCAAGTTTCCCAGACTTTCCAAAGCCACCTGCAACAACAACATGGGAGCTGTGGGATTTCTGACACTGAGTCTTCCACTAGTCATATACTCTCAGATCAGAAAGAATCTTTCCTGCTAGACTGGAGTGATAGGAAGATAAATACATATTTTCCAAGTTCTTTGTAGCTTGGCAGAGGATTAAAATAAGTAACAAAAAAGTATAAAGAAAGACTTGGAATTTGTGATTGTGTTTCTGGCAGAAAGAAACCACAAAGTTCCCAAAAGCAAATAACATGAGAAGCATACAGGTCACTATTAAAGTCCTAAAATGAAAAGAAACCTTAAGTTTTTTTGGTGTCAGTATCTATTACCCTGCAAGGGTGAGTAAGATCAAGAAGAAGGCACACTTCTAGGAACTGGCCAAAGTGCCAGACTGCTGGAAATTCCTCTTAATAAGCTGGGAAATCTTTCAAAAAGCGACATCAAAATAAATAACAACTATTTTTAAAAAAGAAAAAAAGAAAATGGCCAGGGATGGGAAACAAACTCATTGGTCCTCCTTCCTTCTCTGCTTTTGTTTACAAAGTTGTTGGCTGCCTTACAAATTCTCACTACAAATGCCTTAGCTCCTTCCTTGCATTGTCAATTAAGTAATTCTTACTATAGACTAATTCTTGATACTAAATAATACTAAATAAGTAATACAGACTCAAGGTCTAAATATCACATTGCTGGTTATCAGTACAAATTAAAAAAACATTGGTTTTAGAGAAGGAATCAGAAGTGGTGCTTACCTAATAAAGCCTCATTTAATAAAGGAAGCTTATTAGAAAATTATGTCATGCCTTTCTATGATTTAGAGATACATGTATATGAAAACTTGCCACTATCAATATAAAATTATATTACAATTTTGCTATCTGTAATTAAAATGACATTTCTACTAAATTATTTTATATGAAGTAACAGAAGTGCCTAAGACAACTTAAAATAGATACCACATTTTTTCTTGTCCTGCAAGGTCACTGTTTGATGTCAATTAAGACTCGATTGAAAACACAGATTAATGTGAAAATATTCAAATCTCAATAAAATTTTCCTGATGCATAAACAAGCCATTTTTATAAAACAAATCACCATGCTCAAACAAAAACAGTATCAATTTAACGTTCTTGTTGTTTAACAAAAGAAACCCAAAGATTGAGATGGAAAGGTGTTCCCATTGCCTTCCTGAAGCCTCTAAGGCAGAAATGCCACATTCTTAGAAGCTTCTAGATTCCCTGAATCCCAGCCATTTCAGGGATCCTGCACATGTGAATACTTACTTCTTTTCCAAAGGATGACAAAATTTTCTAGTTTAAATGAAACAGTGATATGAATTTTTTTATAAATTGACAATAAAAAAATTGAAATACACATCAAGGTTTTTAGATACATAGTTAATCATCTACCACAAACAGAAGAGTCTATAGAGGACATTAAGAATGCTGTATCCAAACAAAATTCAAAAACTACTCATTTCTGCCTAAAATAAGGTGTTGTGTTTTTTTTTTAAAAAAAAGGACTTTAGAACCCAGTGTTCAGTTTACACCAATGATAAAATTAAGAGATTCACACTTAGCATTGGTAGCTGTAGGATCTGTACACTTTGCAAGTGGTAGATATGGAGTTCTGCATGAGTAAAAATAGACATGCTAAATATAAGTTATCCAAAAAACAAATAAAAATAGTAATAAAAAACCCACTCGATTTATTCACTAAGAGAACAGCAGAGAAAAATATTCACGCTTACTCCAGTTGCAGGCGTCTGGCTGCACGTTAAAGCTTTTAGCCAAGAACTATGGAAATCCCACAAAACATAAGCATGTTAAGTACAGCAGAGATGTACAAGTTCAGAACAATGTAGGAGTGGTGAAAGCACCAAAGTTAACCACTGCGTTTCATTCCTGGCTCAGATGAGGTAGAATAACTAACAGCCTGGTGCTAGTTTCTAAACCTAATTAATTTTAGAGATGACTTTACCTACTCATACGCAAGAGTTGTCTAATACAGTTTCTCACAGTGTGCTAGAGGTAACAGTCAGAAAATCACATTGAAATAACAGTAAGTGTGTTTGGGATTTTCTTTGTATAGTGTTTTTACCCCAGTATTAATAATAGGTCTTGTTTCATCTTGTTACTCTACTTATTTCCATTAAAACGTTGCAAGAACACAGACTCATCTGACACATTTCACTTTTCTACCTAAAGAGTTGGTTAAAAAAAAAAGCAATTATAATCTCAACTCCATAAACTGCTGCAAAAAGGCTGAACCACTGCTCAGCTAACGAAGTCGCAGTGAGGCAGGCAGTGCAGAAAGGCCATGACAAGTAAACTATTCCATTAGCTTATCTCCTGTTACTCTATGGTTTGTAACTTATACTGAGGATTCTTTAAAAGAAGGACATTCTAATTTATGGAAGCAGCCAACTGACATTTAAGTACTTCAATGAAACGGAGCACAGATCACATCTCATCACATCTTGATCCAATGTGTGCAACAACCAACATCCACTTATTTCCCCCTCAGCTGTCCCAGATACAGAACTGTTACATATATTCAAAAAAACAGAGATCTCCTTATGGTAAAATAAAGAGGCAGATTTTGCATATGATGTCCCCAACTGAGTTAAGCAAGACATCTTATACAACCTTATAAAATGTTTTATAAAGCTACAAAAGACATTCTTCATCAACAGCCACAAGTTTCTCCATCCTAACCACCAGCTCTTGAATTTCTTTTTAGCTCGGTCTTATTGAAAATAAGAAGGCCTTAAGTTGAAGAATACATGCATATTATTTACCTAAAAGTTGCTGTCTTGCACAACTTTTGCTCCTAAATGTCTAAATACAGATACCAAATAAATGATACATGCTGAAGTCCAGCTTTTATAATATGAAAACTAATATAACCAGTATTTCCAACCTCTTCCTGACCCACCTGTAGTAATTTTTGTGCTCTATCTTTGCCATAGTCACAGTCATTATGAAAGACAAAAAGACATCCCTGCAATGCTTTTACTGACTAAGCTATGTCATCTCATAGTATTTTCTAGTTTAGTTACATACTCCAGTCAGTCCTCAGAAGCAGGCCATACACTCACCTAACTCTTTTCAGACTACTTTGCTGAAAGATACCCTTAAATAAGACATTTTCTTTGCCTCTGCAGAACTGCAAATAAAGGGCCTCGTTGCATTAAACTAATTCTAACATGTTTTCAGAGTTTAGTGTAGACACTTGTCACTGTGACATGCTAACCAGTACATTAAACGTTCTCCTCTTCCATTTCCTGCCATTTTAAAAGCTCTTCTAAAATTTAATATTAGATGTGCCTGTCCTCTACATTGCAAATTATAAACACACTCTACATTTAGCTGTGTACACGCTATTACTGAGACTTCAACAGAAGCAGGAAACATACAGTCAAGATTTGCAGCACTCTTAACGTAAGATTCACTGTTAAATATTGCCCTTAACTATCCACCTTACATCTTACAGATTATATTATGGGTTTGTATAACTGTCAATTAAATTTGTTTTTGTTTTAACAAGGAGGAGTAAAAACCCTGATCAAGCTACTTGCTAAATCAGAATCGTAGAAATCTAGGATCTGCTTCTAAACACAACAAAAAACTCTAATAAATTTTAAGTGGTGTCATTTCAAATTACTCCAGTTTAAAGAACTGGACTTCATATCTGAACTTCAGATGTTAGCTTATGTCAAAAATACAACACCAAACAGCTGCCTTTGATGTGACTGATTAAACAACTTTTGTCTCTGGTATTACTAATAGAAGGAGTAAATGGGTTGTAATATAATGTACATACTAGTAAACATCAGTTACATACTAGTAAACATTTCATGGAGATCTAAGCACTAAAGTCTCAGTTCATGCTGAATGATTTTATAGACAAATAAATATGAGCTTAAATGGCAAATAAACATATACTGTTAACAGGGTACCTCAAGACTGTTTGGTGAGCCATTACACACAGTGGCCCATGGGTACTGCAGTCGATGGTACATGCAAGCAGAAAACACCAAGTCCAAATGCTGTTTCCAAACAAGATTCAAGGCTCTTGCACTTTCCAAATCACTTTTACAGAAAAATCAAGACCAATTTAGAAAACTGGTTTTAATTAGACATACTCTCATATTGGAAAGGATTTCCAAGCCAACTCCCCCGGTACTTTGTGTAATAGGAAAAATTGCTTTCCATGGAATACTACTTGAGATTGGCAAAAAGAGTTTCTAGAAATAAATACTTCAGAACCAATTCTGAACATACTTTCTACATTGGCTTCATCACACACTGAAAATGCATTTTACAGTACTCTACACCTACAGGTAAACCAGAGTTCTACTGGTACACACAGCAAGGCTGGGGAGTACAGCTTTTCTATGTGGAAAAACACAGAAATTAGAATGTCCATACTCACCAAGAAAGGAAAAAGTGGCAGGTTTACGTTTTACTGATGTTTATTACGATGTTCAGTTACCTAGAGTTTGCAAATAAAATGCACTGCAAGACACTAGAAACTTAAGCTTCGTTCAGTCTTACTACATAGTAACATAACTAGGAAAAGCCATTTGTATTGACATAGAGTTTCAAATCAATCCAAGGAGATGGAAGACGTCTACACCATGGCTGCTCAGCAAGTTAACAACAGCTTATCTTTACAGCAAAAAAAGCAGTTTCAAAACCTGCTAGGAACTGTATTTTTGCAAACCTTCAATGTTTCGCTCCTCCCCGAGCAAGCAATTTTACTTACAAGACATTTTTTAAAGTCATGGTACAATGTAAGAGGGGAAGGGAAGAAATCTGCCTTTGACAGTAGAAACCACTGCATTTCCCTGTTTGGAAAGGAACCCACACATTACACTTTGCTTGCATGGGCTAAGCTGCAACTGCAGTCATGACAGCCAAATTTTTATACAGTAGCAAGCTCTGAGCAATAAACTGTTCCCAACACTGGCCCACCTCACCTGCCTTAAGCATATGGATAAACTCCTACATTTTTAAGTGGTGTTTTTATTAAAATAAACTCAGTGAGTATTTGGGAAGAGATATCAAGGCAAGGCAAGCAGATGGAGAGACTAGCTGACACATAACAATAGCTGGTGAAATATTACTCTTATTTTCTGTAATAAACACCAAGATCAAAACATTATGCAAGTTAAATTTCCTTGAAAGGTTCCCAGCAGGAGTTTTCCTTTTTGTTTGTGCAATACGCGATTTCCTCTCACCCACAAAAAACATACCAAGAATGTGCATGTGCCACTAACACTAAGCAGCACTTCCTTAACCACTCATTTCCAACAATTTATGGATGATCAGTGGCAAAAACGAGCAAAAATAATGAAAGCATGCAATGAAAGCTCATTGAGACAAACCGGCTTGGACTTCCTACTCATTTCTGTGTGTCTTTAAGATGGGGGTCTGATACAAATTAGCCACTGGGAAAAAAGTCATCTGGTCATAAAATACAGTACAGGGTCACTTTTATGTAAGTTTGCCAAAAGGGACATAAACCAGGACAATTTCAAACTGTGACACAGGATAGAAGTATATTAAAAAAATCTTTGTTCCTCCTCCATTGTGCTGTCATGTTGCTCAGCTTTATAGACATTCTGAGCACCAGCTCTGGCCTCTTCGCTTCCACCTGGTCTACCTAATTAATTAAGCAAGGAAGTTACCTCAAATTTTTGTACTATTTGTTTTTATTATCATGCACTTCTTTTGATGTTCCAGGAGTTAACCTCTTAATCCACAGACTCTGTGTGTTGTGTTCTGAACATTCTGAGATGTCTGGATAATTTGGGTAATTGGTCAGGATGTTGCTGTCGCTCATGTTAAACTTTATGCCATGACTTCAAGTTCAAAGATCAGTATTAAGGTAAAATACTTCATAAAGCCTTTTTAAAACTCTACACTCATGATTACGCAATACCTAGTTATTCCAGTTTCTCACGGCGGTAAATTGCACTATTTGTATTTTCTTACAAGGAAATTACTCCTGAACATCTTTATCTTTGTCAACTTCAAACAAATACAAATTTCAGTTGAAGTTACATCAAGAGAAAACATATTTTAAGGTCAAGAAAAGGTATAGCAATTATCTCCTCAAAAACACTTGCCTCCTTCACACAGCAGCACACATGTAATTTTCTGTGCAGTTTGTTATTGCACATGGAAACATAAGCCCTGTGAGCAACAGATGCTCAACTGCAAATACCACAATTTTCCTTTTTTGGAGAGAGACAGACAATGAGGTTAATTCTGACATTAAGAAATTTGGCTGACACCTTTGTTTCGTAACCGTACTATAGAGTTTGAGAAGGCCAGTGACAGACAACTGGGAGTATCTAAACAAGTAATATATTTTTATGCACAGGCTCTACAAAGGAAGACAAGAAGGAAATAGAAAGATATGAAAAAGTTTTTAATACCAATGCAGGAGATTAACGTTACGTCAGGTACTCTAATAGCTCAGTTAATAGCACCGACTAAGGTTTAATTACCATAACAAACTCCAACTACTTCAATAGTCTTGAAAAATCTAATTCACAAGTGTGCATGAAAACACATAGGTATGCATAAATACACACTTGGCATGTACACATATATACAGGAAGATACACATATACAGGAAGATACACATATACACATTATACACCAGCAATATTACTTTTATAATTATCATTCTGATAACAAGCCTGCAGCTGCCATTAAATAGAAATTAACTATAGCATGGAAGACCACTTAAGCTCTTCAAAAGTGCATGGTCAACCTCCTTAGGCCCAAAATGCCCTTTCTGAATTAACATAGTGGTTGTAATTAAAAACTAGGCAGAGAATCAGTTTGATTTTCAGGGCAATATTGCATCCATCCATGGCAAGTGCCTAATTTCCTTATTTCTCTCCTCTGCACAATATGTAAGTCCTTGGTTGTTTTAAACTGTTGCCCTAGGGAATCAAAAAGAGTCTGTAAGATGGGCCATGTGCCATTTAGAAAGTATACTAGCAACCAAGAAAGAAGCCATAGTAAATTGGAAGATGGTTAATCAAACCCATTCAGATTCATGAAACTTACACAATTAAGGGGGCAATACTTCCTTACAAGAACATGGAAGGAAAAGTTATACAAAGCTCATAGCAGTAACCTATGAGCTATCTGAAATATCATAGCTTGTAAAAAGCCCACATTAAAGTGAATAGATAAAATCAACTTCTATAGTTTAATCCATGATCAACACTCAAACAGATGGCTAAAAACTTTGGGGGTTAGGCCCATAAGTGATAATTACTAACATTACTGTCACAATTTAAGCTGAACACAGAAACCCATTAAAAATTTCGAAGTCCACTCCATTTCAGAACTGAACCTCTTTTAATCATTCATTTTCAGAACTGCTCTTAAAAGCCAACAAGTAATTCTTACGTGAACACCTCCAAATAGCTATCTTGACTGTGCACAGCTAAACCTCACGTGACCTATTTATTCATTACAATGAAAGTAATTCTGTGGACAAATTCAAGATGACCTGCAGAAAAATTTCCACTGGAACAGTCTTTCTATCCAAGTTCAGAACTGAGCTGGGTGAGTAGAATCAACTGCTTTCCCTACTCCTTGCATCCAACTCCCAACTGAACGATTACTCACTCTGTGCCAAATCTCCTTACTGAATGTCTTCACATTTACAGCAGATCTCTCTTCTCTTAAATGCCCCAAGTTTTGCCAAATGTACCAAATGTTCTTTTCAACTGAGATCAGTAAAATCTGATTTTGCCAGTTAACAGTTATAGCATTTGAATGATTTTTTTTCTGTCTCTAGCCCATTAGTCTAATGCGATGAATGAAAAAACGAAATTAAAAAAAAAATTGCACAAGTATAATCACAATCAAAATAATTTCTTAAAGTACCAGAGTTCTACAAGGTAATGATGGTCTCAAAAGCTCCTCTAGAAAGAGATAAGCAAAGTGCCAAAATCTAAGAAAAGAAAAATGGTAATTACCCTTTGAGGATTCTAAAACTGATTCTCCCAGACTCTAATCACCCTATTATATGGTGTAACTCTTTAAAACTTACTGCAAGTAGAACAATTTATGCGCATCAGAATTTATACAGAACAGCACACTCAATTTTAGCTATCAACTTAGCCCAGAAGTGACATTTGCCAATAGGTAGGGTGTGATATTAAAACCTGACCTCATCTACCCCCGGAAAGAGGCAAAACTAAAGCATCAAAAATTGTCTTTCCTGACATCTGCAGGTAGATTATGGTTCTCTCTCATCTGGAGTTACAAATGCTTCCAAGTGTAAACATGCAATGGTGATCTTATTTAGGCTGAATGGGTTTTATTGATAGGCAGCATCATAAGTTTAAAAGCTATGCTATAACAAAGAAAGTTTTATGCAAAGTGCAAGTTTAACACAGCTCATCTGCTGGAGACATCTGCAAGCCAAGGGAACACACCAGCGATACCGTACATGTTACGTTCATTGAGAGAATCCTTGCTTTCAGTTGGACTGCAGAAGACACAAACCCCACTAAAATCAGTTACCTTATTTCTCTTTTAGAAGAACATATATGCATTAGCTATGGTTAGTTACTTAAGAGTCAAAAGGAAAATAGAGTGGCCTTCACCTCAAAATTGAAATGACAAAATGAGTTGCTGAAAGTTATCATTTCTATAGATACCCAAAGTGAAGGAAAGTTTTTTCCAGCCAAGTTGGGTAAGTAGTGTTAAACATAGTAGCATGGACAGTACCTAGCCCAACTCCAAACTCCTTTGAAGTCATTAGATTGGTCATCCAAACTTGTATCTGAAGTAGCTTGGATACACCTACAGCTCGGTCAAAGTAACATTGAAGTAGCATCAACAAGCTCAGAACAGGGCTACCCCAAGCAAGTATTTTAACATCATCTTGGTTGGGTCCAGCAGGTCCTTTCTGACACAGCAATATTGCTCATTATATGTAACCTCTGAGCAGCTTCAGCTATAGAATAAAAACTGTTTCTTCACATTCTTTTCTCTGAATTAAAATTTTCTTCAAGCTGTACTTTAAGCATCTTCTTTGCTGTCCTGTTTTCACTCCTAGCTGCCTACACAAACCCTAAAATCCCAATCGGATGCAGCACTTGAGTTTTCCTCAAGAGCAAAAATGGCAACTTCATCACCTCCATGCCACACTCCTGTCAATACAACCAGGAATTATGTTTTCCTTCCCACCACAATCATCCCCTTGTTGAGTTATATTACTTACAATGTACCGATGACTCATAGTCTTTTGCATCTATATTTAATGCATTTCATTTTCCTAATTTCAGACCATTTTTCAAGACCTACTGCTTTCTAGTAACTGTCATCCAAAGGGTGTGGAACTCCCTAAAGGCTAGTATCATTAAAAACAAATGTGTAATCATTTGGATGATAAAGATTAATTGAAACGTTCTACAATTGGTCCCCTGACAGTCATTCCAGTTTAATTTATTTTATATTTACGATTTGAAATTCCTTTCGCTGTGCCTCCCATTATAGTATTTTTCATTATACTTCTTTAGTTCACATATAATAGTTATCATTTTATTGTTCAGAAAGTGCTCTGCCAAATCCCATGCTTTGTGGAAATAATCAGCCCTCTCAACTTGAATGTATTCAATTAAGCTGAATATTTTTAGTTGCTTTCTACCCATTCAAGACAGTTTCCTTAACATATTACTGTTAACACTGACCACACTTGAACATTTTTTGGGATGTTTGTAACCTTCCAAATTCAGAAACCATGTTTGTTTTCTCTGGGCAATCTGTTATTTCATCACCCCTCCTGTTAGTAACAAGCCTGTGCTACTTCTACTTGTTACTTTATTTCTAGTGTATTTATTGAACCTTCTCTTCTTTTAACATCCTGACAAAACCATTTTACAGAAACTACAATCTCGAATAAAATGTTCTGTGATGAAAAAAGGACTAATTAAGTAATTTTCTTGATCTCAGTATACATGGCTTTTCAAGGACTTTTTTCCCTTTAGCTTAGTTACAGCCACACACTGTGTACTCGCTTCACCTGCTTCTGCAGGAGTTCACACCAGCACACACATTCAAGTTCACCCAAATTTGAAATTTGTTTCATCAGAAATGAAAATTGAATGTACACTGTAATTACTCAGTAATTAACAGTATTTTCCTACCTTTTTTAAGCCAGCAAATCCTTCAGATTCCAGGAAGAAAAAGGCAAAGGGCATCAAAACAAACAAACATAAATTTGAAAAAAGAGAAGCAAGATTCCATAAACCTGCAACAAACAAGGAAGAGTTAACATTGTAAGTTCCTCAGCTTTAAAATTTAAAGATGTTACATTTGCTTCCCTTACATACAACAATGCAGCATCTGTACAAGTGCTAACAGAAGCCAGGTTTTTATGAATACAGTTATTTACAGATCATTGCTGAAAAATACCCTTTTCTCAGAACCATCTGCAAATAAAAATGGGATACCAACTGAAACAGCAGCAACCATCCAGAATCCTGGAAGACAGACTGTGAACTCAGGTGGACTTCTTCCACAGTATTCCACTCAAGGATTGTTAGATAACGGCTTAAAAAATTTTCAGGACAGAAGTATTTTACTACCATCAGTGAATCTCAAAATTCAGTTCAGTATACTCACTTCCTCCCTTATTTTTTCCTCAAGAGAAGCTTAGACAACTCATAAATTTTAGCATCAGCAATACACAAATGCCATCATCATCTCCCAATTAAAAGATACCACAGTAACATCAACAGCAGCCTTCCACTTCCACAGACTAATTAATGAAGTATGGGCCAGGTAAGTGGACTCTGAGGTAGCCTGAAAATTGGTTAAGCTTCCAGGCTCAACGGGTTGTGACCAGGAGTACAAAGTCAGGCTGGAAGTCAGCCACCAGTGGTGTACCCCAGGGGGTCCACACTGGGTTTTACATCTTCCTTTATGTCCCAGATGATGGCAGAAAATGCATCCTCAGCAAGTTTGCCAAAGTTGAGTAATGGGGAGGAGCGGTGGCCCGCCGTTCAGATGAACCTCAACAGCTGGACAAATGGGCAGAATGCACCCTGGGGACCAATCATCCCACAAGCAGCTTTATAGAAAAGGCCTCAGAGGTTCTGTCAAACACCAAGTTGAACATAAGCCAGCAATGCAGCTCAGCAACAAAGGTGACCAACAGCTTCCTGGGCTGTATGAGGAGAAGGGTTGCCAGCAGGCCAAGGGAGGTGATCCTTCCTCTCTGCTCAGCACTGGTGGCACACATCTGGAGCACCGCATCCAGTTGTGGGCTCCTCTACATAAGAGAGACATGGCCATACTGCAGTGAGTCCAGCAAAGGAACACAAAGGTGATTAATGGACTGAAGCATCCGTCCCACAAGCAGAGGCTATGAAAGCTGGTATTGTTTAGTCTTGGGAAGAGAGGACTTTATCAATGTATATAAATATCTGATGAGAGAGGGGGAAAGGAAAACAGACTCTTCACAGTGGTATGCAGTGAATGGAGAGGAGGCAATGAGCACAAACTGTAAACAAACCAAAAACTCAACTTAAATACAAGGATCAAAACCAGCAACTTTCACCACTGTGGGTGCAGTCAAACATGGAACAGGCTGTCCAGAGAGGTTCTGTAATCTCCATCCTTCGACATATTCTAAACCTGACTGGGCACTGCCTTGAGCAGCCTTCTCTAACTGACCCTGCTTTGAGCAGGGGGGTCAGACTAGATGATTTCCAGAGGTCCCTTCCAACCTCCACCATTCTGTGATCTAGGTGAAAAATCAACAATTGACTAAAAGCAGGACATCTGTAAGACACATGTGACATCTGCAGGAAGGGAAAAGCTTTAGAAAACAACCTGAAGTGATAACTGGTCTCCATTAAGGGTATCTGCTCTATGAAGACTTTCCAAGCTCAGCATTTTCTGAACCAGCTTCTGAACATACCATCATCCTATCAAAAGCTGTGCAGAATGCAGTGTTTTTTCTTTATAAAAGCAGCAGCTTACCTGCAGTTTAGTACTAGTGTAGCTGATGGGTTTAAGAAATGCCAAATGTTCTGCATACTGAAAACACAGCTTTTACTTTGTAATTGAAAAAAACTGGCTTAGTCCCCCACCCTCCCCAAAACACACGTATTTCCACAGTTCTGCAGGACTATAGAATATTAACTGAAACAAAAAAAAAAATAAAATCCCCCATGATAAGAAAATGTGAACTAACAGCTTTGTTTATTTCTTTATTCTCATGTACAGGCTTGTTTGTTTTCTTCTGTGACATTTCCATTTTGGAAAGAATAAGGAAGGAAAAAGACATTTGCTGCATGTCTGGGGAATTCATTATTGAGATTTATTCCTGTATTTAGTTCCAAATGTGAAATAGTTAACAGTTATCTTCACTTACACCCCCTTAAAAAATGCCTTTGTCATATATACTTCCTTTTTTTTAACTGAAATTGAATTTAAAGAGAAATAAAAATGGGGTGAGAAGAGGGGGGGCCAAGAAATATACAACTTCAGCAATTGATAGCACCAGGACAGCAAGAACCAAACTTAACCAAATAAGCCATAGAAAACAAAACAAGAAAATTCTGAAAGATGCGTGAAATATAATACTCAATTGCTAAAGAAAACAGACTGCCTAAAGGTGGCTAAACTCCAGTGAACAAAGAGGGAGATTTTTCCCTTTGAATTTGCTTAGCCAGGAAGCTCCTGTTACCATTCAAGGAACACTGACACATGGCAACACTAGCAAGAATGTCACCAACAGCCCTTACTAGAGGTACATTAACTCAAGCAGTCTGTGTACCTTTTTTCCATCTTTTTTTTTCAGAAAATCAAGACCCCAGAGTAGAAATACTACTACAGAGTGTGGGTCTTATTTCAGTGGTTTTCTCTAACTGAAGACAGTACATTCAGTTACCTGATGTAAAGCTGAATACCTGGCTGCCCTAAATTCAGCGTCTCTATTACATGTGTATCTGCAATGTAAATTGGTGCTAAGGAGCTGCATAGTATGTACAGAGCATTTTAAGGGAGGGGAGAGTGGTGAACATCTGGGGCAATTTTTAAGAAGTCAAAATAAAAAAATTCAAACATTAGAAGCTGATAGAAACCACAATTACAGAAAATCAGACTACACAGCTACACAACGTGCATGTAAAGTTATGAGAGCTAGGGACAGTGTTGCTGACACCCATACACACTTTCCGCAGAGTAAGGACCTTTTTCTTTCCCTACCTTATTTCCTTATCCTAATTTGGTAGTTAAGAAAACAAATTAAATTAGGCTCAGAAAAAGAATTGTTTCCTGCTACGTGACTGCATAATAAAATTCCATGAAAGATTTGCAGATATCAACATATATAAAAGCTTTAGGCAGTCTATTGGAATATTTAAGGGATTTTTTTGCATTTATAGTAACCTAAGACTATTCTCCATAAAAAAAGTTAATAAAACATAAAAATTAAAAAATTCTCAGTCTTTGGCAAGCAGATTCGACCCTCAGCAATTTTTCTTCTCCATGGCAGTTTCATTACGTTTTACTTCCACCTGGTGGTTGTATCCAGCAACAGCACAAGTGAACATCCAGCTGCCGGAAGCATTTCTGGGTTTGGCTCAACGTGCACTAGGTGAGAGTGTTTATAATATGGATCCAGATACGGGCTTTCTGCCTAGTCTCAAAAATTAGAGGCATATACTTTGTTTTTCTATATGCTGCAGCTTGTGCAACAGTCTACGACATAAAAACCCTTATTGCTACTTTCAAGTACCTCAGACCACCTGTGATTGACAGACTTAGCAAAACCACAGTGTTTTAAAGCAATACAAATTTTCCTGTTTGTAACATTTTCAAAGCAGTAAGCAAACCACTCATGAAGGCAAGATTATACAGCGTCATGGAGACAAGAACATTTCCTGACCTTGAGTGCCTGTGACAGCACTATCAGCTCTCAAAACTTGCACAGGTATGTCACAACTACCTTCCAAAAGGCGCTGTATTACAAGAACAGGTTTTACCGAGCAGCGCAATGCCGTCCTGCAAACCCAGTGACTACCACAAGAGGGAGCCCATCCCCACGGTAACGTCTGGAAATAAAGGACACCGATTTTTGACAAGTTGCAGCACGGGGGAGACTGCGGTCAGGTCCAAGATCTACCGACGTTTCTGAAGCGTTCACACCAGCTGCGGTAAATCTTGGTTTAGTTCAGTCATGTCTGCCTCCAGCCTAAGTTTTGCAATACACAGCCAAAGCTGGAAACACTAAGATGCTGACTTTACTTCCTTGCTAGCCATTGCTGTTGGACTTGTGAAATACAATTATACTCTGCACACATGAAGTGGTACTTTCAAAAGATTATCACATTAAAATAAAAAAGATGGCCACTGAAAAATTCTGTGGCCTTCCTATGTGACAGCTACTTTTTCCAGCAGATTTCTATTTAACCTAAGTTTTCAAGTACTGTAACAACTCTAACAGAGTGAAAAATTCTGAATTGGTTCTCACATAATTTTCACTTTCTGAAATATTTTATTGTAGTTTTTCCAAAGTCAATTCAGGCACAAAAGGTCATATTACTTTACATTTAATATTTTCTTTTAATGATAGGGAATGAAGAACAAAAATCTGTCTGAACAGCAAAATGCATGTGAAAAATGAGAATCAGCTGCATTTTTTTTTCTTCCAAGTCAGACATACCAAAATAGCAATCCCCCCTGACGTGTGACAAAACAGATCACAGAGTAACTCAACTAGAAATACTCTCTGAAGTCCCATAGTCTGATCTGCTGCTTAAAACAGCTGAACTGCAGGTGCAATCAGGCTGCTCACGCCTTTAGCCAGCAGAGTTTTGGCAAACTTCCATGGATTTAGATCTCCCAGTCTCTCTGGACAACCTTTCCAAGTGTCCAACCATCTCTACCGTGAAGAACTAACGTTGCTTGTAGCCTCTCACTGCATGTCCCAGAGAAGAAGCTGGCCCTGTACAAACCTCTCAACACTTGCAAATCCAGCTGTGCCCCGGCTTTTCTAATTTCACACCAGGGTATCAACCCAGGTAGTATTTCCACACCCCTCCTGGGCCATTTATCCCTACTTCTGCCTTCTGTACACTTCCTTTTTGGTTTTGAGCTCAGAAGTTCTCCATTAAGCCAAGTCAACTTCCTAGTTCACCTGCTCATTTTCTTGTAACACTGAGGTGCACATTATGGTGCCTGGAGATCATACTTGAAACTGTCTCTCCTGGCTCACTTTGCCTTCAGGGCATTCTCAGTAAGGTCCCATCTACGTATTTCCTGAAGAGGATGAAGTCCACTCTTTTAAAATCTGAAGTGTTTAATCTACTGTTTTCCTTCCTCCCTTTTCTCAAGTCTTAAACTACTCTGTCACCACAGTGAATGTCATCATCGACTATCACACGTACCATCAGCTCCTCTGTATTCAAGGGTTTAAAAACAATTTTTACTGCTCAGATAAAAATACGCAACTAGCTTCAGAAAGATGACAGACAATATGCATGATTTCCTGTCTTCACCTACGCACATTTAATTTGTTGTAAGAAAATTCTGATCTGGAATTCATGAATTTGCTGTAAGTATTATTAGACATTCAACAAAAAGACTACATTTTTTCAGACAAAAATCCTTCAAAGCCCCAATTACTCTCTCTTCACAAGAGCAGAAAAAGGACAGCAGAGTTAACTTGTAAATTATTTGTTACAGATTAAATGAACAGTTTCACACAGTGAAGGTACTATCTTCTCTCTCCAGCCAAATCTACTAAAAAATGTCCTGTTTCCATGAGTTACTTCCCTTAGACACACCTAAGGGTCCAAATTATTTTCAAATATTAGTACCCATTATACATGTCATAGTCATAAGCAGGTTAACCAACCCTGGAAAGCATGCAAAACTCACTCTGCCAGACATCATCGCTGCAAGTACAATTAATATTTTTTCTTGCATCTTGTTTTCCCTGAAATAGTTCATTTTTATTGGTGCCTCTTTACCACATTTGATACACTTATATTCTGTAATTTTCCTTGTTTACAAGTAAATCACTAATTGTTGAATTTAACAATCTAATAATCCCAACTGCTCATAGCTAGCAAGTTTCTTAAAACTATTTTTTTATTTTGAGAATAAATGTACATGTATCATCATAAACAGGCTTATGAATCTTGCACTAACACATGAGGAAGAAGTCTGAACAAGGTATTTTTAAGTTAGCTTCTAGTAGCTCTTATTCTACATGAATAGCCAAAGCAGTGAATTTGATTTAATTCCATCAAGCCTGCAGAATTCTTTAAAAAAGTCCAACAAAACAGTTAAGACAGACTTCTGTAATACATCACAGAGCAGCAAAACCAACTAGCCAATTATGTATTAACAATTCTGTTAGCATCTTAAATGAAAATGGAGTTATTAGTTTTAAAGTAAGAACATATCTGTGCACGTATAACGAAAACAACAATTTTAATCACATTATGCCGAGTACTAACCATGAATTAGTGAGCCATTTAACCACTGAATATAGTAGTTTTGTGGAAAAGAAAGCAGGATCTCATTGCTGATTATTGAGAAAGGTAGAAGCAGGACTGCACCAGCTGAAACTGCTAGAGTGAAGGTGCTCAAGAACAGCCTGAAATTTAAAGAAATGTACCACTGTTACCACCAACATGCTCTGAACAGGGGGGGAAAAAAGTAGTTATACTACCTATTAATCAGTGTCTGAAGATACCACATTCTTAAGTTGTAAAGGGGCAGGAGAAACTAATTTCTGCAATATTTCACTTCCAAAAAGCAAATTTTGAGTACCAAGTGGTTTACAGAATCCAGTAAATTAGTTTTTACCAACTTCCAACTTACCACGTTCCAATGTCACAGACAAGATAAATCATTGGAGTTCATGAAATATCTATTTCCCACATACATACTCAGTATTAAACAAAAACAGAACATTTCTATATTCTTGCTACCATTTTTAAAAGCAGTGCAGCTTTTTAATGTCTAAAAAGTGAGTATAATTATACATAAATATTTTCACACCAAACTGAAAAAAAAAATGGCTTTCTTTTATAAAGTAGTTATTTGAGTATATAATCTCAAAGCTTGGGGTTTTCTGATAGCTCTAAAGTCAATATAGCAAAACTCAGAATTATTTAGAATGTTTAAGCTTTTCCTTTTTGGATCCCAAATACAACTTATATCAAATGCCATCTAGTGGCATTAAAAAAAAGTGTTTTCTGAAAAAAAAGACCAACAGAAACATTCTTACAGAACTAAACCAATGCTAGATAGAATAAAATTAGAAATAATTCTTAAAATTGCATGACAAAAAAGATAGAGATCATTCCTACAGCAGGAATGTCAGTAAGTTGCTCACAGTGACCCTACTTTTCCTTAACAGTCTACAAATCTATTCCTCCTTCAAACAAAACTTACAGAAGAAAATCTGGGTGACCAATTTTATTTTTAAAATATTTTCTTACATGTTTTTGGTTGGTTTCTGAGGTATTTTCCTCTTTTATTTAAGGATGTTCAAGTATTCTAAGTAGAACTGTGAAACCTAACACACTACACCTTTCAAGGTGCTACAGCAGCTTGGTTTTGTTTTCTTCCCCCACCCACCTCTGACAGTTATGCTATGCAAAGAAATATCAATCTGCAGATGTTTGACATTATTGCTTTTTGAAAAATAACATGCACACTTAAGGAACAAGAAATATTAGGCTGAAAGAACAAGAAGCATTTTATATTTATAACAACACTTTTAATGAAAGGCTCTTACTCTGATGGAAGTGCTAATCTTGTCTTACACTGTTTTAGCATGAAGAACACACTACTTACAATTCATATTTGTTGCATGTAAGAGCTAATCTAGAAAACAGACGCAGGGGGGACACCAGTTAAGAAAAAATATTTTACTCCTTGAATGTTGAAAAAATTCAGAACCAGGCTGAGATCCCAGCTGCTATGAAAATCATTCAATACAGAAGAACCTTCACTGTTAGAACCTTTGCTGTAGTCTTAAAAGCAGAGGAGAAACGCTCCTCTACTTGAGAGCAAAGAGCTTCATAGCATTTAGAAGCTTGTACTTTTGTCTCTCTAGATCTGAAGCAGATGTTGTGACAAGTAAGTATTTCAAACTCATAAAAAATACTGGTGTCAGAAACTACTGGGAAAAGCACACCGAAGATTTACATCATCTCTGTACATCTTTCAAGCTTGTCACAAATGCACAACTAAAAGTGAACAGCTTGCAATGTACTCAGCACTTTCCCAGGGTACAAGACAAATCAATAAAATACTCAAAGAGTTCTTCTTCCAAGAGAATGACAGTACCACCATGGAAGAGCTAAGAACATTGTAATAAGCAAGTAGCAAGTCCACGTAGTTTAGCAAATCGCGTAACTGAGAGGGCAGCAATGGCTCATAGATGTTCTGTAAATCTTTAGATGTATTTAATTAGAAGAGAGTAATATCTAGCTTTACAAAGGAACAGGAGAGACAGCTGCTGGCAGACCAGCAGGTCTGGCAAGTGTTCTTTTTTAAGCTTTTTTAAGATGATCAAATACAGATGTCTAATTCAGGTTGAGCTAACTTTCTTTCCAGGATCCACCACCTCCCTTGACAGGGCTTCCATCAGCTGCAGTGGGAACTTAAACCACCTACCTCCAGTATAAACACCCACATTTTAGAGACCTAAACTTATGTGCAGGTCTTGCACTGAATTCCATCTCTGACATCAGGTCCTCTAGCCAACTTCATGCCTACTAGGAAAACCACAGGTGAAAAGAGCCCTGCACCAAACTGCCCTGCCTCTTGTTATGCCCTTCATAATATAAGGTGCCACTTCATTAAATCTTTTTCCTCTGCCCTCTAGTAATTTCTTTGCTGTCCCATTTAAAATGGAGCATTAAGCATGTAAGATTCCTATTCTGGAAAAAAGTTCTGTAAAAAAGATCTATACATACGATATTCTGTTAACAATGGCATCTTCATCCTCTTGCTCATCTGAAAATTAAATTACAGGAGGTTATATTCAATACTTGGTCATCTTTGCTCAGGCTAACATGTCTATACATACGAATAATTTTAATTTAGAATTACTAAAACAATATATTAGAATACTCCCTTTTTTTTTGCTAGTCTGAAACTACAGAGAGCTGCCAAGCTACAGGGAAGTCTTAGGGTCCATACTAACTACTACTATAAATCCCAAAATATATGTTTCATTTTCAGCATTAATGTATTTTTTAAAAACAATAAAGCATACCCAGATCAGTAGCGATGACCACTCAGTTGCTTCCCCTTACTCATCCCTCCCCCACTTTGATGGATTTGGGGGAGAAGGGGAAGGAGAGTTGTTGTTGCTGTTGTTCTTTGTTTTTGATTTAAGATACCATGGCTTCCCTTCTGCTATTTCACATTTTAGACCACTTTGGTTCACTTAGTCCTCAATTAATATTCCAACTTTCTGAAATACTATTAGCATTTAACTCTGAGGTCAATCACTAATATATCCTTCATTTATTCTTTACATCCTTCTCTACACATCTGTACACAAATGTAGACATTTCTGCATTTGAAATAATTTTAGTCAGCTTTCTTCTTTTAAGTCTCCCAGATTTTCCATGAGAGGTAACTCAAATTTATTCTAAAATCTAAAACTAAATAAAGCCAGATGTCTCAAGTTTTTAAGAGTCATGCACACACTTGAAATAAACATGTAGCCACTAACATCTTACTATTTTGAAATTCTTCTGTGAAAGTACATTGGGTTACTGGTTCTGTTTTTTTGATGGGAATCTCATGGTGTTTTGAGAGACTAAGTCAAGGTCTCTTATGAGTCATTCTGGCTACAAAACTTGTTGTGGAAACAGCAAACAATTTGCCCTGAAGGAATTCCAGAAGTGCTAACTCTTCAAATGGGTCTGATCAGGAAGATCCTAGTAGGCTACAAAGTTTGCCTAACTCTAAGCTCACAAAGCTTTCATAAAGTCAGGACAATGTCCTGCCAAAATGTAATACAAGTGCCTTTACATCCAATAGTATTTGCCAAATCAGCACCCCCTTCCTGTTCTGTTTCTCCAAATGGTAGCAGCTTTCTAGTTTCCAAAAGAAGTATTTATCAGGATCAGATGATCTGTCTCACTTGTTTACTCTGTTTAAAAAGGTGCATGTTTTTAAAGCTATTGAATTTCTCAGTTTAATTTTTTAAACACAAATTCATCTATGAAAGCAGCTCTATCATAACACAGGTCACTATAGCTCAATAAACAGTTTTCATCAAAGCGCCAAGATGAGGATGCATAAGAATGCTTCTCCAGCATGACTGATCAGACTGATCATCATCAAGCATCAAGGTCCCAGATTAGCTGTCAAAAGTCAAAGATTTTGCCGTTTTATACAGATTTTTATGCTATTTGTCTTTAGGTTCAGACAGACAATATTTCTAAAGGAAAAAATACAGGATTATCTCAAGGAATAAGACTTGAGTAATGAGGCCAAAAGGAACAGGTTAAGAACACCAAAATAACTGTACCCGAGCAAAGCAGGATTTTTAAAAGAAATCCACTACTTCCCTTCTGTATTTCTGGCAACCTTTTCACTTCACCAGCTAAATAAAGCTTTGAACTTGGTTTGATGCTAGAACACAGCCTGAAGATACTTCCTCTGGAAAAGCTGACATGAAAGGAGTATAACAGGATCTAAAGGCAAGGGAGGCTGAAGTGTCTACTTGAAATTCTCCCCTTTCTTCCCTCTCAAAACAGTTAAAATTTGGCTTGCCACAGAGCCACAACAGAACTGACTGTGGCCATCCAGACCAGCTCCGAAACAGTCGCCCATTCTTGCTCAGTCAGGGAATGCCAGCTACAGCACTCACTGATTTGTTCTGAGATGCTCCAGTGCACTCCATCCCTTGGTTAGTGATACTAGAAGACATGATGAAAGGTCTGAGAAGTGCCAGAGCTGGCACAAGGGAAGGGATGGAAACCTGTGACTCAGGGACAAAGGGAGCAGATACAGGGCAAGATGGCAGCATAAACAATCAGATCAGTCCAGGCTGCCATAGACCTGCAGCCAGAGAAACACTTTTGGCCAGAGAGCCACTTCTCCCACTTTCCTTGTTGAGGCAGAGAGAAAAACAATCACCTGCTCACTTGAAAAAACAAAATTATTTTTAATATATTAAAAAGTCCGAGTTTACCTGCTTTCCTTTTGTATCTTGTGATGATGAAGTAGGAAACTATGTAGAGAACAGCAAAGAGGAGAAAACAGATCTAGAAAAAAAAAACATTCCATTTATTAGGTTGTGAAGAAATGCCCGGATTATAATAGGAATGAAGAGAAAATCCAATGTTGACCATTTAAAAATCAAATTCAGATCAAAAGTGTATTATATGTAAATGTCAACACTATTTTTGTTTCATGTCTTATTAATAAAAAAATTAAACCAACAAGAACAGTCTGATTAGAGTAACAGGTATTGGATCAATTATATGACCAGCAAGTCTTACAACAAAATTAAGAAAAAGAAGCTTTATTTACAGTGCAGTTTTTTGTTTGGGAGAATGGGAAGCAGGGTGGTCTGATTTTTAAAGTTTTAATCCATTGAATTGTAGAAGTTATCATGCCTTGTATCCCCTTCACTTGTAACTTAAGGGTAACTATTTTGTACAATAGGCTTTTGAAGATTTTTTTTTGAGTAAGCTACCAACACATGGAAAGAAAAAAGCATTTCTGTTGACTATTTTCAACATGTATTGAATCAAATAAATTCTAGGCAACAATACACACACCAGAGACTGATCTGCCTACAGTGGATGTCCAAGCATGAGCTAGTCAAACACATTTCCAAACATCCAAATCAACAGAATCAGAGGCAGGGGGGAAGTACCACTCAATCAGGAAAAACAGAGTATTTAAGAAACACTACAAAAATAATCAGGAACATTACATTTTTCATGTAGTCAAGACATTTTAGATAAAAAAAAAAAGGCACAACCAAGCATCTGAGCATGACATTTGGGTGCCTGCAACTGCCTTACAAATGTCCCACTGAAGTATTACAGTACCATAGGTCCAGAAATGGCAGCTGAGCTCATTGCACAGGCAACACGCAGCTGTGATACTGAAATACAGATGCTGAAAATTAAATTTCACAACTAGATCTCTGAATCAACTATTCAGGCTGAATAGAGTTCACCTCTCCAGCTTTCCAGAGGGTGCTTCAAAAAGCAAAGAGTTTTTATAAAGAATTATTTAAAGAAATAATTCTGGTTTTAAAAAAATGTATTAACATTTAATTTTAAAATTATAGTATATCTTTTAATCAGGAAGAACAAGAGAAACTGAACAGCCCTGGGTTTCCAGAGTACTCTGACACAGTTTTTCCTGTCAGTAAGGGAAAATGCAATGCCAGGGCTGAAAGAGACTCCTTCTCTATGTTCCTCTGAAAACTAGATCAAAGCTACAGATAGAGACATCTAATTTTAGGCGTCCACTTTTGAAAATTAGGTATCACATTTATAGGGTCAGTACAATTCTTTAAAAATCTATCAGACCCAAATAACATGTTCCTGTGTAAAATAAACTTTAAAAAGAAAAGAACATAATTCTATCCTTGTTTAATTTTATTTAAAACAAGAAAAAAAAAAAATCACAGCAATCTTGTTTATATCTTCAAATAAAATAGATGACCTTTATTCTATCCGTGACAGCAACGTTACAAAGAAAATGCAGGTCTGTACTTAAGGCACCACTGAGATAACTGAGGTATTTTGAGGGCACAGATGAGAAAGCTGTCCAGTAACACCAACTGTCAAAGGCTATATGGCTAGTTTTAGATGACAGCTACTTTGCAACTCAGCAATAAGATGTAACTATATATCTTGGTGTAATTAGCCCTCTACTTCTGTCAGATTTGGGAACAATTTATTAAATATTTGGTAAAGCTGTTACTGAAAATACACATAAATTTAAAATTATTTACAAGAAAGGAGTTGAGTAAATTATTATTGGTGTAAGCTTTAGGACCTTAACAAAAGAGTATTCCTAAGTCAGAGTTCTTCATACTGACTAAAGCAAGCCAATAAGCAAACTCAGAAATAATACTTCAGTCTCAGTTTATACTTAGTGAAACCTATGATCCTGAATCATTTTTAACCATGCACTCTGGATAGCTCTCCAAAGGGAGTAGCAAAAGCCAGCATCCTAACTATTTTTAGAGTGGAACTCAGTTAAATTGGGGTAAAGGAACGTGTTGCCCATGATAGCCTAAGGACAGGCTTCACTGTTTTTTCACACTGCAATCCTGGGTTCTTGCTCCTCACACTGCTCTTTGTTTTCAGGATATTTTTGTACTGAAAAAAAAAATACAGCCCTTGTTTCAGTTCATGTTTCTTAATTATGAATGACTGGGCTTGTATGCAGCACCCCAGGTAAGGTCTTAGGGCTAAATGCAACAGCACTGAGCCTTTCTTTCTATACCAAAAATACTTCCACACATTCACCTGAGAATCATGTTGGTAACTCAGCATTATCCTCTGATCACTGATCAGTCCAGGCTGTCCTCCCCAATTGCTTTCAGCAGAGCAGCTTTCAAGTTACAATAGAAACTTGTTTTTAAGGTTCAAGTTCATCACCATGTCGTGTTTTTTTTCTTCTTCCTTTTGAAAACCACACCTTAATTTCATTCTACATCTATTATTTTGGGGTAATCGAGTCCTTTCTGCACCATGTTCTAACTCTCCTTCATATTGACCACAACTAAAGAATGGGGTTTGTGCTAAAACCAGAACTTTGTCCTTCATTTTCATCTAGGTTGAGCAAGATTGCTCCGTACTGATACCAGAGGAAACTGAACAGTAATGGTTTTTTTCCCCCAAATATAACACCTATTGTCATGTACACTACAGTCAGTTTCTTGTTCACTTCACAGCTCTCCTACTAAAGCAAACTGACCCTAGCTAAGAAATACCTTTCAGTGTATTTTCTGGATATAGCCCTTACCATATGCAAAAGAAATACTCTACCAATAGTCATGGGGCTTCAGAAAATGCAGTTCTTAACAACTCCTAATTTGACTTTGTTAAAAATTCCTTAGAAGGGGGCAAATTCACATACACATATGTTCATAGTACCCTAAATAATCTGTCAACTTTAATTTATAATCACTTAATAGAAAGCATAGGGCACTAATCAAAAAGAACACCACACATAAAGCTACACTGATATCTCCAGTGAAAGAGTCCATGTTCTTTAAATTCCATCCTTTCTTCAGAAAACTATTATATGTGACAGTACTGGAGCCAATATTAGCATACAATCTTAAATCCAAATGATATTGCAAGCCATGTTTTCAATCAAAAATCAGTGGTTTATGCCATCCCCCATTTCTATAAGAGCTGACAAAAGTTAAGGATGTTGCAAATGCAGCAAATCTAGGACAAGCTATATTCCTCATAACCAAGTTCTCTGCAAGGAGTTTTTCACTGGAGCTCAGATGATTTCTGACATCCCTTGATAGTGTCCACTGAAAAAAAAAACCCACACACAAAAAAAACCAAAACAACAAAAAGTATCTTCCAATCTCAGTATTTATTTCCTTTAAATTCATTCCAACTTTACAGGGGGGTAAATCAGTTGTGGATCTGTTGCCATAGTTAGACTGTTCCTCAGAAGTTACTGTAAACCCAACTATGGTACTTTATCACATTATAGAGGAAATACACGTAGTCCATGTTTGACCAGCTGCACCAAAATACAAGAAATTAAGAGAGTTTGAGAATTACATAGTTATAGCCAAACAGTCAAGCAAAGCAATTCCTGATAATTTTTCATGTTTTTTTGTGTTCCCCACACCACACCACTCAGTAACTGAAAACAAAACACACGAATTCTATGCTACATCTAGGAGCTCCCTTTTAATAGGTGGCACATTCAGAAGTCTTCAGCCCTTGAGCATATAATTCATTCACATCTCTTTGCATGGATTAAATACATCCTCTGGTAGGACAAACAAAATAAACCTGTCTTTCTCTAGAGCTCTTGATCTCCATTTGGGAAAGGAAGTGCTTCATGCTCCTGCTTAGATTACACACTACACCTGCCAAGAGAGGCTACATCTGGAGATGTATTGCACTGAATTCTTAGGCGTCTTGTATCCAGCTCTTCCACAGAGTCATACTTTTGGATCTGTCATCCAATGCAATCTAAGTATGATCCAAGTCATACCTTTGGATCCATTCCAGACAGCCCTCGGCTCCTGCGAGAATTGAGCTGCAGATAAACTGCATGCACTTCAGTTTCTAACTATGTGCATCTAAGGGGATGGCACTGAAGAGTCTAGCATTAAACACAAGCAATAAAGATCTAACTAACTCAAATTCCATTGTACTTACCCCACTGACAGTTACTAAAAATCTGCTGACATTAGTTGTCCATGTGGATGATCTTTAAAACTTTGGCACTGAAATTTATGTCTCAGATTGGCAAAGCATCATCTTCTGTTGCAAGTGCTAGAGTTACACTTCCATGCTAAAAAAAGAGTATGTTCAAAATGCACAAGATTCTCTTTTTTCCCCTGATGCATGAGATACAATCATTTTTCACAACTGTAATTCATGTATATGTGTGCATTAAAAGCTGCATTTTCCTGTCCAGAGAGATCAACAGCTTCTATTTATACAGCACAATACTCTTCCCAACTGTTGTGCAGGAAATACAGTTGTAGTTTATACTAGGAAGAAAGGATACAGCTGCATTGCCCAGTAATTATTCAATACCTGTCAATCAGTGTGCCCTGGTAGCAAACACTCCCAAGAGCATCTTGGGCTGTATTATCAGAAGCAAAGCTGATCATCATGGGGAGTAATTATCTCCTCCAGTCAGCATTCATCAGGTCACATGTAGTTGCTGTGTCCAGTTTTGAGCCTCCAATAATGAAAAGACACAGGTAAAAGCAGCAAGGAAGATCACCAAGATCGTCAGGAAGCTGGAACACTTGCCTGGTGCAGACAGGCTGAAGGACCTCAGCTTGTTCAGCCTGAGGACAATAAGGCTTCAGGACGACCTGAAAGCAGCTTGGCAGTAGCTCTGAGAAGGTCATTAAGAAGGCAGAGCTGGGCTCTTGACAGTGGTACACGGTGGGAGGATGTGACTGGAGGTAAGGAGAAAGCCCCTCCATGAGGAGAGCCAAGCAGGGGAACCAGCTGCCCAGCAAGGCTGTACAATATCCATCCCTGCAGGTTTTCAAGCCCCAAGTAACCTAGTTTGATCTCACAGCTGACCCTGCTCTGAGAGCAGAAGACTGGGGTCTAGTCAGCCACCTTTTCTGCTATCCTGAATAAATTAGCACCATTAGAAACTCTGTCAACTCGTAATTCCTTCCAATTCTCCAGGTCATTAATAAATGTGTTTAAAAGTATTAGTGTAAGCACAGGCCACAGCAGGACTGCAGCATGGTTGTCCTCTCACTATGAAAAAGCTGGACATCTTACAGAAGGACATCTTTTAGCAGAATGGAACCACCACAGAACTCCTCTGCAGAATTAAAAAGCATCAAATAACAACAAGTGATCGTTTGGTCCCACTTGACCATGCACGAGTGCTTAGAATAGGGAGAGTAAATCTGGAGGAGTAAAACAGACAAGAAGTGAGCAGCATTCTTTGTACTACACTATGAAATGAAAGATAAAGAAGCAGAAAAAAAGTTAAGGAATAAAGGAAGGAAAGAACTAACTTTATTTTAAAGTGGTGGCTGTGTTACTATTAAGAAAAGTTACTGCTATTACATTCACCAGCATTTCTATGCAAAGGAAATGAAAAATAAGCTGCAGACTTAATGAAGATGATCTCCACTTCTTGCTGTTACTCTACAGAACGTATCCTTTTTCCCTAAATAGAAATAAAGATCACAGAAAAAAGAGAAGGCAGAGGTCACCTTGGGTAACATCACACTGTGGAATATGTCTAAAAACATGTTCAAGAGTTGAAAACTGAACTGTCAGTGTTCTGCTTGACTCTGATTACAAATTACAGAAAAGTAGCTGTGTTGTACCTCTGCGTTTTAATTTCTGTAATTTAACACAACTGAACATAGCATTGTACACCCATGTTTTGCTGCTCTCTTGCTGTTCAAGTTTCTTAATGTGCACTAAAATGTCACACTGCAACTAAAAAGCTTTCTCTTACTGTCCCACTTGGCAACTATTGTTTACTTGTGGAAAAGATGGCAGGAATAAACAGCAAGAAAATACAGGTGAAGACAAGCTGTTCTTATTGGTCTATTTCTAATCCCATTGACATTTAAAAGCAAATAAGGTGTTCCACCTGTTTTGGATGTGTCAACAGTAAGTTACATGTAACAAACTATGCACACTAAAAAAACCTAAAATTTTTAGCTATGCTCGCAGTTTGACCTTGGCATTTGTAATACCATCAGCTTTGGACATCTCATTTTTCTCAAAATTAGGTATTAACTATTTTATTCTTAACAGTTGTGTGCTCTGGCTTAGATTGAGTTCACTCTAACCCAACCAGTCTTACTCACTTAGCATGACACACTAAATTCCAGCTTATGAGAAAATGTTAAATACATCTTATGACTACACATTCAGTTTACTCATTAACACAGCCCTCCACACCTATGATTTTCCCCACATGTATGGTCTTCTCTCAGGACTCCTCCCTAGTTTAAGACATGTGCAAGAGGTTGACCCACTTTTTTTTGTTGGTTCTTAAGTCATGAAGAAATCCTAAGTGGTTTAGAGGCTGGGTGTCTAGGCCTGCTCATCTAGGAAAAAAATCCAGGATCCAACAGAAAGCATGAAACATCCAAAAATCTACTCCAAGTGCTAGAAATACTGCTCAGCTGAAGATAAAAACCAGCCTCTATAGCCCTTCAGAAGGTAACTTCCATGTATCACTCACATTAACTTAACCAGCAGCAGAGTCCCACTTGAACCTAATGAAAGAATTCAGATCAATATATGGATTTGTTAGCTTTCACATTCCCTTTTATATACTTAATAGGAATGTATTTATGTTGCTGGGTAAAAGGAAAAAAATGTTACAACACCTCCACGATCCTCAGTAACAGGCCCAAGACACACTGCCATGAATAAAGGTATTCTATACCTAGTAATTTGCTTGAAAACCCTCAAAAAATGACTAAGTAATTTCTTTGACCTGTAAGGGCTACAGCAATGCCATTAAAATCAGATTCAAGACTATTTTTCAGCATTAGCACAAGCTTTAAAAACACCCCCTAGAATCAACACCAATAGTGCCAACCTACATCACGCTAACATTCTGCCACTGAATGAAGGCATTATTCAACATATTAAAGCCAGGCTATTATAATCAGTTATATTAAAACTTCAGAGTAATTAAATTAAAAATTCCTTTCTGAAAAAAATAAACTCAGAAGTCGCATTAATATAAACTTAGCAAACAATTTATTTGTGCTAAGACAGCTTCTTTGGCTGATAATTTCCAATACAATATGCAAAACTATTTTAAAAGACAGAGCTAATTAATTTTCTCCTCCTAACTCATAAAAATCCTTTTCCTTGTCTTCTCACACAAACATACTGTAGATTTTTTAAGTAGCACTTTTTTTTCCACCCTCACTCCCAAAATACAAACACATTTAAACTGCAATACTTGTATGTCTTCATAATTCTCACCAATTATGCAGACTCTCTACTGGGCATAAAATATCACAGCCTTAAACTCAGCAAATATTTTAAACATGTTGCTATTGTCAAATTCAACACAAACTCGTGAGCATTAGTTCTTCCCATCAGCTAAATATGTTACAAATAGTAAGTACAATTAGGTAATGGAAAAAATGGGATGCTCAAAGGATAAAGAGGCACTTAAAATCAACAGTAAAACTGCGAAGCACCATGTTTTGATGACAATCATGGAGCCAAACACTGGAAACCACAGCACAATAAGCCAAGAAGGGGAGGTGAACAAAATCATGCACGTACACTGCTCATTAAACTCAGTCATACACAGACTTAAATGCCATCTATACACATACTACTTGCTACAGAGAGCACACATCATATAGAAACAGAGCAACTGAAACAAATTTCTTTAGAGTAAGACTTTCCACTTCATAAAAACTTTCAAAGCCGAGTTATTACTAAATATTAAAATGGTATGCTCAAATACTTAAACACTGCGAAGCATTGGGCTCTTTCTTGGAACCATGTTGATAGTAATTAGAAACAACTTTTAATGTATTCAGTTAATCAAGAAACTAGAAACCTCTGTGTGGGAAGCAGCTCAGCAACACTACAATACATATTCAATATAAAGCTGATGAAACATTAACATAAGTTTTGTCACCCTCTTAATGAGAATAAATTCGGCTCCAAAGAGCAACAGATCAAAGCTGCTTAAAGTATGAACCAATTTCACTTGTCATGTGAATGACAAATAAGGGGGTTACAGCAGTAATTTATTCCAGGTCATCTCTAACTACCTGCATGCTTACCTTTAGAGTGATGAAACAACCAAGGCTGTTAATTGTTATATGCATAAAACCCAAACTACAGTAATGACTTCCAAAGTCTTCCCTGTTTCTGTGTTATAAATTGTGCAAATTCTTGCATGTTAATGTTATGAAGTCAGTGTCCCTAGTCACTCCACAGTACATGTTTACAGGAAAGCTTCAGTGGTTTTCAAGGTGAGGGGGAGGGCATGGAGAGAGTAGGGAGCACCACATAAGTTAAGACTTTCTCAACAAGTGTTATCACTACCCTACTAAATGAGGATAAATACCAAATTAAATAGGAAAGAGTGAAAGAATGGAAAGGAAGAAACACTGCATTTTCTTAAATAAAAAAATCACTTTAACATAACCCTCAAATAAAAGCAGTAAGCTTATACTGAACACAATGTCTTCTTTAGATAGTCTTCCTTAACCAAAATTCCCATCTATGTCACCAGAACTGAACTCTCACTTTCTTACCATCACTACACTGGCAAAAAGCTTCAGATTCTCTCCCCTCTCTGACATTACCACCATCTCCTTTGCTGCTCTGCTGCCCACCTCACCCACCTTCAAATCCTTCTTCAACATCTCTGAAAACACTTATTTTCAGAGGATCTTTGGCTTATGAATTCCAACACACTCAGCATCCCTACATCACAGCAAAGATTGAGACATTCATTACAATCCTATCATCTCCCAGTTACATCCTGCCATTCTTATCCAGTCCCTCTACTACATGACCAGCTGTTCAGATAAAACCCCAGATGGACATGCTGGTCTGTGGTCTTGTAAGATTAGAATTTTCTTTATCTAATTTACAACTTAATCTAAATTTTCTTAAACAGATATCTGTACCTTCTGTGAAGTGTGTCACCCTTTTGGTCAACCACTACCACAAACAACATACCAGTAGGCAAAAGGAGTTATTTTGAACCATGATACCAATTTTTACACTTTAGCCTTTCATGCTTATTTTATGTAAACAGAAAAAGTGGGACTCTCCAAAAGCTGTTCCTGTTTGGGAATAAGCATCTCTCTATCCACTTGTCTATGCCAAGTATTTCAAGATGGCTATTGATTCCAGATGGATCCACGAGTGTTGATCCTCAGGACCAGCAGCCAGAAAATGACTCATCACTTCTTAAAGCTCAGCACAGCACCCCTGTTTACAAGTAGAGGTGTATTTTTAAGATAACAGAATTATGCCAACATTTTAAATATGTAAGTATGTTAAACATGCACCAATCTTTCAGTCTTCTATCTCATGCCACTACCACAAATACTCATTTATTTTATGAAATAAATATTCAAACATTTCAGTATTTGTAGAAACTGTGTTCTTAAACATCATCCATGCTTCTAATCAGCATTTTCCTCCTGGCCTATTATCAGAATATCATCACTTCTGGCATAAAAAAGGGTCTCTGAAGATTTCAGTTTTTGTCTGGGGCATCAATTTAAGGAAGCAGAACTGGCCAGGAACAACAGCACACTGTCAACTGGAATACAGAGCTCAAATCCCCTTTCTCATTTTACAGCCCTATAGGGGACAAATGCCAGCAGTAGCCACACTGTACTAGTTCATATAGAAGAATCCTGAACAGCTCTCTAGTCCAAAACAGGAGAGGACAAAAGATAAAAAAAGAAACCAGAGAGGAAACAAAGCCAGTGGTATTAGAGTGAAGCTGGAAACAAAAAAAAAAAAAAAATCAAAGACATGACACAGTTGCAACTACCTAAAAAGGCCTTTCTAAACTAAAAATTATTTTTAGATCCTGAGCTATAGACATAGACATTAAATAATCATATCACCTGTAACAAAAAAAAAATCAAAAGTCTTCTTTAAAAGTAGCATGATTTTAAAGAAAAAAAAAAAAGCAGCCTTCTTGTAGAGGGAATTGCATTAAGTAGTAAAGAAACTAAGTTTCTCCAAATATCTAGCATCTGAAGCCTAAACCCCTGAAAACCTTCAGTCTTTCAAATGGAAGCAGCTGATATTAAACACAAAACTACCTATTACACCAGTTTAAACATCTGTCTGGACTTGCATGAAGCAACTAAAATTATAATAGCACTTTTGTATTTGAACTTACTCTATCAGGATTTATTTTTTCATGACACATTTAATATAATTAAGTACTTTCCAAATACATTGTTTGTTCTTCAGCTTTTTAACTATGGTCACCAAATTGTTTTCTCCTGCAGTTTTCCCCACACTACAAATGCAAGCACAGTGTATTTATTTTGCCAAGAAAGCCTCACAACCAAGTGTATGTGTATATTTTTACAAACCCAAAACCCTACACTCTGTAAATGGAAAAATAACATCAAGAAGTAGATGTAAGATTTAAAAATGCAAACTAATACTGCAGAATGGAAGATTCAAACTGGAAAAAAGGAGCCTATAAATATTCTAAAAAGTAAACCCAGGGGAACACAAAGAACAGCACTGCACTTACTGATTTGTGTTTGAAATAAACAGTTCACAACAATGCCAGTGGAAAATGGAACACTTTATAATTATGCCACATAAACAGACATAATAACAGGACAGCAGGGAAAAGCAGTTCATTAAAAGCCTAAATATTGTCCAGGGATGTGCAAGATCTCAGCAAACTATAAATTAATCTAAGGAATCATGAAAGGCAAACTAATTAAGCATACAAAAGTAACAGCATCAGACCAACACAGAACATTCGCCTGGCCAACTCTCACACCAATGCTGACCAAGTACAGGACACAAACGGTCTTTATATTTTGTAACCAACTAAAGCTGCTTTTCAGAAAGATGCCCCTTTTCATTAGAACCGAGTATGACTCTGGCTTTACTGAATTGAAGACTCTCATTGACTTAGAGCAAACCCAGGCCTGTGCCACGCCTCTTACACTGGGTCATCAGTTCTCAGTCCCCATGTTTACTTTACTGAATCTGAATTTTCAAGTTAGTACAAGTTTGAAAAAGTCTGGATGTTTTCAATAGCTGTTGCAAACAACAGATCCTCAACATAGCAGATTCCCATTTGAAGAGTCATGCCAAAACTAGACAAGGGAGTTAACCTCCTATTAGTAAAAAATCCTCATGAAGAAACAAAACACAAAATGCTTTCTTTTCTTCCAAATAGGCACCCTCTTGAAATAAACACACACTCCAAATGAGGTCATGAGTGAATGGGCTGGAGTTATATTAAGCATTACATCACAGAGACAGTCACCTCAAAAGCAGATGAAGGATTTCTTTAACAAAAATAATCTTTTACTACCATTGCTCAATCTATAAATATTTCTCTTTTCAAGGTGGAATCAGCAGAAGTTGGCACGTACAGCAAGAGACAGGCACCACCAGTGGGATAAGGAGCCTTTGATTTTTGTTACGTAACACATCTTCATGGAAAACTGTAGCTTGCCAGTTCAGAGACTAGATGAAACAGAAATGATGCATTACACTGAAACTTAGAGTGCCCTTAGGACTGCTTTAGAAAGCACAATCTAGAAATTATATCTATTCAAAGAAAACAAAGAAAAGTTGTAAAAGAAAAGTGAAAAGGGTTTTCTCTTCAAGTACATCAACTTACTGTGATTTCTCTTCTCTCATTAATGTCTCACTTTAGCTTCCAGTAAAGACTGGGCCACACAACTAGGTCTCCAAAGACAACACGACCAGATAACCATAAATTTTACTTACTACTTGTAGGCACATAGAGGTTACACAACAAACACCAAATCTTTCTATTAACTGCTCCACTGCTCCCAGCCCACCTGCAACTGGAATCAAAGTCTTGTGCATGTGTAAGAAAGTGGAACATGTTCCCTTCTCCAGCTGAGGGGCTGATGATTATACTCACTACCCACACAACAACTGTCTATTTGGATATTTTAAAACATTATATTCACCATGTAACTTCATGACCAGCAAGGGCAGGAATGATTACAGAGGGATGTTAACATAATGGTACATGTAAGCAACATATTGTGTGTACTTCATTATGCTTAAAACTATCATACTTGCAATATGCTTCTGCAGCTACACGAGAGCCACAGGAAGGTTGTACACTCAGCTGTGGATGGCAGCAGTTCATGCATTCATAAAACCCTCTGGTCTTCCAGCAGGAATTAAAGACAAGATCACAATTGTATCAATGCATTATTTAAAAGGTAAAATTGTTGTTATTATCATCCCCCCTGATTAAACAATAACTTGGATGGCTTGTCATCACCACTAAGATCAAAGTACAGTTTCAAGAGCAAAGAGTCATTCACTGAATATTCTGCCTCCACTGCCCCTCTAAAATACAAGTTATTGATACCTTATGTGATTTCTTATATGACTACACCAACGGGAAGAGTTACCAATTGCTCTAGTTCTTTAAGAATTTAACATACCTCCACTATTTGTAGCATTACCTGGAGAGGCTCCACACAGCCATTCCCTCAGACTCAGAATCTGTGCATCCTACTAGGTACAAAAGCACAATATGTAGTGTACAATGTCTCAGAACAAGACTCTGGTGGATGCAAGTAGGAGATAATTAGAGCACGAAGAAATACAAATGGAAAAATGGATACTAGGGAAAAGATGGATGCTAGCATCCAGAAGAGATGCATGATTTGAGTATACACCTGTGTTTTCATGGCACAAAGGAGATTAAGATAATGCTTAAAGACTTCTTTAAAAAAGGGGTGTCTTTCTTTTAATCTCCCTCCGCTGTTCACAGCTCCCGTAACAAACGCTACATCCACTCACAGAAAAGGCAAGGTCCAGAAAATCTCCAAAGTAACTGTCATCTTCATATAGACTTGTTTTGCAGTCTTCAGAGAAAGAAATCCCAGAAATACAATACTTCATCAAAAGAAATAAGGTCTTAACATATAGATTCTTAAAATACAGAAATTAACACACTAGGGATCCAGGCAAGTCTCTCTAATCAAATAACGCAGCCATAGGTCTACATGAATCAATTAACAGATATTTAATATTGTCTCCCAATACAGCTGAAAAATATTTAAAGCTAAATTATAAAATAATCTTTTTATTCAAGAAATCCATTATTTCTTAGACAAAAGTAACTGCAAAAAGAACGCAATTACCCAGCTGAGTTAGGATGGCACATATACAGAAGACAACACTGCATGTCTCCTACATGTAGCATATATTTCCTTCCTTAAACTGAAGCAGAAGAGTGACAAGCCCCATCAAAACATCTCTATGTGCTTTGAATAGTCCTGAAAACAACTATGAGGCAGTCAGAGAGGAAACCGCAACAGCTCTCTCCATTGTCACGGTCTGACACACGTAAGGTGTAGTGTTGCACTTGACTACAGCAGGTTGAAGAAGATGGGACAGCACAGGCACTGCACTCTGCATTACTCCATTTGGGGAGCATGGGGCATGCAGCAGCACTGAGAACGACCCGAGGGATTAGGGAAAACATGAAGGTTACATAGATCTGTTGCAAACTATGTAGCAAAATACAGGAGGGTCTTAGTATCACAAGCGGTAACACGAAATCCCACGCATAGCTTACCGGGACAGGGCTGCACTTGAAAGGCAGAGGTGTTGAACACATACCCCAGCGCATAGGAGCACATTCAGAAGCACAGCTCTGTCCTGCATGTCTACACGGTATTTCCCCTTTTCGTTGAACGCACAGGAAGACCCACAACGGGGTAAGAGCTGGCCTCCTCACCAGCCGGCCCTCAAGCCCGGAGGGGAAAACGCATACACAGCTTTGCCCACACGGGACAGGCCACCCGAGCCGGTCAGGACACGGGAACTGGGGCGTGGGGCAAAGCAACGACAGCGGGAAACGGGACAACCCCACGGCTGCGCGGCGACGGGGGCTGCTAGGCGGTGGGTATAGCAAGGCGGGAATCTGGGGGTGGGTCCCGCAGAAGCGCGGCCTCCGGGGCACCGCAGTGACAGGTCAGGGGGAAGGCGGGAAGCGGGACCGCGCAGCCGGCGAGCTGGGAGGGCAAGCGGCCGGAGCAGAGAGGTGCGAGAGCTGCGTCACTTACCGTGTACTCCCGCACTTGGCTGTGGAAGTTCTGCTCGCGGATCGACACCTCGTCCGCTTCCATCCTTCATAGTCCCGCGGCCCCCGCGCGCAATGGCGGCCGCCGCCGCCGCGCCTGCTCCTGCCCCCACGGCGGCAGGCGGGCCACCATGGCCAGCGGCAGCGCCGGCTGCTCCCCCGGGCCCCGGCAGCGGCTGAGGGGCTCCGGCAGTGACGCTGGCGGCTGGCTCCGCCGCTCTGTCACCGTCCGGCGGGGCGCGGAGGAGGAGGAGGAGGAGGAGGAGGAGGAGGAGGAGGAGGAGGAGGAGGAGGAAGCACGGGCAGCGCCGCCTCAGCTCCTCCTGCTGCGTCACCACGCACCGTCCCCGCGCGCATTACGGCCCCGCCCCCAACCGGCCGGAGAGAGGCGGGGCTACCGGGCAGTGGGCGGGGACAAAGGGGTGTGGCCGAGAGGAAGAGCAGGGTTAGGCTGGGAATGGGCGTGGTCTATGTGAGGGCGGAGCCAGAGGAGTGAGAAAGGGGCGGGGCTAGAGGCAGGGGTAGCGGATCGGTCTTGTCACGCGGGAGTGCCGCTTTGTGCCCTTTCGGAGACGGGCGGGGGACAGGAAGGGCCCAAGGGTGTGTGGGGCTGGGAGCAGAGGGGGAAGGAAGAGGAGGTACCTGCCCCGCCGGCAGGGACAGGAGGCTCCTGAGGCCCTAACCAGGCAGGGGAGCAGGCACTGGTTGGGAAGTGAGAGGGCTTCAGATGCAGGGCCTGGCCTGGGCCCCAAGCCCCTTCGTAGTGAGAGGGGTCACCAGAGCAGTCCTGACCCCGGCGCCACCTGCGAGGTTCACCCAGTCCTAACCATGAAGACCTCTCAGGAGATGGGTGTGAACAGGGGTTATGGTCCCCATAACAACCCAGGCTGTCACTGCAGGATGCTAAGGGGAGACCTTATCGCTCTCTACAACCACCTGGAAAGGAGGTTGGAGCAAGGTGAGAGTCTGCTTCTTCTCCCCAGTGACAAGTGACAGGACAAGAGGAAATGGCCTCAAGTTGTGCCAGGGGAGGTTTAGATTGGATATCAGGAAAAATGTCTTCACTGAAAGGGTTGTCAGGCACAGGGCTGCACGGGGAAATAGTGGAGTCCTCATCCCTGGAGTTGTTTGAAAGACGTGTAGATGTGATACTGAGGGACATGGTTTAGTGATGGACTTCACTGTGTGCTGGGTTATTGATTGGACTTGATGATCGTAAAGGTCTTTTCCAACCAAAATTATTCCAAGTTTCTGTGAACTCGGGCAACATGAGGGAGCCTGGGAGTGTTCTGGCCTAGTTGATCCTCCTTGAACTCAATCTTTCCTCTAATTGCATCAGAATTTATAAAAGATTGTACTTAAAACTTGCGTTCCACTTGTCTGGAGCAGCTTTGTGTATTTGAGTGATTTTTATTGATGAATTGCTGTGTTGGTTTTTGGCCAAGGGCTGCACTACAAAAGCATGATCTCCCAGTGGTGCCCTCTATTCACACAGGCAATTTTCTTTGTTTCTGAGTTTGCAAGTAGATCAATTGTCTAAATATAAACAAAAAACTATTAATCTAGGACACACTGTAAATTATAGATGGTGATTTAGCAAATCAAACACTTATTTCTGTCCAAGTATGTAACATTATTCCAATGAAGTTTCAAAAATAAGGATCATCACTTTCTCCCTATTTACATCAATTATACATGATATCTATGCCAACTGTAATTCCGATTATATTAATTTCCTAGACTCTGGCCCATTTTCTTGGTTAAAAGCAAATGATGAAGTACTTATTAAAATTTAGAGTTAGAAAAGTAATCTTTGACTGTCTAATGTATATTTTGTAGTTCTAAATGGATGCAGAACTTCCTTCAGCTTTAGGATGGGCACTGTTTCACTCCTGTTCTTTTGATATTTATGAAGATATAGATGAGGTATTTGCAGGCAGAATCACACCATGGGTGTGAGAGGTCAGAAATATCCTCACCCTCTCTCCTCCTGAAGTCCACTTCTTGGGGAAGAAGAATTTCTAGGTATTTACTGGGGCTTTAGGAACAAGAAAGCAGTCCTGAAGCAGCAGGGAACACAAGATCTTTGAGATGCTTCTTGGGAAAAGCTGTCCTACTTTACAGCTACTCCCTGCACAGCACTAGATTGTGTCTGACAGACAATATTATTATTAATTTGGTTTTTTTTCCTTCAACTATTCCCACTTATCTTCAACCACCTTTTCTTCTTCAGATGCTGAAAGTGCTGAAAGCATCCATAGCTGCCAGGAGGAACTTTACATGAGACTGGCTTGTGAGAGGGGCTAGTGCCATTCCCCTCTCCAGACTTGGTCCAGAAAGAACAGTATAACTGCAGATGAGGTTTATAGCTAGAAGCAATATCTTTTGTTATAACAACAAACACCGCTGGAAAAAGTAGACAATTGTTTGGCATGCAAGCACCTGTCCCCAGAGAAACTGAATTCTCTCAAAGCTGTCTATAGAAATTATGTTTCAAAGAGAATCCCTGTTATTGCAAAGTGTCATGCTTAACATTTTTACAGACAGGCTCCCACCTTTCATCATCCCATATAAAGACCTATGCAATAAACTGCAATGGTATTATTTATTACCAGAGTGTGAAGGACAAAGAGTGTTGCTGCCAAAACAACCCAGAGCCAAGTACTAGGGAGACCAGAAGATCAGGTCAAAGGGGAGAAATGAGAACAGAGATTAGGCCAGTAATCGGTACATTAAAATATGCATTTTAATACCAAGACAAAGGACTAGCATGGTTGGAGTTGAGGTCACAAACAGCAAGTTGATCCAGGCACCAAGGATGACCCACAAGAAGCAGATGGAAGAGTGAAGCAGTCTGGGGAAGAAGAGATAGTGAAAGCCATAGTTAGGAGTCAAGAGAACTGCTTAAGGCAGGGCAATCTATAGGCTCTTGGGTAATCTCTGCAGTAAATACCAACACCTACTGCCAGTTGCTTAGGAATCTAGGCCTGAGGTGAGACTTAGTTCCTGAGCTACCTGAGAAGTTATTCACCCACAGCTCTGTGAATCTGAAACAGCTCATTGAATCTGAAACTAAGTTTATTTCATTGAGGAGGTCTGAGAGTTGGATGTAGGCACCAAGGATTTAATACATTTCTAACTTTATGTGCAGACATAGTAAACACTGCTCTGAAATAGAAGGCTGGAAGGAAAATAAGCTGTATTTTTTTAGCTGTTATATAAATAAAATTAAGATTTTCCAGAGCTGAACCTTCCACTTCCACTTGGGATGTAGGTTTTCTTTTTAATCTATTGAATTTGAAATATATCTGAGGAGGAAATACAGAAGATACTTTGTCTCATACTATGGCCTGGAAAGTTCTTTCTTCCCTTTCTATCTGATGAATCATCAGAAACATGATACATATTTATATTTGCTAAAAAGAACAAGAGGGGGATAGGAAATCTCTTCAGTCCTTTCTTGGGCAGAAGTTACTGCTCAGTTCCAAGGTGTCTACATCACAAAGGAAGGTTGTTGCGGCGAGAGCTCGGACTAACGCACCACGACCAATGTGATCAAGCGAAAGCCGTTTATTATTTAAAATGGCGGCAATTTATACCCCTCTAATTCCAGATGTTCCACCCCAGTACAAACCCCGTTGGTTACACACATACACAGTTCATATAGGATTGGCTACGTGTCTTGTCACTTACTGCCCGTGTCACGATGACCCAAGGTGTTTCGCTTCCCAGACGGTGCCTCTCAGTTCTTGCTACAACATTCTTTTCTCACTACTTCATGAGATAACAACCGTGAGATAGGACACCTGCTGTTTGCTGGTCCCGTGGGGTACCAGCCTGTGAGACACCAGCTTGTTTACTGATCTCACGGGCTACTTCAGGGTGCCTGACAATTTGGTGAGCAGTACCTGCAACACTGCTGTTTTAATTCAGGCATATTAATTTCCCATAAATCCCATATTAATTTTCCATAAATCCCAACAATTCCCCCTTTTTGTTTTAGTAATAAGGTGAGCAAAATCCAGGCTTTGGGGTATCAATTGTTGTCAACCACAGGCCTTGTGGCCTGTCCTCCTCTCCGGGATGGCCCTCTTATAATAGAGCAGGCCATCCCTCACATCAAGGTCTGGTATGGCATATGTCTCCACCACTCAACGCCTACTGGGTTGCAGCCAGCAGCGGAGCTCGAGGTTCTTCTTGGTGGCAAACACAGAGACCAACCCAGGCTTGCCCTTGATGATGGTAGGAGATGCTTTGCCAGCCACGGTCCTTTCACCCTCTTTATCCAGTAATAAACTGCTACTATGGCAAAACACACACAGATTATATCAGTACTACAGGTTATTCAATACAGGTAGCAAGATACACACAGATTACATAGATACAATTGATTATTCAATACCACACAATACAAAATAAAAGGTGCATAATATAAAGTGCAATAAACTCTTGTTATTACAAACTACAGTGTTTGAGAGAAACTCGGTCCACTTAACTTTTATAAGGAGGATGAGGTTCCGACACATGGGGCCAACATGTGTCGCAAGCCATCCTGCCCAGGATGCACATTTACAGTGGGACAAGGTTGTGACCCATGGGGCCAACATGTGCCACAAGCTGTCTCACTCTGTTCAGTATTGTCCATTCACCTTCATTATTTCCATTTCATAGCCAAATACCCGTGACCGTGTTCCTCCAAAATGTGTTCCTTTCCATATGTGATCATCCTAAATTTATTCAATTTTATCAAAGCTTTTGCGGCTGCAAACTTAAGCAAAGACAAACTAACAGACTCCACAAATTTACTGTATCAACACAATTCCATGTGATGTGTTGCAACCCCATTTTACCTGTGATATTGGATATGACTTAGTATCGTTTGTGCTGGGGGTTAATGGTAGGGAAAGCCTAAAAGGCTCCCTGCAATGTTATTCTGATGCAGTGCCCTCTACAGATGAGTCTTTGGGAAGTGGTCCTTTCCACGGTTTTACCCATCTTGCAGGAACCCATCGGATGCCGTCCCCTGTAAGCAAACACATATATCCTCTGCCAGTTAGTTTAACCTCAGCAGGTCCTTCCCATTGACCAGTTTGCAGATCTCTAAACTGAACTAAAATTTTCTGATTTTGAGTTGTTGTTTCAGTGAGAGCGTCTTTTAAAGCTAAGCTATGTATTAGCATAGGTGGTTCCTGGCTTTGACCTGATAAACGCAAATAATTCAATACATATAACACTTTGCTCAATCGTTCACTTGGCATTACCCCTGGAGTTCCCCCTTTTTGTTTTAACAGCAACTGTTTCAGGGTTTGATGTGCACGTTCAACAATTCCTTGACCCGTTGAAGAGTGTGGAATACCGGTGATGTGCTGAATTCCCCATTGATTCATGAAACGTTGGAAACGTACTGAAGTATATGCAGGCCCATTGTCTGTCTTGATTTGATGTGAAACTCCCATGACAGCAAAACAACCATACAAATACTTTTCCACATGTCGTGCCGTTTCTCCTGTTTGAGCAGTAGCCCAAATAACCATTGAAAAGGTATCAATGCACACATGCACATATTTCTGCCTACCAAATTCACTTACATGAGTAACATCCATTTGCCACAACTGCAAAGGTTTTAATCCCCTAGGATTAGTGCCCAGCCCTAGGCCAAACCCAATCTCTTGACAAGACGGACAAGATTTCACAATACCCTGTGCATCTGATAAAGGCAAGTGAAACTGACGAGCCAACATCTTTGCTGATTGATGGAAAAAGTCATGAGACTGTCTAGCTTGTGCAAAAATATCCACAGAAGGCCCAGTCCATGCAGGTGCAACAAGCTGGTCAGCGCGATTGTTCCCTATAGCTAGACCATGAATTACCAAGTGACTTCTGATATGTGTGATAAAATACTTTTCTGCACGCATATTCAACAAACCCAAGAGATATTTTAGTAAGTTGGATAAAACTGGATTACTTACTTCCCTAATCAGTGCTCTTTCAATTCGAGATACCACCCCTACCACATACAGAGAATCTGATACAATATTGAGAGGCGTCTGATGCCAATTTTGTAATGCCCAAACAACAGCTTTCAATTCTAGAGTTTGCAAAGAATCATTGTGTTGGCCTTGAATAAGATGCTCTCTCCAAGCACTATGGTCAGTTTTCCAGGTACAGACTGCTAACTTTGATTTCTTTCCCGCATCTGTAAATACTGTAATGCCCTCCACGGGGATCTCTGACCTCCATGGAAACTGTTCCAAAACTTGATGTTGCAGGAAAGGAATCAATCGATGTGCTGGATACCGATTCCCAACTGTACCCATGAATCCTGCAAGGGCCACTTGTAAATCTTCTGATTGTCTAATGCTCCATTCTAAATATGTTTGAACCATTGGAATTAATATCATTGAAGGTTCTTGCCCAGCAATTTCCACTATTCTGGCCCTACCTTTCATGATCAGTTGTGCAAATAGCTCCAATCGAGTACTTACTGTCTTTGATGGTTGTACTGCTAAAAAGACCCATTCTAGCACTCTTAGAGGATTTTTGTGTTGTTTTATCCATTGCATAATTAAAGCACAAGGGTGTTTCCTAGACTGACCACATGTGCTCCTTTTTGAAGGAGATTCTGAATTAACCAGCATTAACACTATAGGATATTCTGGATGCACTCGATCAGCATGACATGAGGCAATTTTCTGAGTTATTATTTCCAAAGCCCTACGCTGTTCTGTTTGAAGTGTTCTTGTTTCATTGGCTTGTGCAGTAGTACCCAACAGTTTGATCAATGGCTCTAAATCATCATTTGTGATACCACATATTGTTCTGACCCACTGGATATCTCCAACTAGCTTCTGCACATCATTCAATGTCTTGATTTCTGTTTTAAGTTCTATTTTTTGAGGCTTTACTGTGCTGCTGGTTATAGTCCACCCCAAGTATTGCCAAGGCCCTTGTTGTTGTATTTTTTCTGGGGCAATTTTTAAGCCACGAGTTTCTAAAGTGACAGTGAGCTCATGCAAAATTTGTACTGAATTCATATGTTCTCCAGCCACCAATATATCATCCATGTAATGATAGATCAACAAATTTGGAAATTGTTTTCTCACTGGCTCTAAGGCCCATGCAACGAAAATTTGACACATTGTAGGTGAATTTTTCATTCCTTGTGGCAACACTATCCAATGATAGCGCTTAACTGGTTCAGCTTTGTTTATAGATGGGACAGAAAATGCAAATCTCTCTGCATCATCTTCGTGTAGTGGGATATTGAAAAAACAATCCTTTAAATCAATGATCAACAAATCCCAACAATTCCCCCTTTTTGTTTTTGTTTTTTTTTTCTCTCTTCCCCCCTTTTTTTTTTTTTTTTTTTTTTTGTGAATGACCCCTATCTTCTTTACAGCTTTATCTATAATGTAGTTAAGCATTTTTAAAATACATGGTACAACAGAGAGCACAACCAATAGTACTACTAGTATGATAAGTCCATATACCATAAAATCTTTCAACCATTCAGTAACACCCCAATCTGCCAGCCATCCATCAAGGCCTACACTCGAGTGAGTTAATTGTTTTGTGAGATGTTAAAGATCCGGATCCTATTCTGTTATCGGCCCAGAATGGTCAGACAGGTTCATGCAACACATACCCTCAAAAGCCTCACATCCATGTCCGTGTGCCAATAGTAAAAATAAAAAAAAAAATCAATAGTTGTTCTATCTTGTAGCATGCCATATTGCTAGGAAAGGAACCTAACAGATCCATCTCCTGTGGGTCAAAGTCAGTTACATTTAAAGTTGCAATCATATAAGCTACTCGTGAAACACTTGTTACCTCATCAAAAAGCTTATTTCGTTTCGTTCGTTTTTTTTTTTTTTTTTTTTTTTTTTTTTTTTCAGTTTTATCCTTAACATACCCAGCAAAGGAAGTAAAAGTACTCAAAGGGAGCCCCACCAAACAAATTCGAAAAGGGTCCCCTGTCGTCGTTACCAAGAAACAAAAGGAGTTCTGCTGGAAAAGGAAAAAAAAAAAACAAAACACCCAAACAAAAACAAACCGCAGCAGCGGCCAGACGCCGTCAGCGCTCGAGAGGTTAAAAGAATGCGGCGGGGCCGGGGGCGAGCCGGGGGGGAAGGCGCTTCTCTGTAGCCTCCGACTCGCGACAGGTCGAAAAAAGGGGGGGGGGGGGGGGGGGGGGGGGGGGGCTGGGCGGTGTTCCGCAGCCGCCGCTCCCTTTTCCAGGCTGGGGGTGCGGGGCTGCATATCCATATCGGCTGACATTTACTAGGTCTTTTCTGACCGCCCCCCCGGTCGGACATTCCTTTTTAATTTGATCCACTTTTCCACAATCAAAACACTTCAAACCCACTCTGCCTACCGTAAGCTGCTGAGCAAGGACCCCAGCCAGCGTAGATACCTTAAGTGACTGAGCTCACATTCTGACACCTTTAACAGCTCAGCAATCGAGTTAGCAGAGCGCCTAATTGGGGCAATTGCCTCCTGGCAATCAGCATTTACATATCTAAAAGCCAGCTGAAAAAACACACAATGCACATGCTCTATCTACCTTGAAATAGCCGTCTGAAGCCAATTCATGAAAGAAACATAGGCCTCCTGTCCTGCATATACACTACCTAACAGAGCTTGTGTAAACGATGCTTGGAACCCATATGTTAAAGCAGATTGATTACAACCTTTGTCTACCAAAGATACCATACACACAGAAATCAAACCCAACTCAAGCAACTCTCCCACCCCCCAGGCAGCAAAGTACACCTCCCGCCACCTCCTTCTCGGATCGTACGCATGTTTCCGTTATCCCACCCCCCGCGCGCTAGAGTCAATCCCTGACTCCCCCCAGTTACTAGCATCGCCGGGCAAGGGTGGATACAAATCTGCAGGATCTCTTTTTTCCGGTGAGGTCGCGTTGTTGACCTTCTTCGTGGCCCTGGTCGGTGCAGTTCCGGACCACAGGGGCAGTGATTGCTGCAGCTCTGGCAAATGGGCGGACACTCCTTCAATATCACTTGTCGGATCTTATCTAGCAGCGCATCACCTGTATCTTGCGGCTCTGATGTTCGCGTCGGCTCCTCGGTGCCGGCCTGCTCAAATTCCGCTTTTGATTTTACCGCGCCATCAGCTCCGGCATCGCCACGTCCAACTTCCGCTCTCTTTTTTACTGCGCCATCAGCTCCCGGATCGCCCCGCCCAACTTTCTCTTTTTTTACTGCGCCATTAACTCTCGCCACGACTGCATTATCGTTTCCCTTAGTTGTTTGGGATACTTCGGACACTGATTTAGGCACAGCCAACACTGCATGCTCAGGCATTTTCGGTAAAGGTGGCGCGGGACGCAGAGGAATGGAAATCCGGATAGAAAAGGTAGAAACGGCACTATTTGGCGGCGGCGAAGCAGCGGAGGAGTTAACAATGCCGCTAGCGTGATTGGAGACATCGGGAGTCGGAGCGGCAAACACAGACGCAAACATTTCACATTCCGCTTTTATTACTCTCAGAGTCTCTTTTAGCAGCCTCCAAAGGGTGGAATATTTACTTGCTTTTCCTATGACTTCCCAGACAGAGAGTTCAAACGCTACATTTCTTTCAGGGATCAGTCCTTTGTTCCAGATCCACTTCGTCATCCCCTTTAACACGGGGGAAGCATATTTAATTCCTCTCATAGAGAGCGTATGTTGGAGGAGATTTAGGACAGCCTCTTGCTTTTTGTCCAACCCCATCTTCCTCCCCGACCGCTCACCTGATCAGGGCGAGATTCCGTAATTCTGGGTGCGCACCCCCTTCCGATCCCGGCTGCTCCTCTTGGCTAGCCGCTCAGTCTTCCTGCCGTCCTTTTCCCGTAACGACAAGGCTTCTTGCTAAGGTAGCAAGGATTCTCTTCTTGCCCTGCGGGCAAGACTTCTTGCCGGGGCAGCAAGGATTAATTTCGGCCGGCTTTCCCGCCCCCTTACAGTCCTACTTTCAACTGCCAGACTGCAGTAATTGAGGAATCTGAGGGTCCCTGTTCGGGCGCCATTTGTTGCGGCGAGAGCTCGGACTAACGCACCACGACCAATGTGATCAAGCGAAAGCCGTTTATTATTTAAAATGGCGGCAATTTATACCCCTCTAATTCCAGATGTTCCACCCCAGTACAAACCCCGTTGGTTACACACATACACAGTTCATATAGGATTGGCTACGTGTCTTGTCACTTACTGCCCGTGTCACGATGACCCAAGGTGTTTCGCTTCCCAGACGGTGCCTCTCAGTTCTTGCTACAACATTCTTTTCTCACTACTTCATGAGATAACAACCGTGAGATAGGACACCTGCTGTTTGCTGGTCCCGTGGGGTACCAGCCTGTGAGACACCAGCTTGTTTACTGATCTCACGGGCTACTTCAGGGTGCCTGACAATTTGGTGAGCAGTACCTGCAACACTGCTGTTTTAATTCAGGCATATTAATTTTCCATAAATCCCATATTAATTTTCCATAAATCCCAACAGAAGGTCATGGTAGCCACTACAGCAAAATCTATTTATATCAAAAGAAATGCTATCTAGAGTAGGCAGCTCTTGCAAACTGACAAGAAGGCTGACTGATGAACTCACTGTTTTTTGATGGGAGTAGCAAAGTAGTCTTTTGCAACATACCAAAAGAAAAACTCAAAAATTAAGCCTGAGGTGCCTTGCACCACAGAGGGGTTAGAAGATCTCTAGATGTTTTTCATCCATACTTTAGACATAACAAAGACAGTGCTGGAGGGACTGTCCTCAGCCATTCGTAGCACCTCCTCAGTAACCCTAAGGAGCTTGGTCTAGGTATAAGCTATATATGATTTAGGTGTAAATAGAACATCTTCTTAAGCTGGTAATGTACTTTGGTAATACTCAAACAAAAGGAGAAATGAAAAACAGACTTCTATTAAACTCATATTTTGTGGTGCCTAACCCCGCAGCATAAAAGTTGAGAGGATTGAATAGATTTTGCTCAGTTTATTCCTTTTCAGCCTAGTTTGAAAAGAACAGTTTTTCAGCTTCAGGATAACCCAGTAAGTGTCAGGGTAACCCAGCAAGTGTCTGGTATCCTGAATCCCCAAGGAGGGTTTTATGTGCACTGGGTTAACTCTGAGATTCTCCAGAAAAAAATGTTGGGATATTCAAGCTAATAAAATTAGTTGAATTGGCTAAAGTTGAAGTTGCTGAAGTTGGAACTGTTTCACTGGGAAGGGTCCCACAGAATTCGTCAATGGATATTAGATCACCCTCTTTAACTGCAAATGTGAAATTGGCACCATGCCTTTAAATCTAAATTTATCTAGCAGCATTTGAATAGATGATGCCTTCTTTTGTAGTCATCATTCAGCTAAATGCAGCTTGGACTAAACAGAAAATAGAAAGTTAATATGACTCAGTTAATATGACTACTTACAGATTTACATATTGCCTAAGAATTAGCCAGATTGAAGCCTGAAGCCCACTTTAGTATGTTGGTGAGTGTGACCATTGATTTTAAAGAGAACTTAGGGTAAACACACACCACACATGACACCCAACACTGTACATACTCAAAACCCAATTATGGAAGAGGAAAAAAAGGTTGAAAAGTTAAAATAAGTTGACAATGGAATAAAATAAATTTCATGCTATCATAATTATGTACATTAAGATTATTTATGGCCTGGTCATTTCAATGTCTTATATTTGGTAAGCTGAAGCATAGCAAGAATTGTATTATAACTTGAGAAAGCCAGATCAATCAGTCTTGGATCTGGATTCAACTTGAAATATTGCTGACTGGCATTTTGTCTCTATTCATACCTTCTTTCTATTTTCTATTTGTTTGCTTTTTATTTTAAAAAAGCATTAATTTTTTTTGTTCCTAGTACTTCCAGCCTCTATCTTCATTCTATTGACCCCGTAACACTAACTTCCCAGCTAAATGCTATATTATGACATAATAGATACAATAGTTTTGCATGAGACAAGGAAAAGAAATTTGAATTAAAAATGAGAATGTTGGCACAAAAAAATTATGTAAACTAGTTTGGTATAGACTCATATAGGTATGTGCTCAATTATATATATATATTAAAAAAAAAAAAATGTTCATCAATATTGTGAGGGTTTTACCCCTCACTAAGGGAAAAATTGTCTCCCATAAAGAACTATTCACCTAGTAAAGGAGACAGGACTGCACCAGGACGAGCCTGGGCAAGTCCAGGACAAGCCTGGGCAAGCTCCTGCTAAGCCCTGGATGGGACTCTTGCAGCTGGCTGGATAGCTATCTGATTGGCTGAAACTATATGTAAATGAACAGATTCAAAAGATGCGCCAAATCAGAAGGCTCCTAGGGGCTATAAAGAGACCGCTCGCGGGAGCTCTCTCGCTTTTCGCTGCTGCCCTGCCGCCTCGCTGCTGCCCTGCCGCCTCGCTGCTGCCCTGCCGCTGCACCCGCCTACCTGCACCCGTCTGTGCCGAGGAGGAGAGGTTAAAGAGCCACGGATCTCGGCTACGGAGGCTAGGTCTCCACCCGAGAATCCAAAAAAGGGGAAGCTTGAAGAACTATACAGCTACTACTCGAGAGCCGGGCTTAAAGCAGGAGCGCTAAGCTCAGTATCTGCTAGCCCCACTGCCTCGAGAGCACCTGAAAGAACAGCGAATCTCCCCAAAGGCGCTCGCTCTCTCTCCCTCCTCCCGTCGGGGAAGACGCCCGCAGCCTGCCGTCTGCCGCGAGCCGCTTTGCTATAGCGCAGCCCGCAGTCTTGAAGCCGCCGCTACAGCTGCCGTGAAGCCTACAGCCTGCCGTCTGCCGCCAGCCGCTTTGCTATAGCGCAGCCCGCAGCCTTAAAGCCGCCGCTACAGCTGCCGTGAAGCCTACAGCCTGCCGCCGCACCCAGAGCCGCTGCTGCCTGTGCTGTAAAGCCACAGACCGCCACGTGGAAGCCGCCATCTTGAAGCCGCAGACCACCACGTGGAAGCCGCCATCTTAAAGCTACAGACCGCTTGGTGCAGCTTGCCGAGACTGTAAGATTTAATAATATTTCTTTTTCTGTCATTAACCGTAATCTTTCCCCGGGGTAAACCCACAAACGGCCCTCACTTCCACGCACAACGTCGACCCTATTGAGAGGGAAACCGCGTCGCGCTATACCAGCCCCCTCTATCATAAGTTTTCTTTCTTCAATCTAAACTCCCACACACATACACACCCCTTGCGTCCCACCTTCTAAATTTACCTCCTACACATTTGTAACTCCATTCAAACAGTTAAAACATATAAAATATAACTCTGTGTTTGGTCTTCATTACGTGTGGACGTGTGTGCTCTCCTATTTAGGGCTTCTGGTATATCATACATTGGCGTCATCGCCGTCCCCAAAATCAGGGGCGAATCCTAAATATATAAGGGCTAACCGCTCGAGCCCATCCGAGTCCAAGCCACCGCTTGGACCGGGACATTTTAATCTGGTGTCAGAAGTGGGATATACCTTAGAAGCTCTGAGCCACACACCACGCGTAATGGGACTCCTAGATAAGCTGCGTTCAAAATCTGAGGAAACATCTATCCGCACCCCATCTCCATTCCAGGACGAATTTAAGCATTATCCATTGGTGATCCCTTTTTACAGCCATCTCAAAGCCCGAGGGTACATCCCTTCAACTGCTTATTTCGATACAATAAAAAGACACTATAATGAGGGTAATTTGGAACAAATTTGCCAGAATTTAAAATACCTGGAGAATGGTTCATATTTGACAAAAGATCAGTACCGAAGAGTGAGAAAAGCTGGCTATGATCTTTATAATGCCAAAACATTCTTTATTCTAGCAACATTAATTTGGCAGGAGAAGGAAGAGCTAAAACAAATTCTCAAGGACAATGGCATAGATATGGATCAAAAGGCTGTACCATGTGGGGGAGGATATGACTCAGATTCGTCCCGGGAAAAGAGGGGTATGACCTCACGGAGGGACACACCTCCACTAGAGGAGGAGCTTGTTAATCTTATAACATCCGATACAGACAGTGATGAAGAGCAAACAGCACACACACTTCCCAAAAAACACGTGACATTTAGCAAGAGGAGGACCCAGCAATATAGTAAACCCAAACGCAGGTTGGCTACCTCCTCTAATATCAGCAAATTGGAGAAGGATCTTGCATCCCTTAAACACGATGTGAATAACACTATCCAGACCCTGATGGATACTGGTCATGAGGAAATGAAAAGAATGGGGAAAAAGATTAATAAATTGGCAACTTTAATTGAAAGTCATTCAAAAAATTCATCCCGCAATTCATCCTGCAATTCATCCCGTCATCAAAGCTCAGATGATGAGGAAACCCCGCATAAAACCCTCAGGCCAGTAATCCGGTCAGAATATTCTATTGATACTGAAACTGGGAGGGCAATCCTTAGGCAAAAGCAAACCCCTTACTCACCAATCGAGTTGGCTGACCTCAAAAAACGGTTCAGTAAAAAACCCACAGAGAGTGACACAGAATATGTCATCCGTGTCTCTGTTGAGGGCGGGGACGATATTCTGCTTTCAGAAAAAGAAGCCTCTGGATATTGGGGTCCAGGAGCTTCACTTACCACTGGAAATTACCAAGCTATGTGGACAATAACACAGCGTGCTGCCTATAATGTAGGTTTAATAGACCCTATGTCACGGGGTGAACCTTTAGTCCTGAAAGGTGACATAACACAACTAATGGAAAACATCCATAAGGCCGCTGTGATACAAATGATTTATCAAAATGATTTAATTGTGGGACAAGATTCTCCCCTCCTGCAGCCGGTAAGACCAGAAAGAATGAACATTCTTATCCGGGGCTTACCGGGAGAGCTTAAAAATTTGGCAATCCAGCTGAAAGGCAAAATTGCAAATAATGATCAGGACAACAATCCATATACTTGGGGAGACCTGGCCAAAGAACTAACAGAGTATGGTCGACAATATGGAGTGCCAGAATATGATGCCTCTAAAAGGCACACCATACGCAAAGTGGACTCAGCCTATGAAAGTCCAGAGCCAACTTATGCCGCAGTGGCTGCAAGGCCACCACGCACCCCCCCCCGAACTTTGGGAGGACGGCGCGGTGACCGAGCCCCCACTAGAAACCAGACACCTTCCAGGAACAGGCCACACACTGCACGTGATCCCCAACCCTCCACGAGTTCCGGGTCACAAAATGGCATCCGCCAGGGGCCCTTTGCACGGCTTAAAGAGGAAGCCCGACGCAAAGGCATACCCCCTGAACTTTTAACACGAAATTACAGTTACAGTCATCTCAAAGATTTGGTTGAGAAGTGGCCTGTGAACAATAACAATCAGGGAAACTAAATTGCTCTCCTTCTGCACCAAAACAAACTAAAAAGAAAAAGCAGAAGGAGAAAAACAAAACACAAAATACTGTTGGCAATGATGAGCCAAACAATCCGGGAAAATCGTGGGAAGACATGCCCGAAAACAAAGATGATTGTCAACAAGAAAATAAATCAGATTCTAAACTCAATCAGCTTCCTCACAATTGGCAGCACATATTAAGACTAACTCAAAATTCCAAGGGTGATTTGGAAATCACTTGCAGTGTTGGTCCTAATAGGTACCCTGTGACCTTTGTGGTAGATACTGGAGCACAAATATCCACACTCAGAAAAGATGATGCCCGAAAATGTGGAATCAATCCATCCCTAAAACCTATGCTTGTGAGTGGTGCATTTGGCCAGCCCACTCTCCAAAAGACTGCTAAAGTCTCTTTGAAATTACCAGGTGAAGATAGTGTAATTAGAGCTGAAATGATAGTGGGTGACATCCCCTACAATTTGATGGGGATGGATATATTGCAAGGAAGAGGATGGAGAGATGATAAAGGCAACTTTTGGAACTTTGGTACACCCACTCTAAATGTGAGGCTATTACAAAAAGCTCCATGCCTGCCACAAAGCACAGTCACAAATGTAAAACAATATCCTCTTTCTAAAGCGGCAAGAGAAGGAATAAAAGATGTAATTGAAGATCTTAAAACTCGAGGAATTTTAATTGACACTCATTCCCCATATAACTCTCCAATCTGGCCTGTCAAAAAGTCCAATGGGAAATGGAGGCTCACTATGGATTTTCGCAAACTGAATGCTAATACCAACTCACTCACAGCTGCAGTACCCAACTTATCAGAACTGATTTTAGAGATACAAGAGGCAGCTCACCCTATAATGGCTGTACTGGACATTAAAGACATGTTTTTCATGATTCCAATTGAAGAGAAAGACCAGGAGAAGTTTGCTTTCACCTGGCAAGGAAACCAATACACATTTACCAGACTCCCTCAAGGATACAAACATTCTCCTACTTTAGCACATCATGCATTGGCGACTGAGTTAGAACAAATAATCTCCAAAGCACCTAAAGATGTAAAAATTTACCAATACATTGATGATATACTAATTGGAGGGCCTGATGTGTCTAAAGTACAAGAGGTCTATAACAATATTATTGACCATTTGTCTGGCATAGGGATTGAAATCCCTGATGATAAAAAACAGCCACCTTCCCCGGAGGTGAAGTTCTTAGGTATCTGGTGGAAGAAAGGTACATGGAATATTCCTACTGATACAATTTCCAAATTGGGAGAGATCAAAATCCCTGATAACAAAAAAGAGCTACAAGAGATTCTGGGAACTTTGCAATTTTGGCGGAAGCACATACCAGACCTTGCCATAATAGCAAGACCGCTCTATGATTTGTTAAAAAAGAATACACATTGGGAGTGGTCTCAGGTACACGATGAAGCCCTGCAACTACTGCTATTAGAAATACAGACATACCAAACATTAGGTCCAATTCATCCAAATGACCCTATAATTATAGAATGGGGATTTGCCATAAATGGACTCTCATATCATTTGTGGCAAAAGGGCCCCGAGGGAGCTACAAGACCAATTGGTTTCTTTTCGCAAACCTTTAAAGAAACAGAAAGAAGATACTCAATTTGGGAAAAAGGCCTATTGACTGTTACCACTGCATTGAAAGAGGTGGAGAAAATGGTTAAAAAACAAAAAATCATCTTGAGAGGCCCATTCAAAATTGTCAATCAGGTCACATCGGGAAAACCACCACCCGAGGGGGTCTCACAAAAGAATACAGTACGCAAGTGGTATTCTCAAATTGAATATTACTGTAATCTGTTCAATGTCTCTGAGGGTCCTGAAAAAACTTTAAAAATACAAGATCAGATTAAGTCCACTGAAAGGGATGATACACATTTGGCAGAAAAAATACCTTCCCCAATCAAAGAAGCTCCAGAATTCTCAGCTCAACTAAAGAATGTGTGGTTCACTGATGCATCCTCAAAAAGAGAGGGGAAAACATGGAAATTTCGCTCTGCTGCATTGAATGTAAATACTGGTGAACAAATAATCAATGAAAGTGAAGGAAGTGCCCAGGTGGGCGAATTAGATGCAGTCTTTAATGTCATTCAAAAAGAAAAGACTAATAAAGAACCTGTGTATATATATACAGATTCATATGCTGTTTATAAAGGTTGTGTGGAGTGGATCTCCTATTGGCAAGAAAATGATTGGCAGATCAATGGAATCCAAGTATGGCAATCAGAGAAATGGAAATTAATATTAGAAGCAGCTAAATTGCATTCCAAACTGCATGTAGGATGGATTCCATCACATCAATCAGACCTAACAAATGAAGCAGCTAAATTTAACAATGAAGTAGACGAATTGGCAAGACTAAACCTAATTGAAATCAGGAAAGCTGCAATTGAAGGAGAAAACTTGGAATGGAAAAGGTTACTCGAGTGGCTACACTGTAAGAGAGGTCACTCAGGTAACTACGACCTTTATAAAGAAGCACAAGCTAGAGGATGGCCTGTCACCAAGGAGGCATGCAAGACTATCATTTCAGCATGTGATCAATGTAAAATCAGGTTGGGACAACATCCTCTAACTCAAGAACAACTGCATATCAGAGATAATAAAAGTTTATGGGACTGCTGGCAGATAGATTACATTGGACCTTTCAGAAAGTCAAATGCAAAACAATATGTCATTGTAGCAGTAGAAGTAGTATCTGGTTTGACCTATGCAGAAGCGCTTCCTAGAGCCACAGGTGAAAATACAGTATCTTTCTTAAAGAACTTATTCAGCATAATGCCAAAACCTAAGAACATACAATCAGATAATGGATCTCATTTCACTTCACGTTTGGTGCAACACTGGGCTGAACAGGAAAACATTAAATGGACCTTACATACACCCTACTATCCTCAGGCGAATGGAATAGTAGAGCGTACTAATGGTCTTATAAAAAGTATTCTGAAGCCACAAACCACACAGTGGGACAAAAGATTAAGTCAAGCCCTCACAGTTGTGAACAACCGATGGGGAGTGAACGGATGTCCCAGACTCAATGCCTTTTACCCAACTCCACCTACCAGCCAACATTCAAAGAATCACGGGGTGAGAGACAAAGGAAAGCATAAGGATGGTTTTGAAACTGGACAAACTGTTTTGGTTAATTTACCTAATGTTGGGAGAGTTAAACTGATATTGGACGTACCACTGAATCAAAATACATGGAAAGCTAAAGATTACAATGACAAGCAGTATAAAATTAGTACTAAATGGATTCTGTGCATTGAATAACCTTTTATGTTGTAATATAATGCTTTTAATCCTCTCAGAAGATCGAGAAATCAAGAGTGACAACTAAGGGACTTTGCTGGAAACAACTGTACACTGCCCACTCTTATTGATTCTTTTGGGAAAACTGTATCATTGCAGTTTTATCATTGTAATAGTGTTTCAAGGGAAGATTGTCTTGTTTGCCTTGGCAGAGACTGCTCACCTCTGCTAAAGGAAAACAAGAGAGCAGCTGTTATTTCGTGCAACCAAAACTGAGCACTTTGGAAGCGCGGAATGCAGCCTGCTAACATAATTAAATACCCCTCATACTTGATTTTTACATCAGTAACACTGTTACAATGTATAAAACCTTTAACATCTGATTTAGTAAAGCTGCCAGGTCACAGTCTGATACACACATTGGAAAATGGTGATATCCCTAATCTGGACAATATGGCTAACAAATTATGCAAAAACACAAGGCATAGTAATTATAGACCATTAAGATATGGTCTAGGTAGAAAAATACCACCTTTGAGACATTGCATACTGTAACAAGTAGATAAACATAATTATTCAAAAGTGGTGTTCTTAAACATCACTAAAGTTTGTTATAGGTGATAAAGTTGTGAGTTGATATACGTTCTGAAGTTACTGAAATTAAGTGGATTACAATGTCTTTCTTACAGGATAAGCTACAGTCAATGTTGTTTACATGTTATATAAATATTACGGTTCTGTATAATGTTTCATAGTTCTTTTGTGAGTCACGGGGTGAAGTGTGAGGGTTTTACCCCTCACTAAGGGAAAAATTGTCTCCCATAAAGAACTATTCACCTAGTAAAGGAGACAGGACTGCACCAGGACGAGCCTGGGCAAGTCCAGGACAAGCCTGGGCAAGCTCCTGCTAAGCCCTGGATGGGACTCTTGCAGCTGGCTGGATAGCTATCTGATTGGCTGAAACTATATGTAAATGAACAGATTCAAAAGATGCGCCAAATCAGAAGGCTCCTAGGGGCTATAAAGAGACCGCTCGCGGGAGCTCTCTCGCTTTTCGCTGCTGCCCTGCCGCCTCGCTGCTGCCCTGCCGCCTCGCTGCTGCCCTGCCGCTGCACCCGCCTACCTGCACCCGTCTGTGCCGAGGAGGAGAGGTTAAAGAGCCACGGATCTCGGCTACGGAGGCTAGGTCTCCACCCGAGAATCCAAAAAAGGGGAAGCTTGAAGAACTATACAGCTACTACTCGAGAGCCGGGCTTAAAGCAGGAGCGCTAAGCTCAGTATCTGCTAGCCCCACTGCCTCGAGAGCACCTGAAAGAACAGCGAATCTCCCCAAAGGCGCTCGCTCTCTCTCCCTCCTCCCGTCGGGGAAGACGCCCGCAGCCTGCCGTCTGCCGCGAGCCGCTTTGCTATAGCGCAGCCCGCAGTCTTGAAGCCGCCGCTACAGCTGCCGTGAAGCCTACAGCCTGCCGTCTGCCGCCAGCCGCTTTGCTATAGCGCAGCCCGCAGCCTTAAAGCCGCCGCTACAGCTGCCGTGAAGCCTACAGCCTGCCGCCGCACCCAGAGCCGCTGCTGCCTGTGCTGTAAAGCCACAGACCGCCACGTGGAAGCCGCCATCTTGAAGCCGCAGACCACCACGTGGAAGCCGCCATCTTAAAGCTACAGACCGCTTGGTGCAGCTTGCCGAGACTGTAAGATTTAATAATATTTCTTTTTCTGTCATTAACCGTAATCTTTCCCCGGGGTAAACCCACAAACGGCCCTCACTTCCACGCACAACGTCGACCCTATTGAGAGGGAAACCGCGTCGCGCTATACCAGCCCCCTCTATCATAAGTTTTCTTTCTTCAATCTAAACTCCCACACACATACACACCCCTTGCGTCCCACCTTCTAAATTTACCTCCTACACATTTGTAACTCCATTCAAACAGTTAAAACATATAAAATATAACTCTGTGTTTGGTCTTCATTACGTGTGGACGTGTGTGCTCTCCTATTTAGGGCTTCTGGTATATCATACATTGGCGTCATCGCCGTCCCCAAAATCAGGGGCGAATCCTAAATATATAAGGGCTAACCGCTCGAGCCCATCCGAGTCCAAGCCACCGCTTGGACCGGGACAAATATCTAGAAGAATCTATGCAGCCAAAAACAGAAGAAAAAATGCATCACCAAATACAGTTTTGAACAAGCTTTTGAAATTAATATTTGAGTAAAATATCTCCACTACTTTTAACTTAGAGCTTCATCTATTTACAGAAGGTTTAGTGAGATTGCTTTCAATAACCAAGGAACTGGGTTCAGTGATGAATAAAATGCCTTCAGTTTGCTTCACTGATAGGAACCTAGAGTCAGAAGACCCATGCAGAGTTTATAGAGGCATAAGCTCTGCAGGAACTTGGTGTTGTTAGGCAACAGAAGCATAAGTCATGTCACAGAGCTAGAACAGTTTCAGTTCCTTAACAAGGCAGCATGAAGTGACTGAAAGCTCATTTTGTTTCCATTCACCTTTACTGTGTCTTTCATGTCCCACTGTGAGGATTCAGAACACTCTTCAAAACCAAACAAAAAAAAAACCAACAAAACAACAACAAACCCACCACATTGCAGCTTAAATTTGGTTGGAAATGAGATAAAAGGAAATTTTCTGGGATCTGTGGGTGCATGTAAAGGTCAAGGTTCAGCTGCTATACCAATATGAACAAGCCCAGGGACATCTGCTCCGTGCTGTCTATCCATGGCTGATTTGCCATGAACTCCTAAACTCCTGCCAGGGTCAATATCGTTACAGAGTCTAAGAATTAAAAAACAAACCAACCAAACAAAAACTCACCACCTAAAAACACACACAAAAAAAGCCTCACTTTCACCAGTCTATGTCTGTTTGGAGCCCCCAAATTAATGTTTGATTCAGTCAGCCTCAGAAAGGGGTTCAGCTAGAGTGGATGGATAAAAGAGTGACACTCACTACTTCGTTTTTATGGTGTGTTCAATATTCAATTACCATCTGTATTAAAAATCGTGCCTTATTTCTGATTTGAATTTTATTGCCTTCAGCTTCTAACTCTGGTTCTTGTTCTGTCCTTCCTGCTTGGTATTTCCTTCTAATAACAATACCCTTAAAAATATCCTTTCCAGTCAGTTTAAAAGATTTACTCTAAGTAAATTTACTTTTTAAAGATTTTTCTCAACCATTAACTCTTTTTTTTTCTTTCTTTCCTGAATTATCTAGAAACTTTTAACATACTTATCTCAGTATCTCATCTTGGTTTCAGCAATTCTATGATTCTATGATATAAGAACACCTTATTTTATGCTCTCTCTTACAGACCATTTTAGTCATCACCAAGGAAAACAGCAAACTGCTTCAGAGGTGAAAAACATTATTACTTCCAGCAGCAAATGGGATGTGCAATTTAATAAACTTATGTCTACCCCTGTCTTCATGCTATCACAGGTCTGAATGTAGGTAAAAGGCTTCCTTGGGGCAGACCTAAAGTAAGATCAATAACTCTTTTTTCTTTGTTTTGGGTTGCCATGTCCACTTATTTGCTTATATAGAGTTAGGATTTTAATCCAAATGCTATAGCAATAATTTCCTTGAGGTGGAAAATACCTGCTATCTCTCAGCTTTGCTAATATCAACCAGCAGCAACCCATAACTTCTATTCTGAATTAATATTCTATTCATTGATCTCCAGATACAGCCCCAGTTCTGTATATAGGACCTTGACTCCTTGTTCCTGGTGCATCCATGGATGTTTGACTGAATTCAAGCCTCTTTTGGTTTCTGCCTCCCAAACATTTCAGATTGCTCTGTATGATTAGCTCATCTTTGCAATTTGCCACTCTGTTATTTCCAGTATTTGCCAACTTTTCTGTGTCATCTGCCACTAGTGTTAGCAGTGATTCGTTGCCCAGAATAAATACATCCTTTAAAAACAAAATAATTTCCATTCCCGTTTTTCTTTTTTTTTTTTTTAATCCAAATACATTTTTCTTCTATGGTTTTCTCATCTTTGGGTATTTCCTTACATACTAAGTACATATAATTGTTATTTTACTGGTTGTTAGTGTCATGTTTGCCCGTATGGAATATGAGCTTGCCAATACCATGGGTTGGTTCCATGGCAACATCATAATGGGATCCAAAAGAGTTACTTGAGAGTGAGGCCAATATTTTTTGTGTTTGCAAATAATCATTAGAAGCTTTAATGTTGTTTTACCACTGGTTGAATAACAGCACCAGCGTATGTGTCCGAAACCAAAGTGTCACAAATAACTTCTCTTTTCTTGTAGAACTGCTCTCTTTGCCCCAGTGCTTTCTCTTCAGTCAGCCTAAGTCGATGTGCCATGTAAGCACATTCCTGGAGTGCTTACATAGTACCATGTAAAACGACTCCAGCCCCTGCTCCACTTTGGTTTGTTGCAGAGGTGGCACTAGAGCTGGACACCTACACAATGTGCTGCACAGGCTATAGAGTCTCACCCATCACTACATCTGGGCTTTCTCTGTGAGTTCTGCTGATTGTTTACCTTCCATTGTTTCTCTGCCCTTTTTGAATATTCTCCTTTGATTTCTGGGCCATTCAACGTCTTTCATTAGACATCTTAGTCTGCCAATTTACTATTGATTCTAAAACATGTGACCATGCATTAGCTGGATTATAAATTATGAAAATGCAAATATCTACCCATATTATCAGTTCCTGACTACTTAACATGGCTGTACTCCTTGTCCTTAAAAAAACATAAAAATGAAATTATTAATCTGCTGGACCATCTGTGTTCATTCTAAACTGTCCTCAAGTTATTTTTTGTTAGTTTCATCATTTTGAGAAATGAAATAGTAGTTTTTGGAGAAGATGGGTTGCATTGCCAAATCCTTAAACAATAAAAAAACATTGTTGGTATTAATTAAATAATTTTATTTTTCTCTCTTGAATTCAGTATCTGACTCATCCAGACTAAGATGACTGTACTGTTAAATACCACACAGAAAGCATTTCAAGAATCTAACCAGTATTAAACTACAGCCTTTCTTCAGTCTGGTTTACAAAATCACATTGTGTAAATTCAGTCTTTGAAAGTAAGCCATGGACTTTTTATGAAGGACTTTTATCCAAAATGCTAGAAATTTTAAAGGAAATAAATCATCTTAATTTCTAAAATTAATAGGGGCAAGATTTATTCTCAAATCATGGATACTCCTTTCTAATTAAATTCAAATGTGTTTAATGCATCTCAGGAGTGTTAAGATAATAAGTAGGCCTTTTCTGGAACTTAACATCCCCGATCCCTGTCAATAATTATATTGGGTGACTAATAAAATATGATGCCAGGCATTTTAAAAATCTTTATCTTCCTCCTCTGTCTCATTAGCAAAATGAATAGGTTTGCTCCACAGGCACCACCTAATCTGGAGATTTCAATGTTGTTCAAGGACATTGCAAATAAATTTCAGCAGGTATTCCTTCACACCCCAGTTATATATAAAATGCACTTTTACAAATCTGCCACTTACCATGCTAAAGTTTTCTCCTTGCTGGATAAGCTTATTGCTAGCATCAAAGGCTGGAAGGCCAAACAGGGTCACTACAACTGTCAAGTCTCCTGACCAGAAGAACTTTATGCAGTTATCCCATCAAAGACTGCACTCTAAGTAGAGCTCAAATGATTGGTATTTGATCCACAGAACATGTAGCACTCATCCATTCCACCAGTGGTCTATCACAAAATGGTGACATCACCAGAACGGATAATTTTATAACATAAGACAATACTTACTTTCAGAAACTGGACTCACATCTAGCAGGCCTTTTAATAAAAATCATGTCAGCAATGTGAAATTTGCTAATTTGTTCCTGAGAGTTTAACTTCCTTTCTCAAGCAAACATTACATTACAATAATTACACCTCCAAGTAACAAAAATATGGCAGGATCCTCAGCCCCTGGGATGATATATAGTCCTCTGACCCTCAAAGCAAAAACCATCTTTAGTGACTTTAATCATTTGTGTGTGTATATATATAAATATTTGGGTATTTGAATCATAAAAACATAGAATGGTTTGGGTTGGAAGGGACCTTAAGGATCATCTAGTTCCAACACCCCTGCCATGGGCAGGGACACCTCCCATTAGACCAGGTTGCTCCAAGCCCCATCCAGTCTGGCCTTGAACACTTCCAGGGATGGGGCAGCCACAACTTCCCTGAGGAACCTGTTCCGGTGTTGCACCACCCTCACAGTAAAGAATTTCTTCCTAATGTCTAACCTAAATCTACCCTCTTCCAAATTAAAACCATTACCAATTGTCCTATCTCTCCATTCCCCTACAAGAAGTCCCTCTCCAGATTCCCTGTAGCCCCCTCAGGTACTGGAAGGTGCTCTAAGGTCTCCCCAGAGCCTTCTCTTCTCCAGGCTGAATGGATGACTCCAGAGACTTTATAATGTCTCGAAGGTGGGAGGACAGAACAGGGAACAGGTTGTGATTCATCCAACTCTTTAAAATATTTTCTTTTTCCTACTTTTAGGTTCTTTGAGCCATACATTAGTATAATTTGAATCACCCTGCCAGTGATTGCAACTTCAGAGAGACCCCATGCTGAATATTCCATATATGTCTATGCTACAAGGCAGATATATGATATTTGACCCTATTTTACATGTGGTGTGTCACACAGAATATCTCGAGTTGGAACCAACCCATAGGGATCATAAAGTCCCACTCCCTGCTCTTCACAGGACTACTTAAAACAAAACCATATTACTAAGAGTGTCATCCAGATGCTTCTTGAACTCTGATGGGCTTGGGGCCATGACCCAAGAAAAACACAGAAGAAAATATCTCATAAAGGTCAGCCCTTCCTCCTGCAGCCTGCTCAAGCTAGGCAGACACTTATCAGACACCAAAAGACAGTTCTATCTTCCTGTCTTCCTTGGGAAACCTGCAATCTCTCAAAGTGCAGAGTACAAGCAGAGACCCAACTTTCAGGGTCCTGGATGTTCCAATAGGCCACTGACCAACTCCACTGGGAACCTCCAGCTATGCCACATCTATCCACTGAGATTAGCCACATCCAACTGGAAAAAACAAAACACTCACCTTGCCTCGTCCCCACTGAAGGGGTGCTGGAGTACAGGAATTACTCTGGATATGGGGGTGTTGCAGAAGGCTTCAGGATTGTGATCTGCCTCTGTGGCTGGGCTTAGTATCCACCAGGATTCAGAAGTTATCCTGGAGCTGTGGGCAACCCTGTGGGAAAGTTCCTCTGTGTACATCTCTATAGGTACCATAATTCTACATGAGTTCCCTATCCAGTTCTGATTATGCCAGTCTACATCCTTGCTAAAAAAAAGTCCAATATCACAGTTTAAGTGTGGTGGGGTATGGGCATCAGGCATGCTGCTATGATGCCCTGGCATATCACTTTTCCCTGATCTCATAGAACTGGGGATTTTAAACTATGTTAAAAATGTTGCACTTGTTCTCTCTGCCCCATCTGCTGCCTGGATTGTCTAGTCAAATAGCATTCATACCTGAAAGCTTCTTACCAGCCTGATATCTGAAGCTGCTTCTTCGATTGCAGGATTCACAGAGCCACCTGAATCCAGGATAGGTCAACTATAGAAGCAAACCCTGTCATTTTTCCCCAGGTATGTTGGTTCAGTACCATGGCTATGCAATGCCACCATCTTACTCTGTCTCAGGTTTTCCTGTGCTCCAACTAGCAGGTTGGGTCAAAAGTTCTTAATGACAAGGCCACTCCTCCTGGCACATCTATTTGCCATTCTCTCAGTAAATCTCATGCATGGCCTGGACAAAGTCATCCCAAACCCTCTCACTGTCAGCTGAATCCTATGCATTGGAAAGGGATGAGTCTCCTGTTTTTTCAACAGAGGAAGAGCAGAGAGATCTTCTGTCTTTATCACTGGCCTTCAAGTTGCATCTTGAACTTGTTGAAGTGCATAAGATGTCTTCTTTGCCTGGCCAGGTGTGCCCTGCTCTCCTACATGCTGCTAATGGCTGGTATGAGAGGAGTGGGACAACTCTCACCTGGATTCACATAAGGCTGAAAGTGTCAATATTCATCCTTTTGTCTCAGTTTATGATAATGGTCACAGACCCCATTTATCATAAAAAATGTGGTCATGCATAACTCAGCCTGTAATAACCACTACCCAACACAGGAGCGCATCTTCTCCCTGGCCCAAGGAGATAATCATACCTTTGGCCTTGCAATAGTATTCTTCAGCTTTATTACCTCTAGCCAATTCCCCCTATTTTCCACATGTTCTACATGGATATGGCTGTTGCATTCAGGATTTCCCAAAATTCTGGCCCTACCTTATAGAGAAAAAAAAGCATAGAGCTCCATATGGCCCATCATGTGACAAATTCAGAGCTGCTGAATATACTGGCTCGGTATCATACATGGGTGGATGGAAGGCTGCAGAACTTTCAAAGAAGCACAAAGAAAAGGAGTTTTTTTCAATGTAAAAGCAAGTACAGCACTCATTCATTCTTCTTCGAAGCATATTCCCTACAAACTGGTGAGTCATAAACTTGCAGAATCTAGTTTTTCTGTTTTCAGTCCTGATAAGGTTACAACGATGTCACCTGTTTGGGACAGATAGTCTTTTGTTTCTTAATCATGTCATTCTGTGAGTAATCACTTAAACTTGAGGGACAGTCAAAAGTTAACAAGGATAGGATACATTCATGGAATACATTCATATTGTTTTGCATCTTGTGTTTTGATAACTCAAAACTTATTTGCTTTTTACAGAAGCAATATTTTTGGCATTGTCAGTTGATTTGCCAAAAGCTAAACATACATTAAAAGCCTATCTTAAAAGTCCCTATAAAGCACACTGGGAAACCTGAATACAAAGGGGCCACTTCATCCTGAATGGTAAAAACAACAAACCGTAGGAAGTTACTCTGCCATTTGTAGTCACTGGTAAAGTATTGCATAGGATGTAGTATTCTTTGAAGTACCAGTAATGCTGCGTAGCATATGACAGAGATTTACTGTTTATGTAGTCACATCTGCTCTGAACTGCACTGTTTCTGTAACCTGACAGCCCACCTCCCCACACTGCACCCCACCACACCACAAGAATTTCTGTTGTAGTGGTAGAGGCAGCACAGCAATGAGCTCAGAACCTTTCCAAGTTCTCTTCACCCCACACACCACAGTGAAACCCTAGCAGCACCTGAGATACAATTTTCTAATGGCTGAAACACCAGCCATACTCCTTCCCTTCCTCTGTCTTACATCCCCACCATTGACTCCCATCTTCAACACCATCACCATGCAGCAGGATCTTCTGGTATATCCTTCTACCCTTCATATTTTCTGGTCATGCATTGGAGTCATCACAGATTTGAGGGAACATTAGCTTTCCTGTCAAAGAGCTCTGAAGAAAGCCTCGAATTCCTTTTCTGTGGCCTAAAGCACCTTATAGAATAACTGAATAAAAAACTATTTCATCTGTTTGTGTTATAAAATTTATCACATAATTTGACACTTGTGAAGTAATCCTGCAGCAGACACTGTACAACTCCAAGTTTCCCACATCTAATTGATTTTTATATTACTACAGGCTAGTAATCTCCACAGAGCTTCTGAAAAACCCAAGTGAGGATTTTATTTTAGCGCTTCATAAAAGTACCTGAGCAAGTACCTCTCAGGCTGTAGCACTGATCCTGTCCAGCTTTGTTCTTGAACCATTTGTTCCCACGACCATTTCAGCAGTATTGCCACAGCAATACCTGGTCAGACAGACCTTGGAAAATACCCTAGCAAAAATTAAAAATTGAATCAGAATTAATTCTCTGAGCCCACAGCAGAAGGAATGATACAACTGAGCAGAGGGAGCTACTCCAACCACCCCTGTTACAGAGGAAATGCTTGTGAGCTACACTGCACACTCAAAGCAATCACAAATATGTTCTTCTCCCTGGTCGATGCCACTTCAGTACTGAGAGTAACAGAAGATGTCAGAAACTGTATTGTCCTTTTGCTCTGCACATGCATGACCCTCATAAAGGATTAATGAGTCAAGAAATCACCACAGACAATAATTTTCAGATCGTTCTCTCTGCCCTATATTATGGCATAAAAATACTCATGCACAATGTCAGTGGGACAAGATTATTGCAGCTTTGGAAAAATTTGTTTAAAGATTCACTCATGCAATATATTTTAAAGCATACATTTTCAAATAGTTAAATTAATTTCTATATGGTATGCTTACTTACACATAATGTGTGTCTGGGTATTTATGTATCTATTTATGTGTGTGTGTGCTTATATTTATTTACATTTTAAGTGCTCTGAAATACAGTTACCCTGCCACAGTATTAAAATAAGCTGATGTGGAAGACAGCATTACATAGTGTCCTCTATAGAATTTCTTTACATAAGCCAAAATTTACTAACTTGTATGCTGAGTTAATTTTAATCAAGGCACTGGTATTACCCTTTTTGGGTAAAACCCCTGTCTATTGACTTTTCTGAAAATGCTGGTTTTGACTTTACAAAGAAGCAGCAGCTTATAGTATTCTTTCATATGAGTGTGTGAGTATGTATATAAAAGAAAAATATAGTTTAATTACTGTTGGAGTGTCTCTTCAGTATATAATTTATTATGCAGTTTCTGTTTTATTTACTTAAGAAGAGCATTGAAGTCTGTGCCTCAAGTAAACTTTTTATTTTACCATGGAGTAAATATTTAAATGGCTGATTGAATTAAATACAAGAACTGATAAGTTTAAGTAATATAAAATGAAAAAATATTATTATATACAAATCTGAAATATACATAAACTAAAGCACTATCTTAATTACCTTCCTCTGTTAGATGCATCACTGCATGCACAAAGCCACGTACCCCAAATCAATGTCTTCACTGAATACCCTGGAAAAAAAAAAAAGGGGGAGTTTTGACTACATAGAAATAAATTAGGAACTTCACAATGTGACCTATAGTTTTTACTGAAATAAATTAATGGATGGCATGCAGATGCCAAGATGAAACAGAGTAATAACAAAACATTAGTAAGCACTTTTAATGTAATTAAATTTTTGATGTATTACAATTTTTAGTGCATAATTATTTTTGAAGGAACTGGAGAGTAATACTGGATCACACCCTATTCAACCTAGTTACTAAAGAATAAAATGTGACAATGCTTTTAAATTCTATTGCAGAATAACAGTGTATTAATGGTGGCAACATTCTTCTCATCCGATACTCACTCCTAGTGGTTACCTACTAAAAGGACAGTCCTTGGTACTATAAGAACCTGTGGTCAGTCCAGAATGTAAGCAAGCACCGAGATGTGCTATATAAAGCATCTCAGCTTGCAAGTGACCTTGAATCTGTTTCCTCATTGCTGGAAGTTGGGATTGTTCCATGGCTACATTCCCAGTCTGCATCAAGGGGCTGCTGGTAACATCAATCTTAAATACTGGTCTTTAAAACAATTTTTGATGTTGGCCTTGAACAGGTCTAATAATTTTGCTTAATCACCTCTGTTTCTACACAAAAACTGGAATCTAGGCTGACTTCTAATTTATCATTCTTGTGAAATCCAGCCACAGGCTTTCTGTCTGCCATCAAATATCTAGAATCACAATTAGATAAAATATGTCAGATGCCCTGTGACACCCAATCATCTTTATTGTATAGAAGTTCACTTTCAGCTTAGAGTAGAATAAATTCCATTTGACTCAGAGTTCAGTACTTGGAAAGAAAAATGAGAAGTGTATCATTTGCATATTCAAATATGCAAATTGGATTAATCCAATTTGTGTTATTTGTCTCCTAATGAGAATGACCTTTTCTGCTGATGGGAAAAAGCAATTGAACTTGGGCATGTGAAAGTTATAGAAGAAAAACCACATGGGGTTGTTTAGCCTGGAGAAGAGAAGGCTCTGGGGACACCTTAGAGCACCTTCCAGTACCTGAGGGGGCTACAGGGAAGCTGGAGAGGGACTTTTTACAGGGGCATGGAGAGATAGGACAATTGGTAATGGTTTTAATTTGGAAGAGGGTAGATTTAGGTTACACATTAGGAAGAAGTCCTTTACTGTGAGGGTGGTGCAACACCAGAACAGGTTCCTCAGGGAAGTTATGGCTGCCCCATCCCTGGAAGTGTTCAAGGCCAGACTGGATGGGGCTTGGAGCAACCTGGTCTAATGGGAGGTGTCCCTGCCCATGGCAGGGGTGTTGGAACTAGATGATCTTTAAGGTTGCTTCCAACCCAAACCATTCTATGGAAAAGAAATTCTGAATCTCTAACAAAACAGGTCAACTGCTTGCTTCTATGAATTTTAAAAAAAAAATAAATCATATTGATCCCTAAATCCCAGTGTTCTTTCATCTTTAGGGACATTAGGTTAGGTTCAGTGTCTGAACTTCGCTGCTTGGATGTCTCTCTAATAACACTTCTTGCCTAGCACCCTTCCTCTTCACCATCCTTTACAAAGAACATCTAAACATTTCTCCCACTACTAACATGGCTCAGGTTAACACCAGAACATCTTTATAATTAGTTTGCATAACAAAATTTGAAGCTTCACAATTCAAAGATTAAGTGACTTGCCCAAGGCTACAAAGAGGATGTTACTATGTCAGGAACTCATTTGCATCTGGTCTTTGGTCTTGTGTCCAAACACATTAGATCAAGTGTTTTTCAATACTGAAATTGAAATGGAAAGAAGCTGCAATCAGTTTACAAAGTAGCATTAGGATCACACAGCCTGTGTTGTTCTACTTCTGTGAATGCCAAAGGAGGAAATGAGTCCTGTGTGTAGGCAGCTCATTTGTAGACAGGTAATATAATTGTCATTGCCATGTATTACTATACATTTAATTATCCTCTCTACTGAAAAAAACTAAAATAAATGTGTATATATATATACATGGTCATATTGCCAGTGCACTTCTCCTGCTTTCATCTGCAGACCTCAAAATCAGGCAGCAATATCACCACATAGGATATAGGTCTTAGAACTGAAACCACTCACATACAGGACTCAGGATTAATTAAATAGCTAGGAATTCAAACACACATCTTGGCATGGCTGAGAAGCAAGGGCACAGTTATTTATTCTTTTTGTTGTTTATTTTTTATTATGGTGCTGCAGGAGTTCCCCATCAGGGATTAGGGCCCCATATGGTGAGGATTTATTTAAACACTTAAAAGAAAATATGGCACCTGCAGTTAAGAATTTACAACTGCAATTATAAGATGAAGAATAAAACTGTCTCTTCAGTTGATTTCTGTAATCATAATATTCTAAGTGATACTAACACGTACCTCATTTTAAGTGTGTGTTTTCCCATGATTTTGTACAGGAAGGGGCTGCAGTAAGATTAACACCGCAGCTCTGGAAGTGCATCCAGACAGATGTGGGTTGTCCTAAAAATAGATACCTCACCTTTGCCACCAACAGGCAAGGAGGAAGTTTCCACTGAGAAAGAGAAAATTCAAGCTGTACAAAGCCAGCCAGCTCCCTAGGCATACACATGCACATCCAGTTGTGCAGAGCTTTGTTCTTAACCTTAGCTCACTTGTTAGTATGCTATTTTTTTGCAAAATTATTCAGGAGAGCAAAAAAAGACAAACCTTCTAATGATAAACAAGGTAATTATACAAAAGGGGCTTTTGTAATTGTTCTTGTTTTGTTTTCATCTGTATTTCAAAACCTATTTCATACTGAGCGCAGGTGCAAATGCATACAGAAGGACCAGCTGTAGTTGTTAGAGTAATCAATTCTCCTTTAATGCAGCATGGGAAATAACTGTCCTACAAGCAGGCTACCCTGACCCAGTAATTTTTGTAATCTGCTAATGGTGTAGTTTCATAACTGATTTAGGGTGACTGTAGTCTGTGCTGCCACTGAAAGGAGCAGTTCTCTTCTCTTCCCATTGCTAACTACCTCTTTCTATAGCAGTATCAGAAAATTAATCCAGACCAATTGAAAATCTTACTAGTTTCATTCTGATCAAAGCTTGGATTTGGTGCATTATGCCACAAATCCTGGTGTTAAAATGAAGGATGAGGAAATGCATTACCTGAACAAGTGCATGGCAGATTGAGATTATCCAAAAGTGGCTGCAAAACTTCAGTCTTGAAAGATGGTGATTGCTTGAAAGGGATGGTAGCAGGTGTAGATTAGGGTGGCTTCTAGTGTCAAATATGTACCAGGCACAAACTGTGCAAACATGAGTTTATTCAAGCTCATGTGCACATGGTATCTACAATGGAGGTGCCTGTATCTAAGCTGGTCATTCAGGGCTTCCTGTCTAATGGAGTCTAAAGCACTGTACATCTTGTCCTGAAGCAGAAGCCTAAGATGAATTAGATTAATTTTTCCTCTGAAAGTGACTATTTCTCTCCATTTGACTATACACTGAGAGTGGGGTGACTGACTCTGCTGTAGATGCCTGTCTCAACTGAGGGAGAACAACTCCATCTTGTCTGTCAGGGTTAAATCAGTGTTGCGACTTCAAAGTATTTTGAGAGAATGGTCTGGAGCAACTAGAGATGTGGTGGTATCCACAGTCTACTGCTGCTCTCTGGTTCTGGTCAGGCAGGTCGAGTTCCTGAACAGGAACTGTATATTAAATTAATACTGTATTACAAACAATAACATGATGCATTACAGAAACTGAAATTAAGATATTGAATGGCAATCAACACGTGTAAACTGGTATCATTTTTATAGTACACGTTACCAGATCCACAGTTTGCTGTCAATCTGGAAAGACCTCCAAATATTTCCTTGTATTTGGCTCAGATACACATCATAGTTTGCATGTTCAACAAAGCCTCAGGGAAACTGCAGAAGGACTTTTGTTAATTGCAAGGAGGACCCCACTGAGCTAGAAAAAGCTGATGGAAATTAATTGTCCCTGAAAACAATTACCTTACACTGTGCATAAAAAAAAGAAAGTGTTAGCACTGGGATGAACAGTAACACTGCAAATTACTACTGGTGCAATTGCTCCAGTGTCAGTGGAACAATGCATGTTCTTGCCAGTGTTTTCACTTTTTACAGGTAAAAGGCGATTTTAGCAAAGTAACTGTTAATTTTAGGGGATTTGTTTGTTGAATTCAAGCATTCATAGCTATTTATTCTGGAGTGTCAATCCTACTTCCAAGTATTCTTTTTAAAAGTTGCCTTGTCAGAATTAAAGAAAGAGTTATGAAAAATAAAACTGATCTTCAGGGAATAATAGAATTCCTATCAGTATGTTAAAGCTAGGCAATTAACCAATGAGTAAAAACAGATGAAAAAGGAATGTCTCTTGTTAAATATTTGGGTTTTTGATGAAAACTGCCTTATAAATGACAATATAAGTGTTCCTTAGATAAGGTCAGCATTTAGCAAACAGTTAAGTCTCCCATAGAGACTTGCATTTCTTGGCACAGAAACTTTGATTATATAAATTTCATATAGGAAATGCATAGTGCCATAATGTGGGACTTGGATCAATGATGCTACCCTGATTTATAATTGTGTTCTTTTAACTGTGATGTGCACAAAGCACTAATTTAAAAGCTCATTTTAGTTGCAACCTACCTCTTCCTTTTAATAACAAGAAAGTCATCTGATTACATTTTTTCAGTCATCCTTGTGTCACGCATTAGATAATCTCCTTATAGTTTAAAACTAAAAATGCTAATGGATTGGGGAAATGGGTTTCTGCTTTCACCCAGAGTATCTGTCTTTTTTATGCTTGTCTTTTGGATCATTTATCTAAATAATAACCTTTAGTACCCATTCCTTCCTTCCAGTGAACTAAAAGACATTAATGATTAAAGTCAGTGAATACTTCTCCTCCCTATTCTACTTTTGCCAGCTGAGGTTACCACTTTCAGCTGCTGCTTTTTTTCTGGGAGAAAGGGAACTACAGACATACCCTTGCAGAACTACTCATGCGGTTACTTCCTAATTTGTCTCAATCAAAACAGCCTAACTTAGCTTAAAATAACCATAGATCTCTTTTACTGAGTATCACCAGCCAGCACTGACAAAAGGACATTGATGTCAGTGACTACAGGAAAGTAATTATATGAAAAACTCAGCCAACAGCTTTCAGTCAGCAAACCTGTCAGGGCAGCCCAGGAAACAGGCAGTAACAAGCCCCCTCAAGAGAAGGTGCTGTGGGGGGTAACTTCTTCAGCAGGCAAACCTGGAGATACAGGAGGGTATATTTGCATGGCCTTACATCTCAGAATGAGGGAAGATTACTCATTTTGTACAAAACCAGCGTGAAGATAAATGACCGGCCCAAGGTCAGGTATAAAGATTGTGGAAACTGTGGGAATAAGCCCCAGGAGAGAGATTCTTCTAGAGTGTTTGTGTAATTCAGTTTTTATCATGCCTGCTTTGTGCTGTGTGAAGGCTGAGCTTTCAGAAATTGTTTAGCACATACCCTCTGGGGGGAAAAAAAAAACAAAAAACAAAACAAAACAAGAAAAAAAACCCAACCAACAACAAGATTCTGAGCAACAAGGATGAGGATGTATCTTTAAAACATTAAGGAAATCACTCTCCTCACCCACCACTATCCAATGAAATAGATGGAACTGAAGCACATTTGAAGACCCAACAACCTTGTGCCCCCTTGAGACTTCAGAGAATGTTTTGACATGGAGGGAAATGACACCTCAAGTAGATGGATGCCATGCTAGAGACTCACAGAGTCTTCAAGTAACTTGCACTGTTCTGAGGCTCTCACTGCTTAGAATAAATTGGCACAATGCTTTTGTCTGCATAGTCAGAAAAGGTTTTGGCTGTAAAGCAAAGTTCTTACCTGAATCAGGCTGTTTTCTCCATTGATAAGAACAAAAAATTACCCTATGAGCTCAGTTTAAAAGTCCTTCTGGTGCTGCTTTGATATTTCCTGTGGTGATAAACAGCACAATATTCCCAAGAGCTGCAAATTACAAAAGAGCCAAAATCTACCTACGTGTATTATATAGTCACTAAATCATATTTTCATGGCCTGTGGGAGGTGACCAGGACACAACAGCAGACAGACAGCTAAAGGAACTACAGTCCACTCATTCTGCTGAAGGGAAAAAAAACATGCTCCATGAATACAACTTAATAGGAAAGGAAATCTGTTCCCAAAGATTATCTCAGTAGGAAGCAAAAATTTACTGAAACAACAATTCTATCTGAACTTTAATTTCCAGTGAATCATGCCATTCTGTTCAATTGAATTCTAAATGTGAAACCTGCCCTTGTTTCTTGTTCTCTGCTGTGGGATCACTGTCAAAACAAGGAACAATTACAAAATGTTCCCTCAATTCAGAATTTCTATTTGGTAAGTGACGCCCATGTAACACAGAGATCTAAATGTGAAATTTGTAACCTAGAAACTGGATTTCTCCCCTTTTCTGGTATTTAGACAACACAGGAAAGTTGGAAAAGTAGTTGACGGGAGTTTCTAATTATTCACATTGTAGATTTTAAGACTGGATTTACCAGGCACTTGAAGCCAAATGGGTAAATGTAAAATAATAAACTACAATATTCTAGTATGGTATCTGAAATATTTGTTGTATTTATTTAGGTATGGCATTATTAGATTCGACTGCTGAATTAGTCTATTAAGCAGCTTTATATTTATTTCAATATTACATTTCCTTTATTAGTATATTTATATTTTGTCTGAAACGTGGTTTTCATTCTTAGAAAGTATTTTTACTTCACAATCAGGAGATAATTTGATTTGTATATTTTTTGCAAAAGTAGCATGACCATTTTCATCCAAATTTGGTGTTATGGAGTTCAGAAAAACACATGCTTTCCACATTTTGCTTTGTGGCATGAAATACTGAAGAAGGCAAAATATTGACATTTTCTCTCTTTGAAGATTCATGAAATTTCCTATTATTGGAAAGCTCTGTTGCCCGGAATGACAAATTACATGATGAGACAGAAGGAAGATGCAAATCTTGGACTTTTAAAAGCACCTAATATTTTCTCAAATTATATTCAGCTGTATTTATCTAGCATTCTGGCATGCTGCTGGATTACTGTTCTCAATAAATCTATAAATAGGATGCAAAATGCATGTGAGCTGTCTGTGCATGAATAAAGGGCAGCCCAGCAATAAATTACAGCATAATATATAGTTTAAAATGTAGGAAAAGGAATGCTTTGACAAATCAATGCAACATATTTTGTTACTGAGGCTGAAAGATTCATTACACATCAGCCTTGAGAAAGCTGGATTTCTGCAGCATGGGTCATCTAGGACAAATGACGTAATGAAAGAATATGGAATAATGCATAGAAAGACAACAATAATCTTCTGAATAATAAAGCCATATTAAATTGTCAGGTAAAATATTAGTCCTGTGCAGTACTTCAATGCTCAAGAGAGGTCAGGAGTGCAAGGCCAAAGAACAAAATAATGAAACCTGACTTCCTATGGATTTGGTCCCCACAGGAGATTCAAGACCTACCCCTTTTCTGAAACTGGGTCATGTGCACTGGCTTTCATTCGTGTTTTCGGGTGTCTGCTAAGGTCTAAACTCATCTTGTAGCACTTTGTTCAGATAAACTATTCCCTCTACCTGGCCACCTATTTTGATGAATCTTGGGAAAATGCAGTGGTTTAGGGGCACTCAACGCATCTGTCAGACATGACTGAAACTAGCATGAGATTTCAAAGTTGGTGGGAAAAGAGGACACAGACACAGGGCCTGATACACACACCCTGCAGGTTGCATAAGCCCAGAGTACAGCAAAGAGACTAAAAATAAGACAAACCAATTGATTTTCCTGCTGACAGCAGCAAGCTGCCATGGGGCATTTAATTCCCTCTGATCACAGAAATGACAGATGAGTTTTCACCTGCTGCTCACACTGGGCCAGGCAGAGCTGGAGGATCCCATCCCTGTGGCAGGGGCCACCAGTTCCAGCAGCTGCATCAGCTTGTCCAGCACTATGTTGTGGATAGAAATGCCCTAAGAGAAGTCAGCACTGGAGAGAGGCTGTACATGTGGACGTTACCTCTCATGCTCAGGAAGAGGCATCTGAACTTGGCAGGGTTGGAAGGGGCTTAAAATGTGGGATTGGGCAGGTGGAGGAGGGGCCAGGGCACCGATGGCCTTCAGCTCCTGCGGCCCCGTGAGGTGTTAGCAAGAGCCTCATGCCCAGTGGGTATTCGGGTCTTGTGGCTGTAGCCAGGGCTATGAGGGACGAATTGTTCCAGTCTCTTCTGTAAGAGGAAGGACAAGCCTTAGGTTTTCTTAAATACATAAAAAAGAGATCGCTACGGATTTAGCGGATTTGGTACGGCTGCTTCAGGCGAGCAGCTCGCCGGGAACCATCTAGTCAGAGCTCGGACCGCCTGAAGGGCCGCCCAGCGGCCAGTGCCCAGCAGGGGGGCGCTGCCGCCCGAAATGGCGGCCGCGCGGCGGAAGAGGAAGGTCGGCTTTTCCCCAAGATGGCGGCGCCCAAGCGGCGCGTGGCTGAAGGGAAGATGAAGCGGCCGGCGGCCGCCCGTGCTCGCCGTGGCGGGAAGCTGGCCAGGCTGCGGCAGTCGGTGCAGGAGTTCGTGCAGGCAGCCGGCGACCAGCCGCCGCTGTTGTCCCTGCTGAAAGACTCGGGGAGGCAGAACCGCAGGAGCCGTCGGGACGCGAGGAAGGAGAAGCGCAAGCTCAAGAGAAGCCGTCGCCGCCGGCTCCAACGAGGGGAGCTGGTGGAGGTCCCCGTCGCCGCAGCCAAGCCGGGGCCCACCAAGCCGGGGCCCACCAAGCCGGGGCCCACCAAGCCGGGGCCCACCAAGCCGGACGCCGCCCGCTCCAGACCCCCGGCCTCGCCCGTCGCCGCTGCCGGAAAGCAACTGCTGAGTCCGCGGCGGCAGCAAGAGGCGGTGCGGCAACCAGTGCCGGCACCCCGCGGGGCTTCCCCCGCCACCCCAACCGCCTCGGGACGGAAGCGGGCCCTGCTGGAGGCCAACGAGGATGAGGAGAAAGAGATCCGGCGCCTGGAGCGGCTGCTGCGGATCGGCAAGCGCCGCAAGAAGCGGGAGGAGGCCGCGGCGGAGAAGCTGCCTGAGAGCTTCCTGAGGGACGGGCTGGGCTATGTGCTGGGCGCCCTGGGCTCCAGGGCCGGCCTTAGCAGGCTGTGCGAGAGCAGCGACGAGGAGGAGGCGCTGGAGCCGCGGGAGTGCCGGCCGGAGCCTCGGAAGGCCCGGCCAGAGTCGGAGGAGGACGAAGAGGAGGACGAAGAGGAGGCCTCAGTCGCCTCCGAGGGGGATGATGTGGAAGGACAGTGGGGGAGCGAGAGCTCGTTCCCCGAGGACGGCGAGGTGTCTGAGGCCAGAGAGCACCCAGTGGAGGAGCAGGAGGAGGAGGTAGGCTGTTCACCTCAGACTAATGCAAATCTTCTCAAAGTACATGCCACAGCCTGAACATAAAGCCAGAGTTTACATCGCCTGTGGAAAGCACAGGTGCGTGCTCTCTAGTCAGGCCATGCAGAGCGTTGTCGTGGCTCTAAACAACGGCGGGCTGAGCAACAGTGTTGACTTGAGAGGCCTGCCGAGTCCTAGGGACGTGGAGGGCAGAATATCCTCAAGTCAGGGTGGCCTTGTCTCTGTATGCGAGATCAGCAAATAGAAGGAACTACCCCGGCATTAAGAGTTTAAGAACATATTTTAAAACTTTTGCTAAGTGCAAAGAGAGCTTGTGTTAAAGTTAAGAGCTGTTGCAAACTAAAGTGTTACTTCTGGTTGATCCTAAAAGTTCTGCCTGCTTTTAAGTCTTGTACCACAGGTGGAGGAGAGGAAGGCAAAGGGATCATTTAGCCCACGTCACTAACTTAAACTGTTAGTACATCTGCAGCTGATAAAACCTAAGATGTCAGGTTTTAATAACAACTTGAATAAAGTTTAATGTAAAGGGAAGAGGGGTTTTGCTGTCATCAAGCTGGTCGTAACTTGTTGCATGCTTCTTTTCTGTATGAAGTTGTTCCTCTGACATGAGTTATTAGGTGGTAAAATACTTAACTAAAAGTTTGATATATTAAATAGAAATGTATATTTGTGTTTGAATATTTAAGATACTAGTCTCATGTAGTATCTTATTTTACTGTTTTCCTGGCAAGAGTTGTAATTACAGTGCTACAAAGTATATTCCCCCTCAAGTAAGGAAAGCTCAGGAGACACTAGATGACAAGAAAAGAGAAGAATTGGGAAGACTGAAGAAAATGGTGAATGGTCTCATTAATAGGTAATGTAATAAGAAAATTCATTAATCTTTCTGCTTTGATGTGACTGCTCATCATTCAAAGAAAAGTGGCAAAGATGTGACTTTTCTCTTCACAAACTGATTTTAAGTTCACAATCATGTCTGCTATCCTTAATAATAATTATCTTTGTTGATATAAATTCTTCAAAGTTGGTCATTACAGAAGTTGAAAAATCTAGCACATAAATTTAAGACTGGGCTGAATTCCACACAGTAGTTAACTGCAAGTACTAGGTATAATTCACTAAGTGTCAGTTGGACTGTACCTATATAAAACCTCATAGTGGGAATTGTAACTCCCCCCAAAAAAGCATGATTTAATTTTTGTTATTTAAATAAAATGTCTCCAACACTACAACCAATGAGGACCAACACTTCACAGCTTAAAGTACTAAAGAACAGGAAAAGCAATTAATACTCTTAATTGTAGAGTATTTTTAAAAGAGGTAATCTATTGGGATTTTATTTTATTTGTGTTATCTGTAAAATGTAGACTACAGTATGCAATTTGTTCAGTGATTTAGAATTTGATATACCTTACATGTTAGAGAAGTATGAGGTATTTTCATACTTAATTTTTCCAAAGACTGATGTGCCATAGATACAACTGGTAAGAACTAAGTCTGTTAACAGACAATAATCACATTGACCGTGCTTAATACATACTGCTGCTAATCTGTTTTTACATGTAAATGTTTAAAAAACAAACAAACAAAACAGAAGCCCGAGTTAAACGTGTGTTGTAATTTTTTTAGTTTAGTGAACACAGCAAAATACAAAAGTTCCCTTCTAGTCAGCTTTTCAGTCTTTCCCCTTAAACCATGCTAGTTTCTCTAAAAATAATGGGTTGCTTGTTGGGTAAATTAAAAATTCTGGAACTGTGTAAAGAGAAGAAAAAGTGAACATTGTGTTTTGTTTCTCAATAGGCTGAGTGAACCGAATTTGTCCTCCATTAGTGGACAGATGGAAGAGCTCTATATGTCCAACAGCAGAAAGGACATGAATGAAACTCTGACAGACACTCTCATGAATGCCTGTGTCACTGCAGTTGCCATGCCTGCAAGACTGCTGATGGAGCACGTCCTTCTAGTCAGCATTCTTCATCATAACGTAGGAATTGAGGTAATTCTTGTGGCTGAGAATAATTTTGTCTACTAATATGTATTGTAGAGTGATTTCCTTGATTCTTTGTTTGAATTGCCTTTTAATGTTTGATTGTGTGTCACTAAAAAGTATCTCTATATTCATTTCTTCAGTATTTGTAACTTATTTGCTAGGTGTCTACAAGTGAAAGGGACCAAGTCGGTTGCTTTATTTGATTATTTTTTTTTATCCATGTATTGCCACTGGTCAAGTTATAAAAACATCAGTTTTTTATCAAGCATCCATAAAACCGAATTGTTTAAGCTTCAGGTTTTCTCCTCTTTAATTACACTAATCCATTTCTGTTCTCTTGGGTATTTGAGGTTAATGTGGTTGAACAATGTGCATCCAGATAAAGAAAGTATTACAGTTGGAGAAATCCTTTTACATCAGAAATAATTTTTTAAGCCAAATAAAACAAATAATCAGTGGAATTAACTACATTTATCAATGACTCCACAATACCAAAAACTTCAAAAAACATGGCAAACTTTTTTGAGGTTTTTCTTTTGTGGTTTTAAACCTGATGAATGATTGAGATAAAATATCTCTTACTGTTAAGAAGCTGACACTACCAATGTCTGAGAGGAGAGTTTGGCTAGTTTTAGTGAAATGGCTCTAAGGAAACTGAGATGTTTCAGCACCATGTTCCCATAAAGTTCCATTTTTCTTTCTACATCTCAATGCAAAATGTGTATTGATACAAGTTCTTCAATTTGTCATGACCTGTATGCTGTCTCAAACCATATTAAATATCAGATGAATGCAGTTACAGCAGCTTACTCCATGCAGCCTTGCCATTACACTTTTTTTTTTGTTCCTCTTTGCTGCTTGAAAGGCAGTTCTGAGTGCAAATATAACATTAATATTACAATGCTATTTTAAGAGAGAAACACAGCCTTTTTAGAAGTTGGAACTTTTCAAAATACCTGGTAATAGGTTTTAACTAATAGGTATTAGAAATACATAGATGAGATACAGACTGGCTTCTCTACTACTGACTGTTACACAGCATCTTTGAATCTGACTGTAGTATTTAAGTATACTATAAAGCCCTATTATTTTTTCAGTAAAGATAGAATATGTGTTATGCCAAAGTGTGGTAGCACAGCCACTTTTAAGATCAGTTTGAGCAATGCAGGCGTTGAGATTCCAGTAACTCTTTGTACATTTGTGCAATACAAATCATTGGATAGTTAAAACCTATGCTGGTCAAGACTTGTAATGTAAGTCAGTACTGAGCCTGAAGGTTTTCATAAGAACAATCAACAAATATTAGCACCATAATAATGGGGGGAGTCCTTTTTAGCAGTAATGCGTTCAGTATCTACCTATATTTTGGTATGCTTTCTAATTCTAGTCTTTAGCATCAGTTCTTTCTTCACAAATACAGAGATTCCAATATTTCCCTAACTGTACCAGTGACAAATAAATGGCTGAGACTTAGCCCCACTTCAGAATCAGCCTAAGCTCATGCTCAGCAGCTTTGAAAACTTGGTATTTTGGGAGTTCTTTTACAATATTATTTTTTACCCTCCTATTAAGTATTTTGTTCTGGAATGCAGAACTCTGATACATTTGATTTCTGACATGCAACTTTTACTGGATGAATGACCAGCAGTAGCAGCATGCCAGCCTGACAGCTAATCCCAGTATGTGTCCATGAAAATTATGTAAATAAATTCTGATGTGTGTGCACTGTAAGTTCATAACATCTGCTTTTCTTGGACAGACTTTAAAAGGCATATATGAGGTGTCAATAACATACACTTCAAGAAAATGTTACACCACTTAGATATCTGTATATGTAAATGTAGAACATCAATACTGGTTGAGAGGAGTAATAATATATTTTTTAAATTAATAGTGGCAGTGTCCCAGAAATGAATATTTTACACATGTCTGTAAAATCTACTTAGGGTTAACTGCTGGATTTTTTTTTTCCCCACCTTAATGGAACTGTTGCCAGGTTGGTGCTCACTTTTTGGAAGCTGTGGTGAAGAAATTTGATGAACTCTGTAAAAGTGATGGTGAAGGGAAAGAATGTGAAAATCTGCTTGCCTTGATTGCTCATCTGTATAACTTCCACGTGGTTCATTCCCTGCTGATCTTTGATATTCTGAGAAAGCTTGTTAGCACTTTCACTGAAAAAGAGATTGAGTTGATTTTGTTTCTTCTGAAAAATGTGGGCTTTTCCTTAAGAAAAGATGATGCGTTGGCCTTGAAGGAACTGATCACTGAAGCCCAGAGGAAAGCAAACTCAGCAGAGAAGAAATTCCAGGATCAGGCTAGGGTATGTGTGTATGTTTTAAAGATTTGTTGTTGTTGTTGTTGTTCTGAATAGACTTTAAATAAGCACTTTGCTATGTGTATTAGTTTACCAAGAGATTTTCTACTACACTCTATTTATATTCTAAGTTACCATTAGTGTTTTGGTGTTGCGTTGAGTTATTTGCAGTCTTCTTGTCTGTCTTTCTCCGTTAGTTCTTAGGACATAGACACCAAAATGCTTGTAATGGTGAGACTAGGACTGTTTTGTCTTATGCAATGGACATTACTTCTCTTTCCTGATGACTTTGTGCACTTCAAAAAATGGTCATAGCCATCATGTTTAGCAGATAAAGCTTTGAATTGAAGCTTGAATACAAATTACCATAGTAGGAGTTAAAGTAAACATCATTCTCTGTGTTTGTATTCATGTAATCTAAATTGGGATATATATTGCCAGCTCAGCTGCTTATTCTCACAGAATAGTAATTTCAAAGTACACTCTCTAGTTCATTAAAAAAACATAGACCACATAATCCACAGAAATACTTCTTTTCCCAATAGGTTCGTTTTATGCTAGAGACTATGTTGGCACTAAGGAACAATGACATGCGTAAGATTCCTGGTTATGATCCTGAACCAGTTGAAAAACTCCGCAAATTGCAGAGAACACTGGTGAGAACTTTCTTGACACATGTAATAAAGCTATTCTTAAACCAGAAGTAATGATTTGTATTGTACGTCAGCCTGATGGGCTGTAGTATTTTCTTAATTCATTTCCAGTACCTGGAGGAGCTACTGGAAAGCTGGGGAGGGACTTTTTACAAGGGCTTGTAGTGAGAGGACAAGGGGTGATGGTTTTAAACTGGAAGACGGGAGATTTAGCTTCAACGTTAGGAAGAAATTCTTTACTGGGAGGGTCGTGAGACACTGGAACAGGTTGCTCAGAGAGGTTGTGGATGCCCCATCCCTGGAAGTGTTCAAGGGCAGGTTGGGTGGGGCTTTGAGCAACCTGATCTGGTGGGAGGTGTCCCTGCCCGTGACAGAGGTGTTGGAACTAGATGATCTTTAAGGTCCCTTCCAACCCAAACAAGAATATAAAATATAAAAGTCTGAAACTTTTGGTGGCAAAAATCACTGTTTAGATCATCATGTGTTATCTCCTGTGTCCAAATCAAGTGAGCAGTCAGCCAGCCTTCTGCTGAACCATTTGAGAGAGAATATAATACTTAGTCAAAGCCTTTGCTGTCAAAGCCTTTGCCTTCCAGTCCTGTACTTGAAAAAATGAATGGGATGTTTAATCATTACACAGAAGAAATAAGTCATTATGACAGGTTCTTTTTTTTCCATGGATTTTGAATGCAGGCACCTGCCTCTGACGTCCAGAATAATTCTGGTGAAGTCTAACACTCCTGAAAACCTGCATGTGTTTTCTGTCCTTTTTTGGGTGGAGAGAGGGCAGTTTGTCTAGAGCAGCACAGTATAAAATAAACCCCAGCATGAAAGCAATTTTCTCTTTGAACTGAGAACTAATTCATTTTCGCAGGACTTGAAGCTGGTTTTAGAGTCCCTGCATCTGTAGAACTTCCTCTCTTGTATTTTTGCAGTACTCTTAGTGCCCTTCTAGGCTCCTTTGTTGAAAATTGGGGTTTTTTTAAGAGTTTTAATTTTTTTTAATTGCCCAAAACATAAGGCAGTTTGTGTTGTTTTGTTTGATCACAAGTGTTCAAACAGAAAATCATCACCAGGTTGTAAGATGCTGTAACTGATTTTCAATGTCAGCATCAAGTCTGAATTCTAATCAAGTTTTATGATTGGAAGATGGCTACTTATTAATTGGTTATCTCTTTTTAAAATCAAGCTTTTAAATGCAGATTTAAGCAACTTCTTATATATGAGAAATTAGAGCATATGGGAAACATGTAAATTTTTTTCAGGTTGCTGACTGAAACTAAAGATCGGGGGGAAACGTGAAGACTTTCATAGAGATTAAGTTGTTTGTTTTGAAGTAATTTTAAGTAATTAAAGTGTTTGTTGGGTTATCTTAAAAAAGAAAATTCAAATAAAAGGTGTTGGGGTTTTATGTATTTTGTTATTCAAGGTTCACAGCAGTGGTTCTGGAAAAGACACTCAGCTCCGTGTCTCCCTGGAATCTCTCCTCAGTGCCGATCGGGTTGGTCGTTGGTGGATTGTAGGGTCATCCTGGAGTGGAGTACCAATGATCAATGATACACAGAGCAAGACTCAGGAAAAACTGCATATAGGAAAGGTAAATCCAAGCAGTGCTAGTTCTAAGTCTATGAGTTTGTGATCTTTTGAACGTTCTTCATTCAGATGAGTAAGTTACTTTCAAAGCCCATCAGAAAAGCCCAGCAACAACATCTGCCAGCTCTCTGAACACTTGCGGGTGCATTTCATCAGGGCCTGTGGACTTATGGATGTCCAGTTTAGCCACGTGGTCTCTAACCTGGTCTTCATAAGAGCTATTACTACAAATATTATGGTCTAGTGTTGTTTTTTTTTTCTTATCCTGTGGAATTGCGAAAGTAACTTGTTATGTAAGTGGAAGAAGAGACTTGACCTAAAGTGCATTTGCTAGTATGAATTCTGACCTGTAATGTCTGTCTGTGGGTGGCATATATCTAAGCTGATTCTAAAAGTAGTGAGGTGACATGGTTATGGTGACTTGCATTAGAGAAGCAAGTCTCAAAAATAATTGGCACAATTAAAATACATTAAAATATATTTCCCTAGTTGAAAAAGCTCCTGATGATGTGTATGTATGTCTCTGGACAAAAGGTCAGGATCCTTGGATTGATGCTTCATAGTTTACTGGTGGTCTTCATTAATGGTCTTATTTGAAGCTGCACAGAAATAGCTTTCTTAAAGCAAGCATAAATAAAACAGCATTTACTTACTTTTTTTCAGGTGAGTTCAAAGATACTGGACCTTGCTCGTAAGCAAAGAATGAACACTGATATCAGGAGAAGTATTTTTTGTGTCTTGATGACAAGTGAAGACTTCCTGGACGCCTTTGAAAAACTTCTCAAGTAAGTACAGACTAGCACAGAAGACAGCACAGAACTAAAAATAGCATTAGCTGCATTGGAAAAATAACATTGCTGGTCTGGGCTTAAGAGCATTTAATTGACAATACAATTAAAGAACAGCATAGCTAGGGATCCACGTAGGGTAAAAGGGTAGGAGAGGAACCAAAATGCTGGTGTAAGGGTTAGTAGAGGGCAGGCAGAACCGACTGTCAGTCAGAGGAAAGTAGTCTTATTGTCACTCATGCCTGTAACTGATTTACAGCATCTTTTGAGTTAAGGAGCCTGTGTCTTTTTGCGTTGAAGATGTGCATCGCAGGCTAGCAGCTGGCAGGCTGTTGCAGGCTTGCTTCCTTATAGAGGCCAACCAGAAGCCCCTTCAGAACATCTCTTGGTTTTGTCACTGGATTTCTGTACTACTGCCACTTACTTTCTTTCCACCTTGCTAAGACATCTTGTGGGTCTCTGTCCATACTTGCATGACCTGGTAGTGTTCTAGCACCTCCACTTCCTCCTTGCAGAATTTATTAGCTTTGGATTTGTTCCAGGATCACATTTCATGTTAAGACCAGTTTCCTTACCGCTTGGCAAACAGCTCCATGGAAGATGATGTGATCAGGGAAAAGCTCAAACTAAGCTATTCTATTGTGTCTGTCAGAATATTAATTTTAAGTCTGCAGTAACTGGGAGGGCAGAGATCAGGTCTGAACTTTTCTATCGCACCCTTGTAATTCAAGGGAATCGTCTTACCAGGATGGCATGCAATTATTTAATTTGCTAACCAAACCAAAACAGACTTTGTAATAAAGTCAACTAATATTTGATTAAATGCCACTTCTGCAAAACACAGCTTGGATTTAAGACTGTGATGGAGTCATTCCAATATCTTAATATGGCCTGTTCAATTAAAAGAAATTAGCTGCTGCTGCTGCAGTTCTTGCCAAGACCTGGTAATTCAATTTGCAAATTGATCCTTGACTCTCATCCATGCTATTTAAACTAGTATACAAATCTGTATACATACAGGCTTGGCAGAAGAACTGGCTACAGGCTGCCTGGTGTGTGTTGATCCTGGTTTTTATACAGCAAACTCAGAGACAGATTCTCAAATCTGCCCACATCTGGCAGAGTCCAATGGAAAGTACACAGAATTGTCAGTGAAGGAATTAACTTCAATGTGAACATGTGTTCCACGGTGTATGGGAATTTATGCTCATATGTTTGATGTCAGTCTCATAGGCAGAAGCATGAGAAATATATAAAGAAGTATTTTAACTGCACTTGTTGATTCATCTGCTGCTAGGTCTCTGGCAGAGTTGAGGTGTGATTAAAAGGTAATCTAAACCATGTTAAATCCAGGCTTCTATAGTTTTGCTTGTCTTTCTTCTCCTTGCAGCAAAAGAAAGTAATTAGTTTGAAGCTCTAACAGCCCCCTGAAGTGGCTCAGCTTGTGACTGCAGAAGTGTCAATGTAAAGGGAGGGTTGGGAACATAACTGGAGATAAAGCAGAGAGGGTGAGACTTCATCCATTTCATCAGCTGAAAGGCCACACCTCCTTCACAAACCACAGGCTGGCACAGGAGGGGGAATGAATGCTTCCTAAGTTTGAGGCAGCTTTTAAAGCTGCTTCATAGACATGAAGATTGCAAAAGAAACTTGTAGAAGTCATAGATACTATGTTGTAGTGGGATGTGTAATTCATGGTAGCAAGTATGTAAAATAAATTGAACTGGCTTTTAAAAGGTGGGTTTGAGTGCTTCTATTTTTGATCTAAAGACAATAATAGTTTTGGGCTTCAGCTGATGATACCAAAGCTACTTAGAGGCAGGATTCTGCTAGTGACAAATAACCTACTTCAGAGGCCATTGTCTCATAGGCAGTGGGAATTTCTTCATGTGATCAAGGCATACACATCCATAGGAATACTTTAACTCATGGATGATTTGTTAGGTGAGGTGGTTGCATATTCTTTATCAAAGCTTATCAGGCTTATTGAGCTCTGTATGAGTTTATGGTGAAGCTCTGCAGTGAAAGATAATCCTGACTCTTAAATTTTAGATGTTTAGGAATGCTAGGTCTGCAAAGATAACATACCACTAGGTCTGTGAAGAACTGAAGGTAAGAACAAAATTAAGCATCAGAGTGCTGATTTACTTGGTTACAACTGTCTGGCAACACGATTGTTTCCTAAATAAGCAAGTCATGATAGAAGTGATGATGAATACGGAAAAAGAGTGTGTCCCAGATTAGTAATTGCAGTGTAACTTCACAAGTCATCTATTCAGTGCATGTTGGGTGGCTGGAAACGTGTGTATATTATAAAATAACTTTTGTTGCTTTGTAGTAAAATCAGATAGAACTTGGCTGATGGGAGAGATCATCATTTGCTTGGATACAAGGAAATTGTATCCCAGACACAGCACTTACAGTGCCCATCTCTTTTGGAGAAGCAGACTTAAGTTTTCACTGCTCTTTAGCGATCAGCCTAGAAATCATTCCAGATTTTCCTATATTAGAACCTTCAATTCTGGGGTTTTTTGACTGAAAGACAGTATTTTCTGTTAACCTGGTGTGTGTTTCTGTGATCAAAAGCAATGGCAGATGTCTGGGGGTGTATACAAATGAGGGATATTAGAACCAATGAGTGAAAAACTACAGACGAGAGAGCAAATTCCAGTGGAGTCAAACTTGGTTAGAAAATACGCTTGAGTTATACTAATGCCATATGAAACTTGAGCTTAAAGCAATGCAGAGAATTTTCTTTGACTTTTTTTCAGGTTATAATATGAAGCATTTTTCATTTTAATTGGTTTTAATGCTGCCAAGCATTTGGCAGCCCTGGAAGCTAAATCATATTATTCACAGAACAGGTGCATTGTGAGTTAGTTACCATTCCCTGCCAAAAGTGTCTCAGCCCTCCTTTAGGCTGGTCAGCTGCTCAAGCAGGAGGGCTGCTCAGTCCTTGGCCTTTATGCTGAGACAACCAGCATAAGAACTCATTGATCCTGTTTTCTTCAGGCTTCTTTTTTTTTTTTTTTAGGGCCCTTTGAATCACAGACTGCACTCTCTTCGGCTACGATCGAACAATAATGACTTTCAAGTATTTTGTAGCATGGAATTGGCCAAGAGATTAAATTATTCATATAATGAAATAAGTGGGAAAAACATCTTAAAATATTTATTTTCTTATCCCTAGTAAGTACTGCAGAATTGAAGGGTCCTGAGCATGTTTCTCTGAACAGGCTTATACTGATCCAAAGGCTTTTTTTCCTCCCATGACCATAGGTGCAAGAGTGAGACAACTGCAACAGGGTCCTACAGTTCTCCTTTCACTTTTTAACCTTTGTAGTGGTACTGCATGCAGCAGCACTAGCTGCAGTACTACTGCTGTGTTCACAGGCAGAACACTCCACGATGACAGGGCTCTCTCCTCTGGTTTTCTTCACGGGGAGCTACAAACATGGCGTGGGATACCTTTCCTTCCCCAGTGGGTGATTACACTTGTATCATTCCACTTCTGTCTGTTGAGATCTTGCCTTTGCAGCCACTCCTTTAACAGTCTTTTAACTGTAGCATTTCCATATTGCCATACCAGGATACTGATTTAGCCCACAGTCTTAAGGATTTGAGTCCGTTCAGTGTTTTAAAGGCTGGTAAGAACTTTCTAACAAGTAAAATTCAATGTGGTGTTAGGGATTTTTTTATTTTTTTAAGTATTGGATGTTAACTGTAGCTCTTATTTAGTGGCAGTAATTTTCTCTTCGCTAAAAGATTCTTATTCTATTGCTAAATTTTAGGCTTGGACTGAAAGATCAGCAGGAAAGAGAAATTGTTCATATTGTCCTTCACTGCTGCTTACAGGAGAAGACATATAACCCCTTCTATGCATTTTTGGCTGACAAGTTCTGTGAATGTGAAAGACGATTTCAGGTGAAGAAGAATCTGTTTCTACTTTGTTTTAGTGTGGTTATTGTGGTTAGGAAGACCTGAAATACCTGAAAATGGATGCAAGCCTGTTATGATCTTGATCCTGAGGAAGAATTCTGCTGGTGTAGCTGTGCATTCACTAAGGAATACTCATGGTCATATCTGAATAGGAAATAAACTGCTGCAGGTTTGCTTTGCTCTGTTTTATGAATTTTAAAGGAATGGAACAGTCTGATCAAGCATCTCTTAATTAACAGAGGGCTCATAAAGAGTAGAAGGTCAAAAGGTTTTGTTGTGTTGTTACTCATTTAAGCAGTCACTTGATATGTGGGATTTTTTTTTTCCTTTGACACCTAGGTGACATTTCAGTTTAGTATTTGGGACAAAATCAGAGACTTAGAAAACCTGTCAGCTGCTGCCATCTCCAACTTGGTTTCACTATTGGCTCACTTAATAAGGACAAAATCATTGCCACTTTCAGTTCTCAAGGTTGGTGTATTTTCAAAATAATTGTGTTTTCCTTGCTTTTGCTAGTTGTATGGAAAACAATTTTTCTCTGTTACCTCTCTGGTACTTCAGTTGTTCATAGTCATAAGCTAAGACAAAACTTGTTCCAAATTTACCAAATTAATCCCATTGATTACAGTAATGCTATAATTTGGGGAAGAGGGAACCTGTGGTGACCCAGACATACAGAAGGTGTACAGTTCTGTATCCAGAGCAGTTGTGAGATTACTTTCTTGAGAATACCCAGAGTTGGAACTGAGGCCCCTTTATTAACAGACTTTGTCAGTGGATTTTGAACTATGCTTTTTAGCTTATTAGACCAGAAAGAAATCTACTGAGCACTTGGATTTCAGAATGGGGAGTCTGTAGAATTTATTAGAAGAATAATTGAAATATGTTAAACTGGCAATTATATAGATTGTCCTAGGTATTTCTGAAGTGTTTCTCTAATTGAGAAATTATCTCCAGTATTCTGGTACCAGTAGACAGGTTATTCCTCAGAAACCTCTCTGCTTCCTTATTGATTGGCTTTGGGAGGGAGTGCTCTCAGGTGATTCTTCTGTGCCAAACTTAAGACTCAGTATATATGGAAAGGCAGCTGATGTGCTAAAAGCTGTTCTTTTGAGAATTCAGCTGTTTGAAACACTTGAGTTAATCTAATTCTCCCTCCCTCTCTCCTAGGTAATTGAATTCAGCGAACTAGATAAACCCAAAGTCCGTTTCTTACGACAAGTATTGAGCACACTGTTAATCAAAACAGATGCTGAAGAACTTAGTGACATTTTTGTGAGGTAAGTGATTAGACAGATCTCCAGGGAACCCTTGGTGAGTAGTAATTAAGAAGATAAGAAGTTTGCTTATTTTGTTTGGAATTATACAGTACTATTTCTGAAGATCAGCCATCCATCTCTTAAATAGTAAGCTCTCCTGGGTGAGTAGGGGGAAGTGTATAATTTGTATTAGTACAGGCTCTGATATAGATAAAACTGAGAAGTTTTATACAAAATAAGGCTTTCCAATATTAAATGTATCATTTTAGTCACAGAATTTTCATGAGCAGAGCTCTGTAAGGACCTGCTTTCCTTACTGCTTTACCATCTGTGTGCAGTGGGATTGATTTTCCCAGCAGTCTTTACTAGAAGGTACCTTTAGTGTAAGAAGGAAGAATAAAGAAATACTGAGGGAAAGTTTGAGGGATTTTTTTTTTTTAATCAACATTGTCAGGAAATTCTTAGTTTTGTATGTGGGATAGAGTTCCCTGGAGAGGCTGGGAAATCTCCATCCTTGGAGATGCTCAGGACTTGAGTTGATAAGATTCTGAGCAGCCTGCCCACACTTGGATGTTAGTCTGGCTTTAAACAGTAGGTCAGACAAGATGACCTGCAAATTATTCCATCATTTTGATGTATTAAACTTGCAGTGTCACATAAAGTTAGAAAAAACTAGGTGCTGATGTTTGCACTGTTAACACTGTAACACAAGGAAGCTCAAAGATGATGTTTGCCTTCTTTGCTGCTGCAATGTGTTTACATAAAGCAAGTCTAAGACTCCAGTTTTATTCTTGAGGATCAATTATATGTTGAGTGTGTTTGGGCTCTTTGGCAAACCAGTGTTTGCTAGTGATTTGAAAGCCTCCTCAGGAAAACTTCTATATGTTGGATTTCTTTGCTCTGTCTCTATCTGAAGAAGATAATGAAAGTTCTGAAACAGTAGAAGACTAAGTACTGGTTTTGATCTGTATTTTTACAGGCTATCTGACAACCCCAAACTGGGATTGCTACGGGAAGGCTTGAAACTCTTCCTTAACCACTTCTTACTGAAAAATGCACAAGCCCAAAAAAGTGCTGAAGAAGTTAGCTTATTAAAAGAAAGAGTTGAACTAGCAACCAAGGCTTTGCAAGCAAAAGAATCCAAATTGAAGCTATAGTTCTGTTTTTTCTAATAAAACATATGGAAAAACTGAATCTGCATGAAGATGCAAAGCTTTGTTAGTCTTTCAGACCCAAATAATTGTGAATGAGGAGAACAGCATTACTCTAAAGGATCCATTTTTGTATATAAACAGTTAATTTGCTCTACACACTAGTTAGAGGTTTAACTGAAGGTGGTGCAAGGCCTTTCTGAAGAAAAAGAAAAGGGTTTTGTCATGTCCCTTTTTAGTACAGGTGGTCTGTGTGGATGGTTAGTTGAATTTCTCTTCTCTGATACTCCCAGTCAGCAGCATAGCATATTCTAACCTTTCATTTAAAATAATTGCAGCATACTGACCACCTTAACAAAGAGTTTTGATAAGTACTCATTGTACTTGCCTGAAGAAACAGCCCACTAGATGGCATAAGTACTGGGGAGTCAGTTTTGGAAAAAATCGACCTTTTTCTTCAAGTGTTGAAGTTACCTGCTAATTCTGTGAATTGTTTACCTGGCTGTGGGTCAGGAAAAGATCTTCAGTTGGATTCAAAACTGTAGTAAAATGACTTGAAGATCTGACTTTGCCCGATTATATTGGGTTTAGAGATCACAGCATAGTTTTATTGCTCTCTTAGCCAGGTTTTCGCAGCTTTTAAATTGGAGTTGCCTAATGACTAAAAATGCAGATTTTTCTAGGCATAAAGAATAATATCAATACAAGTCCTTTAATAAGAGAATACCTTCCTGAAGAATTTGCTAGCATTTTCCATTCATATGTTTTTAAAAAAAATCATGTACATTTCTTTCTGTAACCCTGGGTGTTAATGGTTTGTTTCTTTTGTCACCTTACCACTACACATTAAACTGCAGTTTTTCTAAAGGCGTTGCTGTTTATATTAGCTTTACTCCAGATGGCTTGCCAGGAAGGGAATGACCTTAAATTGGGGGCAGGGAGGGAAGCACTTTCTTGTCTGCATTGTGCCCTGCATCTGCATATCTACCTGTGCCAGAGCTGCCAGCCCCATTTCTGTAACAAAGCTTGTCCTCTGGTGTTCAATACTCCACTCACTAATTGCATTTGATACCAGCTGATCTATTCTGCTGCTTTGTAGTTGTCCCTGTTGGGAAAATTTGCTCCCAGTAGGCATCCTCCAGAAAATTTTCAGTTTTGCAGCAAGAAAAGTGGACAAGAATTTTTAATTTTTTAACAACTATTTAACCAAAGAGCTGAATGTAGAATACTCTGGTTGATCAGCTGTATGAGCAGAGTTTCAGGTGGAGGAGTGCTTCCCAGCAGCCAGAGAGCTGTTCTCACCTTTCCTCTGCTGGAGGTAGCAAATGGTAGGGAGCAAGGTGTTCTGGGAGCAGAGAGACCCAATTTCCAAATCCCAGTTTATTCTAGCAGGGTAACAACTAACACTGAAGAGATGGGTATCAAAAAACTAAGTGAGATGCTTTCTTCAGCCTATTTCATACCACTGGCAGCTTTTAAGCATACAAAACTGATAATTTCCCCTCAGTTGTGTCTTACATGGAACAGGCAGAAGAGGAAAAAATTATAGTTAAAATATTTCTAAAATTCCTATCATGTAACAAAAGTATGGGCAGCAGAAGGATTGACACTGTGTTTGGGTGGATGCAGAAGTCACAGCTTCAGAGAGGGCATGTTAGCAGCTCCCATATAAGCAACCATGCCAGACAGTTTAGTTTTGGAGACTGAACTGGGAGAAAATCTGTTGCAATCCCCTGGAAGCTGCCTGCTGTGGAATGCGTGGGACCTCGGTGAGTAAGAATTGCTCCCCCTAGACTCCACCTAATTAATTACCTTTTTTTGCAAGAGTTTAGGTAAACCAAACATTTCAATGTGTTTGCAGTTTAATAATACATAAATGGAAACACATTGCTGAAGCTGGGAGGTTGAGACAACTTTGCTCTTCAAGATAGATCTTGAAACATCTCCCTGAAATTTAATGTCACAGGCTGCTGGCTCCTTGTTTGAATGTTTTGCTTGGTGATCAGAATTGACCACCCTTTGCTGCCCATGGAAAGATTGCCTGGTGTTTTATGGGCCCAAGCCTATTCACTTGCTGCAGCTGCCTGGGGCAGCGTGCTGCAGGTGTTGCCATGCAATTAGAGGAGATGGTTTTAAACTTACAGTCTAAAATTGCAGTTGCAATTTTTTTAAAAACTGAGACTTGAATTAGTTATTATTTATCCCAAACAGCTAATATGTTTTGTTCAAACTGACAGTTATTAGAGCTATTGCTTTGTTTCTGAAGAAAACAGATTTTACCTGCCTGCAGCTTTTACGTTTGCCACATTTTTGTATAAGCATATAAATTCTTTTGAAAAACTTCATTTTCAAGGAAATCAGCCAAAATGCGCTGCCAGTCCACAGTGCCATAGTCATGGTACAGGGACATTTGCTGTGAGTGATTCTGCCTAAGTCCTATCCCCTGGCTGTGATTCAGTGAGGGAATAACTGTTAAACAGAAATTTGACAATTCTAGGATAAATGTGGATTCCCAAGTCTTGGATCTTCCCATCTTTGACAGTTTTTTTCCATGGTCCTACTGGCCAAACTGCCAAAGCTTGAGGGAGGTGGAAGCCCTGTCGGAGTGTGCTGTGGACGTACATACACATCTGCAAGCTGCTGCTTCTGTGGTCCAGTCACATTCCAAAGATATAAAGCATGTGTGAAAAGGAAAGCTGACATTATTTTAGATTTCTTGTTAAGGGTATATATATGTATATATTATTTCTAGATAAAAGTCTATATATAATGTTGTTAACCCTGGAGAAAAAACTTGTAACCAGCAGAACTAGGTCTGCCAGTCCTTATAGCAGGGTTGTCAGTGCTATAAGGTCTCTGTAACAGCAGCAAGTCCAAATCCTGGCAAGCAGCTTCCTGCAAAGCTGCACACTAGGCACTGACTGCCAGCAGAGGTTGCTGGAGAAGTTGCACCAGACTGGGACACATTTTGCTTTGTCTGCTGTGGAATAAATGTTTGCTCACACGTACAAAATGCAGCATGTCGAGATTTCGTCCTATTAGTCTGTTGGCTGAAGTCAAACCTCCGTGAGAAATGTTCCCTGGTTGTTCCAATAAGTGAGTTGCTGCTTAAAACGTCAGAAATCCTTCTGTAAAGGAGGATTGGGGAGGTTGCTACTTCATGAGCAGGAAAGGGCTTTGAATTGGTAAAAATACACCACGCTGGAAAACAGCTACGTAATCCTTACGCCTGACAAGCCAGTGGAAAATACAGCGTGATTTGCTTTGGATGCATTTAACTGAAAGCCGGATGTTTTATTTTTTAGGTATATAGCAGAAAATTTCAGTTCCCCTTTTAAACAGCACTATCCACTCAGCTAATAGCACCGTTTCAGTTTTTGTTTTCTTTCAAGCTGGACAGTGATGTTTTCAATTTTCTCTGTTTTCTGTATCAAAATTAACAGGGCGGTCAAGTCTGGTTTTTAGCTTTGGCCCGAGTGTTACGCTGATAAATCACAACACAAGTCCTTTTGGCAGGGTTTTAACACTGCACCTGAATGGGCCAAGTATCTGCAGGGCTTTTTCAACTTGACATTTTTCCATTGTCCTGCACACGGGGGATGACGGGCGGATCTCGGCGGTGCTGGGAAAGCGCAGACGCGAGCAGGCCTGCCCTGCCTGGCTCAGCCAAGGTGTGCAACCCAATACTGCACTGAAAGCACATCTGGGATCGTTTGATTCCCATTGTTCTACGGGTGAACTTTGCACATGAACAGTTACAGCCCGGGAGCAGCGTGGTGCCAAATGTGCACGACAGTGCTTTCAGCTTAATAAATGTGCAAGTGGCACTTCTAAGACCTAAATTTTTGTTCCGTTGAGTGTAATAGCTGATTAGTGCCCAGCTACATCCCCAGTGTGAAAGAATCAATGTGTGTTTTTTTTTTTTCCTGCAGTAGATAAGCACTTTTGTTTTCAGGAGACAATTTGATCCATAGGGTCGCTTTTCCAAAGATGGGTGTAAGTTTTACTGGAGACTTTTTGGGTTGGGCAGAAGTCAGGAAGTTGTAGGTAGAGATAAGACTCTTTTACCATATGCCACTTCTTGTGATTTCATCTCCTTTGTAAAGCTTGGTTTACCATGAGGCCCGCAGGCATGGACATCCCAGCTGCCTGTATAGAACAGTTGTGCTATACTCCAATTCTGATGTGACCTGCAGCCTTGCTTTAAAACTAATTACAGGAGCTTTCCACTAATTGAAATGCTTGCACAATTCAAAATCGGATAGCATGTGGTTTCCCTAATAACTCTTTAAGGAAATGGAATTAGCATCTATCAAGAATAAGTGTAGGAAGAGCCAGCTGGCACCAAACATTCCTTAAAACTTGTGTCCTAGGACAAAAGAGGCCATGCACCAAAACCAGCTCACTTTGTGTAGATGGACTTCGAAGTGAATACATTAAAAAATTACCAAGTAATGTAACTAGAATGAGGTACACAGTAAGATTGCAAATTGAAACATTTTTTAAAAGTCTCTTTTGAAAGCCCTTTGTCAGTAACAGTGCGATGGTTGTTTCATTTTCAAATGTGAGATTTCCAAGCATGACACATCTTTCATTAAAAATTCCATTATGGACCTTTTACTGTTCAGATGGTAAGAATACCTTCATCTCTCCCTTGGGTGTGCCAGCACACACAGCCCTGGTGTGAAATAACAGGGAATACTGTTAGGAGGCAGTGAAGCCCACTGCAGGAACAGCCTTCAGTTCCAGTCAGCTGATGGAGCAATGCATTTTTCTAGTTGAGACAGAAAGGCAAGGTATGGTCAGTGTCACCTGGGGGAAAAATAAGACATCTTGACTGCATTTGCTAGGCTTGCCTCTTATTCACAAAATCCTCTCTCCTCCTCAGCCAAACCTGAAGATTCTGGGTTGATTTTTTTTTTTTCCTTACTCTGTGGTTCTATTCACCCTTAAAACATTGACTAGATGGTGTTTACTTTCCAAATTCCCTAGCTAAATGGTTCATGTGAAAATGAAACTAAGCCTGTTGGTCTCTTGAAGATGTTCATTACGCCAAGGAGCGTGCAGGTCCTGTGCAGTGGAGATTAGGGGAAGCACTGCAGAAAGGCAGGGGCAGCAACTGCGAATCATCAGCCTTCCCTATGATAATAAAAGCTGTCGTGCTCTGGGGAGCTCTTCACCAGCACTTCAGAGCTTGAACAGCAAAAAACAGGATGGCTCAAAAGCTGCTGTGGGTTTTGAATCAGTTTGTTTTTCTTATCTGTGGTCTGAAAACCATGTGAGAATCAGATCCAGAGAGACACTAGACCCATCGATATTTCTTGGGCTGCCCTATTCTTGTGAAACCTTACATCAGGTTTTTGAATTTAAAGGAGCCTTCAGACTGCTAAGGGGTGGAAAAGAAAATCTTTATTCCTGGCCAGGTTTTTGACACCCTCACGGATGCTGAGTAACACTTTCCCTGAAATGGCCTCCTCCAGGGAGGAGCCAGGGCTACCCAAAGGCTGACGTGGTGCTGTTGGAGGCACAGGATTAACAGGTTTTGCAGAAGAGGCCATTAAGCTTTTTCAGCATTACACCATATTCCTCTGTTGCTAAAATCCACCCTCAAATATAACCTCTAGATGCATTTATCAGTCCTGAAGATGAAGATCTAAAAGAATAAAGGGGTGGTGGTTTCAGATATCTTGCCATCCTTAGCTGACAAAAGAGCTTTTCTCCTCCCATCCCCAGAGCAAAGAGCACCCATGAGGATCTGCAGCAAAGAGAGAGGTGTCCTCTCAGGGCACCTGCAGGGTCAACAGAGCAGGAGACATTTTTCATGGTCCATGGTGCAAGCTGCCAGGAGCTCCAGGGGTGACCCAACTTCAGACACCTAAGTTGGCCTTCCCATCTCAATGTGACTCCAGGGTCCCTGCGGGTGAACAGGTCACACACTTGTCTCCTTGCTGTCCTACAACCAGGGATCCAGCACATAGGCAGCTCAACTCATGTACCCAGGAAATCTGCAGGAGACACGAGATGAACTCACACCTCAACCCACCCACACGTTTCCGTGGCACAGCCAGGGTCTCTCTCCTCAGCTAAAACCTCCATCATGGGCTTTCCATTGCCTGAAACCTGTGTTTCACTGCACAGCATCTGATCAGGAGCTGAAGAATGAAAATGTGGTTAAAACGTACAAGTTTTATTACTACAAACCATATACTTCCATAGCTGTTGTTCCAGCTCCTCCATAGCCAATATTGGCCATGATCCTTTTGTCAGAGGTTTCCAAGGCACACAAAAATGAAAAAAACTGTGCAAAGACCAGCTGTTTCATGAGGTGAAAGCTGAAGAAAGCAGCACACATTGAGCAGATTACCTGCAGGACAGAGATGGGTGCATGATGCACTGGGCAGGACCACGAAGGCAGCGTGTCTCTCTCTTGAATCACTGAAACCTCTACTTCTCCCTGCACCCTCAGCTCATCCTCACAAGACCATGTGAAATGCTCAGGCCACAGTCAATCAGGCCTTCAGAAAAGCTGGAGGGCTAAGAGTATTGAAAGGGTGAAGGTAATTGAGAAGATCCCTGAAAGAGGGGGAGAGCTGCAGCAGAAGCTAGGAAGGGAGAAGTATGCAGCAGAGACAGCAGGAACCACTGGCTGACGCTGCTGAAGTGTCATCTTAATTATCCCTGGCAAAAGAACAGTGATTAACATCAATGACTGTGGACAACCTTTATGTAATTACTCATTAACATTTCTAAAATTGCACCTAGCTGCTACAGCAATACATGCTTTATAGATTCATCATGTTGAAGTCCAGAAAGAATCATTAGATGGTCTATGCAGACCTCTGTGCATCGCCAGCCACTATTACACTGCAGAAATGAGCACTGGAGGTGGCTGGGCAGCTTGTGCTTGGCTTTCACGTACCTTCCAGAAAGGGCATCCAGGGATAGCAAGTGGTGGACAATCTGCCCCATCCCTTGAGATGTTGTTCTAAATTGGGATCGCGCCCCTGCCCCATCCCCAGGTTAAAATCCATGCTGGCAGCCTTTCATTTGTATTTATGGAGCTGGTGCCCACAGCCCAGCAGGGCTGGATGAGGACAGGAATTCTCCGTCCCCATCTCCTCTGTGCAGGAAGAGGGGAGGCAGCTGAATTAGAAGCTTCTGCATTGTCCATCCATGCTCCCTCTTCAGACACACATCCAACCTGCCAAAAGCTGCCAGCAGCTAAGAACATTAACAGAAATCCTTTGAATAATAATTTCAAATAATGCATTAATTAGAGGAAATTGTGATCTGCTTGCAAATGCCCTGCAAGCAGTGAAATGGAGCTAAGCCTTCCAGCTACACAATTCTTTGCAAGCCACTGGTTTTGGTGGGTTCAGAGACCAGTCCCTGTTAGATTTAACCCAGCAAAACTTCTTTCTTTTCCAAAAATAATCTGGATGCAAATTTTTGATAGCAGCTTGTGATCAGAGAAAGACCACTAGATGACCACCCTGACCTCCTACACGTTGTGAGTGATCCCGTTTCCATGCAGACACTTCCATTCCCACACAGGGAGAGACCCAGGACTTCAGTTAAACTAAAGATCTTCAGCCCTTGGTAAGGAGAGCAAGACACTAAATACCTCTGTGGGTCTCTGCCCCCACAGAGGACTCTTTGGAGGAGACCTTACACAATGCCTCACTCCTCAAGGCAGAAAAAATAAAATCCCAGAAATTAAAAAACAGCCTAATCTATTAATCAGGGACAACCCCAACCCACTGTAGATGTGATCCTGATTCCATGAGCATTAGTGCAAAAGAAGGAGTCAAACCATTGTGTAACAGTCACTAAGTAACTCCCAGAGTAACATGCAGTCTCTGGCCAGACTTGCACCAGCATTTTGCAGGCAGACTGTAATTTGGCCACTATACACAATGCCCAAGGAAGACTAAGGTCTTCTGGGAGCTTCATCCCTTCCACTATTTGTTCTGCATTGCTGTTCCTGAGATCTAAGCAGCAGCCTGCACATCAGAGGAATTCTGTCTTGTTGAAGAATTAAAAGATAATGCTTCAGTTTTCACATCTGAAGCACCATGCAGTTATCCTGGCACCCACAGCAGACAAGGGGAAAGCTGGGGAAGAAAGATCTACACTGATTCACTGCCCTGAGGGTTCTCTAGTGTCCGAGATGACACTAGACTGAGGAACCTACTCTTAATACAGGCCCCAGCGGGGAAATCAGAGCTGGGAACAGAAATCAGAGCCTGGATGGATTCATGGGACTAAAACAGCCACTCACAATTGCATGGGGAGCAGTGGGCATGCAGCCATCCCACCCGTGGCCCTGCAGGCATAAAGAGAAGGGGAGTAAGAGGAGGAGGAAGGAGTGTGGGACATAGTCTTATTGGGAACTAGAGTAAAAGCTGACATTAATCCCTAGTTTTGGATGGGCATAACAGTTTAGAGATCAGAAATAATCGATAGTCTTTCTGCTAGTGAAGTACCCAGCAGTTTGAGGGGGATTATATATTTATGGTTTCCCATTTGAAAGACTTTTAGCAGGTTTACCCTGAACATATGGATCCTATTTTGGTTCTTTTGTTTTAGCACTTAATGCTTATGAAATTGCCAGTTAATCACATCCATCCCTAAACCGTGTTGCTTTTTAAAGTAAAATGTCCACCAAAGGTCTATGTTCATACTTACCACTTCTCAAGTACAGCAATGAAAGTTTTAAGAGGCTTGTTACCTACTGCGTCTGGGGGAGGAAACCGATCAAATAATGAAATTACAAACAGGGTGTTAGATTAAAGCTTTGCTGGTGCTGTCTGCTCTGGGTCCCAAGGGAAACCAACCCCACCAGCACCAATGGGGCACCCCAGGGCTGGGTGTGGGGGCACCCTGGGGATGGGTGCAGCAAGGCTGGGCTGGAGGGGAGGCAGACAGGAAGCATGGGGCAGGATAAGGGGTACCGGGGTCAGGTGCAGGGGAATGAAGCTGGGTGCAGGGTCACCCCAGGGGGAACTCCAGGGCGATGCTCAGGCGGAGAACGCGTCCCCTCCGTCCTCAGCCCGGCCTGTGGCTGACCTGGGACTGCGGGAGATAACGGGGTCCCTTTGATGCTCCCGGCTGGGCAAAGCCCGAGGCACCCCCCGCCGGGACCGCGCCATTGTAGGGGCGGGCGCGGAACCTCCCCGGGCCGGGCAGGGCGGAGCGGGGCGCGGAGCGGGGCACGCACATTACCGGACTCCGCTAATCACCCTGAGCCTTTGATTGCACTGCACGTGGGGACGAGCCTCCTCACTTCAAAAGAGCGTGGGAAATCCTGATTAAAAGGCTTTTCTCCCCCCGTTGGGATCGACACCTTCTTTGAAGCCCTTCCAAACGACAGTGAAAACGCACCCATGGCCAAAGCACCGTATCTATATTTTAAGTGACTTTAATTTCTCTACTCCCCCCCACACACACCTTCTTGCTCTCTTCCCCCCTCCTCTCCTTTCAGTTTTGGAAACACCTGGTAAGTTGTAAAATGATTTACGAAGTGAAAGTGTTAAATGAGGCCACCAGCTGTAAGACTGACAGAGCTTTATGAGTTTTATTAGGTGCCCTATTATGGAAAATAAACTTTAATCCGTCCATAAAAACAGAATCTGAAAAACATATTTGCCCTTGTAGTCTGGAACACTGAAGGTATTCTTGTGAGACGCTGGGCTTTAAAGAGATTAATTTTATTGAGACAGACACAATACACCGGTAGGACTTTGATACAGAGTCCGTGAATAGCTGCCTGTGCCCCTCAAAGCTGTTTTTCATAGGGCTGAGACACGTTTGGACACACACCTCTTGGGTATACAGTAGATTTCTGGCCCGATGGCGCACGTCTGCCAGCTTAATTAGCGGGTATTTAATTGGAAATTAATGGCTGAGGGAGGATTTATTTATTTGGTTGGTTTTCGGGGGAGGTTGATCTCAGATAGCTCTTGATTTTTTTATTTTTTTATTTTTTTCCTCCAGGACAACGACGCGTCCTCCAGATTCAGGTATTTTAGTTATTTTAAGGTGTGAGTGATAGATAAATCCTGCTGGAAGTGAGTAACTCGGACACGACGTCGAGTTTAGGGCGGAGGAGAAGGCTCCGCGGCCGTGCGCGGGCGTTGCGCGGCCCTGCGCGGGCATTCACCCGCGAAGGTGCAGCCGCAGCCAGAGGCTTGGAAAACCGCAGAGCAGCTAGTCCTTTTATTTTTTTTCTGTCGCCTTAAATTCTCTACAACCTGTGGCCGAAAGGAAATCGTTTACAAACCTAAATCGGAGCCTCAGACGTGATTGTTTCCGTTGCAAGGGGGGAGGAATCGAACAAGCCCAAATCAAGTTTAACATGATCATTTTTGTTGTGTTTTTTTTTTTTTTACATATGGGATTCATCCAGATTTACGATTTACCCCGTGAACGTGTGTGATTTACGGCGCTGGGTGTGCCGGGCCTGTAAACCAATAACTAACCGCATTGTCTCTGCCACCTCCAGCCGGCACCACCTGAAGCTCCCCGTGATGGAAAACTCTTTTCCTTCGTGTAATCTCATGCCATAATTTCACGTGCCCTCCAGACTGTGTTGTACGGGACGAAGTGTTATTGAAGCCGTTTAGAGGGGGTATGCTGGTCTCGTGAAAAGTTCATACGGGTTTGTAAAAAAAATCCCTTACAAGAAAAAAAAAAAAAAGAAAAAAGAGTACACGAGTGGGAACACTTCGTATTTCGGAGCTTTTCATCCTCCTGGGCTCTATAGGTGATAGGCGGCCCTGGGGATGCGGGGACCCGCAGGGTCCGACGGGTCCTTCCGCCCTCCTGCGCAGTCCTACGCGGGAGCGGGAGCCTAGCCACGCCGTAATTCATTAACGGGGATGAATTGCCAGACGTGGCCCCGAGCTGGTGGGGATGAGCCAGTGATTATATTTAAATTCGCTATAATTGATTTGGGGAAGAGCTGCGGTGACAAGGATTAATTGATTTGCAAATTTATTGGCGAGATAAATCCCGCAGTTATCGAAAAGCCCGCGCTTCACTGCCGGGGCGGCCGTCGAGCGTGAAGTGAGGGTCCCCCCTCGGTACCAGGGAGAGTGCCAGTGCCTCTCGGCCCGTTTCACCAGCCGCAGCTCCTCACTCGTTTGCGAGACGAGCCGTCCCTGGAAACCGGCGCTGCTCCCTCATTTCCTACACCCTGGCTCCCCTATGTCCGGGCTCCCCCCTCCCAGCCCCGGTCCCCGCACCGTTACCCAGGTGGGACACGCGGCTCTGCTGCCGGGGAGGCTGGAAATTAGCGAAACAAAACCCGGGGGGCAGGGGGCAGCCGTCTTGATTTCTCCCCTGTACTGAGGCGCTCCTCTCAAACAAAAACCCATGCCGCGGTCAGATATTGCACGAGATTTGCAGCACCGAATTAAACTCTGGTTAGAAACCGATTCCCTGCTCCTTCCCGGGCGCTCCGGCATCACTCGGGGCACCGAGACTCCCCAGCCCGGGAGAGCCAAGCATCCCACCCCGCACAGAGCGCTCATACATTTGAAGTACAAAACGCCGTTTATTTTCCACCCCATTGCGCACGTGGGAGGGCCTGGGGAATAATTTAGCATGCATAAGTAGAGGTAACTTTTTTTTTTATAAATACGATATACAAAAATAAAGACAGTATTGAGATTTCCAGCAGTTTTAACTTTCATGACATAAACAGTTTTCCCGATATATAGTAAGAACAAAACATTTCCAATACTCAGCCAAAGGAATGCGCTTCCAGGGGACAGGGATAGAGGAGGACGGGGACTCAAGTTTTGTCTGATTTTCAGTCAATAATAACACTGTATTCACCGTAAATCCTTCCCCGCCCGGCAAGCAGAGGATTCTCTGCTCCATTCCCCTCCAAGCAAGGAGAAATTGGAACAAGGAGGGGAGAGGGGCCGGTGTCGAAGAGGGGCGGTGGAGCTCCCCCCCAGCGGGAAGGGCAGAGACCGCGGCTGGAGGGAGAGGGGCCTGCGGGGGGGCTCACTGGGGCTGCGCTGGAGCCCCGTGTCGGCCCCGAGGCTGCGTGTCCTCCTCGTCTGCCTCGGAGCAGTCGGAGGAATGGTAGGGGCAGCATCGCCCGGCTGCCACCTCCTCTTCCTCCTCCTCCTCCTCTTCCTCATCCTCGGGCTCGCTGTCGGGCAGCTCCCGCATCCGCCTCCCGCTGCCCTTCTCTGGGGCGGGCAGCAGCAGGTCCTCATCCCCCTTGTCCTCCCCGCCTCCCCCCTTCTGCTTCTCGGCCTCCTGCGCCGCCTGCTCCTTGGCTTTCTTGCTGCGCTTCCACTTCATGCGCCGGTTCTGGAACCAGATCTTCACCTGGGGGGGGACACAGACACGGCCTCATCCTCCGCCTCCCCGGCTGCAGCATCCCCCATCCGCCCCTCGCCCGCGGAACACACCTGCGTCTCGGTGAGCATCAGCGACGTGGCCACCTCGAAGCGCTTAGGCCGAGAGAGATACTTGTTGAGCTTGAACTGGTGCTCCAGCTCCAGCAATTGCTGGCTAGTGAAGGCCGTGCGGGGTCGGCGGCACTTCCCCAGCAGGTTGGACTGCGCCTGGGCTGGGAAATGAGGCGGGGGGAAGCGCGGAGGTGAGCGCAGAGCCTCTCCGGCGACCCCCCGGGACAAGGGTGGAAAGGAGGGAGGCAAGAAAGACGGTGAGTGGGAGAGACTGAAGCAAGGATGGACTGTTATCCACCGGAGAACAGACCGAGGGGAGGAATCTCCTCCAGCCTCCAGGCCCTCCGGGTCTGGGGTTTCTCGGCTTGCACAGTGTCAGGGGATTCCCCACAGGGACCAAAAAAAAAAGATAAATTAAATTAAATCTTTTAAATAAAGAAAAATATGTCTCTTGATTTCCCAAGAGCCTAGTAAGTGCGAGACAATAAAACTGAGCCAGGGACCGCGGCAAAGGGGTACCGGGCTCTCCGGGGAGCAGCAATTTGCTCCATTTAATACTTTAGCTAAATTTGCCTCACTCCCAGCCCGCCCATACCCTCCGGCTTTAATTAACGGGATTGCAGCCGGGTACCCCTCGGCTGGCCGGGGCCCGCCCCGCATCATTCCGCAGGCTGGGAGCTCCGGGCACTGGCCGCTCCTCGGAGAGTAAATCAGCAGAGAGGGCTGCAAAACTGCCTTTGAACGGAAAAAATTATATATATATCGCCGTAATTTCCGCGTTCAGAAATAATTTAAATAAAGGATTGTATTAAAAGAAAAAAAAAAAGCCGGGTGATAGGCACGGGAGAGGGCACCGGGGTGGACAGAGCCCCTTCGCGGGGCCCGGACACCCCCCGTGATGCGATGCGGCCGCACGACCCCCTATTTCTTGAAGCATTTTAGCTCTTCGGTTTATTTAGTTTAGAAAATCGGAAAACTACAAAGGGGCGGCTCTCGCTCCCCGGCTGCGTTTGGAGGCAGCTCGCTAAAGCGGGCAGAAAGAGAAAAGAGCAGTGTCTGCTCCCGGACAGCAGCGCCGAGGAGGTTTTCTCACTGCGGTGCGATTTTCCGAGGCTCCATTCTCGTTTCTCTCCGGTTATTTATTCCTCCCCTGCACCTTGTTTCAGAGGCAGGGCTCTGACAGCTCTCCTAATTATTTTTTTTTTGTTCCTGAATGTTCCAGTCTAAACAACCCCAATTCGAGAGAAAACAATGGACTTTTTTGTCTGCGAATGTGTGCTCAGAGTAAGAGGAGGAGAGGGGGGGAAAAAAAAAAATCGCAATTCTTTTCCTGGCATGATTTTCGTAAAACTACACCTCCAGTATTGTTAAGTCGGCCATTCCCACAGAGAGCTCACACCTCCGAAAATTATCTTTGCTTAAAACAGATGCACGCGAAGTCCCCATCGCCGTGAGGCCTAGTGCTCAGCAACACGCCTTTGCTGGGACTTCGGGGTTGTCTGGTTTAATGCTGCATTTTCAGCTTTCCCCGGTCTCAAACCTAAATCCTTCCGACTGTATTTATTTTATGACCATTCATTATCCCCAGGGAACGCGGAACCCCAGATTTTTTGCTAACCCCAGGTCCTACTTATAGCCATTTGCCCCGAGGAGCTTGCCATAATTATTATAAACCCATTTCTGATTAAAAAAACCAATAAATTAAGAACGGTGACTGGGTGATGGGACCTGCTGCTCCGGATTTAGGGGGTATCGAAAACCTTCATCGTCGAGACCGGATTTTTGGGAAAGATCATAGGGTCTCCTGCCCCTGCCCTGTCCCTACTTCCCCCCCCTTCTCCCCTCTCTGGTCGCTTCTGCACCCCGGGGACGGCGGGAAAGGGCATCTGCAACGGCAGGAAGCGATTTGTCACCTTCCTATTTAACCTGCCATGAGAAAACGAGTTGTTCTGCTCACATCAGGTGCCGGGAATGGTGAGGCGACCCCACACAGCCTCGCTTCCCATTGCAGATAACCGTTTCCTCCTTCTAATAATAATAAAATAAAATTTAAAAAAAACAACAGTCACCGCCTGTTTAAATCTGCGGCTCACCTACGGGGAGCAGGGAGGAGGAGGTGTCTCCTTCCCTCTAGGCCCCTGCACCGGGATGGGAACGGACGGGATGAGGCTGAGGGAGGCAAATACTCACAGTTGAAGTCGGGCATTTTGGGCAGGATCATGCCGGCGGTGGAGGCCCGCAGCCACTGGTCCAGCTGGAAGGTGCCGGCGCTGAGCTTGATTGGGTCGGCGGGGGGGTGGGATGGGTGCGCGCCCTGCACTTGCGAGTAGGAGTAGGAGAGGGCCGGGTGCTGCCCCCCCAGCGCAGAGTAGCCGTACACGGGATGCCCGTAGAGAGCCGCCTGAGCCGGCATGCCCGGCCCGCCGGGCGCCGCGGGGTGCAGTCCCAGGGCCATGCCGGCCGCCGAGGCGTGGTGATGGGGGTGGGCGCCGGTACCGGGCAAGAAGCCGGGTTTGGGGACCAGGGCGCAGTGAGCGGCCAGGAGACGCGGCGGTGAAGGGCTGTCAGTGCGCAGGCAGTCGGCGGGGCCGCCGGCGGGATGCTCGGAAGATGATGAAGAGGAGGATGAAGAGGACGGGGGGCTGCCGCTCCCGCTGCTGCTGCTGCTGCCGCCCAGCGAGGTGACCAGGGCCAGCGGCGCGCTCTGCCCCGCCGCCGCCTTGGGGGGATCGACAGCCAGCAGCGCGTCGATGCGGAAATTTTTGGATTTTTCCATGGGAACGCCGTCGGACTGTAGCGGGTAAGCGGCGGGGGGACCGGCGGCGCTGGGGCGGCCCCGGCCCGGCCGCGTATCCCGGCGGCGGCGGCGGGTGGCAGTGCGGCCGCGCGCCGCGCCGCGCGCCCCTTCAAGGGCCGCAGGCGGCTCCCATTGGGCCGGCGGCGCTGCGGCCTCGCCCGCCATTGGCCCCGCCACCCACCTGTCACGGCGGAGCGGGGGCGGCCCGCCCCCTTCCACCCCCCCAATCCCTGGGAACTCCGGGAGGGGCGGGGGTTAAATCAGAGAGAACAGCCCGATGTGCGGTCGAGGAACCGGCTCCGGCTTCTCTCTGCGGGGAGAGCCCTCCCAGCCGCGGGATCATCCAGACTGGTTTGGGTTGGAAGGGACCTTAAAGATCACCGAGTTCCAACCCCCCTGCCATCGGCTGGGAACACCTCCCACTAGATCAGGTTGCTCCAAGCCCCATCCAACCTGGCCTTGTATACTTCCAGGGAGAGGACTGCGACAACTTCCCTGGACAACCTATTCCAGTGTCTCTGTCTAAGATCGCCTGGCCTCGCCGCCGCGTTTTCAATGACAGTTTTCCACCATTCCCGCACACGGCAAATATTTGCCGTAAACGCGCCGCCGACCGCTTTTTAACGAGTCGGAAAGAATAAACACCTGTGGGTCACGGAGTCAAGCCTGCCACCAGATCCAGGGTTTGTCAATAGTGTTATTAGACCAGCTTATCTAAGGCAAACAGGCCCGAACAGAAAAGGGAAAGAGCGGGGCGAGGGGTCGCTCCTTCGCCAGGGTCTCGTTCCCGGGGGGGGCGGCCGCGACTCGGCACCAGCGGTGTGAACGGAAGGTCAGGCTGCGGCACGAAGCGCTGCCAAAATAAACACGGTCTGCGTTCAAAAAGCCTTTGCCAACCCCCGGGAGAAGGCGCTCGGCGGCGGTGAATGGCCGAGGCGCGGTCATGCGGCCGTGCCCCGTCGGGCTTCGGGGTGGGAAAACTAAAAGCAATTAAAAGAGGGGGAGGCACAGGGGAAAAGAAAGGGAGAAAGAAAAAAAAAATAGAGAAGAAAACCGGAGTTTAACGCAACCAAAAAAATATCTGACAACTTCGCTTCTGGTCCCCTTCTCGCCACTTCTCCGTGGGCAGAAGGCCCAGAGCACCTCTGCGGGTGTGCGCGCACCCATACGCACACGCGCGCAGGCACACATACGGACACGCGCCATTTGGTCTGCGTCCTGATACTCCCCTTCTGACCCGCACTGACTTTTTTTCCTTGACCTCCCTGACTGGAGCCTCGGGACACACTCGCGCTCACACAGCAGACAGACAGACACAAGCAGGGCAGACGCACAGACACAAACACGGCAGACGCACAGACGCAAGAAGGGCAGACAGACACAAGCAGGCCGACACTCAGGCCCAGAGCAGACACCAGACACAAGCAGGGCAGGCACACAGACACAAACACAGGACAGACGACCCTGTACAGCCGAGGCAGGACCGCACACGTGTACGCGTGACACAGCGGGGCACACAAACCCGCGCACACGGATATACTCCACACCAGCACACGGGTACAAACGGTTGGACTTGATGATCTTGAAGGTCTTTTCCAACCGTAATGATTCTATGATGCACCAGACCCAAACAACAGCCGCTCCCGCACAGGGAACCCCGGCACGCCCCGGGCACAGCCCGCACATGCCGCGGTGCTCCCCGGGCTCCGCTGGGGACACCGTGTCGCAAGATCGTTTTCATGAACCGTTTCTGTTTTGCGGAGCAACTCGCCTCGGACAGGCTCCGAGGGGCAGGCGAGGCCCCAGGGAAGGGCTCGGGGAGCGCGGCAGCCGCGCCGAGGCTGCCCGCCTTCCACCGGGGCTCCCCCGCCCGCCTCACGTTTGCCCGTGAACGCCACTTTGGGCCCCACTCGTAGGCCAATCCCACGGCATCCAGTGTCCTGAACTGGGATTTGGTCCCATGACCCCGAAGGCCCAGGGGGGAGAATATTGAACTGGCTCCGCCTCCTGCATCCCGGTTGCCGGGATTGCAGCGTGGGCAAAGAGGATGCCTAACCCACTGGAAATGGGGACGCAACTGCCACCTCCCGGGTGCCCCTAGGCAGACCCGGTGCCAGGTCCCGATGCCCGGGCCTGCAGTGTCGGGGCTGCGCGGGCGAGATTTGTTCCGGGCACAAGGAGACCACGTCGAGGTACCGCTCTGCGGCCCCTTCCCGGTGATGCTTCGGGGAGGAGGCAGCAGAGCTGTGGTTTAATTCACTCAGTGTCAGCACAGAGACGTGACTCCACGGCTGCGCTCAGACCACGAGTGGGGACGCATGTCCGGGGCCAGGAAGGATGCCCTGCTCACAGCGGACGAGGGAGGCTGGTGCTGCGAACGTTTCTCCGGGCACATCGCTCCCCATCCCGGCCCGCCATCAGCGGGGCGGGCTCAGGGGAATCGCCCGGTCAGGGCACCCCGCGCCTCCCGGCCCGCTGCCGCACTCAGGCATCGCTTGGCTGATGGTCCCGTGGAGAAATCCCCCCTCGCGACCCGCAAGCTTCTGCTCAGCATCGAGCCCCGCTCCTTCGGGGGCACCGCAACCAGGGCCAGCCCGGCCCCCGCCCGCCAGGGCCCCTCGCCTCTACCCTCCTGATCGCTCCCCGGCTGCCCTCCTGCCCAGGGGGGAATATTTAGTGCTTAGAGAAGGATTTCGATGTTCAGACATTTTGTTTGCTTTTTGAGGGGTTTTGGGTTGTTTTTTGGGGGGGTTGTTTGTTTTTTTTTTTTTTGCATTCGAGTAGCACTTTCCCCCCTTTTTCTTCATTTTTTCTCTTCCTTTTTTTTTTTTTCTCTCCCTTTTTAAATTTTTTTTTTTTCGCTATCTCCTCCCCTCACCCCCCTTTTTTTTATGCTTATATTTTCTTCCCTATCCCCCTTCCTCCGTTCCATTCTGTGTGTTTGCCACCCCCCCCAGGTGCTGCAGGGCATCCGGGCTGGCTGAACTCCCCGCGGCTCCCGCACCTGTGTTGATCCAGTATATTGCCCGGGAGCCAACAATGCGCGGTTATCTCGGCGGAGATAGCGCAAGGAGCGCGCTCCCCCGACACCTCCGGGTGGTCCCCTTTCAGCAGAGCCCCCACTCGCTCTGCCGTGGGCAAACAGATGCCTATCTCGCCTTTTGAAAAGCCGGGGCGGTGCACGCAGGGGGTGCCTTGGGGCAAACCCACCCCGGCGGCCGCGGCGCTGCCCGATGGGAACGGTGGAGCGCCCCGAGTCCTGCTGTGGGCGGGGGGGGGTCTCAGTCCTCTGAATAAAACCCCCCCCACCTCGGTCTCCCCACGCCGGCCGGTCTCTCCAAAGCCGTTACAAACCTCAGGCGCGGGGCCACCGCTATTGCCAAAAACACATATTACACTGCGACATTCTGTAAATGAGATAATGATACATAAACCTCTCTGATAAATGTGACATCCTCGGGATGTCTCCTCTAAATTAGCCGCTTGCATTGACTGCTAATAATGGTGAGTTTATGAAAGCAATTTCGGTGCAAAAAGCACAGGGTCTTCTCGGTCTAATCAGGCTGCCTCTCTTAATGGATGAGGGGGTCAGGCGGAGAATTATTGACACTCTGCTGCCCTTAACCTGTTTCCCAATAAAGCTGATTAGTTTTTGTCAATTCATCAGCTAACCACTCTCGCCGGGACTGCATCAAAGCGTTATTTGCTCAGGGGAAATCAACAAGTCACAGATCAGATCCATTACGGAGCGGCTCCGGCTGCGGGCGGGTCCCGAGCGGGGCCGCTCCCGTGCCTGGGGGGGGCTGATCGCCGGGGAGGCGGGTGGTGTGCCGGTTCTTCGGCGGAAAAACCGAGCCCCTCTGGGTACTCGGGCTGGCATAACCAGCCTCAGGTAGTTGGAAAATGCCTAGGCGTTGTCAAACTTTATTCTATCGCCCGGGAAACGAGAAAGGGATCCCGGGTGGGCTGCGGACAGGTCACAAACGCGGCGCGGTTCCCACCAGCACCCTGTCCTGGCTGGGTGCACGTCCCCTCCCAGGAAAAGGGCATTTAATGTTCTCTACGATGTCAGACCCGGAGAGAAGGGCCGGTGTGCAGACGGACTGCCAAAAAACCTTTTTTCACCCCAAAGCCCTGCATTTGGGGAAAAAAGCTGTCCCTGTCTTAGGAGGCCGGGATGCGTTTTTTACTTTTTTTTTTTTTTTTTTTTTTTTTTTCTAACCCCCCAAAACCATATTTCAAAGTTTTGCCTGGCTCTCGCTGGACTTTCTCTTCAGGTAACGTCAAGCAAAAATGTTGCGTTTCTTTCTCCTACTGCTGCGATCCTACCATCAGCCGCGGTTTGTCTGAAATAACGAAAGATGGACAGTTTTTGCTCATCCACAAGAAAACAAACAAAAAAAAAGCCCACGAAATGTGCGCTGTCCCTTTAAGCCCCGACCGACAGCCTCTCAGTCCACCCCCCTTCAATTTAATTTCATTAAAACAGAGCATGAATATTTCTATTAAACCTAATGAAATATGAAGCCATTTAGACTCTGCCTGCACCAATCACCCAGATTTATGACTTTTATTCATCACATCAAGAGCTGGGAAAAATGAATTTTCTTCACCCAGGAAGGAAATAAAAACCCTGCCTTGGTCATTTCCAGAAAGCTGTTAATTTGACCGTGTGGTAATTACTTTCACAATTAACTAAAATACAAATCAACCTGACAAATTGCTTTAGTTTATATATTAATTAGCCAGTTTAAATTTATTCATTATGAAAAGGCAATTTAAGAGGACCTCGGGTGTCTGTTTTATCGCAATAAATTATTGTTAGGAAATGGGGGCTAATACAATATCACAATATCTGAGGGCACCGCGCAGACGGGGAGCTGCTTCTGCCCCGTGCGGAGCTTCCGAGGGTGCGGGCTGGAGGCGCGGCTCTCCGCGGGGGCGAGGTGGAAATGGCATCCCGGAGGAGGAGGGTCGGGGCCGGGGCCGTGCCCCCCCTCCGGCTGCGCTGATTTAACACTCCGTCGATAGGATCATTCGATGCCTTTTAGCTTGTGATCTTTATAAATGTGCCGCTATTAAATTAGAAAATGATTCTCTCCTCGTTTAATTGTATTCTTTCGTTTCTTATTTCCAATTAATTAGTCCTATCGACGTTGCAATATTTTAAATGACTGGAGTCCGTTTACAGTTTAAAATATATGGGTCAGCGCATGCAATTTCAGACGAGGCAGAACTATATAATGTGCGTTTTAACTACTCTTCTCTCATACGTCTTAAACATCTGGCTAAATGCATCATTTGCAAACATCGCGGGTATTTTACGCTCTGGGGACCGGCCGCCTCTCTGCCCCTCCGCGCAAACCCGGCTGCGGTAGCTGCGCGCAGCACAGGTTTCTGAAAATATCTTGCGCTGCTCCTTCCGCCGGCGCTGCGAGGAAAGAGACAGTTAAGGACAAACCGTGCTGTTTTGGGGAAAAGCTGTGGGTTTTTTCTCCAGTACAGCCCCGGGGTGATCCGAGGGCTGCGAAACGCCTTCGGGGCTCTTCCCGAAAACCCTTCCCCGCGCAGCCTCCCACAGCAGCAGGGGAGAGGGCGAGGGGCTGCACAGGGACACATCCCACAACCCCTCTGCTGCCTTTCCCGGGCAGGGGCTTGTGCTAGGGAAAGGAGAGGAAATAACAGGATATTCAATATATATTTAATACATATAATGAGGTATTAAATAACCAGTCACCTCCTGGCTGGGGTGGTTTGCAGGTCCCCCCAGCACTATTCCAGGGATGTGCTGGGGATGGATGGGGACACACCTGGATCAGGGACCTTGATGCAGGGTGTCTGAAACACGGTCCTTCCTGTATCAGAAGCAGACGGGGGCCTCGTGCTCTTTCACTTTTCCTGTTCCCCTCTTCCTTGTGGGGAAGACCCCTGAGAACTGCCCTAAAAGACAGGGTGGACAGCGTGGGTCACCTCCCTTAACTCCTCTCCAGGGTCGTCCTGCCCCCAGTGTTGCACCCCCTGCTAAGTCCAGCCAAAGACAGTCCCACCTTCAGGCTCCCTGAACTGGGTTGGCTCTGTTTCCAGGCTGTCAGGCATGGGGGGACCCCACAAGGCCATGGAGGGGGGAACCTGAACATGCACAGGCATGAGGGAGCAGCCCTCCAGGAACAGGTGGGCTCCAGGGAGGGGGGTAGCAGAAGCATGGAAGAGGACAGGTGAGTGTAGCTAGGCTGTGACAGTGTAGGGTTGGGGGGGACATGCTCTGCTGCCTGCTTCCCCTTCTCCCCAGGGCTCCTCCTTGGTGCAGATGGACACAAACACCCCAGGTCTCCTCGTTCATCATCCCTCGGCTTGCGCCTCCTGCCTGATACAGCCCACTCTATCCTGCCCCACAATGCATGAAGGCTTGAGGGCTACTGCCTCAGGTAACATGCTTGTACACAAGTAGCTGGGACATCCTGCATCGTGATGGGCTTTCTGGGTGGCCCTTCAACTGGCTTGTACTTAAACACCTGGGACAGAGAAGTCGCCTCCCACCCGCATCCAGGGTGATGCTGAACCTCTCCCCGAATGCTGTGGCAGAGAATAGCTGGGCTCACAGTCCTCCCTGTAGCAGGCAGAGTTGCTCTTTCCTTACCCAACTCACCTCATGTCATTGGCTCCTCCAAATGGGCATGCCCCAGGAGGACCTGAGGTCTGTAGGTCTTGGAGATTGCCTTGACCTTTTGAGATTCAGGTGGTCCCAGCCTCAGTCTCCAGCCCTGCCTCCATAGAACTATCCCTCCAACCAAGCAAGGCTTCTTGCCATTCATTTTAGAGGAAATACTGGCAGAAATAAGATATGCATATGGACGTAGAATGGGTTATCTGCCACTTCTTCAGCTCTGGAACTGTTTGGGCCTCCAGTGTGCATGTCAGAGGACTAACATAAATGTCAGGAAGGATAAAAGATTAATCATAAGATCAGATTAATGTGACAAATACTATTGTTTCCTGGCCTGGGCTCCAAAGATCCCTCCCATCCATGCTGGGCTGAGAAAAAGCACCTAATGTGGTAAAACACTAAAAAAATGTGAACTGCTCCCACTATTAATTGTATCAAATGTCATTGTAGTAACATTAATCACAGCAAGTTCCTTGTGCGATTTAGGAGATTGTAATATGTGATTCTATAAGACTCTCATTGTGATTTAGCATTGATTAATGTCCATTCATAAAATGATATAAAACTTACTTCTCTTCCATTGTAAAGCCTCAAACCACATTCCAGACAATATTTCAAAACCTTGTTAATGTAACTGCTAATTTTCAGTGGGTGATGGTGATGGTTATGGTGTACATGGGCTTGTGCAGAGGGGTCTGCAGTGGGGGCAAGAAGAGGTTATAGAAATTATTTCCAAAGCAGAAAATTGCTGTCCAGTTTAAATTATTAATTAAATTTCAGGTGTTACATAGTTACTCTGCTGTGACTTCAAATTCACACCAGAGCTCCTGAGGATTTAAGCAGGACTTTGAAGTGCCTGACTCTAAATGCTCAAAGCATCAAATTGTTTTGGTGGTAAAACCCACACGATTTGTACCTGTGGCTTCTTCATTCCCTCATAGCATTTGGCCACCTTCCACTCCCAGTGAACTGGCTGCTCTGAAGATATTCATAGATACAGTTTGTTTGCACTGTATTTTCTGGAGGCAGGAGGCTCTGCTTGGCACAGGGCCTAGTACAAAATAGCTCATGCCTTTTATTTCCTTTTTTCTTCTTTTTTTAAAGACATATACCGGGGATTGCAATGTGCTTGGATAATGTTATGTGACCCAGGAATCACACTCTTGTAAAGAAAGATCAAATTAGTGAAGCAGGGAGGAGATTGTGTGACTAGCAAACTATTTAGAAAAAAAGGCTGAAAGTTGACATCTGGATAAAAACCAATATATAACAGGAAGTTCAACATTTGGTGCTGTAGTATATATAATCTAGCTATAGATAATAGATACTGGAGAGTTCACAGGATCACTTGATGGGGAATATATTGATAATACAATTTTTCTTTGCAAAATGTATGCAATGATTGCAGTTTTGGTTTAATAATAAATTTAACTTTGAAGAATCATTTTATTCAAACCTCTGCTTTTTCTGATAGTGTTCAGAATTAATAATATCTGTCTAGCCAGCTAAAGAGGTTTTTAAAAGAGTATGCTGGGTGTTCTGCAATTAGAGTAGCCATCTGCCCTTTATTAAAACTCCATTAACCTTTACATTAAAATACATTTAAAATGCAGACACACTGAAAATATCAAACACAAATAAAACAGATAAATCTAAGTAGTTTCTTTGCTTTACTGGCTTATTTGTGCAGAACATGGCAACTTGCTGTGGCAGATATTTTCTGGGGACAGATAACACTTTGTAGCATCAAATTTCCCATGTTAAGGATGGGAAGTAATTACAGGAAGGTAATGGAATTAATAACATCCCTGATGAAAATCTTTAGAACATGACCTTGTTTACAGAAGTATAGAAATAATTTAATGTTCATGTTACTCACATTATGAACTTCAGAATAAAATGCTTAATTTTAAGAGCAGAACTAATTTGCTTTGCTCATGTATCTCTGTGGATTACGGTGGAGATACGTTGTAGAATGATTCATGGAAATAAAATGATTGAAAACTTTCTGAAAATGTCCAGATTTATTGTCAAAATAAAATTCATCACAGTTCCTGTAGATGCTGCTGCATTATTCCCTTCAGCCCTGCACTTTGGTGTTTCCCTAAGGAGTGAGAGCAGTACTGTGTTTACCGTGTCTGAATTACTGCTACTACTGGCAGAGCTGCTGGATTTGTCTGCAAATAAATATGCCTAAAATACCCCTTCTAAGACCTGTTTTTACTTGCTTCTGATTTCACCACATTTGATCAATATGGGCTGAAATCCTTGAGCTAAAACATTTGCCCGCTTTTCATTTTTTTTAAGTGAGCAAAACCAGCTCAGCCATTTCCAAGACCGAGGTTAAATAATGTCATTGTTTTGCCCGGCTCCAAGTCCTCCCAGTGCGGGTGTTTGCATCCCAACTGAGCCGTGATTTACGGCTGCAGCTGGTGCGGATCAGGCCCCCCTGGCATGGGGCACACCTCCTGTCATCGATCCCACAAACCCAGCCTTTGGCCAAATCATAAAACTTTTGAAAGCGGCTCCCTCGTGAGCTGCGCAGCCTCCTCAGCCGCGTTTCCCAGGGGCTGCCTTCGCTCCGGGATAACCCTGATCAGGATCTGAGCGGGATTTCCCTCCCTGTGGTTGCTTTTTCTGCCTCCCATGGGCTGCAGCAGGCAGTCCTGGAGGAGCGAGCAGTCAGACCTGACCACAGTGAGGGAAACGGGCTGAGGAAGGAGCCGCTGGTTGCCCGGAGCCGGGTGAGTGGTGCTGACCCAGCTTCGTGGGTACCGCGTCTGCGACGAGCCCTTGAGGGGAAGTACAGGGCTGGGCGTGATGGAAGCAGGTGGGGGGACCACAGAGATGTGGAAGCTGGGAGGAGGGAGGGGGTGGTGGGAGGTGAGGAGGAATAGGGAGGATGAGGATGGGTGAGTGGTCGAGGTCTGCCAGGTGGGGTTGGGAAGGGATAGCAGGGAAGCCAGAGGCAGTGTGTGGAGAGCACCATGCAAGAGGACATCAGTGTAGAAGGAAGAGCTCAGCAGTGGTCAACACCCTGTGTGATAGGCTGCTGCTGCACCCAGCGATGGCTCAGAGGAGCATTTCTGACAGTCCTGGGGTTAAATACTCTTACTTTCACTGCAGAATTGACTCTTTAAAGATTTTACAAGGTGAAGCATTTCAATCCACGCTGCAGGAAAGTGCTTCTACTTCACATGACAACTTCTTTTCAAAGCCCTAGTTTCTCTAAAAGTTTTACAATATTTTGCAATTTATTTTCATTCAGAACAAACCCAAATGTCGAATTTCCCAAGGACCACAAATCCTGCTTCCCTAAGGCTCTGATCCCAGTGATCCCTGTGAACCAAATAGTACAATTTAAGTTCACATCCCAGTAAAGCCCTGCTGATAAGGAAGTGATTCAGGAAATTAAAGAATATATTTCCACAGGCAATCCTGCTGCTTCCTTAATGGCGTTTTCAATAGCAGAATCCACATCATCCTAGATTGAAGGATCATCTTGGAAAAAAGAGCTTAGCTTTCAAACAGGTCTGTAGTTTTCTTAGTTGAGTTTATAGATGGTCCTTATATTGACAGTACTTTTTGATTAATATTGTGGATAACATTCCTTAATGCATCAGTTGAATTAATTATGCAGAAACATTTGGCCACCTGGATGTACTATTGACGAAATGACATTTTATTGACAAAATGACAATTTAATACTGAGCTTTTGTAAAGCTCTCTGCTGAATAGATTGGTTCAGCAAGTCAAAGGGAGGGTGTGGGCAACTCAGGAAACCCTTTTGTTTTCCCCAAAATTTCTCAGTTGTCTATGAGTACATCAGGTTTGCTACTGGAAGTTAGTACTGTGCTATTTTGGGTCTTCTGCTAATGAACAGTATACAGCAGAGTGTTTTCATCCATAGTTTCTGCTGGCTGGGCTTGAAGGAACCTTCTCAAGGATGTTTGCTAAAATGCACCTGTGGGTAATGGCCCCAACATCTCATTTTGGCAGAGGCCCTTCTGTGGCTTTGGGCAGTTCAGATTATTTTGGTAAATGAGTAGAACTGGGGTGGGGTGACACATATGGCTCTTAAGGGGAAAAAGGAGCTACTTCCACCAGCATGGATTGCAAAGAGCCTGGATTTGCTGCCCTGCCCACAGCTTGGCCAGAAGAGCATTGAAATTTTTTTCTTCTCACCACAGTGTGGACAGTATGATCTTGCTGTGTGGTCTTGAATAAGCTTTTGTTTAGCTTTTTTTCTGTTTTTTAACTCCAGAATTTAAAAATCAAACAACCTTCAAAATGATAGATTTGGGGTGGGATTTTCAAAAGCTTACAAGTGACTTTGGAACAGGTGTCCTATGAAACTGCTGGGATCTTCAACCATTTGGGCACTTCTGAAAAAATCATACCCTTTATCGGGACCTTAGTTTCTCTTTCTTAAAAAATTGGAGGGTAGAGGCAGTCCTGGTGATGGAGAATAATATTGACTTTCTGTAGCTGATAGCAGAGATGTGAATGGGCTGGGAGTTTTCCAACCAGATGTTTTTTCCTTGGAAAATGCTGATTTATTGAAACTGAAACTTTTCATGGGAACATATCAGTACTGATTAAATTTTGTTGAGAGAAATAGCTAGGGTCTGAGCCAGAATTTCTGGCTGAAACAAAAAGTGAGATCTTTGAATGAGGAACAGCCAACAGGTCAGGGCAGCCATCTGGAGCCTGTCTGGGTCAGGTAGAGGAGCGGATGGACTTTGGGTCTCCCACATAACTGACACTGCCCTTGGGCTGTTGCCTACTCCAAGGATCCTCTACTCTTTTTTTTTTTTCATAAAGCAAACTTAAAAAAAACCTCTCCAGCTTATTCGTATATGGATTGTGAAGTTTATTTCTTGCTCAGGTTGCTGTGAGAATTATGTATTTGTAAAGATCTCTGAAAATCCAATCTATCAAATTATTGGTATTGCAGTTATTATTACTTACTTAGAGAGGAAATCACATTGCAGGGTAAGATCAACAGAAACACTTCAGAGAGGATGTCTGGATGTGAAGTCTGAAGAGTGAATCCTCTGGAAGCAAATTACTGGTAACTGCATTATGGTGAGTTATCATCAGTAAATGTTATTAGTGTGAGGATTTGTTCCCATGTCAGAATGATGGTTAATACAATATTAGTGATGCAGGTCTTTGGTGTCAACATGAGAATATCAAATGCAAGTGGACAAAAATTGTATTGGATTGTGGAGATGATGGCAAATCAATGACACAGAAAATCTATGGCAAGCAATTCAGAGTGACACAAGAAAGCAGTGTCTGCATAAATCAGTGGAGACCAATGGACACCGAAAGGAAATTTCCATGCAAGATTAAGTGGACGTCGTTATCATGTCAAGACTCTGTGAAATAAGTGCTGCAAAATGAGGATGATACTGTGGTACCAACATTTAGACCAACCAATGTCAACAGAAATTACTCTCTCATTAAAAGAAACCAACAGGCTTCTCTGTTACTGACTCCGCAGAAGTTACTGGGCTTCATCAGACCTTGGAGTCCCCACAGTGGAGCAAGCCCTGCAGTGTTTGGTGCTGAGCACACATCCACACAATCGCTCCTGGCCCAGAAATCTGTCAAAGATTTGGAACAGCAGATGCTTGTGAAGATGTTTGAAGCAGTATCTGAAGAGACAAAAGAACAATATGGTCAGCGTGGGGACAGCTGCCTCTGCTTTGCTGAATTTCCTGTAGGCAAAGGAGAGGGGTGAAGAATGAGGAGGGTGGTGCTCTGGGGACAGTATGGGGACATGCAGCAGAAGGGAAGGATGTCTGGAGAACTGGGGTGGGAGTTGGCAAGATGATGCTGATGGGAAGGAAAAACTGATGGGGAAGTCACTCAAAACCTTTTCTAACTCACCCCTTGTTTAAGATGACTAATACGTTTGAGGGGGCTGAGTTGATTTGTCCCACGCTCTTACCTTCGTGCAATGTGAAGTTAACTGTTCTTGCCTGTGCCCTGATCCTCCTGTCCGTCCAACACTGCACATGCAGCACAACTGGATAGCACTGTAAGCTGTCAATTTAGTCCAGCCTTAAGCCTAGAAGGTCACCACAATATGTGCAACTGGATGGCAGGACCCATCTCACCTAGTTTTAAGTATCTACAAGGCAGCTCACACACAGCACAGGTAACACGGGGACTTACCTGAGAACAGGGGAGGAATAAATCCTGCTCCAAATGCTGCTGTTCTGCAAACATCTCCTCAGCACTGCAGGCTCTCAGCCCAGCCCAGGCATGGTCCATGCTCCCAGCATGTAGCCTGTGTATCTTGTACTCAGGGAGTTCTCCACCGTAGGTGGGAAGCAGTTCTGCATTTTCTACACTGATCTCACATTAACGGTACATTTATTTAGACAAGGCACAGTGAGCTGGGTCTCAGGGAAGTCAGTGGGAATTTTGCCACCAGTTTGACAGCAAATAGAACCAGGCCTTATGTCTGCAGAGCAGAGTAAGTGTCCTAATGTGTTTAAAGTGTTTATAAAATTACTTAAGTCAGACACATTTTTCAGTGCAGCCCATTAGCCTTTCACACGTGTTTGTGTGGAGCGCAGCACCCAGGCAGACTGGCGGCTTGTAAATGTTAAATCAGCATAAATATCACAGCCTCCACCAAGACTGTTAGTGTGGCAACTTACAGCATGATTAACATAATGCAGGGAAAGAAAATATTGACACTTTATACATCCTTAGCTCCATAATGCTGCATGAAAAGTGGTATCTGCAGTACTAATGGACACCTAATTGATGTTCTTACAATACTTACAGCTCACTGGGAAGCTGGTGAAAGAGCCTGTAGAAGAGATAAGATTAAAAGTGATAACAGTTGTAGTAATTCCAGTCACATTTCTGGCAGCAAACTCCAGCACAGCACTTGCTTTAACTCTGCTTCAGTCATTGCTGGCTTATATTGCTTTGTAGCTTCAGGGCGTTGCTCCTGCGAGGATGCTGAGTGCTGGGCTGTAGAGGGGAGCAGAGGGTGTTGAGCAGGAAAAAGGCAGATTTGGGAATGAATCAGATTTTGTCACCCTGTTTTGTGCAGTGCAACATTAGTGGCTGTTTCTCGGAGCTGTCTTGACAAAACAAGGGGAAATGGAGAGGAACAAAGTGATTGTGTGTGCTTGCGGCAGTGATCCAGGGAGATGCTGGAGGAGGGGAAAGCAGAGCTCCTTCCTGGCACGGCCTGTGGCTGCTGTGAGGTTCACAAGTTTTTGTAGGGTCTTAATTTTCATACCTGGTGTCTCAGACCTCTAAACCGACAAATTTGCTTTAGTGACAGTCACAGCAAATAGTTGTTTGCTTAGCCTCATGCTTATCAGGGAGATGAATTCCCCAATAACATTTTAAGGAGCATCTCTGTAACTTGGGAATTGGTCTTGCTCCCTGACACCCCTGGACATGGAGCACGGGCAGCTTGGCATGGGCAGGATGGGCCTGGCTGTGCCAATCCAGCGTCCAGATGGGCAGGGGGAGCTGTGGCTGTGCCCACCCCCTTGGAGCAGCAATGCTGGGGATGTACCAGCCTGGTAGAGCATTGAAGTGTGGTGAACAGGGAACTCTTCTGGAAAACCAATATGAAAACCCATCCTTGGGCTAAATCTCTGGCAGTAAACAGCAAGCAAAAGCTTGGGATAATACTTTTCTTTAACCAGGCGTGGGGATTTCTAGTGACATTGGTTTGTTTCTGAAACATCAACTTGCCTTTTTTTCCTCTGCTATTTGAAGGACACAAACATCTCCTGAGAGCACAGGAGGTACATTGATATGGGCTCTGTTCCAAAGGGAGTCTCCTTTCTCCAAGCTCTGGAGATCTGGGGTACTGGTTGAAATCCCAGCCTTGCTGGAAACCTCTGTCCTCCTGTGGCAATGCTTTCATTCTGCATCTTTTTGTGCCTGCACATTCCAACCAGAGTGCCACTGTCAAAAAGGACTCTGCCAGGGTATTGCACATGAATACAAACAATACACAGTATTGCTAGAATTGCATCATGTAATTAAAGGCAAATCCTCAAGCAAAGTTACCTTGAATGCACCAGGAATTCTTGAGTTAAGGTTTCAGGATTGAAGTGCGATTTGCAAGATACTGACGTGCCTACGGAAACCCTGGCCTGTCACTGCTTGCTTGTCTCCAGCTCCAGTGGTGTTGACTTTGCTCCCACCACATTTGAGTAATTGGTTTTAGTGGCTAGAACATAATTCGTATGTTGAATAACCTAAACTCTTTAATCCAAGATTGTTTGCCCCCTGAGGGGTTTAGATAACTTTCCTAAAAGATGGCAAAGAGCCAGTATGTTATCTTGAATCACAGTCTAGTTCCAGAACAATCAGCTCTAAGTTGTTTAAGAAGACTGTGTACATTAAAGTGGCTGTAAATCAGCATAATGAAAACAACAGCATATACAGAAATTCATTACATATCCGATACACTGGGGTGTTATTTTATTATTCTGTGCATTTATGCTTTATGATTGTTTTTCAGCATAAGATTCAGGTGATGAATGTGAAATTACAAACTGCTGCCACTTCTCTTGCAGTGAACGGAATGCATTTCAATAAATAAATAAATAAAATAAACACCTAAATGTTTTATTATAATAAAGTTACTCGGGGCCAAGAGTTCAATAAGGAGAATTTATAAACATATCATTTCAGATCTTGGAAGGATTTCAAGATAATTTGTTTGTGGTATGGTAAGTGAGGTGAAATCCATCTACAAGTCTCTCTGGAGTAATAAATATATGGAAGTGTCTATTTATATTTGCAATGAATTTACTGTAGGACAAAAATGCTCGAGACTATCCAAATCAAATATGCATGACTTTTGGGCAAGGAAGGGACTCTTTGAGCAGTTTATTCTCAAATAAGCTCGATTCTGCTTCTCTGCAGTACAAAAGCCCTTTTCTCTCTTTACCCACTTGACTCAAATGCTGCCACTCGGAGGGTAAGAGATACTAGTACCATTAAGGCTTTGAAGAATCAGGCCCCAAGGGCCCCAGCTTTCAGCAATATTTTTAAATATGCTTTCATCTATGTTGACAGTGTAAATAAATTATAATAATTGAGACTTCATTTTATGTCCATTTGCAAATGAACATAGATTTTTCAATTTATCTAAGTAATTAACCTTTATCAGAACTGCTGGCTGTAATGCAATGACGATTTTATACACAAATAGAAACCAGTGATTATCTGGAAGTATTTTGGGCTTGCCAACCAACTCTACTCTTGAGTAAATTCTCTGTTATGCAGGTAGATAAAGCTGAAGAGCCTCCTACTACAAAATGCCCCATTGTGTTGTCAGCAGCTGCCTCTGCGGGACAGGGAGAGATGGGGCTGCTAAAGGGAACAACTTTGCTAGAGCAGGACAGGTTTTCACTTACTGGGTCTGCTGAGATTTTCACCTTTGCTGCCATTCAGCACTGGAATGAAATCAACCTGTTCAACTTAACACACGACTTTGAAACCTTGCACAAGGAGTAGAAAAAAAGGATGGCCATCCAAAGCTTCTGGAGAGAGGAGGTGTTGGTGAGTGGATGTTATCTGCTGTTCCACTCCCATAGAAATACTGCCTCCTCTCTATACAGCTGTTTTTAGGCTCACTCTCTAGGGCTGCACTCTGAACAAATTTCCTCATGTAGTTGGGACTGACAGCCCTTCTAGCTAACACCAGAGACTCCAGTCTCTGGTATGTTATCTCTTTCCATCCCACCCATAAGAAAAAATGGGCCAAGAAAGGTAGGAATTAATAAGGTCAGCCCTTTTCTTAAACCTATAGTCAGAGCTTTTGTAGCTGGCCCCTAAGAAGTGGATCTGCTCGTGGAATCCAGAACTGGAGCAAAGCAAGCTCATTTTCCATTTGCCATTTTGCAGGTTTACCCAGAAATTCAGAAATCGTCTCCTAAAACTTTCTTAATTCGTTGCCTGTGCAGACTTGCAGATTTTACAAAAACAACAGTTCTAATTTAAAACAAGAAAAAAAACAGTTTTGAAGTAGCTCCAGTCTTTATACCTCCAGAATCCTCCTATACCAAACCAGAACCACAGGGGGAACACAGCTACGTCACATCAAATATCTGTATTTTAGGGTATTTCACTTTCTTTAAAGGAAACCAAAGTCTTAAGGACAAACTTCCTACTCCAGGTATGCAGTAAAGTTGGAGTTTAAGAAGGTGGTGGATGAAATAAAAACCTGATCATGGATTGGGTAATATCAGGGAGGTCAGTCCTCCTGCATGAGCAGCCTGTAAAGCATGAAGGAATATACACAGAAGCAGGAAGGGTTTGAAGTCTAATGCAGAAAAATAATTTTTAGTATATTAGGCTATTAAAAGAGAAATCAGAGATTACGTAGATATTTTTGATTACACCCTGGGGCTGGATCAAGGGCTTCTCAAGGTCTCTGACAACCCTATATTCTAAGATCTGACAGCAGTTCCAGGCTGAACTGCTGAAAAGCTGCTATGTAATATAATTGATTTTAAAAAGTGCTATGAGTTATTCTGGCCAATCCAAGAGGGAGAAAATGTCCCTTCTGTCCTGCTGGTGTGCAAATCATAAGATGGATAATAAAATTCAGATTGTGACAAAATTGCTTTGCCCTCTGTTTTGGAATGGAATGACTTTAAAACATTGGCAAGCTCCTCTTACCTGGGTTTTCAGCCCCCAAATCCAGGTTTTAGCATGGTAGGTTCTTTCTATTGTGAGAAGCAAGGCAAGCATTTGAATGTTTTGGGTTTTGGGAAGTAGGGCATAAAATCATCAAACCCTACAACTATTAAACTCTTGAGAAACAAACAATAAAGTCAGCAAAAAGGTGCAGTGAAAAGGAGCCTTTCTCAATGAGGAGAAGCCATGGCAGAAGGAGGATCACTGAGCTTAACTCTGGGACCACAGGGATCAAGATGCTGATTGTTTGTCAACCCCTCAAAAAGGCAGAGGCTGAAGAAGCTTTGATGTCCCACCAGATTTTGAAATGGGTTGGGCAGAAAGAGAAAAGAAGGAAATAATTGGTAGTGACTGAAAGTATGAGTGAAAGAAAAATATTGCAAGAGCTTTGAAATCAAATCCCTGGATGAGGATGTCTGCACATTCTAACTTACCAAGTCTAGAGGAAAAAGAGGAAAAGCTCTAGGTCAGTCTCATTAACAGTGGAAGTTGCTGCTGTGAATGAGGAAGGGAAACCAGAGTCCAATTCTCTGGGTCTCTGACCTTAACAACCTAAGGAATATATATATATTTTCTGGATGGATAATTTTTATTCTTTACATGTTTAGAAAATCCTTCCGAAATACAGACCTTTTCATAGCCACCTCCCTATCTCATCCCCCTCAACAAGGAAATGATGTGCAAACAAACAAAAATCTGCTAGTTTCCTTAATAAAAAGTATTTTTGGAGCAGAGATGTAAGTTTAAACAATGCTATGGAAATCTGAAAAACAGTCAGGATTTAGAAACAGAGCATCCAGGGACAGTTGAGGTTTGTTCGATCCTGTCCCAGGCCCAGATCAGAGCCTCTCAACAACCCCATGTCTGGCTGTAATGGAACCACAGTTACAAATCCTCCTTGAATCTGCTCAGTGGAAAAAGCTGTGGTTTGCTGGTGGACTTCAGGCAGTATGAGGTTATGCTGCAGCTGAAGAAGTGGCCCCCCTCACCCCCAGATGGGGGCTTCTGCCTTGTGTCAGTTCTAGCAATCATCTGATTGCCATCCATGGCAGACTAAACATTTTTTGTTTTAGGATGAGTTTTTCAGCTCATAGATGGTTTAACCCAACACACTGTGGCTTGCAAATTCATTCATAATGTCCTGCTCTGTCCTTCTTTGCATCTTTGACCCAGGTGATTCCCATGCAGATCACCTGCAAGATGCCTGTGGATAGTTTACGTGGCCTGGCTGAGAACTCCTGTTGTGAGATGCTAAATGACCAAGTCTTGGGTATGAAGGATCCCTCATACTCCTAGTAAGCCCTAATACAACCAGTGCTTGAAGATCTTCTCTTTACATGGAGACAACCTGGCCAGGATGGCTGCCTTTGGGTGGTCTTCAACAGTCAGTGTAGAAATGCTCAGTCTTAGGTGTGAACAGGCCATCCCATAGGAGCTCACACAGACTTCTGAGTTTTATGTGAAATACAGAGACTCCCTTCACTACTGTCTCCAATTAAAAAACAAAACTAAAAACCTGCACAGAAGCCCTGGAGCTACTTGGACTCACCAGTGTATGGGAACCAACACACAGATTCCCAGAAGCTGTTTGATTCAGGTGTGTCCTTGTGTCTTTTAATTTGCTCTTCAGGGCCAGGATGGTGTATGTTTTGTGTCCGTGGAGCGAGAGTCTCTTCTCTCCTTGTTCTGAGTCACCAAATGATGGTTGATGTTTGCCAATGGGAAAGCTCATTTTCTTTACTTAGAATCCCCTTTACTGTGAATCATCACATTTCTCATGCTCAAAGTTTTCACCCTGCCGATCAATCATCAGGAAGATCACCATGTGGTGCATCTCAGAGAGAGCAAATACTCCATGAAAAATAACTTCATAATTTGTGAACATGCTGGAAATGCTCACCCAACTATTTAGTGGCTGCTTGTAGCTCCCAGATAATTTCTGAATCATCTCGCAAAAGGATAAAACAGAAGAGTTCAATTTTCTCAGCAAGGCAATGCCTTCAAGTTCTTATTTCCCTTGTGGAGATGGATGGATGCCACTTGTGACTGGGTCTGTAACAGGCAAATCTCATGGATCCTCTGTGTCTCACTTTCACTCTCTGTAGATCAACAATAACTTCATGTTTTGAAGTTATTTTGATTAAGAAAACATTCTTAGGTTTCAATGGGTTTGGATGGGATCCCATGATCTTAACATATCTGATGGTCCTAATGCTACCTCAGGTGATATCTCAGTTACTTTAGTAGTTAATGATGAGCAGCAGTTGCCTCTGATGCAAGGGATCAGAGAACCCAGGTATGTTCTGGGGCTAGATGAGTGGGAAAGAGCGATGTCTGAGGTTGCATGCAATGATGGTTTCCCACATCCATAGCCCTGGGTTTCTGGGACACAGGTTCTTTTCACAAGAGCCTTCCCAAAACAAGACAGAGAATCGATGAGCCAGGGCTGGACAATGTTATATGCACTGTCAGAAAGTCCTCACATGGAGAAGAATAGAAGAGAGCAGGCTGTACTCTATGAGTGGAAAGCACTGAGTCTTCTCCACAGACCTTTTAACATAGCAAACCTGGTAGCTGGTAGCTGTCAGCACTTGCTTATGTAAGAGCCATGGTCCCTTTCCCCTTGAGGCAGGTGAGTCCTGAAATAAATTTTTTTTGTTTGTCTCTTTGGCAAGAAATTCCAACTAGGAGTTGGAAACATTTTATTCTAAAAAAATTGGTTTTTTTTCTGCCAAACACTTTGTTAATTGGAAAGGATTTTATTGAAAAGTTTCTGTTCAGTTCTGGTCCATCCTGACACCAAACTCCCAGCAAGCACAGTGGCATCCAAACCGACCCAAACCAGGATGGTACAAACTGATGCAGTCCCAATAGACATAACCAAGACCTTCATGTATTTCTCTTATATGTTATATCAGTTTAACTAGATATAGTTCAATCCTGTTAACTAAACATAATTTAATTAGTCATTAGGCAAAAGCAACAACATACCCCCTGCAGGGGTTGTTCTTTTTGTTTCGAGCACACTGCCTAGAGTAAAGCAGCCCTTTAGGCTTACTTACAATTCTAGGAATTAGTATAAAGTGAAGACATATGGATTCATTCTCCTCCCAACTATTGTCAAGCAACCTGGGAGCAATCTCACTAAAACCAGTTGTTATGGTCTAGAGGTCAAAAGCACAGGATTTTTGTAAAATTTATTCTGACAAAGCAAATCTGCCTTCGTTTCTGGCTGCTTCTGATTTGCTGGGTTTTCTCTGGGGTTCCTACTCCACTATCAGCAGTTGGGTTTCTCTTAGAGAAGCCAAATAAGTTTCAGAATAACCTTGCTGTTTTATATTTTTAAAGTGAACTAAATGTTTGGTAGCTGGAAAAGGGACAAGTGCAAGTCTCCTTTACAGAAGAATGGCAAACAATTGCAATGAGAACATAAAAAATGATACCTTGTGATTAAGGAAGTACCTGTGTTGAGTGCTGGGAGATATCAAACCTGATTCTCACTGATTTTAATACAAATCAGTCAGTCAAAAAGGGTGACATCTGCATGGGGTTGGTGACTTCCATATCCCTGATGCAGTCAAATTAATTACCTTTCTCTAGCAGTGTATTTGTGGGTCCTAAAAGGAGAAGAGATGGATCCATTCTCAAGCGGGTGGTAGGATGGTGCGTAATCGTGGTCACTGCTGCTTCTGAAGAGAAGTTATCCAAGCCTTCCCACATGAAGGACTTGATTCAAAGCCCACTGAGATGGAGTAAGAACATTTCTGCAGACTTCACTGGTCTTGGCCCAGTACTTAGAACAGGGGATATGTTCCCTTGCTTGGACTAAGCTTCTGAAGTGCCTGTACATGGGAATTTCATGGCACAGAACTGAAATAGTCTTTGCCAAATGTGACCGGTCCCTCTCACTCCTTGGAGCCAGGCCCTGTGCTCATTGTGGGCACTCCTATGCAGTAGACTTGTGTTGCTTGGGTGAGAGAGGGGAAGATGTAGAGGAGTGAGCCCAACAGACATACTCTATTGTGGGTACCAGCCTTTGCTCCCTGTTGTTTCACCTGGAGATCCATTTACCTGTTATTATAACTGTCTGTGCACAAGGACATTGCCTCCTTGCTGCTTCTCCTGTCCATGTGCTCATAAGGTCTCTGGAAAAACTGTTTGACCTTCAATAGCCAATACGAAGGGGAATTACTTGCACTGGCCAAGCCTCATTCTTATTGTTCAAAATTGAGCCCAAGACTCCCTGGAGGGGAGTGTCCAAGCTTGCTCGGTGCCTAGTCATTGGCCTGGCCATTTGGCTAGGAAGAGTGAGGAATGTTACAGTCTACCTGGCCAGCATGCATCCTGGGCTTGCTTTCTTCTGAATTCAGTAAAGACAATTAAAGCCCAAGCCCAGGTGAACTGACAGCCAACAAGGTGGACATAAATACTTTTTAATGCTCTCAGACCTGGTCTTTACTCCAGAATACAGATGTAGCTGTACTCCTGGGGACATCGTGCAGTGAAGTCTGGTTCAATCCTGACATTAGGACGCCAAAAAATGAAACCAATGTGGTATTTTGCCCTCCTCCTTCCAGTGTGATTTAGAGAAGTCATGTGAACCTTGTTTCAACCTTGTTCTTGGGTTCTAAATGGTCATTTCATTTAGGACATTTGACTAAAAGCCCTTTTCATGGAACCAGTTCCTGCAGGAAAGATGCCAGCAATTAATGAAAGATGATAAAATAATAAAAGAAGGAATACATTTACTATATTATCCTCGCACATTTGGGCAGTCCTTTTCATTATATCCTCTTTATGGACACCCTCCAGCAACAACTGAAGAGCTTCTTTATTGCTGTTCTGTGACTGTTTTGGTTTCCAGACATTACCAAGTTATTTGAATGCAAAAGCCTTCTTTTGCTCTTCCATTTCCTACTGGTGGGTTTGATGCAAATAAGAAAAAAAAATTGGTATTTTGCATTTATACAATTTCTGTGTGTGTAAGAACAGTCATATGAAAAGGAATTTGTACCTGCAGTACTGTGTCCACTTCTGGAGCCCCCAACATAAGAAGGACATGGAGCTCCTGAAGAGAGTCCAGAGGAGGGCCACAAAGATGATCAGAGGGCTGGAGCACCTCTCCTATGAAGACAGGCTGAGAGAGTTGGGGTTGTTCAGCCTGGAGAAGAGAAGGCTCCAAAAAGACCTCATAGTGCCTTCCAGTACCTGAAGGGGCTACAGGAAAGCTGACTTTTTACAAGGGCATGGACTGAGAGGACAAAGGGATATATATTAAAACTGGAGGAGAGGGGAGATTTAGTTTAGACATTTGGAAGAAATTCTTTAGTATGAGGGTGGTGGGACACTGGAACAGGTTGCCCAGGGAAGTTGTGGAAGCCCCATCCCTGGAAGTGTTCAAGGCCAGGTTAGACAGGGCTCTGAGCAACCTGATCTAGTGGGAGGTGTCCCTGCCCATGCAGGGGGGCTGGAACTAGATGATCTTACAGGACCTTTCCAACCCAAAGCATTATATGATTCTATTAATTTGGACCTTTTACTTTCTTCTTTTTGTTTCTCTTTTCTGCAAATATGCACAGATGCAAATATACCGTATGGATATTGGTGTACACTCTTCTGGTTGAGGAGCACAGTACTATGTAGCCACACTAGACAAACCACTCTGATGTAGATGATTTATCTACTGAGCCATTATCTTCTGAGTAGAGAAACCAGAGTGAGTCCACCAGCCCACATCACAGTAATTTCTCAGCACCTTGGAAACAATAATCTCTCTCCCTCCTGGGCTATGTGGGAATCACGCTGGAAGTTCAGGACAGATTCCATTCTCATACGAATTTCATGACTATGTAAATCCTTCAGTGTTAGCTCTTTTTGCACCAGCACAAACACTAGTCTGGATGCACCATTCAAAGCTTGACTGCTCTTGTACAAATCAGAAATAGCTCTCCAGATGATTCTGACTGCTGGGATCAAAGCAGGACACCAGGTGGGAATGGTTAGTTTAGGAACCTAGATTTAACATGCAGGTTGGATGATTTTGAGGCAGGAAATATAGGTATGGTCAAGCCCAAGGAGAAAGCCTGTTACAAAAATTGCCTGTTACATTATTAATTCATTGCACTTTCCCTGAATGCCTTTAGACAGCTCATTAAGAAAGGCAGCAGCCGAACTGAGAGGGGTGAGAGGAGGTGATTCTTAGGTTGCCTGTTTACCACAGCCCAGGATGCTTGCTTCAAAGTATTTTTATGTGTTGCACAAAAATCAGATGCTGTACCTGATTCTTTATTCTGAAATAACCCTGTGGCTACAGAAGTTTATAAAAATTGCCAGGATTCTCAGTGTAATTTTTATTTTGCCTATACTTTCCCAGCTGCCTTTCTTCTGAAATAGCTGTTGTTCTACCTCCATCTATCTATTTTTTTAAAATCCTCAACTATTAGATAGTAGTTTGCCAGCCTGCAAGAAGAATGTCAATGAACTGTCAATTCTTTATACTGAGTAATTGATTAATTGGCACAATGTTAATCTCTAAATCAGCAGTAATAAACTATATAATTTTTAATCTTGACCTGAAAGTACTAAAACACTTCTAATTGCCACTGTTGCTGCTGTAAAATGCTGATTAAACTGCATTCATATCATAATCTTTGTTGCTCCTAAAATGTCCAACTGACAGTCGCATCGGTGACTCAGTGCCAAGAAAGAAAAGGGATCTTGCTTTTTGCTTTCTCTCAGGAATGCCTTGCATGGGAAAACCTGATGTATTTCCCTGGCAGTACTGGACACTGGCCTCCAATTTTAATTATTGTTGCAATGCTATTTATTGTCTGTGTTGAGTCCCAACGTGCTTGGTGTGATACAAACACACGACAGAACAATTCGAAGGCCAAAAGTTGAAGAATAAGGATAGGTAGGAGAGCACAAAACAATGATGAAACATCACAACAGACACCAGTTCCAGAGCATCAGAACGATTGACAAGTTTTCATCAGTCATCAAAGTGAATAGGAGGTGCAAGGAGAGAAGACATTTAATTGTATTTTATACTTTATCTAATTATTTTCTAGCAATTTAGCATCACAAAGACCCTGGAAGTCAGCTTTACCCTGAACCTTGGATGCTTTCCTAGGGAAAGGGATACAGGCAAAATCCCACCATTAAGGTGAACCATAAATACTGGAGGCCACGGGCAGCTGGGATTAATGAAGAACAGCCTAGTGGTCCCAGGATTAGGATGGCCATGTCCAGTTTTCCTTTATCCTCTTGTCTTCTCTAGGCTGAACACAGCTCAGCCTGACTGGTGAACCCTCTTGTACTATCATCATGTACAAAGAGGATTTATAAAATAGTACTTTAACGTTGTGAAAAACAGTTTCCTGACAAAGAAGCAAAGCAGACCATCAGCCCTGCCTTCTTTGAAGTCAGGGGAATTGGGAATGTTTTCTGGCAGACAAAATACAGCTCACCCTTCCTGTGTGAGTTCCCCAAACTGCTGAGAAACTTGAGTGGCAGCTTCACGTTGTAAAAACCTTAAAAAAATGAAGCAAAAATAATAAAAGACCCAAATCCTGCTGGATTAAGCTGAGGCCCAACTTCTAAGGGAACTTCTGGGAACTAAGTCAGGAAAAAAACTCAGCTAACAAAGTCACAATGCTTTCCATCCTGGACCATTGGATTCTGTTCTGGTTTATTCATTATCAGCCCAAGTTCTATAGCTACAACTTTATTATCGTTTTTATTCCACATGTAGTTTGCAGATGAAAAAATGTTGAAACTGTACCAGATGTGATCTGAAAGAAACAGAAAAAAAAATAAATCCAGGCCACCATGACACTGTAACCATTATTTTAGATATTGTAAATCTTCTTTACATTGTAAGTGGTTCTCTCATCTTAAATTAAGAGTCTTCAAAGCTGAAAACCTGCGTTTCAGCACAAAATTGGTTAAAGGAATCCAAATGATCTAAAAAACCATCAGGCAGATTGGAAAGCAGCATGAGCAACATCATGCCTTTTGCCTCTCTGCATCTTCCCATGATCTCAAGGATAATACTTGGAGCAGTTGTGTTCTGTAGCATTCTGCAGAAAGGTACTGGCAAAGCAGAAGGAAATAAGGAGCTTATGAGGGAAACAGCACAGGTTTCTCTCAGCCAAATACAGGTCAAACCCTTGTGGGTGTCAATTGGCCATATGTTTTAAAATACATGTTGTAATCTTGCAGAGTAAGCACAGGTGATGGGGACAGACACATCCCTTGAAGGACAGAGGGTTTCTCATCTCGTGGATCTCTGAGGGACTGGAAAGCCAGAATGTCTCCTCCTCAATCTGGGAAAAGCCTCACATTTTGCTGCTTCATAGTGTACAGGTTGTGGGTGGGGACATCAACTGGAAAGCAAGTGCCCTGGAGCAGTGTGAACCTGCTCCTGTGGGTGAGCACTAGGGTGGCAGAGGCCTATGGATCAATCCTGGTACCATACTGTTGGGTCTTTGCATCTTTCAATCAGTGAGGAATACATCTAACACTTAAAAAAAGTATCTTAATAAGGGTTGGTTTTTTTTGAGGAAAGTGTCTTGTGGGATTTCTCATATGTCATTCTTGTCTACTTTTGTGGGGAATTTCCTACCTGCAACGTTAGCAAGGGGTGGGCAATGACTGAGTGAATGGAGCAGTGAGCTTAAGAGGAAATAGCCCTGTGAAGCCAGCCAATTTAATCTTCTCCATGTAAAATCTTGTAGGTGAGGAGGAGGAAAAGCCAGCTGATGGCTATCTTTCATCAGACATTCGTGTCATTTGAAGTTTCCTCTATGAGGATTAGGAAGTATAAAAGTGTGGACTATTAATCACAACTGATTCGGTTGTTAAATTGACCTCTGTAATTTCTTTAGGGTTTTTCCTTCTTTCAGAACACCCAATTGCTCCATCTTGTGCTTTAAAAGCAACATGAAAATTACTCTTAAGAACAGGTTGTCATCTCTGTGGCATTTCTAGTTTTCCTAGATGGGGTTGGCTAAGTTGGAAGGTGAGTGCTAAAATTTTTCTGATCGCAGGTGCCAGGGTGTGAGTATTTGGTCTCCAAAAGAGAGAGCTAATGTCCTGTATCCCAACTGTCAGCAATTGAAATGAAACAAACATTAAAACCACCACTAAGAAGTCCTGTGGATACCATCTCCACCACTGTCAGTCGCTTGTCTTTTGGGATGTCCTGACTCACTAGCTTCAAGGCACCACAGATTTCTGGATCAGCCAGGAGCTGGCTGAAGAAGTCTAAAAAAAGAAATAAATGCATACCCTAAAAAAATTCCTCTTGAAGCCCAAACTGCATAAAAGCAACAGATTTCAGGCCTTCCTTGAATGTAATGAAGAAAACTGACAGAAGCTCAGTTTAAAATAAAATTTTTCAGCTGATTTTGATATTGTAAAGGGGCAATTCTTGGCCACAATATTCAGGCTGCCCCATCCTATTTCCTCTTTTCCTGTCTGTGTGTGCATGGTAATGCACATTATTGTAATGCCTGCATCCACAGAATTATTTGTGTGATGGTCAGAGATCATACATGTCTGAAATGGTTGAACTGGAAGAAGCCACCGTGTGACTGTGTGAACCTTTGGCATCAGCCTCCCAGGAGTAAGTGATCCTTCATGAAAAGGTGTGGGATTGCTGTGGGGTTGCTGGTGGATTTCCTTGGGTTTAGTTATGTGGGGTCAGAGCCATTTCTCATGGTGTTCTGGCCATCAAACCTGCAGCTGAGCATCTTCTCCACATTCTCACGGCTGCTGTGTCAGGTTGGTGCGTCGAAGCAATTGGTTTAAGTGCTGTGGGAGAAACCTCCTCACATGGAAATAGAGGAAGACATCAAACTGAATCACTCTGAAAAATCTCTTTAAAGACTTTGTATGGCTTTAAAATGATAATATGACTGCTTGGTTGCTAGCTTATTATCATCCTTGGTTGATTTGCATGTCAAGCTTTTCTCTAGAGCTGTAGGAGCTGGTACTTTGAAAGCTGTGACTCCCACAGAGCCACTTGTTCTAGGAGCTGGCAGAGCATCAGGGAAACAGAAAAAGGGGAAGTTTGGGGCTCAGGCTGTGGTGATGGGGCCTTAGTGAGAGGTGTCTTTGGCCGAGAGGCTCTCACACTGTAGGAGATGAGTTTATAGCTCAGCAAAATGCTGAATCACTCAACTGGCAAAGCTGAAGTGACTTCTCTGATAAAATATGTTACCTCTGCTGTTCTCTGTGTGACTTGTCCTGGAGAAATACAGTGCATAGCTTATTCTTCATCAGAAGTAATAAATACAAAATCAATTGCATGACGCAATATTTGCCATGGACAAAAAACCTTATGACAAACTAATTTGGAAAGTAATTTACAAGAGACACATTTTGGGAAGAGTGTTATATGGCAAGGTCTGGAATGTAAAACTGCGATGACTCTATTAAAGCCAAGATTTACACATTAGTAAACCTTAAAATAGTCCATGTCCTAGATTTTAGAATAATCTACAAATGGGTCATTTTTCAACTGGTAAGACTTGAGAAAGTATTGTTAGACAGATCCAAAGAATAATTTTAGTTGCCAACATCCAAAAGAACTGCTTTAAAAATGGTTAGAACATAATGTAACGACTTTATCTAATATTTTCAGCTGATGGATTTAGTTTCCTATGAGTAAGAGTTTGGGATAGAGACATGTTATTATTAATATATTAGAAAATAATTTAATTCCTATTTTAAATGCAAATGTCCATGCAAACCTAAGTCCTGGGCTGCCTTTAAAGTATTTGTCATCAAATTAATTAATTCTCCAAATTTTCAGTCCATTTGCTATCAGATCCATTTGTTGCATTAGACAATATTTCTTCCAAAATAACCATCATTGGAACATTAGGTGACAACACTCACATGATGGTCCACAGATTGCAGAGGCAAGGCACAAAAAAATATTACTGAAACAACTTTCAATCTTTCCCCAAGTTTATACTATTTTTAAAATACCAAAATATAAAAATTGTACACTGCTATTGCCATGAACATAATGAAATAGAAAAAGGAGCAGCAAATCCATGGAATAAGAGATGCTACATTAGCAGATTCATACAACAGGAATGTACCTTCTGTCTTGTCTACTGGCCAGACTTCACATCAGTCAAATGTTGTATTTCTTACCTTTAACACTGCTTTTCATGAAGTACAGGGGGAACAGCACCAAAACCTCATATTACTGATACTAAAAAGTAGAAAAACAATGAACCCTCCCAAAAGAACTATATTGATTTTCTTGTACTGTTTAAGCTGTTCAACAAATGCATTTGTAGAAAACTTACAGTAGTTAACTGCAACATTTTGTAGTACAAAACCATCTAAATTCCTGTGTTAAGGGCATATCTCAATGAAACCTTCAATGAAGAGACATTTTGGTGGTTTCATATTAAATGGCACCTCCAAAACTGTGTCTGTCATCTTGTCATAGAAATTAAATGCAGAAGACAAGTAACATGTTAAGTCTTGGATTATTTTTTTTCTGTGCAAGACGACTACTAACTGTAAAGGAATGATGCAAAATTAGCTACATGACCTCATGCAGTTTTAATGATCAAATATTAAGTATGAATGGTCTAGTTTTTTGGGTGATGGAAAATTGCACCATTTGCCAACTACAGTCTGATACTACGAGGGGTCAATGTCCATAACTGGTATGAATTAATCTGGCCTTAGTAGTGTCATCACCACAGAGGCAACACAACTTATTTTCCCTTAGGTTTCTTTTTCTGAGATAGCTTGAGTTACACTGCAAAGTAACTTTCAAATCGTACCCACGTTATTCTGCATTTATTCATTTGTCTGACAAAGCCAAGTTTTATAATTCACAGCACTGGTAAAAGCTGACCTGCTCAGCAGCTTAATTCTCAGGAAACATGGAAGAACACTGATTTTTGGGCTCACAGAGAAATAGTGAGAAGGCTCTGGATAAATAGAGCTGCTCTGGGTTCACACTACCTAGTGGCTGTGTAAGTACGAAGGATGGACCAAGCTGCTTCAGCATCTCTGCCCCTGGTGCTTATCCAACTTGAGCTCAACACATTATCTCACTTAAAAGCTTCTCAGTGTGGGCTGGACTATAACTAGAAATTACTTTTCAAAGATGACATCAGCTAACTTTGCTGAAAAGCAGCCATATGTCTATTCTATTTTCATTCCAAAATTATTTGTCATTTGGTTGCCTGAACATCAGTAACGTGTGAGTTTTTGAAGGATTATGGATTAACAAAAGAAGTAAAATATTGAAAAATAGAATCAGTGTGGGATTCAATAACTTTGAGCATGAACAACAGATAAGCTCACTGCAAAAATACTGACAGCATTTTCTGCTTTATAGGTTCCATGCTAAAACAAACCTTTGCAGCCCAGCCTGTTTACAGGAAAGAGGACAAAAAGAGATCCATGCCAAATTCTTCTGATCTCTGCTAGTGCTTTCCTACCTGATCTTGAACAACCCATAAAGGCTCTGCCTCATCTCATCAGGACAATGAATACTTTCAGCGTTCCCTCACTCTTGTGTCTATTAGACCTAAACTCTCAAAAGTAGTGGCTACTTCTAACCACTTTTTCAAAAACAATGAAAATCCAATTTCAGGAAGTCTCTAAATAATCTACAATGATCAAAATAACTTGAATTCTTGACATTTCTCTCTCAACCTTTGTTTTTCCTTATCTGTCATGTTGTATGTTTTTACAGCCATGTTTTTGTTTTCATACTGCAGCATTTGATCACTAGTGCTCTAGCAGTGCTGGTTGGTGAGTGTTTCCTGAGCATCTTCCACATGTGCTAGAGTGGCCTGCTCATAATATTTCATTATCAAATGCAAGGTTAAATACATTATATAGACATTTTAGGCATGACACTTGCAAGGTTAATGCAAGTACAGCAATAACTGGTCTTTGAATATAATTATACTTTTTTCTGTATTCACTCAGCTATAATATTTTTTTCTGGACATCAGGGTTATGCTATGGAAAATGTTACTTCCCATCAGGCCTTGTTATTTGACTCCTTGAGAGTAATGTTCTTAAAAACAAAACACAATCTAAGACAGATGTAATGTCATGGGAAGTTGTTACCAGAGAGACTTTATTTAGTAAATTAACGATGAGCAGTGCAAGCACAGTAAGTACAGCACGAGACTGCTCTGCAAAACAGTCATTCTAGAAGCAAAGGCCTGAAACTAAGTGAACAGTTTTTCTTGAGTTCAAAAGTTAAACTTATCTGTAAAATTTGGTTCCCTTTTCAGTCTTGTGAACTCAACAGACAGTGGACAGTATGAGGCCAAAAAATACATATCACAGGCTGTCTATTTTTTTGCATCACGGAGTGTTTTGTTTGCTGGTGTGGCTTCTGAGGACAGGAGCTTTAACTAGGAGACATGTCAGTTCAGTGTAGAGTCAGGAAGAAAGATGGAACTTTATCACAACATTTTCTAAAAGTAAATTAATTGCAACTAACAACAAGGTAATATTCAAGATCCATTGTTCTGTCTCTACAGTCAGGTAAATAACTATCTGAAGATTATCTGTGATATACTACCTGGTGAGTCCCAAGCACTTTAAACGTAACACATGACTGTAATTTAAAAATAATTAAAGTGGAGGCAGGGGGTTTAGTTATCTGCAAAATAAATAATAATAATCATCTTCCTAAAATCCTTTCTTATAGTCACATGGAAATGATGAACAATAATTGACAGCAGTAAGGAGATCAGATGCAGGAGTCAGTCAGTATCCTGAAACACATTCATGACCTTCTATTCACTTCAAGTTAGTTTTAAAATATACTATTTTGAGGAAGCCTTCCAAAGATAGTCTTCCATAGAAACAAATCCTATTCAAAAAGCTTCATATGAATAAATGAAAATAACAAGAGGAATACAGCAATTGATTATATTTAACCTGTATATCCTTTACTCATTTCTCTTTTTACTTTTCCTCTTATTTAGGCTTTACAATACTTTGGATTTTTCCACTGTGGTGGAAAAAATAATCAAGGTCAAGTTTTCTGGCATAATCTGTCTGCTTTGCAACATTACATTTTCCTTAAAATGAATGTAATCTTCTTTAGTGAAGAAAAACCTCAGTCAAGCAGATACCATCTAAGATGAAGGGCCACCAGAGAAGTTCTCCAGTGCCTGTCCAGCCTTGGGCCTGTCTTGTACAATATTTCTACTAGCGACTGTAACACACACATGAGGAATTTGACAACAGTAAAAAGCTGAGGCCCTGTGAATACTGAATTAATCTGAATATCCAGCAGAAAGAAAGTACTGAATAACTGAAAGTACTGGAATCCAAAATTGAGACAATTTCATCCAAAAGTGTCCTGCCTGATGGGAACCATCAGAGGAACTTCTGCCATGAATTGAGCTCATCAACTGAAAATGTCTGAGGAGAAGGAAGGTCAGGATGTACCAGTGAATACCAGGACTGTTAGGAGACAACAAAGTTATGCAGAGATGAGAAAAGTAAATGAAAATGATGTGTTCACAGAAGTATTTCAAAGGGTGAAAGTTTCGCTATGACATGGGAGGCCTGCTCTGCATCACAGTGCCCAGTTCTGGCCAGCCTTCACACTTGGTGGACTTCACACTTGACAAGAAGTGTGAAGAAGGGCTAAAAGGATGATAAAGGGAGTGGGGAGCCAATCTTACAAAAAAGACAGAGTTGGTGTGGTTCTGGAGGTGGCCTGAACCAGCCTAACTTTGACCACCCTGATAACTGATCCTGCTTACTAAACCAGCAGAAAATTCTACATGTTTTCTGCTGGGTTATTTTTCTGCCAGTTTAATCGGCTAAATTGAAAGGTCAGATGAGTCAGAACTGGTTGCACAGGAAATATATGCATGGCCAGGAGAGAGAGGAGGAGGAGAAGAAAATCAGGGATCATGCATTTCAATGGCAAGAGGCTGATAGATTGACTCAGCCTGTGTTTGGCAACCTCACCTAATGCAGCAGAGCAAGGCTTGCTCAGCCTAGCAAAACTTGACAGGGCAGAAAGATGATTTTGTCTATCAACACTCAACCAGATAAGACAGAGGCCAATGCTGTTGCAAGAACAAATGGATATAAACTGACCATGAACAGGGTTGGGCTAGAAATTGGAAGGGTTTTAGGCTCCATATCAGTCAGATTTTGCAACAGCTTCTAGTGGGGTTAGTCAGGAGAATGGGAAAGGCATAAACACTAAGAGACAACCAATAAATACTCCAGTACATTTTTTTTTAAACCCAGAAGATGTTACTTTTTCACATATAGAACATTTATAGGCATGCAGCAAAAAGATTCCCCTCTTGGAGGATGTTACAGAGGCCAAAAGGATAAATGGACTCAAACAAGGAACAGCCAAATTCCTGAAGGGGAAACCCATCTGTTTCCACTTCAAACAGCCCAAGTGTTCCTAGGGTGGAGCTCCATACACTTGTGCAAAGGATTTTATGTATGAAGCTTGTGGTAGCAGGGGACCAGAATGCACGATGCAGGATGCCTTTTCAAGTCCTACATCCAAAGTGTATGGATCACTGCAGAGGCAAATGGATCAAATTGCATGTCCTGTATTCCCCAAGAGACCAAACTAGTGTTCTTACCTGGCCAAGATATTTATTTGCTTAAGACTAGGGTACCAGACAGTGTAAAGCAAGCAAAGCTTGTACACAAGTTTCCATTTCTGAGTTAAAAGTATTTTGTTTTGAATCTTTACCATTAATCACTGTTATTCACGTCGGTTGCTGTAGGGACTAATTGGTAAGCACAGAAAATGGAACTGATGAAAGTTAGTATATAAATAACACAAAACACAGTTTAGATGTTATTTCTGTTATTTGATTCACATGATTTAATTTTTAAATTATAGATTTGTGCTCCAGAGATACATAATACACAAACTCTAGCAAATGGTCATACCAGTGTGGTGCACAGTTCCATAAAATATTTTACTGCCAAGCCTAAGTATTTAAAAATGATGAATCAGACTCCAATAATCATGATACATCCTTAAAAAATACACGTTTTTAAAGGAATCAAGAAAATTTTGCCTGCATCGAAGTCAATGACAAACCTTTTGTAAAGTCAACGATGAAATCCATATGGGGTTAATTTTAATTGTCTTTTGTTTTTTATGAGCCTTCAGGACTCACCTACTTGCCATTTCCAGTCTCTGTAACCAGAAAATTAATTTTCCTCTTTAATTGACTGCTGGAGCTTTTCTATAGCCTAATAACTCCAGAAGTTGAGGCAATAAGAGAAGGCCAAGTTATCATAAGGTTTGTGCTGTAATTATGAGAGTCAGCTGGAGAGCAAATATTTCTTTTAAACTCCTCCTGCAGGAAGAGGGCATGGTGTCCCATGGGGAGATTTGATGAATTGGGCAGTAGAGCCCTTGGGATGAAGGGTTGGGACTGTCCAGCCATATCTGAGAGGGTGAAAGGATCAAGCTGGAAAGGAGAGTGGGATGCAGATCCCAGCTGAGCTGACCTTGCCACCGCTCCTCAGGGAACAGACGGGCTGGGCAAAGATGTCTGCTTTTGGGATTCTCCATTCTATTCCTTATTGTTGCTACAAAAACTGGTGTTTTCACAGCCCGTTTCCTCCTGCAGAGGCTGGAGTTGCTGGCCTTGTTCTCCAGGTAGCACAGGCAGGTGTGTAGTGAGGGCAGAGCTGTTGTCCTGCCCTTGACAGCTGGTTGCCCTGGGAAGCTGCTGACTTTATCTCTGTCCAGTGTCCACCCTGCTTGCTGAGCTGAATGTGGGATGTAGGGAAGCAAAGGACAACCCATGGAATATAATTAATTTTCAGGCCACTTGACACCTCCAACAACACCAGAGTACCTGATGTCATTTTACAGAAGATGGATTTATCTTCTGCTGATGTTGGCTGACTTTATTTTTTAGACTTGACTAACTGTTCATTGCTGGTTGAAACTTCTGGGAACTGCTTCACATAAAAACAGTGATAGTGGAGCAGTGAAGACTCCTATTGAGACTGGAAAAAAACATGGAAAATAGCTGAAAATATCTGCTTGGAAGATGAAAGCTCAGCCTGAGGAGAGAAAAAAAGAGAGAAATCTGCAAGAAACAGGAATGGCAGGAGGGGGCCAAGAGGAACAGAAGTATTTTAAACTAAAAATAAACCTTGGTTCTCAAACTTGAATATATAAAGCTGTCTATTAATAAAATAGTACCAGATTACATCTCTACAGTGCCAAACAATTAATGACTTTTAATAACCCTAATAAATTTGGATTTCATCAAAACCTTGTTGCATGTCATTGACTGTTTGAAGCCAGGACTATGATTTCTTAAGGGAGACTAGCACCTGTATCTTTCCCAGGTACATCAATTATAATTAAAGAGTAATAAGAATGCCAGGATGGACTTCTCAGGCACTTTCATGCAGGAGCCCCAGCATTTAAAATTAAATCCATTAATTGTAACTACTGTACATTTGTGATCTCTCAGCATACAAACTAATTCATTGCTTTTGCAGTCATGCCAGTCTTTGTTAATTAAGGTTTGTGATTTATTTAATTTGAGCAGGGATGTATCAGAGTGCCCCAAACTGGACTGATAAAAGGTCATTAGTTCATACAGCTCATGACAATTTGGAATCTGATAATGAAAAATGTTTCCAGGCGCCTGACAAAAATTGATTAGCAAAATGGGCTCTAATTGTTGAAGGGAAAGCTCCATATTTTCCTCCACCCAGCCATTTGAAAGTTCATATGTTAAGAAGCTCTTCTCACTCTAAAGTGGCTCTGAAATACGTTTGAAGATAAAAGGCTTTTTTAAAATTATTGTTGGCATTGCTTAGGAGAGGAGGGAGCCACAGTGCTGTCATAATCTGGAAGATTTTATTTCTTTTTTCCCTTTCCTTATATAGCAGCCAACCTCTCAGTCGCTGAGTGAAGCTCAATATTACCAGAAGTGTTCCTCCAAAAAGACTGAGGTAGGAGTATCTCTGCTTTACAAATGAGAAAGAGAGTTAAAGATTGAGGGACTGATATGACTAAGTCTCTGTGGCTTTAGAAGGGACTCCTCTCTGTCTCAGCAATTGAGCAACAGCAACTGAGCATGGACTGGTATGTCTCATCTTGAAGTCAATGTTGGATGAGCCACAGCACTGGGATCCAGAGCAACCAGCTCAGATGTAAATGACCACACTGTGGCTATTAGTTAGGTGAACTGAATCACAGAATCAGAGAACAGTTGAGGTTGGAAGAGACCTGTGGACTTAGCCTGAACCCTCTGCACAAAGCAGGGCAACAGATTGCTGAGAACTTTGTGACGTGAAGGTGTGAATATCCCTAACGATGGAGGTTTCACAAGGTATCTATCTGGATCCTATTCCAGTGTTTGACTACATCCACCATGAAAATTTTCTTCCTAATATCCAGTTGAAAATACCCTCATTTCCCTCATTGGAACCTGTGTTTGTTGCCTCTTCTCTCTGTGTGAGAGACTCCAGGAGGAGTCTGGCCCCACCTTCTCTATAACATCTCATTAGACAGTTATAAACAGCAATTAGGTCTTCCCTTCAGCTTCTCACCTCAAGACTGGACAAACCCAGTTCTTTCAGCTTTTATTTCTGTTGTACGGTCCAGCCCTTCATCATCTTGTTGGTCCTCTGATGGCTTTGCTCCAGTATCTCAATGGCTTGCTTTCCCTGAGGAACTCAAAATTGCACACAGCTCCCCAGATGCACTCTCATGAGTGCCAAACAAAGGGAAGACTCACTTTAATCAACCTGCTCTCTATCCTCTAGTTAATACAGCCTGCTGCATGGTTGCCTTTCTTTGCTGCAAGGGCACACTGCTGACTCATGTCCAACTTCTTGCCTAGGAGGCCCCCGGGTCCTTTTCTGCAAAGATGCTTTCTAGCTAGCTTACTTACACTGAAGGTTAGTGGAAGTGCTGGGCATTTAAACTACATCTCCTGAATCCTGGCTGTGGCATCTTCATATCTTCTTAATGGTATTTTGAAAATCCAAATTTACTGTTGAGATCAAAAGACAAATGTTATTTCTATGTTTTTCCACAGCAAGAGATGTTAACTACAGCCTTAAGAATCAGTACCAAAGTAAAATGGGAATAATTCACTTTTTTCAACATTCTTCTGTGACACTAATACTAATCCTGAATAATTTTATTGCTCATTTGTCATTTAGGTCTTAAAAGTCTGTTTAGAAATGTCTAAGCACCATTGCTCCTTCTTTATGGATGAAGGATAAATTTCTTCTGTATTGTGTGGCTTATCTTTAGACACATGGAGGGTGAACCCACCCCAGCTAATTTCAGCCATGCACTGGCAGGTGCCTAATCACATAATCAACTTTCAGTCAATAAATACATCCAGTGAGCTGAATCAGTTATAAGAGAGGAGTTAGAAGAGGAAAGAGGAGATTCTCTGTGCTCAGAGGTCTAGATGAAGAGGTTAGACTACATGCCTAAGATTCAGACAGCTGAAATTAGATTAGATCTCACTTACAAAGAAGTATGTGTAGGTAGGATTCAGGAACTTTATTCTAAGGCAGCATAAACTGTCTCACCCCTACTGCTTACATGGTGTAACCATGCTGATTTTTATCAACTGCAAAGCTAAACAAATGGATCTGAGCAGTGCAAAATCTAAGTTTATAGAAGAACCTATACAGGCTAATACACCCATGCAGAAGATCAATGTGAATAACTTGAATGATGCACAGAGGAAAGTCAGAACAGCCTTGCAGGATTCCATGTCATAGCTGTAATAAATTCTTCAGAATAATTTAAAATACAGGTATATTATTGTTTCCTCTGAGTTATCTGAATTGGTTTATGTTTTTTTGTTTGTTTGTTTTCTTTCATTCTGTTAATTATTTTCCAGAAGATAATGATTTGTGCCCCTTATATAATTTTTGGATGCGTCTTCACAGTATAAGCTTATCAGTTGCCTTTAACTTCCACAGTTTCTAGCAGGTTCTGAAGGTCATTTCCATCTCATAAGAGCTGGTCAGTGAAAATTTATTTTCTAAGCAGGCATGGTATTGCCATGTGTTTTTATTCATTTTTTTCACTGTTACAAGAGTCAAAGCCCTGTATGCCAAACAACCCCTCTGTATGTTCATACTTAATGAACATAGGTTGGGATGCACTGGGATCTTCTGCAGCCATTCAAAACTTTTTAACTTTTTAAATTATGAGTTATTTGTTATGAAGGACCTCCTTAAATTCTTCTGAGAATTTCTGCGAGAAAACACTTCCATATATCCATATATGAGGTTCAACAAGGGGAAGTGCAGGGTGCTGCACCTGAGGAGGAAGCACCCCATGCACCAATATAGGTTATGGGCTGACCTGCTGGAAAGCAGTTTTGAGGAGAAGGATCTGGGAGTTCTGGTAGATAGTAAATTATCCATGAGCCAGCAATGTGCCCTTGTTGCCAAGAAGGCCAATGGAATCCTGGGGTGCATAAGGAAAAGGGTGGCCAGTAGACTGAGAGAGGTCATTCTCCCCATCTACTCTGCCCTGGTGAGGCCACAGATGGAATCTGCATTCAGTTCTGGGCTCCTCAGTTCAGGAGAGACAGGGAACTACTAAAGAGGGTCCAGCCGAGGGCAACAAAGATGATTGGGGCATTGGAGCATCTCCTTTATGAGGAAAGGCTGAGAGAGCTGGCACTGTTCAGCCTGGAGAAGAGAAGGCTGAGGGGGAGACCTTATTAATACCTACAGGTATCTAAAGGGTGGGTGCAGGGAGGATGGAGCCAGACTCTTTTCAGTAGTTCCCAGTGCCAGGATGAGGGGCAATGGGCACAAGCTGGAACATGGGAAGTTCCATTTAAAAATGAGGAAAAACTTCTTCACGGTGAGGGTGACAGAGCACTGGGACAGGCTGCCCAGGGAGGTTGTGGAGTCCCCTTCTCTGGAACTATTCAAGACCTCCCTGGATGCAGTCCCGAGCAATGTGCTTTAGGGGATCCTGCTTTAGCAGGGGAGTTGGACTAGATGATCTCTAGAGGTCCCTTCTGACTCTGGCAGTTCTGGCAGTTCTGTGACTCTGTGATATATCAACACAAACACATATAAGTGTGTGTGTGTGTATGTGTTTTTTCTGAATCAGAAGGAAGTTCAGGTGACCTAAACCAAAGAAATACTCTGGTCTGGTTTTCCTCAAACCACATGAAAGATTTGACTTCTTGTTTACATGGGCGCCAAGGGAAGGCAAAAATACTCCAACCAATTTCAATAGGAAATGAAGTGGAACATGTTTTAACAACAGCTAGATGTGTACTGGCCCATAGCCCATATGTTTCTGTCAGCATAAAATCAGCATGTTGGAATTTGCTTGGAATGGCAATTTTTATAATGCTTATGTATAGGGAAAGCTTCCAGGTACATTAAAGGTGAGCCAAAGATAACAAGGTAAATATGAAGTTATATTTGTCCTCACTTGAGGCCAATTATTCTTTGCAATTGGGCTTTCAAAGACATCTAAGGATCCTGAATGCTCCATTCCTATTAAAATAAATTGATACTTAAGTTTTTAGACAGACTTGGAAAAGAGCATTCAAATCTTTATTATTTAGCTGAACATCTTTGCAGCCCTAGTATTGAAATGTAATATGTTTATAATTTTTAACCCCAGAAAACAAACTAGGATTTATGGTTAACATTTTTTGCCAAGTAACATAATGTCTCACAATTAAAGCTATAAAACTATTATAAGCCTTTACCCTCACACTCCTCGAAGACTGGATGCCTAAAATAAATCTGTAGATCTTGTAAAGGATCTGAGACCACAGGGTAGTAACTTTTTCATCTTAGAAACTCTGGATGTAAGGTTCCTTAGCCTCCTCAGCTTGACATTCCTAAAGAGAAATAAGGTGTAAATATTAATAAAGGTGCTACTTGTTTGATCATTTTATAGCCTTGAGAGCACAGACTGCAGAGAATCTATGGATATCCACAGTTTTCTAATGGAAACCCCCAAAGCTGATGAAACCAAACCAACAAAACATGGAATGATCACCCCAGACTGGAATGCAAATGCATCACTGTAGTTTGCTGATCTGATTAGCTCTGTGGATGGAGTCCATCCGTTCCTCAAAACTGGGCTAAAGCCTTGAACGGTTGTTTTGGTAATGTAGATGAGGCTTTAGGTCTTAGTAGTTCCTACAATTACTGCTGAATCTGGCCTTGGCTCAGGAATAAACTCCTTGTATTGAAAAGATTTACTACCCTAACTATACCTGTATCTCAATTTAATGAAAATGTTAAGGATAATTTGATGGTCTCTTGCCAGTGTAATTTTAAATAAAATGTCTTCATTCCTTGGCAGTGTCTGTTGGCACTCAGGTTTAACTAAAGGAAGTGCTTAAGTGAAGTGCTTTTTACATTACAGTCTTGCCAGTATCTTCTCTGATAGAATAGATCTAATTTTCAGAGTTTTACCCAGAGTAAATAAATTAAAAAAAAAATAAATTACCTCCACCATCAGACCCACCATACACCAAACCTTACTAAAGCATTACTAGAAATCAGATATTGGCCTATCACAGCATTTGGACTAATCTCAAGCCTCATCTCCTGTAAATTAAAGTATTTCTAACTTATTTACTGTTCATTTATTATGCGTTCTTGTAAAAAATGTTTCTGCATCTTGGGAAGTAATGTAGCACATAATGTGGTGCTGTCAGTGCATCTTAGATTTTCATCTGAGTTCAGCAAGTCAGCATAAAAGTTTGGGCCACTTTATTATAATTGCACAGGGAATGGAAAGTAATGGCAGGATGGTGACAATCTGGCCATCATACCCCACAGAACTGTGCAGCTGCCAAATACACTTTTGATTGCTTACCCAGCCTAAATAAGGAATATACCCACTGAGTGGGGCCAGAAGGCCAATGCATCATTGTTTGGGGGGAAGAGAAGAGGTTGTAGATGTAAAATGCTGCTTATGCAAAGGGTAAAACCAGCGTGTATAATATTTCCTTTGTTTTTAATTACCATTGAATTTTTTAATCTGAAGAAAGAATGTTTACAAAAACAATAACATCTGTCCCTGACAGAGGCAGAATGTTTTAGTCTACTTACAGTAAGGTACCAGTAGCTCCATATTTTCAAAAGTTCATAAGTTACCTCAGTAATGTTATCTTTAGCACTCAGCACAACATGACCTTAAGATTTTAATCACTTTTGGAAAGGAATTATTTTCTCTTTTCATTATAGCTTCCCAACAAATCTTCATTTATTGTTTTCTTCTGCTCAGTACCAAGGTGTCAGCAAGCTACATTTAGAAGATGGTTTTGCTCTGAGATACTCATAGTGAAAAAGGGAAAAGAAGATCAAGGGGCACCATCCTACGACAGCAAGATATGCACCACAAAATCTTTCCTGTCCTTTGGTACCAAAAGGTAGGCCCGGAGAGCATCTATAAATACATTTCTCTGTAATGTGGATTGAATCGCACTCTGCCCATATTTTTGACACATGGGACTTTATGTTGCTGTTTTAATTTCTATGGTGTGCATTTACAAGAGAAAAATAAGGTATTTGCACACCCTCAGAAACTTTACCCCCACTCTATGTCAATGCCAGAACTTAAGTGTACTTCTTCTCAGGCATAAGACTCCTCTGATGTCTCCCTCTCTGTCCCACATTTGCAAGCAAAAAGCAATAGAGAGTATCAAACCTACAGGTCATCTCAGAGGAGATGTAAAAAACGTTGAGACTGGGTCACTCTCTATATATGTTATCTTTCACATTTTACTTGCCCAACAGAAGGATGGAAATATAAAGTGGATACTAGGAGAAAATCCACAACTTTCTGTTCTGAGTAGCTAGGCAGGTTCCTGAACTTCCTGTTTTGCAGTGGTTTACTTCAACTATACTCTGTAGTGATGTGTGAGAAGGGCTTAAGAGTAAGATGTACTTAGAGAGATATGTACTTAGAGATATTTTATGTATATTATTGATTCTTTTCTTAGAGCATGGGAATGGACTAGAGGTCAGTCCTACACCTGTATTTCTAGGATTATTTGTTTTTAATTCCCCAGGATATTCATATTATTTGCTAATTAACAAAAATATTTAAAATTAAATAAATTAATTTATTTGGAAATGGAATACCTGTCATTGGTGACTCTCACATATACAATAAAAATGGCCCTACATAACTAATTTCAAATCAAAAGTAGAAAAGATTGACATTTATTGTGAGGAGTGAAGAAAACGTTCAGTAATGACAGGTTTTTAACTGACTGCAGTCTGATGAGCAATTGGACTTCTGCAGTTCAGGTGTACCTGGAAGCAATGTGTACATATGCCTGCAGAGGAAAGAAAGAACAATCAAATGGCAAAGAATTGTGATTAGGAGAAAGCAAAAAATCTTGTGGAATGTGCAATAAGGAGATGAGAAAGATGGGAAACTGTATGGAGCTAACTTCACGGCAGCAGGTGAGGCAGGTGGGTGCTTACACAGCATACATACAAGAGCAATATTCCTGTATCCTTGAGTATATGTTTGCCAGGGCCCTGAATACACTGGCAGGGCTTAATTCCCCTGAATGGCTTCTGCTCACTTACCCCACTACTCATCAGTCCGTCTAAACTCAGGTGTTCCTGTCTCCAGCCCTGCCTCCTGGATGGACCTTGGACCTGCATCCCAGCACTCTTTTGCTCGTGGCTGCCCTCTCTGAACTCATCCCCTTGCCCTGCCTGGGGCTGCTGGTGGACCCTGTAAGCAATGCTGGGCTCTACCCACTGTGTCTGGATCCTTTGGGATTACATCCTGGCTGGGTAGGGCATGGCCTGTGCTTGGGGTGCCCACTCATCTTCCTTCATGGAGCAGCACTGCTCTTGTTGCCTCTGAGAATATTAAGCCAGTCTCTGCTCTCACTTTTTGACTAAGTGACAGAGTTTTCTGACTTCTGCATATTTTGTTCACTGTGATAGAAATGTATATTTTGTCCTAAAACATATATATAAGTAAAACACATTTACAGTTTCTTTTATGCTTTTCACTGTATTCAAGATAAAAACACTCAGTATATTCTGTTATGTACATTTTCATTTAATAAAATTACACCTAGAGTGGCCTCTAGGGGCATATAGACATCACGAAGACTTCTCAGACAGACACTCATCAGCTGGGCCCATGTAATTTACCAACTACTTCTTCAGAAGGTAACAGCCAGGGTCACCAGAGGGTCTTTTGTCCTTCTGACATTGGAGACAGAACCTGTCAAACACGTATCGGTCCAAAACCCTCTTCTTAGAAACTCTGCTCTCCACAGGTTCATGTTTGTTTGGCTTCTTAGATGAGGAGGGATTGAATCCCTACGTCGGCTTTACTACTGATAAGAATTTGTGACAAACTCACGACCTAACAGTTTGCTTCTGCGCTAATGAAAATGGATTAATTAACTGCTGCGAGCACCTCGATTAGTCCTTTTCTGAATAAGACAAAGATTATCAAGACTTAAGTCCACTTGAAAAGAACAATGTCATGCTTGGAAAAAAACTTGCTACCACTCCCACAGAGAGCAGTGTAATATTACATCAGCAATGCAATGTGCTGAAACTCTGAATGAACATTTGACATGATATTTCACAACGCACTAAACCTCATCTGCATTTGTAAACAGTATTTATAGGAGGCTGGGCTTGCTTACACTGAAACTATGTTATCTTGGGAAATGCAGGGCTAATGCTCAGTCTTGCCAAGCACTTGTTTCCTTATTAAAAGTCTGAAATGTTAAAATTTAGACTCTTCTGAACAATCCAAATAAATCTCAACAAGTATTCGTCTGTCAGCTTGGCAATAATTGGCATTGTGTTCTCGGTATGAGCAGCCATGAAGGGCATACATCTCTCCTGCAATGGAGATGCCTTTTTGTTGTGATATGCTGATGTGAGAATTCACGAGTTAGGGCTCAACCACACTTCCATTGAAGGAAATGAAAGATGGATTTGGCCATCTATATTTATTTAGGCTCTAGTAGCTTCACACTGAATAACTGCTTTTTGTTATTGCTGTCATCCATATCACCTCTGTATCTGGAAGGATGCAACCGCAGCACTGAAAAATGAAGAACAGACCAAGTAATATAAAATAAATGAGCAGGTGTCATTTCATCACTTAGGTGTGCTGTTTTTGCATTACAGCCCTTTTCTCTTTCCATTCTTCACTGAGGCCCTGATCCCATGTGAAACCCACTCACACCAAGAACTTTCTCAAGGATTTTCATAACCGGGCCTGCAGTTGGACATTGAGTGTCTGGTCTTCAGACTGGTCATAAAGTCTTTGCCATATGGTGATGTCTAGCACATGCTTATCCTACAAAAAAAACATTATATATATATATTTACATATATAATGCATGGTATGTCAGCACACTGATGCTGAGGTAGGCAGCCTCATGCAAAGCCCAGCGGGACCCTCAGCTCAGGCCCCATCCTCGGTGCGGCCAGTTAGGCCAGAGGTACAAAGGTTCCCAGCCCAGCTCCAAACGCACCTGTACACCCACACAAAGCTCATATTTAAAATAGGAAATACGTTCCAGTTGAAGCAACTGTAGCTGGGACAAACCAGATATCGGTCAGGGCTGTAAGACAGCCGGTTCCAACGGGCGGAGGGTACGACCCAGTCTTCAGGTCCGGGAACGGCGGAGGCTCGGGCAGCGACTCGGGCTTGGGCTCGGTGGGGCTGGCTGGTCGCGGGCCTGGCGGTCACGGCGGCCGGGCACAGGCGTCCGCGACCTGCCAGGTCTGCACTGGAGCGGCCGCGGCCCCGCGGGGACCGAGAGGTGGCGCGCACGGGCGGCGCGGCCCCGGCGGCTGCGGGCGACGCGCGCGCCGCCGCGCCCGGTCATCGGGAGCGCGCTGGGGAGGCTGCGGGCGGCGGCCATCTTCTTTCCACAGCCGGCTGCTCCCCTAGTGCAAGTGAAGCAGCCCCGTCAGCCCCCTCCTCCTCCGCTCCCTCCCTCCTCCTCCCTCCCACCCACTACACTGAGCCGTCGCCGCCGGTCAGAAAGAGGGCGACCGGGGAAGGGAAGGCCGCGGGGCGGGGAAGGCGGAGGGGGGGAAGCCGGGCCGCCGTGAGGGGAGCAGCCCCGCGGGGGCAGGAGGTGGGGGCGGCGCAGAGTTCGCCGGTGGCGGGCGGGCCACGGGGTGCCAGCCCGGGGGGTTTGTGCCTCCCCGGGGCCGGCGGCGGCCCCTCAGCTCGCCCCTGCCGACCGGCCGGCGCCCCCTCTGTGGGGTCAGCTCGGGGGGCCGGACCTCACTCTAGATGGGATAAGCTGTAAACATGTTTAGCTTTGAAGGGGATTTCAAAACAAGGCCCAAGGTGTCTCTTGGAGGAGCGAGTAGGAAGGTAAGAAATGCCGCCTGTCTGTCTCCGCGCTTGTGTCTGTCGGTTTCCCTCGGCCCCCGCCTGCCTTGGCTTAATATCGTTATTTTTACCGTGGGCCTTCAGAAATGGGAGCAGCTATGACTAAGGTTTAATAGCGGCGGAAAAAAAATCCCGTCTGATGATGTGTTTTTCTCTGGTCTCTCTGGCTCTGTGTTGTTTTGGTTTTTTTTTCTTTTTTTTTTTCTTTTTTTTTTTTTTTTTTTTAAATCAGGCCACACACCCCCTCTCAGGCTTCTAGTGTAGTAAGAATTGTGGGAAGCGACGAAATGCCTCCTTTGCTTATCCCCGCTGCAAGCAATCCGGTTTGTTGTGGCTGGTAGCACCTCCCAAGCTGTTCGTCCCTAGGGCTCCCGGGGTGAAGGAGGGAAGGACTTGGAGACCTCTAGTCATTTCTTTCCAAAGGGGGAGACTTGTGTGCGCCCTCCCCCTGCCTCGCTTGAGGGACGGGGGGCGGGGGAGAAACAGCCTTGCACAACTCGAGATCAATGCAAATCGCGGGGGGAGGCTTTATCCACGTGAGTGCGGGTTGCCGGGTCACTGGTTTAGCTTTTCTCTGTCAAGTTTACGTTCAGTCAATTTGTCGAGCGCAGGGTGTGCAGCAGTTAATTGTCTGCTGTGCCAGACTATTGAATCTCCTTGTATTTATTGATGGAAAAGAAGCGGCGTGGTGTATTTAGGTCTTACTGATTGGACAGGGTAGACAAATGTTTAGTCAAGTGCTAAAGGGCTTAGAAGTACGGTAGAAAAAGAAAGAGCGAAGTGTTTTTAGACCTGGTGAAGTGTTTTTGTTATTATGCATTGTAAGCAAGTTGGGTTCTCTGAAACTTTTTTAGGGTTTGGCAGTACAGTTAGGAAACCTGAACTAAAATACTACACTATGTGATATTAAAACCACAGTAAAATTTGCATTTTGGTCTATTGTCTTATATAATTTCTTAAAGAGAATGTCTAACAGAACTCTAGTTAAATTGTTCAGCTTTTAATCCGAATCACCTACTTTTTATCTGAAGACATTTCTGTTCATTAGACTGCATGCAATGGGGTACACGAGGCAAAAATACCATAAATATTCCCCAGCTGAAGCAGGAATTAGGAGAACATGCCCTCGTCCTCAACTGTACGCTTTAGTTACTTAACAGCTTTTGACACTGACTTGCTCATAGTGTTACTTGCAGAATGTCTCCTTCTGCAGAAGTAAGCAGCTGTCAGAATTCCTCATTTACACCTACTGATTTCTTCATGAAAATTCAGCGGAATTCCATGTATTTTAGTTATATGGGAAAAAATCTGTTAGCGTTACACTGGTGTACATTTCCAATGGCAAATACTAAAAGATAAAGGAAGCAGAACCTGAAATTGATGCATAACCTTCACTCTGTCCAATACAGAGGTTGTATTTCAAGGACAGACTGATACTGACTGGTCTACAGATTTCATGGTTTTACATCTGTACTCTGAAATGCTTGTGCTGCATCAATGCAAATCAGTTAGTTGCAGCTTTGGACATCGTGGTTATATGGATATTGAAGAATGCCCTTGAAATAGCTGCTTGTTTTCAGAAGCTGTGTACAGTATTAATAAAAGAATTTACTCAAACAGTACTAAGAATTACTTCTAAAAATGCAGTTTACCTGAACTTTTATGTATACATACTATGGTAGACCTTGGTATGGCAAGTGTTTATGTGGGTTCCATGAACTTCTCCTTGTCTCATGTCACAGGCTCCTTGTGATATTTCTCATACCTGTAGGCTTCAGTATGACAGAAGGCTGAATTGTAAAATGTTTCCTTTCAGCTTTTAGTGCTTGTGGAATTAAAACAAAAATTGCACTTTGACAAACCATCTTGCTCTTCCAAATGTGTATTATTTTAGAAAGATATGTAAGTTACAGCCCTGCACCTCTCTATGCTCTATTAGTTAGCTGGATGTTTAGTACTGCCTGTTTTGTTTCCTTCGGTGGAATAAAGCACAACTCAGAAGTACTGGTGGAATCTGTATGCAGGCTGCTTAATGCTGAGAATAACTCTTGACCCATTTTGGGGAAGTTTTCCAAATGCTGTTGCACCTGTATAGCTACATAGCAAAACCCTCCCTGTACAGAAGTGTTAAGAAAAGTACAAGGTACCAGCCATGCAGAGGGATCCCCATTCTTGTACTGAGATGTACAAGGGGCTCTGTAGTTCCACATTGTTAATTGAGTTTATAAAACGTATTAATGACATCTTGTAAGTCTTTAACAGGAAAAATGGTTGAAAGAGTAATCTTAGCTCGAATTTACAGTAGCACTTGAGATACCTAAACCATGCTTTTATAAATCCCAAGACTATTTAAAATAGAATAATTTAAACGCATAATACAATACAGATTTTTTTTTTAAATATCTTCCTTTACAGGAATTTGTAATACAGATGAGTTAGCACTGTAGTGAAAGTGAAAGTGAAACCAACTTCCCTGAGTTTTGTTTTCTTTCTGTGGAAGACATGGAAAAATACTAATGAAGAAATCATTATGACTGCATCTGTATTTTGAAAAGCCTCTTTAATTTCTTTTAATATGGATGTTCTTAATAATAAAAAAATCTTCAATTAAAAAAGTTTGCTTATATTTTATTTCAGTAGTAACTGATGTGCTTTCTTAGATTAATAGCATAACATTAAGCATTAAATTCCTTTACAGTTTTTCACCCTGCTCTCAGCTGAAGTGCCGAGGTAGGACTCCAGAAGCACCTTGTTTACTCTTTGTTGTCTGTATTTTACTCATTAAGTAACTTCTTGTGGAATAAAAATTCATTATTTAAGAACAGTAGCTGTAAAATGGCTAGTGTATGGAGAGATCTTCACAGGCTGGGATTGCTTATCGTGATAGATGTCTGTAGGATTTAAGAAATGATGGCACAGATTTAAAATTTGGTTTTGTTTGTTTCTTACTGATTTATTGAGGAAAGCTGTTAATAATTTCAGAAAGGAAGAATTACTGTTGTAGTATATCTTATTTGGACCTGCACCAGATCACAATGGAAAGGAAATTGTGCTAGGGATTTGTAGTACAGAACTTCTAGATTACAATTACAAATTTTCGATTTATTTTTGAATGGTGGGAAAGAATTGCACTGCTTTGCTGTATAAGACCTTTGTCCCATAAGGCACATGGCATAGATTCTTACACAAATACATAACTCATTGTGAGTCAGAATTGTGTTTTGCCCAGAACAGTGGAATGTCAAAGCCCAAGTCTTGAAATACTCTTTGAATTTCAGATCTGTGGTTTGGAAATACGATGAGACCACCATCTTGTAAAATAATGACTGTGATTAGGAAACTATACACTTAACGCATATTAAATTGTTGTGGACTTTTTTTCTTCTTGGTGACATTTAAAATTCTCCTCTTTTGAAAGGAAACTGAGTGATGGAGTTGCAGTTAGCTGACAGCAGTAATTATGCTGTTATTTTCAGTTATGGGCCGTTTTCTTAAATTCAAACCCAACATTTCTGCTTTCGTAGTTGTTTTTTTCTTGCTTGTTTCTGAAAAAATGAAGTCACTCAACTGCAGTGTTGTGTACAACATATCTTAAAATCATAATACAGACAAGCTGAGAGTAAATTTAAGAGCAACTTGTTTGCATTTCATTTGGCCTCTAGAGTCTCCAGTCAAGTCCTGGTTCCACTATGTGTGGCTTTGTAGCTACTGGGATAAAAGTGGTTCCAGATACTTTCTACATCCTACAGCAAAATTCGAGCTAAAATGCTACGTTGTTTCTAGCAAGCACAATGACATTGGTTTCAGTAAGGCCAGGCTTTCCTTGGCCAAATGCCTTTTACTGGGCATATTTGAAGTACTTCAAAATACATTCTTCTGGGAGGTGGTCTTCTCTACGTATAAACTTAATCATGATGTAAATAATCAGAGTTATGAAGAGTCACCAACTCTTTTAAATCAGAATTATTCAAGCTGCTTCAAAGTAGGATTATTCAAGCTGCTGAACATGTTTCATTCAGGCTGGTTGAGCTCCATGTCCAGTAGAATTTTAGGTTGTCAAAGTTCAGTTAAAGACATTGTGAGTCTTGTAAAATTGTGAATTTCTTTTAATATTTGGAAAAGCCAATTGAAGTGGATATTATGTCATCTAAAATAATGTTGGGAACTAAAAACATACAGAACTATTTTGGAGGAGACATCTCTCAGGTGTCCACATTGTTCTCTACAAATAGATGCTAAAAATCTTCCATTTATTTGTTGGATTTATTAAATAATTGTGTCGAAAGGAGTTTTGTTCTAGAAATTGCTTAGGCCACTTCATTTGCTTTGTGGGTTCTTATTGATGTTTATGTGGTTCAAGCTAAATTCAGCTGAAAAGTCATGTTCCTCATTTTAAGGAAAGAAAAAAGATGCAAGTTCCTGGGTTTTGTAGATGAAAAGCATACAAGCTTTTATAATTGTCCCCAAAAGTTAACAGATCAGGTCCTTATTTTTTTTCCCATGAAAATTTGCTAAAAGTCGTGCCTTCTGCTTTGCATGATCTGTTGTAGTGTTAAATACAATAGCAGTCTCATCTAAAGAAGGAAAATAAACCTGTGATTTATGAATAAATCTCAAACTTTATTAATAATAGTTTTTTTTGCATGAATGTATTTGTTATTTTTTTAAAAAATGTGCTCTCTGTTTAGACAATACCTGAAACTAATCCCCCAGTCTCACCTTTGCATCTAGTGTATTTAGGTTTTAAGTTTACTTGCGGGGAGCTAAGATGGCTTGATTCACACAACTCTCCAGGAGTGTTCAATTTCAGATTTTAAAAAAGTCAACAAATACTAGGAATTTTTGAAATATTTTAATTATGTATACATATTTTTTCCTGAACCTGAATTTTGAGCCAAGAAGGCTGAAAGTTTGTTACCACTCTCAGTGCAAAGTGTTAAAATGCAGGACAAAAAGAGCTGTAATCCAGTCTTTGGGTAGGAGTTGTGTGAACATACATTTGGAACAAAGTAGTGTATTTCAGCAAAATGAGGAGAAGAAAGCAGTTTTAATTTTTTGTTCATTATGTATTTGACTGGAGTTTTTGAAGCACTGACATTGCAGTGCCTGATGTGACTGCTCTCATCAACTAGTCTATTCCAGCAGTGGTGTGGCTTTGAACTTTGCTGCGGTGAATAATATGGTATATAGCAGTTTTATCCTGATGTATAAATTAACATTTCAAATATTGCTTAATGTTTCTTTGATGGCAGTCACAAGCTTTCCCTTCTGTATACTGTCCTCCACCTGCTTCCTTGTTTTCACATCTTCCACTTTCTCTCTTACTCCTTGAGCCATTGTCTGTGTCACATTGTGTTTTGCTGTCACATACTGTTTCTTTGCTTTATTATTTTTGTGTGTCATCCCTCACATTTGGTGAAGAAATATCCTCTAGGTGGGGTTTTCGTGGTCCTGTAGATTACATGCCAAGCCTGAAGTTGGTTGTCTTTACCAATATCTTCTCTTGGAGAAAGGAGCAGACAAGAAAGGGAGTGCTAGTAATAACTAAATGTTGCATGGAACACATAGTGTGCTCCCCATTCTGCACTTTGGAGGTCAAGCTCCTGAAGAAAGAAGACTACACTGCATAAAGTGTTGGGAGTTTGACTCACTAAATGGCTTTTCACCCTTTCTGAGTTAGGGTAGAAGGAATCAAGACAAGCTGATGCTTCATTCCCCGTAAAATGTCTGCCTGCCTTGGTAGTTAGACTTGATACCAGACATCTGCCTGTCTGGCAGGTGAAGAGGGAAGATAGCATGACCATCGCAGAAGTGAGGCGGGGAAGATGGGAAGTAGGAATGAGCCAGGTGTGATCTTTGGAAGTTGCTGTCAGGGGTCCTCACACAGTGCGAGTAGCTCTGGGTGCAGGTGGGCAGGGAGAGGTGGTGAGTGTGGCTGCAGCTGCCAGTGATAATGTGACTGTGTCACCCCCCGGAATGCTGTTGTCACTCACAACCTGCCACAGAGCAAGCTCTTCTCCACTGTTACGTGTGTTAAGCAGCAAGGCAGGGAGGATTCTAGAGATGACTGTGCAGTTAGCTGGCTTTAAGAAATTATTTTGTTAGAATACCCTTTGTAGCCCAAGAAGATTATTTCATAGTTATTTTATCTCTTTCCCACAGCAGGTGTTTTTATCGTGTATTTACTGATACTTTTTAATTTCTGAAGAGACAGTGTATTCTAGTTGGTTTGAATAACTCTGAATGAGATATATTTTTCTTACATTTAATTTAAATATTTTCTTTAGTTGTAATTACAGTTGCCTTCTTTTGTGTTTGTGTGTGTTTTGTGAGCAAGAACAACATTTTGACCTGTAATAATTTTTTTAAGGTGGGATGTACTTACCTGAAAGTTTTATCCTTTGTCATAAGGCAGTTCCTGTATTGTGTTTTATTTATACTTTAACAAGTTGGTGTTTTTCTGAGTACAAATACTCAAAGCAAGTGTGTGACATCGACTTAAAGTGTAATGTAATGGCCAGCAGGAGTAGGGATGTAATTCTCCCCCTGTACACAGCACTGGTGAGGCCTCACCTCGAGTACTGTGTACAGTTCTGGGCCCCTCACTTCAAGAAGGACGTTGAGGTGCTGGAGCAGGTCCAGAGGAGAGCAACAAGGCTGGTGAAAGGACTAGAGGGAAAGTCTTATAGGGAGAGGCTGAGGGTGCTGGGGTTGTTTAGCCTGGAGAAGAGGAGACTCAGGGGGGACCTTATCACTGTCTTCAACTACCTGAAGGGAGGTTGTAGTCAGGTGGGGGCTGGGCTCTTTTTCCAGGCAACCAGTGACAAGACAAGAGGGCACAGCCTGAAGCTGCTCCAAGGGAGGTTTAGGTTGGATATTAGGAAGCACTTCCTCCCGGAGAGGGTGATTAGACATTGGAATGGACTGCCCAGGGAAGTGGTGGAGGCACCGTCCCTGGATGTGTTCAAGGCAAGGCTGGATGTGGCACTTAGTGCCATGGTCTAGACGGTGTGGTGGTGTTGGCCATAGGCTGGACTTGATGATCTTAGAGGTCTTTTCCAGCCTTGGTGATTCTGTAATGTTATTTTTAGCAAAATGGATTGATTTGAACAGTGCATTTCTTTGAAGAGACTCACTTTCTGATCAGTGCAAAGCTGGTGATCCACTAAGTGATACACTGCCCTCTTAGATCTCCCCCCGATCAAGTACTTAAAATTATTTGCTTCTGATAAGCCCTTCGGCCGTTCATTTTCTTTTATCTACTAACTCTTGCATTTACTGCGCTTGTATTTTTTCTTTGTACCATTCCCTTATCCACTCACATGTAGCAATTTGTTTTCCCTTTATTTTTTTTCTTTTTCTTTCAATCTGCTCTAAAGTGTAAGGACAAATTCAGCAACGTTGCTTCTAGGCAGAAATGCCTCACGTTGAAGGGATGTCACTGTGATCACTTCTAAATAGGAACATTTTCCTGACTTTGTTAGTGCATTGCCTCGCAGCTGTTGAAAAAGAAGTTATCTATCAAAAAAAGTCCTGAAACTTTAAGCCATCTGTTGAGTATTTTGTGATTTAGTACATTATTTTGTCTTTTTTGTGTGTGTGAGGTCAGAATTTCTTGCCTCACTTTGAACAAGCAGACTTGAAGCCTTTCCTATTGCTTGAGTGGAGATACATCATCTTATGTATGGATTTTGTTTTGATTTGTTTATTCTGTGTTTAACACATGGAAAAAACCTGTCTTTAGAGGGCAACAGCTGTAGTTAGTGGTGTCTTTGGCCATAAATACTGTCTTTAGAGGAAAAGATGGTTAACCTTCTTGTGGGATTCTTTTTCTTTATGCTTGCTCCAGCAAATGATCTGAAATACAAATCAAATTTTAATTCTTTTTTTTTCATCTATATTCTTATTTTTTCTTTCTCTCTTGGTGGTCTATGTTGAAGTATTTTCTGTTCTAAAGAAACAAAGGGAATTATGAACTTGCTTCCTCTGTATCATCAAAAAAGAAATGCAAGAGAGTTTTTGTATCTGCATATAGACTTTGAAAATATTCCACCACAGTTGTTTTAGGTGTGGTTAAATATTTTATAAACATTCGTTTGCCAAATTCAGATTTATTTTATGTATTCAGATACATTTTCAGTTTGAGTGTGTTTTATTTCTTAACTTTTCCAGACTAATAAGTGCATAGGGAGAAAAAGCAAGTAGTTACATGTGTTGTAAACACAAAAAAAGAATAATAGTTTCCTTAAATCTGTTACCTGTCTTAGACTGGATTTGGGAAGGTGCGAGGGTACTTTAACTCAGATTGTCTGCAGTGGGAGCCGAATACTCTGCATCAAAAAGGAATTATTTTGTATATTTCCTTGGAAACTACACAGAATCATCCAGTAAGAGATTCTTGTAAATAAAGCTTTGCTTCTATTTTGTAATCTATGTGTACTAATTTAAGATTGTGGTTTAAAAGCTAATGCACAAGTTTTCTATTGTAATGGTATTGTGCTTTAGAGGCCTCATAAATACTTGAGTATTCTTTCCTTTTTCTCTATTGGAGAGATCACTGTCCAGAATGTTTCAGTTTGTAGCCTTAATGTGGGTGAAGAGTTCAAAATTTTAAAGGAAAAAATTCCTACTATTCATGTTATGTAGGTCTGTTTTGACATCTTTTCTAGACAAACTTTGAGGAAAAGGATAAGTAAATATAAGAGCTTAATGCTTTTTTGCAAGTTAGACAAAAGCATGGGCTTTGGAACAGCATGTGGTTACTTTGAATGTGCCACAACTTGCTGTGTGCACCTGGGCCAGTTGAGTTACCTACGCTCCAACCAAGGAAAACACTCAATAAACATCTGGTACTACCTGGTAGTAGGATTGGGACCTGAGTCTGTTTCAGCTCCTCCATTTGTCAATGGATGACATTTGCCTAGGTTATTGGGATGCTGAGAGCACAGACTTGGATGGAGATCAGTACAGTTTGCTGCTGTTTTCCTGTCCCTTTTCTTTTTACATAGGTTCCCTCCATCACTGTGCTTTGGAGAGGCCTGTGTTGCATGGATTTGTAAGAGCGGAAAATTATTAACAATTACTTTTCTCCAGTGTTTTATGGATTACATATTATGAACAATCCCTAAAGTGAAGTCTAGATTAAATATCGTGAACATATTTGCATTATGTGTTGAATGAAAATGCGATCATACCTTTATTTGTGCTTTATAGGAAGAAAAGGCTTCTCTCCTGCATCGTACTCAGGAAGAAAGGAGAAAACGAGAGGTAAAGTAGACTGTGAGCATATGCATGCACACTGTGTTTTTCATTGGTGTAGTAACATTTGCAGTCCAAAATACTTTATTCTGCTGAAGTTGTACTTTGTTCAGGAATGTTTTGTTTCAGTTTGCAAGTCTTCCCCTATATGAGAAGTGACAAATTGTTTGCCTCTAAGATGCTTACCAGAAGTGATTGTCATCTGAAAAGAGGGTAATTAAGCGTGCACTGGTTGCAAAGGGAATTTTTCAATTTATATTGGTGCTCCTTTGATCTAGTCGTTTTTGATAAAGGGCAGGCATTTGGATAGTAAACTGCATTTTTTGCCTTGTGTGTAATTGGTTTGGTCTCAGCAAACTGTCTTCTGCTTCTGGTTCTGCTATGGTTCCTTGGATGACCTTCAGCAGTTCCCTTCCCCAGTGTGTGCCTCAGTTATGTGTAGGCAGACTCAAGAGCAATGATACTTGAATGCATCCGAAAGTGCTTTGAAGTCACCTGATAATTGAGGAGCAATGAGAAGCAGTTGTGAGGCTGATGTGTGAGGATCAGGAAATGATAACACTGGTTTGAGATGGAAGCTTACGGCCTGGGATAATTCAGTCTGGAATCATGCAAAGGAGGAATAGGTACTGAAAGGAAAAAATATTAGTTTTATAACATTAATATACATGGAAAGATGGAAACAAAATTTAATACTATGGAATTAAGGTGAATATGTTCATTCCGTCATTTTTTTCCCCTCTGAAACGGTTTCGGTCTTAAAAATTATTTAATAAGTGAAACTATGCAGTTTTCATGCTAATCAAGAATACAGAGCTCTTTGCCCCTTGAAGATGTGTTTGAGCCTTGCTGGACTAAATACAGGTTCTGCAGTGGCTCCTCTGGTTCTGAGAACAGTTACTGTTTGTTTTTTTTTCTTTCCAACATGGGTGTATAATTATGGACCAAGTTTAAGTATCAGGTTACTGGAATTTCACCATTTAGTTCAGACTGCTGTGTTATGAATTAAATCTATGATCAGTGAGTCCTTATCAACATATGCAGAAAGGCTTCTTTGCGCTTCACAAACTTTTGCCATAGGTCACAATAACCCATTCACTTGTTTAATTCTGTCTGCTGCAGAGCTGATGCAGAGTAATGTATTCATATCTAGAAATGTACACGTATACATACCATGAGTTTCTGTGGCATGTATTGGATTCTTACAGAATGAAAGACTCCTTTGAGAATAAAATCAGTTATGGCTTTTAAAAAACTGCCTATAGCTGAATCTTAGCAGTGACCTCAGACTTAAAACCTTTGCAATTATGGGTTGCTAATTGACAATTATGTATTCTAGAATAAAACCTGTATCTAGAGATAAGGAGAATGTATCTACTTTTTAGTCAAGTGTTACATTATGATTATGAAGAGACAGTGCCTCTTTATAATTGAAACTATATAATTGCCCCCATACTTTGCACTTTCACTGTTACTTTGGAGAGAAAAATACCCTTTGGCCTATCAGAGTTTTGATTTTGGTCCACGTTCTAGCAGTAATTAGGGTCTTTGAAGTATATGCTTTTTCTGAGAAATCACTTCAGGGATGGTGGTTTCCAAGAAAAAGAAAATAGGCATTGAGTAGCAAATTCATCTGGTGTTTCTCTGGTCAGTTCAGGTTAAGTTCTTAAGTTGGATGTGTCTTTATGGCACAATAAATGAGAAGTCAAGTTTTTGTGAGTTGAAAGTTTTTGTCAGGAAATGTATTTTAATGACATTTATAAAAACATTTTGGTGTTATGTTTTGCTTGGTGGCCCTCAGAATTACAGGCTTATTATAGTGCAAGGATTGATGAAGTTAAAATTTCTCAAAGCAGGCTTCTCTGATTTTTAGTCTGTCTTCTGCTTGCCCTTCCTCAAGCACTGCTTTGTGGCCCTAGGTTCATACACAACCATTTTATTTAATTCCCTCTTTGATCCCCTAAGGAACTATACAGACAGTATTAGAAACCCAATTACAGTAGCCACTTCTGATGTTGGTTATTAATTGAAATAAGTAAAATTTTGGGAGAAAATCACTTAGAGAACAAAGAGACACACAGAATAAAACCAGCTTACATAACTCAGAAACAGCAAGAATTAGAGAAAAACATGTCCCAGGTAGTCAACAGCCCGTCCTTGAGACATAAACCTGCAGTCAGATGAAAGGGATGGAAAGGACTATTCCCCACAACTTATCTTGCTTATAGCCTTGAGCACTAGGTAAAAAACACTGACTATGGACTGACTGTATTAGCATCTCATCAGTATATTAATGTCCTATTAGCACACTAAAATACCCACCCATAGGCTAGAGGGACCCCTTTTAACAAAAAGCCCCCTACTCTTTGACCATGCATAGTACAATGGAAGCAAAGAAGTAGTTAACCAATCGTGTATGAGTGGTAGAATATAATTAGAGATCAAGTAATTTTACATGTTTCTGTGTATAAGAGTAGCACTTATGTTTCAGGAAGCTGAGCTAGCTTTGTGAATACCACCTTGTGAAAGCAGCCTTTTCTGTGCAGAACTGGATATTAAAGCAAATACCTTGTGTCTGTGTGTGGTTTGGCTTACTACATTGCATACCAGGTGACATACCCTGCTTTTGGGACAATGCTTGCCTTAAATGTTTATAGTAATGGGACATGCTGGGGATGCTGTCAGGGGACTCAGAGAATGCTCTCTCTGTAGTACCTGAAGGAAGCTGGCTTGCAGTTCCTCAGAAGGTGAGGCATTGTAAAGGGATGATTTTGACTACTTTTTCTAGCTGCTGAGGAAGACATGATAAAATGACTCAATTTTATATGTCTGGTTTGAAGGAGAGAGCAAGAATTTTTATTAATTTCCATGTTGTGCTCCTGGGCTTAAATTATTAGTCCTCATTTCCTTTTTGACAGCAGTATTGTCTCCAATTAACTGATTTTTTTGTTTGTTTTCCCCCCTCCCCATCTAAACTTCATCAGCCCCATAATAGTTACATCATTTGAATGGAAAAAAATAAGCAAGTCTTCAATGTTAGCTGATCTATGCAGATAGAGGAATGGTGTCATTGAATTTGATGAATTCTTCATAATTTTAGTATTAATGTTAATTTGTTAACGTTCATTAATTTAGAATTAATGTTAATTAATTTGTCTAATAAAATACAAATGTGTTTATTTTGACTTTGCTAGTATTACATATTTACTGAGTGTTAAAAATGCTTTTGGAATATCTTAATGATAAATTTCCACTTAAAAAAAAAAAGCTTCCTCACTGATCTATGTATACTGGATAAAAACCTTCAAACGCTTCATTTTACTAGTTATTAGTGCTTAGTTTTCATTAAAAAAATCCTTTTGAATACAAATATATTTGATAACATTGTAGAAATTCGATTCGGTTCCACAAGATTAATTTTATTTTTCTTGTTTTGTTTTACAGGAAGAAAGACGGAGGCTTAAAAATGCAATAATAATCCAGTCATTTGTAAGAGGGTACAGAGACAGGAAACATCAAGTAGGTACTTACTTATTTATTTGTGAAGATGCAAAACGGTTTTGCTGAAAATTAGACTTTCCTAGTAATAAGTCATTCTATTGAAGGATCTTCACCTTTTTGAGTATTGTGTGTGCCCACAGAGCACAAGTTCTTTTTCCCTCCTGAGCTTTTCATTTGAACCTCAATACTTTGGTAGATGGATGTTGATTCTGCAAAGCACCTATGTGGCAGTGGCCTTCAGTGGGATTACCCAGTGTTTTTTTAAGATGACAAAGCATATGAAAACAGGAAGGTATTAGCAAGCTTTCACACACCAGTGGAGCTTTTCTCCCCTAGTATGTCTAAGGTGATTGAGTCAAAAAGATGTTCTTTCTAAGCTGCTGATGGGTACATTATTCTAAGAAGGTTGTCCGTTTAAATTCACTAGTATTTATTGAGCAAACTGACAAAAATGTGTGGTGTGATATTCTTTACTTGAAAAGCAACAAATTTGTTTGAGTGTATACTTTCTGAATTACAGAAAGCAGAAATTGCCTTAACTATGTTATTGTGTGTATGTTTTGATCTCCTAACAAATGTGTTGTATCAGTTTTATTACTTTGCTAACACTTTGTGAAACTGAAGTAATGTTTATAAAGTTTTATGTCTCTATTTTAAATTATAACCTTTACTGATATATTGATGTATGTCTTATTTTTTAAGTACTCTATCCAAAGAAGTGAATTTGATCGCTGTGCGAATTTGGCCCAATCTGGAGGAACCTTTTCCACTGCTAATGGAGCTAATTTAACTCTTTTAGTTCGTCAGTTACTCTTTTTCTATAGACAGAATGAGGATTCTAAGCGTTTGGTGAGTACTGTTACATATTTGATCCATAGTACTTTTTTAATATGCATTTTTAAAGGACTCCTTCACTTAAAAACTTTTGAAGGGATGTAGAAAAGAGTTTGATCAGTTCAGTAAATTAATATAAGAGTTCTGGCTTTTGCTGGCCTTCACTTTGCTGTTTTTTGTTTAGACAGAATAACTTTCTTTAGCGTGAATAAAGAATAACTTCTTTAGTGTGAGGGTGGTGAGACACTGGAACAGGTTGCCCAGAGAAGTTGTGGAGGCTCCATCCCTGGGGGTGTTCAAGCTCAGGTTGGATGGGGCTCTGAGCTACCTGATCTACCCTGCTCATGTAGGGGAGTTGAAACTCGATGATCTTTAAGGTCCCTTCCAACTCTAACCATTCTATGATTCTATGAACTTAATTAGGTTGTGTATGTGTGCACACACAAAATATGGGAAATGAAGCCTGTAAAAATTCTGTGTATTGTTCACAGTAATTTATTAAAAATAATATACTTGTATTATAATTTCATTTTTAAACAATGCTTTCCACATAGCCCTCTGGTCATTCCTGGGGTTTTTGGGTTTGTTTTTTTTCCCCCCTCACTGGTCAATAATACTGGCATATCAATTGCAAAGTCACTCCAAACTTTCAAGTGTAAAAGTAAGTATGATTCATAACAAGTATTAATAATGGACACACAGAATTATGGCTATTTAAAAACAACAAAAAAATAGATAGATTTGATGCAACAGTAAAGTTGTTTGTGAGTGTAATTCAGTCTTAATTTTAAAGTTAGTACTAGCAGTTGTGTAGTTTACGTTGTGTAACAATTTTTCTTTTCTCAGCTGAACATGACTGTGTTTTCTAAGTCTTTCAAAGTTATCCAAAACAGGATTGAAATATTACCATCTGTGTTGCAGTAGATAATATAATTTGTTGTTATAAACAGTAAACTTATGCTTATCTTTTTCCAGGTATGGTTGTGTCAGAATTTAATTAAACAGAGTTCTCAGTTTGTTAAGCAATTGGATGGTCCAGACAGACTTACTTGCTTATTCCAAATAAAAAGACTGTTGGGGCTGTGTTGCAGGCAAGTCCTTTTTTCTATATGCTATTGTCTAAAAAGTGTTCAGAAGTTCTGTTGTACACGTCTTTGTTTCTTTTTGCAACAGGTGAAATACTAATTATAAATTTATCTTAGGGAGAGGACTCTCTATGTTAAATATATATGTAGGCCATGATAGATGATACTAGTTCCTATGTAAGAACAATGGAATTAACTTTCAAGTTCAACATGCATTGAAGGAATGCCATGCCTAGGGATAGGTTTATGTACGTTCTTAACTATTTACATATGGCAATATCATTAGCAGCATTTGTGGAAACTGTAAGGTTTTCCTGGGAACTGATAGTGATTAGAAGGTATTGTCCCAGTTAGACTGGTGTTCCAAGGAGAGTGCTAGTTCATAGAAACCCTAAAATCAGGAATTATTATTATTATAAAGGTGCCAAAAAACCAAATGTAGCTAAACTACTGAGAACACTTGGAAACCAAGTAGAAATAAATTATTTTAAGATGAATGTAAATTGTGATGTGGTAAAGTAAGATAAATATCTTGTTAAATAATTTTGGTTTCATTTTATTTATAGGCTATTGCAAAATTGCAATGATGACAGTCTGAATGTTGCACTTCCTATGAGAATGCTTGAGGTATTTTCGTCTGAGAATACGTATTTGCCTGTTTTACAAGATGTCAGCTATGTGACATCATTAATTGAACAAATTTTGCACTACATGATTCAAAAAGGTGAGTACTGTGCCTAGGTCTAAGTTTTAGTTGTTTTAAAGTTGGGCGTTGCTTTGCACTACCATTCTCTATAACTGCTGATGTTCATTATTATCTTAATTGGGTTATCTTTTCATCCTGCTAACACTAGGGACACCTTAGCAAAGAGATGGTGACCTAGCTTTTATTTCCCCTGTACTGTCTTCAGCAAAACTGTTTGCTCAACTGCAATCGCTTACACCTGTGCAAATATACTGTGCAAATACACTGGAAGTTAATGAATTGTGTAGTTACCACCACAATAATGTTTTGTTTTGAAGAACCTTTATTACTCTGGGAATGCACCAAAAAAGAATTTGGCTTTCTGATACTCTAGCTTGAATTGATAAGATTTGTGGATGGAGGAAAAAACCAAAACCATTATGAAATAAACATCTTGGGTCCAGCCTCATTGGTGTAAAATGTAAAAAGAGCACCTTTCAATTAGTTAGTTAATTGTTGGAATAATTCTGTGTTTTAAAGTGTTGAAGTACATTCAGTGGACCAGGCTATCTTATGCTGTTACTAAGGATTTGGTTTTAACTACATTATGTTGAAGTCACTATGAGGAACTGCTGTTGTAGCAGATTTATTTTAATGGCTGAGGCATAACTAAAATTACAGAAATATTGTTTGTCTCATTGTTTAATATATATCTTCCAAAATGCTTTCATATTGTTCATTTAGTCTAATATTCAGTTGTCACAACTGATACATGAAAGTTTATTAAGATGTTAGATCATAAATTCTAGCTTTCTGATAATTCACAATCTAACTGAAAATAAGCAGTTGTGTGCAACTACAAATATTCTGTCTCCCAATAATTTATGATGGTTAAGTTGTAAAGACCCTGTAATCAACTTTATTATTACATGTTTTTGCATGTAGTTTTTCTTCACGTGCATCTTGTTAGAAGTGCTAGGTTATCCCTTTATGGTGACTTCTACTTGTGGCATTTATGTCAGTTAGGTAGTCCCCAGCAAAGGGTCTTGGGCTTCTCAGTAATGTGACACTGTTGATGCATTGGCAGTGGTTTCCATAGCAGTGGAACTTCAGTCTTAGTTTAGGAGTTCATCGAGCCAAGAGGAAGTTGGTTTAAGAAGAATGAAAAAAGATTATATTCCATTTGTACTTTAGTGAGACAAAACCAGATTACCCTCTAAACGTCTTTATGGGTTGGGTGGTAATACATTTTATTACTGGGAGATCCCTGTTTTGGGAGCAGTATTTGAATTCTTTAGCCTTCTAAAGCAAGGTGTTTATAGAATTGAGACATTCTGCCAACAGGACTTAGTTGTATGAGGCAATCATCTTTTGAAGTAGAGGGGAGAATCCATAATTTCTGAAAGCATGGAAGGACAACTGTCAAAAACAGTTGAAGGGAATATCTTTTTTGTGGGTCATTGTTTAAAAAACCCAAAAAACTCACTTCATCAGCAGAAGTGGTGTATTTTTGAAAATCAGACTGACTCTGAATGCAGTTACCTATCTATGATTTTATAAAGTGGTTTTTACAAAGAGGTTGCTTATATATTCTGGTAGTTTTGTGAATGTGACTTAGACTATTGAAAAATGTCTTCCTAAGTAGGTGAGGGTGACAGAGCACCAGGACAGGCTGCCCAGGGAGGTTGTGGAGTCCCCTTCTCTGGAGATATTCAAGACCCCCTGGATGCAGTCCTGAGTAATGTGCTCTAGGGGATCCTGCTTTAGCGGGGGAGTTGGACTAGGTGATTTCCAGAGGTCCCTTCCAACTCTGGCATTTCTGTCATTCTGTGAAGTAATAAAGCTTCATGCAATGAATCGTAAAGATTTATTTTTTTTTCAAATTAAAAACATTAAGTATAGTTGTTTAATAAGGAAAAGAAGAAAAATAATACTGCCTTTATAAAGATTGTATCTCTTATTTACAGGCTACTACAGGTCGCTTTATTTGTTAATTAACAATAAGCTTCCCTCGAGTATTGAGTATTCTGATGTTTCTCGAGTCCCTATTGCAAAAATACTTCTGGAGAATGTTCTGAAGCCATTGCACTTTACATATAGCTCCTGTCCAGAAGGTGCAAGGTAAATAAAGATAATATGAAGTATCTGTATACTTGTTATTGCCAGAGGTGTGCAGTTTATTGTTGATGAATGTCCAGCTACTCTTTACAGTGCAGTTTGATTTATTTGCAGTAGTAAAGATTTTTTCGTAATGCTGTATGGACATCGATGGAACAATGTCGTTTCAGGTGTGTTTAAGAAAAAGGCAATAAAATGCTGAAGACTGCAATAAACAGAGCAGATGCAACTAAGGGCAGATGAAACAAAAATTAGAGTTAAAAAGAATTTTGTGTCAGAGGAGGTGAGGTTTATGAAAAGAAATAACAAAGTCATAGCTTAGAAGAAAGAGGGATGTAGAAAGATGGAACAAAAATCAAACTCTGGTTGTGTCTCATGATAGTGTTTTGAGGTAAAAATTTGTGCTTTAAAAATGTATTTCAAGATTATAAACAAGCAATTTAACTTGATAATAATTTTATGTGAGTTCATGAAGAGTTTAAAGGATAAGATTACATTTAAGATCGTCAGGAAAAGGATGTAGTGTAAGAAGTTAAATTCTGATTAATTTGTATTGATGGAGCACACCTTTGCTGTCTTCTTGCTGGACCTGTTTAAACTTGCAAATTGATCTGTTATTCCATGGATAGAATTGTGGGAAATTCTGGCTGTATTTTCTATAAAGACAATTTTTCTTCATTTCAGGCAGCAGATTTTTGCAGCCTTCACAGAGGAGTTTCTGGCAGCACCTTTTACAGATCAGATATTCCATTTCATCATTCCAGCGCTTGCTGATGTGCAGACCATTTTCCCTTATGAACTGTTTCTGAATGCACTATTATTAGCAGAGAGTGGATGTTCAAGAAGAAGTGATCAAGCCCCATGGCTGTTTTACTTTGTGTTAACAGTTGGTGAAACATACTTGGGTGAGTAAGCTAAATGGTCAATCAATTGTTTTTTCATATTTGAGTTAATGTGCATCTCCACAGTGTGATTCAGTGCCAAGCAAAGAGGACAGTTTGTGCATACAAGTATTGGGGAGATCTGTTTTAGTATCTGTTCTTGCCCTTTTCAGTAAAAAATACATTTAATTTGGGAAAATTTGCCATAATGTGTTCTGGTCAGGTGTTTCTGGTAAAAGATGCTTTATAGTACAGTGTGATCTGGCTGACAATCTTTTATTTCAATGTGTATGCTATAGGATCCCTTTCAGAGGAAGGACTTCTTGTGTATTTGAGGGTACTCCAAACTTTTCTGTCTCAGCTGCCTGTGTCTACTGCTGGTGCAAATTGTCAAGATGCAAACAGTGATTCTGAAGATGAGGATGAAGAGATCAGTAAAATGACGACTACACCAGTAAGCAGTACAGAATTTCTTGGAATGAATGTGTATTTTAACAGCAGCAAATATAGGCAAAAACATGATCACCATAAGTCTGGTATTTTTCTGGCTACATGTATAAGGGAGCATGTTTACTTCATTGTAAACAAATGGAATTGGTTGCTTACATTAAAAACAAAACAGAACAAAAAAATCAACAAACAAAACCCTTTCTATAATAAGAAATCTTAAAATATGGGGAATGTGTCTTCTGAAGGACAGAGCTTTTGTTGAACAAAACAAGTTTAAGCTTCGCTGCTTTAAATTTGTATTTTACAGAGACTGTATTACTCACTGTATTATTTAAGTCTATGATGATGCTAAGATACTATGAAACATACCAATGTGATCTTCCAACATAGTGTTTTCTTTTTTTTTTTTCCTCACGGAAGTGTTACAAGTTCAACTACAGTCTTTACCCTATAGAATTACCTCTGTATTTAAATATATCCACTACCTTGAAAGCCCTCAAAAAGAGAACACCTGCTTTCTATAATAATGTATAGAGTCTGTAGTGTAAATAGAACTTCTCACTATAGTTTAAGCTTCCACCAGTAAAATGAATCCATGCTAACTTTTAACCTCCTAACACTTGGATTGAGGCTTTGAACAGCCAAAGTTGGAGGGACATAAATGCAGCAGTTTCTGACTGGCCTTTATAAAAACTCTCAAAAGGCACTACCGTTCAGTGGACTTTGGCAGAATGCAGTCTTTCCTTGTGGAATGTGTGAGATTTCACCATATTTAGGGTTCACTTTAAAAAAAAAAAGTCTCATAGATTACCTCCCCACACCGAGCTGGGAGTTCTGGATTTCTGTCTTGAGCATTCTAAGGCTTCCTGGCATTTTCTCAAGTGCTGAAAGCAAAAGCATACCAGATCTTCTAAGAGGTAGTTTTCCTGTAGTGCCTACTTACACTTCATGTAAGATGTTGGGCATTTCTGAAAGATGCAGCTTTTTTAAAGACTAGATATTTAGAGTAACCTCTTACAAAGAGCCATGCTGCTGGGAAATATGTTCAGCCTTTTATTTGTGCGTTTTGAGATGCAGTGTGTTACTGTTACCCTGAAATCTTTACCGAGATAGTGTCAATAAAATACTTACTTTGCCAGCCATGCACACACCATATGTGATGTAAATATTGGCAGATTCTTCCCGTGGCTTAGAAATATTGGTGATGTTTAAGAGGTGATTAGGTAAAAACAAATTATAAATTTCTGTTCAGAGGTAACTTACACTAATTTCTAAATTAGAGAAAATCTGGTCTGAGGAGGCTTTAATACAGAATAGTATTTATTGCAATACGTTTTTTGTGTGTTTGTCCTATGAGTTTTTTATGTATTCCATATTTTTGTGCATGCCTGTCTTACAAAAAAACAACCAAATTCATAGTTGGATAACTTGTATCCTTCAATGAACCAGACTGCTTTGCTCTGTTGGGGGCAAGATAAAGAGGAAATAAAGAAAAGAAAAAGTTGAGCTCCACTGCCTTGGTTCTATACCAAGAGAAAGCATTCTTTGTATACTTCTTATACTGCTCAAATGAGTATTAGTCACCCTGAAGTGTCTTTGTTACTTGTTAACCCATGGGTTATGGATGTGAAAATACTGTTTGTGAAGGAACTTCCAGTAGACATCCATTTCTGGATTTCATGTCTTGTGCTGACTGGTGTCAGTGGGAAAGAGAATTACTACTTCTGTATTTTATGCCAGTAAATAATCTTGCCTTAATGTGTCCAAGTGTTACAGAACATGCTTACTTTAAAGGGAGTCTTTCCCACTAAGTGAAAAGATCTGTGCCACAAACCAACAGTTGTGACCTCAGGATTTCAGTTGTCTGTTGGGTCTAATACTTTTAAGAATGCTACTGGTATATACATATGTGCTTACATTTTAAATACTGTACAAGAAAGTTATGTTCCAGTAAAATTCTGAAGGGTTTTTTATTTTTATTTTAAAGGGATACTTGATCATTAAAAAGACAAATTTTTCTTTTCTGTGTTTGTAGGGTGATGGGAGAATATCAGTTCAGTACATAACTGAGGAGTGTCTAAAGAAACTGGATACAAAGCAGCAGACAAACACTCTACTGAATATGGTTTGGAGAGATTCAGCTAGTGAAGAGGTCTTTACCTTGATGGCATCAATCTGCCACACGCTAATGGTACAGCACCGAATGATGGTGCCAAAAGTCAGGCAAGTACAAGTAACAGTGGTGTTGAACTGTAGCACTTCTAAAATTTGGTTTATTAGATAGATTTGTTTAAATATCCTTTGGGTTTTTTCCTGCGTTTTAGTTTCTGATTAGCTGAAATAAATAAGCATTTCAGAATTTCGATAAGAATTGCCAGGAGACTAAAGGGTTCATTCATTTTCATTTTTTTTCCTTCTTGTACCTTGTGCTCTCTTCGGAATAGTCGCTGAAAACAAAAGTGAAAGTTGTTGGTTTGTTCAGGGAGTTGCAAGTATAGTTAGCATTCTGTCACCACAATGAGGACTATGGAACAGGTAGTGTTTGTAATTAGAAAAAAATCACAAATTCTTGAAAGGAGTTTATCTTCCCACATGCTCAGAGGCAGTGTTAAGTGTCATTCTAGCACAAGGTCGTCTAGGTTGTTGTGTCGGTTTGGCACCGACTTGGCAGTTGAACCAATAATAATAATAATAACGCCCTCGATTCACCCCTCACCCCCTCCCCTAAGGTAGGGAAAGAGGGAGAAAAAATGAGAAAGAGAGGCTTTCTGGGTTGAAAAGTGAAACAGATTGATTTTAATTACTAGTGATAAGGGAATATATATATTTGTAAAGGGATGTGCAACACCCCATCCCCTCCCTCCTCCCCCAGCGACTCTCACAGCAACTCTTCTCCCTGGTGGCTCCAGCTGAAGGGGGGAGTGTCCGGGCGCACGGACGGGGTCCTGGGATGTTGGCTGGGAAGAAAAAATGGGGAAAAATAGAGAGAGCCAAAGAGAGGGTGATAGAAGTGACAGTAAGCAGAAAAGTGAGTGGAAAAAGGAAAAAGAAGGGCTTGACTTCCGTGATGTCTTAACCTATAACGAAAGCCAAATAGAGAAAATATGATGAGAAGGGAATATTCTGATTTGATGATCCTGCCTTCGGTCTAACCTGCTCCCCTGTAGCAGGCAGAGGCTGCAGACAGTCAGAAGTGACCTTGGTTATTATCAGTCCCCTGGTGCTGCTAAAAAGTTTGCTCAAAGAAATAAAAAGAAAAATCAGCAAAGAGCTTGCTCAAACCAAAACAGTTGTTTTTAAAACTTTCAGTGATATGGATTCCACAGTCTGTGTAGCTGTCTGAGCACTGAAAACAACTTATTGTCTACCTCTTTCAATATATAGCCAAAATCTCTCTTGCTACAAATAAAGCAATTCCTAACTATTGAAAACCACTATTGTTTGAGAAGGACTTAAGCACCTTAGATGGAGATATAAGACTTGTTCATTTGTACAGCATTCTTTTACTAAGACTGCAAACCACAAATGTCAGAAACAATGGAGGAAGATTTTTGACCTTTTTATCATCAAACTAAGACCCCTAAGTTTTAACACTGTTCTGGTGCAAGTAGTTTTAAATAAGGGTGTAGTTGCTCAGAGTAAAGTAAGTATTTAGGGAATGTTGTAAACATAATCAGTTCAAACTGCATTGTAAACAGTGATACAGAAAACTAATTAGGTGCTATCTTAGCCCAATGGTGTTTATAGCTGTTAGAGGAAGTAAGATGTCAGTGAAACTGTGATTGCTCGATTAGGGTAATTAGTTCTTTGTAGACTAATTGCATTAGAGCAGGATGTGAGACCTGAAGATCATAGCAGCAGTTGAATTAGTATGCCTGCTTTATTGTTGCAAGCAGTACACTGCCTTGGATAGTAATTACTGAGTTTAAATGCATCACTGCTTTGACTTCAGGTTTGCTGGTGACCTGTCTGGAACAGGGTGTTTAACGAATAAAGAAGTCACACAGAACTTGAATTGTATGAGTGTGACATCTGTTTCCTCTGAGAAACTGTATTAGATCTTTGCAATTGTTTGTGATAAGAGACTAGTTACACATTGGATAAATTCAGGAGTTACGAGAGCTCTACTCAGCATCTTATGAGAGAGAGAAAGCTATTTACAAGTTTTACTTTTTTAATAGCTCCAAAATAGCTGAATTTACCAATTTAAATAAGTAGTAGAGATACTAAGATTTGTGTCAGTAATACCAATGGAATTACTTTCATGGTCAAAATAAAGTTAATTCACACAGGTATTTGGTAAACTAATGTAGACCTATAATTCCGACTTCCAAGTCAGTAATAATTGTTGGGTTTGCCAGGCATCATCGTGTCAAGAAGTGTCAATCTTTTGTCCCATTCTCAGTGCATTTTAGACCTGGCCTAAGTTACCAAGCAGCTATTCTAAACAGTCTTTTTGGGTGTTTTTCAAAGGACATTTGACGTTGTTTTAAAGGTAATAAACATTGTACCATTTCAGAAGACAAGTAAAATATTTTTGTCATTAATTTCCACTTTTTTTTTAAAATTACCTGAGGGGTTTTTTAGTTGCCCAAATTATTTTGTCAAATTTAACAATGAAATTAATTTTCAATTTAATTTGAAAGATGCTTCACTTGTTTTAAGTGAAATTTAAATTACTTAAAAATGTTTCAAGAGCTCAAAAATGCTTTTGTATTCTGTTTGGAAACATACTAGGTCAGATGGTTTAAAAGATAGAAAAGAGTCTTACAAAACCTTTGCTTCTTTAACAGCATTTACAACTGTAATGGAAAATACTGATAATTAAAAACTTAAAGGCCGCAAATGTGCAAAATAGGATGCTAAATAAGGAGAGTAATAACTGAAAATGACTTTTCAATAACTAAAGAAAATAAGGCTAAGAGCACAGGCTTTGAAGAGAGGTAACAAATATCTCTGTATTGTTTTAATAGTTCTGAGGCTTTTTTCCTTCTTGAAAAAGAGGTAAGAAACTCATATGATAGACTTACGTCGCTCCATTAAAGCTGAATGCTTTTTCTTCTGGTGGCTCCTCAGTACATCTTTGATTTGACAGATGATGATATTATGTGTTGTTAAGAATATCAGTGTCACTGCACTAGCTTAATAGTTTCTTTGGTTTTGCAAAAGAGACCAAGCAAGAACAGAAGATACCCAGAAGTATAATGTAATTTTGAACAGAGGAGGCAAGGCTCTAAAGTTCCTTTCTGATTCTCTGCAGAGAGTGGTGGGATCCAGGGGGTGGATTACTGTAAAAACAGATTGCATTGGATTAGTTGTTAGGAATTTTGAGACATTCTGAATATGTTCTGGAAAGATGCAATAAAGCCCAATTAAAGAAAAAGGCCACAAGACTGGAAAAACCTAGCTGTAGCTAGTGTTCAGTGAGCCAGATGGCAGGTGTAGAAAAAAATCCTGATTGTAATGAAGTCACTTGTTTTCAGAGGGGCAGGGCTTTGTCTTTTCACTGTGAAGTTGATATTTATTGTTGAATACCATTATTTAAAAAAAAAAAATACGAGTCTTGGAGTGCAGTTCTCCTTTAAAAAAAAATTTTTTTTCAAGACTTTTGTTCATCAAAACTATACTTTAAATAATTAGCAAATTCTGTTTCTGCAAAATATTTTGGGGCATAATTTAATATTGCAGACTTCAGGTCATCACTACTGCTTAATATTAAACAGTGATGGGAACTGTGCTTGTTCTGGGGTCTCAGTTGCTATCAGCTGTTTGATTAGTGCCCTGCAGTAATTGCTCATCTTGGTTTGACAGTTTCATAGTTCTGGTGTAGTATGAGCAGTCTGCCTTCATACACGTGCTGAAGGTACGTAGGCTTTACATGAGGCTATTTCAGTAATTCTTTAAGGAATGTTCTTCCACTGTTGTGTTTTTCTTAAAATCAGAATAATTGTATATGAAATTTTAACTTGTTAAGTTCTGCTTTACGTTCTTGGTGCAATACAAAGAGAGGCAGAAGCAGAAAGCTGCCTGAAGAGCAGTACAGCTCATGTAAGGCTGGCTTTGTGTGGTACCTGTCTGGTACCTGTGACACCTTGCAGCTCTGCAGTGTCAAAATCCCCTGCCCCAGCAGCAGTGACCTTTCACAGACTGTATGAGCTCCTCTCATTCTAGTGTATTCTCTTCATTAACTTAAATGGTCTCAGTGGGAAACTGGGCCAAATTTATTACCTAGACTGAAAATCTTTCCTTTAACTAATTAACTTGTAGTGGTGCCTCAGCTAAATTAAGCTTAATGGGTCATTTAATCTGTCCCATTGCACAGGAGGAATTTGACACTTTTTTTAAACTAGAGGTGCCCAAAATACTAGTCTGGCAAGTACACGTAAATCATGTGGCCTTTGTGGACAATTAGATACCTACTGAGAGAAACAAGGTTCTAAATAAATGATTGTTATGTACTTACTTTTGGAAGCAGATAATTTAATTTGGTATGATTAAAATAGACACTTAACAGAAATCACTGTAGTGGATTTAACTCTATCATGGTCTGTGGCTGAGACAGTGTGGATTTTTCCACTTGAAAGGAGCTTACCCTTTCTGGTAGTTGAAAAGTGATTCTTCTCCCAAACTATAATGTAAGTCTGAATATGAAGTTTACAGAACATCTGTTAATGAATCCATTATGTAAAACTATGTGTAATGATCTCATAATAAAGAAGTTGGTGATACGCAGTGAGATTTAAAAAAAATGCAGAACCACCAGATGGGAGGAATTAAAAAAACAGGGTTTAAACTTCAGATGCTTGTTTTGTTTTTAGAATAGTACAAGTATTGAAAATTAACCTCCTGAGTTAGATTATGAAAATTGACATAAAAGACACAGTGTCTAATCTTTTTGATTGCTACTGCTCGTGTGTGTGTGTTTTCTCTAAAGGAAAAAGTGATCAAGACTGTATGGACACTCAGGCTTTACATTAACTGTTCTCTAAACTTTGTGGGTTGATAATGCTTTGTCTTCAGGGTATATCCCTGTAATGTTCTGCAGTTTATCAGGAATTATTGTCTTGTGCTATGTAGTTCTGTCTGGAAGTGCTGCTTTTTTTTTTTTCCCCTCTGCCAAAGAAAAAGACCAAACGAGGTAGACTTTTACCTATTTTAATTATCAACGCTTTTGTTTTTTAATTTACATTCTTTAGGCTGTCTCATGGGTTTTTTTTAAATTTTTTTGACACCTTTTAGTACAGCAAATTTCTTAAACTTTTGTAGAGGTATGACCTTTTAAGGCCATCCTTGCATTGTGGGGTTTGTTTGTTTGTTAAAATCGTTACATTCTACTTTGAAATCAATTTCTACACTTGGAGTGGGAGGGTAGTAAGTTGTGTGAAGTCATTCCTTTCACAGTGGATTATGTTTCAGGTGAATCTAGTGATGTAAAATTTTGGTAACACAAGCCCTAATTCACCCTTCTGTGTTTTGTTTGCAGTTTTGTCTTTATTTTCTGGTAACAGCATGGAAGCTTTAGAGTTGATTAATTCATCTGCTTCATATTTAATAGATATTTTATATTGATAAAATAGGCAGTATGATAACATCTTCTACCAAAATTGCATTTTAGTATTTATCTGGGTTTTCAGGGAAGGGAAATGTGAAAGTTGACTACATTCAGCATGTCTGGAATTGGGCCATAAAATACAGCAGTTGCTACAATTGACTGCCTGAATCACGGATGTGGAATAAAAATGGCTAAAACTTAGACAAAGGTTATTATTATAAGCTCTTAAGGTTTGTCCTTTTTTTCCCCTCAATATTGCTGAACATCGCTAGAATGAAAAAATGAATTACATTATGATAGTTTCAGCATCCATAATGTTTGTTCATTTCTGCTAAAACTATTACATAATTTCCAGGGATGATTGTAAAATTAACAAGTTTTTAGTTGGAAACCCTGTGAGACCTCACGGCACTGTGCCAAATTACTTTTCATTTCAAATATGAGGCTGAAAACTGAAGGTCACCGAGGAAATTTCTCATGTCAGAAACCAAGACATCTGAGCTATCGTTCAGATTTTTAAACATTGAGATACAAATTCTTACTCTAAATTAGCTAGATATTATAAGCCCTTCCTTACAGGATAATGCATCATTTCCACACAAATGTCAAAAAAATGTGACTTTAGAAGGAAGTAAACGTATCAAGTGTACCATGTGTCAAATTCAGGTTGAATATTTCAAGAATTCCACATATTTAAAGTAGAACTTAATTTTACAATAAATCTTATCTTAAACTGGCATTTGCTGCCGTTGCTTCACATTTAGCTCAAACTTAGTAGTGATCCCCAACGTACAGCTTCTCTGGAATATGTGGAGCTCTCAACTCTTTTTAAAGGTACTGATCTATGTATTTTTAGGTTTTTAAAACAAGAGGGTGATATTTCAGCAAAGATGTAAGGCAAACCAGAGGTTGCTTGTACTTTATTTTCCCTTCTTGTGCATGCCCCAATTCTGTTTGCAAAACTCCCTGTAGCTGTGAAACCCTGTTCTGTCCTTTCTGCTTGGTGAAGAGGTCTGCCCTTCCTAATGCTACTTTATCCTTGCACAGTTCCTTGTCTGTGCAACTGGCTTTCGGTGCCTGCATGTGAATTGAGAGCCTGAAGGAAGGGAGTCACTGTGTGGATGCATGAGAGAGGCTGCACTTCAGGGAAGGCAGCAAAAAGAGCGGGTGGGGCTTCAGCAGCTGGTAATCGAGGACCCAGAGGCATATCACACTATGCAGTATTTGTTTGTGAGTGGGCAAGTAGGTTTTCTTGCAGGTTTTTTTTTTTGTTTTACTGTCTTTTAAATGAATTGCCACTTAAACTATTGTCAAATATTTTTAAGTGTTTACTGATATTTTGCTTTTTTCCTTGATGAAATGTGTGCTTGCTTTCCTTCTGCCATCTGGCAAATTTTAATTCATCCATATGATCTGTAATAAATATTGGGTTTTTTAGGCAGCAGCTAATCTACCCTCCCTGCTCCCATTTCCCAGGCTCCTACCTCTTGTATACATGGCCACAGGGAATTTTGATACTATGAGGCTGTTGACCTCTGAAAGGACATGTGGACCTGGGAATCTGTTACCTATTTTTATTCTAATAGTGATTAGAAGACCTAGGAAAGTTGCATTTAGGATAGCTAACTGCATATAATTCTTTAATAGCCAAAACCCCAACAGTTTAATCAGTCAAATCCTAGTTTGTTTCCTAGAATAATTTATTGTTTCAACTGAAGTTTGTTATGTATGTTCCTTCCTGCAGGGGAAGAATTAGGCCGAGGGAGACCTTTAATTCCAGGAAGCTTTTTATTTCTCATTTCTGTAAAAAGTTTATCATGCTGTAGTCATGTCTGAAATGATATAGTTGAAGTTGGTCCTGTATATGACTGACTTCTGAACACACATTTATTTTAGAGATGTGTAAACCATTTTCTGTCTACAGATGGGTTAGCATGTGTATGGGTAGCTGTCCTGACAGATATTGTTCCATTGATGTTGTTACATTTTTGTCTGCCATGCAGAATATACCAGTAAAATTGCTTCAGAATTTGAAATCAGTAGTTGTTTCTAGCATAAATTAAGGTATTTTAATCCACTTTTTGCAAAAAATTGCATTGTTAATGTCAAAAGAGCCACAGAAGTGACCTTCTAACAAGTTGGTGTGGTTTTCCATATTAGAATGGAAAAAAATCCAACATAAATTTATTTAGTTCTGTGGAATATTGCAAACTTGGGTCTATATCATGTGGTTTGCTGCTGAATTCATGAAGACTCTGTATTTTAGGTGTAAGTATTTTTATACTTGTTTTTCAGCTTGGAGGCTTCACCAGATTTGATTGAATATCAGCCTCCATCTTGACAAAAATTTTTTGGATTGTTAATGTTTGAGAAATGCTTAAGTTTTTACAGAAGCATTGTGTTTTGTGAATACAGTATTTTGGAAGCTACAATTTATTTGAACTTCCTCTTGCAGGCTTCTTTATAGTTTAGCCTTTAATGCCAGATTCCTGAGGCATCTTTGGTATTTGATTTCTTCAATGACTACACGAATGATTACAGGGTATGTATTATACATTTCTGAAACTGAGACTTTGTTAAAATAGGGCATATCTAGTGAAAAAATGAGGTGATGGTATGACAGTGCTCATGGAAGATGGTTGAAAACAAAACAGTAATGGTTACTTAGCTCCTATGATTTCATAAAACTGAGCAAAATCTTGGGATTGGACAGCTGTAAATGAATAAAGTCTTTATTTAAAATCAGGTGGATGTTTTATAGTTTTTGGAATGCTTACTACCATTAATATAACAAACATGGAAGCCCCAAGTACTAAATGTCAAGTATATGAGTGTTATCTCATATACTTTAACTCATCTAGAAATTGATGGTGGCAGAAACGTTCCCAGGAACAGAGGCATTGAAGCTACAGATTTGTTCTGTGCTGACATTAGTTGTTCTCTGCTTCATGTCTCTGTTCTAAACCAGAAAGTATCTGCAGTCTCTAGTAGTTAACGCCAAAGTTTATATAAAATCATCAAGACACTGATGCCACTATAGTGGCAAGAACTTACAAGGAGTATCCTTAGAGTAATTATTTAACTGAGAGCACTGTCCTTATTTTGCTGTAGGAACTACTACTAACTATTTTTACTAGATGCTGAAGTTAATAATGCTGAATTTATTAACCATCTCTTTCATTTTGCATTTTATATTTTAAGGTCTATGGTGCCACTCCTTCAAGTGATTTCGAGAGGCTCTCCAATGTCTTTAGAAGACTCTAGTCGAATTATCCCTCTCTTCTACCTTTTTAGTTCTTTGTTTAGTCATTCACTTATTTCTATTCATGATAATGAATTCTTTGGCGATCCAATAGAAGGTGAGTTTCAAGCACACTAAATAGCAGTGCTTTGCAAAATGTTTTTGTCTAAAGCTGCTGAGTTCCCTGGACAATGATTTGCTGACATCTGTGGGGAGGGCCCTTCTGGGCTGACTTGCTGCTAGTCCCCTGAGCACTCAGCTGTCAGCTGGCTCTTTCATGGTGATTGCATTTAGAAAAAAGAGAAAAAAAAAATTATGGTCTGCACCTTGGGAACCCTAGTTTTACAGGGTCTGATGTGGAAATTCTTAATCATGATAATTTTTTATGAGTTAGTGAATAGAGTGAAGTCCTTTAGGACTGTACCTGTGGTCTAATATAAAAATTTAACATAGCAGGAATCACAAAAGAGAATAAGAGAATATTGTAATTAAAATAATTTGACTTCAAACAAGACTTTATCACCTTTATAAATGTATACTCCTTCTCTTTTTGGGTGATGTTTCTTTTCTCTGCCTTTAGATTTTGTTTGTGAATTTTAAAGTTCCAGTGAAATGGAACTTTTTTTTGTTTGTTTTTGTTTTTCTAAATAATGCAAGAGAAACTTAAACTTGTGTTGTATGTAGTTGTAGGTCAAAGACAATCATCGATGATGCCTTTTACACTAGAAGAGCTAGTTATATTATCACGCTGCCTTCGAGATGCATGTTTAGGAATCATAAAGTTGGCTTACCCAGAAACAAAACCAGAGGTTCGTGAGGAATATATTGCAGCATTTAGAAGTGTTGGAGTAACAAAAAATACTGAAATGCAGCAATGTATACAGACGGAGCAAAAAAGGTGGATTCAGTTATTCAAGGTAAATTGTGTCAATTTTCAGAACATATTTAAATAAAATTTACTTGCTTCTGCTGAAGCTAGGAGATTAGGGTTGTGGTTTTTTCTCTAACTATACCCTTAACACAGTTGTTACAAGGCGTATGGATTTGAGTAGGTTGCTTTTTGGCACATAGAGCTAAACTTTGATCAGTTAAATTCTGATAACTGTGACAATTTCTTTTTGCTTCTGGCAACTCAGTTTAATTTTCTCACTTACCTTGTTTACTAAAAAGTTACTGTACAGAATTAGGTTTAACTTGGTCTCTGCCATTCAGCAAGATACTTCAGCATATCATTATAACTTGATGTTGGTGTGAAATTCTAACTGAATTATGTGATTACTCAATTACTTCTGTACTGAAGGCTTCACTAAATTGGTACCATGCTCTGTCGGTCGTACTGGTGTTCTACTGAAATTTATTGTTTCTCCTTCTTTTGGGTTTGCTGGAATACTAATGGAATGGTGAATCCAGCTTAGGAAATGTAAACTTAATGTATGTTCTTTCTGGATATCTACCAATGTATTTCTGCTAGTTTTATCCATGGCATCCTACCTAAGACATGAGTTAAAAGAAGCTGAAAACGTTGCCAGGAAAAAAATGTAATATAACGGTTGCCGAAAAAAAGGAGTGCTTGACTTGTCATGAAAATTCTGCAGCAAACATATCTAGTCAGCTAAAATTGCTCATTAAAGAAGTGGGAGCAGAAGAAATGCATTTTCCAAATTGAATGCTAGATTTACAGTCTGTTTAATACTGGCGACCTCTCGCACACTAATGTTCAGTTCGAGTCATCAGCTGTCCCTTCAGGTCTTTTATCACTGCTTTTGTCAAGCTATCTATTTAATTGAAAGAAGTTAATTGAATGAAAATGATCAACTAAGCTTGTATTAATATTGCTAATGGAACTTTCTTCTTGGCCATGTTTGGAGAAAGATGTCATGCTAGACTTTTGGAAAGGCCCATTAAGGCTTGCACTTAACCTGATGAGCTAATTAAGGAATGCTTATTCATTCTACAAGTCTAAGATAGCCTCTATCCAGCCTATTCTGCCTGATTTTACAACACATTTCACTTATGAGCATAAGCATTAATAGCAGTGAGAGTAAGTGATAATGTTTTGATTGCATTGAATACAGTCCTAATGCACCACTGAATTTGTAATTTGCACGGGTTGATCTAATATATGTTTGCACAATTTAATTTAATTACTTGTCTTTAAATTGCCAAATAAACTTTCGATTTAAAGGTCACAAGTGAAAACCCCAGCATGTCTATTTTTCAGAGAAGGATGGCATGCTAGGAGTACTTCTGTATATGTGCTTTTTAGCATGCTGTCTTTTATTTCTTCTCTTTAGTTTGTCATACTTTATCAATCTTTTCATAAGCTGCTTACATTTCAGGTGAATTGGATCATGTTTTGCTGTTGTTCAGAAAGCTGTAAAATCCCAAGTTACTCTGCCCCGCTTCAGCAGTCAGAAATTGAACTCGTATTGGAACTGTCTAAACTCAGTGTACTCTTACTATTCTCAGGAGCCAGGGTTGTCTTCCATTAGCTGAATTACAGATGTAAATCTTAAGAGGATCTTGAAGGGTCTCATTCTACCCAGAAAAGTTGCTAATAAAGCTTTTCTTGTTTACTCATTCAGAAACATGTTACAGATGAAAATTCAACAGAGCTAAAATTTATCTCATCAAGTACAGAACACTGAGTCTTTCCTGAGGGCAGCTTCAAAATAGGTTCTTGCCAGTAAGCAGGCAGCAGTATCCAAGTCATTAAAACACAACTAGTTTGCACTGTAAGCTTAAGTAGTAAATACTTTTCTTTCTTTTACACTACATCATATATATGAGAACGATAGCTTTGCAAAAGCTTTTGCAAGCTGCCTGCAAAGAAGGCACGTTCCTCCCCTACCATCTGTGCTCATAATTTCTTTTTTCTTATTTTCTTTTAATTTACCAGTTTTTTTGCAAAGTTTCTATGCCACTGATGTCTAATGAAATGCATTCCTGTATATATATATATACACACACACACAAATACAGGCTTTACTTCTGCAAGGTAATGGTAAATCAGAAAACAATGAGACTGCTGACAAGGATGTGCTTAGTTGCTAGCAGATTGGAGATCCTTGGTAGGATTTACATGTGAAAATGTCCTTATAGAGCAGATTCCCCCTCTTTTGGCTTGATACAATATTGAATAGTTTAGTCAACTGTTACAGATTCCATAGAAGGACTTAAGTTACGAATACATGAGAAGAGATTTTGTCCATCAAAATAATTATTTCACTATCCTGAGTTAAACCTATGAAATTAAGTTGCTAATTTTGCTGAATTTTAGTTTTGAATGTGACTTGCAGTTGGCACTTTACTGGAAAGAAATAGCTGTTTTATTATTACTTATTAAAGGGGGTCTTTCAATAAAATGTATTGAAAAAAATGTTACAAAGGAGTCCTGAGTTTAGATTGCTAATGGTCTCAGTACCCACTTGTTCTGTAGAAGGAACTCCAGTCTCACTTAATAAGATTCTGTTTCCTTTAAGGATTCCTTAACTGCTTGTAAAATATTTCATTAGCACGGTCTTCATGTGGATAATTTTTTCCGATTTTTTTTTTTTTTCCCCTTCTTCCCCCTTTTTAAAAATCTTTCTCTTATACATAGTGATAATGGGACCACAGAGCTTCAGTGACTCATCTAACCTGCACTGAATTTTATAAGGGCAGGGTGATGAAAATTCCTGTGTAATCAGACAGTTCCCTTAATAGCATTCTTTGTTCTATCTTTATTCAAGGCCTTACTTTATAAACTGGATGTTAAAAAGGTCTTTTGTATAGTATCTAGACACAGAATCCTTTAGAAGGCCCATTAAACTCTTTGTTACTCTTGACACCTGCCCATTAAGGCTGTCTTTTAGCAAGATTACTTCAGAAAAGCTTCGTGTATGTTTTTTCTATTCATTTTTCAAGTGCTGTAGTTTTGAGTTGCAAAACCAGATGGCTGTTAATTGTAGCAGTGATAATGTTTTTCTAGGATAGTAATTTAATATGCCATTAAATTCCACTTATTTATGTTTTATGTTGTGTTGGGCTAAGTTGGTTCTGCTTTGGAGAGAAGGCAAGCAACAAAGTCTGACAGTTGTGCTTGAGATGGAGTAGTTTTTAGCATGATATCTCGGAACTTTTTTTTTTCTGTATTGAATGAAACTGCAAAAAATAACATTAAAATTGCAAAAGAATCCTAGTGACCATGATAACTATTTTTCTCAGGCTCCCAGTTTGATTATGAAGATGTACACGAACTAGTTATCTATGCAGTTTTCTATTTTCTGACTGTGTTGTTATAATAATTACAGTTGCCCTTCATCATTTGTATTCCTTGTGAATAAAAATGAATGAAATGTAATGATTTAAGCTTATGTGCTTGTGTGAAGTATGGGTGTATGCATCATAGAATAGAATCATAGGATGGTTAAGGTTGGAAGGGATGTCTAAGATCATCAGGTTCCAACTTCCCTGCTGTGAGCAGAGACACCTCCCACTAGACCAGGCTGCACAAAGCCTCATCCAACCTGGCCTTAAACACCTCCAAGGAGGGGGCTTCCACAGTCTCCCTAAGCAACCCATTCCAGTGCCTTACTATGCTCATGGTGAAGAATTTCTTCCTAATGTCTAACCTAAATCTCTCCTCTTTCAGTTTAAAACCACTACCCCTTCTCCTATCATTACATGCCCTTGTGAACAGTTCTTCCCCAACTTTTTTATAGGCACCCTTCAGGTACTGGAAGGCTGCTAAGGTCTCCCTTGCGCCTTCTCTTCTCCAGGCTGAATAACCCCAACTCCCTCAGACTGTCTTTATAGCAGAGGTGCTCCAGCCCTTTGGTCATCATCACCCACTATGGTTCAGCTGATAAGCAAAAATTTGTTAAACCACTGTTACTAAGTGGTTTTCAATCATAGAATCATAGAACTATCATAGAATGGTTTGAGTTGGAAGGGACCTTACAGATCACCTAGTTCCAACCCCCCTGCATGGGCAGGGACACCTCCCACTAGACCAGGTTCCTCAGAGCCCCATCCAACCTCGCCTTGAACACTTCCAGGGATGGGGATTCCACAACTTGCCTGGGCAACCTGTTCTAGTGTCTCACCACCCTCACACTAAAGAATTTCCTCCTAATGTCTAACCTGAATCTTCCCTCTCCCAGTTTTAATCCATTACCTCTTGTCCTCTCACTACAAGCCCTTGTACAAAGCCCCTCCCCAGCTTTCCTGTAGCCCCATCAGGTAGTGGAAGACTGCTATGAGGTCCCCCCAGAGCCTTCTCTTCTCCAGGCTGAATAACCCCAGTTCTCTCAGCCTGTCCTCCCAGGAGAGGTGCTCCAGCCCTCTGATCATCTTTGTGGCCCTTCTCTGGACTCGCTCCATGTCCTTCTTATGTTGGGGGCTCCAGAAGTGGACACAGTACTCCAGGTGGGGTTTCATGAGAGCCAAGGAAGGGGGGAAGAATCAATGCTTACACCTTCTGTTGGAAAAGGACGTACTAACTTAACATACTTAAGATCTTCTACTAAACACATTATAGTCAGTAAATAACATTATGATAATACAGTATTTATGTGGATATTAAATGAAAATTACAACCCACCATAAAGAGGTTTTTAGGACTGTAGGTGCTTTTTGTGCTTCTTGTGGTGCTCACCAGAAGAATATTTGGCAACTGTCCTTTTTCTGGAAATGGCCAACTTGTAACCTGCTTTCAGTTATGTTTAGGCCAGACCCTTTGCAGGAGTCAATTTAATTTCTAAATCTGCTGTGTTGGATCCTCTAACAACTGTACAGTAGAGTGTGCTGTTCAGTATGAACAACTGAGCTAGTCATACTAAGATCTATATTGACAAGAACTTTGAGGGTACAGTTCATTTGATAAATTGTTAGCTACTTGTGGAGGAGATGATAATTTTTTTTCTCTAGCTGGCTTTGAAAATGCTAACAAGATACTAATTGAGAAGAACAGGAGCCTGCAGTGTCCTTTCAGATTTAGACTTTTGCCCTTAAAAATATCAGCATTTGCTTTTTCACATGGGTAGTCTTTATCTTGAGACATCAAGCAGAAGTTCCATTCTTCTTTGGAGCATTTTCCTTGAAAAGCAATGTACAGAAATTCAAGAATCTGCCTCTTTGTGGACAAGGAGGACTTAGACATCAGCCATATTTTTCAGAATCTTGGTTTTGGAATGAGGTAATAAAGAATAGCTATATAGTTCTCTCTCCTGAAACATACATCTATTCATAAGTTTGATTTCTGAAAACATGTATAAGCAAAAAAGAAAAAAAAAATCTGCATGAAAAACCATTGTATAAATTACTTGTTTACATGTTACTTTCTTTAAATAGGTAATTTAATGCTGGTAATGATTTTTTTAGGCTTCCCTGAAGTGACATACAACTTTTTAGGTAATCCTTGGGTTACTTAGCCCTAAGTAGTCCTAGTTACTAGGTTTTGGAGTGGGACTTAAATAAGCCAGTTTTTTTGTTGACTTACAAGTGAACCACAATTACTTTTGTATTAATAAGCATTCTAATATATATAAGAGCACATTTTTGTAAGTTAAAAATAAGTAACTATTTCATACATTACTGAAAGGTTTTTTAAGTTTTTTTCCTTGTGGATTATAGAGTTCCATTCACAATGCTAAATGCATATTGAATGTATGTGTTTCTGACACCTAGGTCATCACAAACTTAGTGAAAATGTTGAAATCTAGAGATACGAGGAGAAATTTCTGCCCACCAAATCACTGGCTCTCAGAACAAGAAAACATTAAAGCAGATAAGGTAAGAGTAATATCCTTTGCCCACACAGCTTTACAAGTGCCAAAGTTTCAGTGGTACAGTGTTTGGTTCCTGACTGTATCAGTGATGTTGATGTTTCACAGATTTAGTGTGGATTAAAACCTGGAGGAATGCTACTCTTCCGTAATGTAAAAGTCTTACATCTGTTAAGAAACTTCTATGTTCTGTTACATTTCCAATCCATAAAGTAGAACACTCCGTGGTGTGACAGTCTAATCTGCATTTGTAGCAGAGAATACTGAAAATGTGCTAACATTTTGTTGCAGTTTATTTTCTAGTTATTTCAAGTGCTTCTCATAATAAAAATGCTAAATAAAAGAATTGCTCTATAGTGGGGAAACCCCCGTCAAAATTCTCTTCCAAAATAAAAGAAAGTTCAGTAGCATTTTCTGTACTTACCTCACCTAGAAATTACAGTTTTTTTCTAAGAGCTTTTGAAGAAAAGACGTTTGAGCTTAAAAAGTGTTTATGTTTGTGCAAAAGAAAACTCTAATATGAGTGTGCAAGTGCATCCGTCTTAGGTCTTTAGAAACTAGTTACACCTCAGCTAGACTACCTTGCATTATTAGCTGTCTTAACAGTTGGAAGTTTTGCATGGAATAGTTGACAGGGAAGTAATTATTTGTTATGATTGTTCATTTGCTTGCCTTGTGTTCAAGATTTCCATTTTTCTGTGGGACAGTTCTTTGTAATTCTTAGGAAACAGTGCCTGCACACCTTAGAGAAAGTATTAGTAGTTTTAAACTGTGATGCTAACCCTGTTCTCAATAGAAAGTAAACAGAATTTTAATTGACATCTCAAAATTCAAGCTCAGCTTCTCCAGTATCTTAAATACCAGAATTTAATGTAACATTGCATGGTATTTAAAATGATACATGACTTTTATATTACAATATTGCTAATTTTGCAAATCAGCTTTAAGGCACAAATATAAGGAGGAGTGAGTGGATGTGAAGATACTTCGGCATTCAGACACACTCTTGGATGTGGCAATTTTATGTATTTACTATGTAATAGTAAATTGTAATGTGTAATTAGGTAACATTTAACTGTAAAATGCTGTTATTTTATTAGGTTACACAGCTGTATGTGCCATCCGCTAGACATGTCTGGAGAGTCAGAAGAATGGGAAGAATAGGACCACTACAGTCTACTTTGGATGGTAAGATACTGTCTGTGCAATCTTTGCTTTACTAAGTCAAAATAACTGTCTTAGGCAAAGAAAATCTACCTTTTATAAAGCTCTGTTTCATGTTTTGTATAAAAGACTTAATTGTGACCAAAAGCAAGGCAATCTCTGATAATTTTGTTTCGAGTATTTAAAAAAATACATGTTTGTATACACGTGTGTATGTGTCTTTAGAATATTTAATGTATAATATGTTTCCCCAGGCTTCTGCTGGGTTTGGTGAGGGGAAATTATGAGGTTGACAAATTATATGTGTTAAAAATGCCTGTATTAATATGTACAAAAGACAGTTACATGTGGTACAAAATGAAGTTGCAGAAGACGTAAAGCATTGAGGTTTTGCTTTTACTGTCTATATAGAAACTTCTTTATTACATATTGAACTGTAACAAACACATATAAACACATAACAAACAAACACATAACAAAACAAACACAAACAAACTCCTCACATACCATGAGGAGTATTAACTACTGTTTATAAATAGTGTCTCTAATCAGATAAGGCAGAAACTTAACCCTTGAGTTAATCAAAATATATGGACTTCATGGAACTTCAAAAGAGGAGAGAATTGGACCAACTTAGCAACCAGGGTAAATTTACATTAGTTTAGTTGTGCCAGTGTGCATTCTCATGTAGACAGTCTGTTTCTTTCAGCTTTTCATACCTTTGTAGTGTCACTGTTCTAGAATTTTACCTTGCTATGCTCAGGTCACTAATACTTGTGAAGATTTAGTAATGAATTTAAAATTGAGCCTTTAAGCAGCAAAAATTATGAATCTACAAGAGTCTGTACTGTCTTTCAAGATGATGTAATCTGCTTGAGTATCTTAGCCAGATACAGTAGATAATTTAGAGAAGACCATAGCCTTTGAATGCTGCCATAGAGTTGTACAGAATTGAGGGCTTTGTCCAAGGTTGAAATGTAAGGACTTCTTATAATTGTACTTTTTATTTGAGTAGCTATGATAGTATAGGTTGACTTTGATTGTCATATTAGTCTAGTTGCCAGATAACACCTAACTGGTCCAGTGTAAGTACTCGTCAGAACTTTGAATCAAATATTTTTTCAGTTTAATTCCTCTCTTCAGATTTTGCCTATTCAAAGTGATTGTTAAGATGAAATCTTAAAAGCAGGCCTGTTAGGAAAAAAAGCCAGGCTTTAACAAGCCTGTATCCTGTATGCCTTGTAGACTCTGCATTAGCAATGCTTGTTTCTTCCAGTGACCTTCATGGCTCTTGACAGCTCTGCTGTCTTTTGTGTTCTCCACTGTCAGACCTGTTCCACATTTATTACAAACTCTCCGTCATGCTACTAGTGTGCTAGTCTTCTTCCCCTCCTGTATACTGTATCTGGAGTTCTGTCCCTCGTGTTCCTTCCCATAATAGCACAAGTTTCCTCCATGTCATTAGATGCCTTGGTCCAGGCAGTTGGTGGATAAGGAATGCACGTGCTGTGGCTGGTGCAGGGCAGCTCATGCCCTCGCTGTTCTGGCTGGCTGTCGGACAAGCTGACACGCTGAACAGGGCAGATAGCTGAGCTCTCCTCACAGTTTCTGTAATCAGATCACTAAAGGAATTCCTCTTCTCTATCCAGTGGAAAATTTTCACAAAACTTAGTATTTTTAAATCTATTCTCTGTTAAAATTCAGCTGGTTAGCTCAGAGGCGTGCTGGAGGCAAGATGGTGGGGAAAGATGATACAGTGTGTTCATGTAAACCTCATTTTCATACAAAATCAGGCTAAAAAACGTGCAGTCAACATGAATGTGTGAAAACAAGCAGGTAACAATGTGCACATGACTTGTTTAATCCCTCCTGACTCCATATGGGTTAAAGCCAATTAGCATGAAAGTACTGCTGGATCACATATGGTCATGTTTATTTGTGCTTTTTCATTTACTTAAATGCCAGACTGGTGAGTTCTGTATTGATGACTCTATCCCATATTTCTCTTTAAAGAAAGAAGCTGTGATGGAGAAATGCAGATAAAATTGACTAATTGACTGGAATAATTGAACTGTCGAAGTCATGTAGTCATTTACCTTTGCTGTACATGCACTTTTTATTTAAAATGCTTTTAACCCTTAGCTTAATAGGCTTCATACATTGCCTTTAATTAAAAATGTTTACTAAGTAAACTAATGGTAATCACAGATAAGCATTTTATCAGAAATTCCAGAGGCTTGCAATGTTGAAACCTGCCCCAAATGAATATACATCAAGTGTAGTGATGTTTTGGGTCATGTCCTTTAAATTGGTGTTTAGTAAGTCCTTACTTAAAGTGCTTTGAAGAGTAAAAAGGAAAAAAAAAAAAAGGAACATTGAAGGTGATGTTCAGTTGCAGAAGGGCAGCAAGATGCTGGTCACCACAGATAGGAGCCAAAGGAAAAGCTTGAAAATGTCATCATAAACCTCCAGACCAGGTAGTAACATAAAGCATTTACTTCAGTTTGGTAATTGGTCTAGAAATAGTCTGGGCTCTGCTGTATTTTTTTCGAGAAGGTGGTTGTTAAACGTGAAAATGAAAAAACTAAGGAGTTTGGAGTTTTGTTTCCTCTGTAGACTGAAGTTAGGTAGACCTTTAGCCACGACATTTAGTCAATGAACAATGCAATCTTTTTGCTGCAGTTAATTCATTTACAGCCAGATATGTGGTCAGCAACTGCGTTTCTTCCCATGAAATTAAAGCAGGAGTGTCACTTCTACTGTGCATCATCCAAAGTTGAGTTGTTTCCTAAAAACATTCTCTGTGGGTGTAAGAAGGTTTAAAGGAGCTGCGTGGTAGCTTGGGAACTGCATGTGATTGAGTCTTGCTGTGGATTCTTGAATTCTTTTCTGATCTTTTTTTTTCTTGAGCACATTTACAATTTCTTGAGATTATTTTCACTTTTTCTGCAGGGTCTAGGATTTAATGTGGTCACTGGGAACTTGTTGTTGGGAGAGAAAACCCATTGAAATAAATGTTACCTTCTGTTGGCTTTGTTAGATTTAGTTTAAGTCCTAGGTTTTATGCCTAAAATTATTTAATTAAAAATAGATGTTATAGCTGAAATCATAATACATTTAAACTATTTTGATCATTGGGATGGGAATATTGTGTATTCCTGTGATGAAAATTATGATTACTTACAACTTCTAGATTGTATTCTGTCATGTATGTTTTCTCAGTTGAAAAATTAAAATGTCAATCATAAGAAAATAACATCTTCTGAATAAAATAAAAAATGCAGGGGTAATTTTTATACACATTTTGTTTTCAGTGTGTTTTTACTACTTATATTACAGTTTATTTGGAGAAACTAATGTTTAAAAAAAGGTAAGGCTTGGTGTGACTGTTTAGTAAATAAAACTATTTTAGTGTATGTATTTTTATACAAAGTAAATTGAGTCTCTTGATACAAAATAAACTGTTTAAAAAAATTTCTTTCAAAAAATTTCAAAATTATTATTTTTATTTAAGTGGGTTTGGAACCAGCACCTCTTTCTGTATCTGAAGAACGACAACTTGCAATTCTGACAGAGCTGCCTTTTGTAGTTCCTTTTGAAGAAAGAGTAAAGGTACCTGATTTATAATTTAATACGCAAATGTTTTTGTAGTTCTTTTGTTTTAAATAAATATTAAAAAATCACTTAGCTATGTAGAAACTGGATCATACTTTATAATAATTGCATTACAATTAAAAACACGTATTCCAAGATACATTATAGCAACTGTATGTTTATAATGAACTACAGTTGTGATTCAATGATTGATCTACATAATTGCACCCTCTTGTGGTAAGCAGAGCATTAACTAGCTGTGTGTCTGTAATAAACAGATTGCAAGGTCAAAACTGGAGACTTATGCAGTGGGTGGATTTACTGAGAATGAGATGGATGTCCATGTTGGGAAAATAAAACGTAGAGATTAATTTCTGCATTCATAGCTGAATTGCTGAAATTTAATAGAGTATGTAGTTTAAAACTTCCAAGATTCTTGTACTATTTGATTTGCTTTCGAATGTTTTCTGGTTTTTAAATATGTAATTCTTAGTTCTTTTACCTATTTCAGCTTTAATAATACTTCTTTAAAAAGCTATTATTCTGTTACCTACAATTTTTTTTTTCGGAACTGCTTTTGTTGTCAACAATATCAATCAACATTAAGTTGCAAGGCACCGTCAAGGCAATGAAGAATATTTCCATAGGGAAAGTAAATTGGTATTTATCAAAAGAGACAGTTACAGCTTTGGTAGAGCATATGGTGGTGTGCATATTCTCATGTCCTGTACATAAAAAGAAGGTGTCTGTGGCTGTACATCATGATGTTGTAGATCTGTAGACAAATTCAGGTAAGGGACCTCTGGAAGTACTCTAGTCAACATCCTTCCAAATTCCACATCCTACAGGAGTAACTTCAGAGGTGAATCAGGATGCTCAAGGACTTTTCCAGATGAGTTTTGACTATCTCAACAAATGGGGATTTCACAAACTCTTTGTGTAACCTCTTCCAAGAGTTAATCACTGTCATGATTTTCTTCTTTCTGTCCATTCAGCTTTCCTCTTTCTGCAGCTTATGACTGTTTTCCTGCTCTGTACTTTAGGGAAGAATCTGGCTTTGTCTACACTATAATCCTTATTGGAGAGCATCTTCTCCACTAACTTCAGTTGTCCATAGAAACAGCAGATTTGAGACCTTACTGTAGCTTTGTCTGCTGTTGTCAGATTTTCCTCCTTCATGGTAAATTTGTTGTTTTTGAATATCCCTGGAGACTCCTACTTAGTCTTCTTATTCAAATAAAGCAGTCTGTGATGTTACTGGAACAAGATGATCTTTAAAGTCCCTTGCAACCCAAACCATTCTGTGATTCTATGATTATTGGGAGAGTACACCTCTTGGAAAAAGTACTAGACTATTGGGTATGGGAAAGATGCAAGAGAGGATGTAGTAAACAGGTGCTCCCTGGACTGAGGTTATGTTGAACTTTATACATAAGGCAGCCCCCTCCTATGCTTCATACTCACATAGAAACACAGTTAGCTACAGTTACTCTTCAGGTGAACTGTAACAGATTCTTGTTGTAAAGACTTGGAAAGGCACCAATGTGAAGTTCAGTTTGTACTTCAGCTGATATTTGTTTAATAGCCAGTATTTCACTTGCAATTATTTGCTCACTGCTCCTGAGAGAAGAACTGATACCTGATTTCTTGTAACTGGGAATATTTCTAAGCATTACAAAAAAATGACAAAAAAATTTTGCTAGCATTGAGGATTGCCTCTGTGTGTGCAAAATATTTGTGACTTTTTGTTTTTGAATACTTTGCATTTCAGAGCTCTGAAAGTTAGGGAGAGGAAACTGGAATCACTGACACAGTGTCTGTAGATGTGCCTTTATATGTAGAAAGAATTGAGGATGGTATCTTACCACGGAAAAGTTTTTTGCATGTCTGTCCGCTCTCGTTCCCTCCCTTGGGACGTGACTTTGTATTATGTTTCTGCAGCTCTATGAGAGAGAGGACAAATCACTTGAAAGTGAGTGCCTAGAAGCAACTCCCAGAAGCAAAGGACAGTAATAGTAGTGATAAACCATATCTCATTGAATATTTAGATTTGCACAATATGATTTCTCTTTTCACTCATTTTAACAGATTTTTCAGAGATTGATCTATGCTGATAAACAAGAAGTTCAAGGAGATGGGCCATTTTTGGATGGAATTAATGTCACTATCAGAAGAAATTATATATATGAAGATGCTTATGATAAACTTTCTCCTGAAAATGGTAGATTTACAAATAAGTTATCATCACTTCGTTTATAACATTTACCTGTTCTTATCATGTAGTTAACATATTTGCTTACTTAAGTAAGATGTTAAAAATATAAGATGTGAAAGTCCTTATACAGTTAAATTTCCTCATTTTTTATATAAAGTAATTCTCATCCATATTGTTTCTAATGATTGCAGTCTCATTCTCTTTAACACACCCTTCTTTAATTCAAACCTACTTTTAGGGGGCTTTTCTTGATGCTTTAGTCATGCAAATAACTGTACTTTGTATATTTATCTATGTAGTTAATTAGGTATTATCTGCTTTGGTAACGTGTAAAAAAAATACCTAGACTGTACAGTATTTGCTGTGTACTGTGTAGCTGATATGGATAATGCAGTGCACTTTGTAGTGATAGTATGTAGTAGTACATATTTTTACCACCTTGATTTAAGTCAGACCTTGGTATGAATTTGTGTGAGAGCAGCTGCTCTAGAAGCCGAAATTCCGATGTAGATCAAGCTTGCCAAAAAGGGTCCTTACTAGTTATATGGTATTTTTGCACATAAGTATTTGGCAAATACTCTTTTTGAAGTTTGCCATGTGAATCTCACCTTCTGTAGCATGTGTGTTCCTTCCTAGACAACTGCCTGGTTAAGAGAGAAAGAAGAGATGTTGGTATTCTTGGTTAGTATAAAATTACTGGAGATCATGCCTTTTCTTAGTTTCCTTTACTCTGGTAATATTAAGGATACCATTCTATTTATAAATAGGATTTATACCTGTGTTTAAACTATAACCACCTAAAAGAAATACATTTAGACTGAACTTTTTTTAAAATTAGGTACAAATTAAGTTCTCCTAATTTTGGAAAACTTTAAAGGCTAATCAGGAGATGTCACTGCATAATCATCTGGAAATTATATGTGCAATTGGCTGGTTAGCCTCTTTCCTAGTGTTTGTCAGTAGTTCCATTGTACTAAGTTTAGTATGAGTCATTAACTGGTTTCTTAAAAGGAGAAAAATGAAATGGAATTGGAAAATGGAAAAAGTTGAGCATGTTGTGTTCGCCCTCCCTCTTGACCTAATGTTTGAAAATACAATTCAGAAACTGCAGTCTAAGCACTAATGTAATGTTAAATAACAGGCAAATCAACCTATTTGTTTAATAAGGAGATAGCTTTAAATGAGAAACACATCTTCTGTGAAGACTGTATTTTGACTTAATGTAGTTTAATAAAACTACAAAAGCAGTTTTAGAATGCATATTTCTCAAACTTAATCTACAGTCTGACAATCTGGGTACTGGCAGGTATTCCACCTTTACTGAGGTTACAGGCAATATGAAGTTGAGGGGAATGGTCAGTGTACTGGAAGGCCAGGTGGCCACGCAGGCAGCCCTGGACAGATTGAAGAAAAGGCAGTACTGAAGCCTCATGGAGTTCAGGGAAGAGTAAAGGAAAATGCTGTACCTGGGCTGTAATAACCCCATGTGGCAGTACGTACTGAGCACTGACTGGCTAGAAAGCTGTTTTCAGTAAAGAATGCTGGGGTTCCTAGTAGACATCTTCCCCTTGATGAGGTGAAAGCTAATGCATTAGCTGAATTAGCACGAACGCAGCTCCCTGGGCACAGTACCAATGGAGTTCAGCGTTGGGCTTCCCAGAACATTAACTAACATACGTGAATGTGTCCTGGAGAAGGCCACCAAGATGATACAGGGGACTCAGTCCACCTCACTGTCCACTCATCTAGCCCACACTCCCTCAGTTTCCTAATGAGGATGTTATGGGAGACAGTGTCAAAAACCTTGCTGAAGTCAAGGTAGATAGCATCCACTGCTCTCCCCTCATCTAGCCAGACAGTTAAGACATCCTAGAACACAATCAGATTGATCAAACATTATTTCCCTTTGGTGAATCCTTGCTGACTTCTCCCAGTGACATTCTTTGCTTTCACTTGTTTTGTGATGATGTCCAGAATGATTTTTTCCAACACCTTACTTGGGACGGAGGTGAAACTAACTGGCCTGTAGTTCCTTGGGTCATCCTTTTTGCCCTGTTTGAAGACTGGAGTGATGTTAGCGCTCCTCCAGTCCTCAGGCACCTCTCCTGTTACCAGGACCTCTCAAAGATGATGGAGAGTGGCATTAGCAGTAATGTCTGGCAGCTCTCTCAGAACTTGTGGGTGCATTCCATCATGGCCCATGGATTTATGGATGTCCAGATTGGCTAAGTGGCCACTAACCTGGTCCTCCGCTACTGAGGGAGAGTCTTTGTCTCTCCAGACCTTATCTCTTACCTCCAGAGTCTGGGATTCAAGGGTCACCTTTTGCAGTGAAGACTGAATCAAAGAAGGCATTCAATAGCTCCACCTTATCCGTGCCCCACTAGGGCACCCACCTCATTCATCAGTGGGTCTACATTTTCCCTAGTCTTCCTTTTTCTATTGATGTACTGGAAGAAACCCTTCTTGTTGTCCTTGATACCCCTCACCAGATTTAATTCCAGGTGGGCCTTAGCTTTCCTTGTTGCATCCCTGCATTCTCTGACTATGTTCCTATATTTTTCCCAAGTGGCCAGTCGAGTTTTCCACATTCTGTAAATTTCCTGCTTCCATTTAATTTTTTCCAGAAGACCCTTACTCATCCGTGCAGGTCTCCTACCTCCTCTGCTTGATTTCTTCCTTGTAGGGATGCACTGGTCTTGAGCTTGGAGCAAGTAGTGTTTGAAAGTTGCCCAGCTCCCATGGACATCCATACCTTCCAGGGCCCTGGCCCATGGTATTTCACCGAGTAGATCTTTGAAGAGGCTAAACTTTGTGTTCCTGAAGTCCAGTGCTGTAATCTTACTCATTTCTCTACTTTTTCCACAAGAAATAGGAAACTCCACCATTTCATAGTCACTACAGCCAAGGTTGATCTTGAGGCTACCTTCAGCTCCCTGTAAAAGGCCTCATCAACCTCCTTATCCTGATCTAGTGGCCTGTGGTAAACACCCACAACAGTGTCTGTCATGTTAGCCTAGCCCTTAATTCTCACCCATAAGCTCTTGTCACCTTCCTCCTTTTCTCCTAGGCAGAGCTCAATATGTTCCAGGTGCTCTTTCATGTAAAGAGCCACTCCACCACCCACTTTGATGACCTATCTTTCCTAAACAGTACTTAGCCATCCATGACAGCACTCCAATCATCTGAGCTATCCCACCATGTCTCAGTAATTACAATGTGATCATGGCCTTGTGACTGCTAGGTCATCATGTTTGTTCCCCATACTGCACGCATTAGTATAAATGCACTTCAGCTGGGTTAATGGTCCTGCCACCTTTTTGAAGGGAGAAGCCCTAATTCCCACCAGTTTGCAGATGCTTCCATAGCTGCCAGCCCATCATCCCTCATCTCCGCTGAGACAGCTGACAGTCGGACCTTACTACTGCACTGTCCCCCTGGTACTGGCATGGTGCTCCCAGGCTCCTCTCTAGTAAGCCCAGCTTTATCCCTGTCCCCTTTGAGTCTAGTTGAAAGACCTTTCAATGAGTGCTGCTAGCTCCTGACCTGGGATCCTTTCCCCCCTTTGAGATAGGTGTACCCCATCTGTTGCCAGCAGTCCCAGTGTCTTGTAAAGCAGCCTATAATCATAGAACCCAAAGTCTTGCGAGGGGACACGAGTGTATCCTCAGCAAGTTCACTGATGATACCAAAGTAGGAGGAGAAGCTGGCACCAGAGCGCTGTGCTGCCACCCAGTGTGACCTGGACAGTCTGGAGAGCTGGGCAGAGAGGAAACTAATGAGGTTCAAGAAGGGCAAATGTAAGATCCTACACCTAGGGAGGAAGAACCGCATGCCCAATATAGGTTAGGGGCTGACCTGCTGGAAAGCAGTTTTGAGAGAAGGATCTGGGAGTCCTGGTAGATAGTAAATTATCCATGAGCCAGCAGTGTGCTGTTGTCCCAAGAAGGCCAATGGAATCCTGGAGTGCATAAGGAAGAGTGTGGCCAGTAGGTCGAGGGAGGTAATCCTTCTTGTCTGTCTGCCCCACTGGGGCCACAGTTGGAATACTGGGTTCAGTTCTGGGCTCCCCAGTTCAAGAGAGACAGGGAACTACTAAAGAGGGTCCAGCCGAGGGCAACAAAGATGATTGGGGGATTGGAGCATCTCCCTTATGAGGAAAGGCTGAGAGAGCTGGCACTGTTCAGCCTGGAGAAGAGAAGGCTGAGGGGAGACCTTATGAATGCCTACAAGTATCTAAAGGGTGGGTGCAGGGAGGATGGAGCCAGACTCTTTTCAGTAGTTCCCAGTGCCAGGATGAGGGGCAATGGGCACAAGCTGGAACATGGGAAGTTCCACTTAAATATGAGGAAAAAGTTCTTCATGGTGAGGGTGACAGGACACTGGGACAGGCTGCCCAGGGAGGTTGTGCAGTTCCCTTCTCTGGAGATACTCAAGACCCCCCTGGATGCAGTCCCGAGCAATGTGCTTTAGGGAATCCTGCTTTTAACAGGGGAGTTGGACTAGATGATCTCTAGAGGTCCCTTCCAACCCTGACAATTCCATGATTTGCTAATGGGAGAGTACAAGACAGGCACTTGGTCGTTCAGGGGTAATTTTTTTGCTAAAAGATGCTGAATATTCTTTCATGAACATCAGCTGTCCATCCATAATTTGTGCATTTATAGCCCTTTCAAGCAGTAGGTTTTATTGTTACTGGTTTATTACTGGTTGCTTTGTTGGAACACGAGTGTAGTCAATGCAAGGATTCAAATAAAATCTGTGTATTTGGTTAGATCTTTGGAAGCCTTCAGTGAACTGAGCATAAAGGTCTTCCTTCCCTGTTATGTAGGTGTAATTCAAGGATCAAATATTTCTTGCTTTCTCAAATAGCAGCATTCTTTGAAACAAGCAGAACACCTGCCTTCAGAACATGTCCATCTTTACCATGCCTTGCTCATTGGAATTACGTGACATGGCAATGAATCCAAAGTATAAAAAATACTTAGTTCAGTTTCAAAGGGTGTTATTTAATGATGTATCTTAACAGTCAGCCCCCCTTTAAGGGAATACAGTGCTTATTGACATTTCCTTCAGACAGGAGAAAGTCAAACCTTGCATTCACAATATTTTATATAAGTAGAATTTTCAAAGTATTCCTGAGCCTCTTCAAAATATTTTGTAGGATTTTTTTTTCTTCCCCTACCCAGTGTCTTTCCACTCCATCTTTTGATGAGTCTTAAAGCAAGACCCTTTGTATGAAGTGAGTTTCACATACTGAATATTCCAAAATACAAGTCAGTAATAGATTTTTGCTACAGTGCTATTTACTAGTTCATTTTTTTTGTATAAAGTTAGTGTAGATATGTTTGTATGTGTACCTGTGTGTGTTTTCATCCAAACAAATTCCAAACAAATTTCAAGCAGATAGTTGCATTTGAGTTGCTCTCTCTCCTTTCTCTACAGAACCTGACCTAAAAAAGCGCATTCGTGTTCACTTACTTAATGCACATGGTCTTGATGAAGCTGGTATTGATGGTGGTGGAATTTTCAGAGAATTTCTGAATGAACTACTTAAATCAGGATTTAACCCTAACCAGGGATTTTTTAAGACCACCAATGAGGGACTTCTTTACCCTAACCCTGCTGCACAGATGCTTGTTGGAGATTCTTATGCCCGACATTACTACTTTCTTGGAAGAATGCTTGGAAAGGTAAGAACAGTGTTGTATAATGTAAAGCTATAGCAATGCTGAGATTATTCAGTGGTGGTGTTTTTTTCCTTCTTAGATAGGGGCAGATGGGAAGAATGATGATTTTTCCAGAGTTGAGGAAAAATAACTTTCAGATGTTGGGTCTGAACATTATTTCCACAAATCACCCAAATTTCTGATTAATTTAAATCAGTTACATACTTGAGGGCTAACAGAGAGTTTGAGGTACTGAGACTGCCAGTTGAGTGAAGTGTGCCTATGTTTGCTTCTGTATTTATGCATTTGCTTAAAGTTAAGTTGATTGAAGCCAACAGGACTACTCTGCTTATGGTGATTTTTAACCTGGAGCTTTCTGGAATTTGACTGCAACTGCATTTTTGTCATGTGGAATATATGAAACTAATATTTTCACAAACAAATATTTTCCAGTTGTATGAGGTACAATTCTTGCTAGCATTTAAAATTTGCCATGAGTGTTTACTGTACTTAAGAGCAGTATGTAAATAAATTTTCACATATTCTGCTTGGTTTTTCATATGTTTTGCATCTTTCTTAAGTTTTAGTGCTTGGTATTTCAGTGTGAACATTCAAAGACAAATACGCACCTGTGGAGCTAGATAAAAAAATAAAGGGGAAGGAAAACCAAGAAAAAGACCATTACAAACAGTTATTACATTGAGGGGTTTTTTATGGGCAGGTTTAGTGCTGAGGCAGTTTGCTTCTAAGCCCTTGAAATAATTTCTGTGAAGCTAATAGTAGTGAAACAAAGTTTGGAATATGGATTCTATTTCAGAAAACAAATGCATTAATTGCTACTCAGCTATCTAAAGCTGGATGTATTTAAGATATGAAAGCCTTGCTTAACTGAATTATTTTGGAGGCTAAAATCCTGCTGACTTGCAGTCAGATTTAACATATAGTTGGATGTGTTTTTAGTGTAGCTGGCAGTGGTTTAAGAGGATGTTGTTGGCAAACTTGTGTTGTTGAAACAGTGCTGTTCTTTAGAGTTGCCAGTCGACTGATTTAGATTAAACTACCTCTTTGTAGGCAATTTGTCTGCTAATGCATCCTAGTTATTGCAACATCCAAATTTGTTAAATAATGAACATTTCAAATCAGCTATTTCAATAAAATAATCTTTGAAGGATGTTTCTGCTCTTAATGGGAGATGGATTCAGTACTAATACACTAAAGTTTGTAATTATGACCTATGGTCCATATCCAAGGCTTCATTTTCTTTCTACCTGTATAGGTTTTTGGAGTAAGGAAGCAAATACTGCTGTGGTATTGTGAGGAAGTTACTTCACACTGAAAATGTTTGGTGTTTACCTAGGAACAAAGCAGGGTTCAGTTTTCAAGCAGAAGTTCTTCAAAAAGAGATTGTAATTTTGAATCTTTAATTTCTGTCAAAATACAGATTGCCTTCTGTAGTTGGAATTCGAATATTAACATGAAGACAGAAGTTGCAAAATGTGTTTTATCTCCCATAGAGTGCTACAAGTATAGTCTTACTTTGGACTTTTAAAAATAATAGGATCTATTATTTAACATTTTAAAAGTATAAATTGTTTTTGTATTTGCAGTATGTTTACATAAGGTAAGAATTGACAGTGTTATTTAATAATTACCCCTGCCCAGGTGCACAGGCACCTTTTTAGTAGTGTGTTTAAAGACTTGATGAATTAAACAGAAAGATAAGGCACGACCATACTATTCAAACCTGCCACTATTGTGGTCTTGGTAAGGTTATTGAATACTCACTCATCCGTTTTCAAAAATCTGTCCATTTTATGCTTTGCACAGGGTTATTTGAGAGCAATAGTGGATTATTAAAAGCTCCTTTGTAAACAAAATAGATATAATGCAAAGGAAGCAATCAGGCATCCACTGCTATTTCTTATTTGTGGAAACCAGTATGTAGAGAGCTCTGCCACCAAAAACTCTCACGTAAGAAGTTTCAATGTTATCAGAAAACAAATACATTAAAATATAATAATTTATAGAAATTCTCTTTCTCTTGGTAACCATTTCATACTAATATCCAAATGCATTTAACTTTCAGTGCTATAGGTTTACAGTTAATTTAGTTTTTCTTCTCATCAGGAAGTTTCTAACAGCTTGACATAATCTGTGTTAATTGGTCATTTCAGAAGTAGAAACATCTGAAAATTTAAAACCTGCCTCGAAAAATGGTGTATCTAATAATTTAATGTATTTTAGTGCTAGATAAATTTTTGACTCTTTAGGGTGTATTTTTGTAGTTAGTGAAGAAATTGTAATCTGGATACTATACGTACTGTCCATGCAACTTTTACTAATGACTGAATGAGCAAAAGGTCTTGTAGAAAGAATACCATGTGACCATGTAATTGCATATGTTGTCTGAAATCATTCTTAAAAAAAAGAAAAAAATTAGTTTGCTTAAACAGCAGCTACTCAAACACTACCAAAGTTTACACTTCTCTACTTCCAGTGACTTTAGTCTGTAATGTAAATATTATTTTAACATTGGTGCCTTTTAAGCATTTTCCTTTCTCTTCCTTAAAAGTAAAAGCTGAGGTAACCACGCACAGCTCGGGTCAGCAGTCTCCCACCACCAGCGAGGTTTGAAGCTTGAACTTCTGTTTCACCCACAGTGACTTTCTGAGTCCCAGGCTTTTCTTGAGAGCTGAGGGTGTCCTGGGCTGTCAGGGACGTTCAGGCAGAGGTGTTCTAGCCCCAGATTCTCTTTGTTGTCCTCTCTGGAAAGTAAAGTCTTGTTGTCCCATGTGATGTCCCAGGGGTATGGATGGAGCATTGTAATCCTTTTGGTCTCACAGTAGGTGGGATTGGGCTGTGGGGAGGCACCTGATGTAGTTTAACTTCCTTTCCGAATGCACTAGTTGTTCTGGCACCTCTGAAAATCTGTCCACGTGCAGACTTCCCTGCTGCAGCTTTGGCAATATAGTGGACTTGGCTCAGGAGAACACAAAAGTTGCTATTTTGACAGGCTGCCGAAACTTCAAGCAACACAGCCAGACACGGGAAGTTTGGAAGCAACACTTGTGAATCTTACATGGGGATTTTTCTCTCTGTGGATTCTTGGATGGTCTGGTGTGAAGCTGGAAAGAGGCAAACACCAGTTAACCATTTCAATAGAAACAGTGATCAGTAGAAAAGTGACAGGCACAGAATTAAAATCTGAACTTTACCATGTTCCTACCTACAGCGAGTCTTATATACCGTATTATCTTTCTCAATTTTCAACTTAGATTTACATTTATTAAAATACGTTAATGTGACATGTTGAGGACAAGGGGATTTGGAATTATTTGACATCAAGTAAATAATTCTTAAGATAATTTACTTAAATTTAATCAAGTATCAGCATGAGTTTAAGAGTATGGCTGAAATCCATAGGAAGATTAGAATGATAACTTTTTATCGTTTCCTCTTCTTCCCTTTTGACATAAACCTGCTAGTTCTTGCAAGTGTTATATTTTTCAGTGATTGTCTTTGCACCTTTCACGAGGAACTCTGTCTGACTCTAGAGATTTTTGTCTAATGAAGCCAGCATCTTTGGTTATTCCAGATGCTGGTTATGGAATTCCACCAGCTCCATTTCTCTTCTCTTATTCCAGCATATTGAAGAGCACTAGTGAATCATGCACCCATGTAGCTAAGAACATATGCACTATCTTTGAAATAAAATATTAAATATTTTTTTCTAAGCAGTAGAATCTGCAGTCCTTGGAAGACACTGGAGTTTTCTGAAAAGATTTATATTTATTTTGCCAAGACTTTTTTCTTAAATGGTTGGGAAGGCAATGAAAAGAACGAAATGTGGTGTTTCCTTCCTTTGCGGAGCCAAGTAAAGAACTTCGATAGAGGAAGTGGAAAGGACTGAGCAAAACCAATGTGTTCATTTTAAATTTTAGCATTATTTTGATGATGAATAGATGGGACAATCTGGGTTTAGTCTTTGATATTTAATATTATAAAGGAAGTCAGTAATTTGCGTGGCCTAGTGGATATTATAATGATGATGCTTTAAGTTGTTTATTTTCATAAACAGACTTTTTATGGCTTACTACGCTGATTTAAGATACAATGTGTTGTTCTGTGCGCATATCTAAATGTTGTTAAACATATGTAATTGAAAAAAGTTATAAGATATGTCTTTTTGGTATAAATAAACATTAGAAGGGCAGTAGTTAATAAAATGCAAATTTTATTACCCTAGTAGTAAATCCGGGATCATAAATTATGTATTAGGTTATTTTTGTGGATCTTAAGAGACTGTGCCTTATGTTCCAGTTTGTAACTTTGAATAGAGCTGTGATAGATTATTTGTTGTCTGAGATACTATTCCTGGCTGGAAGGTACAGTTCTAAGATGAGCAGTGTCTACAGTCTCCATTTTGCAGAAAAGCTAAAGTAATTCTTAATCATCCTGGGGCTTTAACTAAAATGGGTTGAATCAGTGGGAGTCTTTTCACAGAAGGATCTGGATCAGATCCTAAACTCTTAAATCATGAATAAGCTGCGCATACGGATTTAAAACCTTCAAGCAAGTGTTTGTATAACATTTGTGTGCCCTTTTTGCACCAAAAGATTGTGGAGAGAGAACAAATCAAGAAACTGGATTTCATATATTTGAATGTTTGATAGAATGGTGCATTGCTCTGCTACTTTTCCTCCGTTTCTCTAACTGTTTAAGGGTTTGTTGTTTTTTTTTTTTTCTTCTGATTTTTGGGCTACACTTCGATTTTTGCTTATTGTCCATTTAATTAAGATGCACTTTGGCTTGGCTTAAATCAGTACACTCTTAATTGATTTGTGCTGCAACCACAATTTATACTACTAGTACCTAGAAGGGTAGGTATGGGATTAGTGATACTGATACAAAGAGGGGGTAATTTGTTTAAATTTGATTTTATTAGTTTCAGTTACATTGCATGTGATTTTGTAGACTCAGCATTTTGCTTAAAAGCCAGTTAGCTGATCATTTGCCTCAGAAAATCCTGAATCATCTGAAATGGAATCAAACCAGGAATTTACCATGTAAAGTGGCATGCTCTTAATTATACATTTACAGTGCAGAAACACCATCATAAGAGAGTGAAGTTGATACCTTGTGGAAGTTATTTCATGATTTATGAATGTAGATGTAAACTAATCTGAATCTATTTTCTGACACAGTTACTCAGCTTGGCAATTCCTTTGTGTTCATTTAACATAACCAATTATCTTTTGATTGCAAATAGCTACGGTAGTACTAACCTTGTAAATATATGTCTAGCACTAAAAGACTACTGAAATGTGGTATTTCAACTCTAAATCTTTAGGAAGGAAAAGTGTGTATTGATGTATTGTGATATTTATTGGGTCATAATGTATTTAAATTTTCTTTAATGCATATGTTAGTGATTGTTTACTGTGATAAAGTGCATAGAGGTCTCTGCAAGGAGTTCTGCATGGAAAGAATTACCTCATGTCAGTGGTCACTCCTCAATTAAAAGTTCCATTAGCAGATGATTCCTGCTTCTGGTTTGTGTACTGATTGCATTTTATTGCCTCTAAATCAGGTTCCTAGACAGGGAATAAATAAACAGTAAGAGTGTTTGGTAATGGTATCCTGATCTTTTTTCACAGTTGGGAACACCTATGTCCATTTCAATCAATTAGGTTTGGAATATTTGCTAAAATTCTTTAATGTTTTTGAACTGTCTTCAAAAATCACTAGTTTCACTGCTATTAAAATACAGATTTCTCTGTATTTCTCATATTTCTCATATTTCTCATATCCAGAGGTTAGTTATATAGTAGTAAATGTTTCAATTTTTCAGAAGATTAGCACTGAAATAAGGAAAAGATGGCTTTTTATCTTCAGTTCTTACTAAATTATGTTTAAATTTAGACACAAGAAAAATCTATTAAGCTTTAACTGGAACTTCAGTAGTGAATGATAACTGTCAGTTATGCAGTGTCTCCAAAGGTATCTCTAGTTCTTTTCTCTGTTGTCCCTCAAAACACACCAAATGACATTGATAGCAATTTATATCCTGTGTGGTGCAGGTTACAGAGGTAACTGTTCCTGTCAAAAGAGGAAGCAAGTACTAAGTTAATGAAGCGGTGCTTTTCTGCAAGTACCAACATTTCTGAAGCACTCTATTTTGATATTAAAGGGTCTTGTAATAAAATACATCCTAAATTCTTAGAATAAAAATTCTAGCACAACTTCCCATTTTTAAATGAAGAATTAACTCAAGGTCACTTGACATACTCCAATGGAGTCTTTGGAAATGGATCCCTACATTTTTATGGGGTTGTGTTCATGAGTCAGTCATGGTTTCATTTTGTGCTTAACACAGACCTGCAATCTGTTCCATGTGTTTCACTGACTGCAGCAAATTTGACAGGCAGGACCCTCACACCTGAGTCGTTGCTACCCTAGATCTCTGGAACTTCTATGAATTTATACTTACTGACCTTTAAGTTCCCAAGGAGAGAGAAATCAGAAGTGAAACCAATTTACAAAAGGCTTTATTTTTTCTGAAAAAAAAAATTTTAGAATCTGAGAATACTAGCACTGTTGCAAGGAGTGTTAATAAATCATTCTCAGAAGCCTAATTGCAGGCATGTGGCAGTGGAATTTTTGACTCTTCCTTTTTTAAAAGACAGGAATGGCATGCAGTATCTGCTCAAATTTTTGCAGTCACATAGTGAAGATGATGTACCAGATTTTCACTACAGAAAGTACATGGAGGTTCTGGAGCGTGTCCACAGAAGAGCCACCAAGCTGGAGAAGGGCCTAGAGAATAATTCATACGAAGAGCAGCTGAGAGAACTAGGGTTGTTTAGTTTGGAGAAGAGGAGGCTGAGGGGAGACCTCATTGCCCTCTACAACTACCTGAAAGGAGGTTGTAGGGAGGTGGGTGCTGGCCTCTTCTCCCAAGTAAGTAACGACAGGACCAGAGGAAACGGCCTGAAGTTGCAGCAGGGGAGGTTTAGATTGGATACTAGGAAGAACTTCTATACTGAAGGAGTGGTCAGGCACTGGAACAGGCTGCCCAGGGAGATGGTTGAGTCACCAGCCGTGGATGTATTCAAGAAGCATGTAGATGAGGAACTTCAGGGCATGCTCCTAGTGGCCAAGGTTGTAGGTTGTGTGTGTGTGGGTTTTAATTCGGTGGTGGGTTGCTTTTTTAAATTTACTTATTTTTTTAATGGCTGGATTCAGTGATCTCAGAGGTCCTTTCCAACCATGACTATTCTGTGATTCTGCAATATGAATGCATCTAGAGGTCTCTGCTGTTGTATTGCTCAGAGAACTGAGAAACGGTGACTTAAAACGACCAGGTAGCAGACATATCGCATTGTAGCACACACCTGATAGAATTAGTTTTATTTTACCATACTGGCCCTAGAAACAATATTAAGTTGCTTTTGCTCACTTTAAAGCACATTATGAAGTATATATGAAAGAAATTATCTTAAAATTTATAAATGCTAGCTTTAAAAATGTTTCAAAATTACGTGCTAATTTTAAAGTAACTTATATTTTTAGTTTTGCCTTTTTTATTAGGGTAGAAAAGGCTTTGCTGGCCCCAGTGGCTTCGTCTGATGAGATATTTCTAGGATATAAATAATAAGGTAGAAGGAAGTGCTAATGGTTTTGCTATTTTTCAATCATTTTTATTAATGATTCTGTACAGCTTTGAAGATCTATTGCAGTCTGTAAGTGCTAAGTATTATTTAATAGTAACTGCTTAAAATGACTGAAATAGAAAGGGTTACGGTCTTGGGGGCTGATTAGGGAAATAGCTGAATTTAAGCCCAGTGATTTACTGCATCAGCCCATAAGCCATGTGTCTTTCTAGGGCTGTGACTTTTAGCATTGTTTAGGTTTAAAATACAGTTCTGGTTTATAAAAGATTAATGGAAAGTAGGAGCAATGACTGATGAATTAATTTTGTTAAGAAATATTTTAATTGAAATAATAAATTAGATAATTAGTTGTAGACCTGAAAGTGTAAATAAAGGCACTAAAGCTGCCTCACAGTCAGGGAGGTTTAGTTCGTTCATCTTTGAGTTTGTTTACACAATTTGAACTTTATTTGCATGTTGTAATGCTCATATAACCTCTGTTATATATAGCTAATCTGTCTGAAATTACTAGACTAGCTTAAATTTTGTCCAGTTTTAAAGGATGTCAGGAAGTCTTTTCTTTCTGAAGAGCTGTTTCCTACACCTTGAGGTCAAATCATAGTACCTGAAGAGTACCTTGTGTGGCCATGTTGAGCTTAAATAATATTGTGGTAGTTACCATGTATAGTCATAGTCAGATATTATTCTCATTATGTTGAAAACAAAAGAAAAGCTTGCCTTGCCCAGAGAACTGTTATTTTTCTCCCTTTCTTATGATGTACTGTATACAACTGTCCTTCCAGATGAGATATTTGGTCCATAATATATTAAAGCTACTACTTGTGTGCCTATATTTTGGAAGTTGCTTGTCATGAAGAACCATTCCTTGTCCCTGCACATCACAGGTGCTTAGTGAAGGCACTCAGTATATTCATAAGTATCCAAACATAACTTTTTTTGTGAAAGTGACAAGCTAATACTCCCAGCTTTTGGAGGAGGCAGACTGACGTGTATAAGCTCTGTTAAATGTTTGATGTCCCCCCCATGTCCCCCATCTAAACATTAAAAACCAGAAGTCTTTTATGTGTTTGACCACCAATTGCTTGTTTCATCACTTCCCATCTGGATTTTTTTCTTTATGTAATTCAGTTGCAGTTTATGGAACTACAGGATAGGGACAATGAAGGGGCTCGTTAGGAAAGTTGGGAATGTGAACTCTCAGAATTCGTCATAGAATGGCATAGCTCCCAAAGTGATGACCATAGGAGTTAAACGAAATTTTCCAAAGGGTGAGAGGACTTGAAGTTTGAGAAAAGATTAGTTTTAAAATATATATTGGTTTAGCTTGCTGGCTTTGATCTCTTGAAGCAGTATATGAACAGGAACTTCTGACTTAGTCAAGCAAAATTGTCACCTCCTTCCAAGAGCAAGCCAGTTTCTTCTGTCAGCATTGTTGCTCATTGGCTGCTGAAGGAAAAAAGAGGTCTTCTGCTTTTGTGTATTGTAAATATGTTCTAATGGTGCAGCTTCATATTGCAGCTAATTAATCTGATAGCTGGTTACCTCTGAAAGAAGTGATCACCATTCCCTTGTGGGTCACTGGTGCTGGGCTCCGGTTTCCTTTATGTTGATGTTGCAGACCAGTTCAGAGAGTTCAGTGGGCAGAAAACTAGGCTTAAAATCAGGTAACTTACAGTTCCCCAAGACAATTCACTAATGGGCCATGTGATTATATGCAGTAAGAAAAACACCCATCATGGTGGGCTTCCATGGGCAACTGGCTGCTCTAAGGTTGTGCTCCCATTGAAACAAATGGTCTGGCTGTGCTGACCCAGTTTCAGCCATAGCTGTGAGCTAGATCTGATTCTGATTTGAAAGAAAGCTCAACTTCAAACAGTCTCCGTGCTGTGTCCACCAACACCCACCACCCACCCTATCCCCAAACCCAAAACCCCAGACAATACGCAACAGAAAGAATCTACCAAATTTGAACCTTATTCAGCAAGTTGTAATGCTCATGTAACCTCTGCTATGCTACTTGCTCTACTTGCAAACAAACCCAGTTGAATCAAGAAGCTCATTTGTTTCACTGCTCTGACAGGAATGGGTGGAATCATCTTTTGGCAGCAGCAGGTAGTTTGATCAGTTTATGCTGACCGAGGAAGAGGGAAGTTAGATGGAAACTGAGAAATGAAGTTTCAATTTATTTTACTCCTATTCAGTTGCACACAGCATTTCTCAGTATCTCTGAGAAACAAAATAAAAAACAAGTTTATAATGATTTTTTTGCCAGAGTTTTAGTGCATTTTTATTAAACTTCATTAGGATAGCCTGACTTTCAAACTAATTAAAGCACTACTGTTTGTCTTGTTTCCAAAAATACTTTGTTTTTAATATTGCAATCACTTATATTAAGAGAAGAATGAGTAATTAAAGTTATTCTCAAGTTGCACAATTTAGTTTATTTAAAAATGCTTTATATAGTTTTTAGATGAAGTTATAAATGTTCACTTTGGAACTACCTGAAGATTAATAGTGATGCATTTGAAATGCATTATTTTTTTATTGATTCTTAATGTAGTAAATTACTGAAGTTATTTGGCAGCAAACAGAAATAGCCAGTGATGTTGTTCACATTTATTTTCCTGATAGCGTCACAATTTGCATTAATTGCATTGCAGCTGCACTCACTTATATTAAAAAGCTTCTACTATAATTAATCCTTTCTGTTTCAAATCATTTTGGCACAATTTCTAGCAATAAACACTCATAAAAGACAGACACTTGAAAAATAACATACAAGTTTCTTCAATATACCTATTGGTGTTTTTTCCTGACAGGGAATTATTGATAGGCTTCTAGGCTCAAGTGTTGCAAGTGGCTAAGTCTTAAGACCAATTTGAAAAATGCTAAGTGGATTATTTTGCATAAAAAATAGACAGGTTTTGAATTTGTGTAATTAACCTGTGTTTAGAAAATACCTTGATTTATGTCTACATTTGTATTTCAGTTGCATACATTATGGAAATTTAATTTATAATCCATTTAGCTGATGTGATCATAGTTTTTAGTGCTATCATTTATTAGTCCTTGTATATTAAATGCTCTAAAGGCTTAAACCTGCCTTGTATAAAAAATTACACCTCTGCATTTACATTTTATGAGTCATAGATGGAATTCCATTTGAAATTCGGGTAGCTTTGATATATTTAAGGAATTACAATGGCTTTATTGTTACTAATGCAGGAACAGCAAACACTGACCTTATACATTGCAAATTAATGATTTATCCCTCTAGTTTGCTTTTAAAGTCAACTATACAAATGAGGATTTCGACTTCTACACCTTGAATAAATCATACAGCTCTAAATATAATGCACCCTTTGGCTTTGAACTCGTTATTCTCAATTCTTTCTGCAAGGTTTAACTCACCTCATAGAAATGTTCTTTCAGAAGTTTAAGGAATTGTGTATGTTTTTCTTAACATCTTTGTTGGAACATTATTGAGTGATTACAGCTACATTTATTCTTCTTTTTACTTTTTTGCTCATTGTGCTTCCTGTTCTAAGTTTACAGCAGATTGTGAAGGAATTAAGTAATGCCAAAACACTCCCTTGAAGAATTAAAAGAGAATAAACAGTGATGTTGGTGATGCCTTTTCTGATCAGCCTGGTAGTGATACTAGTTTAACTGTAAAGATTTGGTTGTCATTGTTCAAGGTGCCAGTGTGGCAAATGGACTGAGCAATGGGAAAGGCTGTGCACAGACAGCATGTTCCAGGAATGTTTTTTTTAAAGGCCATGGTCTTTTATATTTCCTTTATTCATGTAGGCTTTCTGTAGTGTCATCCTGACTCTTTCTAGCAGAGTGGTGTTGCTGGAGTTTTGTGCATTTTTGAAAATTCTTGAGGACACTCAGTTTGTAGGAAAACTGTTTTTAATGAGTGCTGCATATCTGGGTCAGGCTCATTTTTGGTTCACTACTCCTTTGACAGGTGTAACAGTGTCAGCCGTAGGAGGGATTGGACATAGGATAGAGTCATAACTAGTAAGCTCTCAGCTTGGAAATTAGGAAGGTTTGATGATGCCATTAAGCTGTAGAATTTACCAAAAATATGCAGCAACAAATCTGTGTAACAAGCAAGAGAGAGTTTATTTGAATTAGTTAAAAAGCACTGTTGTTACACAGTTATTTTAAAGGGGCTACATGTAACAGCTGATATAACCAGAAGGGTATTGTTTGTGACAATGCAAAGAGAGGTAGAGGTGCTAAATGTTTTGGAAGATGTTCTTGATACAGTTGCATTGTTGTTTAGAAAATTTGCTTTTCTTGGCAATCTATGCAATGGATACACTTCCTGTTTGCTATCATACTTCCAACAAGAAGTTTAATGACAGATAGGCAATGACCTTACCTTTTACATAACCACATCATTTATTTGTAAAACTTGGGAGCTTGGTATTTCACAAGAACATTCAAATTTCAGACTTCGAATGAATGTTTTTAAATTAATGCAGTATCTGGGCTATTGCCATAACAGATGATCCTACTCAGCCACCAAATCAAGAAGGAATGACCAAGAAGTTGAGAAATAGACAGTAGCCTTCAGAATGTCTGCATGTACAACAACAAAATCTAATGTGCTTTTAATTGCTTTGTTTTTCAGGCTCTTTATGAAAATATGCTGGTGGAGCTGCCATTTGCTAGTTTTTTCCTCTCTAAATTACTGGGGACAAGTGCAGATGTTGACATTCATCATTTAGCTTCATTAGATCCAGAAATGTACAAAAACTTGCTTTTTCTCAAGAGCTATGAAGGGGATGTGGAAGAACTTGGACTAAATTTCACTGTGGTGAATAATGACCTTGGGGAAGCACAGGTAAGAATGGCTTTTGCTTTTTTTTGTTGTTTCATGTATGACTGATGAATCATTACTACACCTACTAATTACTATTTTTTTTAATTTAAAACTGATATGAAATAACTGATAAAGGTGCTGTGTATTGTTAGGCATAATAGGGATTCTGATTTGATATTTGCAGTAAGCAACAAGTAATGTGGTACTTAAAAAACCAACTTTTGATGGTGGTTTAAAAGTGGTCTTTTAAGTAGTAAACTATAGTGATTATACTATTAACAGCCATACATTAAAAGTTCTATTTGTTGAACAAAACATTTGATGTTGTTTCTTGATTGTACTTCAAATAATTGCAGAAGTTAGATGGTATGTAAACTATACATGTACTGCCTGGCTTTGCAATCAGAGTTAGAAATCAAAATGGTTTTAAATAATGATGACACTTTATTTTGAGATGTGTTGTCTCCTGTAGCCATAATTTTCAAAGTAGAGGGCCTGAAGTTGGACCTTTATTTTTTTTTTTTTGAGGGGCTGAGACATCAGGTGAGTCAGAGAGGAGAAATGGGTGCTCAGTGCCACTAAAAAGCAGTTAGTTAGGGCCAGTTAGGTCCTTAAGTATGAGTTTTTAATGCAGTTGTACTGTATAATTTGATTATGGCTCTTTTGTGAGTACTGAAGATCACTTATGCTCATGGTAGAAAATAAATGTCACTAGAGCTTGAAAAGTGTGTCTTCATGTGCTAATACATTAACCTCCTTAGTTAAAGTATTTTGTCATGCTTCCTCTTTCATTTTTGAGGGTTTAAAATTGTGTGTTACTTATGGTCTACTCTTGATTATGGTATTTAATTAAAAATTGGATCAGAAAAGTAGACCTGACCACGTTGTGACATGCAGCAGCATTTGAATTCGGCCCTGTTTCTTGTGGAAGAACCAGAGATAACACAGGGAGTAAGCAGTGCTCTTGGTTTGCCTGTTGGGCAGGGAAGCCTGGGACTCCTCATGTCTCCCAGAAGCAGCAGTCCCTATGCCATGCAGTAGCTGGTTCTGGACATTGTTAGGATGGGTTCTCTACTGCTGCTTAAATCAGAGCAAGCTTGATGTCCAAGACTTCTGCTTTAGCAGCACCAGGCCCAGACTTCATCTTTACTCTTCTGTCATCCGTTTCCTGTCATTTTGGAAGATGCTAAAACCTGGATTGAATCACAGTTTTAAAATAGTGTCTTCAGATTTGGGGTTCCTGAATAGTGCTGAAGGAGATAGTCAACAATAGCCTATATAAGTAATGTTTCATATTAAACATGTAATTTTTTCCCCTGGGTTACACTCCACGTATGAAAACTTCGGGCATGCACCATCTTTAGAAAAACACTCAAAAACTTGAAATAAAGGCATGTATCAGAAAGCAGGTTTTTAGAGCACCTACTCTGTTGTACAATGTTGTACAGTAGAGCACCTGCTCTGTCGTAGCTTGTGCTGTGACTGGTCCAGAATTGAGTTCTGTGGTATCCATGTATTTGGTTACTAGGCTGCAAAACACACAAGATGGCAGCTTCCAGTATAACCTGGGGTTTTTGAAGGGGGTGTGTGTGTGGAAATCTGTTGCTTGTATTCTAAAGCCATTCATTTAAATGCACTTAAATTCATAGTTTTGTTGATCACAGCTAATATAAATCCAGTTGAGTCTCATAATAAAAAAGGAAAAGAAGCTAATATTTTCTGGAGAGCTTGTGGCTTCCATACTTTATACATCTACTCTGTATGTCCTCAAAAACTAACCACGCAAGTTAGAACTTACCTCAACAAGTAAGGTAGAAGGGTAGACAAAAGAGAAATAGCTTAGAAATAAGATGGAGAGCCAAGCTAGAGATTTTGCCAGCTCCATCTACTGCAACAAAAACTTGCAAAGTTGCATTCTTGCCAAGAGGCCTAATTTGTTTGTTAAAATTCTCTGAGGGCTATGGCTTGTATTATCAAGACTTTGGATTTTTAATTGTTCGGCATAACTTTAAAATAGAGATTAAATACAATAGTGAGTTTGAGTAATTAAATGATAGAGAATTTAAATATTCCCATGTTGTTTTGCTATGCTTGTACTTGGAGAGAGAACACTATACCTGTGAAGTATTAACCACCTTTTAATGAGACTGCATATTAATGTAGTTCAACAGAACTAATTGGTTCCCATCACCGTCTTCTGTGTTTTTATGCAAGAAGCTACTTTTTATACTTTATTTCATTGTGTTAAGAAACCTTGCATGGAGAGATACGCTTTGTTGAATGAATTGTGTCAAGGTAAGGCTAATTCACTTTGGGAAAAGAGCTTAATTTGCACTTCTTATGTTGAATGTGCATTATCTCTAGTTTTCTGCTAAACAACCACTTTAGCATCTAATAAATGAGTGCCCAATAAATGCATCATAAATCTATCATTGTAAATAGCTGTCCTCATGACAGTGTCCATCCAGGAACTGTGGCACAGAAGCATTATCTGCAATGAAAGGCACATTCAGAAGGGGCTGTATTGCCTCTCTCAGTAGTAGTACAAGGTAAAAATTCTATTATAGGCGTATTGATTCCAATGCCATCATGTGCTTTTAGGTCCCATTAAACTGTTGTCAAAGTGCATTCACCAGAAGTTGCAAAAGGTACTTAATAATTTGCACATTAGACCCGCTAATTAGGGAAGCTATGCCATCAACCTTATCTTCCAACCCCAAATAGCTTTAGCTTTTGATAAAGGACCGTCTAATGCAGTGATACCAGCCTAGATTTCAGCTCTTGGATCTGCTGCATAAAAGGGTGACCAGTAAAGAGTTGCAAAAGAATGTCAACCTATAGTTACAGGTGTCTTCAAGTACCTGTGTATATTGATTTTATTTTCCCTTTTATCTTGGAGATTAGATTGTAATAAAATGGTTATGAACTCCTTACAATAAGTGTAAGGTTAACAAATTCAAGTAAATAACTCCTCAGACCTATTTCTGTTTTTTTTTTTTTTTTTTTTTTAAAGTGGGGGAATTGAGTTTTGTGGCTGCCCAAGGGAAGAGAGGAAGATTCATACAGACATTCTCTTTCAAAAATGTTAGATTCTGTACTTCAGAGAGTCTTTGGTGGTCAATGATGAATCTGAAACATTGATTCTTGAGATTACATGGATCAGAACAGTTGAATATGATCAGAAGATTCCATAAATAAGGGCTAGAAACACAAATCCACAGAACAGCACTAAAATATACAAGACAAGAGTTTCTATGAAATCCATGTAGTACAGAATTTGATGTCAGGAAACCTTCTTTGTGTTTTTTTTTTTTTTAAACAGATGTGAATGCCTTTTCTGCTACTGAAAATACGTTGACTTACTAAAGGGACGTTTTTGCCCTGTTTAGATTTACTTGATAGAAATTTTTTAAGCATTAAAAATAATTCTGAAAGTTTCTGTTTTGGCAGCTTCTTTACTAGGATACAGTGGCTTAGATGAATGATTTTGGATGTTTTTCAGAGCAAAATATTTGAGGCTGTTCCTTCTCAGGCAGATTTATAACACGGTAAATGCATTCTTAAGCATTCAAATGTAATGTACCTGGAACTCCTTCCTGAACATCTGGAAGGCAGATGATAGGGAAAGAAAGAAAACATTTATCTACTTATTTTCAGAATAGGGAAAAAGTTTATGGGCTATGTGAGTAAAAGTGATCAGAGCCCAAAAGAAAAGATAAAATATTTTCATCTCTCCGAAAAACAGGTTTGTTAGAGTTCTTGACTTTGTAAGAGTGCTTTTTTGAAGTTGTATGGGATATATGTCTTAAATCTTCAGACACAAGAAACAATACCGAGGTGACAGGTCCTTTATTCTCTCCTAAAGTATTTCCCACTTTACTCTCTAAATATCCCCCTTTTCTCCATTATCCTGGGAAGCAGCTGCCACTGCCAGATCTATGTGAGCAACAACTAGCATTAAGTTTGTCTACCAACAGAGACTTCCTTTGTTTGTAATCACATGACTAAGCTGCTTTGTGTGACAGATTATTATCAGTAAGCCAGAAGATGTCCTTCGAATTCTGCCTGACCAATGTAATGTTATTCACTGTTTCTCTGATCTTTTGGTGTGTTTTTAGTTCAGTGTTATTCTAACGTTGAAAATAGTAGATAACTCAGTGATCATCTGAACTGTTTGCTTGAACTGGAGCCATATATAAAATAGAGGTTTACTTCTTCTGTTTTTTCACAAGCTGTGATGGTTTTCTTAAATAAGAATGTAAGTTGAGCACATTTTTTAGAATGTAGTTGCAGAAACATAACTGAATTTATAGCTAACAAAACTTTTAAGTGCTGAAGAGTTGCACGCAACCGTAGTTTGGATGCATCTAACCTTCAGTCAGAGGCCTAATGCATACTTCTGTCCACATTTCTAAAAAATGAAAAGCATATTTTCTTGCATATTTTTAAAAATTTATGAATTTTATATCCCATTTTTATATTCTCCATTTTGAAGACATAAATTGCTAGTATGGAATTGAATTCAGTTATCTGTGATATTGTCTGAATGATCTGAATACTTAATAATGTGTATTACTTGGTTGCTTTTAAAATATGTGGCTTTGATAATGAGCCAAGTTAAAATTTTGTAGTGTTTTGTTTTTTTTTTCCTTAAACTTAGAACTACAAAACAGAAAATAAGGTGATGACACGTTTTGGGAAGTTCTCTATTCTCGCCCATCCTGTGTAACCTGTGTTATCCTGCACCCTCTAGTGGCGAAAACTGGATGGATAAAAATAAAAATGCAAGCTGATAAATCTTATTAAGATGTATTAAGTTGTGTTGTGGCCTTTTTGAAAAGCAACGCTTCAACAGTCATTCCTGACATTTAGTATAAAGTAGGAGTTCTGCAGTAGTCCCTTAAAAATGCCATAAAAACAATGAAGGAGTAAAAAGTGAAGTACATCTACATTTACTATAGTTTTACTGCCAGCCCGAGTGTTACCATTTTGTGTTTTCTGGTTTACATCCTTCTTAGCCTTTATGGCATAATGTACTTATTCCTGCTACATTAGCCCCTTTGTTTCAGCATGTGATGGTACTTTGATAAAAGGGTGGCAGAATTAATCTCACATTGACAAACTCTGAAAATGGATAGTTAGGTCACAGGAAAACCCCAGGGAATTCAGTTAACTGAATGCTGTAGTCTTGTGGCGTTGCAGGGTTCAGGGGAGCTATGGAAATGCTGCTGGATTAGAAATCAAGGTTTGCTACTTAAAAAAATAAAAATTATAGGAAAAGCAGGATTTTTTTTTTCCTGTTTTCTAAAAATAGTGGTCAGAAGGAGTACAATGCTTTTTTTTCCTCTAATTTGCAGGAAGAACATTATAGAGAGAGAGTAGCTTTTATTACATGAAGAATACAGCTTTCCCAGTATCCTTAGACCACTGTGGAGACAGTACTACTATAATGGAAACATAAGCATAAATTAATCAGTGCCCTCATCTCTATTTGCTGACCTGCAGTGAAGGTTAGACATTTTACTTTACATAGTTCTGGGATGAATCTCAGAACACAGCAGTTTCCTAGGACACCCTGCCAGTAGTTCCCTTCAGCTGTGTTAGGGAGGAAGTAAATTTGGGCATCTTTTGGTGTAAATACTGAGCTCACAGAAATGACTGTACACATTGAATAATAACTATGAGTTTCTTATTGGTGTCTGTATTCTTAAGAGAAGCTTGATGAGTTAGGTGATGCAAATATGCTTTAATATGGCCAAATTCAGTGTGTCTGTACCTCAAAGAGACGAGTTGTGTTTCATGAAGTAGTGACAAAAGAAAGGGTAATTATGCAGTTCTGAAAAACAAAGAGAGAAGATTGTAAGTGGGTAGGTAGCAAAGTATTAGCAGTGTTGAGGTCTCAACAATGCACTGTTCATGTAGATCATCATTGGTAGCTCTGATCCTGTAATACTAAGGAGGACAGGAATTTAATGACTTAAGAGAAAACTTTCTGATATTGCTAGGTTTTGTAAAAGGATATTTTATAGGAGGAAATTAAAGAAACTTGGATTATTTTAATTCAGTGAAGAAGACTCTGGCACAATGAACGAAGTTGCTGCCCATAAGTAATATATCATGGGTATAATTGAGGAGGAAGGAAAGTGCTGGTAAGGTATAGGACAATATTGAGATAAGAACAGTGAGTATGAACAAACTTTACCCATTGATCTTGAAGTGGAAATAAGATGAATCCAATTACTGACTAACTTTCCAGTGACAATATTAAAACTATTATAGTTCTACTAGTACTCCTTGTGAATTTTACCAGGATAAATATCCTCACTCTCAGGCCAGCCAGTGGCACCAGGTACTGGTGCCTGTACCTTCTGGACTGATCAGCTGCATTGCATGGCAGGCTCTGCAAGGAAGCTTCTCTCCCAGAGAAAACTCTCCTGCCTCTTGGGTCCGCAGTCGTTGTTGAAGGGACTTGCTCAGAAAGGAGCAAGCTAATGTGCATAAACTGACACCTTCATTTTACTTAATTCTTCAGGGAGTAGGACTTGAGCATAATCAGTACTACCTACACACAGAGATGGCAGTGTATTGATAAGGTTTTTCCTGTAGGGGTAACAAAATCAAGAAGCTTGCAGCTGGAGGATTAAAGTGGGAAGTAAGACTTATTTTTAACGTCTGTTGTAATTCAGGTTGTCATGCCTTATAAAGGAAAATGGTAAATACTCCATCACACAGAGTCTTTACACCAGGATTGCCTGGCTCTCTAAAAAATGTGCTCTAACTCATCTCTGGATTTATTGAGTTAAATACAGGAAACTCTAGACAGAATCCTCTGAGCTGTGTTACCTGGGAGGTCAGATTTACCCATCTTAATGTTTTCTTTTGGCCTTAAAATGCTATGAATCAAGTAAAAATCTGAATGCTCAAAAGCACTGTGAATTTTTAATCTGACCACTTTGCATTTTGCTTAGTACTGGAACAGCTCACATTATTAGGTAGTATGTTACAAAATAAGCTATTAATGTGCTCTAAAGATGTGATCATTGCCACAGAATGAAATGCACGATTGTTTTAAAAATAAAATAATTAAAATTTCCTGACTTAAGAGTGTAGAAAAAGAAACTTCCTACTGAAGGGTTCAGAAGGTGACAGTATCTGAGCTTTTCAGGTTTTTTTTAGTACCCTTCCAAGTGGGCTGCTACTCAGTTAAATTAAACTCATGGAGTAGCAAGTAGAATATGTAAAGGTCTTCAATGTTTTAATAGCAACTACAGTTGATCCAGGGTTATATCTTAATGCTATTACAGTTTCTTTGTTTAGGGTTTGTTTTGGTTTGTTTTTTATTAAAGGTTCTTTCATGCTGAGGTATCTTGGTGTTCTTGAAGCACAGAAGTTAAACTTCTCTGTAGAAAAAACAAGGTTTAGGCTTTTTTTTTTTTTTTTTTTTTAGTTTTTCTGGAAAGAACTGAATGTGTGTAACTTCACTTTTCAACCGTAGGAATTGTGACTGCTTATCATTCTATAATTACGCTTCTATCAGAATCTTAATTATAACTCTGGGGACATTGCCTTTACTGTAATGGGATCCTGCAGAATTCCCAATGGCCAGTTAGAGAAGAGCCTAGCCAGTCGAGCACAGCTTCCTAATCCAAGTGGAAGGAGTGTGCTCTGTGTGAGCTCTGTGCTTATACAGGCTACTCACTCTTCCAGGGCACTTACTAGCATCGGTGAAGCTAGAAGCGACTTTGTGAAGGGGCAGATTTTCACCTCAGTTTTTGTCTGACTTACAACGACAGACTCAGTATTACACACCATCTCCCATAAAAGAGCCCCGATTTTTGCTGGTAATTACTCTCTGGTAATAAACCACAGGGCTGTACACTCAGCTGCATTAGCAGTTGGAGGTCTGTGCCTAAAAACTGAGTGCCATGGAGTGTGTTCTTATGAGTAGTGTGTTCTTATGAGTAAACAGACAAACCCCTACCTTTATAACTTGCCATAATCTTTCATCTTATTTTGAGGTGAATATTCTAGTAAACTTGAAATATATACATCACTTAGTAGAATGTTTTGCAGTTCAATTTTACAACTACAGCACACAGAAAGTTGACCGAGATGATGAAAGTTGTTGTTTGTAGGTGGTTGAGCTGAAGCCAGGTGGAAAAGATATCCCTGTCACCAGCGCCAACCGCATCGCGTACATCCATCTGGTGGCAGACTACAGGCTAAACAAACAAATTCGACAGCATTGCCTTGCTTTCCGTCAGGGACTGGCCAATGTTGTGAATCTTGAATGGCTTCGAATGTTTGATCAACAGGAGATACAGGTACTTTTGCTTAAAACTGCAGAAAACAATTGCTTTGAACAGAAATAAACGCTAATTTTTGCCTGTATTGTAACTGTCTGATTTCCTTCACTGTTAGGTTCTGATTTCTGGTGCCCAGGTTCCTATTAGCTTGGATGACCTTAAATCTTTCACAAACTATTCAGGTAAGTATGTTTTACTTGAATAAAAAAACATACTATGACTGGTTCGGGTACAAACTAACTTGTTTTTTATCCTAGCTTTTAAAAACAGTTGTAGAGTCATTCTCGTTAACTTTGGCTAAGCTCTGTAGAAGGGCCTGAATTTCAGAAGGTTGGGGAAAATTACAACATAACTTTATAAATGCTGGAAAATACAGATATTTTATTTGCATGCTTGTTGCAGTACTTAAAGGGTGGCTACAAAGAAGATGGAGTCACATAGAAAAGATGAGGGATAATGGGTGCAAGTTACTCCTGGGCAGATAAAAATTGAATATGAGAAGACATTTTTCACTGTGAGAACAGTCGGACATTGGAATAATCTCCCCAGGGAGGGTGTTCCCCAACACTTTCAAGACTCAGCTTGACAAGCTTTACCTATAAATCATTTAAATCTCATTATAGGTGGCTACACAGCAGACCATCCTGTAATTAAAATATTCTGGAGAGTTGTGGAAAGCTTCACTGATGAAGAGAAACGCAAACTACTCAAATTTGTAACAAGCTGCTCTCGACCACCTCTTCTGGGCTTTAAGGTATATATGTCTTCCCAACTGCCTAGCAAGTTTTGGTAAATACTACAGGTTATGATACAAGCTTCTCTTGTCTGTAGGAATTTACAGTTTCAGAAGAATGTTTGTCTGTGACTACAGAAACAGCTTCAGTGTTTTTATTTGCATGTGTAATGAGTATAGTTTTAAAGTATTTTATGAAATGTTCTGTTGTTTTCTATTTTAACTGCAAAATTTGGTAAGCCTGAACACATTGGTTAGAGAACTTACCGTTTGTCATGGAAGGTTCTTGCTGCCATTTCACTGCAGAAGCAGGATTGCTTCCAGTTTCAAGGAGTAGGTTGAATTAAGAATAATGTCTTTTAAATTGGGCATAAGAGGATTTAGGATATAAAAGCAGCTGTTATGTTTGAACCTCTTAAATTAACCATTTGAGGTGGGTGATGTATTGTGTTGCCTTCTAATTACCATTTATCTGCTTGTAGGGTCACAGCTCATTTTACCCTTTATATCTAAGTTATTTCCCACTATCTTTAGATTGCTATTTACAGTGAAGCTTAAGCATGAAGAAAACCTTTTGTCTGGTGCTTTTAAAACTAAAGGGAGGCCAAGGCAAGCTGAAGGCATTTTGAAACTGAATTCTTGGGATATTCTACCCATGAGTTGCAGCTGGGCTGCAAAATTCTGGCTAAGAACTAGCCATGGACTTTATTTCCTCTAAAATGTGGGAACATTCAGTACTTTTCTTTAAGAAAATACATTAATAAATTGCTTCACAGCAACACCATCACCTTCAGTAGAGTGGTCTACAGCATGTTTACTGTTGTACTGTTTAGTAAAATCAATGTAAAGGTGAGCTTATGTGGAACAAATACAAGCATAGCATCATCCACTGTCTTACAAGTAAGAAAAAGATTTGTTGCTAAACAAAATCGATACATGTACTTAGTAAATTTTCACATTATAAGGTACTATGGTACAATATTTAATTAGCAGTGAATAGTAACTAATTTTCTACATTTTTTAGGTAAAATAGGTAGATGAACCTGTACGAAATGAATGCAGGTATTGTGTAAGTCCTGAAGGTTCATTAGTTGTTTGTAAAGTAAGTGGTGTTGAATGAACGTTTTCCCATTATAGAAATAGTTCAGGGACAAATACTAACTTTTTATACAGGAACAAGGAATTCAGATAATATATAATAGTCTGGAGTTGGAAACAACAGACTTGGAATTCTGCACAATTTTTTCTCAAATCATACTGTGGAAGTTCATTATGTTGGGGTTTTTTTGTGGGTTTTTTGTCAGCATTTAAAAAAAAATACTTGAAAGGCAGATGGCAGAAGAATTTCTTTTCAGCTTTAGGAATTGGGCCCTTTCCTTTGACATGTCTTGGGGGTGACACATGATAAAGATGTCAGAAGTAAAAATATTAAACAAAACCCCCCCTATTCCTCTTCACACACACAAATTAGATACTTGTAGTACTTACCACTGGTTTTCTTTTATTGAATTAAAATTCATTCTAGAACGTTCAAGCTTTTGACAAATTAATTTTTTCAAAGTTCTGTTGGAAAATGAACAAGACACTCCAGTATTGAAATCCCAGTGGTGTTGGACACAGACCTCTGACACTTGAACAATTTAAAGTATATAAAAGCATATGTGGGTTGCCATACAGTAGGATGGGGATCAGTTGCTAGGAGTGATGAAAGAATACTCCCAGTAGCTTAAACATCTTTTATTTTTTTCAGGCTGCAGAGTGATTTTGAAGTGGAAGAGTTATTTCTGGTGCCATATGCTCCAGGGAATCATGGCCCTTTTCCCTTGACTTCCGTCTATTCCCTTATGCTGCAACTTCATGTTCTCTTCCATCTTCAATCCTTTTGTCTATTTTCCTTTTTTGTTGTCAGCTGATCCAGGTTTGCAGCACTGCCATTGCAGCATGTGATCATTTAAACCTCCTTTGGTACAGTCACTCTGTAACCCTCTGTGCAGCCTTCACCTGCATCATCCTCTCTGCTGCTGAACAAGTGCTGTGTGGGGCTGTGTCAAGGTTTGACATAGAATTGAAAAATAAACCAGAGACAACAAGCTCTCAGTCCCTTCCCCCTCCCACCCAGGTAGGGAAGGAGAGAGAGAATTAGGAGAGAGACTTAGCTGGATTGAAAACTAAATTAGACAGCTTTAATTATGTGTACAATTATATACAAGTATGTTCAGGAATGGGCAAAAGCCTCTTGCCTCCCGCCACCCCCAGCAGCTCCCCCAGCATCTCCTGAGCTGTGAGCAGTCCTGAAATGTCTCAGCCCTGTCTGAGATAACAGCAGAGCAGACAGGGCTGTGGGGAGAGTTATGAGGGTCAGGGCTGAGCCTGGGGTCGATGGGGATGGATGGATGGATGGATGGATGGATGGATGGATGGATGGATGGAGTCCTCCCCGGACACCGATCATGGACGGAAGAGAGGGAAGAAGCAGCAGGAAGGAAGTTGTCTTCTGTGATCTCTGACCTTCCTCGGAGCTTACCTAGATCTATGGAATGGAATCCCTTTGGTCAGTTCTGCTGTCTGTCTAGTCCAGCTCCCCTACAGGGGGTCACAGATACAACTCTCCTGCTCCGGTAGCCTCTGTAGCAGCAGAGCTAAGAAGTGACCTTGGAGTCTCAGCAGAAACATGAACATTCCAGTGTTATCAGCCCACTGGCTGGAACACTTGCTGCTAGTTAAAAGAAAGCTTACTGAAGGAAAAAATCAGTAAAAGGAAAATTAGCTTAAACCTGGCTCAACCCAGGACAGGCTGTTAGCACGTAGATAGGCATCGTATCCTCCATCTTCAGTATCAATAATCCATAGCTCAGCTACACTCCTTTTATAGGCACCTAGGAGAGGAATTGGCACTTCGAGTTGCCAATTTCTCTGACTGTTCCACATGTCTACTTCAGGATGAAACTAATCATGTCTCAGACTCCACAAAACATACTAACTAGATCTGCTTTAACAGTAGAGAGTGTCTGGGGTGATCTGATTCAGATATGGAGACAACAGAGATGGCAGTTTAATCACATGAATTGTATCTGGGGTATTCATTGATTGATTTGCATGATTTATTGTTTAAAAGCCTGCAAGCATTTATCTTCAACTCTCCAAGCCCACATGAATATCCCTGTACAGTGCTCTAGCAACTAACAGGATTTTCTGGGACAGTGGGAAGAACAACTAGAAAACTGTGGGATGAGACCAAGATAGAACAGTGCACATCATTCATTAATGAAAAGGAGAATTAGGAAATGGTTGTGTGGAAACAAAGTAAACATAAGTTTTCATTTTTTGTCATCCTTTTTAATTACCAGGGGAGAGGAGCAAATGCAGATGTAGCTGCACAGCTTTGCAGTAGCCCCTGTGACATTTGAAGAGATGGAGGAAGTGAATCAAAAGTGTAAAAATACTGAGGCCAACAGTGCCACATTAGAAAAAGCCAAATGTGAAAAGTTGAAGTTTGTGTGTGTGCTTGGGAGGTAGGAAAAAATGGAAGTAAAATAGTCATCAGATTTTCAGCATGACAGCAGTAAGTTAAAAGATGAATTCACTGCACAATGGGCTTGCGTGCTCAGCCAAAGGCAACAGTCTTGGCAACAGAAAGCAGAGTGAAAAGGCATTACTGCTGCTTTGCTGGGCAGCACTGAACAGGAGTTAGGTCAACACTTGCATGGTGCTTGCAGTAGTATCTTGTTGACATGGATTTACTGACAAACCAGGGGTTTGCCAGAAAAAAGAAGTGGGCAACTGGTATTGTCACCAGCAGGAATGACTTGGTAGCATCTGACAGTGTGGGTCTCAGAGCTGTGGAGGTGAAGAGTGCGAAGCTGCCGCAGTGCTGAACATTACTGTCCAAATAACTGACTGTATTGATGGTAGACATTAACACAAGCTGTCTTCAGAATTTGTTTACAGTTTTAATGTGTGTTTTCCTGAGGGGAACACAATTTCTGGTTCTCACTGAAACCTCCTGTATGCTTTATATTGTGGAACCTTCATGTTTTCTTAAAGTTAGTTGTATGTTAATTGAAGATAAAGAAATGTCTTAACATTCATAGCTTATAGGTAGCACGGCCTGGCTTTGCATCATCTAAAAATTCTAAACTCCTACTGCCAGATTCAGACTCAGAATAACATTTACTAAAGCTAATTAAAGTTTAATAAGTTTAATAAATGTGATTGTTACGGACAAAAAGAATCATTAAAATGTGGTTGAAAATTGTTAAGTTCCAATCAGGTCACATAATAAATTGATGGTACTTTTCACTTCCAAACTATCGCAGTTTCCCGCTGTACAGTATTTAATTATGCAACAAATGGTGCCCTTGGCATGACATTTCAATTTAGAACTTCATTCTTCCATTTTTAAAGCTAAAGTAGGGGAATTCAATTAGCATTTTGAAAGGAACACTAAAAAATGCAGCATTTTAGCCATGAAATACTTTTAAGGCCTCCATTTGAACAATAATTTAGCTTAGAATCTCATTGACCTTTTGCCTTTGGAGCTGGGATTTTTTTTCCAGTTTCTAAAATCAGAACTGTTTTACCTCAGGTGAGCATTTGATATAATGAATACTTGCCAGCAAAAGCAGTGCTTTAGAAGTAACAAATACATTTTTCACTGTACTCTTTCTCAGAAGAAAAAAAAATAATATTATTAAAACAATTATATATTACATACCAAATGTCTTAAAAGTCTGTTCCTCAGATCAATAGTTACCACATGAAAAGACTAATCAGGGTTTGACAAATCATTACAGAGTCACTGTGCACATTGGTATCATCCCAGTAACAGCTGACTGACTTTATAATCACTCTCTGAAGAAAGAGCTTTAAGTTAGATCTTTATTTGGGCAATATAAATTACCTCTTGATTCGGAGTTCTAGACCATGGTAGCATAAGTACTTGCTTAATCTTAAACATGAACAGTTCCCCTGAACTAATTAGTTCTGTTTGTCTTGAAATTCATAAATTGTAGGCTTCTTGAAAGATCAGTTGAGACAGAAAACCCTTAGGACAAGAAATGCTTTTAGTATTGTATCAGGCAACTGATTTAATCCAAGAAAATATCATATATTGTGGTGAGAAGGAAAATGATGGCTTGATACTCATCCAGAAGATATTTTATATATCTGGGGTATGCTAAGAAATGAAAGCTCTAGAAGGAAAACACTGAAAGCAAGTGTTTGATGGTTGTTCATTTATTGGTTTGGGATTTTGTTGTTGTTGTCACAGAACTTGGTTTAGTGCTATAACTTTGTCAAATTTATTGTTAGATCTGGGCACTCCTTCATCCTCTTTGTCCTCAGAACATAACTACAACGTGACAAGTAAATGCTTGTGTAGAGTTTGTGCATAAAATTGGAATACTTTTCAACTCTAACAGAGGGATGTTTTAAATGGCATAGCACGTCATTAGCTTGAGTGTAATTCCCTTGGTCGGGATTTTTGTGTGTACAGAAACAATGTCTTCCCTGCCTGAAAAGAAAAAACTAGAAAGTCTAATTCTCAGGAGAATCCGTGGTGTTATACAGTGACAAATAGCACATGTCATTCAAACACGACAGAACATCCCTTTCTGTTTACCTCTGTCACTGCTGCTGTTCAGCATGTATTCACTGTCAGAAAGCTTCAGTGTAGCAGGAACCCATCTTTTTCCTGTTTCTGCAGAATAAACAGTATCCATGGGCATTTAGGAGGCTTTTTAAGGAGTGTCTGAAGTTGTGAATCCCAGTTGTGCATTTTCCATTTCATGTTTCACTGTTTTTGTAGCATCATAAATTTGCAGAACAGACCATATGAACAATAACAAATGAGTATTTTTTCCTTAGAACCAAATAAATTGCTTTTTGTTTTACAAATGATTGGATCTTGGTGGGGACAAGGTAGAGGGAGGCACCACACAATTCAAGAGTGCTTTTGGGGCCACCATGAGTGAAAGAAAATGCCATTTGAGTGTGTCATTGTGAGAGGTTTTCATCTCATTATTTATTTCCTAGAACCTGGTGCCAGCTATTGGGGGGTTTTGGCTTGTATGTCTTTTTTTTATATGTATTTTTTTCTGTTGCATTTTTCAGGAGTTATATCCTGCATTTTGCATTCACAATGGAGGATCTGATTTAGACAGGCTGCCTACTGCCAGTACCTGCATGAACTTACTGAAGCTTCCTGAGTTTTATGATGAAAATCTTATGCGAAGCAAGCTTCTTTATGCCATTGAATGTGCTGCTGGATTTGAACTAAGCTGAGTCGAACTGATGCTTGTTTGGATGATCTGCAGAGGAACTAACCAGTGCCTACTCTATAAGCAGCACCCATACCCAAGCAGTTTTAAGGGAATTCTGTCTAGATTTCTGCAGCTCTTGTGTCTTATTAAATGCCCTCAAATAGGTGTCGTTTTTGAACACGATTTCTTAGTTAGATTTCATTAATTAGTATTACATTGACACTGCTTTATGATTCAAAACAATGAATGCTGTGTGCAGTGTGGCTGTTTTCTGTGTTTATGCAAAGAAAGAGCACATTTAAAGAACAGAGACATCTCAGTGAAATTAACCAAAGATGAAGCTTTGGCTTTGTGCTGTTCAAACATAAATAATTTCAGAAACTGGCAATAAAGTTGTGTACCGTGCAGCACATTGGGATGAGACAGGGCTAACATCCTGTAATTAATCTTTTAGATGGAAGTGGAGCAGATGTTTGCAGATATCCCAGAACTGAGAGGATGAAAATGCTCATTACTGATAACCTAACATCTTTACTTACGTTGTAGAATTGTTTACAAATCATAGTCGTTGCAGAACGGATTTTGTTTTTATACTACCTTCCCTCAAGATGGTAGGCACTGAGATAAAACATTTATAATAATCCATTTGTGCTTTCTGAAATACCTTGGAGAAGTTGCATTATTTTAAGTTCAGCCTTTGGTTGTGTCATGATCACTTGAACGCTGTTGTGAATGGATGTGACTATTCATGTTTTCTCTGTTCTGTTTGTCTTTTGTGCCTGTACAGATACTTTTTTTTAATGTATCAGACTCCTATTGCATACACAGTACATACAAGGCATCACTTTGGAAAAAATAAACATGTAACAACTATTAAAAATATTTGAACCAAAGTTATCAGGCTTTCATCTTTTATATTTGAAGCCTGTGGTGTTCACATTCCTTTCCCCTATAATTTCTTTCCATCTTAAATACCATATCTGTGCCGTAGACACTAGTCAAATTCATTATTTTTTGTGATTAAACAGCTTTTATATCCATCTGCCTGCAGTATTTCTGCTAAGAAAAGTAGGTGGGAATATGCTGCTTAATATAATTTAGTATCTGGGGAAAAAAAAATTGCTTTCATATGGGAGGAACCAATCCTCTAGCAGTAGGCACATCATTGGGTATTCATATGCAAACTGCAGTCAGTTTAAGAAAGGAATTATAGTTCAAACGGTAAGCTTCTTAAGTGCATCCCTCTGAACTTTAGTTTTCTATTTTAAATCATCAAAATTTACAATCAGATCTGTATTCATCTCTTATGCAAAAAATATTTTGCTGTTACTGGAAACTGTTGGATTTCATATTTAATAAGCAGTAAACAGCAATATCCTCTTAAATGTGGGGAAACTGAGTGATTTTAAGATGTTTACTAGTAACCATATAAAAATGTATAATTTCTTAATTTGGGTAATAAATGAAGTGTTAAAATACTATTTGTAGTCTTGATGTACAGAAATAAAACAATTGCTTTTCTTTTTGGTTTTGCTTTAGGCTTTTTATTTATATTAAATGTTAGATAGCCAACCTATTCTTTATCCCAAGATTCTTTTCTTGTATATTTTTCTACATAAATTATGGAACTTGTAAAGAAGTTGAAAAAGAGATCAGTGGAACTGCCTCCTCCTAATAGCAAAACCTGATGACTTCTTTTAGGTAGCCTTATTTATTTTAGGACCTAATGCTTTAAATATTTTGAAATTATTTTTTAAATTCCATTATTTTGCTACACTGGGTAGTGTTGTTATCTGTATTTTGTAAAATCAAATTTAAAATCTTCGTATTTTGAAGGTTGGTGTTGGAGTCATGCCAAGTCATCACGACTGGTAACGTACACCTTCTGCTCCTGTGAAAGGAGGTGGGGCACACTCTTGTTGTCTGGTACCACGAGTGCAAGTTCAAGAGAGGGCAGGCTGGGGGCACGTGTGAGGTTGCAGGGAGGTGTAGCCATATAATTGCAAGAATCACACAGTTGCAGAAAATGGCAGTGGAGAATTTGAGTGTGCTGAAAAATTTCTTGGCTTGATTTCTTCAGTACATGGTGCTCGGTGATCTTGTTTTGTATATTCTGTACATAAGGTGTGAAATTCTGACATACCCAGTCAGTGGGATTGTAGCCTAGGTGTCATTCTGGAGGTAGTCAGCTGAAAACCTGTCCTGCAGCATCTTACACCACCTTCAGCATCCAGACTGCAGTAAGAGGAGGGTAGGGCTCTCCTTTGGCAAGGGGTGTGCTCCAATCTGACTGCCAACTGTTTTTGTGTAGCCAGGATGAAGCAGGAGTCCCTGCTTTTCAATGATCTATTGCTGGGTAGTTTAAGGAACAGGAGAGAACAGTATGAGAAATGATACAGGTGTAGTTAGTCATGTCCTGAGGAGCCGGCTCGTCTAAATGATCTCTTGTACCTCTTGCATAGCAAGAATTGTTTATATATGAAAATGGATTTTCTGTTTTTTGAAAGAAGAGCAAACTCTCTCCCAGTTGTGATGCTCCCAGAGTTTAGGTAGGCAGAGGCAGGAAGCACTTTGCATGCAAGTAACCTGAAATACTCTTGTAGATTTTGATCATCAGAATTATGGCAGTAATAATTATGGGTTTGGAGTTGTTTTCTGTGCAAGACAACCTATCTTAAAGTCAATGTCTGTACTTAAGTGTTTTGTCCTCCTGGTTCAGTACTTGCTTTTTAAAAAATGGCAGCATTTTCTGTTTGGTTTTTGTTTTCAAAGATTTTTTTTTTTCTATAATTTTGTAACCTGTTTAAAAAACACTTTTGTCAGGGTTTATCTTTATGATGGAAAAAGGTCGCATGCTTTATCTCTCCAAAGTTAAAAGGCATAAAAGTGGAATAAAAAAAATAAAATTAGTGCTTGGTCTGTGTATCTTGGTGAGAATTTTTCCAGAGGTGTGTTTAGCCCTACTAGTTGGATTTAAAAAACCCAAACAAAACAAAGCAAGCCAGAAAAGATTTGCCTTGTTCCTTCATCTCAGCTGTCTTCCATCGTGACCCCAAAAGCCAGACTTCAATAAATTTCACAACACTCATGATTTCTAGGGAGAATTTATGTCTTCAAAAGAGGAAGGATTTGGCTCCAGTTTCATGCCTGAACACTGAGCTAACAGAAGTTTGATTTGAACACGGGTATCTTCAGTTATTTTTGTGTGAGGTGCTCCATATTTTTAAAAAAAAGAGCTTCCTGATGCTATTAATAGCAATGTAGATGGTGTTTTTTTTGGCATCGCTTTAGTAATCTAGCACAAACATCCTAATTTGGTCTATAAAGGGGTTTGGAATGCAAAGAAAACACTTTAAGGAGTGCAGTGAGCTCATGCTAATTTTCAGTTTAAACCAAAAACTATTTGTTAAATGCCAGTGAGCACATACTCTTCACCACTGAAAAATAGTACAGCACAGAAACAAAAAGGAAAAAAACAAGAGCTGTTTTCCTGGAATGTTTTGTTGGAGCTGTAATTTTTTTGTATTTATAATTATATGCAAAAACTTGAAAACATTTGCTCATATACATGAATCTGTGTTAATAATGGTTTGTGATGTAAATGCTTGTTACTATTTTTTTTTTTCATGATGCTTTGCCTGTCAGTGAAGGAGAGGAGAAATGAACATGGTCTGTAAAACTGGTCAGGATATCTATATTTTTATTGACTTCTGCTTTTGTGAATAAAATAATTTGAGTTTTCTTGAAACTTTGCAGAAATACTCTTCTTTCCTTTTTTTTTTTTTCCAGTAGATCTGGCATTCTCTTGCTGAAGATTGATGGTACAGAATAAGTTCTAAAAGGGAAGCTAATACTAACTGTTCATTGGAAGTTACTACTGTTGGAACAGGCTGCCCAGGGAGGTGGTTGAGTCACAGTCCCTGCAGTTATTTGAAAGATTTGTATGTGTGGTGCTGAGGGACATGGTTTAGTGGTGGGTTTGGCAGTTAACGGTTGGAATTAATGATCTGAAAGGTCTTTTCCAACTTAAATCATCCTGTGATTCTGGTGCTTGAGGACCATTTGTAATTTCAGTTTTTGAGCTGTGAAGTTGCTCTGTCAGCCAAACTACAGCTCTGAGGTTTGTTTCAGTGTCTTTCAAACATTGTAGCTAAGATCATTGATGTGCTTTGAAAAAACTCCTTCAGAGTCTTTGGAAAGAACAGAACTCCCTCCTTGGATAAAAAGATGAGAAGCTGGAATTCCTCGTGAAGAATGTTACGCTGTCAGCAAACACCTACAAAAACATCTCTTTCAGTTTCTTCTGGAATTTTAGCACATATATGGGCCCCTCTGAAGGGGTAATTTAATTTTTTAATCTCCTTTGATAATTAATTTAATAATTAATTTATTTGCTTCCCTTTGCTTTTATTTTCATTGTTAAATAAACTTTCCGGTCCATGATAGCATTTATAAAGTTAGTATTGTGCATGTTTATTTTGGAATACTTATGAATAGCACCGTATATTCTTCAGCTCACCTGCCACTAGAACTGTAGTAAACAGAAAACTACAGAAAACTCTTCTTGTAGGGCACTTCATAGCATGAAGAGAACACAGACGCCCAGATCTCTTCCCTGTTTTTCAGTATGTATCTGATAGCCTGGAAAGCTCATAACATTTCGGATGTGTGTCGAGTGACAACAGAAGGCAAAAAGTGATGATGAAGTTGAATCCATTTCAAAGATCCCAGCATGGCTGAGGTCAGCAGGAATGTCTGGAGATCACCTAGTCCAATCCCTCTGCTCAAAGGGTCAAAGGGAAGCAGGCATTCACCAGATGGTGTTATTTCAGATCATCTTGCTACTTCTGCTTACCCAAATGTTAGGTTTAGGAAAAGCATCTCTCGTCAGTTGCTGTGTAGTTTTGCTGCATGTTGTCAAACACACCTGAAGAAATTAGTTCCTTCTAGCCCTTGTATCTTTATTAACAATAATTCTTACTGTTTTTCTTTCCCTTTGTTGCTTTCAAGCAGACAGCAGAGCTCAAAGTTCTGGAGAGATATTTTAGGTCTAATCATCTGTTAGATCTATCTGGCTATTGATGGAAAATTACATAGAATTAACTAATATTTGGCATTGGCATACAGAGAAGAAAGCATATCCCTGATCAAGTTAATGAACAGAAATGCTGATCAAGCTGTCCTTGCAAGGAGTAAGCACTTGCTGTAAGCTGTGAGATCTGACTGCCCACAACAGTTCTTAGGTTGTTGTCTGCACGACCCAAATAACCAGTAGAATACATCTGATACTTCAGGAGGAACTGGCAAAAACACCAACTATCCTGAGATGTGTTAACCACTTTAAGTAGCATCCACTGTGCTCAAGCTTTTGGTTACCAAGTGGAGTCCTGTTAAACTTGCAGCCTCTTGATTACCTAAGAAGCTCTGTAACAATGAAAACTGAGGTTGTGCTTGGCAGAAAAACTCTGGAGAATGCTAATGAAAATTGGTTATTTTGTGCTTTTAATGCTTCTACTTAAAGTTTTAAACATTAGGTGTATTGCCCATATTTCAAGTCTAATTGTTTCTGATAAGCTATCAGCAAAAAGTTAATGCTTACATTTAACTAAGTGGCACTTTTCAGAATTACTTTGCCAGTAGTACCATAATTAAATGATGTGAGAACAGTCTTTGATACATATGCTCATATTCTTTGCTAATACCAAAAATAGAATCTGTAAATCTGTAAATAGAGAAACTGGATGCATTAAGCAGCAGGCCAGGAAGGCTACAGCCATTACCACATCAGAGGGACTAATATTAATACATCTCTAATGCAGCATTTTCAAGCATTTCTTGTGTTCTGATGGGCTGTTCATAATTGACCTCCATAAGTCATAAAAAATGATTAAAAAAAAGAATCTGGGAACTATGTGAATTGCTAATACCTCCTGGCATGCTGCCACATGATTTCCATCATTAGGTTATAGCTACCAGTTAGGCCTGAATTCATCTCACTTCAGCCATCTGTAAGGTGGCTGTCGAGGCACTGCTGATGGCAGAGAGGCAACCCAGAGACAGAGCTCCAAAGGGCCCATCTTTCTGGACTAAAAAACATCTCCAAACTGGCTGGAATCCATTAGTTCCCTGGAGGTGTCCCCTCCTCTCCTCATATCTGTGGGCCTTAAACTAGATGCTTAACTTGTAGACAGCTGAAGTTAGCTGAAGTGTAACCAGACCTTTCCCTCAAGCTCCCAGGTGAGAGCTGAAAATTCCTGAACGGTGCAGAACCTTCAATAACAGTTGACTCTGACTTGTGACTCAGCACTTGAAGACAAGCCCAGGTCTGCCTGGACCTTTGGTAGCAGCTTCAGCAGACCAGACTTTATCAGCTTTTGTTACTGGAATGTTGATCCTCTGCCAGCAACATCAGATTTAATGCTCTTTAACACAAGATTCCAGGTTTTTGCTCCAAGCAGCTAGCCATAAAAATCTAGAACACTTTTACTTTATACTTTTGCAAATACCTTTGAAGAAGGTTTTCTGAATCTAAGCCCTCTTCTGTTTTATTAGTCCTGTAAGTACATCTACCAGAACATGTTACTTCTTTCTACGAGTCCTGCCTCTAACAGCTTTCTCATGACATTACCTTGGATGGGAAGGGAGGTGGGTTTGGCTCTTTACCTTCTGCATTTCCCCCTCTTGTTTATCTGTGTTAATGTTTTACACAGGGACTGCAAGGTCCTTCTGTTGAATGGGGAACACTGACATGGGCAGTTCTTTAAGGACTTTCAAACTATTGTAAGGCATCTAAATATGATTAACACTGAAGTTGAAAAATAGTTTTGAGAAAACTAAAGTAAGCAGGACTGAATGTACAGATCAAGTAAAACTATGGGTCAGAAAAATTTCAATTAATTCTAGGGGAACATGTCAGTCCTATCCTGTGGTACTTGAATTATCTAACTTGAATGAGGGAGAGAGGTATAAAAAGGCAGTTCAGCAGTGCATGACGAGAGTTACAAACACTCTGTATCGGAGTACTACTCTTAAAAGCCAAGTAATCATAGCTACAATATCTGTTTTGGGCTTTGGGTGATCTGGGAGAGGCAGAGACCTTGCCTGGACATGTACAGATTAGATCACATTAGAATCATCATTGAACGGTTTGGGTTGGAAGGGACCTTACAGATGACCTAGTTCCAACCCCCCCTGCATGGGCAGGGACACCTCCCACTAGACCAGGTTGCCCAGAGCCTCATCCAACCTGGCCGTGAACACTTCCAGGGATGGGGCAGCCATAACCTCCCTGGGCAACATGTTTCAGTGTCTCACCACCCTCACACTAAAGAATTTCTAATCTAAATCTCCCCTCTCTCAGTTGGAAACCTTTCCCCCTCATCCTATCACTACAAGCCCTTGTAAAAAGTCCCTTTCCCAGCTTCCCTGTAGATCCTTCCAGTACCTGAAGGTGCTATAAGGTCTACCAAGAGCTTTCTCCTCTCCAGGCTGAACAACCCCAACTCTCTCCAAAGGATAGGTGCTCCAGCCCTCAGATCATCTTCATGGCCCTCCTCTGGACCTGCTCCAGGAGCTTCATGTCCTTCTTGTGTTGGGGCCCCCAGAACTGGACACAGTACTGCAGGTGGGGTCTCATGAGAGCAGAGGACCTTGAAACCAGGCTGAGCTGACCCACTGAAGATCTGAAGGGATAAGAGGTGGGTGTGCTGCCATGCTGGACAACAAGTGCACTGGGCAGCGCAGCATGAAACTAGCATTTCCTTCATTGCTTACCAGCAAGCAACAGTCTTCTGATCAGAAAACAAAACCATGAACATCTATGTTTTCAAAACTAAGCTGAATAAAAGGGATAAAAAGCTGTTAATTGTGCGTGTTATAAGTTTGTCCCGTTAGTCTTGTGATCCATGTAATGCACCTCCATGCATGAAAAAAATGTGCAGGGTTAAACCTTGTCAAGATGTCTTCAGGTGGAATGCTTGGTCCTTTACCAACGGGGAGCATGAACCACAGGTGGCAAGTAGAGACTTCTTCCTTTGGGAGGAGCTCATCAGTCTGATGGATGCTGGGTTAGCAGCAACCTCAGCCTGGAGGCTCTGGACTTATTTCTCTCTGCTCTTAAGACCTTGAGATACAAACAGAAACCTGCAATTCCATACAGAATTTTTGCCACTGTTGTTCCAGGACAAGGGGCAATGGGTGCAAACTGGAGCATAGGAGGTTCCACGTAAACATCAGAAAAAACTTGTTTACTGTGAGAGTGACAGAGCACTGGAACAGGCTGCCCAGAGAGGTTGTGGAGTCTCCTTCGCTGGAGACATTCAAAACCCGCCTGGACAAGTTCCTGTGTGATGTGCTCTAGGTGACCCTGCCTGGCAGGGGGGTTGGACTGGATGATCCTTTGGGGTCCCTTCCAACCCCTAAAATTCTGTGATTCTGTGGATAAATAGAAGACTGATGGTCAGCATTCATCATGGCACAACTTAATTATAAAATCTTCCCTGTAAAAAATTAAAGCAAAGTAACTGCATGTGCTACGTCCAGCGTGTTTACTGCAGGTGAGGTTTTTCAAAGACTAAAGACATTTAATACTTTGTTCTGAAAGGCTGGGGAAAAAACTCTTCACATCAGGAGAAGTTTAAAGCATTGAATCAACATTTTATATGATCTCCTCCCAAACTACACTGTACTACTGACCCACCACTTGCCTTTGCACTTGCTGTGCTGGGGATCCTCTCAGGTTTGCAGCCAAACCTTTTAGAAAGAGACAGTCTAACCTACAAGTCTTCCTTTTTTCCAAGTGGATCAACAGCTTGGACTTCACAGCTACTTGCTGATGAGGAACTAATAATGGTGCTAGGTGTCTCTTTGATCTAATTTTAAAGACTTGTTTCCATGACCACGATTAGCATCAAACATCACGGAACAATGTTTCATTTGAAGCTTCTATTTCCCCCAAAGCACCAAGCCCAGCCTTTCATAGGGTTGTCCTGCTACTTGCCTTGCTAATTTTTAGTAGGTTTTCCTCTTGTTCCAGGCTTTTTCTTTTTTTTTTTTTTCTCTCTTTTTGAACTGATCCCACTCCCACATAAACACCTCCAAAATAATGACTAGCCTTTTAATTTACTTTATTTAGGGAGCACACATTTTAGGTGTGGAAACTCTCTAATTTTACCTTGTTGATCTATAAATAAATGCCTCCTCCAACTTTTTAAATAAAGGACAACAAATATAATTCTACAGCAATTTAAGTAATGGATCAAGTCCAGTTTTTAAAAATAGAGTAAAAACTTGGCTGCTTATACTTTGCTCTCAGCTATAACACTTGGAAAACCACACACTCAAATATAACCCAAATGATGCTTCAAATATATTCAAACAGCACATGTGCCAGCTGGGAAACAATGAATTTGGCCTAAAAAGAATTATGTGTGAGGGTTACAATTTTTGAGCCTAACATAAAGACACACATGGGGGATAAAAGTTTTGGCTTCTCACTTCTAGCTGCCAAACTCACCTATTCAAAGAGCGTTTTTTTTTTTTAAGTTATTATTTTTCTTCTCCCTTTCCCTCATCAGCACACCTGGACATCAGGGTTTTTTTCCCACCTCAGAGAAACGCAGAGGTGTGTTCCACCTGTGAGTCTGAGGGCTGTTTGGGAGCCCCAGAGAGGAGTGCCGGGGAAGGCCCCTGCCCAGCCCGATGGCGCCCGCTCCGCCCGCCGGGCCGCCTGACAGGAACGGCGACCGCCCCGCCCCCCTGCAACGCCGCCGGCCGCCGGCAGGGGGCGGGCTCCGCCTGTGCGCGGCAGGCGGGCAAGCCGCCGTTCCAGAAACTTCCGGAAACGGCCGGGCGGATGTGACGTCGCGCCTGACGGAACTTCCTGTTTGCGGCTGGGGGAGCTGCAGTCTTTGCCGTTGTCCCGGGCTGCTGGCGGGAGGGTGGCGGTCGCGCTGCGGAGGCACCGGGGCGGGTGAGTGCGGGGAAAGAGGCTGCCCTGGGACGGGCTTCGCCGCGTCCGGCCGTGTGAGGGGAAAGGGGGGGGAGGCGCCGGTTTGTGGGCCAGGCCGCAGTTCTTAGCAACAGTGTTGCTGGTAGCGGGGCCTGCCGGCGCGGCTTGGCGGAGGCCTCGGCCGGCGCCGCCATGCTGCTCGCTGGCGGAGCGGCGGTGGTGCGTCCCCCGTAGGGAGCTGGGGTGCCGCCGTCTTCGGAGGCTCCGTTCCAGCCCATGGGGAGGTGCGTGGAGGCGACCCTGGGGTGGCCGGTGCGGGGGATCGCGCCGGGGACCGGAGCGGGCGGCGGGGATCTCTGGCACTCGGGGGCGGGCGTTGAGGAAGCCACCCCCGGGCGCAGAGGCTGCCTTGGGTTTATCGCTTAAATCGGAGCGGAGGAGATACAGTTTGTTTCCCCGGGCGTTACGATCCGCGATGGGTTTTGTTTCTTGTGTGCCGCAAATAGAGAAGGCCTAGGGAAAGCAATCCGTATTTCCATGTCTGCTTGCAGCAGTTTCAGTTACAAAAAGCTGAGGGAGAGTCTCAGTTCACCTTTTGGTCTCAAATGTGTTGAACAGACCTCTTACTTCTAGTCCTTTTCTGCGCAGCCTACTTTTTTGGCATGCTTGTAAACTACACGTGCTTTTCTTTTTTCTCTCCCCCCTCCCTACTGACGAGATTTAGTTAAATTCTGTTCTCCGCTAGTTAATTCAGAGCAGGGCAAGCAGTAAGGTTTGTTGGGGGTGAAGGCATTAGTGGTCAGGTGTTACGAACTTGCTCTTGCCAAGTTCCAAGCTGAGTTGCAAACTATCACTGGCAGGTAACAAATACAGTTTGTTGTCCTGTTTGTTGGACTTCTGAGAGGGTGGCAAGTTGGGAAGTGAAGTTACTTATTATGAGAGTTCCTGTTTCTAGTCACCCTTCATGCTTTGTGAGTTTCACTTTTGGAGGTCTTGTTGGCTTGAGCCATTCTAATGAAGGTGTTAGAAAAGATGATTCTAAATACTGAGCAAATTTGTTTTGAATTCTGCTAATAACAAACCGCTTGTTTGGTTCTCATTTGGAGACAGTAACATCATAGAAGCTAAATTTATAACAAAGCTAATGTGCCAATGCTCGAGCTTGTGACATTGCACAGTCGGTCAGTGATCAAGCTCTGAGTTTTCAGGATACAAAGTGTCAAAAAGTGATAAGAACAAGGTGTTGACACGGAGGGAACAGCCGCAATGGATCTAGGCTCTACCTCTGGTCCTCTGAGGCTGGTTACTACTGCCTGTTGACCTTAATTTTTGTTTACTCTGTGGAGATCCTTGTACTCTAGTTAGGGATTTTGTGTTCAGCTGATGATCAAGAGCCTGGTGCTTAAAGTACCACTTAGTTTGCTGGATTATGTTGTCAAAGAAGATTTGTTTGGACCAGTGAGTAAATGTAGTTACACATCTTGCCTCTGTTTTGCATCAGTTGTTTTTTTTTTCAATCTTAAACAACCAAAATACTAACTAGTGCACAATACTGGTCTAACGTCTAACTTTGTTTCCTTCTCTTGCCTCATGCTGTCTTTTCAGCAGAGAACAAGAGACTCTTGGAAATAGAAGTTAATTTAGGATTAAATTTTCTTATATCATCTCAGACATTGGAGGAGAAATTGAAATTGCTACTTTTACTGGCAGTATGGTTAAACTGCAGTGATAATAATAACACCACTATCTGTAAATGGCAAAGTTCCCCTCACACTGCATCAGATTTGTCATTTTAGAACTTGTGCTTTCTGACTATAACACATTCTTACCAAAACAGCTTTTCTCTCTGGTATTTTCTTCTGTCTTTCCTAGGTCGATGCAGTTTGCTAATTTGTCTTAGCTGGACTTTAAGAGAGAGCATGCAAGGCTTCCCCTTTGTGTAACAACATTTTTAGTTGGACAAATAATGTGGTTTGCTTTTTTTTTTAGAACATGTATAAAGTCCTCTACCTACTGTGTTCTTCCATCCACTAGAAGTTTTGGAATGTACATGGAGAGAGGAAACAACTTATGTTAAATCATCTCAGTAACAAGGATGTATGAGGTCGCAGTAACAAGAATATATGAGATCCTAATAGTATTTGGACTGTACTGAGGAAAGAAAAACCTGTTTTTTTTCTTTTTTTGTTTTTAAACTGTAAAACTTCCAGGACTCCTGCATCTGTACTTTTCTGCTTGATGCATTGGTACAGATCTTAGAGCTGAGCTGGTGCATGATGAGGATGATGACTGTTTTACTGTGAGTCCAGAGGCATTGAAGTTCTAGCCTGGGATTGACTGAAATGTCACACCAGGTTGGACAGAGTGGGTGCAGCCACCCGTGTTACCATGTTGTGCTCTTGTGTTGCTGGCTGCAGGGAATAGTGCATCTGCATCAGGTCAATACACTGGACTTCCAGACTTGAGTGGACCATTTGTTTCTTACCATGCAAAAAGACATGTTTTGAAGGGAATGTTTTCCCTTAATTTTCAGATTCATTGTGTGAGGTTCAATATTCTAGTGTTTTGCTCCTCGAGTAGGAGGTGCTCCATTTCTCCAATAGCATTTATAAAGAACCTCCTCAGCTGTGTCCTGGAAACATTTTCTGTCAACAGCTTTTCCTTTGTCTTGGTTTAGTCAAGGAGTGGAAGGATTAGTGAGAAGTTACTTAGCTTTGTCAAAACTTGTTTGGTCTTATATATGACGATTGTTTATTCCAAGATAGATTTTAAATTAAAACTGTAGTTTGTGATATTAGTAGGTTTAAATTTATTTTTTTTGCTTTTGGTAGAAATACTTCATTTCAATGGATATTAGATTTTTCTTAAGTTTAGATTTAATGAAAGCATTATTCTGCTTACTTAACTGCTAGGGAATAAATCATGCATATAAATTTCACTTCTATTGTTACTAATGGTAGGTTTCATTTGTTTTCTATTTGTTCTGAATAAGTACTGAAATCCCACTGATATTAGTGAGGACCCAGCACTTAACAAGCATCTTATAGCTCATATATTAAATCTGAAGCCATTTATAGGTACTTTGCAGCCAGTTTTTGTTAGACCTTTGCTAGTTAATTTGATTACAATAATTTATTTTCTGTCTTAAGATCTAGTCTGAATCCATGATAGTTTGTCATTGTTGTTCTGAAAATTATTTTGACTCCAAAAACTACTTCAGGGGAAGTGTGGAGAAACTTTAAACTACTTTGTTTTCCCTGAAGAATCATCTGTTTGCACGTGATTATTTGGCTGAAACTTTGAGAACCAAGTCCTTGCCAGCTGAAGCTTTCACTGTTTTTAATCACTTGATCAAACACAGATCATGCATTTTTTAAAATGAGTTAGGGATATTTTTACTTTATATAAAATACCTTTTTATGGTTAGTTTTAGGAGGGTGCCAGTGTACCAAATATTTGTATGAACCAATTCCAAATTTGGACACCTTTGTATTGTGTTTTGGAAAAGTGCCCCTTTGCTTTAAGGAGAGATCATGAATAACTGCCCCTTGATTTAAGGGCTGCTCATAGATCAGATAGATAAGCAGCAGAGTAGCAGCCAACGGTGTGAGGGTAGTCTGTTCACTGAGATAATACCATTGCCAGTTTCTGTTAGCTAGGTTACATTTCTTTCACACATGAAGATTTTCGATTTCTTCTGTTTCCATTTTTGGTAGATGAATTGTTTTTTAATGGTTTCTTGTTGCCCTTTACAGGCGTTCTGTGAGCCAGACAGTAATACGGACAAGAAAGTCTTGTAGTTTTTGCCATAGTTGTTCCTTACTCTCCATGGGGGGGAGAGGAATGGTCAAGGTTCTTTGTAACTTCTTGCCTTGGGGAACTGAGTGACCCCTGTACACTTGGCTCCTTTTTTTTGGTTATGAGGTTTGATTGATTTTTTGTAATAGAACGTGAACTGCAAGGTAAAGCAGTCAGCCTAGCTACCTTTTCCTTGCAGTGTGAACTGCATCCTCTCATATAGTAATTACTGTACAAATCCACTCTGTTTTATAACAGAAACAGGATGTTTGGTGTTAACATGAGATTAAACTAAGCTTTTTGGAATGTTCATTTTATTAGATTCATCTCATGGGGATGCTGTGGTAGTAATACTGCAATGAGTATAAACATTGCTATTTAAGGACATTTTATTAACTTTATTATATAGTAAATGTAAATTTTTCCACGAAACAAAAATTTTACAAGCTTTGAAATTAAACTGTGACAGCTTTTCTTACCTGTGACTTTACTTTAAATGTGACAGCTTAGATAAGTAGAAGTTAAAAGTACTGAGGTTTCAACATACCTCAGTCTGTACCACACTGGGCTTGTATCAGTGGGAAGAATTCAGTGTTGGTGCATTGTTTAAATGTATTTGTTAGATTAATTAATCACAAACTTTATACAGGTTTTCTTGCCCTGTGCTCTGTCTGCACTCATCAATTGAAGTATCTGTCTTTCAGATCCTCAGCATTCTTAGCTTCCTCTTACAAAGATTTTCTGGTATGCAGTGTGGGAGTTTGTATGTTAGCACTTGTACAGTGCTTGGACCTTTGCTGGTACAGCCAAGAGGCTGCTCATGGCTCCAGCTCAGTTACATATGCCACATCACAGGTGGTGTTGCTAGAACTAACTACGATCTCTACATTTTATTTGGGATTTGGCCAAGGTTTTGGGACTTGTGTGGCTTCCTGTGTTGCTGAGTTGTACTACGTAAAATGCATTTGATCGTTGCCTGAGTGGTGTTCTGCAGAGCTGTGGCGTGAGATTTGTCTTTTTTTTTTTGTTAGGGTGTAGGATGGCACCTGGAGGCAGTTTCTGGGACCAGTATCTGTGTAAAAGTGAACTCTCTAAGCCAGTGAGGACTCCAGGAGCCACTGGTACAAATGTGTTTTGGAAGGCTTGGCAAACAGTGTTTTATGGTTGGTCTTTATTTACCCTTCTTTAAGACGGGTAACTTGGAGAGATCCAGGCAAGTAATTACAATTCATGGATTGCATTTGAAATCCCTGTCATTGCTTTCTAAAAAAACTCTTGGAATGTGCAAAACAGTATTTTTTTAAATCATAGGTTGCAATTCCCAAAGGTCCTTGAGCGTGCACATCATCTCTTAAATATACCAGAGACATCTCCAAGTTGCTCAGTTGCTGTTGAGTAGGTCAGATGCAGGCTGGGGCTGAACTGGGATTCAGAACAGGGAATTCTTCCTGTGTTGCCAGCAGGATGCAATGCTTTAGATACGTTCATTGAAAGCAGGCAAGTACTAGGAATTGGATGGCTGTGCAGCTTTCACAGCATGTTGATGACTGGCTGCTTCTGTGAATTGCATGAATCAGGAATTTGAAACCATCTCCCTCTACCAGGTGACTGCACTACTCACTAAGCTTGAGCTATTCTGGCATCTTTCAGGACTCTCTGTGCTGCCCTCTTGCTTCATGGCCAGAAATAGATAACTTTTTCTGACTAGGCTGACTGCAAAGGTCGCTGTCAGAATTCATTCCTGACTGATTTAAGAATTTTTTGTTTGGATACCTTACTCCCTTCTGTATTTAGTTAGGGATGCTGCTGTGTCATCCCTGCAAGTTGTGCATCTGCTTACTTTTTTTCTTTGTCCTCTGATCTTACAAAAGTTTGTAACTCTCTACATAGCTGTCTTCTGTAATTCTTCTTATGCCTTCTGTGTAGCTGAGGACTTTGCTGTAAACAAAGTTTATGAGCTGGGTTTCAAGATAAACTGTTCTGGCTTTGGGCTGTGCTGTAAAAGGGAGGTCTGGAGGCTGCTCATGTACTCTTATCTCTTGTATCAATACCAGCTTTTACTTCAGGGCTTCTACTTCATAATCCAGAAGCTGACTTTTCCTGAGATGACTGAGAAATCTAGAAGCTATGGAAACTTTTAGTCCATCTAAACATTTGGGTGTTTGATGTGTTCATGCTCCAAAGGAGGAGCTAGAGTAGCTGATAACATCCTATAAACATAGAGCAGTTATGAACATGAGTAACTGTAGATTTTTGCAAGCAAACATGAAGGCCGTGAAACAAGTTCTTTGATCTGGAGTTTTTTTGCTTGTTTTTTTCTTCTGAGACTTGGAAGATTTTAGGTGCTTGCTTGTGTATTTGGAGACAAATTGTTTGACAGATTTGGGGTTGGAAGAAAAGTCTTGTCATGTAATTTTGGTTAGGAAACTTGAGTGATTTTGCGTTCTGTTTTACAAGAAGGTATATGGTTTGCTCCTTTGAACCATCTAGGCATTTTCACCATGCAGATTCCTACTACCCTTTAAAAAAATCAGTAGTTTAATCAGCTGTTTTCCATTCTGTTGTAAGTTGATGGTGGTTGTTTTTGTGAGTATTTTAATTTTTTTTTTTGTCCTGGAAAGATTGGATGCAGAGGTATTTTCTAGTTTGTGAGCAGTTGTTTGTTTTTTTTCTGTACGTACTTTCTTACTGGATGTTGAGCAAAAATCCAGGTATTTTTAAGGGGCTAAGTATTAGCTGATGACACACAAGGAAGAAGTTCCTGTGAGTCCTAAAGTTGTGGCTGTGCAGTTTTTGCAGATAAAAACAATTATTATTTGAAGAGGAGCTCTTCCTGTCTCTTGGATGTTTGATTAAGAGGAGAATTTAAACAGTTTTTTTTTATTTATTTTTTTTTTCCTTAGCTTCTGGCTTAATTCCAGACTTTATGTTAGTGGCAAGTAAAAACTGCAAAAGAACACACTTGCAAAAGAGAATATGCAAGCTGCAGTCAGTCCTCTGAAACAAATAATTCCTCTGTTCTTGGAGGAGTTGCTTTTTAGGGTCAGAGTGATCTAGTAAACACTAGTCATGTTTCCTTAGCACTTGTTTTTGGTCCCAACTTCAGGCTTCTGTTACGTAGGTTATATTGATATGTGTATTGAGTCTGAACTTGAAACACAGCAGCACAGTTTTTAAACAAGTTGCTTTTCTTACCTGCTTATTCAGGGTAGAAACCTGAGTTTTAAATTTTCGCTTTAAGATAATCTACCTAAATCGAGGAGTGCTAATGCAAGTCTTGTGTTTAAGAAGAAAGGAGATCATAGAAAATCTCTTAGTAGTAGGTACTAATCTGGCTTCCTGCTGTTAGCTCACTGGTTTTAGGCAGTGGCTCTGACCTCCAGCTTAAGCTTGACTCATACTAGATTTTTTTCTTCCCCCTGATTTCTTTCTGTAAACTATATGTTCTATATATGCTATTACTAATGAGGATTGGCTACAGGGTTTGAGAACATACTAGCACATGCTAACCATGCTTCTCATCTGTGTACTCATAGAGTTATCCTCCTAATCATTGTTTGGGAAATGGCAAAACCAGTGAGGCTAGTTGATCACAAATATTCTGGGATATTTTTCGTAATCTACATGCTTATTTATTGAACCCTAGCATTACTATATTAGTATTGGCATTCTTAATGTTCACTTTAATACATGTCTCTGAACTTCCCTTGGTGTTGGTCACAATGTTAACTATACCCTTACTATTTTTTTTTCAGTGTTGAGGTTTCTTCAAAGGACAAAGTCAATTAGAGGTCTGTTTAACTGCTACACTATAATTTTGGAAGTGTTTGTGGAACTGTCTGGTTAACTAGATTGCTAAAACCACCCAAGTTTTTAAAAAAACACGGCTCCTTCAGTACATTTGTCTCTATAAGTAGTATGTAGGGGGCAGGTGTCATGGCAGAGTATCTCTTAAACTGGTTTTGCCATTTGAGGAAATGTGTGTGTAACCACATCCCTAATTAAAGTGAATTCAGCTTTAACCTACAACAGCAATGTATTTTGAAGATGTACCAATTTATTTTCAAGGGAAGTCTCTAATATTTGTATCCCAGGATGTTGAAAGATACATGTAATACTAGTACAATAAATCAATTTCAGAATATTTCACTGGGCTGTATTGTGTATTGTTCTTTCAGCGTTTATGTGAGAGAACATGAAAATGAGACTTTGCCTGAGCTGAAATGAAAAATGCTGAATGACTTGAGGAGGGGGGAATGATTTCATTGAATTTTTTGTTCTTGATGCATGGGGTAAGGCAGTGTGAGCGATACATTGCTATATTGTTATGTTCTAAGCATACTTGAATGACTTTGCCTGTAAGGAGTTGATAACTCATTAAAAAGGTCAGTGTTGCCTTGTTCATAAAACTTGAAAGGAACCAGCAGCAGTGGTTGCATGGAAAGGTGGTGGGAAGTTTTGCTAGAATGGAGGCTTGTACAATGGTGGGGAGAAGCAGCCTTTGCTTGAAGAGATGGTCATTTAGTTGAAGTAATAGTTAGCATAACTCTGTTCCTTGTAACTATTCTCCAGTATGGACAAGGAAGTGTCAGTATTTAAACTGAGTAGGGCAAATGCTTTTTTTTTAAATCGTAGGTTTCTTAGAACTCTCGTGAAAACTTTATTCTCTTATAATAAGAAACACAAGGTGCCTCTGTCCTTGAGTTGGCTGGCTGACCTTGCAGTTTGAGCCATCTTGCCTGGCTATGTACTTCATGTTGGTAAACATAAAAGAGGTAAATGAAATTCAATAGCTTTGGCAGTATGTGAATTTTATGACAACTTCTGACTACAAGAAAGGCTTATTGGAAACTATAGGTGGAATTAGAGATTTCTAAGACCTGCTCATACATGGCTTTTTTGAAGGGAGCATCTCGGTGGAAGTGATGTTCTGAACAGTAGATGTGAATGATGTGGCTCTTAGTTTATGCTTATATATGTGCTTAAGGCATCACATAGGTGTCAGAGGTGACATAAAGTGAACATGATAGGTGATTTCTTTTGCATTCAGAGTTATTAATGTATATATCAAAATGGTGACATACTGTACATACTCTTTTTAATATACTGATTAAATCTGGCTTTTCAGTCTAATTTGTTTCAGGAACTTGCTGTGTACCTGTGGGTCTGCACTGTGTTTCAGTGGGATTAAAAAACATAAGCACAGATCAGAATTGAAGTAATTTGATCTATCAATTTAAAATTAGTTGTTCTTATTTTTTGGTGTGCAGAACATTTGAATTTTTAAAAACAAGCAGTGCTCTCAGATTTGGTTTGGTACTGGAAGATATTAGGCTTCTACCTGGCTGCCATGAAATAGCATTCACTGGACAAGCTTCATTTACAAGTTCTTGTTGTTACAGGACCCACAAGACTCAGCTGGTGTGAACAAGACAACTACTGAAACATGGTGGATTACTATGAAGTTCTGGGAGTGCAAAAGCATGCCTCAGCAGAAGATATTAAAAAAGCGTATGTATCACTGGTGTATATATATGTTATGTGTTTTAAGGAACAAATGTAATCACATATTCTGGATTCTCACTTTGTCAATACTAGAATGAGTAGTCAACTTAGGTGATACCTTCACTAACAGAAATATTCAGTGTTCTGAAGAAAAAGCATTTGCTCATTTTTATGGAACTGGGAAAAGAATCCTGAGTACTGCTGAAGGGAAAATGCTGTCAGTCACTGGTTTTTGATCACTGTTAAATGCATTTCTGTACAAGTATGCCTCCAAACTTGACATGGTACAGGCAGTGACAGCTCCTTGTTCTGTGGCTGATGTGCAGTAACTGCTTCCACTTGCTGAGGTGCTTTTTCAGAGTTATTAATAAGTATTTGGCATGCTGCTTTGTTAGATACTAGCTCTTTCTTAACATGAGGTCTGGTTTCTGGGCTTAGGTTTTGATGGACTGAACATCTGCCACTATTAAAAAAAAACAACCCATAGTTAAAATTAGGAGTGTTCAAAGGAATTAAGTACAGTTCTTTTAGATTTACTGTTTATGTGCTGTTGGACAATGGGTGTTTGGGTGTTTGTAACATTTTCAAGAGATACCGTTTACTTTTCAACAAACAATTGGGAGGGAACATTTCTGTAGTATACTTTTCTATTATACCAAAACTGTTTGACAGTAAATTGCAGTTTTAAGTGACATGGAAATACTATGTTTCTCCTTTGTCTTCTCCTAGGCTCCTGAATTTAATTAATCAAATTGCACTAGTGCGCAGAAGTTTGTTTTTTTGTTCTTTTGCAAATTCCTGCCCATACCGCTTTGTCAACTCGAATGTTTGAACTGTGATCTTGTATCACTGTATAAAACACACTAAATCAACCTGAGTGCAAGCTTTGCTTTGCCCCTCTAAGTAGTTTTGAATGCTTTGCCTGAAGTGTTTCATTTGGAGATAGGAATTTTGTGCAGGTGTAGCAGTCAAGCCACAGATGTCAGGATGCTGCCACAGTGTGGTATCAAAGTACTCTTGGAGCTCTGTCATCTTTGTCTGTAACAGCAAAGTACTCTTGATGCTTCCTGGGGTTGGTTGTAGTACTGAATAATGGTGGAGCTCTAAGGAGAAGCTTGTAACAGAAATGTTATGGAATGTGTTGCTTAGTCTGCCAGATGTTCATAATCAGAAATACAGGAATAATCTCAAAATAACAAAAGAACCCCAGACTTTTTTTTTGAAGCAAGTCTGATTAGATGGTTCTTTGTGTACCTGCAGAATCCGTTGGTTCTGGTTTAGACGCAAGATACAAAGCGCTGGGGAATTCTTAAATACTTTGATCTCTGACTACTTGTTTGAAACATGTTGTGCTTATCTGTATAGCATATTCCTCCATTTCAGAGTAAAATATTCTTTGTTTTCCTTCCACGTAGGTACCGTAAACTGGCATTAAAATGGCACCCTGATAAAAATCCAGACAACAAAGAAGAGGCAGAAAGGCAGTTTAAACAAGTAGCTGAGGCCTATGAAGTTTTGTCAGATGGTAGGTATTTTAAAAGGGCTCTTGAATTGCAGTTGTCTGGTCTGGCTGTCAGACTGAAAATGCTGAAGTATAATGCTTTAAAGGAATATTGTAACTTTGGTTTACCATCCAACTCAACTGCTTCCTTTTCAAAAGAAAGGAGAGGAGAAGAAGAAGATTGCAGATAAGACAGAATAAGTAGAAACTTTGAAAGAAAAAAATCAGGATCTCTCTAGATGAGTGACCAAACCAATTTTCTTCTAGAAATTGAAATCCTATGTTTGCCAGGCCCCTTCCAGAAATTTATGAAGAAATATCTATGAATGCCAACATTCATTTTATCTTACGAGGTAAAGCCCATGTTACCATCAGTATAGGGGAATTACTGGGTTTATCCAATAAAAATCAGGCTAGATAAACTCTTGAGGTGTCTACTACTGTGTCTTCTACTTCTTGTAACGGGAAACTAGTCTTGACAAAGCCCAAGCATACTGTAAACCTTCCTGAAAACTTGGATTGCATTTGGATGAATTCTGTAAATTCAGTCAACTGTGATAATGAGGAGAGTGTTTATTTTGAATTGTTCTGAAATGGTTGCTTAGCCTGACCCATGTGTTGCAAGTATTCAGCTTACAGTTCACCTGTGTCTTTTTGCATTAAAAGTATCATTAACTTTAGTGTTTTGGCAAAAGGTGTGTGAATCATAAAGTATTTGATCATTTTCCCCTGTAATTGACTGCAGCTGTCTCTATGCTATTTCTGAAGTGTCCTTGATTTCACCTGAGACCAGTGAGCATGGGAAAGCTATATTTAAAGCACTAGCAGCATCTAGATTACCTTTCAGAATTTGGCCTGGTTTATCAAGCTGCAGTCTTGTAACACCCTGTTTCTTTGATTGGTTTTGGTACTTAATTGGTGACTTGAGAGAAGCAGAAATTAATTTATGGACAGTTTGTTGTATACTTGTCTTCTAGAGTAATTTAACCTTCTTAAGCATATTTTGGAGCAAGATAAAAATAGGATACTGGTCTAGTTGTTACACAGATCATTAAGTTCTTCAGAAACAATACACTGCTAAAACATCTTCTAAAAATGCTGCTTGTTTTTGAATCTAGACCAAATCCCAAGTTACTGGTGTCTTAACAATAATTTGTACAGCAGGGGTATCTGAATCCTGAGCCCCATGGTTGAGAGATGTTCAGCTGTCCTGCAGGCTTAATGAGATTTTCTGACACCATTTCAGGCTTGAATGAAGACAGATTTTGCCAGAAGAATAGTTTTGTAAGCAGTTACATAAAAAAAGTCTACTGAAATTGGGTGATCATAGAATACGCTTACACTTCCCTTGTGGTTTGAAGAACACTATATTTTTCAAGATGAACTTCTTGGTGTTGTGAACCCTCAGGTCTTCCTCTTTCCTGATAACCTACCTTACTGCTTTGGTCATGGTGGGCAGGTTAACCTCCTTTCTTTAAGAATTGCTTTCTAGACAGGCAGTATGGATCATGTACCAGGCTTTGCTGGGGATCAGGAGGTGTGTGTGTGAACCTATTGCAAGTCTCCATTCTTTGTAGATGATGATCAGTATATAAGATCTTAATTCCTGCTAGTCAGAAGTATTTTGCTTTTCAGCAGCTGTTTGAGGTAACTGCATATTCTTGCAGCTATTTAAGTTTCAAAAACATCTCTCACTGAAGAGATTCCAGTGGGAATAGCATGTTAATATTGGGTCTAAAATCAGATACCCTGATGAGTGTTTGGCTGATGCTTCCACATCAGTGCAAGCAAAATAAGCTGACTATCTGCCTCTGTAGGTTCTTCAAGGTTCCTTTCCAGTACCAACAGAGCAACTTGATCTTCTGTAGTAACCCAGTGTTAATTTTTCTCCCCTTTCTCATGGCTTTTGGAAGGCTGGTCTGCTGTGAAATTAAGAAGGAGCTCATTCCATATATTCTCAAATAGAGAGCAAGCAGTTGGAGTAAAATCCTTCAATGGCATTTTTTAACATTACTTCATTCCCCTTTATTAAGCTAGAAGAACATTCATTAATTTGAGGGGTTTTGCAATCACTTAGGCAAACTGTCCTTCATTTCTCAACTGTCACAATGATCTTGGTCTCGTGCAGTAAAAGAGGCAATGGCCAACGTTTGCAACCAGGGAAATTCCAACTGGATAGAAGAAAGAAAATGCTTACAGTGAAAATGCTTGAGCACTGAGACTGTTTTCCAGAGAGACTGTGGAATATTCTTTTCTGACTGATGAGGTCGGGACTTTATCCAGACATTGGATATTAGATCTGTTTGGAGAAGAAGGCTGAGTTCCAGAGGTCCTTTACAATTTAAAGCTTTCTGTGGTGCTTAGGTGAAGATGAAGACTGCAGTATTCTTTTTAAAAGCAAACTTCCTTGTGAAGTTTGTCCTCATACTAGATTTTTTTCTGATACAACAGGACCTGAGCTTCTACAACTAAATGGTAATAAGTCTAAAGTTTAGTACCTGTTCTTTCAGAACCCAACCTGCTTTGGCAATCCTCAACAAAAATGTTCACTAGTAACATGCCAGGGCTTTCCTAAATAAATTACCTTTGAGAAGATGTTTAGCTGAGAATACCAGTTACGTGTTTCTGTTTTTTTCCAAATTCAATGTGCCTCTTTACTGACATGATGTACAACTTCTCCTTGTAGCTAGAAAACGGGACATCTATGACAGATACGGAAAAGAAGGCTTAATAAATGGAGGCGGAGGTATGTTGACAGCTAGCAGTTCTTTACTTTCTCTGTGCTGGTGGAGAGCCATTTTCTGCAAATTTCTTTATAAGATGGGAATCTGGAAATTCCTATAATAAGGCCTAAAATGTAATCTTCTGACAGTGTTGTTTTTGCAGTTTTTCTAGTTGTTGTAGAAGGTATTACGGGTGTCTGGAAACAGAGGAGAGAATTAATTATAAAAAGTATTGTGTGTACTTAGCTTGAGTGGTACCTGAAAGGGAAAGAGAAGTTTTACAAATGTGTTTATATTTTGAAATGATTCAAAAGCCATATAAGCCTGAACTTTTCTGTTATTAAGAACGTGTGAGGGTAATTGAAATGTAACTTCTTTTTTGCAGGTGGAAATCATCATGATAATCCATTTGAATTTGGATTTACATTCCGGAACCCAGAAGATGTCTTTAGGGAGTTTTTTGGTGAAAGGGACCCCTTTTCATTTGACTTCTTTGGTAAGTAATCCACTGGTTTTAGTTACTTGTATCTAAAAATTTACTCTTGCAAAACAGACATACTAATGCAGCTTTATTAGAAATAGCTCTGAAAACTGGAGGGAAACAATTGGTATTTTGTATTATATTTAAAATGTTTGTTTCCTACCTGTTTCTTCTTGGTTGCTTTGGTAGTACAGAACGGATATGCCTACCAATTGATGTTTTGTTGGAATGCCTGGTTTAAAAACTCATAAAATCATAGCTGCTATGACTCTGTAGGTCAGAAGGAGCTAACATTCAATAGAAAAAATATACACTGGAATTCTCTCAAGAATTTTACTCGGCAAACTTAGTCTGAATTTGATCTCTTTTGGTCTGTAAATATTTAATGTAGCTTTGAGAGCTTTTGAACTGGACAGGTTAACTGTAGCTGTTACAACTTAGCTCTCAGAGTGAATTTGTATCATCTCAGGAATAACTTTCTTGTATCAGAATAAGACCAGCTGCATACCTAATCTAGACACTCTCCCAAATTCATGTTTGGTTGGGGGGATAGAGCCCTAAGGGCTCAGGTAAAGGCCAGGTTGGATGGGGCTCTGAGCAGCATGACCTAGTGGGAGGTGTCCCTGCCCATGCAGGGGGGCTGGAAGTAGGTGATCTTTCAGGTCCCTTCCAACTCAAACCGTTCTGTGATTCTATGATAACTGAAGTAGTTCTGGAAGCCTGGATGCTTCATTTAGTTAAAGGAAGCAATATGTGATACAGTTGTCAAAGTAATCTTTTTACCATAGTGCTGATGATCTTTTGGCTTGTGATGTTCCTTGTTCAGGTGTATTGAAGGTCTTTTCAGAGGTGCTGGAGTTCTTACTCAGTCTCTCTATGTTCTACTGCATAAAATGCTGACCTATAAGGCAGAACTGATCCTAAGTTCAGTATTTATTTAGAGAAAGTAAAAGGTCCTGTACTGAAAATTTCAAGAAGTATACTTGAAAATCAAGGGTCTTTTCCTATTCAGTGCCTTAATATTGATTAATCTCTATAATAATGTATGTAGTTTTTTAATACTGTTAAAGGTAATTTTTTATCTTTGCTGGCAGCATTAAGGGGCTAATTCAGCTCAGATTTTAATTTTGTGTTTCTTTAGTTTGCTATTCAGGGATCATCAGTTGTTGAATGACATCCTATTGATGAATTAGAAAAGGGGTTGAAGGGCTAGAGGTTGAATTCAGTTAACTATTAGTTGATTAATTAGATGAGCAGCTAGAGGAAGAATCTGGTAGAAAATAAGCAGCAGAACTTGAGCAATTAGATCTAGTGGAAAACCAGCAGAAGCAGTGAAGGGTAAATTTGAGGAAGCATCTAGCAAAATAGTGATGAGTGAAGCGGGTTCTGAACTGGGAATATGCAACTTCTTCACTGCCTGCAGTAGAAGAAGAATCTTAAGGAATACTAGATGAGGATTTTGGTTTAGATGAGATGAGTGATCCTAGCACTGGTTAGGCCACATCTGGAGGACTGTGCCCAGTTCTGGGCTCCACAGTACTAGAGACAGAGCTACTGGATAGAGTCCAGTGAAGGGCCTCAAAGACCATTAAGGGTCTCAACAATGTCTATGTGAAGGGTGAGTGCAAAGAAGGTGGAGCTAGGCTGTTGTCAGTGGTGCCCAGTGGAGGGCAAGAGGCAGTAGGCACAAATGGAAGCACAGGAGGTTCTGCTTGAACTTAAAGAAACGCTTTTCTACTGTGAGGGTGACTGAGCGTTGGAGCAGTTGCCTGGAGACCTTGTGGAATCTTTGTTTGGAGAGACTCAGAAGCCATCTGAATGTGGTCCTGGGCAACCCATTGTAGGTGGCCCTGCTTAAGCAGAGGATTGGACTAGATGACCTTCAGAGGTCCCTGCCAACCTCAACCATTTTGTGACTGAGTGGCAGAAAACCTAGAAAAATCTGAGCTACATGTAAGGAGTGTTTAGCTCTTCTGTTTATTTTAAAATCTAGGATACTTTAAATAAAGGAGTTGGTTCTCAATCAAATATCTTTATAGTAAATTGGTGAGGCATCTTCTAGCTCCCAGGAGACTGGTGTAGGCTCTGTTTCACTTGGATTGTATTTACTTCATTGGCATTAGCAAAAGATTTAACTTGCTGTATCTCAAAATGTCAGGTTCATGGCTAACCTTTAAGCTGTGAAGTTGTGTTCTTTGTGTTAAGTAGTCATGGGCTTAAAAAGAAGATGAGGACTTCCCTTTTGGACTCCATAGAAGGAATACTGTACAGCTAGAACTATCTAGCTTACTGCCAAAGTTTCCCTGGGATATTGCAACTGCTTTTAGCCTCTCCTGTAAAGAAATAGTGATATATCTTATGCTGTGGAAACAGTGGACCTAACAACATACCTCTGTGCTGGTGAGATCGAGGCATGCTTCCAAAAACATTCTTCCCCTGCTTAACACCCACATTTACTTATTCAAAAGCTGGTTGTCTACTTCATGTATTGATCACTGTCATTGTCTGCTTTAAGATACGAATAATGGGGCACAGGCTCCACTTCTTGCAGAGTAAGGTTCTGGCACTGTCAGCAGCATTATGGATACTTGATGAAAATTAATAGTTTCAAAGCTGCCTCCACTTTATGTGGATAGTTGCAGTGTCAGTGATCAGAATCCTAAAACGTGTGATGAGCTTTGGATTCTGAGTAAAAGCTCTTACAATTTTTCTTGTCAAAAGGCTTCAAAGTGAGCACCTTTTATTTTTTTCAATTTATTTTTGCTTCAAGATGCTTAAGATATTCTCCAATATGGGAAAATGTAACTCAAAAGCAGGTTTTCCACAGCTTTCTAATAATTTTTTTGCAGCAATCTCTTCATTTACATGATATTTAAGGTAGTACAACATGAAAATACAGATGTTTTTAGCTGAATGTGGTGCATTTAATAATGCCAAAAGCAAGGAGTGGAATTGTGTGCATAACATTAATATTTCTATTGGTAAACTAGAGCCCTTGTAGATTGTGCAATGTTGAAACACTGGTGGGACAGTTCCGTCCTGAAGAATAAGGGAATTTATGTTCTAAGAATGAGGAGTTTTCAACTTGTTGATCAATTTTCTGTGGAACTAGAGACGTATGGAGCTGCTCAGGTTATAATTGGTTTTATAAGCAACTGAATAAGGACTAAGGACTGAGTTAATGCTTTCTAAAAATGTACATTGATGGAATCAAGGATGAAATTGAATAAATAGTTTGAAATGTGTGCACCTTTTACACAGTTTGAAGTGGGATGTAGTGAAGCCCACAGGATGTGGGTGGGACTCTATATCCTAATTGCCAATGAATATGTAAAGTGCAGCATTCAGATACATAATCCCTGTAAATTTAAGGAAGTGAAGAATTTCTAAAATTGTGCTATGAATTGAGTCTGTTAAATTTCACTGAGGTATGTTGCACTGTTGTTACAGTTACAGAAAATTTTCTTTATAATGAGAGGCATCTTTATTAATCTCTGGAAAAGAGGAGAAGCTATGAAGACTTCTGTGGTGATTTTTAACAAATCAGTCCCTTCAGACTTTTCAAATGAAATTTTAGAATACTGCTGAAGGCAACTCTCAGTGCTTCCAAATGGAGCGAGGTCAATGTGTGCTGTGTGTTGCACTGGAATTAACTCAGCCAGTCACAATTTATATTCTCTGATTTTCAGGCACATCCTCTGTAAAAATAAGGGTGTATGAAACCTAGCACTTTTAAAAACTTTATCTGATAATATGACAGACTATTAACTTTTGAGCCATGGGCATGCATTCTGTGACACCTGGTTAGAGCAGAATCTGCTTTTTCCTAGTGAGCTCTTCCAGTGATAGTTTTCAGTCTCTTTGACATACATAATCAGGATGGTAATCCTGGTAACAGGAAGAAACAAAAAGGTGATGCTTCCTGTCCAGTGCTAATCTTTGTAGTGCAAATACTGCCTTGGAATATCAAGGTCTGGATAACTGGTGTTCAGCACTCTGTACCGTATACTTCTATTCTTTCACTGTCCTTTGATGTTAGAACTGTTTACTCTTAATATAGAGATTAATTTCTCATTTCAGTAAGTTCATTCTGTATTTAAACTGTATCCTGCTCCATTTAGATATGGCACTTGCATTGATTTTGTTTGTGTTCCATGTGGTGTTTTGTTCTGTGTTTTACATGTAACCTTTTAAAGGACACTCTTCTGTATTTTAACAGCTGATAGGGAAGCTCTTAGTGTCACCACTGGTAATGGAGGTGCATTCATTAATTTGAAAACTAGCTGCTTCAAGCATTGTGAGGGACAAAAACTAGTGTGTTTTGGTGTAGGCAAAAATGCTTGACTGATTCTGGGGTGTTAAAGAATTGACTTATATGTCGGAAGGGATTATCAGTGAGGAATTGTGTTGAAAGGTAGAGTGGGTATCACAGGAGCATAACATTACCAAAAAGTAATTTAGCAGTGTGAACATCTCTTTTAGTAGTTAAGTCATCTTGTATGTACATTGAGCTTCACATACACATCTGGAGATGACTGACATTTGAGAAAGGCTAAGAGAGCTGGGACTCCTTAGTCTGGAATTGAGGAGGCTGAGGGGAGACCTTAACAATGTATACAAGTATCTAAAGGGTGGGTGCAAGAAGATGGAGACAGGCTCTTCCCAGTATTTCCCAGTGTCAGAACGAGGGGCAATGGATACAAGCTGGAACATAGGAAGTTCCATTTAAACAGAAGAAGAAACTTAAAATGAGAGTGACAAGGCACTGAAACAGGCTGCCCAGGGAGGTTGTGGAGTCTCCATCTCTGGAGATACTCAAAACCCGCCTGGATGCAGTCCTGAGTAATGTGCTCTAGATTATCCTACTTCAGTGGGAGAGTTGGACTAGATGATCTCTAGAGGTCCCTTCCAACTCTCACAATTCTGTGAGATAGTTTAGAGGATCTAAGATGCCTGAGTAATTCCTGTGTGGGCTAGAAAGTGCAACTCATGACCTACAGTGGACCAGTATCCTCCAGCAGGAGAGGAAGCTTGACAGGATGTTTCAGGGCATTTCAAACAGTTTTAGATGCTTGTATGTCTACTTAAATGAATCCCACAAGGAACCATGCTTTTTTCTCTGTAGTAGAATGTGCTAATAATATGATGTGATAAGTTCCTTCAGGTGGATGCCCTCTCTAGACCTTGATGTTCAAGAGAAGTCTCTCTGCAAAGTCTCTTTACACATAGATTATAATATTGACAGTATTCCTGTAGTTTCTAAACATTTTAGTGTTTTCAATGTACATTCTGAGATGGTACTTTATAAATGTCTTGAATGTTCCTCGTAGTTTGCAAAGTAGAATTCAATACCAGATGATGTGTAAAAACCCATATACATTCTGAGAGTTTCCCTTAAGAATTCTAGTTACCTGGTTTATGGGGTATTTAAAAATCTGTACTCCTGGAAACAAAAGGTAAAATTAAACTTAACACCTTTATATGGCTAGCTAGATACGAATATTTGTCATGGAGAGTGTTAACTAGCTAGTTATATGGTTTGTAGTTTGGTTCCATCAAACAACAGAATTCCTGCAGATCGACTACTGTAATATCAATTGCATAAAATGAAGTATGAGCATTCTGGAAAAGTATAGTAAGTTACTTTAAGCATCCAGGCTAAAGAGTCTTCACCTGATAACAGAGGAAAATCCATGTGCAGTAGTAATTACAAACTGTTTTACATGGACGGTGTTTTAGGATGTTGTTTAGGAATGGGATAGCTTCATCAACCTTGTCTCAAGGACAGAAAGGTGTCTTGCTGGGACAAAAGGTTTGGGTAAGAGTCAGATCATTTTAACCCACATGTAATGCCAATTCTGATAATTATGATGTTTAGGTGTTCCAATGAGAAATATATTTGTTGGTCAGGTGGGTTCTTAAAACTGAAATAGAGGTGGCTTTCAAAAAGCCATCTTGCACAACGTTGTCCTCTTTGTAATTAATCTTTTTGTTGCAGCTTTAAGTGCAACGTAAGTGCTCAGATTTGCATGTGCATTCAGTGCTTTGGCATGCATGTGCACAGTTGTATTTCGTAAGCACCAGTCTTAGATCTTAATTATTTGCTGAATGGTCCAAATCTCACTGCTGTGAATTTTTCTGAAATAACTTGGTGGGTTTGAAGAAGGTTTTTGAGACACAGGAATTGTCTGATCCAGACAGTGTTATGAACCTGGAATAGGTAATGCTGTAGCTCCATGGGTAGCTAAACTAATATATAGCTTCTGCTGCTGCACGGAGGAAGGCCTTGCTCCAAAATCTCATGTCTGTCTTAAAACTTCAATCTTTTAACTAATGTCCCATTAGATACATTGGGGAACTGTTTGGTAGCATGCTGGCCAAAGAGGAAGTTTTCTGGGCATCTCATGCCAGTTCGGGTTGTTAGTCCTTAAGAAAACGGTTTTGTCCTATTCTGTTTCCTTGGATGGCTAGTTGATTGAATGGGTCAGAGGACAAATGCTGAACATAGCACAAGGAGAGCATGTCATACAGTGGTAGTGGAGGATTCCTCAATTTTTAAGGTGTGCCTGAACATTTGGGCATTAATTTGATAAATATGAAATGGTGATTAGAACTGGACTTCCTGTACTCCAGCGTCTTTGTAATTATGCTGTAGATGGCATTCAAAGGTAATGTTTTAAGTCTCCTTTTTCTAGAAAATTACTAATCCCGGAATCTTTGCTATATATCATTAGAAAGACTTTCAAATGCTTCTGCTGGGAAACTTTGTTAGGTGAGTGAGGCAAGCATCTGTTTGACATCTAATTTGTGGAAGTGAGCAATTATAAAAGACCATGCTGCAACTCTCTAGGCAGGTGAATCAGCAGTGCTTGCAACAGCATCTTAGTTGTCTCTTCTAAGTAAGTGGCATCAGCAGTATGCTTATTTTGTTAGGGAAGAAAACATTCCTTTGCAAAAGTGCTTACAGGTTTCTGTGGTACATCCAGTTCTGATGCTGTGGGGTTTTTTGTGCCTGGGTACACACTCCAGAGCTTTAGCCTGAGGTTCTGTGTGTATTTACTGCAAATCTGGATCTTTAAACTTTTTTCTAATAGAGGACAAGATAGAAACACCTACTCCAAGAATTCTGTTTTATTGGATGTATCATATTTATAGCTCTTTGTATAGACACATTATTCAGACCTGCATTTCAGACTCTTCTCTGACATGATCTACAAAGTGTTCTTCTGATACAAAGAAATGCTGGTGGGCAGGCAGCCTGCTCTGCCTTTGCTTACGGAAACACTGCAGACTAATCCCCAATGCCGTTGAGCCTGGCTGCCTCCTCTTACAGGGGCTGACCAGCCTTTCAGCATTATTCTCTCCATGTGCTGCAGCTGGTGTCAGCCTTGAGCACCTTCAGTATAGCTGTTTTTCAGCTTTTCCTTGATGTTGTGTCTCGACAGAGGCAATAGCATGGCCCAAATTCCAAAGAATAAAGGAAAGAAAGTTCACGGGTTAGGGAAGTAGTCCAGTGAGTGGTGACTGAGCAGGGATCCTGTTCTTACAGGGTAATGTTTTGTCGCATACTGTCCCTATAGGATTGTCAGCATCTCCAGCTGTGCATGGATGTGAGCAGGTTTGCTGACAGTGCACAGCACTTCATTTTCTGGAGGTGAGTGATGGCATTGCAGTGGAATGTGCTCAACGCTTTCATCAATGCTCAACGCATCAACAATTCATTGTCCTATGGTTGGATGCACCTTCCTGCACTGTTTAAGACCCTTGGACACTTCTTTCTACTGTCTTCCTTGTAATCAGCACAGTTGTTTTTACAGTCACACTGTGAACTCTAGGATGATGTGGCTGAACTTCTTTCATTTGGAGATGCTCTTTTCAGCTTATCAGTACCTGGTCTGGTTCCCCAGGCAGCTTCCGGGGTACGAGTGTCATGGTAGAAGTGACTGCCATAGGAAACGTGGCACTTCTAGTTCTTAATGTATTGTGATTTCAGCTAGTGGCTTAGATTGAGTTAATGAAATCCATTAAGTTTAGCTTCAAATGTTGATACTCTGGTTTTTGCCTCCTTTCCTCCCTTCCTCTATTGTGTGGTGCTTTCCTGCCTGTTTTCTCTCAGATACGCCAATCTTGCCAATACTGAATAAGCTTGTGAATGCAACAGAAAGCTAACAATACAAATGCTCAGTGTTTTCTTTTGGATCACTGAATTAATATAACTTGTCATTTGGTTTTGTGATCACAAGGCAGGAAAGGAGAGTAATCACATCTTTTTAAGTAGTGTTCCGCAGTTGGCTTATACTGCTGAAAGGGAGGAAATCCTGTCTCTGTGTTGCAGCTGAGGACTCTGGAGAGTGGGGGAGGAGATCATGACCTACCTTACTTTGAACTGCAGCATGATACTTATTATAGTTGTTGTTATTTGACTTCTTTAGAGGTTAAATTCTTTTCCTGTGATTACAGAAAAACAAGGTAGGATTCTGTGGTTTGCAGTGATCAGGTTTAATGTTTTACCCAGGGCAACAAGACAGTTGCTGCATCTGAATTAGTAAAGGTTTTTCTAAATAAATTATTTTGGAAATGTTATCTCTGATGTAATAATTTTCACATGAGTTTGTTAGTGTATAGTCTTTTGTGTTGCTGGGGCTTTTGTGTTCCAACCTTCGTATAAACTTTTTGTATTCTGTAACTGCCATTTTCCTACCCAGTAACAGCAAGTCCTAAAGTCCTACATTTTGTCTCTTTTCTTTTGGTAACAGGCTGCTACGAGTTCTTTGCTTTTTCCCCCAAAAGCTTCATGTCATTTGCTGTCATTGATAGATTAGAAGTCTGTCTCACTGGCTTCCTTGAAGTTTCTCAACTTTTGTTCTTTCATAGTGCTGTAAAAACAGCAAAGAGCAAAAGTTCTGTGTCAGAAGTGTACTCTGACATTTTTGTTGAACCTGATCCTCTGTCCTCCCATAAGCTTCTGGTAATACCCAGATTAGAATAAACCAAATTTATCTCCAAACAGTATTTAGTAATACTCTGAGATGACAGTAGTCCAGCATTTATGTTTTCTGAAGCTTTTAAGTTGTGTAGTGTGTGCATATATAGTATTTTCCCTTTTTAGAAAGGCCTTGTGGGTTTTTTTACAGCATAAGTTTATTGATTTGATATACTTCTAACATTCAGCAATAAAATTACATGGATTGTAAGCACCAAAATGATCATCATAAGAGGAGTAATTAAAAAAACCCAGTACCCTGGTGTTGTGATATTCACTGCATTTGAACTGTTTGGAAAACGCCATCTATGTGAAAAGGTTATCATGCATGGAAAAGTTCTGCTAAATCACAAAAATAGACCTACCAGACTGAAATGTTACTATTTTGCTGAGTGGTACTATTAATCATCCTGATTTAGGGATAAAAAGCATAAACAGGGTGTGAGTAGTTGTGAGGTTGCTATTTTAATGTGCATTTGGTGGTGGATACAACAAATAACAATGCAGAAGCCTCCCTCTGCCTTCTCTCCTCAATGTTTTTGGTTTTTTTTGTAATTTTTTTTTTTACTGCGTGCTGCACCTGGATGGCTCTCAGGATAGTAAGAGATACTCAGGAAAGTCCTACCCATCTTCCTGTCTCTACAGAATCCCATCTTGCTGAGCATTCTGCTCACTGCAGAAGAGTGGTTCAAGTATCTTGCTTACTGGAGAGAATTACTGGAAGAGCACTGGAGAATTCCTAGTAGGGCTGCTAATAGAAGTCACCAGAGGCTAGAACACTTGCTTATACAGAGTGCTTAACTCTTTGGTGTGTAGGGTTGCCAAAGGCTATTAGGGCATGTCCAAGTCTCCATTAGGTTTTTGTGTGGCTAGTAGGCAATAATCCATTTAGAAGCTGGGTTGGTAGCAGGGGTGTCTGGGAGAGTGTGTGATCATCTCTTAAAAACCTTTGTGTTTCTGCTGTTCTGCTGAGGAGGAGAGATTCACTTGTGGAATAGACTGATAGATACACTGTGGGGGATTAAAAACCCAAAAGCTTACATGGTAGGTTGTTTTGTTTTTATTCGAACTCCAGGTAACAAGAAAAATTGGACTATAAATAGAAGGTTTAACAGTGGGAGTAATATAATATAGATTGTTTGTACACGTGAGTGAATGACCTTCATAACTAACTTATGAGTCACTCTGGCAAGAATAAATTGGACTACAAAACAATTAACTGCAGTGGTTTTACTTGTTAGATATACGCTAAAAACAACCCTTTAAAAAATGGTGCTTGTTTTAGAAATAGTAATTTTGGTGGTAGGTTCCCATATTTCCATGCTCAAGTGTTGGTTCAATTTCAATCATTCTAAAAGTGATAACAGGTCACCTTTATGTTGAAAATTTGCTCTACATTAAGAAAAAAAAAGCACATAGCAAAAAAAACACCCGAGGAAGAAAAAAATATCACTTGTTTGTCTAGTGTATGTAAGATAAAAGTTCAGTCTTGCTTTGTTGTGTGAAATAACTGTGGCAGCTAGGGGAACAACAGGGTTATTTTTATTTTTCTTGGTATTTGATGTCTTTGCCGATGGAAATATATGCCTGGACCTCAGTGGCTGCCTCTGTTCAGCATAAATACATTGTGAGGTTTTGCTTTTGTTAAGTAATTGCATATAAACCAGATGGTAACTAACATTTTTATTATCAGATCAATTGGTTCAGTATTGCCACTGTTGCATTAACTTGGTGATTTATCATCAGCTTTGGTTTTTGTGGTGGCACTGGAGGTGGAATAAATAAAGCATTTCTGACTTTAACTTTGTCAATCACAGAATCACAGAATGTCAGGGGTTGGAAGGGACCTCTGAAGATCATTGAGTCCAACCCCCCTGCCAGAGCAGGACCAAAACTAGGGCAGATCACTCAGAAAGGCATCCAGACAGCTCTTGAAAGTTTCCAGAGAAGGAGACTCCACAACCTTTCTGGGAAGCCTGTTCCAGCGCTCTGTAACCCTCACAGTAAAGAAGTTCCTCCTCACACCGAGGCGGAACTTCCTGTGCTCGAGTTTGAATCCATTGCCCCTCATCCTATCACTGGGCACAAGTGAAAAGAGGTTGTCCGTGCCTTCTTGACGCCCAGCCCTCATGTATTTATAGACATTAATTAGATCCCCCCTCAGTCTTCTCCTCTCTAGACTGAAAAGCCCCAGGTCTCTTAGCCTTTCCTCATAAGGCAGGTGTTCCAGTCCCTTCATCATCCTCGTAGCCCTTTGTTGGGCTCTTTCAAGTAGATCCCTGTCCTTCTTGAACTGGGGAGCCCAGAACTGGACACAACACTCCAAGTGAGGTCTCACCAGGGCTGAGTAGAGTGGGAGGAGAACCTCCCTTGATCTACTGGACACACTCCTCCTAATACACCCCAATGTGTAGTTCTGAACAGTTATGCAGCTTTAAGAGTCTTTCCTGGCTTTCATAGTGCTATTGCTGCTATCACCACTTTCTGCATTTTTCAGCAAGAGTTTGTTATGACCAGTGTTTCAGACTTTTAATATTGAGTCCCCACTTGTAAAACTTGGTACAGTCGTTAGTACTGTGCAATACTCGGTCTTGGAGAGTTGTGATTGATGGAGTAATTGAAGTTCCTGGACTGTTCTGATTTTAATGCAAGTATTGTTTATTGAGTATCCGTTACATGATTGCAATTTTATATGTTGTATGTTTTAAGAGCATTAGTAGAAAGCAGTTTTTTTATAACTCTAGTATTTTTTTGAGGCAAATTTGATAAATAAGGATTGTTTTCACCTTCTCCTTTTTTTTTTTTTTTTAAAGAGACTATTGTCTTCCTGATGCCAATGGAACAGCAGCTTTTCTGAATGACATAACAGTTGTACTTGAATTTGAAATAGCATTTAACCATGACTCCCTTTCTCTATTCTCTCTTTCTCCCCTCTTCTTCCTGCTTGATGGTGACCAAAATACCTCTTTGGGACACTGTGTAAAGCTCTATACCTTGCTGCCTAAATGTGCATCAAAATACATGCTTGAAGTACCTAATGTGGCAAGTGCTAAAATAAACACTTTGAACACTTTAAGATTATGAGTCATCAATCCCTGGCTGCTGCTTTTATATTTCAATAATGGATATAACCTATCTGGAAGTCACTTTTCAGAGATGCCATCATGGTGATCCACAATAAATCGTGACTAGAAATAAGCCAGAAAGTTCAGATACCCGTGTGTAGTATTTTAAGGTTTGTTAAATTAAAATTCTAAGACTTTAATTTGTCTGTAGTGCTACTCTGTTGTACACCTAGGAAGGCCTTAGTCCAACAACAGAGTTCTGTAGAACAGCTGGAGGATTTGCCTTATGATAATTTTGTGTATAGAGATCATGATTACACATCCGAAGAGTGTGAAATCTGTCAAATGCTAATTCACTGGCCAGTCAGCTTCAAAGAAATACTGATTTCATTTTTTATCATACCTCTGTTTTGCTATGTGAGCATGTGGCGGAAATAATACTATTTCTCTAGCTCTTGTCACTTCCGTTATAGTGAAAAATGTAGGAGCATTTACATTAGGTTTACTGGTTTTTAATATTATACAGCTAAGTTAAGGAAATCAACTACTTTTTATAATTACATTTGTATGCGGTTGTCCAAAAGTGAGACAGAATTTAGTCCAGAAGGAGCATAGGAATTGCTTTTTTGGTGGACTGTTCAGTTCAGTAGCATGAAGTATTTCAAAGGAAGTATTTTATCTGTAACAGGAAATGTATTTTTTTAATGAAGAAAACCTAATAATTAAATACAGAATCAGTAATATTGACCTCTTAAATGTTCTGTTTTGTAGAAGACCCTTTTGAAGACTTCTTAGGAGGCAGGCGGGGTCCAAGGGGAAGCAGAAGCAGAGGTGGTGGATCATTTTTCTCTGCCTTTGGTGGATTCCCTGCTTTTGGAAGTGGTTTTTCTTCATTTGACACAGGTAAGTATCACAACATTTAATAAGGAATGCAGTTTTGGTTCACAAAGAATCTCAATGAGCTGATACACACTCTTAAAAGTTACCTTCATTCAGGAAATTAGGAAGCTGCTTTTTAAAATAAAGCTTCTCTCTGTAAAGTCTGAGTGTAAATAAAGCTGTAGTTAAATCATTTGGTCTACCTGAAAGTTCATGAAAAGTAAACAGACTTCTAAGAGGCAAAACCTTTTGTTCTTAATTTTGATGCTACAGTTTCTTTATAGCTTGAGAGTTGTTTTTGTTCTGATTGATTCTAGGTGTTGGGGGGTGTGATGGCTTTTATTTAAGACTCTGAAAACACAATGGAAAAATGTGCCTAACCCGTGGTACTGCTTAGAATCTGTTCTAGGGTGGTCAATTTGAATGCTAACATCTGTATCTCAGAGGCTGCTGACAGTTGCTGGCAGTCAGAATCCTTTCAAGTGTTAAGATTCTGGGTGTTAAGTTTGCATGTTGGTGATACAAAATTTGTTGTGTCTGCTAACGAAGGGCATCCCAACATCAACATTAAAGCAAAAAATCAGATTAATTAAAGTCGCTAGCTTTACCTTGAGTGAGTTCAGCAGACAGGCTTGAATGCCTTTTCTTCAGGGGAGGAGATGACAAATGGTTTTTCGACAATGCTCTGCATTTGGAATATGAACTGTGGGTCCATATTGGAGAGTGAATGGGGCTGGAGCCATGGATTTAGTCTCATGTTGGTATTTAATACCATCTAGTCATTCATGGTGTGTTGATGCAACCAACTAAGGGCATCCTGAAGCTAAGATGTAGTCTGAGTTGGATGATAAATGTGGATCCCACAGCCATGTAAAAACACATTTTTAGTCAAGTACCTTCTTTCCTAATAGGTTTTACTTCGTTTGGTTCGTTGGGACATGGAGGCCTTACTTCCTTCTCCTCTACGTCATTTGGTGGCACTGGGATGGGTAACTTCAAATCAGTATCAACCTCAACTAAAATAGTTAATGGCAGAAAAATTACTACAAAGAAGTAAGTGATACAACTATATTTGTATGAAACTATATAAAGACATACATAGCTGTAAATCCGTCTATATAAATATACTATATATACACATAAATACAATGATACATGTATGTATATGTACTTTTGCTTTTGTGGTCCTCATATTACTTGGGTTTTCTCTGGTTAAAAAAATTCTGTCTTCTTGGCCTTGCTGAGTTACTTTAGGCTGTAGCATGTGAAATGGGGAAGATGGTGGTGTTAAATTCGTTATAGTCAAGGAGGGTTTAGATGTGTGAGATGTGCTTTCGGAACTTCCCTGATGAAAAACGAAGGTTGCAACTTGTTTGCTGTTTAAAATCAACCTGACAATGGAGTTCTTCCAGGCCTTCAAAACCTCTGATGTTAGTGATGCATCTTTTATTATGGTCCTTGACTGTGGTCTGCCAAGTTAGCTTGAGCTTCTGGAAGGGAAAAATGAGCATGGTTTCTGTTGATTGTGAAGCTTTTAACTAAGGATTGGGAGGACTTCTAATTTTGCAGATGTTACGAAACATGAAACAGTTTTCCCTAACATCTGCTCTAGTTTGCTTTCTTAGGCAGTGTTTGAGTGAAGTTTTTGTGCAAAAAGTAGTTTTATCTGTGAAGTGAAATAAGCAACTGAAGCCTGCTTTGGAGGAAACTTTTCCTGTTTGTTGGGAAGTGAATTTTCAAGTGTTATACACAGTGTACCTTCTGTTTTGTGCGTGTGATGGGGAACTCACTGCATTTGGAAATGTGAATATTAGCTGTAGAGTAACTGACATGAAATGTTATTATTAATAAGTTACTATACAGTATAGTATAGTTAAATGTAATTTCAATACTAATAAATTTATGGCAAAGCAAGGAAGAACCATATTTTTTGTTGGGCACCTTGTGTCCCATACTTCAAAGTGAAAGATTTTTGTGTGTCCTGTTTCACTGGAGAGATCCTGTCACTTTGACAATGTAAATGTAGCCGTTGTCATCACGTGCTGGTGTGTTCATGATATTTTTCTGTGAGTGTATTCCAGAAAAATTTGGCACCAGCTGAGAGACACCAAAGAAAGTGTTTATGCAATAGCAGAAGACACCATGTTTGTTTTAATATTAAAAGTAGGCTAAATTGGGTATTCTGCTGTCATATCTTCTCTTATCGTATTTAGGGGGGGGCTGGGGGTATGTTAAGCCACATCTAGGAAAAGACACTGTCTCTAAGTCCTATTACTTTGTAGAATGTCTGCCTACAAGGTATCTTTAAGACTACAGAAGATTCAAATCCCAGCATACCCAATGAAAATCTGAGTAATATTTTGCTTCAGGCAAGGAACTGTTCCCTCTGGTTTTAATATGGGTGTATTCCCTTCAGTAGGTCCCATCTCCGTCATCCATGTGGTTTTCTCATTTGAATCATGACCAAAAAATTCCCAGATAGTTTAAAATTTAGGCATAAATGTTCTAAAAATAATGTAAATATTCCTTATCTTCCCATTTCTAAAACAAGCAAACAAAAAAAGCCCAAACACACAGGGCTCTTTAGTAATCCCTCCTTCCAGTCACGGATGCTTAAATTTTGCAACATGAGTGCTGGTCATAAAGTTGGTGTACGTTAAGTCTCCAAATGAATTGCTCTGATAAAATCAAAAGTGGATTGAAGACTGTCTTGTATGTCTTACTTACATTATGGAAAATTGTGATTGGATCTGGAATATTATGCATTTGATAGATGGGTAGGTACTAAATGTAACATCAAGACTGTACAGTTGATCTGTCAAAAGACATTTGGTTCTAGATAATAGTGCGTAGTGTCAGTACAACTGTGACAGTGTATGAGGTGACAGCTGTAACTGTGAACCCTACAAACTGGAGGCTTCAAACTTCCAGAAAGCAATTTTCCTGCTATAAATAAGCAGTATCAGTGGGGGGGATGCAGATGGTTACTAGGTACATCATCTGTGCTGTTAAATACAAAAGCTTACCAACTGCAGTGGCATTAAGCAGGCTCCATTATAGTTAGCTATCTAAAAACCTAGGTCTGGTGTGTGTTCTCAAACTGCTTACAGTGCTTTACAATGGCTAACTGGGTTTTTGTCCTACAGAATTGTTGAGAATGGACAAGAGAGAGTAGAAGTTGAAGAAGATGGCCAGTTAAGGTCGCTAACAATAAATGGTAAGGAGCAGCTGCTACGCTTGGATAACAAGTAATTCAACGCACGCATTTAACAGAAATTTTAAGCTATAACAGCCACCATTTGAGGATTGACAGGAACATTTTTTGAAGATTTCAAACGAACTCAACTTTCTGTATATCCGTACTTAATCTTAAGTAGTATAAATAGCTCACCGAAGCTCGTATTTGTCATAGACTTTTGAGTTAATTGTTGGGACCACATCAATTGGACCATTTTTTGTCCTTAAAATTGTTGTAAATTTCTGTATGCACTTTTCTTTTTATTATATATGATCGAGGTGAACCATGATCCTTCAGTAGTGCTAGGGCAAGATGTACACTAACACTAGCATGAATCTTGCTTTTTACAATTTGTTTGAAATGTGAGCCAATTAGTAGTTTAAGTCTGCTGTGAAGTTAACATTTCCAGGATAACCTTTTTAATAATTTCAACTTTTTTTTTAATGTTTAGTAGTGAACAATGTTAATACATTTCTGGTAATGCATTTCTGGTTTAAATAAATTAAGGATGTTTTCTAGTTGTGCATGAATGCAGACATCTTAGTAAGTTTTGACAAATGTTTAAATGTGTAATGTAAGCAAAAGGTAAACAAAAGTGAAGCCAGTGAGTTGGGTCTTTTGTCATTTGCTACAAAAAAAATTCAAAATGAATAAATGCTGATGTTTGTGGTGCATTCTTTCATGAATGGCATTTGTAACCTTCTTGTGTCTTTGTGTGATTTGGGCAACTTGGGAAAACAGCGTGCTTTTTTTTTTCTACCACCTTTTTCTTCAGTCTTAAGGATGAGGGCCTTTTTTCTTTGCAGATGTTTTCTTCAATGTGACTGAAAACATATTTGATTTCTTTTCTAAATCTATCTGATCACCTATTTTTAAAAAGCATTCAGAGGCTGACTCTGTAACTTCCGTCTTTTGCCCTAATGCATAAATTTCTTGTCTAGGCCTGAAGTAACTCCCTCTGTAAAGTAAAAATGTTCTGAAGCTGTAAGTTCTGTGATTGCTACCAAAATTAATCTGTAGAGAACATAAATATACAGGAAAGCATTTAATAATTTTAAAAGGATTTCTGAATAATAAGATTTTTTGCTTATTTTGAGAAGAAACATAATTTCTTTGGAGACTATTTGTACAAAATTGTTAGGTGTAAAATATCACTTATTTTACTCATCAACCAAAAATAGAAAGATAGATTAATGCCTTTTGTTAAATTAATGGAGTGAAGTGAAGCATTAATTTGTAGCTGAGACCAGATTTTCAAAGTTTAGTGGGAGATTACTTGATTTCTGTATGTCATAAAGAAAGCATGCAAATAAGTATTGGCATATGGTAACACCTGCCAGGCTCTGGGTAATTTCATGCATAAATCATGGATGTGCAGGTTTTCTCTGCTTTGAACATCTGGCCTTCAGCAAATTCTTTAGGGTGGCTTAAGTGTTTAAAAAAAAAAAAAGCATGGTGTTTTCAAATGATCACCTAATGCCTTCTTGCTGAACACCATCTGCTTTGTGCTAACAAATAGGTTGATTTAAAAAAAAAATTGCTTTTATTTATTATGCAGGAAAACTGAGTCAACCCAAACCAACAATCTTAACAAACTGCTATGCAGCATAGTTTAGTATATCTTAAATTTGTCCCTCTACCATTAATGCTAATTTCATAGAACCAAACAAAGTAACAGGTAGAAGAAGAAATAAAGATGTACTTTGGTTTTGGGACTACAGAATTTATGTACCTTATCAAGTACTTTGCAAAGTTCTTGTTACTTCAGTGTTGTGTTTTTGGTGTAGAAGCACAAACTCAGTTTAGAACTAAACTGTTCTTGTTAATCCTGGTTTTTCTTTCCCCATGTATGTTACTTCTTGATCTGAATAACTGAACAGACAATTTATTTCAAATTTGTTGTGATGTCTTGAGTTATTAAAACTGTTAATTTATATTTATAGGACACAGTGTGTTCCTTTACATTATGTAAACTGTAAAAAGTGCTTCAAAATTGGTTAACCAACTCAAATAAAATTAGGACAATCTGGAGTTGAGTTTGAATTCCTTCCTGTGGCTACCCATAGGTTTTATCTTTAGCTGCCAAACTTCATGTTCTATTTTAGTCCTAGGTAATCTTCTTTAACATTTAAATTACCTGGCTCAGGTTAAGAACACAATTACGATAGCATTGCTACTAGTGGCAAATCTGTACCCACCTGCTTGCCTGATGTCATCTCACCCAGCAAAGTGTAGTCTTACAGTATTAGATACAAACCATTCAGTCCAGGATTCTACAATGAAATCTCCTAACACTGTAAATTTGCTGAAGAACCAGTGTTTTGGATAGTCTGTCTTCTTTCGGCCTTCAGATCCCTGAGCTGATTATTGTCAGAGCAGGACAAAATGCAGCATTAAATGGCAATGCTGCACTTTCTTGGTAGAAAGAGAAGCTGGCAAAACACAAAAACAGATGTGAAGAAATGAGACAGCAGAAGGTAGAATTAATCAGTAAAGATTCCTACAGTAATCAGCAGATATCCCTAAGCCAGCATTGGAGTAGGCTGGTGGTTGAACTGGATGGATACATGGGCTTGGTCCAAGTATACAATTGGATTGCAGTCCCAGATGTAAAAAATTGCCACTTTCTTATACTTGACCTAAGCCTAATAGTTTCCAACTGTTCCCTTATGTAGAACACAATTTTCTAAAGTAACACTATTCCTTATTCTTACATCCAACTTCATTTTTATCCAAAATTAATCCCCACTCTATACTGATTTAATGTCTTATGTGTTACACATTTAGACTTTCTTAAATGTGCTGCTGAAATGAGTTTCTTTTACATCATTTCTTACTAATACGTAATTTGCATGTACATACAAAACCTACTCAATAGAAGTAACGGATCATCAAAGGCAGCAAATTTTCCTAAACTTAAATTTTGGCCAAAATAGCACAAAATACTTAACAGAAATTGTATGTAATTCTAGCAAATGCTAGGCATAAAATGTGCAGTGGGCTGAAGTAGCTTTCAAAAGCAGGTGCTGTTTGTTTAAAAGTACTGTTTCTTCATATGGGAGAGATTAATTTTGAATGTTTAGGGTCACCATCCAGTTTAAATTAAGCTTCATCCAGTGGTTTGGAAAAAATAAGATGGAGTTTTTGAACCTGCTGAGTCACTTACTCTTTCATGCTCTGCCTCAAAGTTAATTGGTAACACATAACTTTGCAATGCTTTTTCTTGGTGCAACCTATTTTTGGTCTCTTGTGCATGGCAGTAATTTCAATGCAATACCCTGCAACACAAGTTTCTCTTTGGATTGCATGTCACCTATCCCTTTCACTTGGCTTTGCTGAAAAACTTTGGGATTTTGCCTTAGAAAGCTTCACACTTTACAACTACTGCATCTATTCTTGTTCTTCGTTCTTAAGATACCTTCTCTGTTGGGAATCACAGGCTTTTTTTTGTGGTAGAAGTGACCAAGCTGCTCTGCAGAGTAAGTGTCTGTAGCGTTTGTAAGATGTATGTTGTATCAGCTTCTGATGAGTTGATGAACTGAGTCTTAGAATGCTGAAAACAAGGCTTGTAAAGGACTAAAAAAAAATCTGAACAAGCCCAAGGGTTGTATACCTCTTTGTTGGTGTTCAGCTGCCCGTTTGCTTGCCTCCTTCAGTGTATGGGTGTTAGGTGTAAGTGGAGGCTTGGTTTTTCTATTTGGCTGCGCTTCTGTGTTTCAGATCATCTCTGGGATGGTCCAGTGATAAAGAAAGTTAGATTTTATTTTTAGAAATGTGAGTTCTGTTCCTGAAATTGTTTCTCTTCTGTTTGAAAAGTGAGCTTTTTTTCTTACTTTGCTTACTTACTTTTTTCTTACTGTGGTTGTAACAGGACAGTGTTTACCTCTGAGATGGTTGCATTGCAAAACGAATGCTACAGGGGTATGATGCTCATGATTAGGGAACTTTTCAGAAGTGCTTAATGCTAATGCAATACTTTAACTTAGAATTCTTGTTCATCTTTTCATGAAGGATTTCAGAAGTGCTTTTGGAAAACCTCTGTATTTGGTCATGATTTTTGAATGTCTTAGTACTGAGGCTTATTTTTTAAGTCATGATGTTCTCACAGGGTAGTTGCAATACAGCCATCATACTCTGCCATTTGCCAGTAACTTGGACTTTGAAACTTTTTTAATGTAAAAAAAAGAAGCTTGTTTGCACTGTCAGCTCCATCTGTTCTGGTTTACTTTGAGACTGAATCGTGATCACAAACTAGCTTTATGTAGTCCTCAGCATAGACAGTTGAGGTTGCCTTGTTGTTGCTTGTCTTCAAGTGGTTGTCTTAAGTAAAAAGGCATTTATCTACCACCTGGAATGCTGCAATGGTCCTTATGTTGCCGTGGCATTGGAATGAAGCAGATTTGCTTTGTTAGTGTTACCAGCTATGCCTTTTGAATTCATCATTATAGCAGGTTTACTGCTTGGTCTGCTTTGGTTTTGGAAAAAATAACCTGGACTAGGTTTGGTTGGAGTGAAGTGTGCTACTGAAAAGTTAAAGCAGAAGATGACTGGTTTATACTCTGCTACATAGGTCAAGCCTTCACAAAACAGTAAGCCTCACTTTTGAGATGCTGCTGTCAGATTAAACAAAATATTAAAGTGCTGTGACCATCTGAGCTGTAGCCCTGAACCTAGGCAAAGCTGACTGCTGATTCAGGCTCATTGAAACTTCTCTGAAAATGATGTTCTGGTAGATTTAGCACTGGGTTAGCTGTTATCTTACTTAAAACAGCTGGTAGAAAGTTAATTGAAAACCCACATGAGTGCTGTATCCCCTGTCATGCTTCCCACATCTAAAAGACAAGCAGTAGTTTGGATGTGATGCTACCCAAATCTGAAAGCTCTGAAGTCTTGGTGTGAGGTAGATTGCAGTGGTGGCCTGAGTGCTAATTATCTTCCAAATACAGGAAGTTAAAAACTTCCTGCCTGAGAAGACTTCAAACTGTAATGGTGAGGATTAAAGGATATTTAATTCAGAAGATAAGTAAAAAAGAATTTAATAAAAGGATGCTATTAAGTAGAATAGTCTCTTTTGTTCTGTCTTACTAAATGATGTTAGTTTTTGCAGCATAGTGGGTTCATTTTAAAATCACTAAAAACATAATTTTTGATTGTGACTTAAAATTTGCAATCAAGAAAACAGATTTCTAGAGGCCTACAGTAATAACTCTTTAAAACTTTGCTTTGCCCTATGACTTATCCTTTATACTGAATCACTAATGAGTGCTCTTTCAGCTGTTCTTTCCAGTGCAGCCAACTTTGAATCAACTTCATAAAACCAGCTGCTTGTTTACCAGCACTCAAACTAAAGCTGAATCCTTTCATACACCTGAATGTTAGCTCTGAGAGAGATTAAATATTAACACACAGGTTGTAAAGACTGCAGTGATGATGCTAGTTTTTTACATGTTATAAATGGGGTATATGGGGTACATTGAGAGGGCTTCAATTCCTCCTTCTATTGGCTGTTAAAAAACAAATATGAAATCTCCTGCGTTGTTTCTTATGTTAATTTATTTGAATGAGTTACTTGTATGGGAGAGGAATTCAGCCTGAATGACTGGTCTTAGAATTCAGATTGTGGAACACACAGTTCTGATGGCCAGGAGAATTATTTTGGCTATGTCTGTAATGGAGTTGCTTGAAGCTGTTACCAAAACAGCTAAAGATGCAAGGCAGCAGCTCTTGAATAGGACTATCCTGTCTTGGTTGTAGTCACAAGCCTGATTGAAGTGTGGTCCGGGAGGGGGGTTTACCTGGAAAAAAAAAAAATCATATAAGCTTGCAGAGGATTTGACACATCTGGTGGAGATGCTGGGCAGATCCAGCACTCTTTCGGTCTCTCTCCAGAAATATATGCTGTGTCTGTGTTAAATAGTTGTAACTTACACACAGAGTAAGATTAACTTATTTATCACACATTTATCTGTCAGTGTAGCCACCTCTGGCAAACCTTTCTCCTAGGCAGGTCGTTGGAGGCTGCCTTTTGCCATGAGGAGCACAAAACCCAGTACAGAAACTGAACTTGAATCCTGTTGCAATATTTGTCGTAGGCAGCAGCAAAGTCCCATATTCTGTACTATCAGTCTCCATCATTCTTCCAAAGGGAGCTAGACTATGGATATTTTAAAATTGTTTTGGACTCCTCTGTGAAAGTATTTCTGGAGGAAAATGGAGAAAACTCACATGGCCGAGGCTCAGTCTTTCTTCCAATCTCTCTTAGCCAGTCAGAGGACTAAGCCTTTTGTCTTCAGATGACTTTGGCCAGGCTTTCCATACTGATACTGCCTCTCCTCAGAAGGCAGCTTGGCACTTTGATTTCTTTGGACATGCTCTGTTAAGTAGTCACTCAGACACCTCCCAGAATTAGTCTGCTAATCTTGACATCTGCATTTCTTACTACTGTGCTTACAGGAAGTACAGTCAGGTCCTTATCATCAAGTGTACTGCACTTCAATAACGAAAGGGCATACAAACTGTGAGCTCGATGTTCAGGAGAGCAGTAGAGAACTGAAAGTTCACTTCAGGCTGTTCCAGATGCATCTAGTATTGCTGCAACCATGAGTAAAGTTCACAAACCTCCTGCCCTCATTCTTTGAGCTCTTGAGTGAGTGCAAAGAGGTGGAAGATTTTTCTCATGGGGAGGTGCACTTTCTGAGGTAGGACAACTGCCAAAGTGTTTCTTTCATTAAGTACCTCTAGTGGTGCTTCCATCTTTTCTAGAGTTGTATGTTTTAGCACCAAGAAGAAAGGCAAATCTTGACATCCTTGTTAGGCACAATGCCACTTCTCAGTGTAAACTTGCAGGGCATGAAATGAGTAAGGGAGCAGCAGGAAACCAATACAGCCTGTTTTTTGTGCTGTTGGCATAAATTTCAAGGACTTTTTTCCTCATTTGGCCTTTACCTTTCTTCATCAGGAGAACCTGATCAGGATTTACTGCAGTGAATGCAGAAGCAGGGGGTATTGCCCATCTTCTGCTGGCCCAAGCTCTGTGCTGCTGCAGAGGCTGCAAATAGGTGCTTCTGCAGCCTGAGGATGGTGTGCCAAATTCCAGTTTGATTCTAAAAAACAACAAAAAAGTGTACACCAGTAAGATAAAACTGTGCGTACTGAAGGTCACTGTTTGCAAGAAGCATATAAACATTTGTAGAAGGCTAGAGAAATCCAAATGGGAAGATAAACATACATTTTTAACACATGGGTGATTAACTGGTAGAAGAACCTGCCAAGAGAAGTGGTTTCTCCAGCTTTCAGCTTCTTAAAAGACCAGCTTTCAGAAAAATGTTTTAGTGAGAAGCAAGTGTTTGGGCTCTACAGAGAAGAACCCAGGAGCCTGGGGCACAGATGGAGGTGGAGTGTAGGGCACAAGCATTCCTTCAGGCCTTTCTTCATAGCCTGTGTCTTAGCTTCTTCCCTCCCCCTCCTGATGTGCTAACATTAATGCACATGCCGTATTCTCTTCCCGTGGTTTTGTGTCTGGGGGATGCTTTTGTGGTGAAGGAATTTGAGGGACGGTTGGGGCTGTGTGCCTGTCGGGAGGAGCTGGGGAAGCAGGATAGCTGGCAAGAGCGGAGGCAACGGCGTGCATCTAGGGCACAGATATTACTCCCTGATGACTGTTGCCCTAAAGCATCCAGTGTAGGTGCCAAGAGTGGACTTCATGTGAGAGAAGACATTCTGGATCTATTAAGGTAAGTAGTTGCTTTTGTAGTGGACAAATTGGGTGTTTAGTGACCAGAAGGAACAAGGGGGAGGGCGGTGGTGACTGTCTCAGGGAATTTGATTTGGAATTTGCATTATAATGAGCCCTTGTGGATCTCTTTGTTTTCTCACCAGCAACAGATTGCAGAGTTTGAGAGAGCCTAATTTTGTTTCCTGAGATGAAGTTTAAATGAACTATTCATTTCCTTAAGTGTGGGCAGTGTTTTAACAATGTAAAGTTTTTATTTTTAGTGTATGTTAAGTCTTATGTGGATAGCAATATGCATGTTTTGAATTTTGAGTATGATGAAAAAAAGCTGGCTTTTTATTAATTGGATCGTCTTTGGTAGTGTGCTAAATGCCTGAGATTGCAATATGTCAGAAAAATATTTGTACAGGGAACAGCCAGAGTTGTGTCTGCTACAGGGCTTGTGTGTGAAAAACTGTAGATGCTGATTGGGGGTTGGTGTGCACCTGGAGCTGCAGTTGTTAATTAAGTTTATTTCTAAGAGAAGCTTGTGGACAGGCAAATTCCTGGAATTATGACCCAAATACTGTGGAGTTACATAACCATCACTTGAAACAAAACCAAAACATTAACTCTTGTATGGCAAAACCCTGGTATCTCTAGGTTCTTCCTACTTTTCTGGGGAAGGTAACTTGCTTCAAGAGTGCTGGAACACCAGAACTAAGTCTTAGCTCTTCTGTGGTCAGATTAATCATACTTTGAAATCTAGTCACCCCTTTAAATAGCTTTTGTGCAGCCTTCTCTCTGCAAGTGGTAAAAACTGTAAGGTCTTCACCTTGCAGCAGAGTTAAAGCAGCACAGTTTCACTGGTAGAGACCCAGCTGAAGCGACAAGGAAACTTGTTAATGGAAAATCAAGTAAGTGTGTAAGTGCCACATGACTCTGCCTTGGAAAAATCCTTCTGTAGTTGGCAAGGTATATAGTCAAGATGCACCTTTGTATGTGTTGACTCTTAGAAGAAAACCACTTCAAAACTAGTTATTTTTAAATGTATCAAAGCTGTAATTTGTCAAAGTAAAATAATTTTATCAATTTTATCCATATTTTCCAAGGAGCTTCAAATTTTTTGAGTCGCATCCTGTGTAAAACCTATTTTAGGGTTAGGAAATGCAATTCTGTTCTCCTGTACAACTCGAGTCCCCTGTTACATTGCTGGAAGAGGTGTTACCAGGTGTTCTTAGGCCAAACACGGCGATTTCTCTAGAGGATCAGGGAGAAAATGACAAAGTAGCTGATAGTTTTTACCACTGTTAAGTAAAATGAAAATTGTGTGTACTTGATTATGCATATTCTTATTTTTGAGGTATTACAGCAATGCCAGCTGCTACTATACAGTGTCTAACTTGCAGTATCTATTGCACAGGGGTGCTGTCTAAATAATTTCCAAATGATTTCTGAAAAATTGGTCTGGCCTTACTTTTGATCCATCTTGAAAGTATTAGCCCAAAAGAATTGGAAGACAGCCCTGTTTGAAAGGTTAAAAGAAAGTTGAGTGACTTTGTCCTGAACCCTTCCCACAGCAGTTTTGTAGCCATTTATAATATCTTTATTAACAAATATAACTGTCTTGAAAAGTGTCCTAGAACAGGAGGTGAATTATAAGTGCTTTCTAATGCAGTGCAAAATTGAGAAGATGCTTCTTGTAATCAATCCCTCCTTAACACAAGAAGCTCAACTCAGGGAAATAAAAGATTTTTTTCTGAGAAGACACAGGTGTTTGAGCTTCCCTGCTCTTCTTGATGGACCAAATCAAGAACAAAAGATTAATTGATTGCTCTTAGGTCGTTTCCACTCTTCCCTCTCCTCTAGCATTTGCTCTGAGATCACGTGTGCGCTTTGCTTCGGGAATGTTTATAGAAGGAGATGACTACATCCCTGGTAACCCTTCTCATAGAATAAATCAGGAAGCCAAGTGCCTGCCCATGCTGTGTACTCTGTTGTATGGGAGGTGCTTGTTGCCCTGGACAGAATAGTTTCCAGTAGTGGAAAGCCTTTTTTTTTATGAGAGCTGTTTAAAGGAGGGATTTAGCCTTATGCCTCTCACCTTCTCCTGAAACAAAAAGCTAGCCCTTTGTTCCTGCTGGGCTCCAGATTCAGCTCACTATTGTTTCCTGGATGTGGTAGCAAAATTCCCCAAATCATCGGTGTCTCAGGTGTTGAGTATGCACCTGTAAGTGGCACAGAGCCAACCCAGCAGCTTAAAGGGCAGTTTTAATGTGGGTTAGATGATACATTGCTAATAGAGGTCAGAGCCTCTTGGTTTCTATTTTTGTGACAGTTCTGGCTAGTCTTTCCTTAATATCCAATCCCTACATATTCTCAGATGAAGTTGTGATAGACATGGACACTGAGGTCCCAGCTGAACTGTCATCAGTGACCTGTCCAGTATTATGTTAGTGTTACAGCAAATTGGTTTTATTTATTGCTTTATTTTCTCAATAGACATTCAGTACTTTGAAGGCTTCTGCAAAGAAGTACCATCTCCTGGAAGGTGACAATTTGTTTCCAGTCCACTACTCAGTCTTGAGTAAGCAACTTTTTCTTTAGAAAAAACAGGTTTTAATTCTTTAGTATTTTTAAAAATTACTGTAAAAGGAGATTGCTTCTGCAGAGCTACCAGGCTATATCCAATACTGGGACTTGAGGCAAAGTCAGAATTTTAATTGGCAAGTAATGAAATGTCTTCAAAAGTGCAAAGTCTGGGACTTCTTATGTCAGTTGTTGACTTGCATGATGATAAATGTAGGTGGATGTCAGTCTTACCTGTTGTGCATCTGTTCTAGGTTTCCTTTCAGTATCACAGTGCTGACTGCAGGACATTTTCAGCCCCTCAGAAGGGGCAATAATGATCTCACGAGGCCGAGGAGAAATGCTGTAGTGTAAGTGAGATTTGACATCTTCAAACTTAGTAAAACTCTTGGCAAGTGTTCCTGAGAAGAATTTGAGTTTGCTTGTGTTGAAGAGGGTGGTGGATTAGCATTGCTGGATGCTGCATTTTGGGTTGCTAGGAGTACAGATTTGTCATTGTAGTTAAACAATTCGAACCTCTGCAGTTTTGATGAAGTGTTTGTAAAGTTTTTCAAACATTTATACCATGCTATAATGAGTCCGCCGACAAATAGTCACTCAAGTATTTGGAAAAGCTTTCTTTGCTATTACAGAGTTACAGGAGATGCAGGCATTTCTCTGTGCTGGCTGGTTTTGAGCAGAACCTCGTTACAGCAGCCTCAGGTGTTGAGTTGTCCTGTCTTGCAGTTTTGGTGGATGAATCCCTTCCATGGGCACATCCACCTCTCCTCTGAGAGCTGGTGGACATCATGGGGCTCTTTGCTCCCTTCCGGTATATGTTGTGCTACAGTTTCTCTGCCTTTGTCATAGCTCTTAAATACTGGTTCACCCCTTATTCTCATTGGCCCCAAAGTTAGTGGTTGAAAATGGTTGTTATTGCCCTTGGTGCTTCATCCCGTGCATCTCAGGTGTGTTTAAAAAAAAGGAGATGGTGGGATGGTGCTTCTGCAGCAACGTAGGGTGGGAGCAGCCATCGCTCCAGGCATGGGCAGCTCTGGGGTGGCCTTCCCAGGAGTTGTCACCACATTGGGTACACCAAGTGGGTATTAATGTCACTGTTTGAACTCTCCTTCTGTTTCCAAAACTTACAAAGTTCTCTTGGTAAAATGTTCCCTGTTCCCACTGGGTCATTGCAGATGGAGCGTATAAACTGACTGAGGATACTGTTCCCAGGCACAAAAGATGATTCTAAATATTGTTACTGTTGGATCACAGTCATGTTTCTGCTTTGGTGTTTGGTTTTTTAATTGAGAAAATTTTAATTTCTGTGCTCTCCATGTATTGTTTAGTTTGGTCAGAATTTCAGTTTGAGCAGTATACGCAGAACAATTTCATTGTATGTGTGTGTATGTGTGCATGTTTGCAAGTGTGAACATTTAGTTACTGATAGGTCTTGGATTTGAAAAATTACTTGTGGTATTCCTAAACTATGGTGGGTTTTAAGGCAGAGGCTGAGCTTGTCTATGAGTGGGGGGAAAAATATTACTTGGCAACTTTGAGAGTTCCCTGATGGATTGGAGATGCCAAACGATAAAAAGCAGTACAGCTTGGGAGGTATATGTTCCTCATGAAATGCAGTATTTAGTCTTAATTAGTACTGAACATCAATATGAAATGCTATTTTTTCAAATTCAGACTCATTAGCATGTCAATGTTACTGAACAGAACACCAAGTAATGTCTTAGTGCTCTTGTTAGGAAGATGTCAAAAATAGGACTGGGTTTTGTGGTGAAGGCATAAACTACTGAGCTGTCAGAAGAGTCCTGCTGTTCCTTGGAGCATGTGTCATTTTCAGGATCAATTTAAAGATGGTTTTTGTACATGGAACGCTGTAAAGCAGGGATGTGCGCAGGCACCAGGAGCTTGGATTTGCTTGTCCTAGTAATTTAGGAATGGATGAGGAATGAACAATGCATTGTGGGGGGTATAATTAGAGAGGGCAGATATATCTTTTTTTATAATTAAAAATATGTGAAACCCCTAGTGTCATGTTTAGGGCCTAGGGTAGAAGGGAGAGTATTTTTTCAAATTATTAACCTGAAAAGATGAGAGCTCACAAACTGAGCACAGGCAGTGCAATCTAAAACAGGGAGCTTGCTCTTACTGTCTCGTGTCTGTGAGATTTCAACAGCACTAATAGCCATTTGCTGAAAATATAAACTTGGTGATTTTGTGCTTTTGCCAAATTACTATGGAAGTGTTGACAAAACAGCTGGGGAAGTAATTCGTCGCATTTTTCTGAAGTCACTCATGAGATTCTTTTCTTTTTAAATCTAACAGCGTGGCTTTTTGCTTTATATATATGCATATATGTTTCTCTTAGGGTAATCTGGATTTGCTGTACATTAAAGTTTTGAAGACTGGTTTAAAGCTGATAATGGAAAAATGTGTAACAAAACTGTAATTTGCAAATTGGGACTTGCTCAGAACTGCTCTGGAGATGCTCCTTTTTGTGAGAGCCACATGTAACGCAAGACGATGTAAACGTAAGATGACATCTTGATACTTCAACTCCGTTTTTAAGTGTTATAAAGGTCTGTTCATTATGAAAATAGAAGAGCACTTTTCCTCTGCTTGCTGTTTGAAGTTTTCTAATCAGAAGGCAATTTTGATGGACCTAGAGATGGTGATTCCTAGGAGGGCTGAGGCAAGAAGCAGTGTTGCCTTTCAGTGCAGTGAAGGGGCCGTTTCATCTGGCACTGGGAGGTTCTGGGGCACGAGCGCGAGAGGTGTGAAGGTCCATGGGGCTCTGTCAGGCACAAGGAGAGAGGAAATGTCCCTGGAAGGTGCCTTGTGTCTGGGCATGTGATGGAGGACCGAGCTGGGTTGCATCTAGTTGTGCCATGGATTTTTTTTCTTTTTTTTTCTCCTGAATAGGACTTTGCACTTCAAAATCCAATTTCAAAGTGAATCGCGATCTGTGAGGCTTCCTCGTGGTAGAGAGGAAACCTACAGGGATTGTTGCCTGAGGTTGAAGTATAGGTGAAATGAAAAAAAGCTCTGAATGTTGAACCAAATCGAGTATTTTGATGTCAGTTATACCAGTTCTGGATGAAGAGGAGCCATGTAAGAGAGGGAGACTGTTTCAATGATCTGAGCCCCATCTCACCTTCAAGTTGTGTAGGGAGTGTGTTGGGGTAGGAGCCCCTGCTACAACTGTCTGGCCGACAGCACTATAGTGTATAGTGGCATAGAATGTGACTTTCAGGAAACTGGTAGAGATCTGACACGACCCTGAAAAGTGTAAAAAGCATCATCTTCTAAGTAATCTCACTTGCTGTTTAAAAATCATGTCCATATATTCAAACCTTGAGCTTGAAATCTTGCTAATTTGTATTTATATATGTCAAGCTGTGAAGCTCTTTCCACGCTCTTTGCTTCCTTTCAAAATTCATGCTGCAGTGAACAAAAGACCCCTGTGTGATAAAAGTCTTTTAAATTTAATAAAATTCACTTTGAGCAGCAGCATGCAAATGGGGTCATCTCTCTGCTTGCTGGAAATGTGGGGATTCATGTTACCTCCTGCCATTTGCATTTCCCAAATCTTTAAAATGAGAGCAGGTGGTGTTAATCTCTACAGGCTTCACAGAAGCAAAAGAACTGCGGAAGCCTGGATGTGCTCAGCCTGAACTTCTCTCTGGCCTCAAAATTAATGTAAGGCCATTCATTGGGCTTTACAAGATCTTCTGATTAGTAAGTTTGGGGCTGGGAGCAACTTGGTCTAGTGGGAGGTGTCCCCACCCGTGGCAGGGGGGTTGGAACTAGATGATCTTTAACGTCCCTTCCAACCCAAACCATTCTGTGATACAAGTTTTGGCAGCAAGGAGGTGAACCCAGGCCCTCGTAGCAACTTCCCTATCTATATGTCAGGCTGCAGAGCTTGGTGTCACACAGTGTGGTCAAAGAGGAGTGGCTTTAGTCATCGATCCCTGTGGAGCAGCTCAGGGCAACAGCATGATGACATCTCCTTTCAAAGCACCCCCTGGCAAGGCCATTGCACTTGGTCTGTGGTGTGTGTTTTCCCAACTTGTTTCAGACCCGGGTATCTTTGTGGTGAAACGTTGTCATCTGGAGTAGCTTGATGTGCTGGGAATGCAGAATTCGTGTTGGTACATGCTGGGCTGAATATACTGGGGTATTGAGGCGTGTACGGGGGGTGGTATGTAAAATACAGGTGGCTAAACAAAAGAAAATGCAAAGGCTGAGCTTCCTAAGGGAGCTGCTGTGGGGCGGGGAGGGTGAGCGGACCTGGCGTGGGGCTTTCCCTGCGCCGAGGGGGCATGGGCTGGGTAGGAGCAGTGTGAGCTGGCACTGGAGCAGCTGCATCCGAGGGCAAAAATAAAAGGAACAAGTCCTTTGCCAGCTTTTAAAGCCAGAAGGGCAGAGAATTGCTATGTGTGTTGAGCAAAAAGTATTGAGCCCTGCCCTTTCCCGATACTGGACGTGCTGCAGCCATGGCTCTCCTGGGACAAAAATAGCACTGCAAGAGTCACTCCATCAGTCTCTGTACTCTTTCCCAAATCCTGTCCCCCCCCCCCCTTTTTTTTCCCCCCCCGTATCTTTTTAGGGACTTCACCACCATCTCTCCTGCTGTCTCTGGCCACTTGTGGACTTGTTTTCCCCCCTTGCAGGAAATGCCTAGCTTTCATGGCAGAGGTGATAGTATTACTGGTCCTGGCCTGGGACAGCCCAGCCCAAATCCCCCAAGTCACAAACTGAATCTGAGGTTTTGAGTTGCAGCAGGGAGACACACAGTGCGTGTCTGAACGTGGTGACATTGCTGTCAGAGCTGTGTGGTCACAGCCAGTGCAGAGGGTGGGATGGGGAAAGGAGGAGGTGGGGACATGGCAGTATAGGATGTGGATTGAGAGCTGACAAAGTCTTCAAGTCTTCAGTTTCTGACCAGCTGAGTGTTCCTGGCACTGCTTGGCTAAATATTTTCTAGCACTGTGCGGGAAGGACATCTGTCACCACAGCAAACCCTGAATCTCCTTGTGCTTGTTCTTTAATAGCACTGAGGAATGGGTCATTGGAAGAAATGGGTCATTTCTGGAAGAAAAATCATATATAAGCCTGTAACTGGTGAAAGCCACTGAGTGTGAAACAACTCAAAATGTTGTCCTTCATCCTGTGCTTTGGCCAATAAACTTCAGTGTTGAACTAAACTGCCTTTGTGGTTTATGAAAGCTCTGCCCCTAGCAGAGGCAGTGCAGATGGGGCAGCTGCTCCTGCATTCCCCGGATAGTTTCTGAGTGATTTCAGGCTCTTTCAGCTTTCGAGACTACTTGTGTATTTTTATCAGTAGGTTTTAAAATGGCTGCTTTTTCTAATAAGTATCACATCAAATAGCAAGAGAGATTTTTAAAACGCTGTTGCTGTCAAACTCGGTGACATTTTCAAAGAGGATTTGATGCACATTTTAGTTTCTGTCAAGTCTGACAAACTTGAGAGAGCACAGCCTGAAAGTGGCTTTTATAACTCCTGCTGCTAAGCATTGCAGTATTAGTGTTTCCTGGCATTTAGAAACAAGTTTAAGAACAATTAATCAGAAGAACTTGCTCAACATAGCCTCCAGTAATGGTGTGGGAGTATTTTCTTGGCTGTGCATGTTGCCTACAATTGCAGGAGAAGGGTGGGTGTGTGTGTATGTGCACATGTGGTTTTGGAAAATACCCCAGGCTTGGTATCTTAATAGCATCCCTCACTCACAACAGAATTAAAAGAATCTGTGATGATTTGGCAACTTGCTGAAAACAGCTTTGAAGTTTGGTCCTCCAGATTAGACCACTTTTTCCCTGCTTTAGTAGTTACTTGGTCTCCTGATTTCTCTGTGCTATTATATATTGGATACAGAGCTTTTAAGAGAAGAAACAAAAGAACCAGTTAAATATTCAGGAATTGTTCATCCCAGGGTAATCCAGGCCTGTAGACAGGTCATGTCCTTTAAATAAGTTCTCAGCTCAAATGGGCTCCTCTGTGAGGTTTCCCAGCATATGTTGGAAGAACCCTGGTATATTCTGCTAAGGTAAATGTTAATACTTGGAGCTGCTGTAACAGTAGAAAAGTTTATCAGTACAGAAACCTTATGAACAGAGTACAAAGACTGCAGTGCCGTAATGTTCAGATAGATGGATTTAAATGTTTTGTTTTTGTTTTTTTTTTTTTTTTTCTTTGTGTTGTTCCTTCAGTCACAGCTCAGCTCTCCCCGGCAGCAGCGGATGCAGTTGAGTCATCAGAAACTCCAGTGCCCACCGTAGGCACAGGGTAAATTCCAAGCCCTTGTAATAAGAGGGGAAACAAGCAAAGCTTTTGTTTCTTTTGCAGTCTTGTTGTCAGTCAGCATCAGTAGCAGCTCAGACTAACGTCAGACTTGAAGCTGAGTCCTCTCCAGAGACAGCAATATGATGTCCTGCTCTGAGCTTTGGAAAATACACGGCCTCTTAACTTTGAAGTCTTATAGTATTAGAAAGACACTTGGGCCATCATTCAGGAAAGATTTGAATGGAGTAAGTTTCCTGCAAGCCCTCCTTGCACATGGAGCTCGCTGGAGCTTCAGCTCAGACCTGTCTTGTATTGTTAGATAAAGCCAGGCATTGCTCACCAGCTGCATCTTCTCCCAGTGCTGGATGCAGGGAGGGTTTTGTGTTGTTCATGACCTCAGGGAGATTTTCCTCTGGACTGAGCAAACCAGTGTGCCTACTTTTTGTTTCTTAATACAGGGGGAAGTCCTGATTATGTATTTTTGGCTAGGTGTGTAAGAAAATAGGGCTGCTTGCGGGAACCAAGAAGGCTCGGCTTCCTCTTGTGTGGGAAGTGACGTGGTAAATGTAAATCAGTGGTTTTATATCCTCAGGTTGTTTACCCCAGTTTGCTCAGCACATTTCTGTTAATTACTATCTTGCCATTAATTACTGCTGATTTCTGGTAGGATATCAGTTCAATTCCAGGACATACACTGATATTGCTGAAATGTAACACAAAATAATAGTGCTAGCTCATGCTGGGCAGCTCTTTTGTGAAGTGTGCCCTGGTTTACCATTCCCACCTCACCTGGAATATCCTCTGCCTTAGTGTTTTATATCTGTGCCATATGTCCATTTGCCAGGAGGACATACGGACCCCTTGGTGTAGCTGGTGGCTCCCCCAAGGCACCCACCTAGTCCAAGAACTGTACTCGCGGTTTTAGACATAAAATGGACGCATTACTGAAAAAATACGAATTGGCAGTGACTTTTCTGATAACATTGCCCCTCACGATAGGCAATATTGCCCTCTACTGGTTAATTACAGATGAAAGGATCCATATTTTCCCCTTTCATACAGCAGCACTTTGCTATGAGAAGTTATTTTTTCAGCTCTTCTTCCTTGGAGCAGAAGGCAGATTTGGGTACTAATGCAGCTTTTTAGGATGCTACAGCTTGTGTTTGATTTCTTTTTCCCCAGAACCTGCTTTACATTTGGGAGGACCTGGTGTGCCCAAACACTGAACTTTAATTACTGTTTTTAAATGTTAGCAGTAATGCTGAATCCCTCATTTCAGAATTAACCCTTAGAAAGGTAACTTCTCCAAACTGGTTTGGCAAGTGAAATAACTGCAAGGTTTTAAATTATTATTTGCGTTACTACAGTAAGACCTTTCACTTAAGGGTGTAATCTGGATGGTGACTCCAGAAGCCCCTGATAATTGCCCCCTTCCCTGCCCCAACCGGGGTGGCTGCAGATGAGCTGGATGCAGGTGCTGAGCTGGGTTAAAAATAAGCTTGCAAAAAGAGTGTTATTTTTAACCTGCGTCAGTCCCCTGGTCAGGTTCATGGTGTGGCTGTCCTGGCTCTCACGTGGGTGCTGGCTTGGAGACGTGGGACATGGCAAGAAGGAGCCATGGGGGGATGAGAAATGTTTAAAGCTGGAGCACCCTGAAAGCTGCTTCTCAAGTGGATTTTCCAGCTCTCAACTTGGCTAGGGAGTCCTCCAACCAACTAGTCTTCCTAAAAGACTTTTCCAGGACAAACATCACTGTTGACAAAACTTCAGAAACATTTACACACTTCTTGGTGGTGATGCCCTGCGTGGCTGACCTTGCCTGGAGTAAATTATTTTCAAGTCTCATACTTGCAATTGGTAGAACTAGCTTTATTTGGAGTCTGGCTTGGATGTTTCAAATATATTTAAATATGCAGAACCAGAGAAAATAGTTGATGCCAGTTACACCTTAATTTTTACTTTGCAAGGTGTGCTAAAGATAGATGGTTGGAGGAAAGATCTGATGGCTCATGCCGTGCACAGCACTGTAGTCAATTCAATATTTGAATCTCAGCAGACGTGATGTTACAGTATTTAATTGGTGGTGCCTGCTCTCCTTGCAACTCAAAAAGGGGAAAAAGTTTGCCAATTTTTTTGAGTTTATTTGTTGAACTAAAACTTGCTTTTACTTGGGCGAGATGGAAAACTGAATTACTCTGGATGATTGAGATGGATTTAATCTTTTCAGTACTTAAAGGGACCTTAAAAGAATGATTGAGACAGACTTTTTAGTAGGGCCTGTAGCCCTAGGACAAGGGGTAGTGGTTTCAAACTAAAAGAGGGTAGAGTCAGACCAGGTGTAAGGAAGAAATTTTTTACGAGGGTGGTGAAACACTGGCACAGGTTGCCCAGAGAGGTGGTAGATGCCCCATCCCTGGAAACATTCAAGGTCAGGCTGGACGGAGCTCTGAGCAACCTGATCTAGTTGAAGATGTTCCGGCTCACTGTGGGGGGGTTGGACTAGATGACCTTTAAAAGTCCCTTCCCACCCAAACCATTCAATGATTTTATGATTCAGCTGCAAAGCGTGCTGCCTCTGTAGTGGTGGGGAGCAGGTCTGCACCCCCCCAGGGCTCTGTGGGGTGAAGGATGAGTAGGGGCGGGTACAGGCAGCCTAGAAATAGGAAGCACAAATTATTCTTCTGGAGGAAAACTGTGTGATTTTGTAGTCTGCTTTCATTGTGTACCCCACACAGCAGAATAATGCCAACAGCTGCTTAAGAGGAAATTTTCTCACAGTATAACCAGGTCAGCTGAGCTTAGCAAAATTGTCAATTACAGAAAGTTAGGGAGCTTGTGAGCAAAGGTTTAACACAAACTTCCAAAGGGATGCTGGTTCCCTCAGCTCAATACTGAGGAGTTGTGCTCATGGTTTTAGCACAGGTTGCCTCGTTTGGGGCAAACAGTGGGTTTGAACAAGTTTTCAAATGGCTCTTTCACCATTTATTATCTCGGTAGATGTTCTCTAAGCATTCCATACCAGTTCCCACCCTCAGCCACAGCCCCTTTCCTTGTGCTGCAGTTGCAGCTGCATTGCACAGATAAACCCCAAGCAGGAGCTGCCCAGTCCTGTGTCTCAAACTGGTACAGGCAGAGTGCCAGCAGCACCAAGCCAGGGCTCTCCTGGGCTCCTTGGGCTGGTGCAGCATGTCCAGCTGATGTGATAGTGCACTGCAAGGTCTAGCTTTGGGGTTAGTTTTGGATAATTTTTAAAGGAAATAAACATAGGCATTGCAAGAATTGTTTGATTTTTTTTTTTTTTTTTTTTTTTGTTGGTGCATCATCTGTTGTGGAGCAACCGAACTATGAAACCTGATGGAGGAAGGTCTGTGGTCTTTGGTCTGGACCACTTGCACTAAAGCTGCTGTTGGAGAGCACGTCAAGATGCCTTGGAGAGAAATATTGTGACTTTTCACAGACAAAAAGTGGAGTTGTAAGGACTTGCCCCAAAACCCACAGGAAATGTGTAACAGGCAGTTACTGTAGTTTTCCAGTGTCAGAGCCATGCTCATACCCTCTGGAGCTGAGGGCTCCTGCTCTGAAGAGCAGCTCTTATGGGATTTGCTAAAGCAGGACAAGCTCTACTGCCTCTTCTCTAGATTGCAGTGGATTTAACTGAAAAGGTGGCAGTATGGAACGTCCTTTGCGTTTATCTTTAAGTTGGACTCAAACAGTGAATGCTTGCTGGAAGATCTTTCTGCAACTTCATTAGGTACTTGGTGATGTGGGGCTGGTGGCACAGCTCAGCTGCCAGAGCAGGGAAGCTCTACAGGAGCCTTCACTGCAAGCAGCAGATCAAGGATGTGTTGGGCTGTAAGAGGGCCAGCAGGTAACGATTCTGTGGGCATGTCACCAGGGAGGAGCAAAATGGTTTTCAATTCTTCCAGTGCTAAACCATGCCTTTCACACCAGCTGAACTGGACTGAAGGTGTTGAGATTGGTCTTTAATGTAGTTCTTTATTTATTGGGGGGTGTGTAGAACATCTGGTTTAATACTTAATTGCGTTAAGTGTTAGTGTGTCTGATCAGGATGTTTGTGATGTGTGCAGAGCCTCGAGAATGGCACATTCCTCTTCCCTGCATCTGTTTGCCAATATAAATTTTCAACATGCATCAAGTAAGACTTTGCACATCAAAAAGAAAGCCATGCAGTTTGTGTTTCCAGGAGAGGGGAAGGGTTTCCTGTTTGCTGCATAGTAATTTGTTAGGAATTGAATCCTCTTGACTGTTTTCTGCATGTGCTACTGGTGTACACAGGTTTGGCTTTTTTTTCCTCCTGGCATTTTATAGGTTTCATCTTCATAGAACTGGTATGATCAGATTGATACATGGTTCAGTGCTGTTTGTATAGTGTGTAAAAACCCTGCAGCATCTTAGAGGAAATACTGGCAGTTCTGCAGCTGGTGCTTTCTGAGCTTTTCATTGCCTCTCGTAGCTGAAGCATCCTATGCCCCATGCGAGGGGGAAAAAGCCATCCTGCCAGGCCTCTCCTACTGCAAGGAGAACCACACATCTGGGATTTTACTTTGGTCTGATGCAGGCAGGTGGTGTCTAAAGGTGGAGATCCTTGGTGTTGTCATCACTTGTGCCTTTGGAAGTGCAGGAGACTCCTGGGTAAAAAAGTGTGAGGGTTTGTGGGGGGAAGTGGGCATTTAATCACCTGGGAAAAAGGATTCTCTGCATAATATCCACACACAGCAGGGTGGTGTGAGGCACGTCTTGGAGTCCTTCTGCAAGGCCTTGGGTGCTGCATTGCTCTGTGAAATGACTTTTTAAACACACGTTGCCTCCTTTTCCTCATGCCCTCAGAAGCATCTCCCCATGTACAATTACAAAGTAAAGACAATGCAGCCTGGTTTGTTGGAAAGTGTCGGTGATTTGGTGCACACAACAAAGTGGGTATTACTGCTCTTGTTCATTACTGCATACGTGGGGGTTTTTCCATCTTCAAAGCATTTTCCAGCCATGAACTAAGAGCACATGCCCCTCCCTAAGTAGCTGATGCCGGGCACATCCCAGGAAAAACTTCCAGAATGTGACACACCACTTTTGATGCAAATAAAATAACGCTGTATTTCATCAGCTCTGTTAAAAGCACTTAAGTAATTGAATTAATGAAACTTTAAAAAGCCTTTAAGAGACAAATGTGGTATACACCTTTCTTCTTACTCTTATTTTTAAAATCTTATTTTCCCTGTTGAATGTCTCTGGTTGGTTTTTTTGTTATCTTACTGTATGCTTTTTGATGTGTGGTTTTGCTGGGTTTTTTGTGTTATGGTAGCTGATTTCTCTACTTTGCAGCCTTGGTACTGTTACAGTTTCTGCAGCAAAGGAAAGTGTCATCTGCAGAACAGCCTGAGTATGACCGGAATAGCTCATCTTTCATATTAATCTTTGCAAACATTGGGTTTTTATTTCCATTGTGTTCATTGGCCTTTGCTGCGCGTGCCTGCCTTGCCCCGTGCGTTGTGCTTACATCTTAACCTCTGACATCTTCAACCTGTTTTCCCTTCTTCATGTCATCCTTCATGCTTCTCTACCATCCTTTCAGTTGTGGATGTCCAACATCCAGCCCCTCCAAGCCTACGCTGGCTTTGTTTATCTCCCACCATTCCTGTAGCCAGCTTGGGTATTTCTCCCTCTTCCCCTATAGCTTGTCCTTGAGCAGGGCCAACCCTTCCCAGGCAGACAAGTCCAGGTGAGGTGAGATGAAGTGATGTGCTCTGCACAGGACAGAAACATAATCCAGGGCCATATGCTCAGCTTGCTCACCTTGACTTTTGGGAAAAGGAAATAGTGGCCCTAGAGTTGTCTTATGTAGCTGACTTTCTTGGGTGGCTTCAGTGAGGTGAGAGGTCATTGATGGAGCTTTCTGCTCTGGATGCTTCCCAATCAGCAGATAGACAGGACTATCTGAGCTAACCGCAACCAAAGCAGTAGTTTTGTTACACCCAATTTCCAGCCCAGTTTTGAGGTTTTTTTCAGGCTAAACTTTCTGAGTGCAACTCACTTTTCTTGTGCTTTTTGCTTTTTCAGGTGAGGCAAATGAAGAAGCCTTTGCTGAGGAGTGCAGACGGAGAGGACAACACACCCTGCCTTTCCAGCCAACCAACCCTCGCCTGCTGAAGTCCCACAAGCCTGCCAGTTCCCCCAGATATGCCTTTCATTATAATAGTGATGAGGTGGAAGAACAAGATAGAAGCCGGGTTACAAGCAGCTTGGAGACCCCTTTTTATTTATCAGGTGTGCACAAGCATGTTGATGAGAAATGTGCAGAAAAGGGTCCATCAGCTAGTCAAAAGCCAAAACCAAAAAGCCAAGGAAGAAGTGGTTGCTGTGTGTTGACTTAATGTTAGGTCCCTGGTAGATAATAAACACAGCTTGTGTGTCTTCATCCTGCCTTAGTTCTGCTCTTCAATTTAGTCTAGATTCACAAATGGGATATTCAGGTATCCAGGGCAAATATTGTTATGCTGCTGAAGTGCCTCTGCTCTTTGTTCTTAAAAGATAAGGCCTTTTAGAGTTTAACTGATCACAATACTTTGCACGTTAATTTATTTAAACTGTGCTTGGCTTCCTTTTTGAAGGAGAAGTTCAGCAACTTGATACTATTTTTGGAAGCTGCAGTTTTAGGCACCCAAATACTAATAGAGAAGGCTGAGACCATTCAGGTGAATGTGGAAGGGTGGCGATTGTCCCAGTTATTTTTGGAAATAATTAGTCCTTTGATATACTTGCTCTCTAATGTTTTGGCAATATAGTCCAGAGGCTATCTTGGACAATGAAGTCCTCATAAGCACTTGATTTAATTTGAAGCTGTGGTCAAAGATCATCCAGGACTGCCAGGACAGGTTTTTCTGAAACATGAAGATGCCCTTCTACTTGGATGCACAAGCCAAGGGCCCTTCTCAGTAGTGCTGAATTAGATGAAGTGCTGGGAAGTGTGAGCATGTGAGGTTCCTCAGGGTAAACACAGGCCATGAAAAACACATGTTGTACCCCAAAACATGTGCTTACATACTCCTAGTGCTGTACCAGCTTCTGTGTTTATGAGCCTTTAAATCTAACACTGCCTTCTGTACAGAAGACCTAAATATACCATATGGGATGGCAGCTTGAAAAAATAGAAACATTCACATAAATGTCTTCCTGATCAGTTGCTGGAAGTTTTGTCTCTCCAGGGATGGCTGAATAGAATACTTTCTTTAAAAAAAAACATTTAAAAAAATTAAAATTTCTCTACAGAAGCCTGAGTGTAACCTCTGGGCTGATGTCCTGACATCTCCCACACAAGGGTTACAGGTTTTGTCTCCTGTGTCTCGAGCCAGCACAACAAAACCTTGGCTCTGCATTTGGAAACTTGCGGTTCTCCGCAATCATAACAATGCTTTGTAATGGTTTCCAAAGAGCATCTGAGTTTGACATGCACCTTGCAATTTTTGGAGCAATTTTAAAGATTGCTTAGGACTTTTTGCTGTGAATCTATTTATGCTCCAAGACGCACAAGTTTGCAATTAAAATGAATTTCCAGAAGTATTTGTGCCATAACAAAATCCTCTCTTCTACCAGTAGATTGCGAGTTACCATAAAAGATTCAGGATGAAAACTTGATTGCAGTCAGACTAAGATTTTACTGTTGCTTTAAATATTTTGTCCTCTGATGGACAGGGCTACTGAAGGACTGGTCGAGTCAGTCATAAAAACCTACGTGAGTGTCTTAATCCCTCCCTGGGAAGTTTGTGCACGAGCCCTGGCCAATAACACCCTTCTCCTTCACGGGTGGTCACCAGCAAGCAGGCTTCACCAGCGCAGCTCTGGAATTACATAGACCACTTCCTTGCTCCTGCTTGGCTTCTCATTGATCACTGCAACAGCTGCCGTGCTTACACGGGCCAGCGTTGGGAAAGAATAGCATCTTTTTCTGCCTCGGTCCAAAGCCCACCTGATTCAGTGGAAAGTAGTGAAGTTCAGTGGCCTCAAACTGGGCGTTGTTCCACCTCGAATCAGATGATTTTTCCACCACTGGTGCGTGGCCCTTGGCAGCCAGACTGCACGGCAGCTTTAGGCGTTGTCCCAGTTAGAGCACCTCAAAAAAATCCTCAGTCATTAATGATTCACCTGCAGTGAAATGGTTTTCTTTTCCCAGCTCTAAGAGTGGGAATGTTTGAGTTTCTATTTTTAAGTCTGTAGCAAATTTATATGAAGGAAAAGGGAATGGGTTTCTTCTTGACCAGGTGGTGGGGATCCCTCTGGAAGTGGTCATCTCTCTCTAGCATCCAAGGAGAGAGGCTGGCCAATTCATTTAGACTGGCAGCCATATCCAGAGGTGAGATGAATCCTCTTCTTAGTGAGGATTTCCAGTCATTTCAGTGAATATTTAATAAAAAAAGTAGTTTTTAATTTGATTCTTCATCTAACATCGACACTTTGCTGTTTTAGTAGAAGTTGCTCTGGGTTTCATACTGTTCCTGGTTTCATAATGGCCTTTTAGAATAAAACTTCACCTCTTGTGCTTTTATCTCAAAAAGTTTTCTAGCTCCAAACAATTTTGTAATAAGGATTCAAATACTACAAGTAATGTGCTCCCTGATTGTGTGATGTGTGGCTGACTGGTGATATCCAAGCTGTGTCAAAGTGGTATTAATGCCAGCAGAGACCTGGGGGGATGCAGCTGTTAACAGTAGAGGTAGTGGTAACTACCCCTAAAAACTGACATCTGAATTTGAGTCTTGACTTTTATCTAGCAAGAATGGTTGAAATGTTTGATTGTTAAAATACTGAAAAATAAATGATACAAGAGATCATTATTTGGAAGATAATATTGCAAGGTTTGCTCTTCCTTTTGAATGAAATCGCTTGCATTAACCTAAAAATTCCAACATTAATAATTCATTTTTGCTCCATTTTCACCCACTGGCATCCCTGAAAAGGAAACCACTTTAGAAGAATATGCTTAACTAGTCTTGATCCTTTCCTGGCATGGATTCCTCTGCAGGAAAGTGGAGCTATTTGTGCATTATTACATCGTTAACGCAGTTTCCATTCTTTTTACTGACATAGCTTTCCTGAATTGCACATTACTAACGAGCAAAATCCACGTGCTTGGTTCTCCAAACTAATTACCTTATAATTCTCTCACATACTTGTATTTGGGCATGCCGTGGAAAGAGAGAGGAAAGCAAAGCCACTGTTTCTGGTGGAAATCTAATCCATAAGGAATGCTGGAAGTGTGGGGATGGGAGGGAGTTCACTCTCCCTTTGCTGCACATCCCCTGGCTGTAACTGCGTGCGGTGGGATGGGGTAACAGCCAAACTCTCCTGTGGGCAGGTTGGTTGGTGGATTTGGAGACTGGCTGGTTGCTCCTTGGCTTAGCCAGAGCTGCCCTCACGCATGGTTTTTTGGCTGTTAGTACGAGAGCATCCTGTTACTCATCTGCTTCCCATAAGAAGTGGCTGGGTTCCACATGGAAGGGCTTCCAAGGCTGCAGAGCTTTGCAAGCTTTTGTTTGCCATGTGGGAGTAAAACCTTGGATGCCATTTAGTAATAGTATTACCTTAATTAATAGCAGGCAAGCAGGTTGTATCTGGCTTCGTATGTTCTTGTAGCAATTCTAGGCAGAAGTGGTAATGAAAGCATGAATGGTGAGCAAGGATGAAGGAAGGCCCCAGTAAGTTGCTACAGCTATTCAGTCCCCTAAAACATCAAAGCTGGGATTACATCACTGGGTTGGCCAGTGAAACTGGAGAACTTGCCCCTTGGATTTAGCAGTGTGGATAATTAAATAGTGGAGAAGCATACCTAGACAGGGTGGGTTGTTTTGTCACCTTAGGTCTTTATGCTCTCTTCGTGATGCTCTGTGGCACAGGCAGGAGCTGAGGATGAGGAGGGAGAATTAGTAGGTCAGATCGTGGTGTGTGTTGGGCAGTGGCTGAAAGGAGGGAATGTGAAAGTGTAAATCTGTAATTGTAAATTGAGTCACACGTGAAATTATACTGAAGCTGTGATCTCGGCTGAATTTTATAATGTCATACACAAGTGTGGCCAGGCTGAAATTACTGATGATGGCTGCACCTCAGAAGTAAGCTAAGCTACCTTTGAAATAGCAACTTATTGTTTGAACTAGAGAGGGGTTTCTAAGAGCAGAAAATTAGAAAGCACACCACAGAACCCAACTTGCAGATGCCGCCCTGCCCTGTTAAAGCTCTGTGTGCATGCTGGAGCCATGACTGCTTTCATGGTTTGCAGGAGGCCAAAAGAATGGCCATGATCTTAGCAAAAAGTTAGATCTTGAAAACCATTTTCTCTGGGGCTTGAGCAGAAAGCATGAATCCCTTCCAACTCCAACCTTAGTGCTTCAGAGGCTGAAAGTGGAAGGAGGCTCCTCCAAAGTCTTCACCATTGCAGGGGATCTTCTATAAAAATCAGGCCATGGCGTTTATTACTGACTGATGTGGGTCGAGAAGCATTCAAGGTTCAAGGTTGCATGTTCATTGTGACTGAAAACCTTGTTTCCTTCTGCTGACTCCTAAGCTCTCCTGTGCTGGCAGAAAGAAGGTGGAGCAGACTCATGGCTGCTCTCTGCATCCTGGTAGAACAGGCTTATGTCAGGCAGGGCAGGAAGAAGTAGGATACCACAAATGGTTAGGATTAGGAGTGTTTTCACGAGGACACTTGTCCCTTTGGATCAATTGCTTGATGCACCTTCCTTGCAGTTGCCACCCAAGAATGTGATGAGTTTCATAATCAGTCACTGAACGAATCTGTGACTTTGGGAGGTGCAGTGGCAGTTTTCTCTTGAGGAATGCTCTGTATTTGTGCGTTATCTCATACTTTGGCCAATCTGATTCTGTGTGCCAGTGATAACACTTGAAAGATTTTGACTTTTCACCCTTATCACTCCAGAGGCTGGTAGGAGACTGTTGTCAAATGCCTAAATACCTTCATACCACATGATTTTAACATTTCAGTTGTTTCATTTATAAGACAATGAATTATGTGGCATTTATTTCAAGCCATAATTTACATTGACTCACAGTATTTTTAAGGAAGAGTTGCTAGAATTGCTTTCAAAATCTCAAACAGTTGAAGAAAACAGACTATTGCAAAAAAAAACAACCCACAATGTAGTTTGATATAAAATAGCAGTGTCAAATGCAATTGTGCCTGGATGTGGAAGCCTTTTAGAAATACTGACAGTGTTTTGAGAATGGAAAATGAAAAAAAAAAATGAAGCTAATAACCTGTTAGGGTTTAATGATCCTTTCCCAAATATCTGTGTTAATGCTTCATAGTTATTACGTGAACTAGTTCTGATCAGCTGATATGATGCTGTTTTTTCCCTCCAGTAAAGGGAAGAACCCTTTGAGTAACACCCCTGGGATGACTGATTCTCAGGAGTCAGTGTGTCTCTTCTGCCTCCATTGGCCTCTGTGGGAGAGCAAAGATGCTTGAGCCCTTCTGGGATATGTCTTACAGCAGTAAATTAAATGCCAAGGGATCCTATTTTTGACAATGTGTAGGTGACTGAGGGGCTAACATTGAAGTGAACTTTTTGGATGGAGTTCATAGTTTGGAGATGTTCATGCAGTGTCCCCGGGGACAGGGTTGTAGCTCAGGAGGGTGCAGGGAAAACACGACGTCATCTGCAGTTCTGCAGAGCGCTGCCAGATTTTCTCTTCCTTAAACAATGTGGTTTCCACTCTTTAACTTTGTGCAGGCTAATCACTCATGGCAGAATTTCTAAATAAATATCCTGCTTCTTGACTCAGATGATTGCAAAAGATGAAGTCACACTGTTGATACAGCGTAGGAGCTAGAGTGATAACCTGGGAACAAGTTTCCCTTTGCTGCAAGGGAGTGTTTCCTCTAACACGCACATTTTTGATAATGTCTTCAGTGATTTTAGCCCAAAGACTGTCTCATGGTTCTTCCCATGTCTTAAATTGAACTGCAGTTCTGCTGTGGGCTCGAGCCTAATTGCGCTTGTGAGGAGCTCTGATGAGGAGCAAACCTCAGCCACCGTGTGGCTTCCTACTCCTCTGACCTCCCACCACTTCCTTTTCCCATCTTCATTTAGCTATTGGTGCTAAATTGGTGGAGAACCAGGTGCAATGGTGACATGGCTTCCTGAGGGTCATCTCTGCCTGCCTGCAGACAGAATGGGGGAAAGGATGAGCTTTCCAGACAGGCAGAGCTGTGCCCTTCCTGGGCCATTCCCCAGACTCCCAGCCCTGCCTCTCAGCTGCCTTGCAGGGACTCCTCCACCCTGTGCTGGACACTGCTGGCTCCCAGTGGCAGAGCTAAGGGATTCCCTCCAGCTATCTCAAGGCATCACAGAATGATTTATTTAGCTGAAGGAAATGCTGGCTAGCTTTGAGTTTAGAATCACAAGTGAACTTGGGTAGCTGTGGTGTCAGTTCTGCACAGTTTGTTGCCTGTGCAAGTGTGCTGGCAAGTTGGGTTTTACTGCAACTTTGGAATGAAGGGCCTGATGCAGAGCAAGATCCACATATCTTTGGGGTGAGGGGGAGAGAAACCATTGGGATGAAGATCTAATGGCTGGAAGCTTGTGTCTACCAAACCTGTAGCAAATGTTGCTTGAACTTAATGCTTCCATGCACCACTGAAGCTGCAGTAGAATATAACCTACGGTGCATAGTTAAGCATGAGAAGGCTGATGACCTGCATATAAAAAGCATATTGGTAAACACTGAGCACCTTCTTATTTACTCAGGATTCTTGGCATTCCCTAGTCTTAAAATGTAAATGCAAATGCCCTGGTAACTGACTACTGTGAGCAGGAAATGCCAGTACTTAAATAGCTCCTGCTGTATAGGTCTTATTTATTGCTTCCATTTTGAAAATTATTCTAGTTTTGCATGTGCTCTAATTTTGAAGCTTTTCCTGAATGGCTTTGAAGTCCTTTGAAAGTTCTCCAGATCTTTTCAAACTTCAAAGATCGATAGCTTTTTCTTTCTATCCTATGTAAGGGATATAGTAGAACTGGGGGTATAGTAGAAATGATAATTAAAAAATAATTAGAAAGCCAGACCTTTTCTTTAAGATTCCTTTAACCATTCAGAGAACGTGTGCTTTTGCTAGAGGGAAAAGTCCATGCATGTTGTGAATAGTGTTTTATGAGCCATGTTTCCTCAGGATACAAAGAAGGCAGCAAGAGGAGGAAGCAGAAGCAGAGAGAGGAACAGAAGAAGAAGAAGTCAACCAAAGGGAGTTACTAAAATGGACTTCTCTGCTATGCCAATACCTTTATTAATAATGACAACTTGATGTTATATTTGAGCACACCTCTTTTGTGTATATTTTTTGATTGTTCACATTGCTAGCAAGGAAGTGACTCATGTTTAAAACTGTACTAAAATTGCACTATGTTATTCTTTTTAGTTTCACGGAGTGGCTGTCTTGCCAGTCAGGTTAGGGAATTCAAACGAGGCTGATCTTGGTTAGAAGTGTGTTATGTCTGAAGATTGGAAAGCGTTACAGAATTTCTTACCTCTTCTTTCCCTGGGACTAAAACGACTCTAGTGTTTGTTTATTTGTCTTGTAGGATATAAAGGGTTGTGCAAATGCCTGTTTGTTGGGTGAATCTGGCATCTACATCAGGACTTGTGTTATTGGGAATGGGATTGAGATGTGAGCTCTTTTAGGGTAATTTATGCAAGCTTAGTAAGTGACTTTTATGGTGTTTTTTTTTTCCCAAGCTAGTCAGCAAAGATTTGTCCCTGCTATTAAAATGTTCCATCATTTTAAATGGTGTCATGAAGTTATATCCTCTGATTTTAATAAACTTAGTGTAATGGTCTCCTGTAAGCACTCTACTGATACCCTTAAGCATAGCTGATTCCTGATGAATCATTTAGTGAAATCATTCCTTATTTTAATAGTTGATTTTCAGAACCTAGAGACAAATGATCTAAGCGCTACTTTAAAACTGCTTCTTGTTTCTGCTGAGCAGGTTTTAGATCCCAAACATTTTTTCAGCATCCATTTAAGATTTTATCAAGTTGTTTCTGCAAAGAACATACACCTTTATGTATGAAAACATTTTGCGTTGGTTTATTGCAGGAATAAATTTTTTTTTGCTTGAAAATATGTCTTCAATTTAAAAGAAATATACGTTTTCTGGCAAGATGACTTCCTTGCTTCCCATACTTGTCTCATGTGCATGACACATTGCTTCTCTTAACCTTTTAGTTTGTACAGAGCCCTTCTGTTGCCTTAAGCATTTACCTGCATGTTTCTTGTCAGTATGTTGCCTCTTTTTAACCTCCAGGTAGGAGTTAGCAGCTTATGGTTTTGTTTTGTTTCTTTTGTCTCCCTCCTGCCAATATGTTGTTGATGTAACAGACAATGTAACAGACCTGGCAATATTGAAGTCGCAGTTCCTGGAGAAACTCACTCATCCTAACATTTAAAAGATGTAGGAATGCACATAAATGGTGTAAGGAAGAAGCTAAACAGAAAGATCAAGTCTGCATTCTAGCATGGTTTGATACCAGAATTTGTTATATCTGAATGGTTTAGCTTCAAATGCTGACATTACCCAATGTAACCCCTGTGCAAACATATGAGCCTACGTGAACTGTCTTTGGTATTTAAATTATGGTTAATATGAAATAAGGCTGAGTACCAGTTTTCTGTCACTTAAGTACCACTTTTTTTGTTGTTTTGTGCAGTGTTACTAATATTTAAAAATAAAGAAAATTCTCCTTTATACTTTGTCCTCTTGCACTGTACTGTAGACTACAGCTGACATCTGTTGTTCTTGTTTAGTTTCAACTAAAGTTGGGCTGTAAGGACAAGGGGGACAGTCTGTATTCAGGAAACACCCACAAGCATCCCAAGTTATTCTGTTTGCTAAATGAGCAGATTGATACAGTCCCTGTGTCACGTGGCTGATACTGGAAAAAGAAGGTTTGTTCTGGCTGGAAACCACTATAAGCTGCCTACACCTCAAAAGGAGCTTGCACATTTGCCATGCAAGGAACATGCATCCCATGACACTTTGAATTCCATTCCATTTGCTTTCCATACTCTGGGAAAAATCCCCCCCCTCCTCCTCCAGCACAAATGCTGATTTTAAGCTATTTGGGCTCCTTATTTGTTGGAAAATGGTGCATGCTTTGGAAAAGCAGGAGAGAGAGAGGTAGGGAGAGGTGACACAGCATAAGGCTGGTCTCCTTCAGGCTGTCCCTGCGCTGTGAACGGCCTCATGTCACAGGGCAGAATGGCTCTGGATCAGGAATGTGCCTTGAAGAGTTAGAGCAGACCAGGATTTGGTAAATAAATATCTTCTTGACTCTGATCCCTGCCTTAGGCTTGAAGGAGGATAGAGCATTAATTAGTAAGGAGACCTGAAGGTAGGCTCTCCATTAGTTAGGAAGCCTGTCTCACCAAGGGCATCCTTATCCCAGCAGAAAGGTGCTGGCATGCTTGCAGCTGGGCTCTGACACCCTGCACCTCCCACGGGGAGAAGCTCCTGGAAAACATACAGTCCCCAGAGGAGGCAAACACAGGCATAATCTTTCCTATAGCTACCTCAAATCTGCCCAAGCTTGCCCAGAAATTAAGAAATGTGGGTCCATGGGTATTGAGCAAAATTCCTTCCTTCAGCCTGATTTTTTTCTGGATTTTACCTGAACGGTAACTGCTCAACTGCACCCTGTGAAGCAGGGCTGCTTGCAGGACAGCCTGGATCTGCTGCCACGTCTGCCACGTATGTGTGAGCAGCCACATATGTGAGGTCTTGTATCCCAGACCATCCTTCTGCCAAGGATGAAGGCTGCATGATGATAGGGTTACTCAAACTATTTGTTGGGGCAGGAAAAATGCAGGTGGGTGTGAGACACCACAACTGATAACAGATGATGCTGGCCCAAGAGTGGCTGTGAATAAATGTGTTGTGAAAGTTGGGAAAAGATTCCTGACCATCCTACAACACTTCTGTGGAAGAGCTGAGGACAGAAACAGAGCTAGTTTAAATGTGATGTGATTTAAACATGATGTGATTTAGAAAATGTATTGCAAAATGGTTCTTTACAGAGCAGACACCTGGGCTCAGGGACCCAAAATGTATCATCCCATGAAAAAATAAAATTAATAGTATATAGAACAGTTGAGTAACAGCATAATTAAAATGATACACTGAAAACAAAACAATCTTATCTTAAGATAGGAGGACACAATCACAAACAAAATACTGATAGCTAAGGTTTCCTGCTCCTCACTTGGAAGCTGCCACTATGAAAACTGTTTAAATTCAGTTGTTTTCCCACACCTTTTAAAGATGCGCACAGTCTGCTTTTTGAACTAAGGCTTGGCAAGATTTTGATCTTAAATAAGTGATCTGAGACCTCCGTGGGCAGCTTGCAGACCTGTAAATCCTACTTCCAGAGGTAACACAAAACTCTTGTGTTGTTCTCTGCTGTCTTAGCTGCCTTTACAGAGACTGGCTTTTTCTCCAAATTTCAGAACCATCTCATGTGCCTTTGTATCTATTTGTTGAAATAACACTGAAAAGATGCTTCCTTTGAAAAGAAGAGAGTCAGATACCCAGAAAATGTGTAATAATAATTAGGGAAGCACTAAACTGCCTGTTTTCCCAACCACATCAGAAATGTGTGACTTGTACCCACTTGTTCTTCAGGAATGTTCCTAGACGTGTGCCACCAGACTGTGCCTATGGAGTGATGGGCTTAGCTTGTTACTATATTGAACGTCATTGTTTTATTCTGCCTATAAAGAAGTGCATTCATTTCCACTTTTTTCCTTTGTTTTGTGTGCCAGTTGCACAGGACTGTTTATTCCTGGGATGCACAGGTTAGTCCTTCCTGCATTTCATATCTGTTACCTTCCTTTGTGTGCAATCCTGCTCCTTTAAGTCCAAAATTAGCTCACATTTTAACGCTCTCTCACATTACCTTGCCTGGGGAGCACCTTACTGCCCTGAAACTCACATATTGATGGGGGACTGTGTGGTACAATTGCTCATGAATATTTAATTCTTCTCCTCCCAATGAGCAAGTTAGAATCTGGTCTTAAAAGACTTTTTATTGCTACTTACAAAACATTACTCATTGCTATCTGTAGCACTGAAAACTCTGGGCAAGGCAAGGCATTTTTTCCTCTCCATTGATGAGAATTAAAACAGGGCACTTAAAACCACATACAGGTGCTTAATTTTAGTAAATGTTCATTGAACTTCTTGAACTTCTCCAAAGTTTTTCCAGCCAAAAAGGATTAGGTGGCGTGTTGGGAAGTGTCTTGTTAAGTACCTTGTTGGTGCCCTCTTGGCCGCCAGCTGATGGTGTGAGAAGCACTTCCAAAGTGGCTGAGCTGACCCCAGATGACATTGCCAAGCGTGGGGTAGGTCACCTTGCTGCTCTCATCACAACATGTAGAGACTGCTCATGTCATTTGGCATATCTTAAACTACAGCATCAAGTATCCCAGACTTTTCCTTCTGCTTCCCATGTTCTCACTGCAAAACCAGCCCAAAAAGCACCAACACATGCTGTCCTAATGAATCTGAATGCTTTGATTTCAGGAAAGCAGCTCCATGTCTGCCTGAGGATGATCACAGATTTTCTAGGATGTCTCCAAGGAGGGAAGGGGACCTCACTGCACTGGCTGGATGTTTCATTGCATCTCTTCAACGCCTGTTTCCATTGGCATGCCCATGCATCTCTCTACTTAAATATAACTTTTTCCACCCCTTCTTTGGGAAGTGCACATCCTTTGGTCAATGCAGAGCTGCTTGCTTGTTCTTTAGGCTGCTGGTGGTTGCAATTTAAGGCAGCCTTGTGATAAGGCAGGTGTTATTTTTGCATTATCTCAATATTAGAGAGTTGCAGTTGGGAAAATGTCTTTAACTTAAAAAAACCCAAAATTTACTTCCAGGTTTTTAAGATGAAAGCTACCAGTGCAAAATGGTAGATCATGCCAAAGCCAGCAGGTAAATACACCTCTTCAATGTGTTAGGTTAAAACTTAGGAAATATATGTTTCTGTCTGTTTTTGGAGTCCCAAGATGTGACATCTTTAGCTGGTTGAATATGTCAAGCTGAGCTGTGGTGGTTGCATATTGCTATATGAGATCAAGAGATAGTTTGATGTTTCTTTAACAGACTGCATGCTCAGAGCTCTAAGGAGACATTAAGGAGCCCTAAGCAAACACTTCCCACGGTACCTGGAAGGGACACTCACCAAAGGGGCATGACTTGATCCTGGCAGCAGATGCAAGTCACAGCCTGCCATACTGGTAGGGTTGTGACAACATGGGTTCTACTGCTCTGGGGCTGAAGGCGAGGAGGTAACCATCACTGGAGCCCTCCTAGTGCTGTGACTCACACTTCATACCCATAAAAATGATCTGTCAGCTACCTAGCCCACTGTCCTGTCTTTGATAGTGACTAATGGTGGATGCCCAGGGGAGGATAAGCATGTGATTATACCTTGCCAAAATATTTTCCTAGCTGCAGCACTCTGTGGGTCAGGGGCTGCTGGGTCCAGAAATGGTCTTTCTGTTGCCCAGTTTTTTTTTTTTCCATTTGCTTATTCAATTGCCACTTAACCTGGAAAACTACTCAATACCCATTATCCTCTGGTAAAGCTTTCCCCATCTGACTCACCTGGGTAATGAGATAGCCCCTCTGTTTTAAACCTCCCTCCTACAGCTTCCTTTGATTTCCTCCTTCCTCCATCATGACATTGGAAGAGATGCTGAACACTGCATCATCATTCACCTTTTCCATGCCACTCATGAATTTACATATTTTCCTCATGCCAGCCTTTGAGGTATCTCTTCTATGGCTCTAGAGTTTCAGCACATTGAACCATTCCTTGCAGAAAAGCCACTTCCTTCCTTTGATCACTCTCTCAGGTTAGGAAAGCTCGTTAAACAGCGGCTGTTGCTCAGCTCCATAAATTGTGATGACCACCTGGAGGAGCATGACCAGCATTTTAGCAACTTGTTAATACCCCGTTATCAGTCTTACAGAAAGAGAAGAAGGCCACGCAAAGCCCAGGACACAGGAAGAGCAGACCAACACTTGAGACCTGGCTCTGATGCCCTCATTCTCGCCAGGCTCTCACAGGCTCAGGAATGAGAACACATGAGCTCATAGCAGTGATGGTATCTCCAGAGTGTGGTCCCACACACCTTCACCCTCCTTCCCACCCCCTCAGCCAAAATCTCGTCATGGGGCATTCCTTGGAGGCTGACAGGACGTGCACCTCCTGACTCAGGAGCAGCTCCTTGTTCCTCAGGCTGAAAGCATTAATTGCCTGTAACTCAGCCTGGCTGGCACCACATGGGCTGTGGAGGAAGGGCTTTATTGTCAGAAGTGCCTGGTGTTGGCACTGCTGGTTTGCCTGCTCCCACGGAAAGCTGGCGCTGGCTGTATGATTCCTGCCAGCCAGGGAGACAGGTCCAGTAACCTTGGGAAGACACCTTGCTCCTGGTGTGGCACGTCCCTGCAGGCAGAGCCTGGAGACATGGGCAGCGTGACTTCACGCGTCCCCAGTTTCTGCAGCACAACAGCTTTTCCACTTCCAACCCCTTCTTGTCCAATATGCAGACGGTGTTTCCCATCTGTAGGAATCTGGGTTGTGGCTTGCCCTCTTTCCCATGGCATCTTTTGTGCAGGGACAGCTGTGTGCAAGAGTTAGCATACTGGGTTTTTGGGTCACTGACGTCATTTGGGAAATCTGAAATGACTGGGGAGTTAGTGATGAGGAAACACCAGTGATGCTAGGGAGGATCCAGAGAGATGGGAGGGTGCACGACATCAAACACTGGATCTTAAAGTGCAAAGTCAAAACTGACCCATTGATCCTCCCCCCCCCCCAACAAAAAGGTTGTGTCAGGGTGTGTCAAAGCTCAGAGTGTGTCTGGCTCTGCAGTTCTGCTACAGATCCAGCTCTAATTAATTACAATTTTGCCCAAATAGGCTTTCTATCTGAGGAATGCAGACACGGGCTCAAATGACAGGTGACGTCTGCTCACTGTGCCTCTGCTCCAGCAGACAGCCCTGCTGTGGTTTGCAGGAAGGTGGTTTTTTTAAAGATGCACCTGAGCCTACGGCCTCTTCTTTCTCAGCAGTTTTCAGATTTGATGGTGGTGGGTTTTGGATCAACAAAATGACTTCCATTGGAACCACAGATTTTTCTATCATGAATACTTAGGAAAATATTACACAGCTCATGTGTAATGCAGGTCTGAGGTTGCATTAGGAGATGGGATGTGATAGAACACGATGGTAATGAGTCACCTCATATCATGGTTTATTTGATGTGTCAGCTGAGAAAGCCAGAGGTGTTTCTACCAGCCCAAGTATGAAACAACTGCTGGTTCACGCAGAGATTACCAAGTTTTTCCTAGGCTAGTTAGCAGATGGGTATAGATCTGTGGTTTACAATGTTTTGTTTAAGTTGCTAACAGTGAGCTGCCTCAGAATCTGTTTTCCACGCAGAAAAGTCATCAGTCTTCTGTTAGCAAGGGTTAACCTTGCTCAAAAATTCCACTCATCAGGAGGAGACTGTATCTCTTGGCAGTGGGTAAAGTTTGTGAAACTGCCTTTTTTTTGGGACCTATTTTCTGCTGGCATTGACTAGAAGAGGGTAATGAAGCTTGTTGCTTCTGTAGAAGTGAGAATATGAAGGCATGATTTGGAAACTCAGGAGGTTAGAGACTGGCCTTTTACTTCTGAATTTAATCCAGAGAGTGACAAATGCCTAGACACAGGCAGAAAAACTCAAAGGATTTTCAAGATAGGCTTTTCATTTCCCTACTGCTCATTGCATTGCTATTGGACATTAAGTAGAAGCACTCAAGACCCTTCAGGACATCACACCAGCCCTGGGTATGAAATGGTGTCTATAGGATGCGGGTGATGGAACTGATGAAGGCCAATGTGTCTCAGTCCCTCTCCACCACTGGTCTGGTGAGACCTTCAGTGAACTGCTTTGTCTCCTGCTGAAATGCACATGGATTTGCCAGGGCTGTTGCCCTGGTCTGGGCTGGGATAGAATTGATTTTCTTCCTAGTAGCTAGTACAGTGCTGTATTTTAGATTTAGCATGAGAAAAACATTGATAACATACTGCTGTTTTTTAATTGTTGCTAAGTTCTGCTTATCCTAAGTCAGTTTCCCATGCTCTGCCAGCAAGCAGGTGCACAAGAAGCTGGGAGTGAGCATGGCCAGGACAGCTGACCCCAACTAGCCAAGGAGATATTCCACACCATAGGATGTCATGCTCAGTATATAAACTGGGGGGAGGTGGCTGGGAGGGGCTGGTCACTGCTCGGGGACTGGCTGGGCATCAGTCAGGAGTGGTGAGCAACTGCATTGTGCAACACTTGTTCTCTTCTTGGGTTTCATTTATCTCCATTTTTGTTATCTTCCTTATAGTAATGCTAATACTATAATATTTTATTTTATTCCAATTATTAAGCTGTTTTTATCTCAACCCACAAGTTTTTTTTCCCCAGCTCCCTCCCCATCCCACGGAGGTGGGGGAGGAGGGAGGGAGAGGCTGTCTGGTGTTAATTGCCAGCTGGGGTTAAACCACATCAGCTGCCCATGCAAACCACATCAGCTGGGCAGCCTGGAAGAATCTGGTGTACGTGGTCTGCTATGGGGATGGATTTCTTCTAAAGTTTAGCTGAATTTGGAGAATAAGGATTTTTATATTCAACTTCTCTTGCCATGCAATTTATTTTGAATGTGAGTGGACTCAGCAGGGGGCCAGGGGACAAACTGCCTCCTGTCCCACAGCTCTGTGGCTGCTCCTGACTGTGACACTTGGGCAGGCCCTGTCCCTTCAGCCCTGTGTCTCTCTGCAGCAGAGAAAGTCAATTCAGTGAAACGCTCAGGGGCTTTGCTCTGTCAATGAACAGATGTCAATGACCAGGGCAGGGCCTTTCCCTTCATTTTTATAGCAGGGTTTGAGCTCCTCTTCTCTAAGTGCTGGTCTTGCACCATGTCCCGGATGGAATCCATCTGGGACACACCATTAACCCCTTGCAGCCCTGGTTTGAGGAGGAGGTTTCCTAGAAGGGTTGTAAATGCTTCAGAGGAGGCATCTGGGGAGGGAAGCTGAATAATGGAAATGTTAACAGAGCTTTCATTACACACCCGATACATCATTACTTAATTTATTTGCTTTTGTCTCCTGTTTTTATAGGTTATTTTCCCCCTGATCAATAATATTAATCCTACTCAGTGAACAGGCTTGATACTGTTTTTATGGTGTGAAAATTACTGTTGCTTTGACTGGCTCCTATTACCAGGTGACACTGCTTGGCAGAAAACAATGAATCTTCCTATTATTTGGAAAATAAATGTGATTTATGGGAGTAGGAATCGATAGTGGTCTGCATCTTGCTGTCAGACTGCTTGCTTTCTTGAAATAAGGCTTTTACCTTTGGAGTGTGAAAGCTGTTTGTCTAGTGCTGCAGAGCAATTTGTAATATATATTTTTTAATCTCAGCTTTTATTAAGAATTTTTTTTAAAGGCAGTGATATAGAAAACATCTGTTGTCTTTTTTAAGGGTTTGATGCCTATGTGGAGAGCAGTTGTGTAGGTGTGCAGTTACACCCCCTGGCAGGGAAGGAGATGTTGTGGATGCTGAAGAGGAGGAAGGGGAAAGCTGGCCATTGAGCACCTGCTGTCACTTTCTTTCACTCCCTGGAGAGATGATGGTCAGCACTGAGGATTTATTATTAAAAATCTCACAATACTGATGACAAAAAATGGACCAATTTAGCTGCAGGGAAGCAGAACCACTTCACCTGACAGCTGTGCAAGACATGACCTAGAGATGTGTGGGAGGCCTACGAGGCTGTTCCCGTTTTTTTCTGTTCATTCTTGCTCTTTTGCAGCAACCTCTCTGCTGCCTACTAGCTGGCCCTAGCTATTGTGGGCCAGCTCTGCTCCCAGACAGTGCAGGTGTGGGGCCTCTTCCTCTCATGCCCGTGCTGAAAATGTCTTGCCTTTCTTGAAGAACAAGTAAATAAAAAGCCTACCAATTTGGGACAGTTTCTGTGTTTCTCCTAGGGCAAAGGAACTAAGGGAGTACCTCATTGCTTTGGATTATTTTTATTTTTTTTTCTAATTAGAAATAGACATAGTCTCCAAATCCCCTCAACTCTTTGGCTTATTCCAGGCTTAACTGTGGTTTGAACTGAGTGCATATTTCAGCACCTCTGCAAGCAATTACAGTTGAAGCCAAACCCTGAGATCTCCCCTGGAATTGCATCTCCCATGCCAAGGAAGAGCAGACAGTCCCCAGAGCAGAAGAGCTGCAGGTCACCTCAGCTGGGCATGGGGACCCCACGTCTCCAAGGATGGATGCTCTGGGAGAGATGCAATACTCCAAACCCCCAGATGATGAGAACCACCCAAGTGATTGCAGTCGGGGGTGGAAAGACTCACCTCCTAGGAATCAAATTCAACCTCAGCAAATGATTGTGTCCTACACATTTTTTGCAAAATTACTGGTGAAAGAAGCTCTGTGTCCAAACAGGTACATCTGCACATTTGCAAAGGGTGATCACTGAATACACACCCATTACTGCTGCACAAAGGGCCAAAGACACAGGGCCCAAGTGATTTCTCTCTATAGAACTGAGCTGCTCAGAAAAATAGTTAGCCAAGAGATTTCCCTTAAGGCATTTTGGCAAGGATGAATGTTCCCTTAGGAAGCAGATACACCAGACAGGAAGAGGTTGACGATTAATTTTAAAAAGTGAATTTTCTGTTAGTTAAGGTTTATTTTGGAGGAGTTTTGCTGTCCCTTCCTGCTAGCCTTCTTGCTCTGCTTTGGGGCTGACTTCGGGTCATGCTGAAGGGAACACCTGAAAGTTGTTTCTTTCTCCATAGAAATAATGATGCATCCATACATATCCGTATGGATGTGTACCTTAGGCACTCTTCTGGACATTTGCAGCTACTTTTCTTAGGCTAAGAGGATGGATACTGTACTAGCAGCTAGGAAGTTGAAACAATCTGGAATTGCCATTATCTTCCTTAAAACAGTGGCAATAGCAGTTTTCTGAATATCTTTGTACAGAGCCTTTACTTTTCAAGTCTTTGAGTTTATGTTCAGGTAGTGTGAAACACTGGGGTGATCTAACCCTGATCTGAGTGTCCTCAGTGGAACTTCTTTGTTTTATGGTCAAGAGGGGAATATTATGAAAATCTGATCTGCTACATGACATGAGGCCATATAATGTCACTTAATGCAGTTATGATCTCATGGCAAATCCAGAATGTATCTCACAGAGAAACATTGAGCCTCAACTGGAATAATTACCTCTTTTAGGCATCATCCCCTACAGAAGGTACCTCAGTTTACTCAGTTCCTCAGAGAGGTTCCTCTTCCAAGCAATTGCCTGTCCAGCTGCAATGTCTTTACACAGATAGAACTGTCTCTGGCCAGGACTAAATATAAGGTTTGTGCTGAGTTAGCTACAACAAATGGGTTTCAGTGGGTAAAATAGCATAAATACAGCTGCTAGGCTAGCTATAATTATACAGACTTTGCTAAATATAATTACACTGTTTTTAAAGGGACTTTGGTGTAGTTTATTTCTTCAACTTGCAAGATTTGTATAGAGATACAGAGCTGTCAAAGGGAGTCCAGAGTTTTGTTTCCTTATCTGAAATTAGAGCCCCAGGACACAAATGTATTCTTGTACTTTGAAGATTAATTTGAATTAAATAACATACTTTTTCTGTCAGCCTCTTCCCTTTTGTCTGGGATTCTTGTCACGCAGACGACCTTATTGCAGGTGCAGCTTTTCCTGCTCTCCCACTTAAAATGTGGAGTCTCTGGACTCATTTAAGGCTTCACATATGTAACATAAATAAGGTATTGCTATGTGTACATTACAGTGAACCTCAATCTTAAAGGACATTTTACTTTCACCAGGAAACAGACTAGCCAAGTAATAGATGTACCATGTTGCTACATCAAAACTGGTCATAATTTGATGACATTATCAGGATGTATCCTCTATAAAAGATCTTGAAAAGATCTTCCTATATAAACTAAACCTTGTGGAGTGCACAATGCTTTTCTGAATGGCAGTAACCATTCCTTAATTTAGCTCTGGCAGTTGCTGTGCTATTTGCACTAATACACACTGATATTCAGTGGATTAAACCATGATGCATCCTCCCAAGTGCAGTGGTGAAGAAATCCTATTGACCCACATTACCTTAAAGCAGCTTTGCCAACTGATTTGTATGGCTCCAAACATGGGGCACTTCACTGTGATAACTCCAGTACTTATATAGTAAACCCCCAAATCCTGCTATCATTTATGAGCCTAGAAGAAGCTTTGCTCCACAAAGCTTAATGTACTCCCATCAGGTTCCTGACTTCATGAATAAAGCAGTGCTCAGCTGTCCCCCTAGGAAGAGGTTTTTGTGTATCAGACTCTCTTGTCAAATTGAAACCATTACTAAAGCAGCTTTTTGGCATCAGCCAAGAGCCTTCTACTTTGTAAGCTACCTCATCTTCATTTTTGATACAGCTGAATTTCTTAGCACATTAGCCTAATTGATCAGCTTTGTAAAAAATCTGTTACGTTTTCTTCTTTAGAGTTCTTCTAGTTTTCTGCAATTCTTGAGCATTTGGAGCTGCAAAGCGTTTTAATGTAGAAGCACAATTTTTGCTGGAGTTCAAAGTTGGAAATTTGCTGGAGTGAGAGTGGGCTAGAGACAGAAAGTGGTTTGATACGTGATGCATGGCCACGTTACAAACATAACTGTACTTGAGAAGGCTGCCTTCATGGATAAGAGAGTAGCCTGGGACTTAGAGGACCTGCATGCAGTTCTTGACTGTGCTCCAGTCTTCCTGAGTCAATCTCACAACGGTTACCAGCCCACATCTCTGCTCCCTGTACAAAAAATAAGGTAATTTAATCCCTTTCTCTTGCACCTCATTCAATCCATTTAGCTCATTAATTCTTCAGACCAGGAACTTGATCCTGCTGTTTCACAAGGCAAGCACACAGAGAAATAATGTGGAGCAATACAGATTAAACAGCCTTGTAGGTTATAAAAATGAAAATGAACCCTACAGAGTATTCTTCCCTTACTACCAATACTGAGAGAACACATTTCCCCCTTTCCCTTAAATCTAGACACAGCAGAGCTGGAGATGGGTGAGGTCTGCTAAGTGCCCTGCTCCATGGGCAGCTCCCATTGCATCCCCTCTCATTCTGCCTAATTGTGTTTGCAGTGCAAGTATTTGAACAACCACAGCGGTATCTGAGGGCTTTCCCAGAGATAAGGGGTTTTTTTTCACTTCCATCCACAGCTATCTGCAAAATAATGTAATTAGTTGATCCCATGTTTGTCAAGAGAAAACAAAACGAACAGCTTAAATGGTATTTGGAGGAACAACACATTCCTGCCCTTTGGCATAATTCAGGCTGTAACTCTTCATCCATCTGTTCCTGCGCTATGATGTCCTCTGCTCTGGGACATAACACAGAGCAGGGCTAGAGGAAAATCCCTTATTGATTTAGAGGAAAATGTCAGCACATCCATCACAGGAAAAGTTAGTAAACTCATTCAGGTATTAAACTTTATCTTCTGTATTTGTACCACAGGTTTTTGTAGGTACTTCCATTTTTGGGCCATGGGTTAGTGCAGAAGCAACATAATCAGTTCTCTTCTGGCTTTCCTTCAGCTCTGCCCTCAGCAGCTGCACAAGAGCCACACTGGAGTGGAACAGACCTTGAAAGTGTTATCTGTGAGGGGTTTAAACATATTTCCCGCTTGTTAGACAAACCTAATGTAACCCCAACTATCCAAGCCAACTAGTGTGGTAAAAAGATGCTGTAAGATCTCAAGAATCCACAGCAAAAGGAGGAACGTTTAAAAAGGCCCTGAAAACTGCTACTTTTAATGGAATTAGATAGCTCAGCTAAATAAATAAAAAGTTATTGCTTGTGGAAAATAATCTCTGATTTCCCCTGAGGTAAAATCAGTAGAGCAAAAGAAAAAAAAAGCCTAAAAAAAAAAAAATCCCTCACCAGAAACCCAAAGGGACTTGTCAGCTCTAGGGCAGAAATTGAAGAGACCACTCAAGCAAGAAGAGGATTAGGCTGTCTCCTATCAAAGCACGCATGGACTGGATTTTTACAGCAAACTGAAACAGAAAGTGGTGGGGTTTTGACTTTGTTTTGTTTCGTTTCCATTTTCAGCTGTGGCAAGGATTGGAAGAAAAAAATATACACAATACAGCCCCTAAGGTAATGTCTTTCCAGTGGGGCCAGTGACTATGTCCTCCTAGGTACATCAACTAGAACAATTATAAAACTGCTGCACTTTGCACAGTGACCCTAAAGGCATTTATACCTTTGGTTATACCTTTGTCCCATGGTGCTGAACATGAGAGGGACAGGGCCTGGCTGTGAGAAGGAAAGGACATATTTGGAGACAAAGGCTCCTGGATGCTCCCGAGCAGGAGAGCTGGAAGCTCTACCCTACCAAGAATCCTGCTTCCTAATCCCCTCTGACCTGAGTTTCTGATCCCATACACATCAGCACTCAGCTATTTTGAATTTGCTCAGCCTTCCAAAAATACCAGGCATGCCCTGAGCATACTCACATTAGCAAAGCATCCCCCGTGAGGACCTGGTACAAGCTTGTTTACTTCATGTTAGGAGTACCGTGCTCACCCACTGTGCTGTCTCCCCATGGACCCTCCTCTGGTTCTCTTCTTCTTTATGAGGTCCTTCCAGGTCCCCTCTCCTCCAGGTGCAGTCTAGCTCCAGCCCTCTCTTCTTCATTCCTGCAGCTTCTCAGGTTGGGCTGGTGGCAGCTTTCTGGGGGCACAGACAGGTGTGTCCCTTCCCCTTCTTATTACCTGGCTCCTGCAGCCATTTGATATTAAACTATGTCAGGGCAGCAGAACTGGGCCTCTTCACTTGTCCATCTTCAGACCTTCTGGTGCACTGTGTGTTTGGTGACTGGTCCTTCACTGTCACACTGTGATTCAGCCCTGCTCCCACCATCTGCTTTGTCACTGTAACCAGTTTTCCGCTACAGATAAAACAGTTACAGTTTTAATTTGGAGTCTACTTCTGGGTTTTCAAATCACTCTTCGAAAAGTTATTAATTCCAGGACAGACACAATTTTCTCTCTCTTTTTCAGCCTCAGATTCTGTTGCTGTTGAGGTAATGTGTCTCTGTCTGTTTCCCTTTTTTTTCTACTTTTAAAAAATTTCCTTGCCACTCTATCGCCAGCTGGAGAAAAACTGTTATCTCCTTCCTACAGGCAGGGCACAAAGAGATAAAAAAGCAATTCCAGTGCCAAAGCTCAAAGTTTATCTGCCCAGCCTTCAGCCACCACCCCTCCTTGGCTAAGCCTGACAGTGTCTTAAGCCTGGAACCTCCTCAGGTTTTCCCTGGACGTTTCCCTAAATATCACTACATGTTCTGCATTCACACAACCACCAAGTCCATGCAGCAACCTGCTGGTGGTCACCAACAAGGTGTTCTGCACCCATTTTCACCTTCAAAGCCTACCCTGAAAAGAGTCACGTGCCTAAAGATGGTCTCAATTTATTCTCAGCAGATGAAAACTTCTGCTGGGACACAGCAGTTGCAGGTTCACAGCCCTCAGCTGCCTGAGGGCTTCCCACCATTATCTTCTGCCCACAAAGCTTTTCTCTTGGAGAGAGGAGAATAACTGAACATCTTTAAAACAGCTATTCAAGGATTTCATAGATCATGGGGAAGCTTCAGCACAAGAATATACCCAGTGCCAAACCTGGTGAGCAAGACTCCCACAGCCCAGGAGCACTCTGAGCACCATGTAATGGGCCCCAAAGATCTGGAGCAGTAACCTTGCCTCAGAGATGTCATCTTTTGTAGAAAAAGGTAGACTTGACCTTAATGTTTACCATCAGTAGAGTCCTCTTCACAGGAGGGCTTCATATGGAAGTGGGTTTTCTTAGTCCCCTTCCCCTACAACACTCTGTGAGGCCAGTTTCCCTGATCTTCATGCTGTTCCCTAAGGTGTCTGACTTGGAAGAGTGCTCTTAGGTATTAGAAGAGCCCAAGTTCTGCTTATAAATCTAATTCTAATTCACTCACCCAACTTAAAATAGGTAGTTTATTCTGAAGCTAAGATATCAATCCAGTTTGAATGTACATCACCCCTTTTTAACCTCATGACTTCTAAATACCATTGCCTCAGTATATAGATATTATGTTATGAAACAGTATTCAAGGATGCTGTCCATCTGCACATGGCTGCTTCCAGGCCAGCTGTAGTAAAGAATTCATTGCTCAATATCTCGTTAAAATGGATTCCATATTTTTTACAAGTTTACACATTTAGCTTCAGGTATTTTATTACGACTGAGGCTAATAGTAAGCTTTCAAATTAAACATGTATTGTTCTATATGGTTAGTAAAGTGACTGTAATCCCTACTCTGCCTACCTTTCTTGCCTTAAAAATTCTTCTAACTGGGATTTTTGTTGACCAGTACTGCCTTGCCTTGAATTATTTCAGATGAATAAAAAATTCTTCTAACTGGGATTTTTGTAGGCCAGTACTGCCTTCCCTTGAATTATTTCAGATGAATAATTCTGACACCAGGGAAATACTTTACTGCTCCCTCCCTCACCCCCTGGAAAATCCACTCAGATTTAAAAAAAACTTAGAAGAAACCCAGAAACTTGCCAGTTCCCAACTGTCATTTGCTCCTTAGAGCCTACTTCTGGAGTGTTGCCAGAAGCTCTCCTCAGTCTGCTCGTGATCCATCCATGACTCTTCAGCACAACCTATGGCTGCGGACAAGACAGAGGCACGTGGCAGTAACAGCTGGTGATTTCACTATCAAAATGCACTTTGACCTTGACCCCTGGCTGCAAACCATTATATTATTAATTCAAGTCTCACGTTGTCTCTCCTCTTTACTTGTAATATGTGTTCTGTGTAGGCTTTATTACTAAGTGCGGGTTACAGATTTCATCAACTGGGAATAAAATCACACTGTTAGCATGACACCCCCAAACATCAACCTGCCTGTGAGGTTTCTCCTGGGAGCTAGTTACTCTTTGCACAATCTCAGCACCTTCTCACTGACCCAGCACAGGAGCAGAACTAATATTAGAAAGCATTAAACTTGCTTCTAGTGTAGGGTAATTTTATTTAAAACCACTAGCCTAAAACCCAATCGAATTTATTTGCTGAACCATGCCCTTGGTGTAACAGGGATACCATTTTTTTTGTGTGAAAGCATAGATTCTTGCTTAGAAAGATTTATCTAATATTAATGACATAGCTACATTTAGATTGCTTGAATCAGTACGTGCCATAAACTGCTTGAAGACTCGTTAAACCTGATGAATTAAATAACCCTCCTGGGCTGGAGAGAGATGTTGCTGTTAGAGTTTATGATATATCATATATCACATCTGTTTGTTATTTTATCTGTAAAAAGGATAATGCCAGCAGGAGTAAACCCTGCTTATTTTTGAAGAAACAGATGCTCCGCAAACAGGAGACAGTGCAAAAAGCCTGGAAACTGGGAAATCTGCTGGAAATCTGGTAGCCTGAGGAAGTGCTGGAGGAGTTGTCTATATGGAGAAAGAGCCTTAATAACGTTGTTATATGTTATATAATATATTACATATACTATGATATATGCTGTGGTGTTGGGTTTTTTTGTTTGTTTTTTTCACAGTAAAACAATTTGTGTTCTGATTTTACTTCCTTTCTTTTGGAATGCTCTCCCTTTGGAAGTGTTGCCACAGGGGCTGCTTATCCACTGCTTGGGTATCCTAGGTTGGGGTCTGTTCCCTGATGATACTGATAGGTGTCTCTTCTTCTGTTCCCAGGGAGTGCTGGACTGGGGCCCAGATCTGCATTTCAGTGGCTCTCTAAACCGTTTCAGGCTTGGGCAAAGGTAAATCCTCTTAAAACTGCAGACTGAACATCATTCACTTTGTGTTATCTATATCAGCTTCTTTTTTCCTTTTTTTTTTTTTTTTTAGCTGGTAGCACAATTCCTCCAGTACTCAGGTTTACACTTTTGGTCAGTCATGTATGTGTTGGCTGGCTGAGAGCAGCCCCTATCAGCCTGAGCCAATTCCCAAAGGAGTCAGTGGGTTCTGAGCCAGGCCAGCTGCCTGTAAACTGTAAAATAAATATTTCTCTTGAACACGGAGCATCTTGACTATTCCAAGAATGTCTCAAAAGCCAGTCTAGGCTATGTCAGCTCTTCTTCATATGCAAAAGGGAAAAATCCTGAGGCATGGGAAGTATGTAACGCTGAGATGTGTCATTGTCTAAACTTTGGGCAGGGTGGGATGTTAGGGAAGGTTTCCAGGGAGCCAGAAAAACTTTCACAAACTTACTGGCTGACATCCATGGCAAATGTCATTCCAGATATGGCAGAGAATTAAGCAGCTCTAGAGCAAAGTAAAACCACATCCAAAAATAAAGATCATAACACTTATATTGTAAGGTTCGATGCTAAAAATTCGAGTGCTGCAAAAGTCAGTGAGATTGGGTAAGAGACTTACAATCCCTGGTAGTATTTAAATGAGTAATTTTCTTATTCTGGTTAAAACAAGTAAAGGGTTTAGATGCATTTTAGTGTGCGAATTGTCTCCTGGCTTTAGGAGGGACTAATCTTTAAGTTACATAAAACATGCTTTGCTAAACAGTGGATGAAATTTCCAGTGATGAGAACATAGTGTCTCTGGCTTAAAGTGTCTGTTTTAAATCTAATACATAGATAAACAAAGAAAAAAGTCCACCTAGGACTCAAAAAATCTCACTCAGGCTACATAAAATTAGAAAAGTAAACAAATACTCAATATCTCTGATAGCCACAGCTCTGCTGACCTAGAACTGAGTATTTGAATATGAAATTGGACCTGCTCCATGCGAGACACTGTCCTCTACTGATTCTCCTCTTACATGCCCATTTGCTCCTTTCTCAGCTCTTGTTCCATCCCTCTCTGGGGCACCACTGACCTCGATCCCCAGATCCAGTATTCTCTCAGTTCTGCCAACTCTCTGAATTACTGGTTTCCTTGGGTGGCAAGCACCTGTAGGGAGCTGCCTCCACGCAGCCCGCTGTCTAAGCACCTACTGCAGCCAGTGGAACTCTAGTCAATGCAATCCATTGACTTTCAGGAATATTTGAGCTCATTCTAAAGTACTGAGCTGCCTTTGGCAAGCTGACTTGTCTCTGGACTCCAGTGGTCAGACTGACATGGATTGTAATAGGGCCCTACACACCAGCCACCCTCGACTTCTGTGACCTAAGCAGGAGCTGAATCCTACCTTTGCCGTCCAGACTAAAATTCTGGCACATCTTTGTGAGTGCCTAGTTGGTTTTCTTTCAGTTTTAGATCTTTCCTCCCAATGTTTCTTCCTTTCTACATCCTTTCCTAATCATGGCAGATGATAATGCTGTTCTGCTTGTCACTCAGGCTCCCAACCTGGCCATCATATTACCTGGGAATTAGCTGAGCTGTGATTATTGAAATCTCAGTGTTTCTAGGTTTCTAACTTCTCCAACAGCTAATCCTTCCCAGCAATGCACACAGGTAAATCTCTCCTCCCAACACCCACTGTTTCATGCTTAGAACCTTGCAGGTTCCTTTCCATTGTCCTTGAGAAATTCAGTCCCACCCTGCTGCTGCCCTAGGGATATCAAAGGTTATTCTTTAGCCTGAATTGCTTCTCACCCTTCTTTTTCCACACTGACACCTTTTTCTCAAATACACTGAATATAAGCTTCTTGCCTTGGCTCTCTGGCCACAGCTTGCCCCATTCCCTGCCTTCTGCATCAGCTTTCATTGCCTATCAAGGCGGTTGCTCCCTGCCAAAGTGCCATCATACCCAACAAGACCCTCTATTCTTTCTTCCATCAGGCCCTCGGGCTTGGGAGAGACATCTTGCAAACAGCTGCAAAGCTACATCATTACCTGCCTTCAAAGCTCTTCTTTAAATTCTCCTTTGCCATAAGGCTTAAGAAAAAAAACAAAACACCTTTGATATTACACAGACTACAAGAGTGTATGACACTAAATAATATATTTGTTCATGATTTCCTATATTTTGTATATATTTTTTATACACTTTGATTATAAACTCTTTGGTATAAGAATCACATTCAGGCGGTTGTTATTAGAGAAGACATACATACATCATAAGGATAAATAAAGGGGGGTAATAACTTTTTTATCCAAGAGAAGGACATGCCTAAATTTCCTGGCGATTGGAGGTTGTGAACTCCAGTAGGAGCTGTGAGTGTTGACATCGGTTTCCTTAATTTGCTGCCTTTTTTTCTAAGGTAGTAAGGCATGTTGTTAGCTTTGGGAGACGTGACAGCACCTCATTTCAGTCCGCAGTATAAAACAACAGCTGCTTCCCCAATGCTGCATTTTTTGGAGAAGCCACTGGAGGGACACCTCCACTACAAAACTAAAACCAGCTGCAACCTGCTCCAGCGCTTCCAGCCTCGTCCGCTCCTGCTCCCTCTCGTGTAGAAGACTTCAAACGCAGGCGTTATTTTGTTTATTTACAATGTTTATTTACAAATTATTTCTGGTTAAAAATCAAAGTCGTAGCATCACTTAAAGTCATTAGTTCTATAGACATAGGAGGAAAAGAAAGAAAGGAAAAGCTCATGTTGCTTTGGACGGGGGTTAAAGCCCAAAACATCATGGGGGGCCATCGGAAGGACTGCTCCGGGAGAGCCCAACTTGCCAAGCGCCCTGTGCAAAGGCTGCAAGACTGGGCCAGGAACAGCCACAGCACAAATCTGCAGCCACCAGACACATCTCAGCAACCAAGTCATCTCTGATGGCCAGGCTATTCCTCTTGCTGCCGCAGGTTTTCAGGAGTGATGGCCACAGTGAAGCTGAAATTGTCTCAGAGTGGGTCCCCAGGAGCTGCAGAATTTCCCTTTTCCATGTCAACTCTACTCCTGTTATTGCAGGCTGAATCTTGCCAAACCACAATTTTTTCTAAGCTAAATAAACTAATATTTATGGCTACCTGCTACTTTTCCGTACAAAATAATAGTCATTGAGAAAGAGGCAATCTGGGGAAGATGTGCCAAATGTGTCAGAAACGTATCTCTGTGCAAATACGATTCTATTTTTGCCTGAAGCAGAAGGCAGGAAACATTTATGTTCCTGAAATGTATCTTGAAAAAAATATTTATTAAAGTCACCATAGAAATAGAAATTCAGAAGTATTAGACTTACTCCAGTTGTTACAATTACTATTTCCTCCACAGCATGATCTGTTATACAGCAAATAATGAAGAGACTAAGATTTGTTATAATCTTATTCTAGAGATTTTTGCTCTTTGATGGAAAAACCCTAAACTTTTTTTGGCATCTGAAACTGCCCTTTCACATCCCTGCTTTAATTTACTGAACAAAAAGAGGGGAAAAAAAAAAAAAAAAAGAAACTTGGAATATTTACCTGGGAGTAAAGACACAGGGAAAAAAGATTGAACTTGGAGTGTAAACCAGGGATTTAGTACAGTAGCTGCTCAAGATTAACAATAAGAGTTTCACTACTTAAAATACTCTTGATATTAATGTCCTGTCCTGGAAGCTTCACCTTTTCTCATTGGATGTATTTTCTGAAAGTGACAATGTAACCCTGTATGCACAGGTTATATTTATCACAGCTGGTTTAGGCAGAGACAGAATTAATTAGGAAGTGCCTCAAATGTCAGATCGTTAAATGAAATTGTAAAAAGGTAAATTGTAGTCTTCAGTGAGCAGATATCTCACAAAATGATCCTTGAAATAAACTGCAAAGGTTGTAAAATATTCATCTTTACAATCGCTTGTAGAGACAATGTATATGGTTCCACATAAACACTAAACCTTTCTAATTTGATGTGAAGGTCAGCATAGAAGTCGTGATGAAGAATTTATTTTAGTCCCTGTGGAAGGACTAAACACTGAACAAATATTTAATTTGCATTTTACATTACTATTGAATAGACTCTTCCTCTTCAAATAATCCCCCTAGAGTTCAGTTCTTTTCTGTTCAAAATTTTATAGGAATAAAGAGGAAAAAACAAGGTATACATAACAAACAGCTACTATTTAATACATTATTCTCTTTTTATTATTTTAATCCCAAAAATGTTCTGTAATTATGAAAAAAAGGAAAATGCAGCATTTTCCCCCCTCATTTCATCCTAAAGTGTCTACTTTTCCAGTATGAAACCAATACTGAGACTCAGTAGAAATGCATTTTAGTGGGAGGAATATAAAATCACAAATGTGAGGTCTGTTATTTTGATGCACTATTTGATTCCAGAGTCTCACAGGAGATTTCTCTATCAGGATGCTGTTAGTTACATTACAAAAGGTAACAAATTAAGACAGAAAGCAGCATGTGGGAGATAGCATATTATTTTTCCTCCCTTCTCCCTCTTTTCTCCCCAAATCAGTCTGTTTAGACTGAACCAGTTTTAGCTGCAGTGTCAAGGGAATATGTTATGAAAAGGGATGCTTTGAAGGGGCTCCCATCCATTTGCCAGGGTATTTTCTAGGCCATTTCGTGGACATACAACCCCTTTTTATTTATTGTCTTTGCAGTACTGACACGAACCAGACCATGCATGGGTACATGTGCAAACACAGGCAAGTAAACAAGCATATCTCACTACAAGAGCTAGAGGAACTGAGCTGCAGTGAGAAGAAAAGTCCCATTAAAAACAAGCACACTCCTTCCTCCCACTGCTTTCAGTGTATGGAGAACATATCTGATCCAGAGGCAAAGGGGAGGAGTGGACAGAGCAGAAGATATGTCAGTACAGTGTTCAGGTTGTATTATACTAACATTAAATGTAGCTTCTATAAAGCAGTGGTCCCAAATACCCCAGAATTTATGAAGGGGCATACATCTTTCTAAGATTCCCTCCACATCTGCTGCTTTTCTGTGCACACCCAGCTGTCTGGCCTTACTTGTGTTAAAATCTGTGGCTCTTAACTTCCCACACTGGTGGCTGGTAAGAGGGGCTTGGGGTTGGCCACCCTTGCAGGGACCCTTCCCTGGGACTTCTCAGTTGTGTGGTCACAGAGATGGTTTCTACCTGCTCTGCTCTGCAGAACAGGTTGGAGAACCCATTCGTGAAGTTAGTGAGTGCTTGGAAAGCAAAGCCACCTCCAAGGATGCCCTCCAACATTTTTTTTTTCCATAAAACATTTTTGACAGTGCTATTGCTGGTCCCTCCCATGATCCTGGTAGACTTTGGAAGAAGGGAGTTTTCAGCAGAGGAGTGAACATGGATCCTGTGCTGCTGCTGCCTGTTTCCTATGCACAGTGCTGAAGAAGTGAGGCTAGGGTCTGCCCCATTCACTTTCCCAGTCCTAAATTCACTAAGCGAGAAGCAATCATGACATGGAGAGCAGATGTGCCTCTGCACATGGTATGTCACTCCCTGGGACTCTACTAGAAATGGGAAGGGACTGAAGCTGCTGGGGTACCATAGGTGGCTCTGAACTCATGCTCAGGCGCCAGCACTTGTAGATTTGCAGCTGGAAAGCTTTGGAATCCAGGTTTCAGTGCTGCCCTCGTGACTGACCTTTGTTAGACTGTGAGCACATTTTGGTATCCACAGGCATCTGTACAGCAGCTTCACCCAAGGTATGAGATGATACTCACTATGTTCATAACCTGCTGTAAGGGAGAAAGTATTTCAACCTAGAACTTGGCAATTCTCCACTATGCCATCAGACTTGCAGTGCTCAGTGAGACTGGCAGTACATGCTGGTAAAAATGTCTGTGTGCTTAAAGGAATCTGAAAGGGACTGACCATCAGCCTCTAATCTTCCACCAATCTTGCTGAATTACTTTCATTGAGTCTTCCTTTGTGTTCTTAGCTGATATCCCATTTATCCCCTCATGCACGTTCCTCCTATTGAAAGTGCAAACCTTAGTCATCTCTTAAGAAGGTGCAGTGAATGTTACCTGAGTGTATTTTTGGATTTTATTTTTTTTTTCTTTGTGAACTGTTAAAATTGATTCTTGAGGGCTTGAATGCCTTTTCTGGCTGTCTCCACTCCTCTGTCTTCATTTTTGACACTGAGGATATTTGAGAAGCACGGGTCATGTTGCATGGGAGTATGGGATATAGGAAGCACAATGCATGAATCACAGATATTCTGTTTTATACATAAGGAAGAAATAATTGGGGATTTTGTTTTCTCTTAAACAGATATTTTGATTAACAGGCTGATGCTAGGCATTTTTTACAAGATGTTTGGTTTTTTTTTGAGACTACAGTAATAATAAAAAGGTCTGCTTTTTGTTTCATATTATACAGCGATTAGCCTAAAGAGATAGCAGTTATATTTGTATTAGAACATTTTTCCTCACTGTTTTTCACCCTGTGTGTTGAACTGATTAAGAGGAATTGATCTTTGCTGCCACACGAAAATGGCAAAACAAACATGAGCTCAGTGATTGTATAAGATGTGCTCGAGGGCCATAATTCGAGCCAAGAGGAACACTTTGTGGATTAGTCAGACCATGCAGACAAGTCTATCAAATGTACAACGTGTCATATACAGATTTCTGTTTAGGGGACCTTTCTGTCCCAGCCTCCACATTTATCACTGTCTCCCTGACAGGAGCTCTGCCCTGTTATCCTGACTTGTATGTCATTTATCAGTGTTAAGTACAACAAAAGAGTATCTCTTTAAACCCCCTTTACCCTTTCACATGCTTCTACCCTTGAATAATGATATCTGTCTCTGCAGCCACAAATATTCCATTTCATCCTTTCCTTTGTATTATATTAGTTGCTCAATAAATGATTAAAATGGCATTAGTGCACTTTAAAATGAAAATTATCATATTATTGTTGGAGTCAGGTGTAAGAGAAGAACCCATTTGGGTGCTTCTGCCCCCTTTTTAGGCCTGTCAAGTCAAAAGAATTTTATATAAAAATCCCCACCCACAAAGTCAAAACATAGCAATGACAACTCAGCTCAAATCACACAACCCCCAAGCCCAAATATGAATTTTCAGCCATGGGTATAAATCACTGACTCCAAAGCAAAAAGAGTGAATTATGACACAAACACAGAAATTAAAATAGCATTAGTGGTCTTTGAACATTCTTTCATATATGGCTATTTCATTTACTTTATTCAAGAACAAAGGGGAAGGTGGGGGAAATGGGCCACAGGAACATGAAAAAGGTTACACAAAAGGTGAAAATAGTTGCTGGAAAAGATGTTTCCAAGCAGCATTTCATGGCCATATCTGCTGCCATGTTTTATAACAATGGATCGTTTTTATAGAAAGTTGGCAACATGCTGGAATTCATAAGCTTCACAGAATTTATGTCTAGCTACTGCCTTGCAAGACATTTTATAGAGATGTGTTAGCAACTCTGTATAACAGGTACAGTTCAGGCTCAGGTTATTAATTATAGCTTGGAGTTTCAATTTATAATCAATAAAAAACCCAAACCAATTACCAGTCTGAAACTTTGCTACGCATTCTCCCATGTGTACAGACACATAAATCATCCAGTTCTCAAACCCCTCCTCTTACACCTCCAGCTCTAATTTCCAGACCTATTTCCCCATTCTCTTTCTGAAAGCCAGAAACCAGCTTGTCCTTCACATTTTGCCTCCTCATGCTCCTGGCTCTCTTGAGCAGCACTGCAGTGGTTGGACATGGTCCCTTGCATTGCTCATCACTGTGCTCTATCCTTTCAGGCATCACTTAGAGGATGCTGAGATCCTCAGACCTGGGCCCAGCAGTAAGAGAGTGTCTGCAGGGAGAGAGAGCACTGTGTGGGGTGGCTACTGGAAAGTGATTACCTGGGAAAGGATGAAAGGATCCCTGTCACTGCTCCAGATTTGAGTCCTGGGAGAGTCATCAAGAACACTTACATCTGTGTAACATCTGCCAAAGCCCCTCTGACACAGATGGGTAAGTGGTTGTAGAGTAAAAGATCCTGATGCTGAAGGGATGCCCAGGGAGGGGTTATTGGATTAAAACCAGGTCACCAGCTCCTGAAGTTGGTACAACAGGAGGAATACAAGTAGAAGTGGAAATGGGAGAGTCATCTGGAAGGCATGGTGTCTCCAGGAGCTCTTGATTGCCAGGTCTGGCAGCTGAAAAGGCTGTTGGGGAGTCTAGGTTCATTACCTCCTTTCTTGTTTTACCCTTGAATTTACTTGGTCCCCTGTGTACCCTCATCTTAAATACACTGAACTGAAAATCTGACTGGGTAGAGGAGTCAGGTTCTGGACTGGGTTTTCACTAGAGGGCAAAAACCCCTTAATAGGTTTACAAAAAAAGGACCATTTAATGGGGTTTGCAGGGCTTGCTGCCATGCCAGACTGCAGGGAGTCTGAGACTTCCCTTGAGGTAGGGCACTGTCTGCTTCTTGTTGATGAGCTGCTATCACAGACTAGTGATCTAGAAATAAGTCTCTCACAGGAGCTGCCACCTCACAGTATATATTTTGCATCTGGCAAGCAAGTCCCAATCACTGACTTCCCCAGGAACATCTTTGGAGGGCAGTGAGGCCATCTGAGTGCCCCTTCTCTGGCTGCTCTGCAAAGATACCACCAAAAGATCCACCCCTGTGTGACCACGACAGTTTCAGATGAGCTCCTACTCAGACAAAGCCTTACTCAAACACACTATAGCAGCAGTTTTCTCAAAATGGGATGCAGTGACCTAACAGCCACTTCCCAATAGAAGAAGGACCTACTCCCTTCCCTTTCCCCCATCTCTGCTCCCAGCTGCCTACTCTTCTCATTTACCATGTGGCAGGTCTATGTCTCTCTGGATCCCTCTGTAAATGGATGCAGCTCATTAACTCAGCAATCCTCATTTTTCTTCTTTGGTTACCAAGAATTACAGGAGATGGGACTGACAGGCAGCAGGAGGCCATGAGAAGGGTCTAAGGAAACTAGAGATGGTGCACAGGAAACAGGGGGAGCATGTGTCTGAATGTAGGGGAAGGGCACAAGATTCATGTCTCAATTTTTAAGGCAGTAGCAAGCCATTAGATCAGCCCACCAGATCATTACACTTAGCTTAATACATCCTTAGCTCTCCTAGAATTATGACTCCTGAAGGCAGCCTCCTCACAAGTGCCCCAGGCTGCTGGTGCACAGCTGCCCTCTGATCAACTCATGCCCTCTCAGCCATTTCCTGATGATGAGCTCCCATCTTACAGGAGGTATTGCAGGTGTCAGTTCCTGACCTATCAGTTAGTATTTTGCACCTTGAATGAATTTAACCCTGTTTGCTTTATTTCAGTCCAAAGCACCATGTGATTCCTTCTGTACAACATACCAGTTCTTCTCTGCTTGGGAACACCTCCCAGCTTTGTGCCATCAACACGCATCATCAACATGCTCCTGACATTTGTGCCAATTTAGCATTTGCATTTAGGCTACGTTTTCAACAAACCACATGCTACTTTGTATACCCTGATGGAAGATGACTTAACCCCACGTTGTCACTTGGTACATTTGATGTTAATACCCTCCTGGCAAGATTGTTGTAACTCCCACTGATATCAAAAGGAGTCTTTGCACTGATGTTAGTGTGCCAGACCACCACACTGAATAGGCTGAAAAGTTCAATAATAAGTGGTAAGTTGTGAAGAAAAGGGTTTGAATATGCCAGTGGTTTTTTAGGGTAAATTTTGTAACTTTATGCTGATCAATACAATGGGAAAAAGCCACCCTGTGTTTAAACAAAATTACAGTGAATTGCTCAAAGGCAAAACAAAATTCTCTGCTCAGCTGTTTGGCTCACATTCATCTCCCTTTACTCCTATAGAAGTGACATTTTAATTAACTGTGTCAGGTGGATGTGTAACATCTCTGCTGAAAAGCCTGTATCTGCTCAGCTGTCATAGTTTCTATACCACTAACATCTACAAGAGGTCACGCTTTTGTGGCAGCAGAATCCAAATTCTGAACAAATACTTTATAATATCTGTCTAAGCTTTTCTTTTACTTGCACAAATCTACAGAAAGCAGTGATTTACTTGGATTATTTAAATACACAATTTTATTCTATGGGAAAAAAAAATCTCTATAGCAAGATCCAAAATCAGTTCTTTGTGGGTAATAAACAGTTTTGCATGGGGCTGGCTAGCTAAATGGTAGTGATTTTGTTCCTCGAGTGAGTGCTTTTAGCTATGAATACTGAAGTGTGCAAATGTAAACTGCTGCTTTTGCAAATAGCTGTGCAGCTCTGAGGTTCACTTTCTGTGAATGTTAATGGACACAGAATTCAATTACATGAATATTCAAGGACAGTGAGCACAAAAGCAGCACAAGTGTGGTTGAAGCAACCAGCTTTAAAAATGTAAGCGCAGAATCATGGCTTCCCCCTGCCCCGCCAGTGTGAGTGCCTTCAACTTGGAGAGCTTTACAGGATTGACCCTGCTCTGAATTCTTCAGGTAAATATAATGTGAGACAAGCCACGAGGCTCCGCAGAGTCTTATGAGGAACGTCTCGGTTGTGTCACAAAGTTTGATTTGGATCTGAAGTTTTCATAGTCAACTGTCAGCTTAGACCTGTGGTGCGGGAAATACCTCTGCTGGGATGACAAGGAGGTGGTCAAAGAAGAGGATCACTGGCTTTGTGAGGTCCCTTGTCAAACCAGGAATGAGGGTGAGAAAGCAGGGAAATAATGTGTGAAATTCTGTGAAAGGTGAGGGATGAAGGTGAGCAATACTTCTGGCTTTTTTTTAAAATAACAATGTATGTTGGGGGTTTAAACTGGAAGTGTGTGATTTTAAAATCAGTGAGCAGGAGGGAGAAACAAAAGAGGAATGGAAACCTATATATACACTTATATATGTAGTTGAACACGTATTCTCAATCTGTCACCTTAAGACATGCCACTTAGCTGCAGCTGTGAGTGGGAACCTCTGAAAGAGTCACTGAAGCAGGAGTAGGCAGACAAATATAATTAAACTCCAGGAGGCTGGAGTGCTGCATTTTGTTATTCAGGAACTTTCCTGATTAATTCTAAATTTACCAATAAAGAAATCATGTGCAGAAGCAACCTACAGTGAAAGAACATTGGAGGTTATGAACAAAACCAGTCAAAATTAAAGAGAGGCAATTCAGACCTTTGGAAAAGCTAAAGGCATTTTTCCAAGCGCTTCATGAGCATATGATCTGTGGGAGCTGACCTCACAACAGTGGTGTGAGTAAATGGCATCTCCTGCAGGGACAACAGGGAAACTGAGGCACGTTGGTGACTGGGACTCTGACTCTGCAAAGCACTTAAATATATGCTTCAAACATGGATGACTCTCACTGGTGGCAAACACTGCTCTCCTGAACTTAGTAACTGTTTGTCTCAAATCCCTCCTCTTTAAAACAGAGATAATGTAATGGCTACACTTAGAACTAGTCTGTAGTTAGAAATATGTGTATGTTTACTTTATTGAGACAAAAGCTACACATCTGGCTGAAGACCACAACAGGATGGCCACAGAGGGGCTTGCGACAGGAGAACTGTTGAGAATATCAGGCACAACTATCAGTGGTTTGATGGCAGTAGGGAGTGAGGAAGGACTGAGGCTGGTAGGTGATGGACAAGATACAAAGCTATGCAGGAAGCCTCAGAGATGCACTGTTGAATGTGCGTTGCTTTTCCAATGGAAATTAAATGTACCACACTTACCATGCAGAATATGCAATAACAAGCCTGTGGTTTCTTATATACCCTTACACAAACAACATCAACACAGACAGGGAATACTGGGGAAAGGTTCATTTTCTCTCCTCATTCACTTTGCAAGGTGGGCAAGACATGGAGGGACAGAAATCCACCCATTTCTTTTAAAGTATATTCCTTTCGTATCCTCTTAAAAACTAACACAAATCTGCAGTGACTCAGGCCAGCTCTATGGTCAGAATCTTCCATTTCTTCATGCCACCTTCAAGCAACTTGCTTCTTCAATAGCTTCAGTGGAATTTATTTATTTAGCTAGTAGGAAGCATTTTGGTAATGTAGTAATTCTGTTAGGTCTTGATGCCTGTTCTAGAGGCTTAGCAGCTGACAAAAGATCCTCAATAATCAAATGTAAATGCATTTGCAAAGGAATTAAATACTACCTTTCATTATACTGTCTTATTGGCACCGTGTCAGCAGCCGTTTTACTGATCTCCAGAAAAGTAAGGTTTGATAAAAGTTTGCATTTCAGTTTACATTATTTATCAGAATTTTAATTTTAGTATTCTTTGGCTGACTTCATAAATGTCTCGTAAGGATAATAACTGCAACACTATGCACAGTTGCATTAAGACCTTACCAAAACTCTAGCACAAAGTCACTTGCTCTTTGTGTGGTTCCAACACAGAATTACTCCCTCTGTATTCCACTCAGTGTTAGCAGATCCTGCCTCTTCTGGAAATGCCACCAAATGACTTGGAGATGGTATAAACACATCAATGCAATACTTTACTGAACTGGATTGTGAACCTTGATACATGGGGAGATTTGCTTTGATAACTTCGAGAAAATTGCTGGAAAGGCTGGTACTGCCTGATTCCTTTTCTATTTTTCTTCAATGAGAAGATTTGGTGAAAAAGCAGAATTTGAGTAGGTTTTGTCTCCTCTAACTTGAGTCACTTAGGACACAGGCACATAGTCTGCACCAGCCACGTGGTGTCCCTCTACATTCAGTGGAGAGACTTTCATCCCTCTTACTGTGCTTTCTCAGAGATTATGCCTAGGGGCCACTCTGATTTTGGACAGTCCCTCCTCAGGAAGACCTTGGTTTGCCAAAAATGTTGCCTAAAAAAACCCCTGCAAGCAGCAAAAAATATTCTCTTTAAGTAACTTTTTCATAAAAACCTGTGTTCTTTGAAAATGTTCTGATTTTTCACTTTGAACAGTATCCAAACACTGAAATAAAATATAAACAACGTTTTGTTGCTATTTTTTTTCCATATTCCAATGCTCCCTGCCTTCTCTCAGTTTTTCTCTTTATTCTCCTTTGCTTTTCCAGGAGAGGAAAGAGAACAGAAAACACAGAGAGAGAGAGAGGAATATTAAATTTAACTACAGTGTTAAAGGCGCTCTGAACACAGAGCCAGGGACCCACTCTCAGGGCAAGTGTGGCTTCACCATCAGATAGTCTCTGCAGAACTGATTGGGATTAGGTGAGCAGGGTTACCTCTCCACTTTCTCCTCAGTCATTAACCCTTAGCAATCTGCTCTTGATACTCCTGGGCTTCTCTGAGTTGAAGGGATAAGAGAGAGTTTATGGTAATGGCTAATTTCTGCCTGACCTGGGCCCTGATAGGAGACAGTCTGCTCCTCTTCTCCTCAACCTGGTGACTCAAAGCAGGCAGGATGCTGCAAGTCAGACAGAGCAGCCTGATGGATTATTCTGCAAATATTTTGCTTTTTCAAATTTGCTTACATATCAAAATATGGGTTTAGCTGATAAAAGGCAACTGCTCCATCAGAGTCCATTACAATCTATCAGGCAAATACTCAGTAATTTCCAAATTAGTCCATGGACTACAATACATTCAAGTGATCTTTACAATCTCTGTTGTAAGAAAAAAATCCACCATTACAAGAATTATCTAAACATGGATTTACCAGGCAGATAGCTTGCAGTGTAAATTACTTGTGTTTGGATAGGTAGAATGCATAACAAAAATGCGTGCTCAAATGAGAGACCATATTGACTCTTTCCAAGCTGTTATGGCCTATTAGATAAATATTATCTTGGTTCAGGATTGTGGTAGTTTTCTATATGCACAATTTCCTGATAAGCCATATGGACTCTCAGATAAAATTGTGTCTTCAGATTTAGAAAGTGATATGGCTGCTGTTAACCAATTAATCAGAATGTATGTGTCACTGAATGTCCCCTCCTCTTTTCATAGCAGTATGTGCTATAATATGTACCCAGCAAACACGCATTGCTCAGTGGTATTTTGACAAAAAGCACACGCCAAGGGCACAGCAACCAATCCTTGCACAACAGCTGTGGTTGTATTTGCATCCCTCACTTCTGTGATTCATTGTCTTTCTGGTTATTTCCCATCTTGTTCACACAAATCCACACATACATCCACGGCTCACCAATATTAACAGAAAGAACTTCACCAATTTCCAAGGCATTAATTTCAGTCAGCATTGCCTTTTCTCACTTAACAGGAACATACGAAACACATTTTTCAATCACTAATGGCAAAAACTCAGTGGATTTACATTTCATCTATGTGGAATGATATTGATTCTGTGATTCTGTGAATGTGAGCTCCCGGGATCCCTACAGAATTTGTGAAGAGTTCACACAAACTGACCAAGGCTGGGTCACAAACCAAGGGGAGAACCATCGGCTGAAGCCAGGTCTTCACTTTGTAGTTGGTACATCAAGCAACATCTCCATCTTTAATAAACACAGGGATTTGTCCAGTGCATTTGTACACTGTGTTGTGAGAAATTAGTGGTGAACTCCAGTTTGTTTAAAGTGACTGTGTACCTTAGAGCTCACCTTTTTTTTGCTTCTTTGTACACCTTACAACAGAGGTCTCTTGCTACTAACTTCCAAGTCCAATGCTTAAACTATGTTCCTAATTATAAATTACTGCACTTGGTAGAGTTAGGTTATGGTTGGACTCGATGATATCAATTAAAGGTCTTTTCCAACCAGAATGATTCTGTGATTCTGTAAACAAGTGCTATATGAAGAGGACAAAATAAGATATTATTTCTGGAGAAATCAAATTTTGTCCAGCTTCTCCTCATGGTTAAAACAGTAGATTTTCTCCAGAGAAGCAACACAAAGGCACACCTACACAGCACAGTTCACATTATGCAGAGATAACCAAGGCACCTTAAGGTACCACAGGCTTTATAAATGATCCCTGGGGTGCTCTACTGTAATTGTCACTCAGAACAGGCAGCCTATCGATGCTTAAATATCTTCTAAAATGTTTTTTGAAAGGACATAAAATTTTCTTCCAGCAGAAAATGTGCCACATGGCTGCTGGGCAGAAAGCTACCAGATAGCTGAGGAAGGTGAGTCTCATTTTGGTAAAGGGGTGGACCAGATACAGGAAAGGCCATGAGTGCCATCACATTACTCCTCCCAAATGGCTTAAGTGGCTTTATTTTAGATCATTGTTTATTTTACCTCCAGACCCTAGAAGCTAGGGCAACAGATGGCATATTAAGAAAGTAATTCCAGCAGGTAAGGAATCTAACTTCACTTGGTCCTCTGTTCCATTACTTTCTTGTAATCTTAATGTTATTTAGAAGTAGCTCTGCTTTGAATGGCTAAATTTGTCCTCTGAAGCACGCAGCTGAAATGTAAACATCATACAACTTTGATTTCCTACAAATAGAGAACACATGCTGTTACTGAAAGGAACATACGAGATGGCCACGCTTTTAGAAACCCAATGTTAATGATGAGTTGGGATTGGAGGCCACAATCAGCTTTTCTCCATTCATTGTGGCCAAAGATAATTTCTGAGCCTCTACAAAAATCATACTCTGCAGGTCTGTTTGGGTTCTTGTGTTTTACCAGGACAGCAGTATTTCCAGCTCCTAGTCCTTGCAGGGGAAGCTGTGGCTGCAGGCAGTGTCTAGTGCTGTGGCCTACCTTTGCAGAAAGGACATCAGCATCTTGCTGGTGCTCATGTTCATATCATCCTCCATGAATCAGTGTTCAGATGTCCAGCTCTAAACAGCTTTGCCATGTTGTGAATGTGCTTTTGGTGCTTTCATGGGCCAAATTACACAATGTGTTTGGTTCTTTTTTTACAAAAACACACCTCTTTCTGTGTATATCAGTCTGTATGTCAAACTTGGAATTTGAAAATAACGTAGTTATAAGCCTGAAGCATCAAGAGATGTCAAAATAAAACCAACAGCAGTTGTCTTATCCTCCCAAAAATGTGACCAGAGGCAAGATGAGTCTTGGTTTTCAGCAGTGACTGGATCCACTGAAATATGTAATTTACCAAACCAAAGTTGCACACTTAGTAGAAGTTTTGGCTTCCATGAGAAAGAGCTGAGCATTGGTAATAATGCTTCAGAATTCTCCTAAAAAACCTGTGGCTAAAAATGTTGATCTGCAAAACCCTAGGTAAGGGCACAGCCTCCTCGCTTCCAACATGTAAGTCATTTGGGAGGAACTGTCAGAGCTGGGCAGAGCATAACTGCCAGGAAATAATGGACAATTTATTCCTGCTGCCACAAACAGGTTATTTCGTGAGCTCAGCTCACTTTATTCAAATAACTGTTTTGGAAATAGGGTACGTTTGTGGACCTTGTATTTCAGTGCACCTTTGGCATTGTCAGACTCTAAAACGAGCAGAGTGCTCTGCAGCTGGCTGTTCTGAAGACAGAAATCCCTTCCATTTTCCAGGAAACACTGTTCTCATGAGATTTCCAGCACAGCCCATGCTCTGTTCAAAAGGCTTGGATAGGCTTGAATAAACATCTGACCTTCCTGAGGAAGAAAATGTAAACCCCCCTCCCACTCCAGCTGTGACTCTTTTGAGGTTCTTTTTGACTATTTGTCTTTATTTATCAAGCAAAGACAATATGTTTGACCCTATATAAGAACAGGAGACTTTCAGAGCTAAAGAAGCTTTCAGCCATAATGGAAACAAGTGAAGAAGTTCAAAATTGTGAATATATATGAAGTCTGTAGGAAAGCAGTTTTAAGTTTTTTTACACAGTGAAGAATAAATAAAAACCCTTGTGTTTCCAGGTACACAGTGTATGATGAGCCCCATCCCCAGCTCAGTGTGACAACTGCTCCTATAATTATACTGCAGGCTTTGTGGAAGAAGTGCAGAACTGTGTGGCTTGATCAGCCAGGATTTGGAAGGTCTTTCATGTTTTTATTTTACTAAAGCATTGCTATTTTCAGCCAATTTTAACGTGTGCCATCAAAACCCAGAAGTAACTTAAAAAGATGTGGGTTTTCTTTTTCATTAAATGCATGCCTTTTCACTTGCCTTTTATTCACTGAACATTTCATGTCCTCCTTTAAGCTGTTCTAGGTTCAGCCTCCAAGAGAGTAGCGAGGGAAAATCAGGCCATTTAAAAATAAAATAGATTGCTTCTGCACAGCTTTCTTTAATCAAAACCATTATAACTTGATAGAGCCTTGATTACACCTCTTCAGAGGGCACCCCTTGATTTTGCGCGACATCCCTGATTATTTTATTTACTTATTTATTTATTTATTAGCTTTTACTTTCTGCCTTGATTTCTAGGTCACCGAGTTGAGGCTCTTTCTTGCTTTAAATGGACTTGCTTGTTTCTCAGTGGCAGGTTATTTTTCTTACAGGATCTATGAAGTAAACATGCCCCCTTTTCAGAAGACAAAAATTCCTGTGATTGCATATTCCTGGAGTTCTTTCTCTTCCCCCCAACCCCCCCCAGCTCCTGTGGAGAGCAAGATTGGACCAAGAGTCATTCCTCCCGACCTCTCCCGAGCCCCTGTGGAGCTAAGGGCCAAAAGGTCATTTTCTCAGGTTTCCTCTGGAGGGAGAATCCAAAGGTCATTCCCTGCCTCCCCAGCTCACCCCAAGTGCATCTGAGAAACATTTAAAACTCCTTGGAAGAGAGAGAGAAGAGACTGAGTCCATGTGCTTTACCCACTGCCCCTCAGAAGCCATGAGACATGAACCAGGACTGTGCATGAACTGTTTACCTTGATACTCAAACCTACTCAGGCTTGGCCTTGGTTCAAGGTTTGGCACTCCATGAACTTCAGCAGGGATGGGCAGAGATTGCTTACACAGTGGGGAAGTGGGTCTAACTGCTTCTGCTTCATTTTCTATTCCCCAAACTCAGCCATCTCCTTCCCAAATTTCCCACGATCCTCCTTCTCCTCCCAGTCTGGGTTTCACTAGGAATGAACCAGATGCCATTACAGAGTGGTGTTGAACAGCTCTGAATCTCCTGATGTTCCTGGTTCTTGGGAACAAAGCTGCAGGGATCATTTTATGAATCCCCTTCGAAAACAAACCCAGGCAGACTCACACAGCCTCACCCTGAGCTGCTGCTGCTGTTCTGTTATACATGAACCCTTTGGTTCAGTTTTGGAGCCCCTCTGTGTCCCCCAAGACAGAAGTAAATAGTGAAGGTTAGCACTTCTACACTTCATCTCCTTCAAGGAAAAAGTCCTTTTTTCTTGCTCTCCAAATGATGAAGTAAGAGAGAGAGATTTCTCATCGTTAATTTCTTTGACCTACCCAAGGAAGGAAGGAAGAGAAGAGCAACAGTAATTTTGCAAGGTCCCCTGCAGAAGGGGGGCACCAAGGGTCACTTCCTCTCAATCTGTCCCCTCCGAAGGAGAGCAGTTAGGCTGTGTCAATGCCACGGTCCCTTTGTGGTGGATAGGCAGCTGGAGGTCATCCCCTGCTGCAGCCTGGCTCTCGCTGCAGATGCACACACTCTCCTGTGCACTTACTTTCTCTCGCACACAGAGGACAGGGGAGATTAGTTCTTTTGTCCTCTCTCTGCTTTGTGCAGAGGGAACTCACAAGTCACTACCTGAGCCCCTTTTGGAAAGAGACAATAACAAAAGGGCAGTTCCTAGGGGGTTTTCTTCTGAGGATTTTTCAGGCTGCTGGGGCATGGTAGAATTAGGTGAGCAAAGCCCTGAAATCCAAATAAAAGTGAAATGCTGAAATACAGGTTTTAGCCACTTAGGTTTTGGTGACACTGCCCAGTGCAGCTGCAAATCCATGGCAAAATTTCTACTGACCTCTGGGTACACACCAGCTCCAAATTTGGGGAAAATAAGCTCCTGTGAAACACTGCAAGAAAGCAGGGATCATATGAAATACTGTGGAAAGCCAGGTTCTGTTATCAGACAGGAAACAATAAATAAAAACACCTATCCTGCTTGTTGTTTGGGGTTTGAACTGCTGCATGTGACTCCTTTAGAGCCTGATCTGAATCCTTTGAAATAAGACAAGTGTTCTGGCTGAATTTAATGTACTTTGGGTCAGGCCACGACTAGGCTTCCTTCTTTACATTAGTCTCTGGGAAGTTCTCCAAGGAGCTAATGTGGAATTAAGAGTCCTTTTCGAGAGCTACCTTTTCACAGATGATCTTCTGATTCTTTCAAGTCTTGCAGCCAAATTTTGTTCTGAGATAGGGTTTTGCAATTCCCATTGAAGTAAACAAGCTAGTCTTTGCCACTTCCAAAGCAGAGCCAAGGGAAACAAGCATTGTGTAGCTGCTTACCTTGGAACAAGAATTTGGCCCTAAGATTAAAGTAGAAAACTCAATTTTACATTGTAAAGGCATCCTATGATTTCAGCCTTTGCTATTTTAAATGACAAGAACAGCAAGTTGCTCAAGAAAGGTGCACAGACCTTCTGCATACTCCTAAGACTGGCTGAGTAGAGAAACTGATTGAGCAGCATAAATTAATGTGTACCCAGAACCTCCATATGAACTGCTTAGCAAGATTCCAAGCTCCTTTTGACACACTCCAAGACCATGCAGAGGAGAACAAATTGTAGTAAAGACTTCTTTCTTTTCTTTTTCTTTTTCTTTTCTTTCTTTCTTTCTTTCTTTCTTTCTTTCTTTCTTTCTTTCTTTCTTTCTTTCTTTCTTTCTTTCTTTCTTTCTTTCTTTCTTTCTTTCTTTCTTTCTTTCTTTCTTTCTTTCTTTCTTTCTTTCTTTCTTTCTTTCTTTCTTTCTTTCTTTCTTTCTTTCTCTTTGCTCTTTATCTCTTTTTCCTTTCCTTTCCTTTCCTTTCCTTTCCTTTCCTTTCCTTTCCTTTCCTTTCCTTTCCTTTCCTTTCCTTTCCTTTCCTTTCCTTTCCTTTCCTTTCCTTTCCTTTCCTTTCCTTTCCTTTCCTTTCCTTTCCTTTCCTTTCCTTTCCTTTCCTTTCCTTTCCTTTCCTTTCCTTTCCTCTCCTCTCCTCTCCTCTCCTCTCCTCTCCTCTCCTCTCCTCTCCTCTCCTCTCCTCTCCTCTCCTCTCCTCTCCTTTCGTGAATGGAAGCCAGAATGACATCTCTTGAGGCAGATGTTGACCCCTGGTACTGTGGTTGCTGCCTGCACATTTCAGCACACTGAAATAATTCAGCACTTTCTCATCCAGCTCTTGAGGTAACACATTGTTTCTATAGAAGCAGTAGCACTTAAATGTGGAACAACGTCGTTTTTATGCCCCTAGGTGAAATGTATCTGTGATCCTGTGAGGCTTGGGCAGTAAATGGCTACAAAATGCTTTGAAGTCCCGGTGTAAGTGTGCAATAGTGTTATTCCGCAGCACCAAACCACTGTGGAGTTCAAGACTAACGCCATCCATCAGTGCTTCAGATGACCTCCCTTACAAACGAGGGATTTAGCCTTTGCAAACAGAAGTGAAAAACTGTTCTACATACTGGGTTGCACGTAGGTGGGATGCTGGTCCTCTGCACAGTGCTGAGCCTTTCTGCCCACACCCAGAGTCACTCAAGGGAATGAGAGGGAACGGGATCCGCTCTCCCACACAGACTCGCCCGACTCACTCAAGCGTGAGCTCCGATTTCCACCCGTGCCCGTGGATCTCTGGCTCTGCCTTGGACAGTTCCACACTTCAAACTGAGCATGCGAGGATTCTTTATTAATGGTGATGATTTCGTTATTGCCACACAGTGATGCTGGTAAAGAAGAACACAATGAAATTCAGTCATTGTAGTACACTTTCCTCCCCTCCCTCCCCAAATGCAAAGTACAAATCCACTTAAAAAGCGGAGATCTTTTGACTTCTAACAGAAACTTTTATCCGCATAAGAGGATAAGGAATTCATTAGCTTAAGTTGTGTGATTGTAACAGCTCATTAGAGAGCTGTGCCTTTCAGAGTGAGCATGCCTCCAGCGCTGCATCCAATCTGTCAAAGTTAAGAATAAAGGTATGGGACAACTTAACCATCCTGGAAGGCAGTTTCTTATTTTTAACTATGCAGACCACAGGCTTCATTAAATGATTTTAATGAACAGTCACAGGCCTGACATTCAAATCTTCATTTGTGTCTAATTGTGAGCAAAATATGAAATTGCTAAATTGATCTTTCTTGCCAACAAAAAACAAACACATTTTAATTTACGGTCAGTAATTATGTTTTCAGATTTATTTTTACTGTTGTTTATTTTTTTTAAAGGTGAAATTAACATTTTTATTTCAGGTTTAACTGCTGCAAAATACTGCTGTAAGAATCTTAACATTGTTTCTCTTTAAACAAGGGGAAAACTGCCACTTCTAAACATAAAACATAGTAATTAGTCCCACTAATTTGTTGAAAGAAATTAAAGAAGCAGCAGCATTCTCAGCCATTTGCCAGATCAAAAAAGTTAGTGATATGATATTTTTTCATCTGTTGAATGTCAGAAGGCACAGCCTTGAAAAAGCAGGTCATTTGCAACATTTTATAAAATACATGAGGGGAGATTGTGTTTTTCAATCTTCCCTGGCAGCCTTCTCGGCTTTAGTCAATTTATGCATCATCTGTTAAAGTTCAATACAGGGCACCAGGTCCCAAAATGTACTTTGAAGCATCCATAGCAAATCTTCTCATCTCCGCTTCCACCATATGAGCAACATACGCATTAGAGCGGAATTTGGGAATGGCTTTTAGGTTGAGAGGTGAAACACTCACTTAGATAACCAAGAGTATCTTGGCTTCAAGTCTAATGTTCAGGTTTGGATAAATGATTGCTTTTCATTTTCCAAAAGGATAAATGAGAAAGGATATAGTTTTATACTAGGATTTCCAGACCTCTATACCCACATATACATGGACATCGAGTACTTCTTTTACAATATACATTACATACAAATATTGCAAAACCAAGTATTTTCCTTATGCCATTCTGAGAAAAATGGTATTATTTTGCAGAGCATGATGGCTGCAGTAAGCCCCCATCATGTACCTTTAATAATCAATGAGCTTTTCTGCCTTCACCATTCTTATTTAATCTAAACAAAGCTCAATACCTTTCCTCCCCCTCAAAGAAAGAAAACTACACATTTCTGTGCATGTAGCAGTATTATGACTTTACACCAGTTAACAAAACTTCAGAGAAGAATTACATGTGGGAAGGCTCAACGCTTTCTGCACTTTTGTTTCCAAGTACAAGCAGCTTCTACTACAGTAGAATTTTTTGGTTGTTTTCACAACTATTCTGTTTCTCCACTTCCTGTATTTTTGCTTTGTTCTCACGTATGTCATTTGAGAACAGTAATTCTGTCACAAGGTAAGACAAGCTATTGGCATGGAAGGGCATAGTCACAAAGCAGTAATTACTGTTGTGGGGCTCATCTGACGAAAAAAAAAAGTATTTTCAAGATGATTCTTTCTAAGTAATCTACCAGTTGTACAGTGTTCCAGAGAGTTGTAGCAGACTATTTCTGCTTCTTAAAGACAAACAGAACACAAAATTGTTTTCCAAATCATGCAGCTACTTGTAGTAGAATCTTCATTCTGAAAGATCTTGATGAATCTGTACTCAGAAAAGAGATTTACGTAGTTCTTGTGCGAGGCAAGTACAAGGCCTTTTTTTTTTCTTTTCACGGAAAAGTCCTTGTCAAGGTGCAAGTGCTTTAAAATGTATACGCTTGTCTGTCGAGAAAAACACTTCCTACTTCTCAGAAACCACCGCATCTTTTATTAACATAAATTGCTAGGATTTCGATGGACAGACTTCCAAAAATTACCTAATTCCCACAACCCACACCCAGACTCCCTCCCCGCACAGCCCCGGCCCGCCGCCCTCCCGCCAAGCAGCCGTTAACGGCGCCGCCTCGCGCCGGCTCGCGGCCGGCTGCGCGCGGGGCAGCGCTGCCCGTCTCTGCCGCCCCGCCGGATTGGCTACGCGGCCTGAGAAAGGTGGCCGCCGATTGGCTGGCGCCGGCTGCTTGTTGCTATGACCCCAGTTGCTAGGGCCTCGGACGTCTCCAGGCCCTGCAGGAAACATGTCATGAATTATGGATGGTTGATTTTCTCAAAGAGGCCCGATCTGTAATGCAGATGAGCTGCGAGGCCCCCCTTTTCTTCTGGGTTCTTAAAAAAAAATATTAAAAAAAAAAAAAAAGGAAAAATAATCTGAGTTTTAAATCAGAATCTGGCATTTGAGTCGTCCCCAGTCACCACAGTGACTCCTGAATACTGATGTTAATTCTTATGCAAAGACGGGGCCAGAGGTCACTATCTGTTATTTGTTCAGGAAAAGCTTGTAGGATTTTCACTGAACTCTGTGACCCCTTGGGGTATTATTTTTCTCCCCCTTCTATAGTTCAGAGATAAAATAGGATACAAACACCAGAAGTGGTATTTTCTAACAGTTGGAGAGGAAATTGTCCCCGTGGAGCACGATGGAGCTGGAGAAATCCAGCAGCCAGGCTGGGCAGCACACTGGTGTTTCTTGACTGGTAAAAGATGTCTTTGCCCAAATATGACCTAAGACCTTCTGTCGGCGTAGTTGGTCTGGCTGAGGCCTTGGTGAATAGTTTGAATAGCTGAAGAGGGGTTCTCTGTGACAGCCACCTCTGTAACTTGCTCACTTCACACAAGTGCAAAACTGGATGTTGTTAACCAGATATAACTGCCCAGATGGAACCTCCAACATGAACAAAGCTGCTGATGCTTCATACCTGAATGAACAGATTGCTACAATTCATCTTATTTCCCTAATCTTTATCTATTAGGAAATACAGTTGATGCTATGTTACAGAAATTATAATATTTTCCTATATCTAATGAACACTGATGTCAGAAGAGACACCTCTCTTGTGCTCATGCAGAGCTTAGTTGTTTTTTTTTCTTTTCATACTGGTGACAAATTATTTCAATCCTTTCTGTGTCAACAAGTCTCTGTGGACAAATGCAAATAAAAATTATTAATTTTAGAGAAAATGATGAGCCTGATCCTTATTTTGAGTCAGATTTAAGCTAGTGTAATTTTGGCCAGACTCAACCAAGTGAGCACATCCTCAGCTGTCCAAATATTGACTGCAGTGGAGGTGTCTTGGTACCTTGAAGGTTCATGACCAACGTGAGGGACAAGGCAGCCCCGCTCCTCCTCAAAGCCCTGTTTGTAAGGCAATTGCACACTAAGCAATTTATTCAGCAAGGAAATGACTGAGCAATTAGATTAATTTCTACAGATTTTGTATAGAGGATTTTATGGTTTTCATACCTCAAATCCTGACTGGTTTATGGCTCTTCCACAATGAGAAGTAAAGGACTTAAGCAAGAGCTCTGAGATAAAGATGAAATATATCTGACCCTCCTGTGATTCAGAGTAGAATGACACCTTATTTCTAGGATTATTAAACAAAATGTTCTATTGTGTAAACACTAATGAGCACAAAAAAAAAAAATTAAGAAAGTCTGTGAAACACTGCATACAGTAAAAAACATTCTCAACTCTGGCCATCAAGCAGTCCCTAAGAACTCCAGCTGCAATGGCCCTCATGTCTTAATATTTTCTTTTATTAAAATGTTTTCTATTGATGAAAATGGTTAAGGCAAAGCTGTACTGCCTATCCCATCCATTCCTGACAGAGCATTCATCAAACTCCATTAAAAAAAATCAAATCTAGGCTATAGATGTGTCATTAGAGACCCAATGATGCTTAAAGCTCGGAAATGTCTGAGATGCAGTTTGCTGAAAACACAGTATTAACATTTGTCTATATGGATATGTTTGTTTTTTTTTCTTTTGGTGTTTTGTTTGTTGTTTTTTTTGTTTTTTTTTTTTTGTGACAGTGGTTCCGTGTAACATACATTAGAATTAAAAATACGTTAACAGTTTGTACTTGGGGGAAATGTAGGTCATGTTTTTGTGAACCAAGTGATTGTCTTTTAAGCTTTTCATTTAGTGATCTTTATTTTTGTATATAATACTCTATGCCAAAGCCACTGGGAGATGATTATTCCCCCACCTATATAAATACAGCATGCAGCATGAGATTTGGAATAGCTGAGATAGTCAGCAAAGAGGCAGCAAATTACTTCTTAAGCACATAAGCAATTTAAACAAATACGTATTTCAAGAGCTACAAATGGCCTTAGTAGCTCGCCATGCTTTCTATTGAGGAAGAACAAGAAATTCAACCAGCAGCAGCATCCAAGCCCTTTCTGTAGCTATGCTGTCACGTTGTGGAAAAGTCTTAGCAGATCTGAACATCATCATGTTTGCATCATGGCTTTTGCCTTCATGCATTGGTCCTGGCTTCACTGGAAGAGTGCTTGGACCTGGAGGGCAGAGAGGCCTCAAATCCAGCAAGCCCTGCAACTCCCCCAGGACATTTTGTAGGCAACTCTTCAGAAAGAGCCTTGCTGAGTTTTCCTGATTAAGATTTTGTAATTCCCTTTGCTGTGTTTGTGTGCTGAGGAGTGAAGGAGGGGCTGGAGGCCTTTAGGGTATGGACCTAACAACCTGACTCAACGGATACAATGCATACTGGACAATAGTTCAAGGTCGAGAAGGTCTGGAGCCATCAAGAGGGAGAAAACAGATGCAGGAAGCTTTCACAAAAGAAGCAGCTCTTAAGGAAAGCGCTGAATGAGGAAAGGGAACTTTTTGGTGCACACTTAGAGGGAAGTTGGTGTGTGGCCAAGGTGGAGCAGGAGGCAATCTTCAGAAAGGAGGAGCAGTTACGAGAAAGGAAGGAGAGGAAGTAAATGGTATTGCTTTTTTTCTTTATATCTGTAGCATCTGATTGAAAAAAAAAATCAATCTATTTTCATGGAAAATATCAAAGTTACATTTTTCTTTTTCCAAATGGTCAATGTCACTGTTTTGGTGGAAGCTTCTTTTAGAAACACAGGGCTTCTTTCAATTTACTTAAAAAGAACAAAAACTTTCCAAGGCTACTTTTCTATTAAGGATTGTATAAACAAAAAAGCTTTACATTTGTAACAATAGTAGTTTTTAAATAGTGGTTTAACACAAACAAAGATCCTTCTATAATTTGAAACATTTTCCACTGAAGTAATTTACACTGGTTTATGCTATCAGTACTCTTCATGGAGTTTATGTTAATCCACAAACATTGTATAGTGTGATGAAACTGATGAGAATCAACAAAGGATAAAGTAGAGTATCACAGCCCAGATAAAGAAACCCACTGTTTAATGCCAGCTGCTCAGGAAATGTCAAAAGTAAAGTGAGTTTCAGGTCAAGGGCACTGGGAACACTCTGTTAGCAAACCCTAAGACAGGCAGCTCTTGTTATTAGTATGAACAAGGATATGGTGAGTCCTTTTTAATCTATCCCCGGGCCTCCTTCTAGCTTCCCAGACATGAATCCATCCCATTTGGGTTCACCTCTGTGGGATTGCTGAGAGTTTTTCAGAATGTACCCTCTTCAGTCTGTCTAATTCTCCCCATCAGGTTTGCTAAAGGCCAGGATTTCAGTGAAAATCCTGCTCCTAGGAGACCTGTGGGCTCAGTGCCAGGCCTTGAAGGTGCAGTAAATAGTGGGCAACTGCTCTTTTTTAACCTTCCATGACAGCAAGGATCTCTCTTCACCCCTTGCTTTTCTGCCACAGCATTTAATAGTCCCTGTGTCAGTCTCGTTTCCATCTTGCATGCCTTTGCCTTTGAGCACTATTCTGTGCTATTCTGGAGCATTTAGAAGGTGGGTGCTGAGTGTACCTTGTTTATCTCCAGTTAAGTGAGTTGTACCTCTGCTACAACTCTAAATTGGCAGGTGAAACTTCTGAAGAAATAGGACCAGAGTGTGGGCAGGTTGATAGCTTGATGAAGCTTTCTGTAGGTAGCCCATTCGTGGAGGATGGGGAAATATTTCGTATGACTAGGAAGCAGAGGATCTGGTTTGGGAGAACTAACGTGACACACACTGATACTGCTTGGGAAAATGTTGCCAGTAAGGTGCTGCAAAATTAGAGGAGTGTTGGCATCCATGCTGGAATGAACAGCAAAGCAACTTGGCACTTTAACTTTAGAGCCATAATAGGCACTTTCTACATCTGAATTTCCTGTAGATGTCCCATAGATGTGCACCAAATCTGCTGTGAAATACAAGGAATTTTGCAATCATTGTTCAGAATGTTGCAGGTTTACAGTATGGTTTGACTTGTTCCTTATGGATGGTTGTACCATTTCTATGAATTTTCAGGGATCCCTAAATGCATATTTAATCTTTGAATGCTATGCTTTTTACCAGAGAATATTTCTACTAAAACACCACTCAGTCTAATTCCTAACATGCATGCTGGTAGCTTGCAGTGGGATATGGCTTATAAATTTTTATGATACAGCACTAGGAAACAAACTTCTTTAGTACAAGATCTGTAAGCTCAGTTGGTCAAACTGATGAGGCCTACTCATTAAAAAGTTGTCATAATATACAAGTATGTTGTCACAATTTTGTTTGAATGGTGGATATTTGGAGCGACAGGTTGGGAAGAGAGAGATGAGTGATTCAGACCCTGCTGGTGTCACAGAGTTTTTTGCTGTTTAGACCAACATGGTGTTTCAAATCTGGTCCTGTTTGCAGAATAATCATCCTTTGAAACAAAGAAAGAACAGCCAATATGATGCCATCTACTAGGGATCCAAATGTTCACCTTCAGGGAGAAGGGATTTATGTCAGCATATGTTAGACGTTTACAGAAGAGACATCTACAGCAGATTTAGTGGGCTCAGTCACTGGAGATAAACAGGCCCTTTTTGCATGTAATTTGTTTGATCTATGTAGTCGTGTCTTCCCTAGGTTGAGACAAACCCTTGTCCTGGAAGTATGTGTGTGGGATTGCAAGGCCCAAACAATATGCTGTCATGATGGGTTGTGGTGATCCAGGGTCTTTAGGAAACTCACTTTATGTCTCCTTCAAAAAAGCTCTGCATCGTGCTGAAATGTCTCAGCCATGTTGATCTTTGCTGTCTGTCACACAATCGTCTTCCCCCCACAGCTTGTTTCTGAGCCTGAAAAGAGTCTTTTTAGGGAGTAGTCAAGAGCAATTAGTCCGAAGCAACTGGTTACTGGCCTTCCCTTCCTCCTCCTCATACAGCAACTTTAGGTAGGATCACTCCAAATGTAGCCACGGAAATTGCTTTAAAAGCAGCTTGGTAGCTGCTTCAGCTTTCCAAGTCAGCTGGCAGCTGACTTAGGAAGCTGAAGCCAGCTGGCAGTGAGATGTCTAATACATCTCCAGAAACCGCTGTGTATGTGCCGTGATTACCATAGTGACACAGCACACTGTTTTGTCCATGTTCTGTGGTCGAATTGAATAGGTCAAAATGTTGCCATTTATCCAAAACTGAGATAAAACAAGGACATAAGAGGAATAATGGGACCTTGGATGTGGACCCCATATGCCATAATTCTACTGGATTACAAATAACTTCTATTATGTATGGCCTGGGAAGAAAAAGTACCATGATAGGTAGGATCTTTCTGGAGAAAGGACCACGATACCAGAATTATGGATGTTTCATAAAGAGTAAGTGCCCATGTTGCAGAAATGTTGATATGGTAGCTGGTTGTGTGAATAAACATTGCATAGATAATTAGTGTGTAAGAGTTAACATTGCTCAGCTTATTTGCAAGCAAAAGCTCCAATTCCCCTTCAGCAAATCCTGTGTAACTCAATGGGCTGCTGCTTTGTCTGAGCTTTTCAAGAAGGTCTTGAACTCACAGCTGCTAGCAAAGTTGGCGTGTTTCAATCATGCCTATGTTAGCTTTGAATTTATAACAACATTGTGGACAATAATATCAAAATTCATATTGTGATCAGTGGAAACAACATTGAGCCTTGGTTTCTTAAGAGTAATTTTCTCTAAAGTAAGAAAGCACCATAAGTTCATCCAGTTTGTTCTCCTGTATAGCTCTGCCTCTTCAGTTTCATGCATTTCCAATATGATGATTTTATTTAGATAATGAATTTATGTCTTCAGGGGTACCCATTGCATGCTACAGGCATAGAATGGAAGGAACAAGCTGTAGGGCCAAGTATTTGTGAGGGCCCAGTGATGATGGAGAATTTATTAAATGGGACATGCCTAATTGGTTGCAATTAGTGAAAGCAATACCTTCTCCCATCTTTTAACTCACTTCTTTCCAATTTGTTTCTGTGCATGTAAGCCAGAAATACAAATATATTTTTATACCCTGCCTTTCTCTGAGGTTGTATTAAGCCTCATCTTTTAGGAAGGTATCTGGTATTGCCTTGAAACATCCAGCCAATAGTGAGACCCCCACCATTGCTGATAATCTTTTAGTGTTTAATTACCTTGTCTGAAATAAAATTACACCTTGTTTCAAGGTTGGATTTGTCTAACTTCAACTTTCAGCAATTCAATCTTGTTCAAGCTTTTGTCAACAAGATTGAAAGCCCTTTATTAGGTATCTTTTCCACCAGTAAATGCTTATATAAACTGATACAGTAATTCCATGAAGTACCTGAAATACTGCCTCTAAAAAGCACTTCCCAACACTTGCTCTCCCCACATCTCCCTGACAGAGCTTGTTTGCTTCTATATGCTGCCTGGTCAGAAACCAACACTTCATCATCTGTCTTCTAGCAAGCAATGAGGAAAGAGGAAGAAATTATCTAAGGAAGAAAGAGGAGAGGTTCAAAAGGAATTGCTTGATGATTGATCACAGTTTGTGTATTTGGAAGAGACGTTTTCTCTTTAAAAGCAAATCTCTGCTAAACATTCCCAGCTTATCCCCACACAGGCTGTTAGATAATTTCTACAATACTGATACTAAAAGTTTGCAGAGCAATGTCCTGTGCTGGACCACACCTGACATAAATCTGCCAAGCTCCAGGGAGGTCAATCCCTGCCAGTGAAGCTATTGTGCTTTGTATCATTTAAGGATGTAGAAAGTGCTTTGCAAAGAGGCATGGGGATGTCAGGGAACGTTGTCTAAAGCAGTGGTAACTCATAGCATCCTGTGTGGTGCTTTGTGTCCTTATTTCTCCTACCTTCAGGAAAAATACAGGGCCCTCCAAACATGGAGTCATAGTGAAATCACAGAAAACCCCAGCCACTTAATTTAGCAAGTCATGTTAAACATGAAGGAACAATTAGAATTTCACTACCAGCCTTCTATTGAGAAGCCTAGGTTTTCACTCTGCCCATCCAGTAATTCACATATTTATTAGCACTTCACTTTTACATTATGAAAACACCAAGATAGACCTGTCAGTCTAGGATGTCACTAGATTAGGACCAAATGTATTGCAGTCCCCATCCCAGCAATCTTGTGGGATTGTAATATAAGCTATTTATAGCTGACTAGATCAAAGCATTTAGTGTAGAAGGAATGGGGGATCCAAAATGAGAAGGTGAGTACAGCTCTTCCCCAGGGAGGAGTGATGATCAGAATTCAACATTTGCCAGTGGTGTAGTTTCTGTGTGTACCCTAGGGGGGTAAGTTCTGCAGCAGTGATTTATTTCTAACATCTTCATTTTTTTTTTCTCTCAGGGTGAAGCAAATGTTTTAAATTACAGCTATATCATGGAAGAAAAAATCTAACTAAAGCACAAATATGAGTCATGAAAATGTTTGTGCCTTATTTTCAGGGTAATAACTAAACACCTGCTAAATTGCATTTTTAAAAAATTGCCCAGATTTCACAGCAGGTTTTGTCCTTTTGTTTGTTGTTTTGTTTCTTAAGCCCCACTCTTGATCTGCGTGGGAAGATTGCCTCATCCATGCAGAGCTCCCAAAAATCAGCAGAACTCTGCATGTACTGAGGCTCTGCCTGCGTGGGGCTGATGACAGGACAAGGACTGAGGTTTGTGCAACAGTAACAGCACTTCTCTGTGCATTTGGTCAGAGTCCTGGCATAGCACTGGGTGCACCAACACAACGTGAGAGAAGAGATCATTACCCAGAAGAAAACAGACTTTTTTGAAAGCTTGTGCAACAGAAATAAGAAATTAAAAGTGACTCATCTGTGTTGATTCTATCTAACCTTTACTTTCCCACATGTTGCTGTTTTCTTCTGATACCAACTTTAGTGTAGTTAAAGCATCTCACTGAGGAGGAGAATGTTATAAATGGGCACTATCTCCCCAGAGACATGGAATGTTCCAGAGCCTCTTGGGAACATGGTGGAGGGCTAATGCTCAGTCGTCTGTTTTGCTTTTTATGTTTTATTTAGTTGTTTTTCACTCTGGCACTGAGTGGGCAGACAAGACTCTTGAACAATCTGTAATTATATAGTGTCACAGTTGATGAGGCTACAAAGCAGTAAATATGTAGTTGGTATTAGAGAGGATATTTTTAACAATACTTACTCTACATCTAATAGAGTGCATCTGTGTCCTCAGTGGGCACTCTGCCTCAGATATTATAAAAGGAGAGCAATGGAGAAGAGAGCAGCACAATATTATCTGCATAGTCTTCTGTGGAATCAGTTTCTGCAAATACACACTTGACATTTGAACTTTCATACCAATGCTGCTCCTGTTGATGCCAGTAGCATCTTTGCCCTTAAATACGATTGAATTCTGACTGTTGAGTCTCTTATGACAAGAAGTTTCCCGTGTGATCTGATTGTCATAGTCAAAGAGAAGAGTTTTATTAGACCAATGTGTCAGCAATTCTTGACCTGGGGTCATGACTGTGTCTCAGGAAGGTATGACAACTCTCCCTTCTTTTTGGCTCACAAGGAGAGAACAACAGTCTGATACATTTTTCTGTTGTAACAAGGGTCACAGCGCAGAACAGAATAAAAGATTTTCATCAGCCTGCCTCTGCTGGGTTGTTACCTGCTGTGTTTCTACTTCTGCTAGCCAAATTTTGGCATCTCAGTGATACAGAACAGCCTGCTCTGGGCAGTACCACATGTCTAATGTAATGAAATCATGTTGTATTTATACCCCTCTGAGCTGAGGGGAATAACCTTTTAAAGAGTCAAGGGCCAGTTTTGTTTTATGATGGTGATGTGCAAAGATTTGTTTATAAGGCCATTGCATACTGATGTCTGATGTTCCTTGAATGAAGCAGTTGCTAGACACACTCTTGGTCATCTCTATTAATTATTTGTACTCCATCAGCACCTATGAATTAATGTATCTTGTCCATTCATATAGAGTGACATTATTTGGATGTCCATCATTTCCAAGGAACAAGAAGACTGACTTCCATGAAAGAGTGTCAGTTCAGCTCAACTGTTGCTCTACTTGTACAACCTTAGGATGTTACTCAGGATGTTGGGAACATTGCCCCACCTCTCAGCTTCAATATTCAAGGTACTGCAAGCATACTGATCTTCAGCCTTCTCCTGCACATTATGATGAAATGGCAGGACTTCTCTGTGTATGGGGATATTATTCCCTGACTTCTAGCACATCAGTAAAGCGAGTAACACTGTTAAAAATACCTTTAGGAAAATAAGGCACAATTGAGAAGAGGCAATAGTATGCTCCGTTTGCCAAAGCACGGACAAAAGCACAGAGCTGCCTTGTTTTCTAGAGTCTCTTGCAGAATTCCCACAGAAATTGCTAATAATTTGTTTTCGTTTTCCTTGCCTTACTTTGTCACTTTCTTCCTCAAATGATGGCTTTCAGAATCTGACAACAGCACCACCTACGCAGTACAGCAGAAATGATCAAAAAATAATGGGAGTGGTTTGATGATCTGCTTCTTGAGCAGCCTGCTAAGAGCCATCCTCTGTATGAATGAAAGAAGTCAGATGCAGCGTAGGAGAAAATCCAACAGAGCTCACTTGCTTTACATCTTTATCAGTGATCTAGACATTGCGACAGAGTGCACCCTTAGTAAATTTGCAGATGACACTAAGCTGGGAGGAAGTGTTGATCTGCCTGAGGGTACGGAGACTCTACAGAGGAATCTAGACAGGCTTGACCAATGGGCCAAGGTAAATTGCATGAGTTTCAATGAGACCAAATGCTGGGTCCTGCATTTTGGCCACAACAACCCCCAGCAGTGCTACAGGCTTGGGGAGAAGTGGCTGGAGAGCTGCCCAGCAGAGAGGGACCTGGGGGTGTTGATTGACAGCGGCTGAACATGAGCCCAGGTGTGCCCAGGTGGCCAAGAAGGCCAATGGCATCCTGGCCTGAATCAGGAATAGTATGACCAGCAGGATTAGGGAGGTGATCCTGCCCCTGCACTGGTGGGGCTGCACCTCAAGTCCTGTGTGCAGTTTTGGACCCCTCTCTACAGAAAGGGCATTGAGCTACTAGAGTGTGTCCAAAGAAGGGCAACAAAGCTGGTGAAGAGTTTGGAGCATATGTCTCATGAGGAGCAGCTGAGGGAGCTGGGGTTGTTTAGCCTAGAGAAGAGGAGGCTGAGGGGAGACCTTATTGCTTTCTACAACGGCATGAAAGGAGGTTGTAAAGAGTTGGGGATAGAGCTGATCAATGAAGTCATAAATGATAAGTCAAGAGGTAATGGCCTCAAGTTGCCCAAGGGAAGTTTAGGTTGCATGTTAGAATGAATTTCTTCACTGAAAGGGTTATCAGGCATTGGAACAGGCTGCCCAAGGCAATGGTGGAGTCACCACCCCTGGAGGTATTTAAGAGTTATATAAACATAGTACTTAGGGATATGGTTTAGTTAAAGACTTGTCAGTGTCAGGTTAACAGTTGGACTTGGTGATCTTGAAGGTCTTTTCCAACCAGAACTATTCTGTGATTCTCTGTTTTTTTCCTTATCTTTCCTCTAGCCACAGAAGTGGACTGAAGCAATCTTAATCCACTGGGCCTGTCATGGTGTGGAAGGATTATTTCTTCCGCCAGCATGAAGGGTTATTTGTGACTTCTTTTTGTCTGCAATTTACTCTATTTTCCCTGTCTTGAGGCTTCCTCTCTCTCATTTGAAGAGTGTTTCTCTGGTTTTGGCATCAGAGTGTGCAGGCCACAGCAGAGCCAGGCCTGCCTTCATCTAAAAGGCAAAAAGAAAACAGTTATTTTCCCTTTGCCTTTAGCATATTCTATGGGATCTCTGTCTGACCCACACCCTTCGCTTTCTCCACCTTTTCTGCTCCTTTGTTCTGCCCACTCAAACATTCCTCTTGCTGCTCTTTTCCTCCTTTGACATGTAAAAACTTCAACATTCAGGTAATGAATGCCATCTCACCTCCCTCTCTTTACTCCTATTTCTGTCAGGTGAATGAACCCCCTGACAATGGAAGGAGGAGATAAGAAATCCCCCACAGAAACATCATGGATACTTAAAATAATTTGGAGCAAAAATCCCTGCAGGGTTATTGAAAACACCTCCCCCCACACCTCGGCACACAGAGATTTATTTATCTGCTTTACTGCATTTTGCTTACGTCAAGAGCTGGATTGCTCTTGTACAGCCCCCTCGCCAGGCAGATAATTGCTACATATTCTTTTGTATTGCTGCCACCACCTCCACCATCGGGTGCCTTCTCAAACAATCGCCTGCGCAGCCTTGGAGCAATCCATCTCTCTGCAGACAGTAGGATAACAGTGCTTTGATATAAGGGGTCTCCCAAGAGCAGGTGAGAGTCTTGCCTCTTTTCTTGAAAATCAGATGAAGCAAATATTGTGCATTTCTCCTTCCTTTTCCAGATCATTAGCAAAGATGTTAAATAAAACTGGGCTAGCTCTGTGACAGCTCCAGCCTCTTCTCGATGGTATCTCGGTGGCCGTCACTTCCACACAGACACACCAACCCGATGCGGTGTCATTTATCATTACCTTTTGTTTACAGCCACTCAGCCAGTTGTCACTCTGTGTGACAATGCCTGTATTCAAGCCAATACGAATTTATTTTTCAAGAAAGACTTTCTGAGAGTGAAGTTTATGCCTCACTAAGGATCCAGCTATACTGCATTACTGGCAAGACCTTTTCCTTCACCATTGCTCATTATATTTCTGGTTAAACAAATCATAGCATAGCCTGGCCTTTCTGCTCTTGTTATTTATTACTCAGGGTTTATTCCACATGCTCACGCTTATCTTTTCAACTGGATATTCATTAAATTCCATTTCTATGCGTTTAAGCAATAGCAATTTTTAGGCTTTCTTTGATTTCTTCCACCTGTCTCCAGCTCCTGAAGGCTGGTTTCCTGCTCAGCTCCCTGAACAGGGGACTGTCAGACTCCACCGCCTGCAGGCAGCTGGAGACCACAGCAGTGTCAAGACTAACAATGGACCCTATTTTTTTCCTGGGAGAAGGATGCCTCTGACAAACATAACATTGTTGTGTGTGAGGCAGGAGGTGAACAGCTTTTTGTAGGTCACAGTAGCCACAGCAGTAGATCTCGGTTTTGAGCTTCTTGCTCAAAACCCCTCCCTTTTTGCTAGCTGCTCAGTGAAGGTGGGAGGAGAAGTGCCAGATGCAGGGGCAGCATCCCAGGGAGACCTGGGCCACATCTAGTTTTCCCTTACCTCCCTGCACTGGTGTGGCAGTGTGCAGGTAACACCTACTTTGCCATGGCTGTGGACAGAAGCTGGAGGACGTGCTCACCTGCTGTGCTTGCTGAGTTGTCTTCTGGACAAAAGGAAGCTGGATGGAGAAAACTCGAAGGGACTTGCCAGCCGTGGTGCATGTCAGAAGCACATTCAGCAAAAGAGTTTGCTGTGCTGTGGACAAGTAACGACCCTCCTTACACTTTTTTCCTGTTGATATATTCATTGCCAAAGTAAAGATTTCATTTCCCAGGTCTAATACAGCCCAAATACCATTTATTACATATGTATTCCCTCCCCTATGGGCTCCTACCCCAACAGCACAAAATATGCAATTGCACAAAAAGGACTAGGGGACTAGAGACATATCTTAAACTTCGCCCAATCTGCTTACAACTTCGAAATTACAACAGGAGCCAGATGCTGGGCCCAAAAGACAGAACTGGATGAACCATTTTATGTAAAATTTCTGGTGAGCCAGGAAGATTCTATGATCCAAAACATTTACTTAAAAAAAACCCTATTTCACTGAGATTTTTTTTCATAATTTCACAGAAAGTATGATTCTTTTTAATACTGTCAGGGTGATATATTCTGTTTTTTTAATTGGAAAATACTTTTCAGTCAAAATGGCATGAAAATCTATTTCAAAAAAAGTTTTAAATCCTTAACATCAAATGGAAAATAAATTATTTTGGTACATGAAGCATTTTGTTTTACCTGACGCAATGATTTAAAAAATATTTCTCTGTTTGCTGATAACTAACAAACCAGTTTGGAATGACAAACAGTTATTTCAATGACATTTTTCCAGAGCTACTAGTGAGATAAAAATCCACTACCTGTAAAGCTCAGAGTACAGAGTTTAAGTCATGAATGTTATGGTGAAAGCATTTTATGATCTTTCGATGGCAGATGCTGTGCACTTACCTATATATATGTATAGTTTATATATACATATGTGTGTTTATATACATACACACATATACTCATGTGTGAGTGTATGTCTGTAAACAACAAATACATTGTACCATTGTACCATAGCAGTTTTGCCCTCAAATATAGTAGCTCAATATAGCTTACAGAGAGGCATGCAATCAACATTATTATGGTTATTTTGTCTCTACAGCTTTACACCCAGTCCAAGATTTAAGCACATGCTTATGTTTGTGTATATCAGTAATTGCCCTGAGCTTTGCTTGAATGTTTTCCTTAAGTCTTTCCCAAAAGCCTTCCTTGAATATACACTGTGGGATTTTGTTACTAACCTTTTTAATACTCCCCAATATCCCTCATTTTCTTCTGTTTTGGAATCCACCACCACACGATGCCTGTGTATACAGCTCAGACTTGTGGGTTCTATGTGCTAAGTATTTGGATCCCAGGTTTTCTTTGGTTCCCTCAAACAGGGCCACTTCCAAGAACAGGCCAAACAACCAGGGCTGTAGTGTGCTGTACTAGGGTCATGGTCCAGCTGCCTTGGAGAGGAGATCTGCCTCTGATGCAGATGGTGTATAAGGTGTTGAGGGTAGTAACTACTATTTGGTGTGAGAGAGAGACAGCACTTGGAAGTGTGCTTGCTACTCTCTCTGGCAATACTGGGATTGGTAAATTCGGCTCTAAGCCTTCTACCGTGGGCATGGATTGAGCAACATAACCTTCATCCTCCAGGCCAAGTCTCAGCTTTGCAAGCCCCCTGAGTCACATTGAGCTGCCTTTGCCACTAGATGGATAGTGTATGTGGAGTAAGGGGCACTGCAAGACCAGCACAACCTGCTCAACAGTGCTTAACATGAGCGCTCCGTGGGGCGCAGGTGCCACCTCGTTCCAGAGGTGACTGGGAAGCAAGTGGAAACAAGCAGAGCAGCCTTTGGCTGTAGAGAGCTACACAGCAGGTCCCCAATGCCCAGCTCCCCACTGATGGACAGGAGCACGTTGTGGAGGCAGTGTAGCATAGGTTGTTCAATGCTGCGTTATGTTAATGCATACAGGAGAGCCATTAACATGGGAATCTTAGATTTAAAATATAACCAACCACACAATTCAATGTTTTGTATCAGTGGGTACTCATGAACACATTATTTTTTTGGTCAAATTTCAGCCCAAAGCAAGTTTTCTCAGCTAAGTAGCACTCTGATCTATCTATATCCACAAATATATATCTTTGTTTTTAATAAAATTGGTTAATATATGCCAGACACGTAATGGCAGTGTAATTTTTACCCAGGGTGCTTGCTTTACCTTTTAAAAACCAGATTAAGCAAAATAATTAGCATCAATCCATTGAATGCAGGCGCTATGTAAAAAAAGTAGATGTTTTCAAACACTAGAGTGAATGGAAAAATATTGCTGCCTTGACTGTCAGATTATATTTCTTTCCTATTGAAACTAAGCGGGTTAAATTAAGTGATTAATTAACTACGCATCTGCACAATTAGGTGGGCATTTTTATTCCACTTAACTTATATATTTATTTCTAGCTTGGGAAGAAAGGAACCGTAAAGAACATCTACCAGAATCAGAGATTCCCAACAGCACTATTGTAGTATGGGTTTTGCTGTAATTTCCACTGTAACATTGTGAATTCATTGGGTTTATAACTCAGGCATGAAAATTTGCTCCATGGTAAAATTTCTCAGAGGAAATTTTGCTAGATTTTATTTACTGTTGTTTTTAGATTAGAAAAGCTGTAACAATGTCTAACAACAATGAATGCCCTTGTTGCAGATTTTCCGAGTTTCTTCTTGTCATGAGTTGACTTGGCCCACTGTGGTGCCATTTCCAAAACCAGCTCCTGAGCTGCTAGCTGGACTTTTGTCTGTGGCATGCATGAGGGTAAAGAAAAGGCAGATGCTGCTTTGCAGTTGAGAAACTGCTCAGATGCCCAAGCCTGTCTGGGGCAAAGGCAACAATCACAAGTTCTGTTTCCTCAGTCCCCCTTCCAGAGTGCACATGGATGTCCTTAAACCTGCCACTAACTATCAGTGGACGAAGAGCACCTATGGCTTCTCCTGCTGTGGCAAAACCTTCTCCTTCTACCCCGTGCACCGCCTCCCCATAACCACAGCTGGGTAAAGCCTTGCGCTGGATTTCTCATTGAATTTCCCACACACGGTGAAAACAGAAGTGTTTTTCAGCACTGCTGTTGGCCAAACCTCCTATCCAAGATGTTTCTTATCTTGATCCCTGCCAGAATCCTGGTCACTGCCTGGTACAAATGCTGTAAATGGACTAATGTGGGCCCAGCAAGCACTGGGTCTACTGCTTTGAGCTGCGCCTTTGAAAATAATGAGATGGATTGTTGGAACCCTTGGTCAGCAAGGCGAGAGAATGAGAACCCTGCTGGTCCCTTTCTCAGTTTGCAACTCCAGCTGCCAGCAGTAGCAACTATTCAGCTGAAATTCCCTCCAGTGAGAAAGGTCTTTGGCAACAAGGAAATGTTTTTTTTTCTCCTCTCCGTTGTAACTTTTGGGGTTTTTTGGCATCAGCTGCCTTGTGTGCTCATACAAAAGTCCTATTATTTTATTTTTATTTTGCTTTTTTTAAGCTGACATTTTGATTCCGCTTTAATTAAACCACTTTGGTGACTCTGTTTTGGAATGAGTTGCACTGGTATGAGTTTTGTGCAGAGGCATCTCTTTTTCAGAGTGACTGCATCCCTTCTGACAGTCCTCCCACAGCTAGCCCACCTTGCCTTGCTTCAGGCCTCCATCAGTCTTTTTTTTTTACCTGCATGAACCCTACTCCTCTAAAAGCATCTGCCCAGATGTCACAGGGCAGTCTATGTGCTGAGAGGCAATTGCTTTAGCTCCTTTGCTATTCTGCTTGCCTGACACCTTGCTTGCTCCTGTCCCCTTCCTCCTCTCTTCCACTCAATTACTGACCCAGTTGGGATGCCGTGCTCCAAGACTTCTCAGGGCTTTTTTCTCTCACAGGAGAAAAGCATGTCCAGTCCTCACTGAATTAGTGCTTTGCCATGGCCTACCAGTGTCTGGGGCAGAGCATACAGGAGGAAAGCACTTGTGGGCACAAGGGCCAACACCCTACTACATCCAAGGAACACTGGTGGCATTACTGCAATACACAGGTGCTCTCTTACTGCTCCCTCTACCATAAGTTCTGATTTTTCAGAGTTTTAAGTAGGTATTAATAGTGGTTTTTACAAGATCACCGATTCTTTTTTTTTTGCTGTTTCCCTTCAAACCCACCCCTATCTTGCCCTGCTCATATGATGCTCCTACAGCTTCATACTTTTAGCAGTTTGTTTTGTTCAAAGTGTCTGATTTTGCAATAAATGGCCAAATGTCCCACCTTTATCACATGTCCTTGTGCTTTAACTTTCTCTGTTTTGCCTGTTTAACCACTCTTTCTACCTCTCTCCCCTCCTCACAGAACACAGTAGACTAATTAAAGTATCAGTATTTTACATGGCATGTTTACCAAGGTTGAAAAAAATGTGGTTCAAAAGGCCATGACTGAACACACTTAGTTTTTTAACTACATTTATAGTAGAGGAGGTAAATTGCCAAAATTAAACCATGACAACATTACAAAAATCCTTGGAGACGATAAGGCAGAAATTCCCAGACATCCTCTCTTGCAGCTCCCCTTCCAAGCTCGTGAGCTCATCCTGACCATCATTTCCTGCTTGGGGTGCATGCCTCAGTCTGGAAAGCACCATTACAAAGAATTCTGGGCTATTTTCAATCAGATCCTTGGAAAGTGTCAACAATTCAGGATAAAATCTATTATTAGAACGTCTAGTTAATTGAAAGTGCACTTTTGTGATTGACAAACATAACAGAGAGGTTTTTAACTAAGCTAATGAGTGTTCAACTTGGGTGCCTGGATTATATGTAATAAACAGCCTCCTCATGGGGCTGTGCCCATTCAGTGTTTCCTTCCTACCCCATCCAGGCCTTTCCAAGCACCAGTCTGGCACATTAGCATTGCTGCATTTCCAGGTCTTTCAGAGCCTTTTAAATCAGTATCCATTTCTGTTTTGCAACCCAACATTTCAAGAAATCATCCACTTACAGAAAGGAAATCCTCGGAGGTTAAGAAATAATTACATATCTGAGCAGAACTATTATAATTACAAATATTTTTTACCCTTTGTGTTGGTTAGTGGATTGAAAATTGAGCCTACTTGGATGACTGAAATGAAATGCAAGAGGAAGGCTATTGGGAAGTGATTAGCAGGCCCTGTGTCCTGGAAGTCCTGTGCAGTACTAGGAAATTCATAACATCCCCATGGCCAAATGGCTGAATGCTGGATCACAGGACACCTTCTTAGGACATTGCACAGTTATTTTGAGAAAGTCCAACACTACAGTAACATGAAAATGGTCTTAAAATCTCACTGAATATTGATAATAAAATATTTCATCGAATACATTTTCTTAGGGATGGGACCGAATTGGATAAGAAGATTGCAGGCAGAATTAGGTAATTTTTGGACTCCTGGCTCCATGACCATATCATATAGGGGAGAGAGAAAAGAAATCTTTTAATTCCAGGAAAAGAAGCACAGCAAATGTTTCTCCCGTGAGCAAGCAAAGAGAAGAGGGAAACTGTGATCATTCCCTATTCTGGCCCTGCTGCAGGGCAGCTATAGGCCATTGCCTGTTCAGGCCAGGCAGTGAAATTACAACCCAGCATAGCCTAATGGGCTTGCTCACTGCCATGAGACCTATGTTTAGTGGTGGGTATTTTCAGAATCAGGATTTTGTGTTGTAATCCACGTCACACAGCACCTGACTGGCGGATATCTGGATACACAGTGAGACTTGGAGGACTTGGGAGCTTGCAAGCATGGGAGATTTTTTTGACATGACTATTTTGATCCTATTTTCTTTTTCCAGAAGTGAATTTCTAACTGCACCCACAGTTCTGGGTCAGCAAAAAGCCATAACTCACTTGAAAACAATCTAATTTTTAAACTTGTCAAAATGGCAAGAGCTTTAAAAATCTGTTAGCTCGTTAATATATAATAATTCCATGCCAACTTGCCTTGAAATTTTGCTGATAACTAAATTAATTTTAAAACATTCAAGGTGTTGGTGTTTTGTTTTGTTTTTTAAATCTTGTTTTCATTTATGATTCCTTATAACTGTTTATATCCATTTAATGACCAAAAAAGCAAGTCCACAATCTGTCCCTGGCTGAATTCCTCTGAATAGTTCACTCCTTCCGAGCTGTATTGACCTAACTTGTTGGTTCAGTGGTCAGCATGATTTTTAAATCAATGTAACACAGGAGAGGGTTTACATTACTGCTGCCACAAAATGTAATCAACTGCCTAGCATATTTGTCTGAAGAATTATTAAAGCATAGAATGCAAAGTGGCAGAAATAGAAGTGTAATTCTGGTAAAATCATCAAAGGATGCAATAACCGAGTTAGAAAATGCAGTGACAGATCTAATTAACGAACTAAATTACAATTCAGCCCAAAAATAATTGTCATTAGAAGTAAAATCACATTTCTGTCTGAAGCGTCTCAGCATGTTTGCAACAGTGATTGGTAAAACTAGAAAGAAACCCACTCTCATTATTTTTTTAATGTAATTATTACACACAAAAATCAGTCATGAAATCGAATATGCCAGTTTAGCAAACTATTCTCAGCTGAGAGCCTTCCCTCTCACACCACAACATAAAGGTTTAGGCTTGGGCTGCTGGCTTACGACACTCTCATTTTGTGCTCATGTTGGAGTCAGCATCATTTTTGGACCGACCCCTTCCTCCCAAAGACCTCTTCATTTTCTGAATTAAAACAACAGACCATTTAATTTTAATATTGACCTAATTGTGCATCTGAATCAGTTGGAAGCTGTCTAACAAAAGGAAAATTCTAATAGGACATGTGCCAACTGCAGTTTAAGTTGGGCTGCTTTTAATATAAACCGAAGAGCTTTTGTATTAAGCTCTAACAATAGGTAATACAGCTGCCGAGCTGATTACTTAAGCAACTTCTGGATATATTCACACACCAAATTTGAATTCTAAGTATTTTGCATACTGTTTCCACCTATATAATTGTCTGCTGGCCCTTATCATTATTTATTATGCAAAACCGAATTCTTTTTGAAGCGTGAAGAATGAAGTAATTTAGTATGCAAACAGTTAAAACTCTCATGTGGATTCTGATTTCGTATGTGTTGATAAATTCACTTACGATGACTGACAGTGTGAGATTTTTTGGGGTCATATCGGTCACTCTTTCCATGACACTGATGAAAATGATAAACTAAATGCCAGAAGTGTCCCTGGCGCATCATAGGATGAAATATATAAAATGTCAGTGTCTAGCCAGTGTCTATTAATAACTCAATATGATTGCATGTAATGAGCAGAGATTTTCATGTTGATTGAAGTATGATTTCTTTTGATCTTCCAGATGTTGCTGCTTAGAAATTCATATTGCTCTTTTGCAGCTAAATGCATAATGACCTTTTAAAACCTTTTAACTGTTAAAAACCCTATTATTTTCAACAACGAAGTCAAGCTTCCAGTTTTTCTAATGTTGATTGGAAGTTCCTCTCTCTTCCCATCCTGGTCTCTTTCTCCCTCTTTTTCCTTCCTTTCTTCTTTTGGAATACATTTCTCTAGCAAAGTTCTTGGCAATGCACGGACTCCTGTGCTCGGAGAGGCAGACAGCGTAAGACGCCTGGACCCTGTTGCCACTTGGGCTGCTACTACTCCCTTACAGTCCTGAGGAGTTACCCAGCATTGCTGGAAAATTTGGCCTGAGCAAACATTTCAGGCGAATACCCAGGTCACCTCGCTTCTGAGGTAGAAAAGAAACAAAGGCAGGTGTCAGAAATAAAGAATCGTGTAGCTGATGTTGATAGCGGAATGATCTGCTCCGAAGAAAGGCATTGCAGAGCATTGTAAGCTTTCTGCATGAATAATGCATTTGTGTCGCTCATTTTTGGGCTTAGTCACACCCTGCCTTCCACATTTGGCCCCTTTATGGTTGCACCTGTGCATGAATGGTGACTGCCTGAGAGCCTGCAAGAATAAAACGAGTCCCAGAGTGAAGGCGGCAGCAGCTTCCCTCCATTATTCAGCTTTTGTGCCCGTCCCGCGGCAGCAGAAGGCTCTCCCTGGCCTGTGTGACGCAGCCATGTTAATGCAGGGAGCTCTACTCCTGGCACTTTTGGCAATATGGGCTTTAGGATGTTTCAAGACCTCAGAATGGGCTCCTTCCTCATCACTGCACCACCCCAGGATCATTCACACTGAAAAGGGCCTTTGGAGACCACCTAGTCCAAACCCCTACTCAAAGAAGGACCAACACTGGCTTGAGACTTATTTTGCTCAGCTCATTTAAAGTATTTTGGATGGGTCTGGAAGGAGAATTTGGTATGGTATATACTAACAGGTTAAGGGCCAAATCCTCTTCATAGTCTCATTCTGAACAAATGTGATGCCTTCGAGCAGTATTTACTCACGCAAATCAGCACAACGACAAATGTCCTTGGAACTGTTTGACAAATTAACTGTAAATGTCCTGTCCTATCTTACTTCCCAATCATCCTCTGGGCCCACTGCCATCCAGCTTAGGAATTGGTTCAGTGCTTCTTATTGCCTGGATGCTGGCAAGCAATGGGAGGTTGCCAAGGGAGAGGCTGAAGCACAGGGCCACCCTGAGATGTTTTATGGCCTCTGAAATGGGGACGTGGCTCATGGATCTGTTTTAGCTGTTGCATAATGGGGCAGGAAAATGGACCACTTCTGCACAGGCAGTATGTAGATGGAAAAGGCAATAAAAAGTAAAGCACCTAGCAAGGTAAATCCTATCTATCTCACTAAGTTTTTACACCTAGATCTGTTCCTGGAAATGTTCAACATAAAACAAGATTCTGGTTTTAATTACAGCTGTGGCAAATATGCCACACAAAGCCAAACTCAAGATAATCCTAGGCCCTTGGAGGACCAGGTAAAGAGTGACATGACATAGGTAGAATTGGCTCCAGTTATTGCTGGACCAGATTTTTTGTGTTCACAGGTGAAAAATGCTGTCCACCATATGGCATCTTTGCAATGTCTTTGTGAAAATGGCTGCATCTTTTACTGACTTCCCTGTGGATCTGTTTGTCACTAACACAATAGTGAGAGTCCTGAGGCCCTATTGCTCTCAGCTACTTCTGGTTCCTGTGCAATGTACTGTGTCATTCATTATATATGCTGGTCCCATCTGGTCTGACAAGCCTTCTCCATCCTCAGAAGCGATTATAAATAATAATGATGACAAAACCCAGAGAATTTTTTCTTGATTTTGAAAACGATTTTTTTGTGTTCCATGAGGACTCTTCCTGCCTAACTCCAGGGTCACCTGGAAACCATTTGCTAGCCTCCTGCCATCAGATCTGTATCAAGCAAGGGTATCTGGAAGTTCATTTGGGATGGGAACTGCTCCCTTCCACCATCCCTGCTGGTCTTCTATGGGCAGAGGTGAAGTACCTGTGCATGTGATGGTTTCATGACCATTACTTTGATAGAGGCTATTTAAACATATTGTACCAGTTTCATTTGTGTGCTGCCAAAATATTAAAAGAAAAGCTGATGCTAATACAGTATCAACCACCAACACTGCATAATTAAGCATGCATTATTTGCAGTTGATGTTTATCTGTTTAATAGAATTAAGGATAATTAAGAGAAAACAGTGAGAGGATATCACTGCACAATAAAACAATCTACCAAAGCAAGTGAAACAGTGAAAGCAATGTCTCTGAGTAAGATTGTCCACACCGTGTGTTGTTAGCTCATTTGTTTCTCTAGTGGGTCACTTAATAACAAAAATTATATGTATTTATATATGTATATACATGCATACATATACATATGTGTGTATATATATACAGAGGGATTTAGTGAAAAAGTGATAGGGCATGGTTGGGGCACACTAGGATTTTAAAGCTCTGTTTAAAAGGTACACTCAGATTTTGGGAGCGTAGAAACATTTGCCACATAGGGCTAAGATGGACACATCCCAGCTTTTTCTCATCCAGCATCCTTCCATTTTGCTTAGATTGAGATGCCTTGTGACTATTCCTGTCTGATCACGTTCCCCACTCTCTCCACCCTTAAGCTACTGTCTGTGAATAGACTGGAGTAAGTCCAAAGGATGTTAAACACTGATCTGGCCACTGGGTCTTGCTACAGGAGTGCAAGTGGATGAATGGCTGGTGCCAATCCATACCTTGGTAAAAGTGTCTTCATTCGATGTCCCACCTTGGTGCTAAGCCTCCTCTGTGGCTGTGGAGTCTCAGGTATAAATCACCTTTCTGTAGGTGGGAATCTCTGCTTCAAGGGTCTGTTTCCTTAATCAGAATCAGCAGGGACAGCAGAGGGAGTGTGGCTAAAGATGTATTTACTTGAAAGCTCCAGAGCTCTGAATATATCACCAACATGGGTCAGAATGGCCTGGGGAACATCTGTGCTTCAGCTTTTCTCAACAAAGACAAATATGTCTCACTCAGTGCTTCTCTCTTATATAAGTTTCCATATCAGTAGAAATAATTCAATGTATCTTGGTAATCCTGTTAAGGCAGGCTCACCAGTTCCCCCACCTCAGATTCAATCCTAATTGGGTTGATACTACCTGCAGGTATCTTTGTAAGAAGATGCTGTTAATGTCACTACTCCAGAAGCTTTATCAATGCATTAATTGGTGCTAGAAAGTTGACGGCCTTCCCTTATGAGTGTCTGGCTTTGAGCAACCTGAAACTTCAATTATTATTTGAAATTATTTCTGTTTTGGAAGATAATGCACTACAGAGGGACAATAAGAAGCAGCATCCTTAGGCAGCACTAGGGTTTGATGAGTGGATACCTAATGCAATCACAATTTTTATTTGTTCCTGTAGTGAAGGCACACCCAGGGGCTTTGGTGAGGATTAGGACCTCTGTGCTCAGTACCATGTACAAACAGCTTGCAATCGAATGTGGATTCATATATAAGAAAATGAAACCAGCCATTCCCTTTCAGAAAAATTGAATTCCCTTCCCGACAGGTCGATAATGTGAGCTCAGACAGTGCTGGTTGAAAGGACAGCTGCCATGGTGTGCTGTGGAGCTTCCATTGGAAGTCCTGTAGCTCTGTAAGGCTCCAGCAACATGAATCTTTGCACCAACACAGACCTTTGGGGTAAAAATCATGCTCAAAGATAGAAACTTACCCCTCTGTCTTCATTCCTCCAGGGCTGCTTTTACAGACACAGTTGGCACAGTTGGTGGTTCCCTGCAGTAGCAGGCGCTGGCAGGCTGCTGCACTTGGGGGAGGTACATGGCACAGCACTGCCCCAGTCCCCAGTCTGGCCAGTCTCTGTCTGCACAGCTGCTGGCAGAGATGGTAGGAGACAATGATCACTATTCTGGGGGTCAGGTCCCCCTTGGCTGTCTCCTCAACAGCAACTGAAGCAGCAAGTCCAGCTCTTCTTTCAGGCCTGTCCCCCCTCTCACTTAGTCTAGCATCTCCTGTTCCTCACTCATGAAGCATTTGGGCATATGATCCAGCAGCCCAGAGAGCAATTAGAAAAGCAATCTTCCCCCAAACTGGTGTCTCCCAGCTTTTCCTGCACCCTTCCTCTAAATCTCTTCTTTGCTTTTGCAGAGTTGAATTTTACCTGTAGTAAGGATGTCTCAAGCTGGTGATGCTTCAGCTCTGCTAAGAGCAGATGTCAAAATTCACCTTTCTGCCTGTATTTTGCAGAGTTTTCTGAGGTCTGGTCCTCCTGGTACTGCACAAAAAGACCTGATGGGTTACCACAAAGGGGTAATGAGGGCTACTGCCAGAGGTCTGAAACCATTTGGTCTAATTTGCATGCATGGCTGAGGTATTAGGGGTCTGGGAAGAAGGAAAAAGAGATGGATACAGCTACCTAAATCCCTTTGGCAGTCAATGCAAAGGCAAAAGCAACTATAAAGACTTGCAGATGTTCCTGTCTCAATTGTGAAGTGTAAGGGAAGCAGAGGGGAACCACTGGAAATGCTACTTGTCTTGATGCCCTTGAAATCTGCTTCATCACCCTTTCCTGAAGGCAGGAGTCTAGTTTTGGACGGTGCCATTTCCTATGTTTTGGACTATGTGACAGTAGTTAGAGCACTGACTAAGGATGGGGAATATCTAGCTCTCAGCTTTCCTTCAATGGAGGTAGTAATGTTCTCCCATTTCACAGGTCTCCACAGTGCCCTGACCAGCAAACCACCCTGAATCCTGCACAAGAGCTGTTGCCAACTCTTCTTTTCAAGCCATGCCATGGCACAGCCAGGCTGTCAAGAGCCACATGGAAGAGACGGGAAGCAACCAGCAGCCATGCACTCATGGGGCATGCAAGAGCAGTACTGGGACTTGCCATGGCTTTTGCCTGTTTTTTTTATCCAGCAATGGCTGAATTATAACAGCAGAGGGGCCCCTATGTGCTGAAGCCATTACAGCAATGGGGAAATGACTGTACCACTTTGGTGGTATCAGAAGTCCTGACTCATCTGGAAAATGAGGCAGGGTGTAGGTACCTGTTTGCCTGCATTTGGGTTGCTTTAGGAGCTGTAGCCCCAACCATGCCACCTGCACTAGTGACTGCAGCAAAGAGCCTGAGCAACATTCAGGCTAAATGCTAGTGGATTTAGCTGTCAATGTTCAAATACGCTGTTGTTGAAAAGGAGCTGTTTTGACAAATTGGACCAACGTCTGGTATTTGTAAACCAGAGTGTGCCTATGTTAATATTTATTCACACCATTCTCCAAAGTTCCAGTTCCTAGATTTGGTGTGAGGATAGTTCCTTAGAAATTAATAACTGTTAGAGCTCTGTGCCTCAGTGGATTGTTTACTTCCTTACATCATTAATACTATCCTTGTAGGAAGAAGGAGTGTGGAAAATAATAAACACTCTTTCCTTCATTAATATTCTGAAGACTATGGGAGCAAAGGCAAGACATGACTGCTAGCTACTGTGGGGCCTTGAAATACACAGCTTCCAGCTGGTGCTTCGGTCCACGCTCAGGTCTTTTCTCATCACCATAACATGACAGTGGCATCATTAAAAAAGTCCAAAGTTCGCATCTTTTCTGGCATACTGACTATTTTGTTGTCTGTCTTGCTCTCTGTATATGTGTTGTATATACACCACTTAAAAAACATGCTAGATTTTACAAGCTGTGTGTGGGTATCACTACTGCATCTGGCTGGGAAATCGCCCCTGAGCACTGGTCGTTGGTGGGGCTGATGGTTCAGTAGGTGGCACCATTTCCTCTTGATTTAGTACCAAACCTGACTCCCAGCACGATGTGTGGGGAGCTGTAAGGCCCAAGTGCCCTGTTTATGTTATCCGGGCGAGATATCCGTTATCTGAAGAAGATGTGAAGCTGTTTTGGCCTCGGGTGGGAGGAAACCTGACCTTGGCATCGTGGTTAAAATGCACTTGTGTAATTTCAGTCTGATTTTGTAAATCTCTTTCGCACATTCAACTGGATATTGTGTTGTTTTTACTTTCCAGCCTAAAAACTGCCGTCTGGTATTCAATATGTTGTTGTACCTCTCTTAAACCAGTTATTACTCTCTACCCCAGTGCTGGCTGCCTTTCTACAGTGGAAAATAAATGTGTCCCTGTATATTCCTCCTCTCACAATGTTGAATCTTAATTAATCACCACTTACGAAGTGATTTGAGATCCCCAGAGGGGAAAAAAATAATTATGGAAGTGCAAAGTATTGTTACTTGTTATTTCAGCACTTTAAAAGCATGAACCTGGCCCTGAAAGCTAGCCACAAAAATGCACTTATTCCAAATTCTGCATGAGAAAATTTGAGGCCTCAAGGGAATTTGAAAGGTTCCTAATTAGGCAGAATTCACAAGGCAGACAAAAACTAGAAGACAAAGGTTAAACAAAAGAGGCAAGATATATTTTACAGGAATCCAAAAGACAAGCAGAGAAATGCAGTGACAGACAGATACGTGGTCTAGACCACAAACCAGGTGCAGATCTACTCAGGGAGATGCCTGCCCATTAGCACAGACTGCACTGGTAAATGTGCTGGGAAAACCCATGCCTGAGGTAGCTGAAGCAACTTCTTGGAGTGACACCAGGGATCTGCTTGGCCCCTTTTGTTCAGCTGATATCACAGGAGCAGAGATAGGAAATCAGACTGACATTGATAACTGCCTGCCACACAAGCAGGGGAGAGAGTGATCATTTATGTGCTGCTGGCTCTGCCCCATAGGGTGTTTGGATCTTGCAGTTTTTCCTCCCTGTATTCTTACAATTTTTAGAAAATTCTGGAGAGAAGGAGCAAGAGCTTAGAAACACTAACTTGGAATTAAAAATGAGTGATGTCCTTGGGACTGGATTTACAAGGACAGTTGAGGATACTAACAGCTGTTTTATGTTCTAAGTCCAAATGTAGATTTTTCTAACTCTTTCCTCTCCCCTCACAAGAGACATTTTATTCTCTAAGTACTAAAGTTTCCACTTGTAAGGTTTGCCAGGTGCCATGGCACTGGGCTTGCACAGCTAGACTTTCAGCTGCAATTTGATGACTCAGCTTGATATCTGTTTCACCGATAACTTTTTACTTTTTCCCAGAGGAGGGGATCCTGCAGCCACACTTGGAGTCTGCTTTCCCCCCACCTCCCTGCATCTTATCGCAAAACACAGCCAAATGCTTCTCCCTGCTACACACCCTTTTACCAATTCTGATAATCCTTGAGATCAAATCCCTGCTCTGCCTGTTTTGGGGCAGAAACTCTCAGCTGTATCTCCCCTTCTTTCTGGAGACTTCCTAGCAGTGGGGTACTGAGTGAGATAGGATGAGTTGGCTCCACGAATCCTGTAACAGTTATTTTCAAGTTTCTTTGCATTTGCAATTCAGCATTAACAGACTAAGAAACCCAGCCCTGCCTCTACCCCAGTGCAGGTAAGGATCCAACCCCCCAGGCTGCAGGACCAACTCTTTATGGTTTCTTGTTCCCTGTGACTTAATGAATATTTATGTCTTCATTGCAGCATGGAATAGCTCAGGTCCCATGAGTACAGCAAGCAGGGGAATGTTTGATTTGTGAGCCTGAGATAGGGAGCAGCGGTAACTGAAATTCAGGTGCCATGGGGATTTCTGTAGAGGAGAGGAGACCCCTAGTCTCTATGTAATACAGGCACCAAGGAGGTCTGGAGGATAGCTGTTTTGGAACTAAACACAGAGAACAGTGTTTAGTCACCTCCAGCACCCCAGTGAATCTAGTTCCACAGGCTCCAGCATGATATGAAATCCATATTCACATATTTTTATTATTCCAAAAGGTTTTTACCTTCCCTGAAAATGAAGCACAAAGGACCTAATTCTAGATGCTGCAGTGATATAACTCTTGAGAAGTATCACTTAAGCTGATCAGTGAAACAGCTTTTCACATTTGTCTCTTTGAGAATGGGATTTGTTCTTTACCTAACCAGATAATAGTGTTGTCATTAGACTAATCCATATGCCTGCAGAACAACCTTAGAACCATAGAATGGTTTAGGTTGGAAGGGACCTTAAAGATCATATACTTCCAACCCCTCTGCATGGGGTGTTGGGACCTCCCACTAGACCAGGTTACTCAAAGCCCCATCCAGCCTGGCCTTGAACACTTCCAGGGATGGGACAGCACAGCTTCCCTGGGCAACCTGTTCCAGTGTCTCACCACCCTCACACTAAAGAATTTCTTTCTAATGTCTAACTTAAATCTACCCTCTTCTAGTTTAAAACCATTACCTCTTGTCCTATCACTACAAACCCTGGCAAAAAGTCTCCCTGTAGCTTTCCTGTAGGCCTCCTTCAGGTACTGGAAGGTTGCTATAAGGTCTCCCCAGAGCCTTCGCTTCTCCAGGCTGAACAGCTCCAACTGTCTCAGCCTGTCTTTGTAGTAGAGGTGCTCCAGCTCTCTGATCATCTTTGTGGCCCTCCTCTGGCCTCTCTCCAGGAGCTCCATGTCCTTCTTACACTGGAGGCTCTATAAGTGGACACAGTACTCCAGGTGAGGTCTCAAGAGTGTGGAATAGAGTGTCAGAATCACCTCTTTAAACCTGCAGGCAACGCTTCTTTTGATGCAGCCCAGGACACGGTTGGCTTTCTGGGCTGCAAGTGCACATTGCCAGCTCATGTTGAGTTTTTCATCAACCAACACCCCCAGGTCCTTCTCCTCAAGGCTGTTCTCAATCTATTCTCTACCCTATCTGTATTTGTGCTTGGGGTTGCCCCAATCCAGGTGCAGGACCTTGCACTTGGCTTGTTGAACTTCATGAGGTTGGCATGGGCCCACCTTTCAAGCCTCTGGATGGCATTAATTCCCTACAGTGTGTCAACCACACACACAGCTTGGTGTTGTCAGCAAACTTGCTGAGGGTGCACTCAATGCCACTGTCCATGTCGCTGACAAAGATGTTAAACAGCACTGGTCCCAATACTGACCCCTGAGGAATGCCACTCATCACTGGTCTCCATCTGGACATCGAGCCATTGATCACTACTCTCTGAGTGTGACCATCCAGCCAATTCATTATCCACCGAGTGGCCCATTGATCAAATCCATATCCTTTACTTGAGTGCACATTCAGTGAATTCTTGAGACCAGGATGTCATGTGGGACAGTGTCGAAGGCTTTGCACAAGTCCAGGTAGATTACGTCGGTTGCTCTTCCCTTGTGCACCAATGCTTTGACCCCATCATACAAGGCCTACAAGTTTGTCAAGCATGATTTGCCTTTGGTGAAGCCATGTCGGTTGCCACAAAACACCTCCATGTTTTCCATGTGCCTTAGCAGAGCCTTCAGGAGGATCTGCTCCATGATTTTACTAGGCACAAAGGTGAGGCTGACTGGCCTGTAGTTCCCTGGGTCTTCTTTCCTTCAATTTTTTAAAATGGGGGTTATGTTTCCCCTTTTCCAGTCAGTGGGAACTTCACCAGACTGCCATAATTTTTCAAATATGATGGAAAGCAGCATTGCAACTTCATCTGCCAGCTCCCTTAGGAGCTGCGGATGGATCTTTTCAGGTCCCATGGACTTGTGCACTTTTAGGTTCTTTAGATAGTCTCAAACCTGCTCTTCTCTTACAATAGGCAGATCTTCCTTTTCCCAGTCTCTGCCTTTCCATTCTATGACTTGAACGGTGTGGCCAGAGCCCTTTCAGGTGAAGACTGAGGCAAAAAAGTTGTTCAGTACCTCAACCTTCTCCATATCCTGTGTGGCAAGGTCTCCTGTTTCCTTCTAGAGAGCGCTCACATTTTCCCTGTTCTGCCTCTTATCACTGATATACCTGTAGAAAACTCATTTTATTACCGTTGATGTCCCAGGTTTAACTCTATCTGGGCTTTAGCTTTCCTAACCTGATCCCTGGCTTCTTGGACAACTTCTTTGTATTTCTCCCAGGCTGCCTGTCCCTGCTTATACCCTCTGAAGACTTTCTTTTTTTCATCTAAGAGAGTCCAGGAGCTCTTTGTTCATCCATGCAGGCCTCCTGACATTTTTTCCTGCTTTCCTCTTTCTTGGGATGCATTGCTCCTGGGCTTGGAGGAGGTAACCTTTGAATATTGACCAGCTTTCTTGGGCTCCTCTCCTGTCCACGATTTTATTCCATGACACCCTATCAAGCAGACCTCTGAAGAGGTTGAAATCTGCTCTCCTGAAGTCCAGGGTAGTGAGCTTGCTGCAGACGCTCCATGTCATGCTACGGATCCTGAATTGCACCGTTTCATGGTCACTGCAGCCAAGGCTGCTCTTAAGCTTCATGTTGTTCATCAGGCCATTCTTGTTGGTGAAAACAAGGTCCAGCATAGCACCTTTTTTTGTTGGCTCCTCTACCACTTGGAAAAGGAAGTTGTCATCAATGCTTTCCAGGAACTTCCTGGATTGCTGGTGCCTTGCTGTGTTGTCCCTCCAGCAGATATTGGGGTGATTAAAACCCCCCATGAGGATCATGGCCTATGAATGGGAAGATGCACCTAAAAAAAAGAGAAAGAATCTCTCTTCTTCTGCCGTTGTGTAACATTTCCTTTATGGACATTCACTTCATATCTAAAGGCTCCAAAACTTACACAGAGAATAGAGATTCTCTTTCCTGCTAGTCTTTGGTTGATTTTACCTGTGCTCAGGATGCAATAGTCAGTGTTCATTTTCTTGGCATAAGATAGAGCAGGTAAATGTAACATCCTTAAAAGAATACCACAAACACTGTATGGAAGAGTAGAACATTTCCCTTTTGGGCTGAATCTTTGCTTAGTGCATGCAGGTTTTTGCTGTTAAGTGTTCTCAAGAAGATTTTAAGACCAGAGTCCATTTTCCTTTGCAAGCCTCCCCACAAGTGACAGCCCAGGTGCTTCTTAGGATAAGGTTTCAATGAGACAGCTCAGCCTTACAGCCCAAAGTCTGCAAAAGAAGTCTCCCTACTGTGGGTCCTGTGGTCTAACTGTTCCCCTTGCATTCACTCAGCTCTTTGGGTTTCTTAGCAAGCAGTCTGTAACATTAAAGAGGCAAAAGATCAGTGCATAGAAAAAAAAGAAGAGATGAAAGTTTAGATTAGTGAGTGGATCTGTCTCACTCTTAGTAGCTGAGCCCAGGTGAGGGACAGGATGGGGCAGCGCTGCCAGCAGCAGGGGGGTGCACAGGCATGGAGGCTGTCCCCCCACCCCAGAGCAGTGAGCTGTGAGCTTACCCCATCTGCCTGTGAAACTTCACCCTTAGAGGTGAATAGATGTCATTCCTCTGTGTGACTCACCCCACAACCCTTCCAGCAGAGCTCCCTGTCTAGCATTGATGCATCAAAATAGACCCAAAAGCCTTAATTAGTGTACTACCATTACCAGAGAGCAATCTGGGATGGGGGAGAGAGAGGACCTAAGAAGTGATGCTGGCTGTGGCAGGAAAAAATGGACTGCTTTCCTTCTGTGTTTGAGCCTAATTATTGTACTGAGTCTGTCTTCACTGGTGTCTTGGAGTTTTAGGGCTCTATGCTGAAAGCAGGATAAGTGCCAGTAGCAAAGGAACAGGGTATTCAGTAGCAGAACAACAAAAACATCTTCATGAAGGCAGTGACCTGCAGGACTCTAATTAGTTCTGGTAGCAGCAGGACCCAGCTGTGATGTTGAACACAGATCTGAAGCTTGGAGAAACTCTGGCCAGCCACAAGCAGGGTCCCTAACTGTGCCAGAAGAGAAGGGAGCAGAGGAAACTTCTGCCACGGTGACATGAAAGAGTGCTCAGAAGGTGTCTTGGGCTCTTGTGCCAGCTGGCTGAGTGGTTTCAGAGCCTAGGTATAGAGATTGGTTTCTGGGAAATGTAAAGACACCCACTTTCAGTATCTGAGCTTGTGACTCATCTTCTGTATTTGCTACCCCAACTGCACAATGGAACACAGAGGCTCCAATCTTCTTTCCTATGACCTTCAATCATCTGCTGGAAAGTCACTTCATTAGGATGAAACTGGGAGAGTTTATTTCAGAAATTTCACTAACTGAGATGAAGAAACTTCTGAGCTGCATTTACCCATCTCTCCTTGAACTGCAAAGATGAGGTGGGTCCCCCGAAAGGCAGATTTTCCCATCATTCTGACCTTACAGTACAGTTTCCATATTTTCTTGATTGCAGGAAGCTGATAACCTTACCCCTGTCATGTTTTCATAAGTCTGGGCCTCTTTTCATCATATTCCTCTAGGCAATTCCAGAACTATTTTCTACTTGACCCCATAGCTTTGATTTGCATGGCAGGTTGCCTGTTCCTTTGCTTTTGCACATTTCTTTTGTTGAACAAAAAGAACCCTATCCTAATCCCTTGAATTTGCCCATGATTCTGAAGAAAAGAAAAAGGCACAAAATGTACAAACTCTCCTAGAACCCAGAGAAATGAGTATCACAAGGAACATCAGTGCTAAGTACTGCTGTTTACCCATGCACTCCAAATGGTTACAAAATTAAAGGAGTTTGGGTTTAACAGGCAGCTTTGCCACTTTGCAGATGACAGGCCTTTAAACTCACAAGATAAATAAGACAATTCAAGCATGGCTTAACCACTCAACATACTTCTTCTTATGTTCTTACAAAAGGCTGTGCAATTGTGTATTAATGTAAAAAGCACTTTCCTTCTTGTGATTATTTATGTAATCAGTAGGAAAAAATTCATGATGAACTAGACTCTGCGGGTCAGCCTCTGATCACTCTAATTTGAATGTTGGATGAAGAAAAAATGTCACAGGCAGCCAATATCCTGAAAAAGAGAAGATCTGCTGGGACACTGACAGGGGACTGGCAGTGAGTTGTCACAGTAGACATCACTGGTTATTTGCTGCCTTTCTCTCTATGTGTCATCTGGTCTTTTGCCCCTGAATTACTAGCTTAGGCTCTCCCACATGCAAGACAGATGCCTAATTTGTGGATACCAACAGGAGTCATGTCCAAAATAGATGTTGAACTACTCAGACCTGTTAAAACTGACAAAATTATGGGCACATCTGAAAATATATCATTGGTTGCCCCAGGAGCACTGGTGCTTGAGGCTGTGATGCCCACAGATTTTTAGGTGTCACTAAGTTTCATGAAGGAATGGTTTGGGAGTACCACCTTTTTGGCCCTTAAGCCTTAAAAAGATTTAGTTGTGGTGTGGGCCCATTGACATTTCTTGACATTTCTGTGCAGCTCACAGGGAATCACCTCCACCTTGAGAGCACTGCAGTTTTGCTGGCTTCCCAGTTGGGATGGATGGTGGGTTACAGGGATACAGCATTTGGGCTCCTGCTTCTCCCAGGTATTGTATGGGGACCTGAGACACCTGACTTGGGGGTGGCCATTCCTCAACATGGCAGGGTACTTGGGTGCAAGGGACGTACCAAGGTGAAGCCCTTTAGGCCCTTTAAGTTAAGAAAAGCATAAATGCACTACCCTTTGGTTGGCACAGAAGTGAGCAATTCCAGTGTGGCCACGATAGCCTAGATACTCATAATTTGCTCAGTGACAATATAAAAAACCTTTCTGAACCCTACCTTCATGTTTATCTATGATAAAGCTGACAATGGTGTTGATGGTCTCTTGCTCTTCAACTCTCCCCAGCTAGAGTAGGAGGATTCAGGTATGAAAGCGGCAGAGTTTATTGCAATTCAGGAAAACAGTTTTATTGACAGTTCTCAAAGAGGAGTAATCGATAGCTTGATATCCCGCTGCTGGCCAACAAGAAGCAGAATACTGGGCTCTGGTGAGATCCCATCTGTGATACTGTGGTTTGGCCCCCCCAGCTGAAGATGGATAGGAGGAAACTGCAATGGGTCTAATGGGGAGCTACCAAAATGGCGCAAGGCTGGGAGCACATGGATCACAGGGAGATGCTGAGGGAGTTGGACCTGTTCTGTTTTTGTGGAGAGGAGACTAAGGGACAAACTTGTAGCTATAACAGCTTGATGGGCAGCTACTAAGATGGAAGACCAAAATCCTTCTTGGTAGAGCCATACACTTTAAGAGCAGCAAAGCTCAGAAGATGCGGACTGGGATTTCAGTTTGGACATTAGGAAAAAATGTTTCAGAGGAAGGGCACAGCAGTGGAAGAGGTCACCAGCAAGACTGTGCAACCTCCATCTCTTGAGGTTTGAAAATCTCAGCTGCACAAAGCCACAGACCTAGTCCTATGTGGGTGATAGTCCAGCTGAGTAGGAAGATGGAGATCAGAGACTTCCAGATGTCGGTTCCTACCAACATGTCTGTGATTCTGTGATTTGGACAATTCTGGGTGTTTTTGTAGCTGTTATCTCTAATACAAATGCAGTTCCAGGCTTCTGAAATGGGACTGAGTCACAGCAGGAGACTAGAAAAAAAATTGTGAAAGTAAAAGTTTTGTTCAAAAAACCAGTGCACCAGAAGACTGGAAGAATTTTATCTACATGCTGGTATAAGATGAAGAGCTGTGTTTTCGCTGTTAGATATGAATGGACTGGCTGTGAATCTTCTGTCATGGTACAAAGAGCTGGGGATAACTTCAGAAGGAATCTGCTGGAAGGAGACTAGGCATGCTAAAGGTGGTGAAAAGCTGCCTCTCAGCTGAGAAAAGAACAAAGCCTTTTCATGCTCTAAATTTTTCTTATAGAGACCAAGGAGCTATTGTGTGTGGGGAGCCCCATCCAGCTCTGAATTAAAATGTGAGGAAGAGGGAAGGAAATACCCTGAGGAAAGAAGTCAGCATTAATTTTACTGTTACTGGGGTTTGGGAGTGAATAATACTGAAGTCTCAGTCTTGCAGTCATCCATGTAGCAATAGCCCCCAATGTAGTCTGCAACAAAGAAGTCTGCTGTCAACAAACACACACCCACACCCACACACATACCCCCCCCACACACACCATCTTACAAATACCTTCCAGCACCGCTCACCAGTTACCTCCCATGTGATGAACACATTCCTGATGAGTGAACAAAAGCCTCATTTCTAGTTTTCACTGTACGACAAGACTTTCACCATGTGGGCTGACTGCTGCATGGAGGGCAAGTAGTGCACTGCCATTTCACCCAATCCTGTGTCTCAAACCAAAGAAGCAGATTGAAGCTGTAGCAGGCACACATCAGTGTGCATGGGTATGAACGTAAAAAAAGAAATAAACCTGTAGGTCTCCACGGGTCTATTTAAATACAGTATCTTATTTCATTCCATGTAGCTTTTTATACAGTTCTCATCACCATAGCAACAGAGGTCCAGCTCATCAAAGGATAGTTAGTTATCCCTCAGCACCCAAATCTACCAGCTGGGTGCTATTGCAGTAAAAAAAAAAAAAGTATTGAGCTTCCGTGTCCAAGGTGTCTGAGTACAGATGCTGCCCGTACCTGAGAAGCTGCGAAGAGCTCCAACTCAAGACAAAACAGGACCTGAAGACAGATCCTCAAAGTGAGAATTTCCCTACTTGACTCTCCAGTGCCTTGGCAACACCCTGGGAAGATGGTTAAATGAGCTGTAGCTCACCCAATGGACAGTCTAAAGACAAGTATGCCCAAATATATTCATTTCTATACCTGCCAGTCTTGCCATCCTAGCAGCTCCATACAGCTTGGTGGTTAAAGCATGGATGTGTGACAGAAAAATTCAAATTTTTCTCTGAATCATTTGAAGCAGAGAAGTACACCTCCTACCATAACCTTACTTCCAGTTCTTGTTGTTTGGATGAACTGGCTGCAGCAAAAATTTTCCTCTGCAGAACACTTCCAACCCAGGGATAAGTTTTGAATTTTGTCTCAAATGAAGCAAAAACAGGGCTAGAGCTTCCTGCAGCACAAGATTAACAATCATCTGTCATGGTTTGGTTCTGTTATCTTTTTGTAAAGGGAGATATGTGTGCAGGGGGATTTTAAAAATATACATATTTCTGTGCATATAAATTGTCTTCTTCTTTGCATGCTTCTACTTCGACGAATAATGTGTGTAGATTTCGCAGCATTGTACAGATATTGCATGAATAAAGGTTGCTGTGTACATTTTAATTGCTGCTCTCTAAATTCTTCAATGTATGTTGTATACAGTGATGTTTATGTTCAGATAGTGTGCAAGGCTGTGAGTGCATGTGCCCTGTTAGGTGGGGGAAGGGGATCTCCTTGGCACAATACTTATTAGTATCATCAATCATCAGGGGTGTCATTTCCAAATGCTCTTTCCCTTCCCTAATTTGCTAAACCTAATTCTTTATCACACTACAAAACCCAGCATGAGAGATGGAAGTAATAATGAGAGGTGGCTTGCTCATCCATGCTCTACTGTACAGACGCAATGTCAGCCTGGCACCTTCTGGAGGGATTTCCCATTTTCTTTCCCTCTCCATGTAGGATGCTCTGTATCTGCTCAACCCACAGCAATTAGCAGCCCATTGCATCCCTATTGCACTGTGGCTTTATTTACTTTTTGCTCCTCAGTGCACTCTTCAGTTGCTGGAGTCTCTATTCAAGCATCTTGCTTGATCTGTCTGCTGGTGCTTTCTTGGCTTAGATACACTTGCTAATGCATCCACTCCAGGACACCTCCAAAATGCACTTCATTAATCTCAACAAGCTAAGGCTATATGTTTTTTTCCAAGTCTGGTACTAAATTAATGAAAGACCTTTATCAAACACTTGCCTTATTGAATTTGCCAGTCCTGTTCTGCTTGTGCACATAATCGCTTGTTTTTATAACTTGGAGGGCGTAAAATGACAAATCATGAGTGGAATCTAAACTACTGACTCAAAACTCCCACCCCTGACATGGACAGGGCCAGGATTTCATGCTATATGTGCTGTCACTCCCATCCCAAATGCAAGTCCTGTTATTGTCAATGAAATAAAATCACCAGAAGTTATTGATTTTCCCTGGGTTTATTCACAGGATTGCCCTACCCACAGACTCCTAATGAACCTTCATCCTGCCCACATAGATCACAGCCTAATTACTGGATTAGGGCCCAGTTATTCATGGATGTGACTTTGTTTCGCCAGCAGACCTTGAAAATACACAGCTGCTTCTTTCAATTGTAACAAGGATGCCACAGAAAGAAAACAGAAACATAGGAAAACAGTAATAAGGCAGGTCAGGAGTCCTACCAGGAAATGACCAGGGGAAAAAGCCACAAGCTCTGTTTCCCTAGGACAGGAAAGGTACATCCAGGGTGTAAAGATTTTAACACCAACACAAAGAATCACTGAAGCCTGACTCTTCTTTTTGATGAGGAATGAGTAAGACACAGAATACAAAGATGTCACCAATTAGCAGCATCTCAGCTAGAAGTGTGATTATTTTTAGAAAACAGCAAGAATGGGAGATTATTTTTAAATAAAGAAGGGATTTTAATCAGACAGAGAAACATGTTATGGAGGATGCTTTACAAAAATCCATTGGGAAATTCGGTTGCTTAGTGCCAGGAACTTAATTTTTTTTTTTTTTTTCTTTCTTTCACTTTGGACATCTGTGATTCCCCCAGTGACAACGCAGTCCCATGAGCTAGACCATTTGGGACACCCTGTCACGATGATATCAGTCTTTGTGGGAGCACAGGAAATAACATTGTGGATCAAGGCACACAGTGTTGAAGTTCCACTTAAACCAGCACCTTTACACAAGTCCAGTAAAACAGACCACTCTGGGAGGCACCTACTCAAAAGGTGAAAAGTCACGTCAGTAACTCAGGCCGACAGCAGCAAGGATTTATCAGAAAATTGGAAGAGAACATTTCTGACACAGAAGTTGTGATAACAGGAGATGTACAGCAAAAGGTCTACTTTGATAACTGGGTTCACGGTGGTGCACCTTACCCACCCCACGTGTCCCCCTGAGGCCAGCAAGCAGAAGTGCAGCAAAAGCTACAGCACTTGGTTGCCTCATGTGCAGGAACAAGAATCCCAACCATGGACTCAGCTATTTGCTCAGAGGCCCTGAGACCCCAAAGCCTGCTTTTCCTTTGCAGAGAAGGTACTTGTTTGCTCAGCTTCCTGACTGAAAGCCATGTGCAGACAGCTATAGCTAAGAATAAAAGCTTAAACAATGGTATCTGGGATTCTAAAAGCTCTTCCCAGCAGGGATTGACTACTACACTGACCCAGTGTTCCGTACTGTATTCTTGACTGGCTTTTGGGCATATCTGTAAAATTTGTTCTCCAAGGAAAATATAAAAACCTGAAAGACTAGAAAATTGCAATATTCCCATATGAGAAGTATCAAGTGTAACGGAAAAATATCAAGCATAAAGGAGAACCTGTGCTTACTACAACCTAGACCTTTATGGGAAATTGTACTCTGATCTGGTCATTTCACACCCAAAGGGATCATGTCAATACCAATGTCCAAGGAAAGGTACCATCAGATTCCTTGTGTCATATGGATGACCCATAATTGAACTTGCCTGATCAAGTCCTCTTTTCTGTGAGCTCTAAGTACCTGATCGAAATAGTTTTTAGCATAGGGAGGCTACAAGGAATGAAGTAAGACTTTGGCATCAAAACTGCAAGTTGCTGGTCAATGGCTGTTTGTCTTCCCAGAGACATATCTACAACTCACCTGCCCAGTAAATGGTCCAATATCCAGATTGTGTTTGAAGTAAAAGTATGTTTATAACCTTTTGTAGCAGACCTGTAGAGAAAAGAAGAATGAAGTAAATTGTGAGTGTAAAAGTAAATGTGATTGGGTGCAGGCAGTAAGCTTCAATTCCTGCATACTCCCTGCAGGCTGGGAGAAGTCCTTTTCCTCTCTTACACCCCAGAGCTGTCGTGTTGGCTGGGTCATCTGTGTGACTCACTGACACGTGTTGTACAGCTGCTCCCTGTAGGAGCTGAAGGACATGCAGCTTGAGCTCATGAGTTTTAGCAGGTCAGCTTAACTCCATGTGTGTGTCACATTATAGTACCCTCCACAGAAGAACAGGGTAATAATTTATCTGATGTAAAGACAACTGGTTGCTATGACAAAACATGGAATTTTTTAGAACGCTATTTTGAGGCTAATGTGAACCTCTTGCATCAACATCTAAGGAGGTATCAGTGAAGATTTGTTTTAGGTTCCGTATCTGAAAGGACCTTCCCTAAGGAATTGGCCATTCTACTGTATCTAATATTTCTGTGTATTTATGGTGTGTGAGTTAGCTCTCCTGAAGTTATCCTACACACTAGGCAGCATCAGGAATAGCCATGCATACAATCTGCTCTGAGAAAACATTTCAGATATTTTACTGAGTGATGTGGCCATTTTCTCATGTCTGTCAGAGGAAAAGGAGCAACCCCTACACAGATAACCAACTCAAGAGCTACTTAACTTACACTATAACAACCAACTGCAAAGATGGATGAAGCACTTAACCTCAGTGGCTGGGTTTCCACTCCACCAGGGCAGGCAGAAATTTGCCAGGTCTCAATTTTTGCGGTCTGTAGGATTTAAAAGAAGTCACCAAATTATTGCAGACATAAATCTTCTTTGCATACTTTGGAATTTAAAAATATTATACTTCATGGCAGAGATTTTTTTGACAGGTAAGTACCTTATGGTTCTCATTTTACTTCCATCAATCACAGTAAAAGTCAGGTGAGGCCAGTTAATACTGTGCCTGGTAAATTTTCTCCATAGGTCTGCAAGGCTAAATGTTTATACTATTGTATTTAGGCAACTGCCACAGCCACGTACAATTGGATGGTCTGTACTAAGAAAAATATTATTACTTTTGCAAATTCACCAAGTTCTGCACTGATTATGAAGGCAGTTGTCACAATCCTCCTGCTGCTCAAAGGTCTGTGTAACAATTCTTGCTCATGAGCCAGCTGAATGCTGGGTTAATACACCAGCAATTTTCACCTTGGGTTAAGATTTAGTGGAACTCATTGTTTTTAATTTGCAGCTTTGAGAAGTGTAACCATCTATGTTTTATAGATTTTTCTTTTCCTATGAGGGAACTCATCAACTTTGATGTCTGTAACTATTGATTCTCTGTATTAAGGGGTTGGTAAAACAGATTAACCACAATAGCATGTTAATTAAGACCATGTTTCAGCTTTCAAAAATTACTCTCTTTTTGCAGAAAGAGGATGAATTGACTGGCATTAGAGACCATCCAAACCAAGGAGCCAGAAGGTGTAGATCACAAGGGAAATCATCTGCATACCAAAGAGAAAGTTTGGAGACAATGCAATCCTGTTTTCACAATGGCCTATGTGGGTCTATTATATCCAAATCTTTAGTGGTGCTAATAGGGTACTTCGCACAGACAGAGCCCTGTCAGATCTTCAGGCAGGCTGAGACTGGATGTGCCATGCGTGCAAATCCCAGGATGAGGAATCAAGTCTAGGAACAGGGCCTTGTCCCACAGGCAGATTTTCCAACAAGAAAGCCAAGCCTATCATACTGGGAAGCTCTTCAGGTTTTCTACAGTCAATCAATAATCGGGTTCCTTCCACCCTTAACTTTTATCTGTTTTGTCCCATTAGGCTTCAGCCTTTGGATCGCTCCCTTGTGGTGGGTTTGTGCCTGATACAGAGGGAGCTAATCTGAGCTGGGTACACTATGGCTGCCCTTGGGTAAACCACAGTTTTTGACTGAAAGGAAAATGCAAATGTATTATGTGTCATTTCTCCCACCTTGGTGTTCCCAAGCCCCCTGCTCTGGGCGAAGGACCCTCTGCCTGCCTTATGCTCCAGTTTTGCTCTGCCTTTCCCAAGCCCCACTTCTGACTGCACTCTCCCCGATTATGTTTTTTCAGAGGCTGTAACCCTCAGTGTCAGCTCAGCTCCCATTAGTGCCAGAGAAGTATGTCTTGGTAGTTTACAAAAGAGAAAATGGAAAGTTGAGCATTATTTAATGTGAAATGTGGTAGAGTGCCTACGCTGAGCTTCTCTGAGAGGCCTGAGGCTCCAACTACCTGAAAAAACTGATAAAAGCTGCTGTCATCTGGTGATTCAGCTCCCCCTCTGTACTAGGTCCTTGGCCCTGCTCTGCATGGGCAACTCAACACACATGAATGCTGTTTCTGATGCAGACTGGAAGTGAGTGGGACTATTCACGCATGTTTCACTGTGTTGAAGTGTTTGTTGACTTTTCAACTGCTCAGTGCTCTTTTGAAGATTTATTTAGTCAGGAAAATGCTGTGAGTTTGTCTTTTATGCAATGATGTGAGTTGGTTTTTAGCTAATCTTGCCGGGAATGAGAAAACTTGGATCGATTCACAAGGGATGTCTCTGATGCTAGGTTGGACTGGTCTGATCCACTGGCAGAAAGAGGCAGCACCTTGTGGGCTGAGAGTCACCTTCTCCAGCAAGCAAAGCCCCCTCTCCATTTGTCCACCACCCCCATTATCCATTATAAGGGTATCCAGCAGTCTGTAGTCTCTGGTAGCATCATGCACTCTGGAATGTAGGTTGGATTTCCAGAAAGAAATATTGTCAGTGCAACTCTTCAGGGCCATGTACATGCTTAGATTCAGTTGATCTAGTCTTTATGTGAGTGCTGAAAAATTGAGGAGTGTGAGCTGTACAGCTTTGGAATACTGTTTAAAAATGCATCTTTCCTGAGTAGATGGGAGTTTGTAAAATGTGGATACCTTTCAGAATAAGCTTCCATTTTATTATTGCTGTAAATTCCCACTTTAAGCGTTTTCTGGAAGGAAGAGGGATATTTGGTTCAGAAGTTATTTTAGCTGGTTCTATCCATTTTGCGGAGCTGAGTTCCTCCCTTCTCCCCAAAAGACTTTCTTTTTAATAATAGCTGTTATTTCTTTCCAAGTGCTAGGAAGAGGAGTCCAATAAACTCCTCCTTGGATTCTTTCCAGAAATAAAAAAACATTTCTGCTGTCATTCAGGCCTGCCTTTTCATTAATTCTATTTCAATGTATTTTATATAACTGTGTGTCTGCCTTTGCAAAAGCAAGGAATCTCAGTGGGACAGAGCAGCTTAATCGATCAGCAATCCTGGTCACCCAGAAAGAGTGTTAATTGGCCTCGGTACTTGAAGCATGTGACACTGCCTGACCTAATCATCAGAACTGGAGAAGTCAATAAATTAGAGGAGAAATGCAGATGGATAAAATAAGGACCTGCTTCTATACAACACGCTGTGAACATTATTCCTGAAACCACTAGCACTATATGGGAAAACCAAGTCAAGCATTTGCTGGATAAGGCCCAGGGGAGCTAAAAGCAAGAATAATGTTATATTTTCAGAGTTTCACCTTCCAGTCTTCCGTCATGTACATTTGAAATGTCTTAGCAATTTGCCTGAAAGTTCCCCACTGAATCTGTGAGAATTATTCATTCTCCCACTCTAATAACCCAGCGGTGCCGCTTGCCTTGCCCCCACACTCCCTGGGGAGGGACTGAGGCTGGTGAAGCCAACATGACCTGGTCAGGGGCCTGGCAGGGATGTGCCAAGGCTCACCTTCCTCTGAGAGAAGAATGCCATTCACACAAAATTCAACATGGCAGTTAAATGCTGCAGGTGAGATCTCAGCTCCCTCTGTGCAATGGGAGCGGGTTTGCTGAGCCACAGGATCCAGCTGGAGCAGTTACCTCCAACCACTGATGAGCTAATAACTTCAGGCTGCTAATTTAGGCCTGTAATTCAGACACATGAAGAGGCTGGTGCGAACACCTCCCGTCGTGCCTGCAGTATTAGCCATCAGCAAGGCCCAGGTGAGGGCTGAAGGAGGGTGGATTGCCTTCAGAGGTGAGGCAGTCTCCTTTTAGCCCTACTAAATGTGCTCCCATCCCTGTGCTGTAGATGGACAACTTCAGTTCCCAGGGCCAGTGAGGGTGACTTTTCAAGCATTGACTGCCAAGGAATGAGCATGTGCAAGCACAGGCTGTCCTGATGAGCACACAGAAGGATTTCCCTATGTACACAGGCAGGGCTTGAGCACATGGGCTTTTGGCTGGCAGCTGAGTCAGGCAGAGGCTGAAGAGACAGAAAACCCCAATGTCCCAAACCTGTGTGGGGGCAGAGGCCAGCCCTCTTATGAAGGATGGCTGGGTGGGAATAGGACATTTAACATCTCCTCTGAGGGACTAGGGGGTCTCAGGACTGGATCTGGAGTGATAAAGCTCTTCATGTTGTCTGCTCTGAAGACAGTGAGTACTGTAGTGAACCCTAAACCTTCTTTTAAGCATTCAGAAAGAGAAGGAAATAAATAGTAAATGTATCTGACAGGCATTGTGTGAAACAGAGGATGGTATGTGTTGTGTTCATGGTGAAGCATTAGTACACCAGCAGCCCTGGGGTGCACAAGCCCCTTCAGAAGGGGACATTCAGAGGGGCAGAAATAGCCCTGGCCTCATCTGGCAGTGCTGTGTCTACCCTGTTGTGTCTGTTGATGGGGTCAACAACTCCAGGACCTTCCTGGAGAGGGTGCAATGGGAAAAACTCATGCAGGCCATGGTCTGGGTATGGTCCTCCCGGCAGCCAGCTGCAAACAAGAGCAACTTGTTGGTGTGTTTAGTGTTCACTACTGGCCTGTCCTGTTTGGATATGGTAGGTGACACAAGATTCTCACGTGTGGGACAGGAAACCAGGGGACATATACCAATCCCTAGTCATGCAACCATTAGTGCTGAGGCCCCAAGGATAAGGATGGTTAAAATGACATCTGTCACAACCTTTTGAACACTCATTTGTGTTCTGAATTACCTTCTAGTTTTGTCTTTAAGGCTAATGGTAGGCAAATTGTGTTTGTGACTATCTCTGCAGCCATGAAGCTCCTCAAAGGCTGAGGTGATTTTGTGATTAAAAATTTCTGGATATGGTAGCTGTTTTGGTTTTTTTTTAGAATCACACACAGAATCACAAAATCACCAAGGCTGGAAAAGACCTTTAAGATCATCAAGTGCAACTTATGACCTAACACTACCACATCAGCTAGACCATGGCACTAAGTGCCACATCCAGCCTTTCCTTGAACACATCCAGGGACGGTGCCTCCACCACTTCCCTGGGCAGTCCATTCCAATGTCTAATCACCCTCTCCATGAGGAAGTGCTTCCTAGTATCCAACCTAAACCTTCCCTGGAGCAGCTTCAGGCTGTGCCCTCTTGTCTTGTCACTAGCTGCCTGGAAAAAAAAGAGCCCAGCCCCCACCTGACTACAACCTCCCTTCAGGTAGTTGAAGAGAGTGATAAGGTCCCCCCTTGAGTCTCCTCTTCTCCAGGCTAAACAACCCCAGCACCCTCAGCCTCTCCCTATAAGACTTTCCCTCTAGTCCTTTCACCAGCCTTGTTGCTCTTCTCTGGACCTGCTCCAGCACCTCAACATCCTTCTTGAAGTGAGAGGCCCAGAACTGTACACAGGACTCGAGGTGAGGCCTCACCAGTGCTGAGTACAGGGGGAGAATTACATCCCTGCTCCTGCTGGCCACACTATTCCTGATACAAGCCAGGATGCCATTGGCCTTCCGGGCCACCTGGGCACACTGCTGGCTCATGTTCAACCAGCTGTCCACCAGCACTCCCAGGTCCCTCTCTGCCAGGCTGCTCTCCAGCCACTCTTCCCCCAGCCTGTAGCACTGCCTGGGGTTTTTGTGGCCAAAGTGCAGGACCCTGCACTTGGTCTTGTTGAATTTCATGCCATTGGCCTCGGCTCATTGATCCAGCCTGTCCAGGTCCTCCTGCAGCCTCTTCCTACCCTCTGGCAGATCAACACTCCCCCCCAGCTTGGTGTCATCTGCGAATTTACTGAGGGTGGACTCAATCCCCACATCCAGGTCGTCAATAAAGATATTGAATAGGACTGGGCCCAGTACTGATCCCTGGGGGACACCACTGGTCACCGGATGCCAGCTGGATGCAGCTCCATTCTTTTCCCCTCAGAACCCATCAGGTGGCAAATGCACAGAATCCAGCCTGAATTTTTAGGCAATGAAAGACAAAAACCAGAAACTGTGGGGCCAGGGCTAAAGTCTCTGTCTGGGGTAGCCAAGCCTCAGGAAAGGGTCTTTTGAAGCAGAGGGTCCTGAAGAGTAAATTTTCAGTGAGTTTTTTTTCCATCTTTTTTTTCCACCAAATATTGGATTTTTCCAATAAAAATCTGTCAGTTTTGCAGCTGGTTTTCAATGCTAGTTGGAAAGTGGACATTAATAATTAAAAAAAAAAGCCAATTTAATTTTTTTTTAAATTCTTTCTTAATTAAGTTTGCTCTGGGAAGCCTTACAGCAACTCAGGTGTCTTGACTTTATATTTTGCACCCTGACCCCCTCTATGTAGCCAAACAAGGATGAGAGAAGAATCAACTACAGATTGTGCTACTGTTTACATGCATATCCCAGTACTCAACAAAAATCAACATCACTAGCCCTATTTTACATGTGGCACAGTGCCAGTATTTGTTTATCCTTGAAGTTCCATTAGGAAACCAAATTTACTCGGTTCATCTTTAGAACTTCAGCCCTACCTCTCTTTTATGAATTTAAACACATCAAAGAATCACTGCTACAACGAGAGAAAACTTATTGGGAGGCTATCAGGTTTGCAGTTTCCTACCAGGTAGAACCACCTTGTGTTGGTGGAGTCAGAGGGGAGAGGCACTGCTGCCAACCAGGTGCAGGGACACCAATACAGGCAAAATGTCTCCCAGCTCCTTGCAGAGTCAAGATGGTAGCGAAGGGGTGGACATCTCCCACACGAAAAGCTGTAGCTGCCCAACCATGAGTAAGTGAACATGTGCCTGGTAGGAGTGCTGTGGCACTATTTTATCCAGCACAAATGTCTGGAGGTACAGTTATCCATCTGTTGGCTATCCACATAGCTGTGCTCTTCTTTTTTCTTTTTCTTTTTATTTTTTTTTCTCCCTGTTTTTGTTGTTTATGTATATATAGATCTGTGATATATATATCACAGCTCTAGATATAGAGCACAGTTAAACATCTGTTGGCAAGGTATGGTCCACAGTGGGCAAAACCCCACTATCAGCAGAGAAGTTAACATAAATTTGCAGTCAAAAGTCTCCAGCATAGCCCCTATTAGTTGCAACTGTCCAACAAAATGTGTTTTCAAAAGTAAGGAAAGCTTAAAAAAAAATAAATATCAGGAATAAAGTTAACTTGGCACTACAGATTCATTTTGTTGCCCTTCATGTGCCAGAAGATGTTCAGAGACAGCACAGCTATTTATGTTAAGTCAAATGCAGAAGGAAACAGACCAGATTATAGTAGCCTGGTGGAGAGGTAGGAGGAAAGATCCAAGGAATAGGAGCACTAAAGCCTCCAGACCAGCCAGGTGAAACATGTAAACCTATCTTGTCTCCTTTCCACAGCTTGCTTTTTCCCACAGCCAACAAAAATTATCTGTACCACATTCTTTATCTGCTGGCCTTTCAGTGGGGGAGACAGGGGTTTTAAATAACAATAATAAAGCTTTCCATTTGTGTTTTAATAGGAAAGATTCCGTTTTTATGAGATTACCAGGCCTGTCATGATTCACCTCTGAGCCCTTCATTTGGCTATTGAATTTATGCCCCTCTCTCTAGGGGCAGAAGCTCTTGCCATTCAGAAAATGATGCCATTATCAGCATATCTCACAGAGGCAAGGCAGGTAAAGAAATCCCTGCTCAGCTCCACTGGTGTTGATCTTTCCTTCCTCCTGTGCTCGATGCTGTAAGAGGGTAGGTCATTGCTTAGCACTGATGCTGCTCTTCTCAAGGCTGCTGGCCTGTTTCAGAGCCTTTGAGGTCAGCAGGGACCATGGTGTGCTATGAAAAGCCCCCACTCCTTTGTCCTGTCTCAGCTCAGGAGCTGCTTCATCTGCAACAGTGCGAAAAACTCCATCATTGATTCCACTTGGGTGCAAACCAAATGGAATAGGCTTTCCCATTTGGCACCTAAAGGTTGAATAAGGGTGAAATGTTGTCTGAAACATGGTCAAAAGAAGGCTGGACTTTGGTTGCTGTTGGACCAGGAGGTGATTCTATGTCTCTGATGTGGACAGGGTACTAACCCATATGGCTGCAACATCACTCAGTTGGCTTTGAACTTTGTTGAAGACAGAGCATCTTCCATACCCATCTATTTCTAAGCCATTTCACACCTTGCCAGGGCAGCTTCTCAGCTCTGGTTCAGGACCCCAGAGATACTGCCCACCACTTGCACTCCCATCATTGATATCCGGCACACTTAAGTTTGAAGATGCAGAAGAGCAAACCTGTGTCACAGTGCATGGGACAACCCTAAGAGATGGAACACCCTCCTGATATTTTTATAGTCTCTGGCTAGAAAAGAAAAAGTAATGATTTTTTTCCTATGCAACTTCAAAATGGCTATTATCCTCACACAAATTTAGCCTATACATGGGCAGTCCCCACTCTCAGCTGTGTGCTGCAGCCCTCTTGGCACATCAGGGAAGGTCTGTGGGAGCTGGGTCTAGCAGTTGCCTGTTGGCAGTGCAATGCTCCCAGAAGAGTTGCAGTTTTCCTGACCAGAGCCCCAGGCATACTGAGGAATGGCAATTTTCAGGGAGACCTAAAGCCCATAGCCAGGTGGGAGTCCTTCCACACCTTGTGATGCTTTCTTTCTGCAAGAGAGGCTATTTCAGTAGTGTCCTGCCTACCTAATGCCCAGCCTGTATTTTCTACTAGGAACAGAATTTTTCCACTTTCAGCCCCACAAAAATTCTGGGATAAATAATTTACCACTGCTTGTCTCTCTCTGCAGTTTTGGGAGGAAGCTGAAAGGAGTAGCTGGGACTACCACTTAATTTGTAGCTGGTTGAGTTAGGGGAAGCAAATCCCACCCTCTACGCCTACATTACAGACTGAAGGGCTGGGCCGCAGGTGGGATGGGGAAAGAAAAATGTGTGTGTAAGCAAATACTTATTAGAAGGTTGGCACAGTTTGACTCAGGATCACCAATTAAACCAGAGACAATGAGCTCTTAATCCCCTCCCCCTCCCACCCAGGTAGGGAAGGAGAGAGAGAATTAAGGAGAGAGACTTTGCTGGATTGAAAACTAAACTAGACAGCTTTAATTATATGTACAATTATATACAAGTATGTTCAGGAATGTGCAAAAGCCTCTTGCCTCCCCCCACCCCCAGCAACTCTCCCCAGCACTCTCCTTAGCTGTGAACAGTCCCAAAATGTCTCAGCCTGAAGGCAGGAGATAAGGCAGAGCAGACAGGGGCTGATGGTAGAGTTATGAGGTCAGTGGGATGCCTGAGCAGGAAGGAAGTTGTCTTCTGTGATCTCTGACCTTCCTCGGAGCTTACCTAGATATATGGAATGGAATCCCTTTGGTCAGTTCTGCTGTCTGTCTAGTCCAGCTCCCCTACAGGGGGGTCATAGATACGACTCCCCTGCTCTCAGTAGCCTCTGTAGCAGCAGAGCTAAGAAGCGACCTTGAAGTCTCAGCAGTGGCATAATCATTCCAGTGTTATCAGCCCACTAGCTGGAACACTTGCTGCTAGTTAAAAGAGACCTTACTGAAGGAAAAAAAAAAAATCAGTCAAAGGAAAATTAGCTTCATCCTGGCTCAAACCAGGACATGGGTTTATAAAGATATCTGTTCATGGTACACTGCTGTGCTGTTATTTGTTGCTCCTGGAAGGTCTAACCTGCACTGAGGCACCAGGCATTCTCTGATCCTGGGAACAGCCAGGAGGAGTTTATCAAATCCTGATGCTTCCTCTTCCTCTTGCCCAACCCTCTATATGTCACTGCACATTAAAGGGAAAATCAGACAACTAATTAAATTACTTTTCCCTGACTTAAAAACCTTAACAATATTAAATGAGCTTTCACAGATGCCAAAAGTAAAAGCTATAATGGCATTTTCCGCCAGCATTAAATTGTTAATTAATTGACACACATTAGAAATCATGTAACACATGCAGCATCAGCCATCTATTCAGAACAAACCTTTAAAATGTGATGGACTCAGTGGCTCATGCTGGTCAAACCCAGTTAGACTTGTTTATATAGCAGCAGGAGTCTGCTTTAGGATGAGGCAATAGCATTGGTTATGTATGGCAGGGCTGTTTGTGCCTGCCATTTACATAAGTCTTGCCTTTATGGGACTGGAATTCATCAAAGAAAATTGCTAAAGCTTTTACAAATACAGATGTTTTGTTGGCAACATACAGAAAAGCAAGTTTGGGTGGACACAGAAAAAAGAATAGCTGAAAAGGTCTCCCAGGGTAAATACCTACAACAATGACAAAAAATATATATTATTTTTCTTTCTACAAAGAACAAGATTATTAGAGACTGGAACAGGCCCAGGCAGTGAGATGACAATGCTGGCAGATCACTACAGAGGTGTCCATCCCTCCTGTTCTTTGGCAAATGTGATGATATGGAGCTACTGCTCTAACCTCTCTGCTGTAGAGCAAGAACACACATCTTTCCTGCAGAGAGCATGTTAGCAGCAGTCTTATCTTCAACATTTCCTTACACTTTACACCCTCATGTCAGTGGGGCACCAGCCTACAAACCATGTCCATCTCCATTTGGCATCTTGGCCATGGAGAATAAGGGAGGAGGAAGCTATTCAGGGCAGGAATTTGGCACAACTGGGATTCCAAGCATGATGTGGTACAGAGTCTGGTTCAGCAAAAGAGCTGTAACAAAAACTTGCAGAAGAAATTATCTGAATGTGTATGAGACAGCAGTGCTTAAAAATGCTTTCTTTCCCAAAGTCATCTTGTTATCTAATCATGTTGTTATAGTGTCTTACTCCCTCAAGTTCACAGAAAAATAAAGAATGTGATTTAACATAACAGACATAAGAGTTTCTCCAAAATGCTCAGCATTTAGTGCTAAAACTGCAAGGAAGGCCAAGTCCTGCCTAACTGCTTAGGAAGACAGTTTGGCTTGGTTGCATGTCCTGTGGCTCTTTACAATGGAAGTATATGGGATGAGCAGAACTGTAATTCATTTCAGATGAATCCTGATGGATCCCACCATGTTACTTCATCTTCTTGTAATGGTTTAACCCCAGCCAGAAACTAAGCCCACAGGCACTCGCTCACTCCCCACCCACCCTGGTTGGATGGGGGAGAGAATAGGATGTGTAAAAGTGAGGAAACTCATGGGTTGAGATGAAAACAGTTTAATAGTTGGAAAAGAAATTTAAGGACAAGGAAAGTAACAGAGAGAAGTAAAACCTAAGAAAGGCAAGTGAAGAAAATCCAAACAATTGGTCAGCACCAACTGACCGATGCCCACCCAGTCCCCGAGCAGCCGCCACCTCGCCAACCCTTAGTTTTATTGCTGAGCATTACATCATATGGTACAGAATATCCCTTTCTTCCACTGGGGTCAGCTGTCCAAGCTGTGTCCCTCCCAACTTCTTCTGCAACCCCAGCCTCCTTGCTGGCAGGGTGGGGTGAGAAGCTGAAGAGGCCTTGACACTGTGTAAGCACTGCTCAGCAGTAACTAAAACACCTTGGTGTTATCATCACTGTTTTCAGCACAAATCCAAAGCAGCCCCTATTCTGAAGAAAATTAACTTGACCCCAAACAAAACCATCACATTTCTAAAATACTTGTTTCAAAAAATAAAATAAAAACACAGGCTCTATTTAGAATGAACAGTAGGACAGATTAAAAAGTCACTTCCAAAGATGATCTGCTCTGCAAGAAACATCTCATTGAGTCAGGTCACTTGCCCAGCTCCTTCAACCATGCATGGCTAGACACACCAGATGTTAAATTAATCTCTCTTTTCAAAAAAGATATGTGTATTCCTGCTCATGGAAACATCTATAAATAATCAAAAGATAAATCTGGAAAAAGTGGTGGTTTGTTTTTCCCCTTCATCCACTCACAAGAGCACTGGTTTCCTTTCAGCCCTGGCAGTGCTTTTATTAGGGTCACAAAGCTGTGGGCCCACTTTGGCTTTTGCCCAACAGATTAGGTGTAGCATCAGTAACACTGCATAGAACTGGTCTTGCTTGTGCTTGCTCTCTATCGTAACATCCGTATGCAGGAACAAACATTTCTAACTTAGACAACACAAATGAAATCTGCTGGAAAACGGAGCAGATTTCCTGCGTGAAGGAAATGGATGCCACATTTAGAAGTAAGTGCTACTAGAACACTGCTGTTCACTAGGTTGTTTTTTTTACATGAACTCGAAAGTCTAAATACCATGTTTTTGGCCACTTTTCTTGGGCTGGAAAGCAGCAGTGTGCATGCTCCCACACAACGCTGCCACTGGCTGTGAGGTACACAAAGTCATTAAGTGCTACCCAGCATAAAGGCTACTCTCCAGCTGTGCCCTGCTGCAGTCATTGCAGCACCTCGTGCCCAGGCTTGGCGTATGTTCAAGCAATGCTGCTTGCTGCTGAAATCAGAGCCCTACCTTGAATCTGGTATTGATGGATGTTCAAACAGGCATCATGAGGGTTTTCAAAAGGTGCTGCCAGTTTGGGAGTGGTGAGTTACATCTGAGAAACTACTACCCTGTGAAATTTTCTCCCATACCATGAATTTTGGAAGAAGCTACAGAATCCAACTGGTAGATCCATCATGTGGGATTCAATTCCCTGAATTTAGGTATCCAATGCCATTTAAAGCACCTCAGAAGATTTAAGCCACCAGCACAGAGATGGCCAAGAATATACAAGACTTCAGACCCTCAGCCATTTGGCATGAGTGCTCAGCAGGATACCCACAGCATCTGCAGTGACATCAAACACTTACAACCAACCACTGAATCCTGCCCAGAGGGTGAGATTCAGCTTTCTGGTTAAGAGACTTCAGCATAAATGCCTCCATGTGTGCTACATGCTTGAGTGTCCACTACAGTAAGTGAAGCCTTTTTGGTGGAGCCTAAAGAGAGATTTGGCTGTCCAAGTGTAAGCAACACTTTTTGGGGAGCTGATTAGCAAACGATCTGCATCAAGGCAAATTTCAATCAGATCTTGAAAAGATATTTTTCACAAAGGGGACCCAGAGGAACCTGCATCTCTAGACATACTCAAAACTCCTCTGGAAGTGACCCTGAGCAATGTGCTCCAAGTGCTCCTTTGAGTGTGGGGGGGGTTGCAATAGCTGAGCTGCAGAGCCCCATTTGGAAGTCCATTAAGTAGCACTCCACTGAATCCAAAAGGATACCAAAGCTATTTTAGTAGGTGTCTTATTCTATACGCTGAATCCACCACCTCATATCAAGATCCTGCATAACTGAGAGCATAAAGGGAGGGAGAAGCCACATGGCTTTTGCAGGGGGAAGTCCTCTCTTAAAAGCCTACTAAGAGGCTTTGGAAGAATCAGTGAGTGTGCTGACGTAGGTGATTTACCTGATACTGTGTATATGATTTTCCTAAAAACATCTGGCAAAGGCTGGATCATGAAGGGTTGTTACAGAAACTGAGCTGCTGTGGGAGTACGGGGAAGTTCTTTTCACAGAATCACAGAATCTTTCTGGTTGGAGAAGACCTTTAAGACCATTGGGTCCAACCATTAACTGAACTCTACTGAGTCCAGTGCTAAACCATATTTCCAAGCAGTACATCTTCTGTGCATTAATGAGTGATTAAAAAATAAGAAATAGGTTGAGAAAAAAGGGAGAGTTTTTGCAGTGGTGCTGATTCCCCAGTATATACAACATGAAAAAGGAGGAGGTGGCAGAGTATGAATGACACATTATCTAGGGTTGTAAAAACAAAAGTGACTGTGAAGTGTCATAGAGATATCTAGTGATAATTTGTGTCTGTGTGAAGATGGCAGATGAAATAACTAACATAAAGTAATGTACATCATGAAATACATCCCTAAGAATAAAGACCTAATTATGAATTCTGGGTGAGCTATTGCCCTGAAGAAAAGTTTGATATTGCTGTGAATGAGGGTGGTGTGTGAGCACTAGCACAAATGCTTTTCTACCTAATAGTTAAACGTTGGGACTCCATGTTTCAGGGTATTTGGTGAATAGGATGATTCACCTTAAGGTAGACGTCTAAACCAGATGAGATAAATCACACCCTAAAAATGCTTATTTTCCTTCATTGACTACAAAGGAATGATCACAGAATCACAGAATCATCCTGGTTGGAAAGGACCTTGAAATCATCAAGTCCAACCATAAACTAAATCCACCTAACATAAACTAATCTACCTGTGCTTAAATCATGTCGCCAAGCACTATATCTATGTTTCTTTTAAACACTTCCAGGGATGGTGACTCCACCACCTCCCTGGGCAGCCTGTTCCACTGTCCAACCACTCTTTCAGTAAAGAAATTCTTTCTAATATCTAGCCTAAACCTCCCCTGGGGCAACTTCAGGCCATTCCCTCTTGTCCTGTCATTATTCACTGGAAAGAGACCAACTCCCACCTCCCTACAACCTCCTTTCAGGTAGTTGTAGAGAGCAATGAGGTCACCCCTCAGCCTCCTCTTCTTCAAACTAAACAACCCCAGTTCCCTCAGCCTCTCCACGTAGGACTTATTCTCCAGACCTTTCACCAGTGAGGGGCCCAGAACTGGACACAGTACTCGAGGTGTGGCCTCACCAATGGTCAGTGCAGAGGCACAATCACCTCCCTATTCCTGCTGGCCACACTATTTCTGATGCAGGCCAGGATGCTGTTGGCCTTCTTGGCTGCCTGGGCACATTGCTGGCTCATGTTAAGTTGGCTGTCAACCAGCACCCCCAGGTCCTTCTCCACCATGCAGCTTTCCAGCCACTCACCCCCAAGCCTGTAGCTTTGCAGGGGGTTGTTGTGACCGAAGTGCAGGACCCAGCACTTGGCCTTGTTGAACCTCATACAATTGGTCTCAGCCCATCGATCCGGCCTGTCCGGGTCTTTCTGCAGAGCCTTCCTACCCTAAAGCAAATTGACACTTCCTCCCAGCTTAGTGTCATCTGCAAACTTCAGAAGCACTCAATCCCTCAATGAGTTACGATGTGTTGCTTGTCTGTAGAATTCCATGCAAAACTACTCAGAGGTTGGTTAAGATGAATTCTACCTGTAACCTTTGATGGAAATAGAGTAAACATTCCTGTATCTTTGAGAACTGTGGCCAAAGCTCTTGCAGGAGAAAACCTAGTGAAGGTCAACTATGTCAGTTGTATAGCCTAAAACTTAGTTAAAGTCTGTATCTCCAGGATGGTCATCCATGTAGTCTTTTTGCTGTATTGCTGATTTACCTGCACATGGGGGCTAACTGGTGCATTCCCAAGGGCAGAAATTAATTTTTGGCTTGACCCCACTGCAGGAAGAAGAATTTCCCCAAGGATTCAGTAATTTCAAGCACACAATGTACCAGTCCTAAATGAAGAATAAACACAGCCTACTGGTCATTCCTCCCTGTGGGTGTGTAGTTCTTTGGATTTGGTCAGCGTGCAAAACAGAGGTACCAATCCCATCAGCACTGATGTTTTACAAGTCCTAAATATAAAACCCTGAGGAACTTTGGACAACTAGAAAAGTTCCTGGTTTTTAAACAGTATGAGGGACTGCAGTAGTTCAGCTGGGAGCAGAAGCAAATCTCTCCCTTTTGTGCTGTCACTGAGCAGGGCAGCAGATGGGCAGCTCTTTCCTCTTCTCCACGAGGTTGCTGAGAGGTGTGCCCCTGCTTCCCCAAAAGTGTGACCATCTTGGGATCAGAGGAGGTGTGTTACCACAGCATGGGCTGTGCAACCAGCGTATCCAGGTGTGCTGGGGACAGATGCTCCAGGTGCAGTGGCCACCAGTGCTGTGGCAGGGCAGGCTGGCATCAGGAACAGGGGAGTGCCACCACTCCTGAGTGCTGCTATTGGGATTCACCCTCACAATGTTGCTAGCTGGTTGTTGTGGTTTTAACCCGACTGGCAGACAAACAGCAGACACTCTCCCTTGCCCCAGAGGTTGGGGGAGAAAATTGGAGGGGTAAAGGTAAGCAGACTCATAGGTTGAGATAAAAACAATTTAATAATGGCAATAAAATAATGATGAGAATAATAGAATAATAGATGTACAATGCAATTGCTTACCACTCGCCAAACAATGCCCAGCCCATTCCCGACTAGTGATCCTGGAGGACAAAAAATCCCAAACCTGCAGTCCCAGAAGAGAGTGAGAGCTTCCTGGCCAACCCTCAGCTATAAGCTGAGCATGATATTGTATGATGTGGAATAGTCCATTGGCCAATTTGGGTCCATTGCTCTGGCTATTCTCCCTCCCAGTTTCTTGTGCACCTGCACTAGCAAAGTTGGGAAGTTGAAAGGTCCTGGATTTCTTAGCAACAACTAAAAACATCGGTGTATTATCAAATACCAAATCCCATACTGAATTCAAAACACTGCACTATTCTAGCTACTAAGAAGAAAAATTAGCTCTAGCCCAGCTGAAACCAGGACACTGATACTCAAACCCTGCTCTTTCCTGAGCCCTACCAGAAGCCAATACCCAGTCTGCTGTACTCATTATGAGTCAGAGCCATAAATACAAAACCAAGAGCAAGAGCAACAAGTAATGCCCCTTGGCAGCAGCTGAGACACTATCCTACAGTCTGAGAACACCAGAGGAAGCAAGGCTGCCTGTACCTGTGTAACATGAAGCAAAAGCAAAGCACTGGCTTCATGAACCCAAGATATGCACAACTGATGGCTTTCATGTTTGCCTAGAAGATAAGTAATGCTCCAGTAGTTATACAGTTAAGCGTATTTCTCTTTTTGTCCTCCATCTGATGTTACCAGAGGCTTCAGAAAGCTATCTTGGAGATGAAAGACCTCTTAAATTACACCACCAGGATAATAGCTATAATGGTGCATATATTTTGCTTCCAAGATGAAAGTCACCTTCTTACACTGAGAAAGGCATAGATATTAAAACACGCAACTACATAAACAAGGTTAAAGAATGCAAAATATGAGTCTTCTGATGGGAAGAGAAGGAGTTTGATGAGGATGTTTTCTATCTTTCTATTTACATGTTTCTAGTTATTTCCAGGTAAGTGGCAAACTATTTTGTCTTCTTCAAAACACAAATGAAATTTTAACACAAAACACAAGACCATGAAATTGCTATACCAGGGCTGTCTCATCCTAAATACTGCCTCTTATTTACAGATAACAATAGGTGTTTCATGGAAAGACACAAACCTTCATATAATGGACAGTGCTTATGGGAAAATTACTTTCTATCCCGCAGGGAAAAGACTGGTTATCTTACTCTGTGCTTATTTGTGAATCTTAGGCTTTTGTTCTTCGTAACCTTATTTAATATAAAAATAAGTATTTCCCATCACCTGTTCAAATCCTTCTGTGAATCTTGCTACTATTATAAAAACTATAAATTCTTGGGCAGCCCATACCACCCATTATGTAAGACTCTGATCCACCAGCCTTCCCTTCCCAAAAACATTCTCCTGCCATTAATTTTCCTGAGAGAGGGTATTGTTCATTCCATTCGTTAACTTGTACACTCAGTGGCACACACTATAGGCCAATTTTTTTCACTTCCTTGGTGTACAAGGAAGGTTGCTGCAGTTTACTAACTTCTTTTCCTGCATTACTTCGTGGTCTGAACGCGGGAGTCGGCCTCCATCAAAATGCTGGAAGCTGCAATATCACAGGCCACAGACCCAGAACAGAGGTGGTTGCAATCTCTTCTGCTCAGAGAAGATTAAATGTGAACCCCTAGGCCATCAGCAGGATGTTTGTGTCCCTGTATGCCAGCCCTGTGTGCCCACCTCAAATATTCAGAATCAGCTCTCCAGAAAGGATGGAGGTACCACTCCCACCTCCCAAATAAAAGCAAAGCACTAGCTGGTAATGCTGTATTCACAATACTGTACTCCACAGACAACGTGACTTTATTCACAAATATGATTTTTACAGAGGTAGAACAAAATACTTTGTATAATCTTATTTTTTTTTAACTATATACATATAAAGAATATAATAGAATGACAAGAAAGAAAAGGTTGTAAACAAAACAATATTATGCCATCAAATACAGTACAAAGAGCATGCAAGAACAGCTTCAAACGAAATCTTGCTGGTGTAACTTTATTTTATTTCTAATGTGGTAAATGAGGAGTAGTAAAGTGCCATGCTCTAATAGGATTGAGAATGCCACAGCTCCACAATTTTGTTTTAATTATTTTTTTTACTTTCACAATCAACCACAGGATAGCTTTCTTTTTATACTGCGGTGGGGAATGCTTTTGTAATGCCCAGTGTAATCTTAACAGAAAAATATAATAATCAAATCTACAAAGTGTAGTCTCATTTAAAAAGCAAAACTATAGAAACTGTACAGTTTAAAAAAGCGAATTATCTCAACTGCTTCTTAAGAGAATTTTCTAAACAAAGAATAAAATATGCAGAATAAAAATTAGGAGAGCTATTGTTCTGTAACAAAGCTAATCAAATAGTTGCTTTCTATTCCAATAAACATTTTTTTTAATTAATGACTATTCTGGGAATTATGAAGTGGGCTGGGTTTAATTAATGTTCCACTTGACTAATAAAGCATGAACTCCTTACAGGTACAATAGCTGTCATTCCCCTGGGGATGGATGGAGATCGGTTTTGCATGCATGCTAAGGACAGGAAGAAGATTTAGTAATTGGTGTAGATTTAAAAAATATTTTTAAATGTTTTAAATGTTTAGTAGGACGTATAAAAATAATCTTGCTTGCTTTGCTACTGGATTGAGATTTGGAAATGGGATTTTCTGCTGATATGCTTTCTTGGCCCTGCAATTGCCAAGGACTTCCATTGGATGTTACTTGGGCTGCACCAGGTCCCACAGATGACAGTCAAGAGCAATAGTTAGCATTCACACCTGAAAGATGTGAAGCCAACAGCAAATCCACACTTTTTCCTGTGGCTAGGGCTGAACCTCAAGGATCTGGGCCTTGGGGAATGGTGATGTCTGGCCCATCCAGCCCTCTAAATCTCAGCCCATGTCATGGGAAGGGTGACTGTGCTGTAACTCTTATGGACTGACCATCAATGCTGGTGACAACTGCCTCCCTATTCCTCATCTCTGCACCCTCTGGGACTATGTAACTGTGAAGTCTAGTCTAGTCACTGCTGCCTTGCTCGGGGCCAGCAGCTGTGCTTGCTGCTGTGCCTGTGGGAAACCAGGGTTTTGTCCCTCTGCCACAGGCTTTCACCCGTAAGGAAGGAAACTGAGCGTTGGGGTTAAATTGCCCTCCTGCAGCCCTCTCCATTAAATGCACTTAAAGATTCAACCACAAAACCAGCATCTGTAGATTCAATTTGTTTTTATCAAGAACATGAGGATGGTCAATATTAAACACATGCTGTTTATGGCTACACGTCAGGCACCAGCCCAGGCTTCAATCGCAATCTGTTTACTAAAGATCAAGCAGGATATTGAAGAGGGAAGGACTGAGGGTCTTATTTGACTCTGGGCTCTCAGGTGATCCAGGCTTCCAGGAAGAAGCTCAACTCAACCCACCAGTGAACATGAGGCAGGTCCCACGTCCAGTGCAAGTGGCTGGGGCTGCCTGAACAACACCCTTTGCCAAATCACAAGGATTAAGTTAACTGCAGTGAAAAGGGTAAAGAAAAACCTGCACTGCATGAGAAATCTATCTCTCTGGCTTCATCCATGGCTTTGGCATCTTCCTGGGAAACGGATTGTCAAACCCCTTCAGATAGCCCAGGTGCAACTGAAAGCTGCATTTCACAATAACAGACCCTGCAGCAGATTTTCACTCCCAGCAGCAGGGCATTTATTGAGAGGTGTGAAAAATATGCTACCTGCACAGATGAAATACTCTGCGAGATAGTTTACGGTCAACAGAATAAGCCTGGCACCTCTTTGTGGAAGAACTGTACAAAACATGGTTGAAATAACAGGATTGTCAGTGACAGCGGGTGATACTCTAACCCTCTGAGTAAGACTGCAGCTTTCTATTGTGTAAACTGGTCTACGACTATGAATAAAACAATACATCCTTGCCTCATTAGCCTTGGGGAAGATTAATGCCCTCTAATCTACGCTAAATAAACTCCGAAGCATGAAGACCAATATTTAAGTCCTACACTCAGCTGCTTGTGAATTGATAGGGATCACCCTGAAAGTGCTATTATGAAATGCAAATATTTGCAAAAGAACAATTAAAAATATTCCTGAAGTACAAACGAAAGGCTCATCAGCCATGTTTGTGGTATGCACAGAGACAGTCAGAAGGTGAACGCTAATGAATCCCAGGGCAGAAATCTATGCTAAAAACCCATTATTCCACTGGTGATAGGTAATGGCACAGCATCTTGCACTGGGAAATAATTCTACCCAATAATCAGAGGCCTTGGCTTAGGATGCCCTAATTTTGATTCTTTGGACAGTTTGCTTGGGTATAACTACCTGTATTTTCAGAAAGCTGCAGTACGTGGCTCACAGTAAATCTAATTAAAACACTTGCTGATACTGCTCAGACTGATCTCATCTGCCCTGATCTGCAATTTTGTGTTAGCTAAAGTAATAAAAGAATCCTGTTAAACCTAAATTATCAAATGAAAAAGGCAATTTTCTCATTCATACTCCATTAGTTTTTTTAGTTATTGCTAGGAAAGCTCTAAAATGCTTGGGCCATAAAATAAACATGTGGCTTAATGTACAGTATGTGTACTTAAGAGGATGATGGCATCTGCAGTAACTGTTCTGTACTGCCACAGTAATGGGATGCACAAATTAAGCAACAGCACATACCAAGTAAAGCATACAAAAATGTATGGCGAAAAGTAACAAGCCTTCTGCTTTTTAATTTTTTTTAAATAACTCTTTAATTGCTAAAAAGAAGAAATCACCAATATCCACACCTACAACACAACATTGCAACATGGCTGATTTCAACAGATGCCTGTTACCTCTGTGCCAGAAAAACTATGCAATATTGTATCTTTAATGTTTTGCTGATGAGAAGTTTATAAAAGCTTCCCCTTCCCCCTTCAATTATATATTTTTCAGTCCCGAAGTGATATGATTAGCCTAATGGGTTTTCAAGCGTACAACATTGTTAAGATTTTGGAAAAAAGCACCCCAAAACTCTTAAATCATGGAAATGTAGGAAAACATATGAAAAAGCATCCAAGTATTCACTTTTGAAAATGAAATCAAGAGCCTAGATCACTCAGATACCTTTGACAATTTCACTCTAAGGCCCTTCCTTCAAACATATTGGAGTACTTTCCATCAGTAGTTTAAATTCCTTCAGAAGAGTAGCACGACTAGACCTGTGAATTCACATAGGCAAAATTGCATAATCAAACCATTTACAGACATATTTTAGCATTACTTTGCAATAGCAGGTATTAGGATTTTTGAGAACACAAGAACCTCTGGAATTCAACCTGTGTGCTTCTTTATCCCTCGATGTTTAGTTAAAACAGTCATCATTCGGAACAAGGAGCAAGCAGAACCTCTGCAGAAAGGTGCAACGAACATCTGGATCAGACAAACTCGATGAGAATCATAAAACGAAGACTGGAGATTTCTCCTTCAGCCAGACTTTTATGGAAATATATTTTCCTGGCTAAACAGGATGGTAGAGCACAGTTTTACAGAGGGAAACACAAAAATATAAAGAGGAGAGTCCCGTTTTCTTCCTCAGTAATCCCATAAAATCAACCATCTGTTTCCATAACAGCTCTGGACATTTACCTGACTGCTGACAGAGCATTTGCCCATCACCTGAGGTGAGCCTATACTTTCCTCTTCCATGCTGTCAGTGGTAGGTACACGGTCAGAGTCGCTCTGCTCATTTTTCCCCAGCTTCCCATTAATGTGACCAGCTTGCTCTCCCCAGTTGCAACAACTGTGCAGACCTATTTACTTATAGCTCAGATTTTCTTTCATTCATGGCACAAAGCTGAAAAGTAAACAACAGTTAAGAAAACATTTGCCTGCCAAAGCCCAGCATGAGAAGGTGGGAGATCTCTTTGCCAGAGCCTGGGCCTGTGTTTACTCACACTCTCAGCACTGTTTCATGCTCTTGCTCGGCATTGTGTAGCAACAATCACCATCCTCTTCAGGCCCCCCACTCCTATTCGGCCTTTGAGAAGTTACAAAATATAACAGAACACTGTTTTTGAGACTATATTGACTGCACTAATTACCCACAATACTGTATATTTGCTATTAAGAACATGAATGTGTGCTTTCAAAGTGTGACATTCAGGGCTTTGAGGATGTCAAAGGCATTAGATGGATTGTTCTGTCACTTAATCCGAGGCTTCAATGTACTTTAAAAATTGTGTTTAAAAACCCAAAAACCAGAATACACATTTTAACTGTTGAACTTTTACAGCTAAAGGAGTTTGTAAGGACCCTATCACTATGTGGTTACAACAGAAGATACACAGCTAAGTCAGGTCACAGTTTCCAAGAACATTCACAGGGACTGAGGATGAGGAAAATGAGGGACAGATCCTGGGGGAGCCTTCAGGAGACTGAGCTGCTCACTGGGGAAGTGCCTTGAGTATTGCATTCACTTCCTCTGCCACTGCTGTCAAAGCAAACTCAAACTGCTCCTGCGGAGAGAACAAACACATACTCTGAATAATAAAACACAGCACTTTCCAAAAGCCTGGTGCACTATTCTGCAGCCGAGTATCCTCAAGACATTGTTAAAAATACGAATATGCAGGATGAACTGTACACTGCAACAGGAAGGAACAAAATGTTCTGGGATTATTGATGCCATATAACATGTTTGACAGCATCTTGAAGCCGAAGTCATTTTAATGGAGAAAAATGTTGATAGCAGAAACTAAGCTATTGGGACACAATGTTGTATGGCAAGTGCGTGGTCAGAGGGGCTTGGGAGTAGTTGATCACTCGCCATTTCTTTCTGACACAAAGATGGAAACTTGTTAACATAATTGAGTTATGAAATAGGTGAGATGCAGTAATGCAGAGCCTTTGGCTTTTGTCAGGACTGTTTCTAGTTCAAATCAGCTAGAAGAAATATCACCTCACCTTATATCTATCATATAAAACAATATCTGCTTTTTTGTTTACCTGTTATTGCTATTTTTCAACCTCCCTTTTTAATCACTTTCCTGCACCCACAAATTACCTTATGATGTTTAGATCACCCATGTTTAAGAAATACTTTGGAAGGCCTTTCTCTGCTATTAATTTACTGTAAGCATAAAACCAAAATTACCAACAGGTTTCTGTGCTGGGTTGGCACAGGTGTGAAGGACACAGCCAAGAATGGCCACCTCATCTAAGTGCAATCCTAACACAGTCCTGAACTGTCTCATCCTACAGGAGGACAAAGGAACTTTCCTTCCTCAAGGTTAACAGGTGTTATATTTTATAAGCAAGCAGATTTTCTCAGAATTTTTATCTTCCTGAAATACCTGGTGTTTGCAATTTTTCAGATGAAAAAGCAGTGTGAGCAGTTTACTCAGAATACAGACAAATCGAGGACAACAGACAAGGGCTGTGGAGAAGTTTCTGGATTTTCTAGAAGTACTCCAATGGTTTAAGCCAGCTGGGGTCAAGAGCTGTTGAAGAACCTGACATGCATCCTGCAAAGTGTCCTGAGATCACTGCTGGGATACTATCTGTGTTTCCAGCCAGGAAATTGGTGGTCTGGTAGGTACCTCCAGCCCCACAGTTTGTGCTGCCCCGGGCTGTGTGGGATGGCTGCAGGTAGGCACGCAGCAGTGGTGGATGGCTGCAGACCACAGCCAGCCCTGGAAAGTACTTGCTGGACTAAAGCATTCATTTTCCACAGTGTTTCACTTCACTGTGTAGATCTGCAAGAGGGATGAAAGAACAAACTACAGATGTGCAACTCTTAGTTCAGAAAGACAGCTGACTTTTAATTCCTGCAATTCAGTGCCAGTCTTCTCTGCCTTGTCTTAGCCCACTGCAGAGTCATCTCCTATGCGGAGATGCCTCAGAGACAAGTAATGATGGGCACAGTTCCAGAACAGAAAAAGAAGAACGAAACTCAGAATGGTTTCTCAGAGACACTGACATTCAATAATTTTGCTGTCTTCTACTAGGTGCTGTCTAAGTGGCATCCTTGTACTTTGCTGGACTGCCACCAAGAGTTTTTAATCAGACATCAATTCACTGTAAAGAGTAGGACTGATCCTCCTTAGGAACAGAAAATGATGCATATGCCTGCCTATGCCTCCCCACACTCCCCAGGGTCTCTGCAATTAAAGAAAAGACTGGAAATGCTGGTGGCCACCCAGGAGAAGCAGTTGTATTTTAACTTGAGCACACTGAATGCCTGAGAGGAGCTGGAGGGCTGCGGAAGCAGAGAGGGCATTCATCCAGACACACTGAGAAGAACCAGGCTGGGTGCTTGTCCGGGCTCAAAAAGCTTCAGGAAATTTGGGCTGATGCAAATGTTTGCTTCTGGGAAAAAGAGTCTTGGCAGGAAGAGCTGGCAGCTGCTGGGCCCCATTGATGCAGCCCTGCAAGGTGAGAGACCTGTGGAGCAGCCTGGGCAGGGTGGGAGACTCTTGCAGCAGGGCTGGCAGGAGAGGGACAAAACGGGTGCTCCCAGGATGCTGGTACTGAGATGTGAGCAGGACAGCTGGTCCCCATTGCTGCCAGTCCTCAGACCACAGGGAGCACAACAGAGGAGGCTGATCTGAGCATGATGGGGTTGACACAGTGATGCAGCCAAGTTCCAGAGATGCGCAGATGCCTCTTCCAAGGTGTGGGAGTCAGTTCAGAAGAAGGGAAGTTGTTCATGATAATGAGGCTACCTAATGTGCTCTTCATCCAAGTACAGAGCCAGGAAAAACTCAGGGGCTACACTACTTTAATATTAGTCCCATTGCTAAAAGTAATATATTACTCTAAAGTTATTCACTAAGCAACTCTGCCCTTTAACCTTGTTGGTTCAAGAAGTGTTCACCTTCTTGTGAAGATCTGTAGCCCTCATGTGAACACAGGGCATCACTGCACCACCTGAGGAAAAGCATCTGTCTCACCTGAGGACTGTGAACTGATCAGCATTAAGCTGGAAGAGGGTAAACTTAGGTTAGACATTAGGAAGAAATTCTTTAGTGTGAGTGAGACTGGTGAGACACTGGAACAGGTTGCCCAGGGTGGTTGTGGTTGCCCCATTCCTGGAAGTGTTCGAGGCCAGGTTGGATAGGGCTTGGAGCAACCTGGTTTAGTGGGAGGTGTCCCTGCCCATGGCACGAGGGGTTGGAACTGGATGATCTTTAAGGTCCCTTCCAACCCAAACAATTCTATTATATGATTCGATGACTGTGACATCCCAAAGTTCAGATGCAGATTTTTGAGACAAGGTCAGTGCAGACTTCCAGCTAACCCTAAATCACTGAGGGAAAACAACTTAGAAAGCATGATCTTTACAGCCAGAGCTCAAAACTGACCATGGAACACTGCAGTAAAGGGGACAGCAGAGCAGACACATGAAATGCAAGAGAAATTGGTCTTTGTGGGATGGTGCAGGTGACATCTTCTCCCTCCTTCCTTTTGCATAAGACACACAGGAGAAATGCAGATAATGCAGCTTCCATTGATGTGTACCATCACCCTCCAAAGAAAAGCCTCTACACATCTCCCACACCTTTCGATGAGAACAACTGCAGTTAGATTCAATTAATTTTAGTAATTTTTAAAGGAGCTCAGTTTGTTGTTTTGTACAGCTACATTGTCAGTCACACATATGATTTGCATATGCAAGATTGACTGGAGATTAATTTTAACATCTATCTTTGCATAGAAAACAGAGCTGGACATGCACTTTGTGGTATCAGTCCACCCATAATGCGTAAGTGACAAGAAGGAGAGAGAAAAAAAGGAAATATGTATTTTTTCCCATCATAGAGGATATGCTTCCTCCTTCATTACTTTTTCCACTCACATGTAGCATATCAATTTTATTTTATGATTCTTCTGCAAAAAAACCCCAACCCATAACAAAACCACGAACCCTCCATTATGCTTCTCAGAAATCCAGAATGTCGTTATGATAATTTCATTGCCATTTATTATATACAGTGCTTTTGAATTAAAGATCCCTTCCAGATGACAAAATGTTGCAAACAGATCTTTTACATGCTTATTGAAAATGTGGAGCGCTGCCTGCTGGAAACACAATAACATTGCTGAAGTAAGTTGCTGTTTATTTTGCCTAGGGATATTCTGTAATTGGCATTTCTAACCTGACTTTTAATCCATTGTTTTAAATTACTCCAAGAGTCTAATATTCCTCATTTGTATTCAGTGGGGAAAGCACAGAGGTTTGTTTAAATCCATCAGAAAAATTCTCTGGGGATCGTGCATTGCTAGCATGTAACCAGATATTTATAATTTGCAAGACATTAGCTTGAATAAGTGATTTGGGTGGTTTTGAGAAAATGACATAGAAGAAGAAGCAAGAGGAGAGATAAGCAATATCCTGAGAAAAAATTTCATCCTGGATGAAAACACAGGATATGTTTCTTTTCTGGAGCTCTTCCAGGTAAATGTTTGGAGGGGAAAAACATGTCTTGAGTAAGATTTTCATGGGATTTGGGCTAACTAAGAGAAGCATAACCTCATTCTTTGGCTCTGAAGCCATGTTTTTTTCTTTTGTTGAAGGCAACAAGCTGTAATTTCTCAGCTCTGAGATGAAAACTGGAATCAGAGCTCTATATCTCTACGGAGTTGCCATATATTTTGGATGCATTTACAGAGCAGCTCAGGACTTCCATCTTCCCTCAGAGTAAATATATGTGACATTGGATACTGTGTGTTATATGCATTTTTTTCACAGTCTGAATAATCAAAGCAGAAGAAAGATTTGTGCAATTTTTTATCTTACTTGCAGATAAAGATTAGTTAGCTTCAACTGGCTCATTTTTATTTTTCATGCACTTCCTTAATTGGGAAATAACAATTAACATCCCCCAACTGTTCTCCAGCAACGCTTTTCCTCATACTAGTGGGAAGATATAAATGATTAGGAAGAGATTAAATAAAAGTTATGAACCAATGATTCCTGCAAAATATATTTATTTCACCTTTGTCTGTCAGCAGTTTCAGCTCCCTAAATGCTGCAGACTTTCCTATCAGTTCCAGCCTGGCCAAGACAGAGTGCTGTCACATTGCTTTTGTTACTCAGTTTGGGGCTATAACTTTCATTTGATATTTTACAATACAGATCTGTTTGGTCTCCATGCCATGAACAAATTTCTTTATTGTCATATTTGCAGCTCTTGCACCAAATAACCCAAAATATCACTCCATACACCACTGAAATTGTTAATAAAAGAAAGTTGCATTTCTAATTTAAGGCACACCATCAGATATCTTTAAAAGTTTTACATTGTGGAAAAATGTCAAAACTATTAAAACTGACAGGAAGAGTTCACTGCACCAAAGGGTACAAATACAGTCACCATGCTACAACCCTACAACCACAAAGGACATGGCTTTGGGCATGATGCAAGCTTTTACTTTCAAAGATGCTAAGAATGACTTGACTTCCTACAAAACTCTATTTCCTCTAATTAAAAAACCTTTTTTTTTTTTTTTTCCCAGAAAAAAAAATCAAATGCAGCAGTTACATTCTTTTTAATGAGCTGAAGCTTTTAAAAAATATTACATGCACAGTTAAGCACAGATACTCTAAAAAATAATCCATATTTCAGGAGGAAAGGAAGAACATTCTTTCAAATGCACATTTTCCTTAGTAGGCTATAGATTGTTGTCTTGACTGCCCTTCATATATGGTAATCAAGATAGATGTTGGAGATGTTACAAGAAAGAGCAGTAAACACCAAAGAAAGTAGCCTAGATATATTTTCAGCATAAATAAACCTCAGTTGGTAGGGAGCCAAACAGAGTAATCAGCAAGCGACCTGCGTTAAATTAGGTCATAGCCTCTCTCTTCTGTCATGAAAACAACTACTGTGAAAGACCTTTAATGTATTTAAAATCCCAGTGGATTTATTGACAGTACCTTTGTCTGGACCATGCCTGGTCTCTGGTCCCTCAAGTGCTCCAGGGTAGCAGCAATATCAATCTCTTTAGCACCTGCAACAAACCACAAATTGGGCTGAGTTCAGAGCACAAGATAATCCATGCTGCATCTGTCAATCTCTTGCTATCGGGTTCCCTTTGGGCTAACAGTCCAATTGAAAATTATTACATCCATCTCTCAGCAGACTTGGCAGGCAGCTGCAATTTTTGGGTTCATATAGAAAAATAAGAGGTTGGGGCAACCTTTATTAACATTAATTCAAAAAAAGCCTGAAAAAATTTTTTTCTTAAAAATACCTCTGCACCTAGAGCAGAATATATTCTGTAGAACCTAAAGGTCTGTCGTGGCAATGCCACCAAGTGTCCCTTCATCACTTCTAAGAGTATGCACTGAATTAAGGCCCGAACCACACAAAGATTTATGCTGTTAAAACAAGATTGAGGTGAACTCTCATCACTGGCAGAAAACCTGTTTGTGGCTTCCTAATTCAGGACCTGCAAGACAATCTTGCTACGTGATCACTGTTTGAGCCGGCAGTTATTCAGCATTTTCTTTAGGTCATGCTCTGGGTGTCCAGACACCACTGCTGTGTAGAGATTGGCAGCACCAGGATGCAGAAAACAGGCATGTGGAGTCTCACTGCTGTGGGGACTGGCTCCCTTCTGCACTGCAAACGGAGGTGCTTTCTTTTAAGATGTGATCTATGGAGAGCAAAGCAAGCCCTTGTGCCTCTCGCCTTTCTTATAATAATCCAGGGCCTGGAGAACTAAAGGGGACAGGGAGATGCCAATTTCCCCAAGACCACCCTCCTTATTTTCCTTAGGTGCCTAACCAGATACCTGTTTTTTGAGGGAACCAAGAGAAACCCAGCATTTTGGTCCCTCTAGTTTGAAATCCAAGATTAGAAGCCTGGGTATCCTTTGAGCTGAGAAGTTCAGCAACAGAATTTGGCTCTCTTGCATCTGTCCCCTTCTGCATCGGGCAGGAGCATCACACAGTGCCAAAGCACCAGGCAGATGGGCAAAGGGTCACCCTAGCCCATCTCTGCTCACCTGTTCCTTACTGCCTTAGGTGTCCATGCATTCTCCTAGGACAGATGTGGGTCTGTAGCCTCTGAAGCTTTGGAGGATGCTGACTTCAGGTCTTTCCCCTCTTGTACATACAATTTCATCATTAGGTGGTTTATCAAGGATTGGTGCCTAACCATGCCCAGAGGTCATGCTCCTCAAGTGCTGTTGCTGCAATGGCTCACGTATATGCATCCAGAACACACACTTGCATAGTTCCCAGGACTGGGTTTGCAGGATTGGGCCAATGCTTACCACTATTTCTACAACTCTTGCAATTTAAAGGCTTAAGCCTAACTGTAATTAGGTTCATGCCAGTGCAAACATTATGCACCTCCTCATTTATCCAACTCAACTTTATAATTCAATACCATCTTTTCAAAAATTCAGAAAAGCAACTAAAAGTAGCTAATTTAATTTGGTTGCCTTTGATAAAAGACATGAGAAGATATTTAAAAATAACATCAGCTCTAGAAGAGTAATTAATTTGCAATACGTTCTTCATATTGATGAAAATATGTTCTTTAGCTGTGTCAGAAATGGAATGAATCCATTCAGTAAACATAACAGTAACAGCTTACAATAGGTATCTGACAGATTTTTTTGCTAATTACCATGGGTTGGTGTATTGTATGGGTTTTTCTTCCCCCCCCCCCCGGCACCGTTCCACTTTGTAGACAAATTTACAGGGATGAGCTTTGAAAAAAAGACAAAGTTTTATTTTAAAATATCACCCCCCCTACCAAGCTTCCTTACAATGGATCAGAACAACACATATTTACAGATGCTGTAAAGTCTGATAAGAGTGACTGTAATTACACCTAAAGTCTGTTGCAGGTTTTGCAGTGGCAGTTCATCTGGAAAGCACTCTTTGTAAACCCTCACACTGGTGTAACACAGTAGTTCATTTCACTGTTCAGTTTCACACATGCACATGGGATTTTTCTGTTCTGCCACAGATGTCAGTGAGTCAAGCAGAGCTCTCTGAGTACCACATATGCTTTACAGCCTCACTTGTGGCCTTCATTAGATTACCAGGAATTAAAATGTCCTAGTAGCATCTTGGATCAACATAAGAGGAATTCTCTCTTTCAGAAATTAAGATGTGAGAAAAATTTAAGACACTGACATGGACGAGGTTAACCACAGTCCTGAGCCAGCCTCTGAGATGTGCTGCAAGGATGAACTCAGAGATCCTCCCCACAGAGCTGGCAGACTGGAGTGCCATGTGGGCTCCTCCATGGCTTCAAACGTGTATGTCTCCCCTCCTTTAAAGGATGGTCTTTATTTGAAAATATTCTAGCGTCAGGACAAAACAGACAAAACAAGACTAATAACACTCTTTAAATACCAGACTGGCTTCTGAGCTTACCTTTGAAGGAGTTAATTCCTCCATTTCTGTGTGCAGATTGCAGGCATTTACTACTGAAATGATGCTTGCTTTTTTATCATCATTAACAGAATGACATGTCTAATAGTATGAACAACGCCTGATTATAAAACCCTGATTTAGCAAAACACCAAAGCATATGCTTGCACTGGAACATTAGAATAGTCCTAGTGGGCCAGTGTGTTTAATGGGAAGCTTGTTTTGAAGTGTTTCATCAGTAGAAGTCCCTGAAACATCAGTTTTTACTGATCGGTGTTCTCCAGCCCATCAGCACATCACCACGGCACTTCTGATGTCCTCAGCCATAGGTAATTAAAAGCAAAAGGAGAGCAAAGCTTGATTTCCACAAAGCACATTTCTTGTTTGGAGGCCAGGAGGTTAGAGGCAAGGCAAAGCAGACACAGAGATTGCTACCTCCTTTTTTTCTATTTCTTAATGCCTCTGATATTATAGTGTCGGGAACCCCCTAAGTGCCTAGAGAGGTTGATCAACAGAACTTAGTGTTGCAAAGATGGGCAAGAAAAATATATTGGAAGAAGAAAATCCACATGAAAAAGGAGCAAATCAGTGGTGTAGGATAAAGCCAGAATGATTTGAGCAAACCTCCCTTCCTCCCCCACATCCACTGCTACATGCTCTGCATCTAGTTGCTTATTGTACCTAAAACAAATGACTTGAAATATATATTGCTAGATGACTACTAAGGCTCATTTTGTGATGAGGGCTTTTTTTTTTTTTTCTATTTAAACTTATGGTAGATTGGTGAAATTATGTAAATTCGGCTCACTTCGACTGATGTGTGTGATGATAATCTGTAGAAAGTTCTGTGGTGACAGGGATGGACAAAGGAAGAGATTTTCAAATCACCAAGGAAGGTCTGAACCCAACCTGCCTTCAAAGGTGAGAGCAGCTCAGTGTTGAACTGCAGTGTGAGCATGCAACTCTCTTTGGAATTATTTTGTTGTAATCTGACACAATTTCAACATCTTCTTTGCCACACTGAGGCTCTCTTTAATCTGAGAGTACAACAGAATGACATAACACTTTATTTAGGCTTTTGAGCTATTTTAGATGACAACAAATACAGCATATGTTACATGACATTGGGAGGGAGGGATATTACATCTAAGGACATTAGGGTCAAATCATGCTCTTACTGAGGTGGCCACAAAATAGCCACACACTGCTTATCTGGAAACCCCACATGCAAACTAAATTTGATGCAGTGGTTTAGAGCCCAAGGTGGAAGAACTTGACCCTCTGATTCCAAGGATATCCCATTACTGGAAGTGTTTTGCTTGGGGTACTATTACTGGACTACTGGACTATGAAGTCCAGTAATAGATGAAGATGACAATTTATTGTCATACAAAAAATAATCTAGAGGAAAGATTAAAAATGGTGGGCTGGAGAGCACTGACAATTGGAAGAGAGAACACAAAATGTGTAAAAAAGGCAATGTTTTCAGTATTTCCTCACCACCAATACATATCTGTCCCCTTAACAGCACTACTGGGTTCAGAAAATAAAGAGGGGGATAAAAGAGGAAGCATTTAAAGAATAAAGAACTTCCTTTTCACCTTTTGACTGTATTTTACTCTGCAGGGAATAAATTTGGTTTTCTTTGTGGCAGGTTCCTTTTTCACAATGGATTTCATTACTTGTTTTAAATGAATGTAAGAATCTAGCTTAGCGTTGGACTGAGCTAATGTTGTACCAGCTCTATTGTGAAAAATGACTGTACAATGTGCAATGTGGGGTTTTTTTAAAAACTGAACATGCATTTGCAGTAATTCACTGTTAGCCAGATACTACTAGGCTTCCCCCTGCCCTCAGCAGCTCAGTGAGCTAGCTGAGTAAATACCTCTGAAAGCACTTCCACACCAGTGCAAGCCAGATTTTAACTTTGGTAATTAACTATCATCTTCCTAAAGGCTTGAAGCATTCCCAGTGAGCACACAACAACCCACACCAGGAACATTAACTGGATAAACTAAAAGAAAACAAGAAAAGATGCAAGCTGAATGATATTTTGCCCCTAAGGAGAGAAGCAGTTTCTGAAGTTTAGGGTCATATCCATTGCAACCCTTCCCCTCCCCCCAGGCACCAATGCAGGATGCTAGCTGGCACTTAGCAGCTGGTGCTCCTGATTAGCAGATCTCAAGGGGTTAAAGTGTTTGCCCTTCGATAGTTGCATAAGTGGAGTATCCAGCACGTTGTAAAAACATGGGTAAAAGTTGAATTCCCTTTTCCCCCTGCAATAAATAATGGGCTAGTCAAATTCTGCTGCAATGGGCTCCGCGCGGTGATAAGCAGCAGCTCGCAATATTTAAAATCACTATGAGTTACCTAATGTTAGTTTTATGATTATCATAATGAAATCTTCCCTCTCTTCTCCACCCCCAAACATGGCAGGGGACGTATTTTGATAAGCAGAAGACACATGAGAAACACTCTGTGGAGGATAATCCCTTCCACATTGCAGCAGCATTGCTGTCACCGTGATGGTACAGGAACAAGACAGACAAAGTTTGTCAAGAGCAGTAACAACTTTTAATATATGAGATGAGAAGAAAAAATTAAGGTTTATCACTAATAGTGGTTTTCAGGTTCAGCACACTGCAGAGCTTGTGCACCTTAAAACATGCAGATTTTTTTTAGTTAGAAGAACAATCAGCATTTGTTATATAAATGTGTGAAAATTTAGGCTTAATTAAGGCAAGCTTTGAGATTCTATTTTTAAGTAATAGACTTGAACATAGTTGCAGTGAAAGTAAAGTCAGAAGTTCTATTTTATTCATTACTAATGAAAAGTGCAGTGTAGATTCTGTGAGACTGATAGAATTTTATATTAAAGGACTGTATTAAAAGGAATATTTTAGATTCTAGATGCTCTGAATTTTCTGTGTATTTATAAAAATAAAACGATCCTTAAATACTTCATCAAAGCAGTTATTTATGGGGGGGTTCTTTTTAAATAACCCAAACTGCAGAGTTTTCTTTGTGATGTTTCACAAGCACATATCACTCATAAATATTAAATTAAAAAGAATTTTTCTAGCTGGGAACAACTTTCAGATCTCCTGGCATACATTCTCAGAAAGATATGGTTACAGCTCTGCAGAGTGGCTACAAATTTGTTATTGTAAGTCCTAAAGGATGGCTTGGTCATTAGGTTGCTATGTTTAGGTACATTTGAATACTCTTCCAGAATGAGACTCTGACTAGCTGCACCACTTTGGTTAAATCATTAAATTCACCCTTTGTTTCACACCATCATTTATAAAATGAACCATCTTTTTTCTTAACTAATAAGTTGTTATGAAAACATATCCATTAATGGTTACAAGGTATTGGACGATAGAGAGGTGAGGACCTAGATAGATACTTTTTTTTTAAATATCCTTTGCACCTTTCTCAGCCCTCTTTCTGTTCCCCTTGATCATAAAGTGATCACAAAGCTGAATATATGATGTAGGAGTCATGGCGAGCAGTTGTAAATGTGGGATTATTAGCACTGTTACCATTTCCTTTCAGGAGATTATGATGATCTGTGTGGGAATAAGTATTATCCCAACAGAAAAAAATGGAGTACTAAGGAGAATACAGAAATGGCCTGTCAAGCACCTTTCTAGTTGCAGCAGTTAGTGTTTAGTTTCATTCTAGTCAGCTATTACCTGCTTAATGCATCTTTTTATATTTATTATATTGTATAGATTTTTGAATTAGGCCTTGAAGGGCAAAGGGACTTGTTAGGTCAGATTAAAAACTGGCTTGTTAAAATCTCAAAGGAAGAGTCCCTAATACAGTTCTTTCTGCTGCTGTTGCTAGAAGCTGAAAAAGATCCAATTAATATTTGCAAGATGCAAGATCGGCAGCCGTTTAGCCTCGGAGTCAGGCACTGCAGAGGATGCTCAGGCAGCTGGGACCACTGTGGAAGAATCACTTGTAATATTATGAAGCAGCAAAAAAATACACGTGAGAAAGAAAATAAGGGCAAAAATACAGTGTCAGCAAGGACAATGAGCTCTCTCATCACAGCATCATCTGTGTTTAGGGAGACTACGTGTTTTTTATGATTGGGTGATGACTGCATGACTCATGCCTAAAAGTGATGCTTCATGGTCAAAGTGAACTTGTGTGCAGCAGCTTCTTCCCTCCCAGTGTGAGGACTCTGACAAATTGGCTTTCTTAGGTTTAGTGCAACATTGCCTGGTCTTTTCTGCATTCAGCTTTGCCTTTGGAAGGAGGCAAATGGTGAACTAGAGCCAAGGACAAGGGAGACCCAAGGACAGAAACCTAAAGAAAGACAGACAGTAACTAGAGTCAGGTCTGCCAGGAGCCTAATAAACAAAAGGGCCCATCTATACTGCTGGCTGTGACAGTGTATAGGAACAGAAATGGGCTCTCTGGGGAGTTAGGAGGGTATCTTGGTACCCAGGGACTATTACACTGTCACAGCTATGCTGCTGCCAATGCCCATGCCAGCTGGATGTAGCACAGATATGCTACAGATTTGCTATGCCCCTAAAGCTCTAGATGCCTCCAGGTTCCCACTGACAACTTCTAAAGGACTGCTTGTGTAGCTGCTCCAGCAAGTGTTTGCCCCATTGAGTACCTAATGTTGCAATGAAACATTTAATCACACCATATGAGGGGCAAACTCAATCTGATTAAAGAAGAAAGGGTCGTAACTAGGGGGAGTGTAACACCACTTCTTCACTGACCATTAGTTTTAATGGCATACTGGTAATATTTACTAACTAGCCGAGTCTCAAAGGCCCAGCCTCATCTCATCTACACCAGCCATCCTTGAAATTCGAATTGGAGTTAGTCTTCTCCTCTCCCAACAGCTAAGAGGGAAAGGGGAAGCTCAGATGGGCAATTAATTTGCCTGAGAAGTACCCTCCAGAGGTGCATGTCATTCTCCATTGATGACTGAGGAGACCTAGACAACTAGGTTAGGTGAGATGCTTAATGCTAGATGCTTTATATGGCTAAAGTTAGCTGAAATCAACCTGGGTTGAAAAGAGCTGAATTTCTGCTTTGCAGTTTCAGGCTCACACATGCTAGGATCAGCCAAATCTAACAGTGTTTGGGATCCGTGTTTTGTGCCTGTTGCCTTCTGCTTTTCAATCACTCCACAGGCTGGCAATCTTGGTGGAAATTATAAAAGAAAAAGCAACATGGAACCACAATGAAAAGATAAACCAGTTGCAATACAGTGTAGGGAAGGCCATGGAAGTGAAAAACGTGTTGTAAAAGCAACTGCTGTTTGTACAGTGCTCTGCTGCAAAGAAACAAGTCTTTTCTTCCTTCAACTTGTATTGTCTGAGAGCCCATTAAATAAAACCACTTGTAAACATTACAGCTAAAAAAGGGAGCTGAATAACAGCTACAAACTACAAAAATAAAAGCAATTTTCATTTGTAGTTATCCAGATGTCTGGTGCTGTAGCTGCTGGAGTTCTGCTATCGGCCAGGAGGATCATTTGATGCTTTTCATGGAAAGAGAAGAGCATCAGCAAAAACCTCACGAGGGACACGCTTTTAAAGATAACAAAAAAGATAAATGTATTCAGGCTGGCATTTTCATTAAAAGCTTATTCTCTCTCTGAAATGAACAAAATCTGTGTGCATGTGTCTATGTGGCTAGGGATGGACCAAATGTATACCTGAATCTGTGAACTGTCTGCGATTTCAGAAAAAACATATCAGTGCTCCTCTACACCTCACAACAACCCAAATTAAAATTTCACTACCTTTGTTAAAAAAAACACCCAACCATACAAAAAACCCCACAACAAAACAAGTACAGCAAAAAACCCAATGGGCAAAGCAAGCATATAAATGGAGAAGGGATTACTTTTAGTAATAAAAGTGAAGTACTGAAAATCATTGTGGCAGTCATACACAGACAGAGTACACATTAACTAATGTGTTACTGTTACACATTTTATACTAATACTTGAAAACTGCACATTATTAATACATAAATGTAAGTTATATGGCTTTGTCAGTACACAGTCCAAAGGAAGGTGATACTGAAGATGAAACACCTAGGAGTAGCCTAATATTTTAAAAACTGCTACAGGAAAATAATGCTTCTAAGCTTGCACTGATATGAACAGTCTTGCAGAGATAGAAATTCACTACTGACATGTCAGTTTTTAAGCTAATATCCTTTGTCAATGCAGAAAAAACGTGTAGGAAACACTCACTGTAACTGACTGCAAACATGCTAATTTGAGGACAAATCCTTTTGTTGTCCCAAAAGTTAATCACTGACAACACTTTCTCACTTCAATTGTGCATAAGAATACGTCATGTCACATTCCACACCATATAGGAATTGTTTCTCTTTTACATACAGATTTGCCCCAACCTCCCTAGAAGTTAAAAATAAAAGGAATATGCCTAAATTACTACATGCAAGAAATAGAAATTAATGATTTATATTCCATATGGGGTGAGTTACCCCACAGTCACCTGTGGTCACTCCAGAAAATACCAGCACACACATCTACATTCAACTTACACATGCACACACACACATGCAAAGGGCAGGGACTGCAAGAATTGTGGATGTGCTGCTACTGCCTGCTTAGAGGTGCTCCCCAGTAGCAGCTCCCATAGAGATCTACACAATTTGTTTCTTTTACTGCCTCTTCCAGGAATTGCCAGTGAAAGGCAGTTCATCTCAACGTGCTGAATCAAACATGAACAAAGTTAAGATGCTGATTGCAAAAATGACATTTCCGAAAATGTGACTCAGTTGGCTCTAAAAATCCTGGAGTCCCCTTTGGAAAAAGTGAATTTTCTTTACAGGGTACACAGAAGTAGCTAGTTCACATTCATCTATTAAATGGTAAGAACTGTGTTTTATATTACTTAAATTTTATGTTACATGTAGGTGGCAATGCTTTCACAGGACAGTACATGGAGAGACCTGAATAAAAGATCCAACTCTTACAGATTCATTCTTTAAAAAGTTTATCCTTAAAAGTGACAAAACTGGACTAGCTATAGAAGACGTGGAATTATTACAGTTTAGTTAGGTAATATACATTGTGCCCTTTACAGCCAGAAGACTCCCATCTGATCAGTTAAACACTTCTCTTCAAATCCTTCCATGAACTGCTGCATGAGATTAGCTACGAAAAAAATAGTTCTTCACTCTGTCTATAAACCTCCTGTTCTGAATATTTGCCCAGCTGCTTCTCAAACCAATAGCACAGTACTTCTATGACCAGCTTTTTCACTTTTCCATATTCTAACCTACCCATTGTGTGAAAAAATGCCACCCAAATTCCTTATCTGCTTGTCTCCTCCTTAGTTTCAGTCAATGACCTCTTGTTTTCAAATTAGTCACTACCTCAAGCTGCTTACTGACATCAATACATTCCTTTCAGGGTCTTCTGATGCTCTATGGGGACCTCCCTTCATGCTCCCTTTCCCAAGGAATAGCCCATGTCTGATCAGTCTTTCTTCACAATTCATTTGCCCCAAACCCTGAATAATTAGTATTGCTTTCTACCACACTTTCCTAGTCCCAGCTCTTTTCCAGTAAAATCCCCAGAACACCAAGTGACTCAAGAAATACGGCTCTTTCAGAGTAAGCCCTGACCACTAAACTATTTTTAAAAGGGGAAAAAAGACAAATTACTTCAATGTTTGGTTTTTTGTTTGAAATTTCTATATGCCATAAAGAAAACCATCTAAAACTGCAGTGTATACAACACACACTAGGAAATCTCAACCAACAACACCTTCCCTGTACTCACATGTCATAGGCTGGACTTGATGATCTTAAAGGTCTTTTCCAGCCTTGGTGATTCTGTAATTTTGTGATTTCACTAGAGAAGCTTATAGAACATGCCACTTTTTAATCTTCATTTCATGAACTACTAATCGATGACTCTATAGTGTCAATATTGTGTCAAAAGCTTTAAAGCTTTACGCATCCCAATGTGTTTTGCAAAGGAAGAAAACAGTATTTTAAAGAGCTTTTTGTAAATAGTGAGAGTTCCCTGAGCATCATGGGCTGGACCATAAAAAACCATCCTATACATTCCCTATACATTTCTGTATGTAGCTGGGGGCCCAGTTCTCATTGTGATTAATTATCTGCTGGGAAAGGCTGCAAGAATGAGCACTATTCACCTAATTGTGTTTCCAGGGTAACTCATTACATAAAAGTTACAATACATAAATGCAGCTCATTTGAGAAACTGGCCTTATAATATATGATATGTTTACATGGACACATACAGCTCCTTCAGAAACTGAAACAGCAACATTTCAGATTTACATGGTTAGCATTATTGCTGCTGAGGACTGAGGCAGCCTTGTGGCTAGCACAACAGTGGACAAAGCAAACCTAATTTTTTGGCTATACCAGCCTGCATTATTTTCCTTTTTCCTAGAGGTAATAATCTATCTCACCCAAATCTCAAAGACCAGAAATGTGATTGATTAAAACTTAGAATGGGAGAATAATTAAATTTTTAAGTCCCAAATTTTTCTGCTGTAAATTTTCTCCAGAATAAATTTTGTAATCGCACTTCTTGCCTTCTTACCATTAAATACCACTTTAAAGAAGAGTAATCTCTCTTCTACACTATGTATTTTCTCAACCACTGAATGACAGGTAGTTTTATTTTCCTGGGACAGGCTGGATTCTGGGCTAAAGACATACTCCCTCATTCACCACGAGCATGTCAGAAATAGTCTGCTCTAGACTTGTATCAGCACAACCGAACAATAGAATTTTCTTAGAGTTTGCATAAAGACTCAAAAATAAGCAGATTGAATCCATTTTAACACAAATATGGGCAAGCATTTTCTTTCATAAAATCCTTTCAGAGGGGAGCTAACCCCACAACTTCATTATGATTGTTCAATCCATACAGCAGATAAGAAAAACCTCAGCAAGGGTTCAGATTAGCCAAAATCATTTGATCACGATGAGTCAGAAGGCGAATTAAGGAATCTTTTGTTTTGCCTTAAAATGTCATGGTATAAACTGCATCTGCTCAGAAGCTGACTCACAAGACCCTCAGACAATAGGATAGTGGGGGTAAGGAAAGGACTTGGGGAGATAACCTCAGCATCCAGCCCAGGCCAGGGCAGGTGTGCCCATCAATTATAATCCAAGCTTTTAAATGTGAGAGAATAAACCGTTGGTTTGGCTTTGCTAAATCAAATCTTTTTGCTGGGTTTAAGAATTCAGAAATCAATACTTTAAAAGGACTTTAAAATTCATATTCGCCTTCCCTTTGACTCATCTAGTTCCAGCTAATTCAAACATAAGAAAATGGATGGTCAGCAAACTACAAGCAGCTGCTGGCTGGATTAATATCTAAAAATCAAACTATTATCTACACTATCCAAGCCTCTCAGTTCAGAAAAACGAAAGTGGGAAGACTCATAATCTAATTTTTTTTTTCTTTTCCATGCCAGAAACACTCAATAAAAATGTCCTGCAATATATCAGACTTTTAGTCACTACAATAAGCCTGCAGGAGAGTCAAGAAATGAGAAAATTCTCAACCTTTCTCTAGAGCACACAAGAAGAAAAAAACTTGATCAGCTCAGAGTTACTGTGAGTTTAGGATGAGGGAGGAATACCAAGTAGACTAAATTTAAATCAGTTTATCTTCCCTTGTAACAAAGGATAAAACTTGTAAATACATCAAGAACGTTGAAATCCTCAGCAGAAATCAACCTTAGAGAAACAGCCTCTGTCAAAAATCCAGCAGGCATTGTTATCTAGAAAAACAATCCATTATAATTTTCTGTATTTATATAAATCATGGAAGTGCACATGGACTTGAAACAAATCACTTTTCAGCTTCTCCCTCAAAACTGCATCTTGTCCTAAGCTGTCTGTCAAGGAAATGAAAGGTGACTTGGTAACTGTCTTAAAATTTTAACACCCATGTAAAAATAGTATAATAGTTAACTAGTTATCATAGTTAAATCATGTTAAATAGTATTTAAACATGTTACTGTAAGGCCAGATTCAACACTTTCTAATTTTTGTTATTACTTTAGTGGGTACAGGATCAAGGTCTTCTAACTGCTCTGCATATTAATCTAGCCAGAAAAATAATAACAGTAATAAATGACACGATACACAGCAGCACTGGGTTAGTGGATCAACTAGAGAAAAGGATACACTTGCATTTAAATCTTTCTGCTGACATGACACAGGAATGATAGCACTGAATAGGCACCGTTGTTCTCCGACTGTTCTATATCCAATAAGATTATTTAATGTTGCTGTTTGGAGTGAATGCACAGATGCAGCCTTTACATTTACTGCACAGAGGACTGCAAAATCTGTTAAAAATCTGACCCAACGGGAAATCCTTCATAGTGCTGTGCAGAGCTGGCAGGCCGGTGCTCTGCAGCTCCCAAAAGCAGCTTGGCTGGGGAGGTGTTTGCTGAGCAAGGGCTCCTGCCAGCTCCATGCGACCTCTCATGTGCCCTCCCACCAGCTCAACCCCCCCAAGAACACCAAGGGGCCATTTCTACCCTCGGTACCAACTTCTACAGTCTTGCAAGTGCACTAAAAGAGGGTACTTTGAGTTTTTTTTTTTTAATTTCACTCCTGCTTTCTCAAAGGGTTTGGGGCTGTCAAACTGATGTGGCGGGTGTCAAGCACAAAACCCTCCCCAACTTGGTTTCTTTTCCCCTGCTTTAAGCTTCAGAAATAGGTCCCTTGCTGGTGGTTTTCAGCATCTAAAATAATACAACGGATGGCAACAGGCAAGATATTAGAAGATAACGAATTTGTAACATGTTTATTAATAGACTAGTATTAGCACTAATTCAATGAGCAGTAGGAGAAGAAGTTGTAAATGACAAAGGCATTTACTGTTAACTGTCTAAGAGAATGCAGGGAAGTAAATCATTACATGAAAAAGGAGCTCCTTTTTTCAACCTACCCTATTAAAAAACCCACTAAAGAGCCAAGGCATTTATTAATTGCTTTCTATTTTCCCACTGGTGAAACTAAGTACTCCTCTATTTACTTTGATTTAAAAATGCATTATTGTCTGCTTTCTAATAAACCAGACAGTGGAACAAGAAACTCAAATTATTCTAAGTTTATTCTTAAAAGTCCATTTTTTTTTTTGTTTTGTTGTTTTTTGGGGTTTTTTTGTGGAGTGGGTTTTTTTGGTGGGTTTTTTTTTTTGTTTTTTTTTTGAAAGACTGAAGGCCTTAATCCTTAAAAGCCTTTTTGAAAGAAATGTTACGAGATGCTGGCCTTGCAGCTGGGCCCAGATTGAAAGTGCACTTACATTTTTATGTTTAGCACTGAAGGACTCTGAAGTTAGCCCTCGCACTCCACATAAAAGCTTTGGAAAGGGCATTCTTTGCCACTCGTGCAATTCATTCTCTAAGAAAAGGAAATGGAAAGAAAGATTTCATGTCCAGGGCTTCAGGCCTTTGATCATTTGATGAACATTGGATCCTCAACCTGGGCCTCCAGCTTCTCAGGCCAGACAAAGAGGGCCCCGGCCGCACAGGCTGGGCCTTGGTTCCCGCCCGAACAAAACCTTTGGCGGCCGCACAGTGTGACAGCCTGGGAAAGGCCCACCTCAGCAGGGCTGAGATGCCCGCTCTGCCCTTTGATCTTTCATTTAAACCCCAGCCAAAGCACCAGGTCAGGGGATTTCGTGCCGCACACCCCCATGGGCAGAGGGGAGCAGGTCAAGAACAAAATGGGGGTGACCGATCTCCAAAAAGCCCTGTGACGCCTTTCTCTGGCCAGTTTCACATGACTTGTCTGGTATTGTGAAGTGCTAAGCCCACACTTAAAATGGAATTTGACATTACATGGTACAATGGAGTCAATAAATGGCATTCTTCAGTGCTTTTACAACAAAGTCAACCCTCCCTTAAGTGGCTGAAAGCCCCAAGCTAGAAAATACTTCTCATTTACTTCTTTATGTGAGTAAATTGCATATACTTTAAATCTAGTTTTCATTGTGGCTTCTCATTGCTGATGACTGAAATCAACCGAGCAAATACCTAACAAAGGTCTACATTAATTTTACGATGTACCATTGCTTCTATTTTTAAAGACTAAGTTGTCACGTGGCATGTAGCAAACATTGGAAATACCTCCATATTCCTTCATGGAGTGAAAACCTGTTTTCCAATGAGCATGAAAAACTAATCTCATCCCACTGGAAAAATTATTTTCAGTACAGTGCTAAGAAGAAGGCAAACACACAACTTATTTTAACATCAGCAGCAAGTTCCACAGGATGCTTGTCAGTAGAATATTGAGTCCATGTTTGATGAGACACGTTAACAGTCAGAATACAGAGAGGAAAAAATGCTAAACCCCTTTTTCTAGAGGGTCAGGATGCCAGGATGTCCCACAGGACTGGGACACACAGAATGCAATAGATGACTGTGAAACACGACTGCAAAACATGGAGTGTATTTTTATACCACATAAAAAATATATCTATGTTAGAAGTTTTTAAACAACAACTTTAAAGCTATTAGAACTCAAAGAACTAATTATTGTTTCTCTATATAAATTAATATATGTTTTACTATTAATCCCTTTTTGTTAAATACACATGTGCATAATGCCAGATTAAGGTAGTTTAAGCACTCAGTTTAGGAAAGGCAAATAATTATTTTTGGCATATTTTTAACCTCACAGATTTCTCTTCCACTTTAAATGCATTTATATGAAACGGTGATACACACATGGCCAAAGGGATGATGAAAGGGTACAATACATAAATAAAGCTGACTATTATGTCTTTTTAATATATGGCAGGTTTACATGCCCACTTCCCCCTCCTTTTGAAGACTGTATCAGCATTAACAATTTGGTTTTGTTCTAACATAAAAACGTTATTTCAGGGTATCTCAAGTACTTCCCACCATGAACCATTTACCAATCAATAAAAAGTTAAAGGAATGGTCCCAATCTCTAGATAATCTATAGACTTCATTTTAAAGAAACAACACTATATATTTATTTTGGCAGATAATTTCCCATTTCATAAAATTGCATATCATAGATGAAGAAACTAAGGAACAGAAAAGTTAAATAAATTGTTCAGTATGGAACAGTGGCAGAGCTGGGAACAAAGCATTAGCTGATTTATTTTCAATCTTCAAACCTGTTCACTACAGTTGTTTTCCTCCTAAGAGAGAAATTTGTACAGCACATGAGGCTTTGTCTGGTACTAGCTCTTTTAGGTGCCTCGGTGGCAATGGTCAGTTACAAAAAGAAAAGTAATCGTGTTTGACAGTTGTGGCTGGGTAGCTGACAGAGGACTGGGCAAACAGTCATGAAGCACCCCAGTACCTAACTCCTGTAACCACTAAATAAGGATTGTACAGCCCCAAGCTATCTTCTTCTAAAAACTCTACTAACTATTCTAAATTATAAATTTAAAAATTCAAATTCTTCTTAACAGCACAAAAGCACCTTCTCCTTCACAAAGCATTTGCATTTGAGTTTGTTGTTTGAAATCACTATGAAAATAAAATTTAAGAACGTTCAGGAAAGAGTAGGATTTGCCTCTAATTTATTCTCAGATTTTCTGTGAATATTGCTCCGTGCATTGTCATGGCAACACAAGCACATCTTTCAGTACTGAGGAAGTAACAAGCCTTTTGATTCTCACCTTTGGCCATTTTATTGAGAACCATGTCAATTAGAATGTAGGTTCCACTTCGTCCTGCACCATCACTGCCAACAGAAAGGGAAAAAGAAAAAATAAAGCCTATCAATGTGCATCTTCACTCGACATGAAGGTACCTGCCCTTAATATTATACTGTTACATGTTGGGGGGAGAAAACAGAATGAGGGGCAAAAGCAGGGTACTGAAAAGGGGAGAGAAAACTTGCTCTGAATGAACACAAGCTGTTTGTAGAAGATTAACTATTAGCCAGCAAGGGTAACAGGGCTTTGTTTTGATTTTTTAAGTCAAGCTGTGTTTATGCAATGGAAGTGTTTTAGACAACAGTGGAAAAAGCAGTAATCCTAAAACAGAATACCATTTCTGTTCAAAAAGTGTACATCAAATGAGCTTGTAAGTCACTTGTATATGAGATCAAGAACCATGGAATAAACTAGAGCAGAACATTATCCAGAACAGTCCCCAAATGTTGCAGATTGAATTGAAACAGTGGTCAGAGGGAATTGAAACAGTGGTCAGAGGGAATGCACACAGTGACCTGTCCAAAAATAAAAATATTTTAATACTGAGGGACTGCAGTCTTTCTCCACTATACATTACAAGTTGGTTGTTTTTTTTTCTTTTTACCTTTCCCTTTACTGCTCCCTCAGTTGCAACTATCAGAAAAAAATAGTATAATTTAATTCCTAAGAAGCACCTTTAACTTGTGTGTATCATCAGCCTGTCCTCAGAGATGTGAGACCAAGCCTTGGGAGGGGGAAAGCTCCCTAATCTGAATGCAGCTTGTGTCTCTTTCAGAGAGCAACGTGTAATTGCCAGTGTGATGCTCTTTTAGAGCTGCTGTTAGCAAACATAACTAATTACATAAGTAAAAGGTTTTTGTCTTTCCCTCCCCAAAATTTTTACAAAGGTGCATGTGTGACCAATTAGACTGGTATGTACTTTTATTAATTAAACCATTATTTTTATTGATAGCTCAATTTGTGTGCAAGAATTAATGCAAGAAAAAATAATAGAACAGCATGAAGCACGTTATTACATTTGGTTTATAGGCAGACTGTGAACATTTTTGTTTAGCCTGTGTAGACAGTGTTTTTTTTTCTTTTAGTTACTAGATCACTGCTTAGAAAAAAGGAGGTAATAGTAATATTTTTTTTCTTTCTGTGCCTATGAAGGGAACAAAGACACAAACTTAATACTTGAATAATGAGAGACAAGGCAGTGACTGGGCCTACTAAAAACAAAACCTACTGAGTGGATGGTAGACATTTCCATCCAGCACAGTAAGGAAAGAAACTTGAAAGTTCTTCATTCTGCATCCAACGTTTCTTTTTTCAGGCTTCCTGAAGGCAATTGCACATGTCAAACATGTGGAGTGCCACGTGTCAAACAACCTGCCTCTTAGCAGGGCTGGTTTTCTATCTTCCTCATCTACATGAATATCTTCAATAAATAAGTACAATATTCTCCTTATAACACAGGACCTCCAATGGTGAAACCAAACATTAACTTCATCACGGTGAAGTCTTCCATTGACCTGCCCAACAGTGTTTGTGTGCATCTATCAGACTGTCAGGCCTAAAGGTAATCTGATTTTAAAGGATTACTCAGTCTCTGGGTAGTTTTCCACTCCCTAACATTGCCCTCTTCTTACCATGATCACTAAAAGCAAGCAAAGAAGAAATACAATATAATTGAGTCTAAATAAAATAAAGACTAAATTGGTAACAAATGCAAGGAACTACTATCTTTTTCAAGGAGATTTATGAAATTTAAGTGCTACTTATATTTGAAAAGATGGCCATACATTGTAAAGTCATGGCACAGCATCAATAAAAACACAGGAAAGGATAATTTTATTATGAAAACAGATCTTAAGCATTAATTAGCATTAAATATCAGATGAATGATATAAAATACCTTTGGCCTACCTCACTATCTGTTTAATGATTTATCTAAATCTTTAATTTGCCCATTCTATTTATATCTATGTCAAATTCTTATACATACAAATCTTTCTAAAGCTATTGTAGAAATTGTACTTGCCTGCAATGAACAACTACTGGACAAGAGCGACCCCTGTAGCACTTGTTTACTTTTCTGAAATAAAACAGACACAAAAAATTAATTAAGCATATTATATACTTTTTCTTCAGCCAACTGTCAAAAACAAGCAATAAGAAAATGCAAATACTGCAGTCTTTAAAGAAACAGGTTGATAATGTCCTAATATAACATGCAGTTGTTACATACATAATCTTGTTTAAAGTTTGCTTCTGCTTTGGTGCTGTAGAAATCCCAAACAACATTCCATTATTGCTGATGGCAAAAAAAAATCTCTTTTCTCAAAAGTTTCATCTCTTAGCTCCAAAACTAAGATTACCTTGAGATGCTTTAATTTTAAAGCCAACTTTGAGTTCATGAGCTTGCTCAAAGAAATATTGAGGTGCACCAAACTGAATCCAAAATGAAAAATGGCTATTCCAGTATACTTTGTACAACGTGTGCTGACTTGAAAAAAAAACAGTTCTCCCCAGGAAGGCAAATACCAAATATCCAGAAAAGCTTCTCACAAAATTCTAAAATGTAATCTATCATTGCAAAAATAACTAAAACCATTAATAAGCTTTAGTGCTTTGGCTCTAGTGCAGAAGTCTTAAATATTTAATATTTACACATTGTTGTCTTCCACAGCTTTCTGGCTAAACATTCTCAGGGGCAAGAGAATACATCTGAAGTCAAACAATAAAAGTACAGCTATAGAACAGGTGTGCTGAGGTGTAAACTCAATGAAGGAATTAACTAGTGCTGAAGCAAAGCAAGATACTCAGTCTAAGAACAGAGCCCACAAAATTGGTTTTAATCTATTTAAATTGTCTTACAAAATCAAAATTCCAAACCCTCTCTTCTGCTATAGGATATATTTTGCATGTCACATGTGTTACAGGCCCCAAAACCCTGTAAAATATGCACACATATGTTAATAAAGCAAGCTGCATAAAGGCTAAAATGGGAAAGTGTTGCTTCAAGAAATCAAAACCTTGCAGTTTCCTTGAAGAGATGTTTGAGTTTACTGGAGCTAGAAGGTCTCCTATAAAACCTTTTCACAGGGCAGCCTCCAAGGGTTGCCCAGGTGCTCTGGTAGTCCCCAGCTCAGCCCAAGTGTTACACAGGATGCTGACTGCTATACTGAAGTGAGCTGCTGGAATTTGGCAACTGGGCTACGATGTTATTATGAATTTTAAAGCAGAGCTAACCTACTGAATCATTTAGTTCTTGGCTGTTCATCTATTCACTAACATCTGTGCTGTGAAAACATGCATATATCTTTAAACATTGCTTACAGGATAGCCTGAAGATGCCTAAACTTCTAAATCTGACAGTGAGTCAGAATACCTGGAAATCAACCCAGGCTATGGAGATCTTGGTGATGTCCCATGAAACTGTGTTTTCACATTCTACTTTTTATTATTTAAAATTCTAACCAAACTCAAGAAAAATATTAAGTTCTTGCAATGATCTCTTTAAACTTAAGAATTCAGGAATTTTTCACAATTCTTATTCTTTTGCTTACAGATGTAAATCATATTTGCAGAGACATTCTGTCTCTATTTATATTCCTTGGATGCAAGTAATGCAGTAGAACAACATTCTATGAAATAAGTGGTAAGTCACTGAGAAGCACGTGACTTTAGGAGCTAAATGGACCATTTATAGGTCCATAAATGCATATATATACAGGCACTACCAAGCAAAACTTCAGTGACTTAAACTGCAGCAGAGTTTTCACATGAATGAATCATTCAGTTCTTGATGGCCATATCTGAGGATCAACTCCTCCTATACAATAGAAAGCCTGGTATTTATTTTTTGTATTGTACAATAAATTATATTTGCAATGTCTGTAATAACATCTGATAGTCAGTTTGCATTCCACTATGTGCAGCTGCTCATTCTCCCCCCACCCCCCATCATGTGCATTAGTAAAACATCGTTTCTGCTTTTAAAGTATTAAATAAAAGCTAATAACTACAGAGGGGTATTTAGCATTTCTTTTTCTGCTTGTGTGGTTCCTTTGTTCCTTGTATGGCACCACTAAGGATATTTGCATGTTGTGACTGGCCATCTAACAAAGTCCTAATATAATTTCAATGGCAAACTTGATCTAAACCTATCAGTAGATCAGACCTCTCAGTAAATCAGACAGCCAGAGACACGTGTTAGGGAAAGACACCTCATGTTTGTCAGTTTTATTGAAGGCGTTTCAAACATTTTCATTATGACACATTTCAGATAACACATTAAAGCAAAGAGTTTCAATCCAGCTGGTTCATAGCTTTGTCTATATATAGTTTATGAAAATATTTAGAAGTGCAGCAACATCTCATTTCGTTCTTAGTTCTGGCTAATGAGAGTGAACTGAAAATTCATCAGTAAGCAAAGTTCTTGAATGTTGAAGAAAATATATATTTTATATATATATACATATACAGGAAGAATTAACTTAGAAAGAATGATTAGTAATACAAACCAACCCTTGGCTCATTGAGTGAAAAAGAAATCATCATGCAAACCATCAGCAAGCAAAGGTCAGAGGTCGTTAGAGGCTCAGAAAAGGGGTTTCCCACATTGTCCCTGCAGCAGAGTCACAGTTTCCAATGATCACTTTTGTGACTATGCAACTGGGCTCATATTACTAGCTGCAACATCACAAAAATGACACTGGCAACCGCTAATTAGCTGGCAAAATAAGAATTTGTCCATTTTTAAAGTGAGCAGTGTTAGTAAATGCCATTGCACACAGTGAGAAGTGATAGCATAATAGATATATATTTTAAGCAAAGCCCTCACATGTGATGCTAATTATCTTTTAGCTTAGCAGTCCCTCTTTAAAGTGTAAATGTGCTCCCTCTGGGCTCAAGAAATATTTAATTACACATATCAGTGCATGACTAACAAGCTAGTCCAGAGCAATAATGATTGGTCTATTGTTCAAAATGAAATTAGGACTCCAGAAGCATTTAAAACTGACCGGTGGTTTCTGTAGTAGCCTCACCTCTCAGGGACTGTCTTTTGCACAGATTTTTAAAAAATATAGGATAATATATGATATCTTTTTGGCATTTTATACCTACATTATGAAAGTATGATAGATTATTATGCAAGGTTTAATGTATCTGCTAAATGCAAAATCACCTAAAACACTGTCTGATACACAGTAAGAAAAATGTAAGCTTTCAGTTTTCAAAGAGACTTGCAAAATTTACTTGAATAAAAATTTTAAGGTCTACATTTCCATAGACTCTGGGCAAGGTAATTTTGGGAATCCAATTTTTCTTGGTGATGACTTATAAAAAATAGAGGGTTGGTTATGTATATGCTTAATTTCATATATGTATGTGAATATATAAATATACACACATATCCATATATATATACAAACACACTGAATGCACATAAAAACAAGTTAAAAGAAATGAGAGCAGCCCCTTCCTAGCACTACCCTACTACAAGTATGGTAGTGCTGTCAGATGTTTACTCTGGGGGCTTTATGACTCAGCTGTCATAATCCAGCAGAGTTTTTACTTTAAATAGGAAGCTTCAAAACATGTATTGTATAAATGAATTCCAAACACATTATTTTAGCCATAGTGCATTAGTTTTTTGTCATTAAAAAACCAGCAACATCAGATGACCAAGAAAACTGAGATTCATGGACCAGCTATTGTGCATGCCAAAATTCCTTTTCAGGTGGAATTTTACGATGCATTCAGTATTATGAGTTCATTGTACAAAATCTGCACGTAGCAAATGATTACAGTACCTACCCTGGACTGTGAATACATATTAAATGAACACTCAGAATTCAATTAAATCTTAACAGGTTCATTCCCATACTGGCTTTAAATACAAAGAATAGCAGCACCACTGCTTTTCTCATCTAGTTACAATTTTTCAAAGTATTGCACAACACTTCTTCAACATTTAACCCTTACCCTAAGCAGTGCTGCTTGCTTGGTGATGTGACCTGTGACTCACTGCAGAACTAACCCTGCAACTCATGCAGAGACCTCAATTCTTACTGAAGCAAGTCGAGGTACTGGGAACTTTAGGTGCCCTGGCTGTACAGGCTCATTCATAGCCTAGTTAGAATTGCTAGCAGGCTTCCCTCTAACTTCAAACTGAGCACAATCATCCTCCTTGTTGGCCCTGTGCTGCAGCCTCACGTGGCTTAATGGAACCAACTTGGAATTTTCATTACAGATATTCCTCAGTACCACAAACCAAGGAATCCTACTGAAGTTTGAATCCAGAGCAGAAAACCTTGAAAATTCAATTGCAGTTTCAACTCCATCCTATGGCCATGCTTACTTCCTCCACTATTCCTTTGCGTTGGGACTGTAGCATATCCTTACAGCCAAACCTGGTCCTAGCTCCTAGTGACTCGGTGCAGCTGTACTCCTTTACTTGACCTGCACCCTGTGAGATGACTCTCTGCTGTCAACAGCCTTGCAGTACATCCAAGAATACTGATACTGAAGGATGTCATTTAGTCCTAAATTTTTAAGGGTAAGTTTTGCCAACAGACAACTGGGCAACCAGCTCCTGTTGGATACACGCCAGCTTCTCCCCTCAGGTGCAGATGCACGACTCTGACTGGCGCCAGTCAGAGCTCCCAGCACTTATTGAAAGAAACAAGTTTGGACCTTTTGAGCACTGAGCCCCTTATAATCACTTTGGGGGCTTGTAGATAATACTGCAATACAGGGAAGAAAAAAATGTGATCCCACAGGCCGCTTGCAGATTGAGAACCAACTCCCCAAACCTCCCGGAGATTCTTTTCATTAGCCGTGAGCGCATCGCTGTGGATTAGCTGATACAGGCTAACACCTACACACGATGCACTGAGCACGGTTTGCAATCAAATGAAGATTATTTCACTCCAGCATTTATCATGCATGGCTTTAATTTTCAAATTAAAATTTAGACAGACACAGCAAACATTAGAGAACGCAGCAAGGACTTTCACAGGTTTTGCCTTTGTATATTTGTATTTTAAAGCCACGATGACTTTCTTTAAAATTCCAGAGAGTATGCTTTGTCAACACTTTAATTTGCTTTATCAAATTTCCACCTTCCTGCAGCCAAAGAAAGTCTGTAGACCTCACTGTTTGATCCTTATGAGCAAATGTTCCCATGGGAATGCTGTTATTGCTGTTATGACTCCATCATGATATTTTTCAAGTGTGCTTATACTATATAATATATTTGGAGATTCCTGCAATAAGGATCATATGGGAAGCACACAAAAAGCCTCGAAGTTGCAGAACAGATAAATACTTGGAAAACAAAGAAATACAGAAGCACTGAAGAGCTGTACAAAGGGAGGAAAGGTGTTGATCTCTAACTGGGAAATGAGTATGTCTTAAAACCAGGCAACATCTGTATGTGAGACACTAAACATCAACCTACTGCAGAGTTTTGTGTTAGTATAGCTTTGTGGCACCACAGACTGAGGAACACCCTTTCAAACCAGAAATGTTTAAAAAGAACAGTTCAAAGGACTACTTTAGTTCCTCAGATCTTTATAATCTTAAATGAACTGTCATACTTTGTGCTTTACCTGCGGAAATCCAGAAGTGATCTTGTGGAAGCAGGAACCCTCTGATCATTCCAGCTGAGGAAGTGGAACTGTGTCACTGTGCGGGTCTCGTTCGTCTGCAGGTTCTTCAGGTAGAAGCTCCTCACGAGGAAATCCTCACACCAGATGTGCTCAGAGACAAGGTTTACCTACACCCCACAGGAAGGAACAGAGATCAGCCATTTTGGTTGCAAGTCACATCTTCAGGACTGCAGAAGAAGTCTGGGATGAACTACATGAAGGTTTTATTTTTATTAACAAATTGGCCAGTGCTGCGAAAAAAAAGATATTTTTTAAATGTAACTATCAGTGTAGTTGTCAGGAAGGGGTGAGCTGGCACTGCTGTTTTATTGAAAAAAAACACCAATTCTCGAGAGTTTTCATGCAAAAGGAAAAATCACTAAGTTGAAACTTTATATTGCTACATGAACACAAAAGCCACTGCCTGAAAATATGTTAGACTGCCAGTCATTTTCTACTTGGAAATGCCTATAATGTATGCCCAAGTCACTCTCAGAGGTCTTAAAAATCTCAGAGTTAAATTCACATGAGAAGTGAAAAGTCAGTTATCTTCTCCTATGTAAAAAAATAAGCATAAAATTGCAGCTAATTTGCAGAGTTCATATTTTCAGAAATAACTTTGTTCACATTTTGGTTTAAGTAACTATTTCTTCATGATTTCCTATGCTTGGTATTTGGCATTGTGGCATTTTCTTCTTCTACTCAGCTGGACAACTGGAAAAATCTGACATCTGACAGCCATTATCAACGTTACATTGCAACAACACTGGTGTCATGTTATTTTGGGTTGGAAATGTTGAGCAGTAAATAAAAATATATATTTGTTGCTGTGACTGAAGTAAGAGGCAAAAATAGATAGCATTAGTTACTAAAGCTATATAGAGGCTTTTGTACAAGATATACCTATATACCTACGGCAAAATTCACTAGTTTTCCTATAAAATATAAAGACATGGTTTCACATTCCAACCACCTAAAAAACTGTTTGAAAAACAAAATTGTTGTCCTTTTTTCATTGTAGCACTTGGCTCATTATTTACTAGTTTTTATTCAGAGGAAACTACCTTGCTATTAAAACTGTGCTTGAATTTTTCACGAATCTAAAATCTACTCGAAGGCACACGAAGAGTATTTAAGAGCCCGCAGCTCAACCTCCAGGTTATATTGGCTGAAACACCATTTTGCCCTGCAGGAAATCAACCCGTCCACTTACTGTCACATATACAACCAGATATTTTGTTTAGGTACCTCGTAGATGTGGTAGAGGTTTGACCCTTCATCTGGCCAATAGTGGTAGCACTGTCTGACTCCGTTTTCCGCGAGGGGTGTCAGCATGACAATAACGACACAGCCGTTCTCCCAGACCATCTGCAGACAAAGAAAGACACCATGGCCACATTGTGACTGCCTAATTACTGCGTGACATGTATAATTACTGCACTCAGACACACAATCAAAATTTATTCAATTCAGAGGAAATTTATTTCATTTTCATTAGACACTTTTACTCTGCAGCTGCTTTCAAATCCCTGAATAAACTGGCACCGTATCTTGCAGGCGCCCATGAAATATTAAAGAATTTCTAGTGATTTCAATTCAGGTCTTCCACAAAATCTCTCCTTATTCCTGGTACCGTGCTTTACTGTCAAACTTTTGGATCCACAAAAGGGAACACTGGATGATGCTTGCAGAACACATAACTATTCAGGATTTGACATTTATGGCTTTATGGACCTACTAAAGTCGCATGTATTGAAACCTATTTGTGTCCTCCACCCTGTGTCTTTTTACAGTTTGCCATGTAGCAAAAGCTATTAAATTGCTGCATTGCTGAGACAATCATAAAAGTTGCATCTGAACAACAGACATGAGGAAAAGGCAGGAAAAACCCAAACCAAATCTGTTCTTCCAGGAACATTTCTGGTCTTCCCTCCAAAAGGACATTCATAAAAGATTTGTTGCAAAAGTGCATTCCCTTCCCTTCCCTTCCCTTCCCTTCCCTTCCCTTCCCTTCCCTTCCCTTCCCTTCCCTTCCCTTCCCTTCCCTTCCCTTCCCTTCCCTTCCCTTCCCTTCCCTTCCCTTCCCTTCCCTTCCCTTCCCTTCCCTTCCCTTCCCTTCCCTTCCCTTCCCTTCCCTTCCCTTCCCTTCCCTCCCCTTCCCCTTTCTCTCTCTTTCCTTTTTCTCTTCCCTTTTCTGTTTTATTTTTCTTTCCTTATTTTTTTTGTCTTTCTCTCCCTCCACACCCCCCCACCCCTCCTTTTCTATCTCTCTTTTCCCCTTTTAAGTTCAGCTTCTTTTTCCTCTGGAGGTAGAAGGCAAGTCCCACTCCTGCTGCAGTCTGCGCACTCACAGATCACAGATACTGCAGGACCAGTGTATCTTCACTACCATCAGCGTGATCACTTAATAATTTAGACTAGCTCCAGAGCATGACACAGAAATCCAGTGCATCCTCAACTAAGGTTCTGTGAATGTCTCCCAGAAACAGCAGAACAAGCAGAGATGCTCTTGTCTGGCGCATCTCTGTTCCAAACACAGCCCGTGGCTGAACAAAAAGGCTCCTATGAATTAATACCAAGCAGCATAATCACTAAAAACTGTTATTATTATGCTGTACATTGATGTTATATTTGCATACAACTTTCATTGTCTTTTTGCTAGCATATAAAATTACTGAATGAAGAATAAACTGCTCTTTTTGTGAAGGGTTATGTTTATTTCACAGAAATATTTATAAGCAACTGTATTGACATGTAAATTTTGTAAACAAAAAAGGCCTTTGTCTAAACTGTGCAAAGATGAGATGATACATTTGATTCAAGGATTATTTTTTTTTTAATTACATATCAAATAAAAAGGTTTCCCATTCATGGATAATGATGTTGTCTCCTCTTTTAAGAATAGCTGGCATATAGAGAAACAAATAACGTTTTTCTTCCCTTTTTTTCCTCATTTTGCAACATAATTGGAACAACTTTTAAAAGCAGCTTAGAATTATTTAGAGAAAGGAATCTAGTGTTTGCACAGAATAGGGTTCTTTATAATTTTGAACAGAAGTGGGGAAAAAAAATTACAGTTGAGTGCAACGAATAAAAATAATCTTTATCTTCTTTTTTTCCCCTCAACAAGATTTTCTAAGTAAAAATATCTGTAATTCACTCATCCTCCTGTTAAAAACTCACAATACTACAAAACCAGCACAAATACTTCGATAATTTATTTTATATCCAGATGTAGATTTATGATTTGTATCTTTTTTTTGTATTGCATTTGTTTTAGGCCACAGCTGGGAACCTTCTTTGTATGTAAGGAAGATGCTACAGATTTCTTTCATTCTAACGTAGTTTCACCTTTTTTAGTCAGCGATCAGGCTAGGGTAAGAATTCAAAACATGTATCTTACTTTAAAACTAGCCCCACTAAACCAGCACTTCCATCACATAACGATTTAATGTGCCTCTAGAAGGTATAGGAGCTCATTGAAGCCATTACGAAAATGAGGAGAAACACAGTTTTTATGAGTGTAATAAAAATACAATGATCTAGACCATAAACTAATCATCTAGCACTCTGCTTGTGCCACCCAAGTGTAACATTATAAAAGCCCACTCGTTTAGAGAGGAATCCTCACAGTTTGGCAACCCTGCTCATTGGTTCAATGATACAGCATTTCATTAGAGAGGGGCTGTCTGCATCTCTGAAGATTTCATTAAGCATAAATCCAAATGAAAGTTAATTTAAACAAACAATTTCAAAGTTACTCTGGGGTATAATATTTCTTTTAGGTCATTGTGTGAAACTGTAGAAGTCAAATCTTCTAAATCAAGAAGGCAATATACCATTTAGTGCCATCATCCCTGGTACAAGCAATTGTCACTGCATCTCCTGTGCCTACCATTAAGAAGGGACTTTTCACTAAGACTCACAGCCTCCGATAGGAGACTTCAGCATTTTCTTTGTTTCCTTGATAACTTAGACCATCAGGCTGTTATCTGGATTTTTTTTTCCAAATAAAGCAGAAGTCAGACCAGTCAAAGGCAGTTCACAGAGGTTTCTACTGTTGCCTGTTAACCACCCCATCTTGGTAATGGGTTTTTCAGAAGCTGCATCTCCCAACACCAAACACTTCACTGTGCTCTGTGACACATACTAGAAAGCACCCCCAAGAAATGTCTTTGCAATGAAGAAGCAGGTAGCACAGATGTGGTCTGCACAATCCCAGTGCAGAGAAGCACCTTCAGAGTGCCTTCAGAAGAGCCTTCAGAGAAGCACCTCTGGTCACCAAAGAGACATTTCATCTGGGCTCAGAGAACACAGGAAGAGATTCAGTTGCAAATTCACAGTAATTCACGTATTTCTGAACTTTCTATGCTTCCACAATAGAAAGTAACTAAATGTATGTGATATAAAAGAATAAAAGACAATATAAGGTCCATAGGGCAAAAGTCTTGCTTTTTAGGTGCAACCCAGAAAAATGAAGCCTTAGACTCTGAGTGTTAACTACTATTATGGAAATAACCATCTAAAACTAAACTTACTTAGATTTCTTAGGCAGTTTCATATTTGTAATTTACAGTAATACGTCCAGGAGAAGAAGGAGCTCTGCAATATCTTCTTTGAGGAAAGGGAAGAAGACAGTGTACAATTTCCTGTCACATGTCTACCATCAGCCTATCCGCCTAGAGACTAACACCTTAATGATCTTTTAACAAGGTTCTGTTGTATGCATCCTTCTCAAAACATTTCTTAGAGAAGAATAACGCCATCCCTTTCCATTTATTGCAAATTAAAGGCTGAATTCTGCAACTCAAAGATGAGCAGTGCGTTTGACATCCACAGGATTCCTTGTTGATGAAATCCACCATGTGTAGAGACCTCATGCTGTGGTTACCCAGCATGTCAGTCCCATACAAAGGACTTCCACATTGGGATGAATTATATTTAGGACGAATTACTTGCAAAGAAGCACCAAATTGGTCTTCAAGGAGAAAAATAAAGTAAAAAAAGGGAGAATCAGTGTAACAACACTGTCACAAATCTGGTAAAACACCAGTTTTTTAAGGCTTATACTTTAAAATGTCGTTGTTTACTGGCTTGTAAAGGTAATGGTTAATACGAATCCCTTTTTTTTTTTTTTCTCAGACACTTCATAATTTTGAAGTTTGTTTTTACAATGAATGATCTACCTCAAATCCCTATTTCAGTAATTTTCTTTTTTTTATTTTATTGATGTGGAAATTAAAAGATACGTGCTCCAACCAGACACTCTTGTTTTTATGGGGACTGGTGAATAAGTTTCTAAAATGTGATGATTTAAAAGCAGAAAGCCTGTTTACTAAAAAAATCAGTCTAATCACACCAGGTGCTTTCTGGAAGTGAACTTCAGCAAAGTAAAGAATCCATCTTTTCAGTCTTTTAGACTTCCCAAATAGTTGGTAAATGCAACTATTTGGATAAGTAGACAAAGAAGCAAACAAAACTCAAATAATATGTAATGATAATAAAAACTCAACATTAATAAACTCCTAAACCAACAACAAAGCAAGGTACTAACCCTTGCTGGATCAGGTTTTATTCATCCCATCATTTATTCATCCCAGCATTTTCAAAGTAATTAACTCAACTATGACTTCTTTCAAGTTCTCCATTGGAAATGGGAAACACTGTATTGAAAGGAGACAGTCAGAAAATGGAATATTCTGGAATGTTTTAAAACCCAAAGCCACTGTTCACATAACGGATTAAAAAAAAAAGTCAGAGCTTTTAACTGAAAAAAAACCCCCAACAAACAGAACTGGGGGGGTGACTTTTTTGTCATCAACTAGAAATTCACAATGTATGCCAGTCAAAAAGCAACCTTTTTTGTGAAATGCTTTGATTGAAAATGACTTATAATTTTGATATGAAGTGGGTCAAATATGGCAAAGTCAAAGTTGCCATTTCAAAAATCATAGGTGTGCCAGACAGCTAAACAAATCTGTAGGCTGAAAAGTTAACCATCAACTATCTATGTTTAATTAAAACAAATTATCTGACTTGCAGTTGAAAAGATGGCTTCTGAGGGGACCATCTATAAATACACGGTAGTCAGGCTGGCTCCACGTCTTATGTCCCTGCTGTTGCAGCAACACTTGGAAATCAATGGGAAAGGCAAACTCAAGATGACTGTGTTGCAATAACTTCTGCTTTCTCAGAGAGACATAAACTGCTCATATTCTTCTCAGTAGACTCCTAACTCAAGCCTTATTATTACATAACTTAAATATGGGAGCTATTTAGTATTGCAGTGCTGAGAAAACCACATGAAGGGGGGAAAGTCCATCAAACCTGCCAGTAATCAGCTTTTAACTTTAGTATTGGAATAGCGAAACCTAAACAATAAAGGGATAAAAATTTTAAAAGGACCACCTCCAAGTACCTTCTCCAAGCAGAATCATAATTAGAAGTGAGCATAGTAAATGCACACTCCTTCCCCCAACGCCTATGGAATTCCTAATGCTATATTTATTTCACATGGCTTGACAAGCTACTAGAGCTCTAGGGGCTACAGTTCTGTGCCTATCTCTCCCTTGCTGTTTTTCTTTTATTAAATTAAAATATGCATATTTTACACATTGAATTGCTTTGTGTCACTTTTCATCTGCTCTTCTTTCTGAAGGTGAGAACTGATTAGACATGCAGGAAGTCCCATTCCAGGCAAGGAAAATAAAACTTGGGAATCAAGACTGCTTGAAAGCAGTGTTATGCACAGAAGAACAAAATGCAGAAAAATAATTTAGACTGTAAATTAATTTCAGCACTCACAAAACATGCTGAAGTGGGATCACAGAAAGCAGCAATTAGAGCAGAGGAAGGTTTGGTACAGTTGTTCTTACTCAGCCCATGGGTTTGGAACACCAATTTTGCAGGGAGACTCATTCAGCTACAGGGACATGGTCTTCTGCCCACTGGGATTTGCCCTTGGAGACCACTGATGACTAATCCTATTTTCAGAGAAAACAATCAACTGACAGTATTTTGCATTTCTTTTGCTGAATTAAAAAACTGGAAGAGAAAAGCAAGTGTTGCCAAACAGACATGAAAAGATTTATCATGTCCTCAAGCCTGCAATTCAGGAATTGAGTTCTTAACATGATGGTGTGATCTGGGAGGAAAACAACAGTCAGTTTTTGAACTGACTCTGACAATATACTCCTGAATATGGGTAGAGAAAAATATTCTAAAAATAGTTCTGGATTAAGAAATGCAGGATTGGGGGCAACAAAAAGCAAATGGCAACTGAACTCCCTGGCTCAGATTAGGGCTCCAGTCTTTACTCTTGGGACTCCTTCTGGGCTTTACATTTAATAGTGTTGAATAAAAATAGAAAACAATCAAAGGAGGAGAGATGAGGTCTCCCCACTCCTCATAATCAGAACAGTATCAATGTCCACTCCAGTGAGCATTCTTTTTATTTGTTGGCAATAGATGCCCAGCTTTAGCAAAAAGTGTGAAGAATATTCTCAATTTCAAGACTATTTAATGTATCATCAAATAGTAGAGGGAAGATGGGTTTGATTTAGAACATGTAGCTTGAAGCTCTTTCTTGCTTCCTGAAGGAGCATCCTAACCACAGTGGGGCATACCCAAAGTCTGCCTTCCTCATCCTGTGTCTGATTCAGTGCTGTTCATGAGTGGTACCTGCTCTGTCACTCCTGCCAGACTGCAGCCCTCCAGAGACTAAGGCTTATGGGAAATTTATCAGCCTGAGCTACAGATTTATTCAGGCAAAAGCCTTTTGTAGATGCTTTGAACCTTACTGAATGTCTACGAAATGAGGAAAATCACGTCTCTATTCCTTCTGTAGGAGTTATAAAATGTTCATATGCTGATTAATTATGTTGGTCATGGAGAGGGGACATCACAGAAAGACAACAAATATTTTTATAAATATGTATCACATGGGATTTGTTTTTCCAAGGCAACCAAGAAGCATATCCTCTTAAGCCACTTGGCAGGAATTGCCTGATCCCTCCCTCTATTTCACTTAATATGGAAAAATTAAAAAAAAACCAACATGAAAATGCTCTTCCCTCTAAAAAGAGGGAGGGGAAAGAAGGGCAAACGTGGGTAGATTTATGAAAGGAAGGCATAATGTGGGGTGTTTTCCAGAGGGAAAAATTATGGCCTCCTACAGAAATCTCCATTTGGAGATGGTGAACATGCAATTTATAAAACTAGCATAATTAAGAACATTTTTTTCAGTGCAAGGACAGTTAGCTCTAAATACCCTAACTCCTAGGAATAGTTTCTTGCATATCATCATCCTTTGCTTCTTAGAATACTTTGCAAGTTAAGACTTGTACTTCACGTCAAACACTTCATGGAATTACAACCCAGCACATACGGAAAATAATAAAATTTTATGCCTCCAGAATTATTCACAACATGGAACTCCTGCTGCGAAAACTTGTTATAGATCAGAAATGTTCTACATCCTCTTTCTTTTGAATTATGTTCAAAGGGATGTTGAATTTTAATAGCGTTATGTGAAAGAGCTGAGTGAAATCTCACTGAAGCTGCTGGACAAAATCATCACCTTTCATTCAAGATAAATGTAAGAAACAAGCAAACTCTCTTATGGAGTCAGAACTGAAATTACAGAAGTTACCATCAAAAACAAGAGAAATGTGAAACATATGGACCCATGAGTTTCTCTAGAAACTGATATGCTTAATGCAGAGAGAGAGGCATTAATCAAGGCAAGATGATTAATCCAGATAAGCAGCAAAAATATGTAAAAGGAATAAAGAAACCACCAGCACAGCTCGACAAAGTAGCATTGTGATTCTCATAGAACAAAAGCTGAAAGAGAGGTTGGGGGTAAAACACTGGGTGAACGAGGTTTGGAAAAAAGAAGTTATTGCCTGTTATTTGATTCTGCCTTTGTTCAAGGAAATAAATCTCTGTACTTTCTTTGTAAATAAAATGGAACTATATCAAAGCAAAACTCTATCCTGAGGATGAATTATCTTTCCAGCTGAGAAGAAAACAACCCACAGACCTGGCAAATTGTTTAACCACTCAGGTAAAAATGGATTAGTACCACGTGAGGAGAGGAATCCAGTTTTCAGGAAAGGGAATGGTGAGGTGGAATTCCTAGTGACCCAAAACAGAATCAATGTAGGAGCTATCTCTCAGAAATAGTAATTGGTAAAAAGAGATGAACACAAGACCAGATGAAATTAAAAGAAGACTTAAATCAGCTGGAGGCTTTTCAAAATTAATTAAAGTAGTAGCTGGAAAATTTACAGAGCCGACTAAGAGATGGCACACAGGCAGAGATGAAATCTCTGCTTGAGCTGCAAACCCAGAGTATCCAGACAGATTAGGAGGCTCTGTGGCAAAAGAGATCAATGAGATGACTGACAACACAACTCCTGCAGGTTGGAAAGTTTTCAAAGAAATAGGTAAGCCAGGAAAGTTGGAACTAACTTGGCACTTGCTGATTTAGAGAAGCTATGTCAAGAATGTAAGGAACTGGAGAAAAGGGACACAGACAACTGTGGAAGGCTGATGCCTGGAAGTGGCCTCACATTATTAGAAAAGCCTGAATATTATTATCAGTATTATTTCACAACAGATACAAATCCTGTTTGAACACCATTTGAAAATGACCAATATACAAGAGTATGGACTATCTCCAGCTCAAAAAACTGAGTCTTTGAAAGAAAAAAAAGCCATCAAAATAATCTCTCTCAGGTTAACATGAAAACCCAGATGAATAGGAAGGTGTACAGAAAATGCAGAGTCTAATGGCCAGATGTAGTGGATTAAGGTAGATGGTACTGAAGAACAATACCTGCCTTTCTTCCTCACCTTACCAAAAAAGACACAGTCTTTCAAGAAGTGGTCACTAGTGACATGATTGAAACTGGTCCCCCTCCAGTCCCACACTGGTAGTAAGCACGGATCTGCTCACCAGTAGTCAGAATGCTAAACAAGATGAACCTGGACAGAGCATCATCCATGTTTTATGAAAAAGCTTTGCCCAGTTCAGGAAAGAGAAGACACTGAGTTGACCATAATCTTTGTTCAGATCTTGGCAACCTGAAAACAGTAAAAGTGAATTTGATTGCTGAGTGTCTAATAGCACTTGCACAAAATACTGGGCTCTGGATCAACACAACAGGTGTTAGAGGGGCCTGCCAATAAAACTAGGAAAAAAGATTATCCAAAACTTTATCATCTGTTTGGTCTTAAATCGAGATAATGGATGTGACCACATGATCATGAAGCTGGCAGACATCAAGAGCAGCAGACACTGCAGACCAGTGGTAGAGCTCAGGAACTGGGTTCCTTTTGGAAGAAGCTTCCTCCAGATGCATCTGCAGCCTTCTCCCACCAACAGGCGTTTGGTCCATTGGACCACTGAATAGTTGGACTAAAGTAAAAACTACAAAGTAAGTACTGTGAGACTCCACAGATCCATTCTTAGTGGGCCACACTGCTTCCTAATGTAGACATTGTCACTGATAGGTGGAAGAGTCTAACGCAAGTTTAAGGGAAACTAGGTCTAGAAATTGTGTTTCTGGAATTTGGGCATAAAATCTAGACAATCAGGACAAATCAGGAGCAGTTTGGATTTCATTATGGATATCAGCTGTGTTTTAAGTGTCAAGTTACACCTCCAAGTAAAACAAATGTTTTGTAGACAAGTGTTTTCTGAAAATCAGCTTGAAATGCCTACAGGAGTGGAAACAAGTGTAACAGCTTCTTGCTGGGGTGGCCTTTCAGCCAAGATGAAATGGAGTGGCTGATGCCCACCATGCAAGTAGGCTCTTGGGAATCTTAGCAGCTAAGTCTCTGCAAAAAAATAGGAAGCAACACATCTAATAAATATTGCCACAGAAGGTGATGCCAAGCTCCAAGAGTTTCTGTTGGGCTTGCTAAAGCATGACATTGTGCATTTAGACAAGGAACAGCAGAACGGTCCCAGGTCTCTCTGGAGTCAGTCACTCTTCTCACTATCAGTCAGGAAACTGCTTCACTGAGCATGCAGGAGGGGAAAAAACCAACATAGCCCAGCAACAGCTGGTACTAAGTGGAGGAGGGAGAGGGAGGAGAACCACTGAGAAGATGTATCAGGAATGAATAACTGAATCTTTAAACAATCCCTGGTGGCAGGACTATGCTCTGTATAAACTACGGAAAACTGTATTCAAGTAAACATCAAAGGATTCTGCCCTGACTGGAGTTAATACTCTATTTTTCCATAGCAAGTTCAGGTTTCCATGCTTTAACTTAAAATAGGTATTACTAGGTAAAAAATGAATGTAAACTTTGCTCCTTCATCTGGACATAAGTCACAAATTCAAGCCATGGCTTTTGACTTGTACAATGGACCTACTATATTTCAGTGGTTAGGGATGCAGTGCTCTGTAAGGAATTAAGCTCTTCTGGCTTGCTTATTACACCTGGTTGATACCCTGGGCCACGTTAAAAACTTGGGACAGGAACTGGCACATTGGCATGTGATCTGTAGGAAGTTTAAGAAAAGTGAGATATGCTGAAGACATCATCAAAATGAATGCAAAACCCAAACTTTTCTGTGGTATCTATTAGAAGAAACAATGAAAAAAACTCACATAAAAAATGGACACACAGCCATATTTGAGTAGAAGCTGAACCGTGGCTGTGAAATGGTTTCTGTGGAGATGCATGCAGCAAATCTACTGGGGAGATGGAATGGACTTTCACTGATGGATAACTGGGAGGAGAAATAGCTAAAAAGAGCAGAAGAACATGAATGAAAGGGAAGACTCTCCACTCACAAATAGTATGAAGAAAAAAAGTCAAGAAAGAGACCTTTGAGTACAAAGTTGGAATGAAGAGGACTGGATCACAGAACAAAGAAAAAATGTTTCCCTTCTAGTCACTCTATGTTTGTAGGAGCAGTTTGCCTAACTGTTCAAATTAGAAAGGGAGAAGAACAAAATGTGTTGTTCATACTGTGTTGGCATGATTAGTTGTGATTTCTGTGTTAGCAGCAGTGCTTATACAAAGTTTGTTATTTAAATACCTTCAAAAATGAGAACACATTTTTTTCAACATGTAAAGGTGCAGTTACAGGTACAAATATACAAAACATAAATACAAAACATAAATACAAAAATGTGCAAAAATATCAAATTAAAAATCCTGGGCCTTAGGAATAATAAAATACCATTACAAAATAATAACATGGTATTTGATTTTGCATGTTTAACTCAAGAAACTGATTTTCAATATTATGCCTGATATAAGGAATCCACTCACCAAAGGAAAAAGATATTGAAGAGAAAAATCACAAATTACTCGAAATTTTAACCCAGAACAATTGCTCAACTGACTTCAAGCAGAAAGAATTTGCTCTGGACTTCTGAAAACCAGGTCCAAAATACCACAGACTAAGCATTTAATATCCAGGCACTCAAATGCAAACAAAATTTTGTCTTGATTCCTCATCAGAGACAGTAGGAAATTGTGACATGACAATTGTCTTCAATAGGGGTCTAATCATAGATCAAATGATGCAGATGAAGGGAGATGATTTCAAATTATGCAAGCTCCTAAAATACAATGGCACTTCTGAAATTTTTATGTAGATATTCTTTATCTTTTTTATTTTTATCTTTTTGGTTTAGAAACAGAAGTTTCTAAATTCATAATGGAAACAAAAAATAAAAACATATGTTCGTGTTGATAATAAGCCCCAGCTGACCTCCTTCACAGCTTCAATAAGCTTTCAGGCAAACCTTTACACTTAAAAGAATATCTACTGCAGCATGTTTGTCACACAATCACACACACCCTGGTGTGTGTTTGTCCAAATCTGAGAGTTGCATGAGCACATAAAAAACTGCATGGAAACTAAGCTCATATTTGTGCATTAGTAACTACTGCCTTTAACCCCAATCCTGCAAAAAATTATCCACCTACTCAGCTTTATGCAGAAGGGTCTTAACTCAGCCTTTAACTCAGCTATCTCTTGTAAGGAAAATGCATATGAATTAAATCATTTTGGGGAAGTGGGACATGTGAGAAGAAGGTTTACACAGAAAAATTTACGGCGCATAGTGTTAGGTCCGTTTTTGATCTGAAGAATGACAATGAATTCTGGCTACACTCTTAAGAAGGTCAGGCCCTCTGAAAATCATCCAGTTCCTGGCAGCAGCTAATTAGAGACCTGGCCTGAAGTTTGGAACTAAAATATGAACACTTTGGCCTGAGGTTTTCAATATAATTTCTTCTATTCAACATAATTTCAACTATTTCTTAGCAGGGCTTGTCATATACAGAAATGTCTTTAATATCCATTGATTAGATTTTTAAAAGACATTTGAACTAAGGTTTTTCCACCTATTGTGACTAAAGCACAACAGATTTTTATCCACCTTACATTTTTAGAAGCACAGGACAACATTTGACTTGTAACATTAATCCAGTTTTCAAAGAGATGTTTAACTTACCTGCCAGAAGTCAGCAACAGTAGCAGTGAGAGGGCCCTGGGAGGCAATATATGCTGGGTTTCGGGGGTCATGGTCCATCTGGAATAAAGAGAGAGAACACAGACTGGTTTTCTTTAAAAGAAAATTCCTTGCTGCTTTAGACACAGAAGTATGTGAGGACAGAAACAAGGGACTTCCTAAAGGACTGTCGTGTCCCTCTATCCTTTATTGGCAAGCAAATAATTTTATTTCTATTTATAAGATCAGAGGGGACCTTTTTCCACAAGACTGATGCTACCAGGTGAATACCAGCACACATGATGAGCAATGTCCTATGTCCCCAACATGCAGCATAAGATCATTCATGGTGGTTGACAAAGGCATTTATTTGAGATCAGTACTCATTGTTTCATAGCAACCTAGGAGCTATTTGAAACATTTTCTACACTAAGAGTTAAGAACGCTCCACACATCTAAATATGTCCTCCATTTCCACTGTGCCAGTCAAGGGCACATGTAGCTAAAAACCAGCAAAAATGGGGAACAAACAGTTTCTGGCTTTTTCTAGTTAGCTGATTTATCTCAATGCATGGATTTGGCCTCAATGGAGGAAGTTCTGCTTAAAGACCTTAATTATTACAGTTAATTCAAGGAGCAGAAAATTCACTGAGCAAAAAAAATAAAGAATCTAAGAAACAAAGCCATCAAGAGTAAATAGGATTACTGTGTTACAATGAATGTTTTCGAATTGATGGGTGGTTTTCTTGGTTCTAAATCTTAGGGCCCTTTCTGCTGAAAAAGAAGATCTGCTGATGGGATTAAAAACCAAACAAACTCCTTCTAACCCTGAACTGGGCAAGACAAAACTTTGAACATAAAGAAAAGAGACCCAGTTCAGCTCTCAGATGTGTGGGTGTGACTCAGTGACACTTAAGTTGGTGAGACTTATACCCATGTAGCTGAAGGCAGAATTTGTCTCAATACACAGTTCTGTTCTGTAAGTAAAGATCTGAATAGGAATGAATGTGAGTCACATTTGCATTAAGAGACATCTACTGAATTTATTCATAGCCTATCAAAATTTTCAGTGATGGTACATGTCAGAGTAAAAGAAGGCACCTCATAATTATGTGCAACATAAAAGGGAGAAGAACCATAAAAGAACAGATGTAAGTTATTCTAACAGAACAACAATATGATGAATGTTGCAAAATGGAAGAGAACACTTTTATGTTTCTAATTTTCTGATGTATAATTAAGCTGGACTTAATATGAAAATTCTCCATGACAACACAATACAGGTAGAATGAAGGCACTATATCCATTTAAAACAAAAGTTTACTTCTACTTCAGCACTCATGGTTATAAAAAGCCTTGACCATGATGTCTACAATACCATAATTTGATTCTGAGCTTCATTGAGATGCTTCTCTTATCAGCAAATACTTCTTCACAACAAGCAATTGCTCACAATAAATTTCAACCTTGCTTTCTTTGCCTTTTGACAAAAGCAATTCTGATAGCAGGACATTTAGTGCTGTGGGTAGTTTGAGATTGGGGAAAAACTAGCTTTCTTCAGAGAGCAGTATTGGCAAAAAAATCTTAGGAGTCATGTCAAAATGGGCAACATTTTTTGTTTTTTTAAGAACTGAGACACTAAACTAAACACAGCTGAAAAGAACAGCAAATGTGATTAAGCAAAGTCAGGCTTAAAGGGTTGGTGTTTTGGGTTTTTTTTTCTCCATTATGGTTGAAATAATTTCTGTTGTTGTTTTGTTTTGAATCCCACAGAGAACTATATGAATTAATCACATGCTTAAATGTTTTTCTAGGAAAAATCGACCTGCACCACAGCAGACTTGCTACTCCCAGTGGAAACTGTGGTGGGCTGTATCTACTTCAAAATGATGTCACTTGTCCAACAGGCAAGAGCCTGACTTGGAAATGTAACTGACAGCAAATACACCAAACTTTAGAAATATAATAATTTACTTTGAATTTCTTCTTAGGTGAAATCCTTTTGTATGGAGACATGCCAGAAAACAGAGGCAGAAGAAATCTAGGATGATGCAAATAGCTCTGTCACAGACAAAATAATTCTCAACATTCAGCTGATAAATCAGGGATAGGCCAATCTTTGCATTTCAGCATTAATCAACCTCTGTCACAAAGGTGCTGTTGGAACGTGGCAAACATTACAATAAGCACAGAGTAGTGAAGTGTATCAGCAGTTTAACAATAATTCAAAAGACAATTACAATTATTACATTCCAAGCACATTGTGTTGCACAGAAAGCAATTATGTGCAGAAACTCTTCTTGCTTGGAGCAAATAGAAGATGGCAGAAAGCCCTATCACACTATTAAATGATCTTTTAGTGAACAAAAATAAAAGCAAAGATTAAACTAATTATAGGAAATTCCTGGTTTAATCGATTTTCTATTACATGTACTGTTTTAAAGGCCACATATTTCAAGAAAAATGTGAGAAATCACTACATTTAACATGAGTAGGTGACTGCAAAGGACAACTTGTGAATGTTTTTGTTATGTTCTTTTCTATTCTCTCAAGGTCACCAAGAACACCAAGGGCATCTTAATCTATCAAGTTAACAGAAGTTTGAATAAAGAAATAAAGTCAGAAATGGGTTTTAAACTAACTAATCAAGGATAAAGCAAAAGGCTTCTTTTTTTATGTCAGTAGTCATTATCTTCTTTCAAGGATCCTTCAGATTTCTCACTTCACGAAAATAAAACAGCGAATGTATTCTCCAGAGAAGAACAGAGAACAGCAGGCTCCCTACTGTCAAGTATTAAAACAAAAATTGACTATTTGCTAACGTTTTACATCAGAACAACCTTCAGAAATTACCCTAGTAATTGTTCAAAAAGAACAATATTTTCCCCTCTATGTCCCTGTCAAAGCATGAAGTTCACAAGGTTTATATCAGAACTGGATCGAACAGCCATTTTTGGAAAGAAAAAGCTGCAATTATTACAATAGTTCTACTATGGTGGAATTCTCATTTTCTCCTGCAGTACAACAAAGGCAAGGCAGGTGATAACATTTCATTCTGTTTTTCCATGATTTTATATTAGGGAAAGAAAGGGATCAAGGATACTATAACTGACCATGCAATTGACTGTGATGATTTTTGTCACTACCACTGTCAAAAGAAAATGGAAACAAAAGGAGGAATTTCAGATTTACTGTTGGAGAAGAAATACTACAGAACACAACGTGCTCTTCTACATGGCTTTGTAATATAAGTTGATTTGCAGTGTCTTAAAGTAGGAAAATAGATAAAGAAGACAGTATCACAATTAGTCGCACCATTGTTAAATTAGTATCAGACCACGATTCCACCTTTGCTTTACAAGAGAACAAAAGCTACTCCTTTAGTTTTTCCTGCAAGAGTTCTACTATCCAGTTGCCAGATCCTAGGAATTTGTAAGGTCTCCCTGAAGAACTCTGCATCTTACTGAGTTTTTAGATAGATACAGTGTTGCTGCATGATTTCACTGATAATGCTGATGAAATACTGCAAAATCAATGCATTCTGAAAGTAAACCCTCAAATTTATTGTATTTGGACTTGAGAGTGGTATATAAAGACACTTGTTAAATAGTCTTCCAAAACTGTAAACTGAAGTAGAAGTGTCAATAACCATCAGTGACCATTTTGAAATCTCATGTAAATCTCATGATAGACCGATTTCTTCCTGCCCTTTACCTTCCCCCTCAGCTTACCACATCCTTTCCACACAGAAGGATGCTGGGTAAGATGTAATCTCAGTCACACCATATTTACCTTTAGCTAAATACTTCAAATCCAGCTGAAATACTCCTAAATCGTATGAGATCAGAATGAGATCCAGTGTATACTAAACAAGATGTAAAGAAAGTTGATCTCTGATTAACACCTTAAAATTTGTATGAATTCAAGCTACTGTGCAGTTGTCAGATTTTTATGTGTTTATAATACCAACAAAATCTACTTTCATGCATGTGTTTATTACACACAGTATAGACAGTCTTCAAAAATAAAGTATATTTGTTTTTCTAAAAGAAAGCATATCCAGCAAATGCAGATGAACTTTGTAATCACAGTCATCTTAGCATAAAAATTAAAAAGGTAGACTAGTCCTCATCTTCGTGTTTGAATTACAATTTAAAACAATTTTAAAATCCTTCCTTTAAAACCCCTAATGGAATGAAAGAAGTAAATCTGGTTGTGAATGTCATTATGAATTTCAGAGTCTATTCTTGGTGATGAAATTTGTATGCTGTGTTTGAACAAACTGTCATGCTAATGACATTCCTCAGTCTGGTGTCTTCAATAATAAGCAAACTGAGTTTTTAAATGTAGTCGATGGGATTTTTTTCTCTCTCAGACACCCTATGAGGGAAAACAGAATTCCCATTTACTTTCATGACCTCTGATTTAAAAGCAAAGATTGCACATTATTTACTACTGGATGATTTTCCTGAAATTTAATGAGGACTAAGTACAAATATGACAGATGTAATTATCACAGTTTTATTCTGCACAGTCAGGGTCTCCTTGTGCTGTAATTGCAAGCCTTTCATTCAGCTGCAGATAGCAGAGTTATTATCATAGTACTTTTTGTTATTTCAGAGAGAAGGGAAGGAGATTTCTACCTCACTTTTACCCTGAAAATTTCTCCTAAGGACTCATTTTGCCTGGCCTCACACTACAGTGAAATTAAAGACCTACAGGAAGAAGTTGGAGTAAATCTCTGCTGATTCTCCTCACCGAATTCCAGCCCCAGTGAGGCCATCAATCTAACCCCAGTTTTCACAACATACTGGAGGGAAAGGAGGTCTTGAGGCTGGTAGCATTTAGAAAAAAGGAAGAAACATGTGGGCAGGTGGCCAGCTCATTGTGTACTGCTGCACTCATTTAGACTTAAGGTTGAGTGAGCCCCAGCTGGAGACTGGACCACTGACCCAGAAGCTGGAGGTACCCAGTGACATGTACACAACTGGAAGCCTCCCTTTCCAAAGCTCAAACCTAATTACTTTATTTTACACTCTTCCCTCACTAGACATCTCACACGCGCAGGGAGGAAAAATCCTCTTCTAGTCAGTTCAGACAGTACTGATCCTGTGCTATTAATGCCCATCTTCCAGCTCACTACATGCTCACTCCCAGCCCAAGAGTTGCAAGGTGCAAATGCACCAGAAACATCACTGTATTGACATGATAATTACTGAGGTTATTTAAGTTGAAAGGTAGCAGTCTGAAGGAAAGAAATGGTAGGATTTTTGCAAGACTGAATAAGGGCAGAGTTACTGGTACTTCCCATCCACTGTAGACTATCACAGAGCTTGGTTAAATGTCTCAAAGAAACAGCAATAGTAATAGCACGTATGTCCAGCTCAGGCTGCAGTGGCTGCACAGCCACAATAAATACTGCAGAGTCAAGTGCCCAATACAACATTCCAGTAGGCTTCTGAGGAAGGAAGCAAGACTGAAAGTCTCTGTTGCTCCTGTAATCTACCTCATTACGCAAAAGCAATACCAGATTAACAAATACTTTTATGCCAACTTGAATATATTTAATTTGTATTTAAATGAAACAGTTTGCAGGGAATCTTTCTGAACTAAGAGCTCACAAAGTAGAGGTTTTCTCCTACCAGCCTCCCACTGCATCACCTTTAGGAAACATATATTTTATCTATTGCTTTCAAAATAGCAAAAATGACTACTGACTTAGTGAAACAAACTCCCAAAACCATCTGGAGCATCTCTTTCCTTGGAATAACAGGTCATCTACAAAAATCTGGCACCACTTCCCACACAGTAGGGTCCCTATACTAGTATAAAGAAGAACTCAGGAGTTTCTCTGGACAGTTTTTCATGGCTATGAAAAACTATGGGTCCTTGTCCCAGCGCAATGAAACACCCACTTATCTCTGGGCATAGAAATATTTCTGTAAGAGATAAAGAGACAACCATAAGGATTTTGCTTCACCAGTGTGACTTGTTTTATTGGACAAAACTCTTGAGTATGGGAAAGCTACAAAAAAGAAATACCTTCTGACTTTATGGAAGAAAACAGTGCTAAGTGCTGGATGGAAAAGTGAGATTACAACTCCTGTAAAACCATAAGAGTTAAAGCTGTAGAAGCAGAGACCCTCTGCCTGCATTACCTTTGGGCATCCTTACAAAGCAAATCTCCTCCTGGTTATGCCAATGGAATATCTTGTTCCTGCCTCTCCACCACCAACAGTACTTAATCTAATTTTTTTCCGATCAGTGTAATTAATTACCAGAACTACAACAGGCATATACACACGCTAGAATTTATCTGTCCCCCATCAAATTTCTGTACTTAAACCAGTTAAGCCATATCTGCACGGACTTTTGGGCAGGTTGTGGAAGCCCATCTTGGTTATTTGGTAAAAACACAGCATCTGTACTGCTGTAAACACAAGACCTGGCTTAGCACTGTCTACAGATGCTGTAATTCCGCTTCTGCACCAATTTGTAGTCACGTGAATTACAGTCAAGCTCTTACAAGAACACAGTATCTCACTTCCAGTTAACACCTCCCACTCCTGTGCTTGCCACAAAACCTCTCAGCTTCTACTATCAAATTAAGGCTTAACCAAACAGAACTGAACGTGTCCTGAAGACAGGCAAACAGAGCACCGAAGCCCTGGAGCCGGACCTCTGTGCATGTCTTTACAAGTAGGATACATATTCCTTGGAGAGCCAAGTTACTCTGATCCCCTGATCCTGGGGACAGCTAGAGCTTGGTCTAATCAGAGGTATACTTAAAATTAGTACAAACCCTGCTCTGATCTGTGTGCATCTACCACTGTTCTCTAAAATGGTGTCTGGCAATCCCTGATGTATGCAGGTGCTTTGGTTTACCCTCTACTCTAAGGCAAAGACAAAAACATCCCAAAGGTGATTGTTGGGTTCTGTGTATCTTATAACTTTGAATAAACCATTTTTGTATGTTCACAGAAATTAATCTTTTGAACTCTGATGAAAGTAACAAAAACAAAGCTCAGAGAACATTTTCTATATAGTTGTGGGGTTGTTTTAAAACAAAAATATATTGTCAACAACATTGGAAGGAAGCAGCCTGTAATTTCATGCTGTTGCAAATTGTCAGCTGCCTTGCCCACACAAAGTGATTTAATTGGGGGAGCAATACTCTCCAGGAAAATGAGCTGGTAATGGCATACAGAACCCACTGCAGGGAGATCTAATTCTCCATCCTAAGTTCTTTCTCATAGTTTCCCTATAATAACTTTTTAGGGCTTAATTAATATGAGCAAGGACCATGAGCACAAGTTACTCCAATACTAGCAGGATAACGGAGGTCAAGGACATAGTGCCCCCTTCAAATGGATATTGTGACACTTTCATTGAGATACTGTGGCAGGGCAAATGCTGCTGGCTCCATCATACCTGGTTTATACCTAAAAATAGAGACCTTTTCTCCCTATCACCTTCAACAGACAAGAAAGGATTCATACTCAGATTACATAGGGTGAGAAAGGGCAGCTGGGCTGAGCTGGAGTATTTGGAGGCAAAAATTGGATTGACCTATTTAGCAGTTTGAATGAATACACAAGTGGTAAGGGATCTCATTCCTACTTTCAAAAAAGCAAGCTCAGAGAAGAACTGGGAGAGCTAGAGAAACACAAAGCTATGCAACTGTGGGGCAACAGAGGCAGAGAGGTAAGAGGAAATGCCCCTTCATGTTGCAAAAGAAGATCCGAAGCCTCCACCCTTACAGAAACCATTCCTCCTATGATAGCAGCTAGTAAGACAAAGCAAAAAAGAACAAGCAAGTTTTACTTTCCCAGAGAAGGAAAAACTCCACTAAGAGTGTATCATTACACTCTTAGGAGAGGGGACTTATTACAAGGGCATGTAGTGACAGGACATGGGCTAATGGCTTTAAAGTGGAAGATTTAGGTTAGACATTAGGAAGAAAATGTTCACTATGAGGGTGGTGGGACACTGGAACAGGTTGCCCAGGGAACCTGTGAATGCCCCCTCCCTGAAAATGTTGAAGGCCAGGTTGGATGGGACTTTGAGCAACCTGGTCTAGTGGGAGGTGTCCCTGCCCATGCAGGGGGGTTGGAAATAGATGATCTTTAAGGTTCCTTCCAACCCAAACCATTCTGTGATTCTATTATTAAATTTATAATCCATAAAGTACAGAAAACCTGACAGTATTATAAGGTAGATCAATGACTACCTAATGACTTTGTTTTCTTAGTACATAAACTTCAAAGGTATTACATACACGTGTAGAAGATTTCTTTCTCTTCAGCTTGAAAGGACAGCCTGAGACATCACTTTTGTGAGGTCCTTACAACCTGAGGTTGCACAAGCTGAGCAGTGAGGTGCCTCAAGTTAGCATCTTTTAACAAGGAAAGACAGGGAATATATGGGTTATTTCTTATAGGTTACCATACTTACAATTGGGCTAGCATTGATGTAGTCTGAATTGTCATGGCTATTTTCTGCTTTCAGACATATCCTGGAATGATCATCTGCAAAGGAGAAATAAGAGAAGAAAGTTTCTATACAAGTATTCTACCCATTTGAAATCAAACAATTCAAAGGCAGTTCATTCCAAGGCAGGCAAACAGTAAATACCAGGAAGCATCTTTCCTTCTGACTCTCAACCTAGCATAGCCTTGATGCAGCCACAGAATCACAGCCTGACTCAGGAATGAAGCTCTAGGATGTTTCAGAGGTTGAGTATCAGAAAGCATGTCTTCAGGCGATGCACCAGAATGTACATCCAGAATCTCTACTGCTCAGGAAGCTTAAGATTTAAACTAGGCAAAACAATAGAAAAAAGAAGTATCATAGAAAACACTCCTGTGTTGACAGGGTCGTGGAAGAAGTTAGCTGATGGACTTTGTCCATCTGACTTCTCTACAAAATGAAAAGCAGGAATGTCAAAGTACAGTCTAGAGCTGAACAGTAAATTAACCTGTCCTGATCAAAGACCAGTGCTGCCTGGTGCTACACTAGTGATGTTGGAAGACAATGTGACTCAGAGATTATAACTGGAGAGATAAAATGCAGGTAACAACTGCCTCTAACAGTACAACTGGCACACATGTAGACATCTTATACCACTGGTAATGTAGCTACTTCAGACACCAGGAGTAAGCTCTGAACACAGGAAACTTACGTTGTTTGCCTATTGTCAAGTTCTATTATGTTTAGAGCTGGTACACCCAAAACTCCAGCATTTTTTTTTTACTCCAGGACATATATAATGGATGGGGTTTATTTGTCTGTATTTAGACAGTGACACTGCAGATGTCTGCATCTGTTCCAGCCATCTAGACTCACTTTCTGCTAAGAGAAAATAAATATTTCTATGTCATGAATCTTCTCATCCTCATTTAGCTGTATCAAACAGGCCAAATTGCACTTGAGAAATGCCTGTTTCTTTTCATTGACTAAAGAAAGAAAACCAGACCACAGTCAGATAAATGTATGCAAGGGATGTTTAAGTCTTTAAGTATCAATCTCAAACTTGTATCTGACACCTAACCAGGACAAATCATGCTTCTCAGCAAACCTACCCTGCAGGATATATTGTGGTAAGAGGTCGTGGAGCTGCTCTTTCTCTAACAATCTACAGCCAAACGTGGATACTGATGTTTTGAGAGGGCCTTCCCACCAGTTATTCAAATAGACAAAAGAAAAGTACATGAATACACCCTGTCCTCCCCCCCACCCCCTGCCCGAGTATCTTGCCAATGACACTGTTCTTAACAGCAGAATTACAAGTTGGCTTTTAAAACTATTAAGTACCAATCATTATTTTAATGATAAGGAACAATAAATGTAAGTACCACAGAGGAAAGTAGAGACAGAGTTTTTGGGCTCTGCTTTGGTTTATTCACCAGTAATGTCATGGCAGTTCAGTACCTGAGCAAGACAAAGGTGTGCTTGTACCGGTATTGTTTATAGTCACTCAGTCTCATCAGAAAAATTTAACCTATCAATGTGAGCAACCTTCTCCTGAAATATGGTTAGATGTGAACACGTCGTATCAAATGAATGAAGACCCATTTTTTTAGTATTCACATGAAACTATTTCCTCTGGTAAGGTTTCAACACAACTAGAAGATGAAGAAGATGAGAAAGGGAACATGTTCATGCACTTTATTCACTGCCACCTTACTCTGGCACCACTGCACAAAAAAATATGAAGCATAAAAATGAACTTGTAACATCTGAGATCTTGGGGCTACCCAAGATTTTGTACAGAAAGCTTTACAGTCAGCATTGTCACAGAGTGCTTGAAGAACAAAAACTCTGAAACCTTTTGGCTATGCAGGAGATATGCAGCTTTCATGCACTAAACATGGTCTCTCACGTATCTTAAGAAGCACTCAGGATAAACCCCATTCATTGGATAGCAAAAGTGTTTGAACTAATCACCACAGAAAAATGTGTGAAGTGTTTTCAAATGGATGAGGGAGAGACAGCAGACTGTGATTCATCAGTATTTAGCAAACAGATGTCAGTGTGAATCTCCAAGAAAGGGCCAAGGGTCAGATCAGTAACTTCAGGAATCTTTTTTTTTAACACGTTTTATCCAGTCCCTCTGATTTAGTGTACCATATCTGCTGTCTTGGAAGGCTTTACCAGAGGGTGAGACATGTTCAGGCTTTGGTAGTGAAAAGGTGGTGAGACTTTATATTTGTGCTCAGAATAATAGTAATAAAAAAAAGGTGTTCAAAAAAGGTTGTACACGTGTTTTCTGCATATATCACGAGTTTGCACCCATGTGTGGTTCAATTGCAGCACCAAACGTTTGTATTGACCATGAACAGATTGTGCTTGTCTATGCCTGTTATCACCTCAGAGCTTCTAGGAACTAGCATAATAGCTCTTCAGAAACAAGCAGAAAAAGAAGAAAGAAAAAAAAAAAAGAAAAAAAGGAGAAAGAAAAAAAAAGAAGAAAAAAAGGAAAAAATAACACCATGGACACCAGTTTGTTATGTTAACAATGTGCAGCTGTAGGAAAATGCTGCATGTACAAGAATTTTTTGTTTTTTTGTAAACTGCATCCTGATTATTTCAGAAGCAAGGAAAGGGAAGCAGGAGAAGCAGGGAATAAAAGGAAGTGGATTACAGGAAACGAAGAGATATAAAATCAATCTAAAATGAGAGAAAAATGAATTAAGAAATAGGAGAGGACAGAGACAGTAAAAAGGAATTGAGAGAAAAGACAAATGTTCTTCATAGCTACTGCAATCTGATCAAGCTACAACTAGTCATCATTTCAAATATCTACAATGGCTACTGCTGAACACTGAACTACTTTGCCTTTGCTATTGTCCAGCCAAGCCACAGCTGAAAGAAAAGCAAAATCTATAGACGGATATGTGTAGCAGACAGGCTTCCTGAACAAGAAGGCTAGTACTAACCTATACCTGAGGAGAAATACAGCACAGTGCTGTATTCTATTTACATACAAACTATAAAGCATAAATTATAATGTAGCAAGGACAGAGGATAAAGCATAAAATATAAAGCGCACACAGGTGAGTTTGCAGTATATAAAAACTCAATGTATAGACTGAGAAACCTAAGTTTTGAACATCTTCATGTGCACTAGGTTATAGTTAATGGGGCTTGATTTACTTGACTAAACAAGAACATGTCACACCATTTGAGAAACTATAGATGAGACATTGCATAAGGATAATAGATAGGACAGAGATCTAAAGACTATCTTATTGGCCCAGCATCTGAAGTTCACAGATCCAAGCTCTCAATCACAGGGTTTGAGAACTTGGAAAAATAATACTCACATCTTATCCAATTCCCTCTGTCTTCTGTTTCGTTTTAGTCAGATACTTCTGAAGGAACAGAACCAACAAACAAAGGCTGGACACAAGGAGTATAGGCACAAAATGGAACTCTTCTTAGATCTGGGCTAAAATAAAGTCCATTTTCTCCAGAGCATTATTTGCACATGCATTACTGTTACAGATAATGCAGACACCCACAGCCAGCTCAGGTGTTCCCATCCTTGGTGCGTATCCCCTGGCCGTGCTCTCAGTGCACACAAGCCTCACATCTGGGTGCACACTCTGCCCCCAGATGCTTTGCTGTCCTCTGGAGGAAAATCAAAGCAGTTTGCTCTAATATACCAAGCACAATGGACACAACTATGGTAGACAGCTTTTGGCAGATGTTCCCTGAAAAAAGTTGTTTGCCAAATGTATAAAATACCTACACATACCTATGCTATACATCAATAACAACATACAGTGTTGACTCTATTGAGATGGTCTTATTTTGCAGAGATGCAAGAAGAGAAAGTTTGTAAAGCTTTATTTGGACATCAACAATTTGAGCTGCTTGTGTGTTCATGCAGAAGACAAGGTATCTCATTGCCCTAAACTATTGCAATCTGGTTGTTGGTTAGATAAAATGATGCCATTTTGTTAATTGAGGAGGTTGCTTCAATGGTTAGAGTTTTTTTAACTAGTAATTAATTAGATGCATTTGGCTACCAAGTTTTTTAAAGGCTGTTTGTAAATAAAGAAGATAGGCAAAAGAGTAAACTATGACAAAATTGTGAGATTAAAGATAATGTTAATATAGAAATTATATCAGTTATGTAATCATTAACAAAAAAACCCATTATATTATTTTTAAGACTGGCTAAGAAAGGAAAATGCAAAGTAAATACAACATGATATTAAAGCTTCTTTGAAGCCTTACTAAGATGAAATCTTTGACATGAATTGGCAATCTTGTTCTACCTTGTCAAGGTGATATGAAAAGGGTAAGGAAATGCTACCAAGGCATTACTCTGCAAGAATGCTTTGAATGTAGCATAACAACTTTGTAGCATATCAAACTATATTAGCTTTGCCTCTTAATTTATTATGAAGCAAATCTGTGACATTTTGCTATAGTTTTAATGTAAAACATGGTCAAAAAAAGTGGGCAAACCGGAATCTTTCTCATCTCAGTCTAATCTTAAAGTCTACAATAAGGAGAACTGAATCATAGAATCACAGAACGGTTTGGGTTGGAAGGAACCTTAAAGATCATCTAGTTCTAAACCCTCTGCATGGGCAGGGACACCTCCCACTAGAACAGGTTGCTCAAAGCCCCACCCAACCTGGCCTTGAACACTTCCAGGGTGGGGGCATTCTCAAGTTCCCTGGGCAACCTGTTCCAGTGCCTCACCACCTTCATAGTGAAGAATTTCTTCCTAACGTCTAACCTAAATCTACCCTCTTCCATTACTGCTTGGCCTCTTGCTACATGCCCTTATAGGAATCCCTTCCCCAATATAAAACGTCCCTCCCCAAATAAAAATTGTATATTGTTTAAACTCTATGTCACACTTTCCACCCACCATAAAAGTATTTTTAAGGGTACAACATGACAGCTGTTTACCAGTGCACAGCAATCTCAGAAAGTGAGATCAAGTAATTTTGTGAATTCAGTTAAAAAAAATAAAGTGTTCTAATAGCTGTAATAGAAGTTTTCACAGTGTAAAGGAGCCACAAAATAGCATTTTACTCTTGTAAAAGTACTAAGTGATTTCAAATGTGCTAAAATACTTCTATTTATAGCTTTGAATAAATTGCAGCCACCCTGTCCATGTCCAAATACCTTCCCAGGGAGCAACGATTCAGTCTAGAGTCAGCAATGGGAAGAAGGGGCATAACAACGTGCCATGGAAGAAGCAACAGGCAGACACTTGTCCACTGCAGGCTGACTAGTGTAGGCTGATTCATCCACATGGTACAATATGATGAAAAGAGACACACTATCTTAGTTCTGGAAATAGTTCAGCTCTCTAGCATGGCATGAGACCCAAGTTAAATATCTCTCCTCTTTAGCACTGCTGCAGCTATGTTACTTCTCCATTCAGAGCTAGAATGGTGTAGTCTGAGGGTCCCTATCTTACTGCTTATTTTATCATGCAGACATCTTTCCTATATCAGCTGAATAACCAGCATCAACCTCTGGCAACACCTGTAGCTCCCATGCTGTCTTCAAGACAGAGACCAGAAACAATCTGGCTTAGTTAACGAGCAGGGAATTGGAATAGCTTAAAATGGTCTGACTACAAGTCCACATGGAAAAGAACATTTCAAACACAAAGATCAATATACATTACCATGGAGCAATTTTCACTGCCTATGATGTTGGTTAAATGCTATGTTTTTCAGTATAGAAAAGATCACAGAAGTCTTGCACTCTTTTAACTTTCGTGGTGGCTTCTTTAGAACTTTTCAACAGACCTGATCCCAAAACACATGGAAGTCAGCAAACTGCTGCTGTTGCCCCAAAATGCTTTCAACCAGCACCATATTTACTCAGGAGAAGTTAAATTGCCAAACCACTGTACTCCTCTCCTAAGCAACAAAGTACTGCAAGAAGAACCTCTACATAAACAAGAGAGCCAAATCCTGCTGAAGCATATATGCAAGGGCTGATAGGCTCAGTTAAAATTATCATGTACTTCCAAAGAATCTTCACTCTAAATCTGGCTCTGACATTTACTTAATGTGTTACCTGTCATTTCCCCATTTCTAAAAGAGGAATAGTACTTACTCAATGCTCTTATAGGGAAAATTAATGTTTTCAGGGCACTTTAAAAATTAAAATAGCTGTATGTGTTTGCCAAGCTACCCAGCTGGATTGTGGGCACACTTACTGAGAGCATTTTTCTTGCTGTGGACTGTGCATATATTCTTAGTTTTAGCTTTGTTTCATTGGTTGCTTAATAAAATGTGTGGCCATACATTACCAATGTAATCTATGAGATACATATATTTGCATAGGAAAAATATGTTGCTCAGATTTCAAGCTCAGAAAGGTGGCTGCTTACAGGAAAGAGAAGATTCTAGGAATATAAACACTGGCTGATTCTTTTATTTTTCTTTTTTCTCTTTTATCCTAAGCCTAGCAGAGAGAAGCCAGTTTGCAAGCTTACCCACTGAAGCCTAAAGGGGCTCATTCAGTACAGCTGATATCTGATAAACAGATCATCTAGCTCTGATTATAGACTGCTGGTATTACTGGTGGATGGACACAATACCAACTTGTCTAAACACAAGCCAAACTTCTTTCTGTTGAATGGCTACAAATGCCACTTTTGTACAGAAAATATATTTCAGCACTGAAAGCACTCTGGCTATTCAATTTCATGAGACAGCACAGCTGCAGCAGCAGTGTTATGTGACATAGTTGTGCATTTTTGCAACATATATACTACTTAAAAGGAGATAAACAGTGTCTGATATGACAACATGACATGCATCCAGCCCACAGCTGTAGCTACAGTTTTTTAGTATACATATAAGCTACTCCATATTCTGTTTGCCTCTCATCTGTAGCTTTCAAACCCCCGTGCAAAGAATATTGAGAAAAGTATCAAAAACTTGAAACGCAATAATCCAAATTAAAGTGTACATACATGGTACTACAGCCTGTGAGCGATTCTTCTGGGTATTTTCCTCCTGCTGTGCAATGGTGGTGGCATTGGGTTCAGCCTGATAAGCACACAGAGCTTCCCACTCTTTCTCCAGACGATTCTTGTTTTTCAAATGATCTTCCATGTAGGACTGGAATGAAAAGAATACCATATTAAGCATCGACTTAGACAGGCTCAAAGCTAAGCTAAAAGGATGTATCTCAGGATGGAAAGCAGAATAAGAAGACTTAAGGTATAATTCAGGGCTTTTCCAAATAAGCACTCGCTCAGAACTTGTTTCCAGCTTTCCAAACTGTCCAAAGCTCAGATACGTTGACTTTATCCTAAAGGGAGGGAAGAATGGTCAGGAATGAAAAATCAGAGCATGAGAATCTTGAGCTTTAGGGACAAAACACACTCAGTCTTATGCCTAATTCATTTACTTAAGAGAGTTAACCAAGTTTGTTTGTGCTATACAAAATGAGAATACTAACATGTACCAGTGCTAACAGAAAAGAAATGCCTGAAACTCCCAGCTCCCGAGCTTCAGGGAAAGCTACTTCTTCTTCTGTACCTAGAAGATGTATGCACAAATGTCTCTTTCATCAGCCAATGAAAAAGCAACAGGAGTCCATTGATAAAAATTACTTACTATAACAACAGCTCACACCAAACCAAAGGCTTTTAAACTGAAGTTCAAGCACAATATGCAAGCCACAACAAGGATACAGAGAGGAGTCAGAGAGTTGTAGTCAATGGGGCAGAATCTGGTTGGAAGTGTGTGACTAGTGGAGTCCCTCAGGGGTCGGTACTGGGACTGATGTTGTTCAACATCTTCATCAACGACCTGGATGAGGGTATAGAATGTACCCTCAGCAAGTTTGCTGATGACACTAAGCTGGGAGGAGTGGCTGACACACCAGAAGGCTGTGCTGCCATTCAGAGAGACTTAGACAGGCTGGAGAGTTGGGCGGGGAGAAACATGATGAAATTCAACAAGGGGAAGTGTAGAGTTTTGCATTTGGGGAAGAACAACACGATGTCCCAGTATAGGTTGGGGGCTGACCTGCTGGAGAGTAGTGTAGGTGAAAGAGACCTGGGGGTCCTGGTAGACAGGAGGATGACCATGAGCCAGCAATGTGCCCTTGTGGCCAAGAAGGCCAATGGCATCCTGGGGTGCATTAGAAAGGGTGTGGTTAGTAGGTCAAGAGAGGTTCTCCTCCCCCTCTATTCTGCATTGGTGAGGTCGCATCTGGAGTATTGTGTCCAGTTCTGGGCCCCTCAGTTCAAGAAGGACAGGGAACTGCTTGAAAGAGTCCAGCACAGAGCCACAAAGATGATTAAGGGAGTGGAACATCTCCCTTATGAGGAAAGGCTGAGGGAGCTGGGTCTCTTTAGCTTGGAAAAAAGGAGGCTGAGGGGTGACCTCATCAATGTTTACAAATATGTAAGGGGTGAGTGTCAGGGAGATGGAGTTAAGCTTTTCTCAGTGATGACCAGTGATAGGACAAGGGGTAATGGGTGCAAATTGGAGCATAGGAGGTTCAAGGTGAATATCCGAAAAAACTTTTTTACTGTGAGAGTGACAGAGCACTGGAACAGGCTGCCCAGGGAGGTTGTGGAGTCTCCTTCACTGGAGACATTCAAAACCTGCCTGGATGCGTTCCTATGTGATGTGCTCTAGGTGACCCTGCTCTGGCAGGGGGGGTTGGACTAGATGATCTTTCGAGGTCCCTTCCAACCCCTAGGATTCTATGATTCTATGATTCTATGATACAGCTGTTGAGGAGAATTAAAAAATTGGCAGGCTGAAGGGTCATGGCTCAAGTACCGGGTCATTAGGAGCTCATACTACACATGGACTGGCACAGAGAAGGCCTTGAACTGAGAAGGTGGTGTTAATGAATATTAAAATATATGTTGTTAAAGACTGTACTGGCATTCAGTGAAGCGCTAGGGGAAGCATCACCAAAGAAAAATGAAGTGGCTGTGGCAGGAATTATGGCTGATCACAGTATATTGGTGCAGGTTTTCAGTTTTTTGCCGATCTCCCAAGGCTAGAGATCCAGTAAACCACTAGATTGGGAATTACATTCCAAAGGCTTGTCAGAAGTGAAATAAAACCTTATTCCTTCACCCCATGGACTTGCAAATCATTCAAGTAGGTGAAGGCGAGAGAGTAGAAAGGAGGAAGGGTGGGGAAGAACAAATATCTTCCCATCCTTTTAACGTGAACATTAAAGAAGCTATCACCTGGTACTGTAAGCCTTCTTATACAGCCAAATTACCTTTCAGAGCCTGTCATCTCCTCCTACAGTAAGCAACAGAACGATCTCACATTACACCTAGTTGGTATTTCTAAATTAAACTCTAACTGTAAAGGTAGGTTAATAAACAGATTAAAAAAAGGACAGACTGTTTAGGGGACAAGCTCAGGGGTTGGGCAGGGGTCAGTAGCAGAGTTGTGGGTGCCTTTCCCCCAGTCATCACTCAAAGCAGCTCCTGCTGCAGCAGTCTCTAGTACAGGCCAATCTGTAACACTTGCCTAGAAAAGGTTCCTGGAAAGCATTCACGGAAAAGTATAAAAAAAGCAGTTTAATCCCTTAGGAAACCTCTTCCACAGACAGTCTCCATTACATGGAATAGTTCTTCCCAAACACGCTTTAAAGAAGAAAGGCTCGTGTGCCTTCTTAGCAGGTTTAACAGAAGGTGCCAAAATCTTGCAGCTTGGCCTCCACCAAATGGGAGCTCTGCTGAAGCAGTCACACCACCGTGCTTCCCACTGACCAGCAAGACTCCTCCCTTTTGCAGCTCGAACAGGTTTTTGGGTTACAAAAGAGCCGCCTGTCGCCCAGCTTTGTTTTGAGCAGGGTTTGGTGTGTGTGTGTGTGTGTCTTTACAGGAGATTTGTAAATCAAACCTGTTACTAAAAAGCAATTCAAGAAGTGTCGCTTCTGGAAAGGCTATCTTTAAGGACATAGGAATATATCGTGTTAGAACAAAGGTTTCTAAAGCAGGTAAAAAATAGTGGTGGCCTAGATACAAAAACACCTACTGTGTGATAGCTTATTTTCTATAATGAAGGAAAAAAGCATCACAGTGTATAGAGCTGTGACCTGATGGAAGGGGAGCTGGGAGAGCTGTGTGGCCCCATCGTTTGTTAGTGGAGGGGGTCAGCTAACATGTTCCCAGACTTAACCTGCAAGTTAATGGGAGGAAACCATCTTCTGATAGTTTGCTTGTCCTTACTGAAAGGCCGTTACTAATGGGAAAAGGAGGAAGGCTAAAGATCCCCTTCTTTTCTCCTAGTAAATCTGTGCCTGGACATGTATATTGAACACAACAAAAAAAAAATATAATCCCTCCTAAGCAGAGAATTGTTGGCATGTAAGAATTTTTATGAGGCAAAGGGAAAAAACAGCAAAATCTTACAATACCACTGAGCCAAGACTCCTGGCTTCACAGAAGCTGTTTAACATGCAGCAGGCAGAGATCAGGCAGTCAAGGACCAGCTTGTAGCATCCTCCCATTTTAAACCACAGTTTTATAGTCTGATTCATTTTGACATGCCCATCACCAACATCCCATAGACTTCAGGGACATTTTGTGCAGATATACAGATCTGCCAACACTGAATCTCTCCAAAATACTGTGAGATCCACAAAGCTGTGGGAAAAGGGCCATGAACATTTGATTCCTAAGGCAGGACTATATGTAGCAAGGAGCTTCTTGTTGGCTCAAACTTGTCTATTTGATGATTTCAAGGACTGTATTTTTAAAATAATTTTTATTTTCCTTTTAAATCATCAAATATGACGAATAATTTGATTGCTTTTAGTGCATACGAATTTTTATATAACTCATCTCTCTTTAAAAAGGAATACTCTTTTTACTTTTCTTTTTCAGGGAACCCTGAGTGTAGAGAGAAATGAATATTCAACTGAAAACACACTGAAATCTTTAACCAGACAATCACTTTTCATGTAGTGTCAACACCTGCATCACATGGATCAGAGTCACAGGGCATTTACAAAAGGTGTTTGACTATTTGAACAGACCATGGAAGGCTCTGTGCAGTATGAACTTCTGCTTTACAAAAGTTTAAAAGAGGTACTAAGAAAGAAGCTTGCTTTAAAACATTAAGAAGTCAGACAATTCCCTCAGAGTTAAGTAATATTTCATTTACAGTCCTTCAGAGCCCCTACGTTCATCCCCACTTTGCTAAACAGAAGCTTAGTGGTTTTGAAACACTCTCTTGGGACCTGCTGGAAGTACATTAAATTGAGTGAAACTTCTGATATTTTAGAGATTGTATGTCTACTCAAATCCACCTTTAATTAGGATGTTTTCATTAGACATTCTGCAGCATTTGTCTGGTACCAAAGAAATTCATTACCAATATGTCAAACATACGCATGACTTCCCTTATCCCAGAGCAGCAGGTAAAATAAACAGAGGCTGTCACTGCTGTTACTATAATGCTCCTCCTAGTCTGCTGGAAAAGGTAGATGTCTGATCTTAACAGTATGTCCACATCAAGATAAGTCCTGTAATCCCAAATATATGCTATTATTTAAACAAACATTGACTGTTTGGCCACAATCTCCTGATGTACCTTAAATTTCATCAAGTCTTAATTTTCCTTCCACGGGGCCTCACCTGCAAGCACAATTCATAGCCCAGTTCATACATTCTCTCTCATGCACAGATGAGATACTCCTGTTACCAACCATGCTATCAGGGTAAGAAGGATGCATCAATGTTATGTGGAGAGAGGGATGTGTTGTAAAACCTATTATTACTGTGTGAGACATGCCAGTGATAAGGCAAAAGATGAGCTTTCAACCAGAGGATGAAAAACTGTCCTAGGGACAAGGGATCTTTGGCCAAGAGAACCAGTGCCAACTGCAAACAATCAGACAGTGACAATGTGCCTGAATACAGGCAAAAAGACAGAGCTCAATGGCCTGGATGGCTTTGGTAAAGCTTCCTGAGTCCAATATGGTGTGAAACCACCTTTGTTTTCTTTACTTTTTTATTTACATGAGTAGCATCTAGTGCGTGCTCTGTGACTAAATTAAGGTTAACAAATATAACAATGAAATTCTAATTGTCTGGTCCATCTCCAAACACTTTCTTCAGAGACAACATTGTTTGCATCTGTCGAGATATTTGCTTTAAAAACACCTGTTTTATTAGCTGATGTTCAGCTATTACAAAAAGCAATTATTTTTGACAACTTATTTCCAATACAGTGCTTGATTAGACACATGACTGAAGATGTCTCTTTTAATGAAAAGACAGACAAATGTTAAATCAACAGACCTCGACAGGTCTAATAGAATCTCAAATGTCAGCTGAAGAAGTGGATGGGACATTATCTTAACCCCTGTGAACGGTGAGCACTCCAATCCACACCTTTCACCTTACAGTGTGAGAGCTGCTTGCTTTCAAACTGCCATCACTTCTTCTGAAGATGCAGAGGGCCCTGCAGTGCTGCGGTGCTTCACTGGGTTCCTCAGAAGGAATTTGGAGAGAAGAGAATTTGCCTTAGCTTTTATACAGCAAATTGCACACTAAATTACCAGACTTGAAACAATTTGGTTTGTCATTCTCTCCAACTGATTTAAGGAAAGGCTTTTTTTGCCTTTGTTCCATGCTAACTTGTAGGCTATGTTGTTCTGGCACAGGACACCCCAGCATTTTTGCTATTCTGCTTAAACTTCTTTGTCTTCTTCAGTAGATACTGCATTGACTATATGTAAGAGGAAAGCTTTTCTGTGTAAATCCAATTTACTTTCAACACAGCACAGGATTTTCTCCTTCCTTTTTCTGGCTTAATACCTTATCATTAGTGGCTTCACAGTACATTTCTCTGTTCCCATTTATATTACTCAAAGCTCTATAGATGTTGTTCTGGATGTCATCACAAAACACTTGAAAGCCAAGAAAGTAATTGGGAGAAGTCAGCATGGATTCACCAAAGAGAAATCATGCTTGACCATTCTGATTGCCTTCTATGATGTTGTAACTGTCTGGCTAGATGAGGGGAGAGCAGTGGATGCTATCTACTTTGACTTCAGCAAGGTTTTTGACACTGTCTCCCATAACATCCTCATTAGGAAACTCAGGAAGTGTGGGCTAGATGAGTGAGGTGGATGGAGAGCTGGCTGTATGACAGAACTCAGAGGGTTGTGATCAATGGATCAGGGTCAAGTTGGAGGCCTGTAACCAGTGGTGTGCCCCAGGGTTCAATACTTGGTCCGTTCTTGTTCAATGTGTTCATCAGTGACCTGGACCAGGGGACAGAGTATATCCTCAGCAAGTTTGATGATGATACAAAACTGATGATACAAAGTTGATGATACCAAACTGGGAGGGGTGGGTGACACTCCAGAGGCCTGTGCTGCCACCCAGTGTGAGCTGGACAGGCTGGAGAGCTGGGCAGAGAAGAACCTAATGAGGTTCAACAAGGGGAAGTGTAGGGTCCTGCACCTGAGGAGGAAGCACCCCATGCACCAATATAGGTTATGGGCTGACCTGCTGGAAAGCAGTTTTGAGGAGAAGAATCTGGGAGTCCTGGTAGATAGTAAATTATCCATGAGCCAGCAATGTGCCCTTGTCGCCAAGAAGGCCAATGGAATCCAGGGGTGCATAAGGAAGAGTGTGGCCAGTAGGTGGAAAGAGGCCATTCTCCACAGATGGAACACTGCATCCAGTTCAGGGCTCCCCAGTTCAAGAGAGACAGGGAACTACTACAGAGAGGCCAGCCGAGGGCAACAAAGATGATTGGGGCATTGGAGCATCTCCCTTATGAGGAAAGGCTGAGAGAGCTGACACTGTTCAGCCTGGAGAAGAGAAGGCTGAGGGGATACCTTATGAATGCCTACGAGTATCTAAAGGTTGGGTGCAGGGAGGATGAAGCCAGACTCTTTTCAGTAGTTCCCAGTGACAGGATGAGGGGCAACAGGCACAAACTGGAACATAGGAAGTTCCATTTAAAAATGAGGAAAAACTTCTTTATGGTGAGGGTGACAGAGCCCTGGGACAGGCTGCCCAGGGAGGTTGTGGAGTCCCCTTCTCTGGAGATATTCAAGACCCACCAGGATACAGTCCTGAGTAATGTGCTCTAGGGGATCCTGCTTTAGCAGGGGAGTTGGACTAGATGATTTCTAGGGATCCCTTCCAACTCTGGTAATTCTGTGATTCTGTTAAAGACAGCAGCAGCCTATCTGATTACACAGCTCGAGGCCTTCAAAAAGTGCCTTGTGTCTTGTACTTCACTAAGAAACTTTGCTGATATTTAGGTGCTCTGTATCTAAAGCAGAAGCCTAGAACAGAGTTCATTACTATTTCTTGGGACACAAACTGTTCTGAAGTTTACGTTTTCTTCTAGAAATACTCAAATATTTTCAATAAGGAATAATAGTCCTCATTTGAGATGTTTTTTTCATAGAGGTGCCAACAGTATTGCTTTTCTATTGCAACCCTCATCTGCTTACCCAGAATTTCTGCTTGTATATATTTCTTCACAGATCACTAATGGATCTATGCAAACTATGGACATTTCTTCCTGTGACTTTTTTTCTTCAAAGATAATTTTAATGTATTTGTTGAATGCATTTTCAGGTCTAAGCTTTTCAAACTTTTGAATTACTCCTCTGTCATCACGTCTGTGCAGAATTTTACACTGTGATACCACTTGTAAAAGTCATTAAGTCACTTCTACCAGTTCCAGATCGTTATATAAAAGTTAAATATAACTGGATCTACCAATAATTCCTGCACTCTGCCAGACACACCCATCCATAGCTTTTGATCATTCCTTTTTTTATATAATCCTTTAGCCACATTTCAATCCCATGTCTAAAAAATTGACATTAATTTTTCAATTAATGAGACAGTTTCAAGATTTTATTAAAATCTGGATATTCTACATCTGTTGTTTTCACTTAATCTACTGGTTTTATAGTTTTTGTTAAGTAAAAAGCAATCAAGTTTTTCCAGGCAAGACCTATTTTTTTTTAAGTTATGCACATCCTTACTCATTGTGCAGCTATCTAGTGGAAAGGATGGAGGAGATTAGCAAATGTACAATGGAAAGACTCCAGCCTTCTCCATCCTCTTAAATGAGACCCTCACACTTATCTCCCTTTTATGCCTCTGAAAAATCTCTTGCTAGAAAAGCAGCAATTTCTTTTAAAATATGCGCTCCATTATTTTCTAGTGCTGGAGTCTGGACTCAGGGAATAGCAATAGAAAGGTTGATTTCTCCTCTCCTCTTTCCTTCTTCCCACTCCTCTCCTATAAAATCATTGTTCCTTTATTCTCCTACTTTGGTGCACCCACCCTTGTCCAGAACTGCTCAAATAAAGCTCCCTGAGATAAGTGTCACTATTAGAATCCTGAGCCATATTCAGACCACATTTTCAAAGCATTTCTCACATCATCTTACACAATTCCATAGTGGTACTGAAGTTACTTTGGGCTCTTCCTTGTTTACAGAAGTTCGGTGGTGTTCCTGCAGAGACTGAGAGCTGGGAGCTCACCACACATGTTTCCATGAAGAATGCTCTCAGTGGTGTCCCATGTAGAAGAAAACATGGGACCAGAGCCAAACTATGCCCATACCTTTCCTAACTTCCTTCCTTAACAAAGCAAACCTTAAAGAGAGGATGAATTATTTCAACCAATTTAAGTATTTCAACCAAATAACACATTAAGAAAATAATGGTTTTCTCCAATAGATATAGTCCTGTGGAAGCACCACAGATGTTTCTGATGCTCTAATCCAACCAACTCAGGAGAATGCAGAGCCTATAGCTGTTACCAAGACCAGTCACTCCATAACTGTTGGTAAAAGCACTAACTAGCTCTAGCCCTAACATGGCAAATCAAGTTTTCTATGTTAACTGTCAAGAAGTGTGACTTCATTGGGTTAATTACATTGAGCTTATATACACAAAAATATATAAAAATAGAAATTATGTTGTGGCATCCCATTGTCAGTATCTCACAGAACTTGTATCTGGAAGAAAGCTCAATAATTTAACACCTGGCTATAAAGTCTCACATACTGTCAGTCCTGGGAAGCATTCTGGCTCCACTACTCTCAAAGGCAATACTCCTGACTTCATTGGAGCCAGGATTTCATCATCTGATTACAGCTGTTTCAGGCTGAAGGCTCCTTTCTCTTTTCTAATTTGTCCTGTGCCATCCCAGATATCCTGATCTTATCAGGGAGGACTGCCTAAGGTAACCACAAATGGAAAAATCTAGGAAATAAAAATCTGGGAATTTATATTTTGCCTTTTTATAATACATTGACAAATTATTTTCCCTTCTCAGTGTTTGGTGCCATGTGTTTTGATCTAATTTTTCTCGTATTTCTCAGTACCTGATTACACCAGTGAAAAGGGCAGTTTTGAAGCCTTTTAATTAAGTATTGAAAACTACTATGAAGCTTTATTAGTAATTTGGCATAAAATGCTACTAGTATCGTTCATAATATGGTAGGTGATGAAGGAAAACTGAAACAAAACAGAGGGAGGCAATTCTCTGACAAAGCAACTATTCAGTCTGGTTGAGAACAATATCCCTAGGTTGCTTCAAATGGATTGTATTATTTGGAAATGAATTAACTTCCATGGTGATGTGGGCCAACAATAAAAAATGACATTCCATAGTTTCAATTTTATATTTTCAGATGTAAAGATTATTGTAAACAACAAAGCATGTACACAGAGAGCACAGTTGTGGTTTAAGCATGCCAACTAAAATAATTTTAGGTTATTGTCCTTGGGTTTCTAGAGCAAGCAGCACCTTTGCATAAGCAGTGTATGACAACACTATCATGCAACTTTTGCAAGAATGACTGCAATTCATGAATAAATTCAATGGCAACCTATGTTCTGTTTACCTACATTAATATACCCTTGATGTAGTGTATATCAGTGACTGCCCCTCTCCTAATGCTCTGATAATAGAGTTTTGTAACTTGTAAAAGGATTACTTCAATCCAATCAGCAGGTGCTGGGATCAGTGTGTGTCAGACAAACACTCACTAATCCCTTTTCTTACAGCTCCCAGCTGCCAAAGGTGCTCAGTGAAATCCCAATGAAATGGCTGGATACAACCTGGTGTGGACTGACGCAGGTTTTCAGCTCTGGAGGAAATCTTGGAAAATACATGTGATGCTAAGCTTTGTTTGAATCAGGAACGATGGAGACAGGTATGCCTTTGAAAGAACAAGTAGATAAGAAATTAAACATTTAAAAATAGAATGCTTAATTATGAAATATTTACTCTACCTGGCTCTCTAAATATAGTAGAAGATAAAGAAATGCACTCTAGAAAGAATCCCTTCTTGAGGATTATCAGCTACTTAATGGTGTCTTCTAAGTCTTAAAATAAAACCACCCTCATCTCCTCCTCCCTACCCCCCTTTCTTGAAATCTAAATGATGCCTCTGAAGCTTCACCCCTGCAATTACTTTGCTTTAAATAAACCTCAACAAAAAGGAGAAGATGATTACCATAAAAGGAATATAATTTGCTCCCTTGCAATCTCTGTATTTCTATAGCTCCTTCTGTCCAACTGTCTGAAAGTGCTCACATTACTTCTGCAGGGAGGCAAGCATCACTGCCATCTCACAGATAGGAAATAAAAGGGCAGAAACATTGAAGTGAATTTCCCAGGGTCACAGGGTATACTCCTAAAACACTTATTTTGCAGGGAAATTCAGAACTTGAATTCTTCTTGACCACTGTTTTATTCCTTTTCTCATGATCATGTTTATAGAAAGGGATAAATGTCATACAACCTTCACGAATCCATATCTGAAAATATTCTTGTAATCCAAGCACACCAAATGTTCTGACTCCAATGGAATCAGAACAGGTTTTGGTTTGGGGGTTTTGTTTAGAAGTACAGGGTTCAAGTGGTTGACGAGTAGAGGAATTGAATTTATTCAAGTTGGATTCTGTTTATACGAGACATATCAAACCAAATATTGAAGTTTTAAAAGATGAATTAGCCAAAATCAGTTTCCAGGCTTTCTGTACTTCTTATGGTAGATTTCACAAAAAATGTTAAATAATAAAAAGCCTTTAAATAAAGGAAGTACGATGTTTCAAAAAAATGAGGGGCTAGACCTCTTAGCCAAATACTGCTATTTAATAGCATGGAATATGTTGTGACATTTCTCAAAAAAAAAAAAAAATCCAAACCAAAATAAAAACCCAAACCTCCCCATTAAAGACAACTCTGCAGTACAGGAACTGATGCCAAGGACAGTGTCAGCTGAATTCATCAACAGAGACATTTTGGGAAGAGCTTCTGGTAGCTCTGTTAAAAAGCAAAAGCACAAGCTACGCAGCTGAATAAAAAGTAGCAGAAAACCTGCAAAAATTATACCAATCAAGTCCTTTGATTCTGTGTGATAAATATTGACGCCCAGTTTCATTCTCACAGGAACTGCTATTTTCTTCTTATACATTAAACCTGTTTTTCAGATGATCCCTTTTTCTCACTTCATTATTTTAGTAATGGTTTGAACCTCATACCACAATCCAAGATGTTTTTGTGATTCATTTACAGTCTTGCTAATGATGTTGTATGTTTGAACTTTAAAAATATGTTACTACACACTAATTACATAGCTGAAAACACAACACCAAATTCCTTGCCTCCTTCTTCTCCAAGCACTCCTAACTCAATTAAGCATCTAAATTTAGGTTCCCAGTTAGGTACTGTATTTGCAAATTCAGATTTTAATGAATTAAAGTCTGTGTTTCTTTTCAGAGCACTTGTACAGTCATCTTCATTTACTATCTATAAAAATTACCAAGAGATGAATATGGAATTCTGAAAATGTCATGTTTAAAAAAATTCTTCTCTTCAAGCGTGGTCAAGTTCTTCAGAGAGAAGAATGAGACTTAGGAAAACCCAGGCAACCATGACCAAGTACATCAAAGTGATACAGAACATGAAGTGATTGATAGATAGTGTGGCAATTTATGCCTCCACCAGACAGTGGCCATCTTGAGGGCAGAAAGGAAAATATAATTTCTACAAACAGCATCCCTGCTAGAGCAAAGGGATAAGCTCTAATACTCTTACTACTCTTACATATGTGAATAAAAGTGAAAAGGTGCCTCTTCAGGAGCAAATTATGACTCAGAAAGGAAAACCCTTCTACTATTCTATAAATTTGGGAGGGGGAAAAAGAGCATCAAAAGAGTATCTTTTCCACAAAAGTACTTTCAGGACTTAATAGAGATGACTGTGGGAGAAGATATGCCTGACTTCTGCCCTATCCTTTCCATATCACACTCACAGCCACACTGAAGCAACATGGAGCAGAAGACAGAGCAATGGTGGCCGTGAGAAAGATGATCTACACAGCTCCCAAATCTAGAGGAAGTGACCCATTTGTAGGTAACCTTTTATCTGTGCTCCATGGGATTTTCAGATGAGTTTGGCCTAGCTCAGTGATTCTCAAATTCTCAAATATTTTTCTCATTAAAGCATTCAAAAGGGATTGTGAAGTGATGGTAGAAAAGCTTTAGAAGTGTGTAAGCTGACAGCATCCCACCTACTCCTGGGACTCTTGGGTTTCCACGGAAGCTGGTAAGGGATAACATTTTAACAAGGTTTGAGGAACACTGGTCTAATCCACAGGCAAGAACATTTGAAGTGACAGAGGGCAAAATAAGACCAAGGGAAAGACAATGTGCAAGAGGACAGAAAACGAATCCAAGAACAGACTGTAGAGGTCAACTAAGAAGTGAAGTTATGAAAGAAGACACTGTTCTGCAAAGAAAGAAAATCAGAAAAACAAAACCCCAAACACAGCAAATGAAGAAAATTATATGGGAAGAGCAAATTTTTGTCATAATTGATAACTGTCAACATTTCCTTGTGTGCTGTTTCTTTTCTTTTCTTTGGAACGCTTCCCTTCACATGCTGAAACAAGGAGAAAACATTGAGAGAGTGACAGTAGTAGTTTTGAGTAGACAGAGCACAAGTACAGCTTACTGGTAAACAGAAGGAAACAGCAAAATAAAGAACCTAAAATTCAGTGCATGTGTGCATGTGCATGTGTGCAATGGCTAAGGATCGAGCAGATTGGGAATATATTTTTGAAGAAATCTGATATTAATTCAGAAGAGACTAAAAAAATGAGTAGATGGCATCCTTTTCCACCACAGAGGTAACTAACTATAGACTGCACATCCTCAGTTTGGTTTTGACAAGTTTTTCCAATGTGTATTTAATACCTTGCAGCCAGCTCTCCAAATAAGGAGTAGTTTGATCTTAGATAATGAGGCCAAAACTAAACTCAGAGAATTAAATCTGATAAACCTAGGCACAGAATCCCTTTATACCTTCATGTCATATTTTCATGTCTTAAAAAAGACTAATGAGGGACAAAAAAGGGCAGAAGTATTAACCTTCTATACAATCCTTTTTGCATTAAAGCCAATATGATCAGTTGTGAGAGCAGAGCACTGGGACACCAGAGAATGGAGGTCTACTCCTGGCTCTGCTTCTGACCTTAAGGTTAGTCTTGGTCAAGACAGTTCCTTGCCTGTGCCTGAGCATTCTGGATTAAAAAGACAGGATAATGATATTGACCTTTAAAAAGAGCTTTGAGCCTACTGATCAAAAGTGCTGTGTAAGAGTTGGCTTATTATTATTTTGGTTACTGAAGTGAGTTGAAAGGCTCCCACTGACTTTAATCAAAATTTCTTACATCAGGCCCCAGAATCCTACCTGACAGACAAAGTTTCTTAAAATCCAGTTGTGAGGATACACATATGGTAAGTCAGTGCATGCCCTCAGATAGTGCAGTTTTCTTGACTCCAGCAGAACTTTAAATGACCCAAAAATACTTTCTGAAATGACTTTTCATATTCAATAATAACTTATTAGGCACCATTAGTATATTCACTAAATTAATGGCAACTAGACACCATTATAATGCTTTCAGTCAAACTGGTCTAATGCAAACAGACACCAAGAAGTGAAAGGAGGCAATGAGGAAAGAAGAAAGCACTTCTCACAGGCAGGTATCACACATGCCCACCTGAGCAGTAGGAGGACATCCCTCCCGCTAGAAGCCAGCGCTGCTTCAGGGATTTTATGTTCCTGTTTCTGTATGGTTGCCGTGCTTAAGTAAATCAACTCTTCTAGGTGCCTTCCTGCTAAAGCAGTAGATAAACATCTGCATCAGAAATACTCCTGCATTTAGAGAAGCTTTGGGTTTGGATACTGTATTAGCTTCATCCTTGAGAAATTCCACCTCTTAACTACAGCAGACTACCCAACTGTCATGGCGACTCTCTCTTCCTGTTGTGGTCTACATGGTTTGTTATGATTCTTACAGATTAAGAAGAACCCTTGATGTCTTTGACTTGATACATAATTATAACATACAAAACATGCTTTTCTACTGAAATTGCTTCTTCAGGTATTGCTACTGCATGCTATTTAACACCTGCTATGTTTAAGTGAAAAACCTTCAGTTTGCCTGATGGATGAAGCAGATATACTGTCTATGGCACTTTCTGCCACAGTATCATTGTGCCTGCAAGATTGTTGCAAAGGAACATTTGTAGGACTACTGATAAAAGGTTAGTTCTGTAACCTGCAATCTCCTTCGTGAACCCAATGAAGTTCCAACAGGTCCACACAGAAGTAAAGTTGAAGTAATCTCATGGTAGAGCACGTACATGGAGATTCGTTGTGTTGATGGTATATTTGTTACACAAATTCCATCTACACATGTAAATAATGTCTTAATCAAAGCATTTAAATTATCTCTCTCAATTCTGCTGGTAATATTTGTCACTAGGAAAAACATGTGACACCTCTTACATTTGATTTTTCCTGAAATGGGACATTCATAGTGTTCTTTAACATACAAATCCAGTACTTAAGTGGCTGAGAACACTGCAAATTAAATTCTGCAAATTATCACTGCTTTGCTTTTCACCAGTTATGTCACTATATATTCACAATTTCCTCATCCTGAGGAGTGAAAACAGCCTTGTGAGCTTCATTTGTACACTCCTGTAAAAGATGAAAATTGCAAATATTGCAAGAAAAAGTTTTAAAATTTAAAACACCAAGTAGTTTTCATGAACACATAAACAATGTGTATGTTATATCTCTGATCACAAATAGTTATTGGTACTTATATGAGGATATTGTTGCTGTACATGGCATTTGTACACAGGCATCCATGTGGGTATAAAGCACCCAACACTGAATACTCATCTCAAGGTACATGACACTAATAAGAATATATGAAAACTGAAAATATACCACCATTTAAAGGGGTAAGAAAGCCTATCTAAACACAAAATAATGTTGTTACTAAACCTAATTATAGGCTTTTTCTGTGGCATAAAAATATCAACAAGATCTAGGCTCCAATTATGACTGGGCCCTCACCTGTTAATCAGTCATGTGCAGATACAGCCTTGGGGCAATTTCAGATCTCAGATTTTTCTGGTGTAGCTTTTTTTCTGTTGTTATCTCAGTAGACATCTTCACTTTGGTAAGACAGATACTAAACTACCATCCTGATACACATTCCAGGAATATGCACACAGCAAGCAGCTCAGCATCAGCTCACACATGAACAGCCTTAGCTCCCATAAAATATTCATTCATTTAAAAAATATTTGCACCCTGCTGTCAAACTTAGACAAATTCACACTGAGCTTCAGAAAATAGCTGTTTTAATGGTAAATGATGTTCCAGAAACCTCTTTCAGGCTAAACACTCTCGTCAAAATTATTTTAATAAGAAAGATTAACAATTCCAACATTAGCTGCTAATCCCCTTTCATTTGAAACTGTACTGATAAAATTCTTTACTTGTCATTCAAATAGTAAGTAATAATTACAGATTTGGGGCCTCCATCTCTTGCTTCATTAATAGTAAATTGCATGGAAGTCTGAAGCATAAAGTCAGCTTTGATACATCTCAAAATGCAATTTCCATAGCTTTCCTTAGCTATGTACAATTAATTACAGAGTTAATAAGGGGAATATGTTAATGAAAGGGAAATTACTCACTCAGACCACCTGGTCTTATCAAATTTCTTTAATATGTTTCCTTCTTTCTGTGAATTTGGATGAAAGCAAGAACACAAATCATGGTGTGCATTGCCAGTCCTGTAATATTTTTATTTGCAACCAGTTAAAGTCCATTTAAATTAAATACTACAAGAATGTAAGAACGGGTGAGTACTACATAGCTGACTGTATTTGTTTTCTCAAGCTCAATATCTTTTTAATTTTAAAACAAAAATGCTTAAACAACTTATAATTAGCAGACTCTCTTCAATACCCAATGTATAAATATAATGTACCCAATAAGGAGACATTGTCATTTTCTGTTTATTTTTCTTTAAAGAAATATGTTTACACATATTTAATAAAAGAAGTATAAAAACATGCTTCAATTCACTACACTCTGACAGCTACTAGAGCTTAGCTGCTATGTGCAGCCAGGGTTACTGGATGTTCATGGGAATATTTTAGATAGTACAAACAGCCAGGTCAGAAGGAGGCAAACCTTCACATAATTCATCTTAAAAATAATGCAGTTGTGACATATAGTCAGAGAAATATTTTTTGAAGACAGAAACCAACCATCTTCAACAGACATTAATGGATTTACTACTAACCAGACTGAGGACAGAAACATTTTAGGGCCTGAACATCAGCCTTCATAGTTATTCCAAAAAGAAAAGGGCAGAGAAAAATTCCCAGAACACTAACAGGTCATGCTTGAAGGAGGTGATGCTTGTGAGCAGTTTGTAACCCCTCCCTTCTATTCTTAGTTCAACACAGTGGTACAGCAAGCACTCAGAAACAAGAGGCAACTCATAATTCTCCCCAGCTATGAAGAGGGTTTTCTTGGCCAGCTGGGCAACCTTAATCAGCATTAGGAGTTTAGGACAAGAGGATGAGGGAGACATGACAGCACTGAGGGAGAGCTACCAGCTAGAAAAAAATTGAAAATATATTACTCTAGTCTGAAACAAAGGAAGAATTATAGAAAAGACAGAAAATCATAGCAAAAGTATGTCATTCACAAACGAACGTAGAAGATTAATGTTTATCACCTTTAAAAAAACTGTTTCCACAGCTTGTGGATGCATAGGCAAAATTTGATCATCACAAGAGAATTTTCTCTGTATCCTACACCTTATATTTGCCAAATACCAACCAAATTCCGATACCTTACACATAAAGTACTGCCAAATTAAGGCCTAATCCCAGAAATAGTTGCAGAAAGCAAAGCATAATTTTTTATCTTGCCCTGAAGATGAGAATAAACAGACTTTGTTGAATCAATGCAGGGATTAAGCTGCCTTCATTGCCAGTAGCATCTTAACCAGAGCACTTCCAGTAACTTATGCTGGTGTAGCCAACATGAAGAGGAGGAGCTCTCCAAAATGTCAGAGTTCTCTTGGGTATCTTAAACTGCAACTGATTTAATGGTGCAAAAACACAGTGCCAGTGTGATGTCCCTTCTTTGTAAGTACCATGAAGCAAGTCCCAGTTTAATCCTGGACTGATTTTTCAGAAATACTGTACATATTTTCAGAAGCTATGAAGCTGTAGTATCATTTACCACACACCCTTTGAGCTTAGTGGTGCATTATGTCTTGCAGCCTGCATGAGCCATTTCTTTATCCCACAGTGAGTCAAACCTCACCTCCTTCCCATGTCTGAACTCCACCAGTAGCTCAGATGTATGTTGTAACATGTATTATGATCTTGGCCTCTGGCCTGAGAAGTCCTTCTGAACCTCCCACTTTCTAGTGCCCTTTGTCTAAACAGGCAATTCCACCTGTTAGATCCAAAACATGCTACTGCTACAACGAGTTATCCACAACTTAATGCATGAGGTTGACAGTTGGACTTGGTGATTTTTAAGGTCTTTTCCAGCAAAGGTGATTCTGTGAGCATGCACAACAGGACAAACATAGAGAAGAGCACTTCATTACTTAGGATCCATTTGGAGCCAAAAGACAAAACCAGTAGCCTCCTGGACATCTCTGGTTTCTGCCACCAATGAGAGTCTCAGAAGCAGTTGAGGACTCAGTAACATCCCTTGTCTTCAACCTGAAGTACCAAAAACCAGATCTTTTTCATTAAATTACCTCCTAACATCTCTTGCCACTTGCTACAACTGGTACTTATCTGGCCTTGACATTACTTAGATGTTCTCTAGAAATGGAAAAAAGCTGGGAGAAACAGAAAAAAAGTTCAGATAGCCACCAAGTTTTGTTTCAGCCATGGCAATTATCCTTTCTTTTTATTTTGTGCACATAGTTACATAAGCTAGTTTTGTGACAAATATTTCTCCCAATGTAACACTTTTAAAATTAGCACTCTAGAATATTAATAGAAATGTTTTCTTCATCTTTCTACTAAAAGCCTTAGGGAATGATATAATGTGGCTAAAACTGTTCAATGAAGGCAGCTTAAATAAAGTTGGAATAAACACCTCACCACCAAACAACAGAGCAAGATGAAGTCTCAGAAATTTGGCAAGGTATTTCTAATCACAAATACATTTGGGGAAATCAACTGACAGGGAAGAATTTAGGAAAAAAACCCAACAAACAAGAACAAAAAACCAACAAGAAGACTTTGAAATTAATTTCATATTAGTGTTCAAGGGGAATGCTTTTATTTATTTAATAGTGACTCTGGTAATTATTACTTTCTAAGGCCCATTCAACAATATAGAAAAAGGAAAGCAACTGAACAAGAAAAAAAAAATGGAAGAATCAAAAGGAAACCTGTTCAAGAATAGTTTTTCTGAGTTTTACTGATCAAATCCATGTAGTACATACAGTCATTTATTGAATTTATGGCTCTGTTGGTAGTATCTTTTAATATGCAATGGGATTTTTTGCACTTCTTTGCAGCTTTTCTTTATTCCTCTATCTCAAGTCCTGGTTTTAAACATGGACAAATGTTTCAAAATAACTTAAACATTTAGAGTGAAAAAGAAAACTAAAATGAAGGGATAAACACCATTTCATCAGCAGAAGATCTTTCAGGAGGCAACCAGTTCCACTTCTCCCTAAAAGCATGACAACTCAGGGAAAGAGGGGTAAAGATTTTCCCATCCACAGTATTTATATCTTTTTGGGATACTGGCTATCTTGTCACTGAGTGATGTGATACACAACAGCTTTTTCCCTTGTGACTCCTCTCATCTGACTGTTCATGATGAAATGGACTTTAGGGCCAAAGCCTTCTTGGGATTCACATTTCATGAGACTCCTACAGTTATTTATACTGGCACAGTTAAGAGATAAATTGGGATTTAGATCAACTTAGCACATGTGTAAGGAGTTTATGCTTTTAGCTAAACTTTGCCACTGACTTGTTTTCCTTCCCATGTCAGGGAGGATTTTTTTCTTCCTTTTCTCACTTGTAATATTTTTTTTAACAGAGTATTTCTATTCTTGAAATTCATAGATGGCTAAAGAGAAATTATTAGTGGTGGAAGGAAACGGTGGGAAAAAAAATTTAAGACCCACTAAATAATCAAACAGACCATAATTGTGACAAAGACCTTGTTTTCCATACGTGCAGACCACACAGTTGCCCCTGCTAGCATTAATCACTGCTGCAGCATGTGTCCCCAGGCAGTGCACTGCACTCATGCACCATGCACCACGCTCCTTTGCTCAGGAAATGTTTTGTGTTTATATGGATTAAGCTCAAGGTGGAAAGCACGCCTGCATCTAGCACAGTGCTATCGGTCCTCACATGCTGGAGTTTCTTTATTTAGAAAAGTGTGTTTAGATGCCTTTTGCTCATGCTTCTGTTGTAGCTTTAAGAATAATATCAAGGAGTTCCTGCAAACTGTAGTGGAGGATTTAAGAAATATTTTTTCTTGTTGGAATGGGTCTTCTATCGCTCAGTTCTACACGCTTCTATATTCCATTAAAAGAAAATCTATAGCAGCTAACCCATACAGTCCACTTCAAACAGGGTTTATTTTAAAAAATAAAGTGAGTGAAAACTGCTTAGAAAGCACCAAAAAGTTACTATGCAGAGCTTACAGGATACCAATGTTATAAAAAATAAAACAAAGTTCAACCTTGGACGCTATTCCTTCCTTGCTACCCCTCTCAGTTCCACAGCAATCCTGCCATTGATTCAGCATCAAAACTGAATTAGATGCAAAATTCAACATCTTGGGATTGACTGGCTTCCCAGCAGCAGGTGTCCAGCCCATGTGCCTCTAATTCAGGTTGTATCTCAGAAGGTGCTCACAGGTGCTCACCTTCTGAGACACAACCTGTCCCAGAGCTTTCTTTTGACACAACGTTCTCACATGAGACCACCCTTAACTTCTCTATGGGGAAAGTGCTTCTGGTTTTAGAGACATTGCCAAAGACCAGGGGATCAAGTGGAACAAGGGCATCAAGCAGACTTACACCTTTTACATACAAGGTGTTAGATTTCAGTCCTTAGTTAATTTTCTCCCACTGCCTCATTCAGCCCAGCTACAAAACTTCCAAGTATAGTATGCACAAACTATCACGGACTATTATTCTTTCCAATACATACAGCAGTTTCATACCTTCAGTGAGAAGACTCCTAAGACTTCCAGCTTAAACAAGTACCAAAGAAGATCTTCTGGAAATTCACACTTTCCGAAATTCTAATTTATATACACTCTTCCAAATTTTGCACTTCTGTCTTTACAAAGAAAAAAAAAAAAGTCCCAAAACACAGAAAATCACTTTTGCTTCTGCAAATTCCCTCTCATCTATGATATCAGATAACAACCTCAAAATGTTATCAGCAAAAGCTTACGCTCCTTTCTTGCAGTACTGTTCTTAATTTAAAAACTCATAAAAGATTGTAATTATTTTAACCAAACAAGCGATATATGAAGCAGATGTGGGATCCAATCTACCTAACTTACATGCTGAACTTGTGCTTCAGCACAAATAAAAGAGATGCCTTCATCTAAGCTGCAGATGTCAATGGGATGGTGCATGCACAACAGAAGCTCTCCCAAGAGGCCTGATTCTCTGGAGACCTTCATAGCCACCCACTCACTTCACCAACAAGAAAGGGAATTTATGGACTCAAGTTGAAAACACTACCTCATTAAGTGCCTAAGATGAAGGTATAAGTTAGGAGCCAAAGTCAGGAAGAATAAACCTCTTATGGATACCTTCGACCCCTCCCTGGCTCTCTTGCTAGACTGCATAGGGAAGCATTGCACTTTATTAGGACTTCTCTTGGCACTTAAAATATAGGTGTACATATGTGAATGAAGTGGATGGAAATCTGCTTCTGAGTTCTGACCTTCCAAAAAACAACTGTTTTCTCGCAAAACCAACGGTGACTGAAATGAGGGCACTTCGTTGTTGTTGTTGCTTGTGCTGAAACCAGCCAGTCAGTGCCACAAACACCACTGCATAAAACATGCTCTTCTAATTACACTTTCCAAACTGCTTGGATCTTTTAGAAATACAGAATCAAAAAGTGCCATATGGGCCATCCTCCTGCTATAAATGTGAGGAAAAAGAATGTGAAAAAGGAAAAATAAACCTCTGAATGCTGTTATCTCTGTCCTTCTGAGCCTCCTGAGTCCTCCCTGCTTTCTCCTGCCAACACCACAAACTACCTCATGCTACTGTCAGCAGTGCAGAGACATTGTCATTTCTGTTCAGGAAAGTGGCAGAAATGCAGGATTTTTCTCTTTGAAAGACCTGTTTCAGTGAGGAGGAGACTGCCCCACAGCCAGGGTTTGGAAGATTCCTGGTTTCTCCAGACCTCAAGTCCTATAAATGATGGGCTAACTACAAGCAGTAAGTTGTCCAAGAAAGCAGTACCTGTGGCCAACGACAGGCTCCAATAAGCCCAAAGCTGCAGAGGCTTGGACATCACTTCAGATATGACCTGCTAGCATTTTCCAGCCAATTAAACAGCTTTACAGAAATGTTTCTGACCAACACTACGTCTGAGCAAGATTACATGGAGTCATTCAGCAGTCGCAGACACGTTTCTTCTAAGCTACTTTCATTAAAGATTTATTCTGTTTATAAATCACAGTAAAATATTTCCTGCTGCCACTTTATATAGTAAGTCATTGTTTTATTTTCTCTGGGGAGGTCCTGGCACCTATGAACAATAACAGCTGAGGAGCCCTAGCTCAGCTAACTGCTACTTCACTGCACACTGTGGAGCTGAAAAACATATTTACAAAGCTGTAAGTGCATTTACCCTGCAAAGCAGATGGTATTTGCCATTCTTACTAGTCCCCTTGCTAATATTTCTTGTTGCTTTTTTAGGCACCAAGATATTTTTCATGGAAAATATCTAGAAAATGTAAAAGAAAAGATTTGCGTCAGCAGGGAATGGGAAGAACTGGAAAACTTCTTGAGCTGAATGGTATAAAAGTTGCAAAGTGGCCCCTTGCTCTCCTCCACTTGTAGCTGCAGGGCAAGGGGAAGAAAAGCTCACTGCTGGTGAGCCTCTTCTACTGCTGAAGTCCAACAAGATACCACAAACAAGCAAATGAAGTATTACAGATATGTGCATTTATGTTTGAGCAAAACATAAATCAGGTCAGCTCTCTGGGCTCAGTGTGACCCACGGTGACACAGAACATGAGCATTTCTGATCAAGTCCAATCATCTGCTTCAGTGCTGTAGCTGAGCAATGCTGATCCTCCCATGTAAACCAAACCTAGCTTCCCCTTCAGCACATCATGAATTTACAGTTTAACTACTTCCTTAAGTAAACATCCCCACTGCCTGCCTGACCCTCCTATTAGGCTTGCCCTGATATCCAGGCTAAATGCATACTTTTGATTCTAACTCACATTTTCTTCCTAATTGTAGCATCTGCATCTGTTAAGGACAATTCTTCCCCATCCTGTATTTCAAAGCACATAGGCAGACTCCCCTGAATCACTGATCTTTTATTTGATCAGTTTAGACTAAACAAATTAACTATTTTTACTCTCTCTGTGTGGTTTGTACTCTCACAACACTACAGCTTTTCTTTTACCCTTCTTTGAATCCTCACCATCTAAGATATAACACATGCTGTTAGATAGCTAACATATGCATGAGTTCATTCAGGGTTAAACAGGATCGACTGAATTATGGACACTGAACACCATAGCAGTGATCTTGACCAATCTGTCCATTTTAAAAAGTTTATTTATTGCCCAATGAAGACAATTTTTTCTTGCAATTTTGCAGAGACTCCCAAGGCCAAAACAAGTGGTTCCCATATGCAACTTTCTCTCCTTTCGGATTGACTTTATGATTATTTATTTTTCCTAATAATATATTTAAAAACAATTTTGTTCAATTTAAAGTAGTTGAAACTGTTTGCAAATACTAAATGTATATTTCCAACTATATTGGAAATTTTGCTCTTATCTCCATACAAATAAAAGTCCGTCTCTCACACAAGTGAATTTTAACTCTGGTTAGGAAAATGTGGGACAGTAAAAACTGGAACACATAATTTTCTGTCATGGGAGCAAGCCTTCCAAATTGCACTTGAATACCAGATTTTAACATAATACTTAAGTAACTCCTTTTCAGGGGGCAGGGCAGGAAGAGGCAGGGTCAGGAGAAGTATTTACTCGGGATGACATGCTCTGATGAAGCCTTTGGTTTACAAAACTGCCCTGCTTTTGCTCAGTTTTATAGCTGACCTGATCAAGGCTGAAGGACGTCAGTAACTTGGCTGAGGTCAAATTAGCTCTTTGGGTTTTGCCCGACTTCATACCATTTTCCATTGGGTGGGGAGCCTTATAAGAACTTGAAAAATACCTGAGAAGATACTACTTTCAAATTTAAGTCAAGAAAAAGAGAGAAAGAAATTGAAAAATTATGTCCCTAAAGTATAACATGGCAGAGAGAAGTTTTCTTCTGAGAGACCTCCCTGATGAGTCATCTCAGCAGGGCATAAATAAATCAACAGGGAAGTTTCCCAAAGCATGGCAATGCTACCAACTGAAAAGAGTGTTTACTTTAGATCAACCATACTAATAAATAGCAGAAACCAAATACAGAAAGCAAAATAATGCCTGGCTCATCATCTTCACCACCACCTAACTTCTTCTCAGCTAATTTCAATGAACTCTACCAAGACAGTAAATATTTAAAGGAGGGAGAAAAAAAAGCACACACAAAAAAAGAGGTATTAGTCCACAACTCTCTCAGCAGGACGCTAACAGAGAGAGAGAGAGAGAGAAATAAGTTGCAAACTCTCACAACTGGACTCTGTTGGTCTTGGGCTGCTTCACGTGTCCATCTTCCTCACTGATACTGGTCACAAGTCATATTTGGAAGTAACCCAAGCTTTCCAATGCAGACTCCATTAACAGAACATACTTGAGTTATTTCAAACATAGAAGTGATCCAGCTTGGAGTGAAATCCAGCCAAGGACAAAAAAACATCAGGCTAGCCTCAAAATTGAAATCCCTTTTCTTTTCTAAGGGCAATGAAAAATAAATTGCTCCATATCACTAATAGTCTGTTGCTTTCCCAGCTCAGATACTTTGGTACACTAAAGATACATGAGGCAAAGCAGCAAGCTGATGAGAAATTCAGCAGTTTTCTTCAGTTGTCCAAGCTGAGGTAAATATAAATAAACAGGAAAAAAAAGATAACACAAGGCTTATCTTTTTTAAAGCAAGCACACGAACAACTCCTACGTCCAAGATAAAACAATGTTCACCAGAGAGGAAAAAAGCCACAATATAATGAAGAAGAAATGGAAATTAAAATCCCTTTAGTTTTAATTATACGAAGCCAAGATTACCAACAAAGCTCAGGAATATTTTTTACCTGCAAATAGACAGCGTCCCTTCCTTTAAAAGTTATCTCTTTCCAAAAGCTGAGCAGGTACCTTAAATCCTGACATTTCTCGTGCCATGAAGACAAAGCACCTTACCAAGATCATGTGACCGGTGGAGATGTCCATGTTGGACTGGACTGGCTCCTCACACCAGGACGATGTGCTGCTCCGGGCCGACGGGCTGGGAATGGGCCCATCACTAAATTGTGAAGAAACACTATTTATTCGAGAAGCATGCAGGGGCTCCGGGCGGTCAGACGTTTTCACTGCCATGCGCTGACGGCATAGCTCCTAGAGAGAGAAAAAGGAAGAAACAACCTACAGTTAAGAGTAATTACAGGATACAGTCTACTGAAGACATGTGATTTACAATATGTTTCCCGGCTGGAAGTGTTTTCCCCCTCACTGCAGTGATATTTGGAAGGCTGTCTGTTTGTTCTGTTAGGCACATCTACAAAGAGATACTCAATGTAATTACTATACGATGACTACGCTAACCTTTCAAAAGTATAATTATGACTGTATGCACATCTCCTTTCAGAGAACCAAAAAGAATATTTGGAAGCTTGACTCCTCTATCAGATACCCTTTTTTCCTGCTAATATCACCCCGCGTTCTGCGAAGCCACTTTTGAACTGCACAACCTCCTGAAGTTAATGGGGTTGCACAGGAATAATTGAGAGCACCACTTGGCCCTGGATATGCAAACTCAGCAAGCTCAAGGCAACTGAATTGATGTTCTCTCCAGCAGAAATCCTAGGTGATAGATGCCTCATTTCTCTTCATTAAAACAGCAAACTCATAACACTTCCTCCGTGATGTGGGGCAAAGAGGATGAAGAATGACATTAACAAAGACTAAAAGCAGAAATCTGTCATTGTATTGTTTCAGCAGCTTTGGCAAAGAAAGAAAATCCAAGCTATCGCACATGCTAATGCAAGCCATGCGAAAACACTGGAATAGTTTGCACTGGGAATATGCATTTTCAGTTGCTTCCGTGCATAGAATTAACACAAAACTACAGCATTCTGGTTAGGCAACAGAAAATCCTGCTGGTAAAACTAACTTCTTACAGTATAAAATTCTCACTCTAGTGGGATAAACAGACACACAGTTACACCGTCATTGTTACAATGCTTTTAGAATCAGTTATGTGTGGTGAAATCCCAGACAGCATAATAAAAAAAAAATTCTAACATATGTCTACTGTCCACGAGAGATACTTGGCTGCCTGCAGCGCACAGCAAGACCGACTAGTCCATAGTATCTGGACATATTGCACACACGGTGTGGTTACACATTTGTCTCAGATTACTCATTCTGCACAGACGAGTACTAAGAGCACAGTCTCTTGCCTCAGGCTAACCAAATAATACAGTCTGAGGAATTCATACTGTTGAAATGCCATGGCTCCTGTTTTCTTATTCATTGATAATATAGTTGCAGCCCAAGTGCCATCAGTAGGATGTTCTGAAAACCTCCATATATCACCTGCAATAAAATCTTATTTTCAGACGCGAGTTTAAAAATATGACTTTAAGATTATGTTGGGTTTTTTTAACCTTGCAAACTTCAGGACACTGAAGAGGGATCCTAAGCCATGCAGTAGCAAGCATTAAAACAAACACACTGAAACCACCATATTGAGGCTCCTCTTGCCTCTGCATGGCAGTGATTACAGATCTATCCAAACATTTTCTTCTACTAAAGCTTTTGATTGACTTGCCATTATGTGGCATTTTACTGTTTTATGGTGTGAAATAATAAAAAAAAACCAACACAAAAACCAAACCATGTACAAATTAAGACACATTGAGACAAAGCTTATATCATATATAAACAGGATGTATTTTGTTGCCTATTACAAAAATACAGTCACCAGAAGTTTGGGAAGCACAGGTTACTCCTGGTATGTGCTCTCAATTGTTGGAATAACTATGCAGACCATCCAAGTGAAACTGCTACTTGACTCCATTACTGCATTTGGTATCTTTATTAATATTGCCCATGCCATGTAAGAATTTATTTTTTTTCAAAAACTAGGGGTTTTCCACACTTGATTAAAATGTTTTCAGTCACTCGGTACCTTTGTTACTTCCTACTGACTTTAACAGGAAAAATATCAGGGAAAACACTTCAAAAATACTTAGAAATTGAGTCGCATATATTTGTGACTGATAGGTCAGTTAAACTATCAGTATTAAAACCAAGACTTTTTAATATAGGAAAAAATGTTATTGCCCTTTTTTTTTTTTTAATATAGGGACAAAGAAAAAAACCTCTCTCCTTTTCTCTGAAGGATCAGACACATCATAAGAAAAGATAGCACTAGTCCAAAATGGCTATTGCTGACCTTGAAATGACCTTGCAGTAGTATACTTTAAAATCCCTGCTTTTAGCAGATTTTGGAAAAAGTATAACAGTGTGGAAACTCTTCAGACAGAAAAATAAATCTACAGAAAACCAAAAAGCTGTTCAGATGTTTAGATATCCGCTGTTCTCAGAGGGAATGGTTTATTGGACTAGGTAAAAGTATAATAAGTGAAGGTATAAAAATATGTAGCCTATCCCATAACTGCTAAAAGGATGTGTCTCCTGGCTAGCATGCCATGTGGCGTAGATACAAATTTATTATATTCTAATAGACATCCTGCCACTTGACTCACCCCAAGACTATGCTAACAATAGCATTTGTACTCAAACAGGATCTTTGTTTTTAAGTTGATCTGTTCCTGCTGCTCGTATCCTGTGTCAAGTCATAATCTTCTGCTTTTCCAAGTGGTTGCTGTGGAAAGGATTATGGACCTCTGCTAACAAAAAAGAATCAGGACCAAATGAACTCTAAGAAATTAATATACCATTTTAATGAAAATTATAATGACAAAAGAAGCAATATTATAGCCAACTGATTCTAGAGTAGATTTACCTCCAAATGAAAAAAAAAATGTTTTTGACATAAGGTTACTAAGAACTGTTGTTTTAAAGTTTAACATGTTCATGGTCCTCGTGAGGAAGGTTGAGAAAAAAACATAAATGTTAGGGAAAAAAAATAACTTGATTTCTAATATTAACATATTTCTTTTGTGACATATATAGAATCAAAACAATTATTCCCAGAACTGTTGTAACCATCAAATACGCTAAACAAAGCAGCCACGTCACTGTACGGGGCCATAAAAAATGTTTAATGTAAACAGGAAGGTCAAATCATAGTTGCAGCAAAAACACCACTGGATTTTTTGATTGGTGTTTTATATCTCCAAGACAATGGGTTTTCCCCTGCCTGTAAACAGAAGGGGTTTTTAAAATTTATTTCCAAATTGGTCTAACAGCCCTTGTTGACAGCTCTTCCTTCCATGACTCCCATTCCAGCCCAGGCTGAGGAACCTTCCCCATCCCCACATGCACCGCACTGGTGTCAGGACACCAACAATTTCTACTTCTCCAAAGCCACCTCTCTCAGCTCAAACATTTCAATTCCCATTTGGGTTTTTAGCACAGTGGTGCAGAGATAACACAGTTAACACCACCACTTTTAAATGCTTTGATGCATGGGATATTTTGGGGAGCCAAACATGTTCATCAGGGACTTGTGGACTACAGAGGTCCAGCTCAGAGCAGGGAGATGTCTTAATGTGGGATATGGGTTTCCTTCATCCTTGAGATGGGCAGCTCTGTCCCATTCCTATGAAAGGCATTGGGGTCTCAAAGTGCAGGGTGTTCCATACCAGGTGCTCTCAGGAGAATGCCATCCCTGGGCCCTTACAGAGATGGCATCACTTCACAAGCTCACCAGGCCCTGCTCATTAATATGGTATCTAGCACCCGTACACTCCTCTGCATGCTCAGGTAGGCTCTTCTCTGCTCTCCAAAATCTTTACTCCCATACGGATTTAGCAAATCAGCCATCTACCAAAAACACAACTAGAATTTAAACTTGACTGAAACGTCAAAGCCACAAACTGCGAGAATGACACGAGCTGTATTTCTGCAGCGTCTCAGCACGTACACCATTAAAAATATTTTCTAAGAATGAATTCAATTTACTGCTGCACTTCTATATTTAGCTGAGTGGCTGAGGCTATTTCTGCCACACTGCGACTCAGTAATGTCTAGCTGTTGTTTGTGTATACTTCGAGTGCCATTCTTCATTTAAAAACATCATTTACACCTAAAAAAGCAATCATAATGCATACAGTGAAATATGAAGAAATGATCCTCCTGACCCTTCAGGCTATGATCTAATGGATGGGTAAGACATAAACATTTATTTAAAAGGTAATTTGAAGTTTATGACATTATTTCCCATCACATGGGAATTGCTATCATACTGAGGCACTTACTCTGTTTTTTATTTCCCAACATTTATTATCAAACTTATGTGGTGGTCACATGCAGTATATAATGGAAAAATAATATCACTGTGTGACAAAAACTGCCATAACCAAGATAAATATTCTGTAAATAATGTCCAGTTAAATGAGTTCAAAGTACAGCACAATGATCATCTGTAGAGAGCTTTTTATTTGAGACATAACTGATAACCTTAAGCAAGCCATAAACAGTATCCTCAGAAAACCCCTAGACCTCTTCCAATGCAGTTTTAAAGTGTTTCTAATACTTGGTTGTCCTCACAGAGACAAGAAGCATGAAACAGCAACTATTTCCATAGGTACAAAAAACAGATTTTAAAAGCCATACAGTCCACTTGTGAACAAACCACATTGCAGCATAAATGTATTTAACCACATTTATGGAAGGTCATTAAGAGACTTGCTGTGCCTAATGGACAACCCACACAGATGGAGAGCCAGCCTTACCACTATGTTGTGTTAGATGGGGCTCTGAACTTGAAGAGATGATTAAGAAACTCTCCTCTCAAGCAGAGCAGCATTCAGGAATGAACCCCACAGATACCTGTCCAGGTCTGGCTTAGAGATGCGACCTGCTTACCACCAGAAGTGTTAGGCCACCTCTTCTGGATGTCCCCTGCCAGTGACACCAGCAGCATTTGCTGCCAATCAGCTTCACAATGCATGGCAGCCATCAGCGTCACAGAAGTGCAACACAGCAAAAAAAAAATTTGAGAAATTTTTATCTTCCTTCAAGTTCAGCTAATACAGAAGGTATCTGGAAAAACTACTAAGACCACATAGTATACAAAAATGTTTGGTTTGGGAGAGAAACCTATGTATACACCCTGATAAGGACTAAGAGTATAGACAAGCATGGGACTAAAACCAGCTGGAACTGAGGTTGAACAGTCAATATTGAATCTTTACCCTTGTTTTATTTGCAAAAATGGAATTTGAAAATCTCACAGTGGCTTGTTACATGCAGGAAACCTGACCTGGGCATCCCAGATGAGAGACAGCCAACGTGCACCTTGGCTTTCCACCACTACTCTTAAAGATAAGCCACTCCTCCTCAAAGCCACCTCCAGTGAGGACGTTGCTGTTTATTAAAATACACCTACTTAATGTGAATGCACTATGCAATATCTTCAGGTAGATGGAGTCCAGCCACTGACTGTGGCATGTGAATCATTCTCATCCAGCTGGCACCAGGCATCTTGTAAATTAAATTGTTCACTCCAAAGTAAATGAAAATAGATTCATATCTAAAGTACTGCCCTTCTTAACCAGTCACATTCATCTCAAAAAGGCTTAATACGATCCTGGGATCCAACTTTCTAGTTTATTTAGAAAAAGAAATATAATTTCATTAATTTACATTAATGAAAATAACATATTTTACAATTGATGCCCAAATTTACATAATTCCAAAAATAAAGTCCGGGAAATAGGATTGACATTTCCATGCTTTTAGAAATCTTTTGTTTAACAAATTCAAATGGAAAGCACCTGAGCTACTCCAGAAACAAGCATGATGCAATTATTTTCAGAATTAACAAAATGTAAGAGAGAATAAACTCTTCCATGGTACAATTATGACAAAAATGCAGAGATATTAGACAAAGAAATCACTTTGTTTATTAAAAGTGATAGCTGAGTGTACACCAAGCCCTTTCAACCTGACCTGCCTAGTATTTTATCAGAAACAAATCTGCTTAAGCAGGCATGATCAAAATAACACTGCTATTCTGTTTACATGTGAAACAAAATTGTTTTGTAGAAATTTGAAATTAAAAATGCTGACTGACTACTACATCTAAAGGATCAAGGCTATACTTTATTAAAAAAATACATAATGAAAAGTAAAAATATATGTAACCTGCGAGATATGGAAGAATAGGATCTTTAAAAATGCTTTTCTTCTCAGCATTAATACATCTAATTGAATAGTAGCCTCACTTTCCTTCAAATTAAGGAGGCATAATTCACAGGATGAGCTGAGGTCTGCACGTACAGCAGGGATTTAACTGCTCTGCTGTGGATGCAGTCATAACACAGTGAGATTTAAAAAATGAAAAAATAAGGTAAGCTCATTTTTTTTAAACGAATGAATCAGGGACTACAAACATCATTATTCTCTAACTAAATTTGCTTAGTGTTACTACAGGGTGAAGCTAAAGTCATTTGGCTGCCTTTGTTGTGCTTTTTCATACTTAATATGCTTGCAGGTGTTATAAATTTAACTTATTTAATGTGTTTGTAGCTTCGGGGGTAATTACAGCTTTACTACCATTTATTTCTGAATTATTGAAATATACTTTCAAGCTTTAGTTTCATTTTAACATACTTTTTCTCCAGAAGTAAAAGAGCTGCTTAAGTCTGTGGAACATTTGTACATATATTTTCTGTCCTTGCCAGAAAAGGCAACTACTGAGATCGGTGGGCCTTCAGTAAAGGAACAAAGGGAGATGTTGAAAAATGTCTGAGAGTAATATTTTCAGACCCCACCTCTGCCACAGCATAAAATGTTATCATTATATATCCATACTCTGTACAATTCATATTTATCTAGATTTGGATGCAATAGACCTAGGGGGGAACAACCAACAAAACAAAAAAACCCCAAAACAAGCAAACTGTATTTATTTGCTTGTCAATACAACCTTAGCCTGTCCAGCTCAGTTTACCATCTGCCCTCTTGCACTGCACCACTCTCTGTATGTGACTGAGTCTCAGTGTAGGGGCTTTGCTTTGTTTGCTTTTTAAATGACCTAAAAGGCAGGGCTGCTGTCTCTCCTGGAAAGCAGGGCAGTCAAACACAGGCTTGAGAATCATTTTCGCAACAAAACCCCAATTTTGATTATGTTCTGTGAAATTAAAAATTGCATTTATTTTAGCAATGTGTTTCCTGGTGGTGACTTGTGTAACTGTGATTCCCCTTTCTTCATGTACACAAAGAAAGTGGAGGCCTTGCAGGAGGCGAAAGGTACAGAAAACACTCAGCTTATATGGACAATTACTCTTCCCCTATTTGTATTTATTTGCTTTATTCCCTCTCCCTAAGTTCAAGCATTTATACAGTCTTGTCCTAACAAACCAATCAAACAAAAAGCCATCCTGCTCTTGCACACATCTCCAGAAGTCCGGTAGATGTGAAAATTTCTGGCTTGCACAGAGCCAAAGACAGTGACTATGCAGTACAGCTGAGGGAAATATTTTTACTTATTTCAGTAACTTCTCCTCAGTGACACAGACATCTAAATAGCCCATAAGCTCCTGAAAGAGGGAGAGGTCTTTTATATGGCTCTTGTTTCCAAGGAAGACATGACACCATAGATCCAATGGGATTTCCCTGAAATAACAGCAGTGTGTTTTCCCTGCTACCCGTGCCAGGAAAGCTCAGGCATCTTTGGGGACAATATTGATTTCCAGAGGATCAGTGAAATTTGAAGACCATGTTTAAGTTACTCTACTGAGGATATCTTCCTATACAAATATGAAAGAGACCACCCTAAAAGGGACTGTGTGAGTGAGTATGACAGCTTATACCCTTGATTTCTAAAAGACTTAACGTGACTGCAGTACACTGGACCTCACAGATAGAAGATATATTAAAAAAAGTTCATGTTTCTTTAAACTGATTTGAACTGATATTTTCCTTGCATAATGTCACCTAACAACATCATGGTGCTTTCCCTCAGGATTTAAAGACTATCTGGACACTACCAAAGAAACCTCTAATAGGAAAGATCTGCAAACCTGAAGTGACCCGAGATCTACTGGTGCAAAAGCACCCAGGTATTTCTCAGGGTGTCCCTGACAATGTCTGAGCATTACTGGTCCTGCAATTCAGGCAGCTTTAATTCTGGAAGCACTAGGATATGAGATTTACCTGCCTGCCACAGGAAAAAAAAAAAAAAAAAAAAAGAAGAAATATATTTTTGGTGGTTTCAGCCGAAGCTGGTTTCTCAATTGCATTTCACACATTTCAGCTGTGGTTGCATACAGTGTTTGACAAATATATGGTAAATATGACGCTGGCAGATGAAAGATTTCTTAAGGAGTAACTAGAACAGAGAAAAATCATGTGTAAAACAAATTTCACCTTTCCATATTTCGTTCATCTTAACTAACTCAAATACATGCGCATGAGGGCACAGCTGCTTCTTCACATGAATTTGCACAGTAAATTCACTGCTAGCACAGCAAGAGCCATACAGCACAGCATGGGTTACAAATAAACCATAGTAACAATTGAATTAACCTGAAAAGCCTTGCAGAACCATGTGCAAATTCATCATGTATTTTGTCTTTTTCTAACCCACCCAAAGCTCAACCAGCTTCCAGCAGATGCCAGCGCTCCAAAAGGTAACTGTCACAAATGTTTCCTTTACCACTCCCAGCGTTTACAGTCGCCTGGGGCCCAAGGCAGGCAAAAGATGCAGTCCCAAGGCAGCTGTAGTTTCTCAGGAAAGCTACACATTAAGGCTCTGTAGTCCACTTTTTTATTGCCCTGCAGGACTGAAAATGGCAGATAATTTCTGCTAGAAATAAGAATTCCCAGCTGTCCGGCAGGACTCAGCATACACTTCTACCTTGGAAAGAAACAAAGATATAGCCTTATAGTTTATGTCTAAAAATGTTATTTTACCACATTGCAAAGATTATTATTGCTCCTCCTTAGGTCTGTGTAACTGCATTCATGGTAACAAAGGTATTAAAATCAGGCAGAGGGATACCAAAAGGAGTCCTAGAAAACTTCTAAAAACATCAGATACTTTTTTTTTTCATAGGAGGTGGCTATACAGATGAGAGGTCATGCTAGGATAAGGAAGTATTTATCAAGGATGGCCATCAGTGACAATTTTTTTCCATAACATCGTCTGTCATGTCAGTTGAAATTGCCAGTCATTACCCTCTCCTGATTTGCAAACTAAAGTCAATGCTTTCCGCCCATTCCCCACTGAAAATAAAAATTAAAGCACTCTTTTAAATCTGCTAGGAAGAAGAAATGCAAATATTGCTAACAAGGAAACACACACACACACAAAAAAGGATCTATAAAGCATGAAGCTGCAAGTAAGAACAGGTTATTACGAGCAAAAAAAAACAACTTGGTAATACAGAGAAACTCTCCTAAACTATGAAAAAAATAGTACATGTGAGTCTCATCATGTCTCTGAGAAACAACACACAAAAGTCTTCAAGAGTTATAAAAGGTGGTCAATATTTCTACACATTCACTTCATTAGTGTTACAGGGGATGCTGGAAAAACTGAGAGGGATTTTAAACTCAGATCTTAGTACTGATGGTCAAAGATCCAGGGAGACCTCACATTTTGGACAAAACATCAACAGCAGCAAAAAAGCACATTTCTGTTTGTTCTCCCCGGCCTCTCCACACACCCACATTCCCAGCCAGACCACAGCCATACTCCAGCCCTCCCCACCACCCCTCACCTGCCCCATGGCACCTCTTACAACAAATACCCTGCAGTAACAGCAAGGAATTAATGTGCAGGCTTGCTTTCAAAGAAAACTTCCTTGGCCATTACTGAAGCTCCTTGCCAGCCCATGCAAGCACAGGGGCTGTTCCATCACCATGGACCTCTCCAGCAGGCACCACTTTCTCTGCAAGAAGTACCCCAGGAACAGTTCAGGAGACATACCAGTTAGGCACATTCCTAAAATACTCACAACTTAATTTTGGATTATTATAAGACCTGGGGCATGAGGTTGCAGACATCTTCTAAAAAATCATTAGCTATTTATTATTATGAATTACCTGGAATTTTTTTTATCATGTCCTTCTTTGATTTTTAAGATTCTTGCTAGCAACTTCATCAACAACATCCTGCAGAAACAGCATGTTTCTGCAACAGAATGTTGCTGTTGTGTCACACAGATAGCTTTTCCTCTATTACTCTTTAATTTTATGTATGTAATATAACTGAATGTCTTTGCCCTAGTGCTAGGCAGAGGAGAGAATAAGAGCTTCACTCCTTCTTCAGTTCCTCATTTTATATACTTTTTTCTTTTCCACGCTGTTACTGTTCTAGAAGAAACAATCTGTGTTTTCAATCTCTCTTCATCCGAGTTTTCCATGCCCTTAATCATTCTTGTCACCTTTTCCTCACTCCCTCCATTTCTGCAGCATTCCTTCAGAGATGGAGTGACCAGCACTCTCAGAAGCCTCAAGCATTGATTTATACTTAATTAACTTCTAAGGCCCTCAAACAAGCCAACAAAATTATTAGTCAACAATGCCTGAAAAGCCATCAGATTGACCCAGACCTTCAATAACAAGCTGAAATTTGGAACAGCTTCCTAGGCAACCCTTCTGTAGGTTTTAACTTCACACCCAAGAGTTTTCCAGTGAGGTTAATTAGGGATTGCAGCTCTTTATTTCACTCTTGTGAGTGACGGTATATGGAATTTACATGCTTCCATTCCCATTTTGCTGTACACATTATTTTTTCAGAGTACAGAGGGAGATGCTGTAAAACATAATTTAACTATATAACATGAATTTACGTATGTAGATTTTTCTGGCTCTCAAAACTACATTCAGCTCCACCACATTTCTCTTCCAATCTTAGGTGGATAGCCAGCTGCTGGCACCTTTTGCTGTGATCCACTGCAGAGAAACCTCTTTCAGCAAATCACACCTTTTCATTCCACATGAGGCATATTTCTTTCACAGAAAGCCAGGATGAACTCCACTTCAGAAGTTTGAAAAAGGTAAAATCCAAGTTTCTTTTCCCCACACTGTCAGAAAAGCAGCAGCATACTGAATTTTTCCTTTTCATCTTTCCCTTGTTCTTCTACTAGTAGTTACTGGGAAAGATCAGTATCTCTCTGACACGTAAATACTCTGCCCGATACATATTTGAAGATTAGGGTTCAGACCAGCAGTCCTAGCAAATGGGTACAGTTGGTAGTTCTGGCTCTGCTACAGCCCACTTCAAACCATATACCTCTGCTGTTGCCAGAAATCATGACCAAGGAAAAGCCTTCCCACCTCCATGGAATCTATGTATCTTCTTCAAGTTATGTAACATTTGATGAGGGGAAAGCGTATGGCTTTAATCAGCCAAGTATGTAACCTCTATACCAAAAAGTGAGTTTTATCATGATAATGCTGAGCTGCTCCAACTTTGGGAGCAAGATCAGCCACTTCTGAAATTCTGAGACGCTGCCAGACCACAGTTCTGCAAAGCAGCAGCAGTCCTGTGCAGAAGGAGAAAGCAGGAGTGATCAAGAAGCCTGCAATCATGTTAGCTAGACAGGGAAACAGAGAAATAAAATGCATAGGATTTAATCAGTCTGAAATACAAAAAATTAGCAAACTATTTCCCTGATTAAAATCTTTGCTTGTTCAGAATGCAACCATCCCAAGCAAACATCAATAAAACATCACTCATTGCTCTTTGGCAAAAAGTCAAGAAATTGGTCAGCAAAGCTTAGAGAAAACCTCATGCATTTTCTCCTTTGGACGAGGCACCTACATTGAATTCTATTTTCTCCAATTTAAAGGCTATTCTCCCCCATCTCCCCAAAATTAATTTTGGTTCTTTGAAGGATTTAACTTCTAGGAGTGTCCTTCTATGATCCTTAAGTCTCGGTTTAGTTGCTTTGTAAGAACACAAATGATGAAAACTGGATCTGCATGCTGAAAGCTTAGAACCTCAATTAGAAGTTGAAGAGCTGCAGTAATGTCCCTGATTTACACTGCAGTGACATACACTGGTGCCACGAGTGCACTTAACAGCAAAAACCACCATACAAAGAAATCAGCTGAGTTGTCTCAGTCCTTTCCTGTACCTTGCTGGTGGGCATTAAATCACTCAAATTTTCTTGTACTGTTCTTTGGACTGCTAAAAAGCATTTACATCTCTGTTGTGCATGTAAATACACGAAAAGGAGAATAACTTGGACAGGACGTCTCATCTATGGACCTGTAGCTTTGTCACTGTTGAGAGAAATGAAATGAGGCCTCTTGTCCAGTCAATGCAAACCACATCCTTGACTTCCAATTCTTTGTACCTCTGCACACAAGCCATCCATGGGTTCCCCCGCCCTCATGTGTCACATGTACTCCCAAGGCTGCCCAAAATACCACGTCTACCTTGTGCCTTTGGGAAGATTAGATCAGTTGATTAGCATGACCCCAGTAGAGCTTCAGTCTGCTCTCCCCAAAGTTCTTCTCTTATAGTTTATACCACAATAAAAAGAGCTAAAACATCATCATCCCCCCACAATATTTAACTTTGCAAAATTTCTGCAAGAGCTGCACAACAGGGCTAAAGGCAGAGGAAAACTGAGGATTCAAAACCTACTTTTGTTCATCTGTCCCTCAAATCAGCCAAGTCTGTAAGGGTTTACCAGGGTAAAACCTTAGAGTGGTTTCGGTCAGCCTCAAATCCTTTACTAAGGCTAAGCACAAACATACAGTGCAGGAAGGACAAGAGATCCCTGAAGCTGAGCCCTCACTGGCTTTGGGCAGGACATAGACCTGCTCAGCCAGCAGGCTGCCCAATACAGCACGTCTTCCTAATACAGCACGTCTTCCTTGCCTGCATGGAGGAAGAGAAAGGAAGCAACCCTGCATCCCCCACTCCTCTTCCCCTTCACTGCCCACCAGGTGAGACCACTGTGCAGGATGAACAGACGTACCCAGAAGAAAGCAGTAAGAAGAATGCTTTTTATGTACTTTACAGACTTCAGAGAATAAACTGCAACCTGTTCCTGTTTGCAGGCAACCTGGTCCTACAAGAACCGACAAACACTGTCTACAACAGCTTTTTATGTACCCCGAATTTACTTCTACTCTCTTCCAGGGAACATAACCCTGCTACAAGACTTGTTCTGCAAATAAAAAAAATTAAAAAAACCCAAAACCTTTCCAGTTAAAAACTTCTAAAGTATATATATTTTTTCTTCTAGTGCAGCAATCTGAGGGAATATGAAAGCCTCAGCAAGCCAGATCACGGTGTTAGCTGCTGAGCATTCAGAGAACATACAATAGAAGAATGTGTCAAATCTGAAGCATAATAACAGAGCTGCTCCAAAAGAAAAAGGAAAAACCTAAATTGAAAAAAGGGCAGAAATGTGTAGGAAAGACAGGGCTGATTATCTTCTACATTACGTCAGAAATAAAATGCCACTGAAGACAGCATAGTTATTCCAGAAAGAAATCGGGACACTTGAGATGATGTACTGCCTGGGACTGCAGATCAAATACTCTCCAGCCCATTAGGCAAGGCTGTGGTTATCTTTGGCTTCTTTATAACATACAGGCACTGGGACATAATCAATTTACCAGAGGGAGACAATCCATTGTACTTATCCAGAACCAGCCCACGCTCAGCTGGCAAACAGCCCGCGGCGCAGCAGGGATGGGTGGAGGGGGCTCTGAGGCAGGAGCAGGATGCTCAGGAGCAGGAGTCCTCAGTGGTCCAGGATGGGGAGTTAGGGCTGGTGAAGCAACATCACTTCTTAACCTCCAAAACCAGGTGGCCACAGCCAAATTATTAAGAAAACTGCCCAGTGAATCAGTGTATGTTTTTTTTCGTGGCCTGCATTAACCGTGCTGAGAAACTGTTTGGGAGAAAGTTGGGTGGCTTGGCCTGAAATGGTGCCAGGGCCATTTAAACAATTTACTGGTTTAATTTACCAGGCGAGATGTAGCCTGCAATCCAGAGCACCTCCAGCACATTTCTAAGAAATGCCTGTTTGGGTAAGGACTCTGGATTTCTCAGTAATTAAAAATGAGTCACTAACTTAATTTCCTCTCCTACTATTTTTTTCTTAGCATTTTCTTACATCCTAAATACACAGAATTTATACTGCAAGATGCTTGGAGCACATTTGTCTTTATTCCTCAAACACCATATCCTTTAGACAGGAAAAAATAAATGAAGTCGGGTAAGGCAAGAGGGTCAACATCACCTTGTCTCTGCCACTTTGCACTACTCCTATGCAGCTAAAAAGACAAATACTTGAAAGAGATGGTTTATATTACTCAAATCTAAATCCACACAGCACCTTCTCATCTAAGCACTCCAGGAGTTGAGTGTACACTCATTTTCCTTCCATACCTGCAAAACCTCTCTCTCTCCCCCTGCCTGCTCTCACTAAGAGTGTTTTACTCAAATGCATTGCTGCACTGCCACTGCTGCAGCAGCCCAGGACCTGGGCTGCCAAGGCAAAACCTTCCTCTGCTCAGGGCAAGCCTATTTCTCCAACACTAGGTAACTTAAAAAAAGTTATTTTCGTAATGAAGAAAACCCTGGAGGAGAGCTATTCGTAACATGCCCAATATACCTCCCTCCCCTGGCCAGCATGGTCTTTCCAGGGCAGCCCAGTTGCTGGGACAGTGTGTGCTGGAGCACAGGGCAGAGCAGGGAAGGCTCCCAGGGGAGAGCACTGCTCCTCACAGACAGACCAGGCAAGCTCAAATACAGATTTCCTGAAGGCCCCTCTGAAATCTGTCCCATTGAGCTTCAACACTTAAAATGGGCACTTCTCATTAAGCACCATTTTGAAGCTGATTTTAAATGCTAGGGGTATGATTGATAACATACCCCTCTTTATTTATTTATACCCCGATTTATCAAACAGGCATGTTTGATAAATTTCTGTTGATGTATAAATTCATACAGCATTTTGAAATGCTCTTTTGAACATTACTACCATTTAGCTCAATTTTATGGCTACCACAGGAAGCAAGGTTAGAGAATTACATAGTCCACTGCACCACAGGAATTGGGGATTGTTCTGAACACTAATCAGATAAAAACAGATTAAAAGCTAAATCCATATTGGTACACCTCCTGTTTTGCCTCATTCTGCTTTGGCCATCCACCGTCTGACTTCAATGAAGTGTTTAACATAAAGTAAACTCTCTGCTAATCACCTTAAAATACTCCCCACTTCTTCTCTCCCATAATAGCTATACATGACTATTGTGTAGGATAAATATTTTGTGCATTGTGAAAACTGTCTCCTCTTAACGTATATTGGTTTATGTAACAACATTACTTACAATGTATTTGAAGGTTCCTGAGAATTTAAGACAAAGTTATAACTAAAAATAGAGAAAACTGTTACATCGTATACAATATGTAGACTTCAATGGACAATAACAACTCTTCTAATACAGACACCCCCCCCATGCATGTTTTATTACCAACAATTACAGTTTGTCCTGTTGCTTTGCATAGTCACGTGAGATGACCTTTTCTTTTCTCTTTTAATAAGGACACAGGAAACGAAAAGATTAAAAATGTCCTTTGTTTTCCCAGAATACAAGCAAGCCCTTCCTAGCAGTAAGCCTTAAGGCAGAATTTTCATCTATCCAAAATCCTCACTAAATGTATTCCTTACCAAAATGTTTACTAAATACTCATATACTGAATACACTTTGTCCTCAGTGATTTTTTTTTCATAAATGTAGTGAGGGTTGTTGAAAATGAGAGGGGTTTATGTAGCTATGGTTGAGGTAATATTTCAGGGCACTGATTATCCTGTTTGCCAGCTTACTTTGGACCCAATCCTGATGGTAATTTGAATATTACTGAGAATTTGATAAACAAAAACAGTGAAGAATTCCTCTTTTTTCCATTTCACTTAGCTCACAAAATTCAATTTTCTAAGGAGCTGATATACAGTATTAATACAACATTAAGGTCTAATACCATAATAACATGTTTGCTTACAAAAGTCAGTCTAGAGTGTAAAGTATGAAGCCACATCAGAGGTAATGAATTATCTGTATTTAAACACACAAAACAGGCATGATGGTTAAGTAGAGAATGTTTCCAGTGGATTTTCAGTTGGAGCCTTTTTGAAATATTTTCAATAAAATATTTATTGTAATTGTTGTAAATACTGTGTTCTTAACATCTCTAATCAAAAATGCCAGCAGGAACAAATCTTTTAAAGCCCACAGAAGTTCTTAGTGGCTTTGAATTCAGAAGGATCATGCAATTAATAAGACTGTATTTGACAAAGAAATATATAATTTACATATAATATAATACATGCAATAATGTGGAATTTAACATATAATTTACAATTATAAGCCTGCCAAGCCAAGTTATTTTAACAAGTTTTTATAACAGCTGATGATGTAATCCAGCTGAACTGACAGTGCGTGGCTCACATAACCTTGAATACTTAAGGCAGTTTAAGAAAGAACTTCATTGTAAACTGTTTGGTCTTTGCTCCCTTGCTTTTTTAAAAGAAGTTCCTTTGAGTGAGATGAAAGAAAATTAAAAAGAACATTATTGACATAAAATATTAAAAGGCAGGCCTTGTGAAGCCAGCTTCAGCGCATTTTAACTTTTGCCTTTAAATCCCATTATGCCCAATGTTTTGTGGACCATTATCAGCGATGCAGAAGACTATGTTCATAGTAAAATTCTGCAGCCTGAAGTATAAAATATGCTGATGATTTAACACCTCACACAACCCAGCATTCCCCGCACGAGGGTCAAAAGCCAGGGTTCCGCTGAACTCACAAATACATCACCCTGAATCAAACAGAGCATCCCTAAATAGCAGCAGTCACTAACACACACTCATTACATTAATAAATTGCTCGCTAATGGGAGCGGTGACAAGTAAGACGTGCACTTAGTGGCCCTGTTTGCAGCCTGCCCCCGGTGTCTGAATGCCCGTTTTTCTCTGGGTTACGTTCTAAAGGCTTCAAAGTGCATGAAGAAAATCTGCTCAGTGTAGTGAAATAAATCAAAGAATGTCTGCTGAAAATTCCTAAAACGCTTCAGCCCTAATCTCCCAGACCAGAGAGTGGGCTTGCAGAATGCTCAACTTGCTTTTCAAAGAAGATCAAAGCAACGCGAGCAACAATTAAAAACATGGGTGCGGGTGTGAGCATGCGCAGGGGCACAGCAGAGGCAGTGAGAGCCTCTTTTTAGTCATCCCTGAACACTAACGTTGACTTATCTAATCATTACACATGTGACTTGAAAAGACAGGAGACGTGTCTAAAAGGTACACAAAATTTCTCCGCCTTTGTGTATAAAATATGTTTCTTGCACATGCAACATTTTCCGAGATACACTTCTTCCGTTATTTTTGAAAAGCTCCTTAGCCACTGTCTAATTAAACCAGCCCATAATTTTGTTGCTTAGTGATTCAAAGATAAATGAAGTTGCGATTGTGTAGCTACCCTTCCAGCGTTAGTCTTTAAACAGGGTTTGGTCTCCCTAGGTTAAGGCTGTGCAGACCAGCTGCCTGCCTTACCAAACACCTGCAGAACCAGACTCGCACCGCAGCCTCTTCAAGTGGTATCGGGCCCTTGGGCAGCTTATCAAAGGCACCACAAAGATTTTATTTGCCTGCTACAATTTTTAAACAGTGTTGGTTGTCCTGCCTAAGACTGGTCACTTTACCTGCAAGAAATACTCCTGCTAGTAGGTACGTGTACTCACAAGAACTGCTCGTGCTGGCAGGTGAGTGCCTGAGGGAGAGTGACGTGGCATGACAGGCGCTGCCTCAGGCACGGGGGAGAGTTAGCAGCCAACCTGCTATTTCCCTGACAATAGAGTTTGTCTGTTTTCTCCTTCTCAAGCTGGTATTTCACTGTGCAAACTAGAAAGAAAAGAAAAAGGGAGGGGGGGGGGGGGAGGCGGAGAAAGGAGCTGTGGGGAAAAAAAAACAACCCCTCATATAAGTTCAAAGGGTGAGTAAGGAAGGAGTAAAACCCTGAATGAACTCTCCTGGCTGAACTGGGTTAGGATGAAAAATGCTTCGTCTCAATCGTGAAAATTCAGGTCAGTCTTGTTTATGTGAAGATATAAACCACTGACATTTTGAGAAGCATGTGAATCGAAGTGATATTTCAGTCTTCTCTCTGAATCACATTGGGTCACCAGGCCTTTTTTATATGGACCATTTTTTCCCCTTTCAAATAGTAATAATTAAAAAAATCCCTTTAACTGTAAGCAGCAACATACTGGAGTATCATGCTTTAAAGTCTAGTGGCAGCAGCAGCTGAAATACTTCATATGTTTGAAATACACTGAGTTAACCAAGTAGATACTTGGGAAACATTTAAGAGAAGAGAACAAAGTGGGTACAATTTTCAAAGCTGTCTGCATTTTTTCTTCCCTTGTATTAATATGAGTTACATTATTCCCCTACGAGTATCAGAGAAGATGAGGAAAATGATAATTGATGCTTTTCTGAGACCTAACTGATGTAATCCAAAACATGCATCACACCAGATATCCATTACATTTAACACAGTTCAACATAAGGTGATCTTGACAATTCAAATAAGGCTCAATCCTATTTCTCTTCAAATCCACGTGAATAGTTTATTATACACAGAACAAGGCTCAGTGATTCATTTTGATAAAACGTAACTTGGCAGCATCAAAACTGCCTGAATATTTTGTCTGCCTGTACTGGGGCCTCCTACTGCTGCCATTGAAACAAATGGCAAAATTCCCATTTTACTTCCACAGGAGGAGAGCCAAGCCCTTAGAAACCTTTGTATTTAAGGAAAAAAAAAATTCCTCCCACTCATGCGTACAGTTCCCCTGAAAAAGCAATGGAACTGTTTAAGAAGTCAGGTGGTTATGACTGGGCCCAAAGGTCAGGAACAAAGAATATTAATACAGTCTTGCTGTTGAAAAACTGAGCAGCATCCTCGAAGCATTGTTATTGTTTTGAAACAAAAATGACATTCTCAGATCTAACTAGGAATATTTAAAAATATATATGAATCTGGGAAGAAAAAATGAAGCACACATTTCATTTAGTGTCTGGATTACAGATTCTTATTAAACAAACCAGAGCTCATTATAAAATCAATATCAACTTAACCACTATACTCCCAGGAGAAATGGCAAAAAAGGTCAGTCCAAGAAATTCAAACAATTTTCCTGCTGGAAGGGCATGATTTTAATTACAGATACTATTAATTAGAGTTGTCAGTAGGAAGATTGTCCTGTTAATTATCACAAATTCAGTTTGAAACGTGATTTTGGAACCTGGAGGGCTTTTTTAAAAATTAAGAATTTTTGTATTCACACGTAACGGAAAAAAACAACAACAAAAACAAACAACTACTTATTGCTTCTGTAGTTTAAATAAGCCAACATCAAGTTACCTATTTACAGCCACAGTCTCTCTGGCCAACAAAACTGATCGGACAAACTGCTGTTTTGTTCACACTTTATGCTGGAGGACACCCCTTTTTTTCGCTGGAAATGCTCTGCTCTCAGTCTTGATTTGGAAGTCATCAACTTTAAAGATGTAAAGTAATTTAGATTTTTTTTATTTCCCCCCCCAGTAAACATTCTATTTAAACTGGAAACCGTTCCTGAATATACTAATTGTTGCAGGAACATTCATATTTATCATTCTGTACTAAAACCTCCCTGGACCCAGCCTGTGGAGAAGGGCTTAACACATCACATCTTTAACAAATAAGAGGTACAGGCTGACCCAAACTTTGTGAGGAAATATTATTATTCCCCTATGACTCCCAGCTGCCAATTTGAATCTATCTCAGCTCCACCATACAGAAAGCCCATGATGTCTAGTCCTAAGCAGAACAAGAAGGTAAAATATAACTTGACAGACGAGTGCCACTAGCGAGACCCTATAGGTGCACCACAGACAAGGATACTACAGCAACAATGTTTACACATTCTGGAATTCTTTTTCTTGGTCACACTCCAAATATTTTGGGATAGCAGCCCAGGGCTGTGTGGTATATGACCAAAACACATGCATTAACACATCAGTAACACTCCAAGAAAGAAGTACCATGATCTACAACAAAAGTCAGGAAGAGGCAGTGTCTCTCCAACCAGTACTTTTGAAACCGAAAGAGAAAGCCTGAGGTTTCTGATTCATTTCAGGAAATCTGAGTGCAGTTCTCCCGTATTACTGGGTACACATCTGCTACCATTGTTCTCCCAGAACCAGTCCTGGTTTACTTCCCCATCTATCAGCATTAGATTTCATTTTATCTGAATAATGGCAGAAGGTGGCAACAGATCGGGTCAAAGGCTCTTTTCATATCAGACCCTGAAGAAGTCGATTACTCAAAAAGAGAGACATCTTCAGATAACCGTGCAATCCATTCCTCATAAATGTTAAAGATTTTTCGTTATTAATAGTGGCAGGGGTGACAGATTATGGATATTAATGTTATTTTTCAGAGAATTGCAATGGCAAAAGCTTCTTTTATCTTTTTTTTTTTTTTTTAATGTTTCTAATTGAGCACGAATTTACAACAACTACCAGAACAGCCAAGACTAACACCCAGTAGTAAAAAGCTGCTACAGTGAATCCGAGGGAATATGAAAGAAGTAGAGGGACTGCGATGGAAACAAACCCATCCCCTCGGCTCCTAACAGCAGAAGGGCCCCCCCCGCCCGGGGTCTGCCGGGCACCCCGGGGGGGCCGGCCCGGAGATGAAAGCTTGGTCCTTACCTGGTAAGCTGCGGGGGCGTCGGACCCGGCGTCGGCTCCCAGGGCCGAGAGCTTCTCCTTCAGGCGGTGGTGGGCGCGGTGACGGAGGCAGTAGACGACCCCCGACGCCACCAGGACCCCGGCGATGCAGGCGAGGGAGAGGAGGGTGAGGAGGAGGAATTTGGCGGACTCTGCCTCTTCCCCACGCTGCGGGAGCGGCGGGACGTTGCTCTTCTGCAGGGGAGGAGAGAGAGGCAGCGCCTGAGTTGCGCGGTCGCGGAGCAACGCGGAGCTGCGCGGAACGGGGGGGTAAATCCCGTCGAGGGAAACACCCGGCAGCACTAACTTTCAACCAAGGATGGAGGCAAAGGGACGGGCAGGGACAGCACTGCTGACAGCCCCCCCTCCATCCCCTCCCCACCGTCGGCTGGCATTTAACTACCGAACGGCGAAGGCGGGTGCGCTGGCTGCGCGCAAGCACCACGGAGCGCCCCGCAGCTCAGCGCCCCCCAGCCCCCCCCCCCCCACACCGTCCCGCAGGACCGCATGCAGGGCCAAGGGCTGTGAGGAGAGCAGCAAGGGAAAATCCGTTTGTTTTTTTTCTTGGGGTGAAAAATCCCCACGGAACAACATCGGAAAAAAAAAAAAAAAAAAGTCCTTCCTTTTGTCTGTTGCAGAAGGAAAGGATTAAAATAGCCCGATAGTTCCAAACTCCTCCAGATTACTATTATTTTGGCAGCAATAGGAGAGAATCCTTCTAGTGCATTTCACTTGTCTCCATGTGCTAAAAAGTTGTACAATAATTTCCCCTCATTAGCTTCATTATAAGCTATATTAGCAACAATTAAAAACGCAACATGAAAATGAAAAGATCAGGCGCGCAAATTGCAGCAAGACTCATTTGGCCTGCATTCCCCCTTTCACAATTACCAGGGAAATGAATTGAAAAGCACGCCCCTGCCTCAGTCCTGGTTGCTACAAGATGAGAACAATTAGCAAACTCCTTTCCACCACCTAATTTCGCGTGGTAACAAAATGGATTTTTCCCCATGAATGCCTAGCCGGCCTATTCATTATCTCTCCTCTATTAGTAATTTTCTGCTCCGTATTCAGCTAGCCAGCTCTTAATTTCCTCCTGTCTTGCAGTGTACACAGTGGCTCTTATGTCAGGCCCGGTCCATTTTTATCTTGTAATCATAAAGGCCACCAAAGCAATTATCGCTGGTCTTGACTGTAAAAGCTTGTCATTAATTAGCCTCCTTGCCTTCAGTGCTGCGGATTAGCCGGGGCTGAGGCTGAGTTAATGGAAATGCAGGTTCAATAAGACTCCCGGATTTTCTTGCCTGGATGCGCCGAGCAGAGGAGGATTGCCGGGTTTGTAAACCCCGGGCGGCGGGGGGGCGGGCGCGGGGCTCGGCGGGACCAGGCATGTGCCGCCCGCTGCCGCCTCCGCGCCCGCGCAGCCACCACCGCCGCGCCCGCCGGACCCACCGCCTCTCCGCCTCCCCTCCCCTAAACCGCAGCCGGCCCCTCCTCCAAATCCCAACAGCCACCAGGAAGACGGGGCTGCCAGCCCTCCCCCCCCCCGCCGGCCCCCGCCCCGGAGGGGGCTGCGGGGCCGCCTCCCCGTGCCCCCCCCCCGGCCCCAACCGGCACCTGCCCCGGCCACAGTGAGGAGAGCGCGTCCTCGGCCCACATGGCTGCCCACCCTGCGCACCGGGCGGGGGATGGAGGAGGGGGTGGGGGTGTGAAGGAGACCGGGAGGGGCAGCACCGACGGCAGCCGCCGCCTGCTCGCAGCTCCCGCCGCCTCGGCCCCAGGGGCCCGGGGGTAAAGGGCTGCTGCGCTTTGCCATTAGCATCTCGGTGAAAGGCCGCGTCCCCTCGGGGCCAGAGGTCGCAATCTGCATCTAAATAGGCAGCTCCCGGCGCCCCCTCCCCGAGCGCTGCGCCCCGGGACGTTAATCCGCCTCGCCGCGGGCTTTGGCTTCTCATCAGCGAGGCGGGGACAAGGCACCCCTCGCCCTGAGCCCCCGGGTCCCCCGCTCCCCGGGCTCTCCCCCGCCTCAGAGCCTGGCTGCGCACAGAGGCATCGCCGCTACCGGGAAGAAAGAGGCTGGCGGGCAGTTTCGGGCACTGCTCATGAATCTCGTCTCTCTCTGCTTGCACAACCACGGTTTTAAACAATTTTCCTTCTCCTGTTGCCGTGTGAGACACCCGCACAAGCATTTCAGGAAATGGCTACGCGAGAGAAACAATGGGCCCAAGGTGCTGTCAAATGCCCCGACTGAACACGGGGAAGAGAAAGAGCAAGCTTGCCTTTTCCCCCCGGTAGTTACACCGATTGTAGATGTTGCTTCCAACTTTGCCAGGCAGTTTTCCCCTTAGAGCTGGGGTTGTCGCCCCGGAGCTGCCTGCCTATATCAAAAGAAGTGCTCGCCGAGATAACCTGCAGGTCCCTAGAGCCCGGGTGCACCCGGGAACGTGAAACACGGGGCAGAGTTTGAAACCTTCCAGGAGGTGTTCAGAGCTGTTTACACTTCGGTGAGCATCTTCCGTGGGCAGCCAGTATAGCCGTGTCCCCAGTGATGGGCTTCAGGCAGGCGAGGGCTTGCAAAACCCCTGAACGTCTGGGGGACGGGCGACAATGCCTATCCCGTCCCTCCGTGCCCGGGGAGAGGATGGCTGCCCCGCCGCGGGAGGGAAGGGGCGGAGGGGCACGGCCGCTGCCCGCCGCTGCCTGTCGCTCTCCGCCTGGGCGGCCCCGGCGGTGCCCGGCTACGTCGGAGCAACCGGCAGCGAAGGGAGAAGAGCTCTGCCGTGGGACCGCCAATCCTTCTCTCCGCTCCTTCCTCCCTCCCGCTTCACGGGAAGCACCTCCGGATCAGCTGGCGTCGGGGACCGGAGGGTTCCCCTCTCCCTTCCCTGCCTCCCGGGGAGGGGGGGGGAAGATGTTGCTTAGGGACACCTCAGCCAGCCCCCAGGAAACAGCCTGGCATTGGGGAATGCTGACGGCTCCCCGACCCCGGTTAAAAAGCCGGGTAAAGCCGACCACGAAGCCCCGCTGCCCGGTTCAGGGTCCCGCACCGGCGACTCTCCCCGGCTCCGGGCTGGGGATACCCGGTGCCGCAGAGGGCAGCGGGGCTCGGTCTCCCGGGGCATATCCCACCAGGAAACAGTCCCCGCTACCCCCAACTCAGTTAGATAAACCTGCTGCCTTTTAATCCTGCTTGATGTCTGACCAAACATCAAATTATGAAACAGGCAAATATTAAACCGACGAGTTAGTTACCAGCTCCCTCCCTTCTCTCGCTTCAGCCAGGAGCACTGATTTCCCCACCTCACCTAAACTCCTGACTCTTCCCTGCTATAAGGCCCCAGTCTGAAACGGAGCCCAGGGTTAATTAGAGGCGTCCTGTCAGACTTGACTTGAAATTGAAAGAAAAATGTTTAAATATTTATGAATTTGACATTTACAGTCGAATGTCTTTTAAAGCAGAACACCTCTCCCTGTGCTGGTTGGGGCTGCCTTGGTGCGTGTGCCTGGGGTGGAAGGGGAACAATAACTGTTGCATAACACGATAAACAAACCACATTTTCCCCCCTGCTCCCCCAAGGCTTAACAAATAAATAGACCACATAAATTACACATAATTAAATATTAAACTCAGCTACATGTAACTATGCATTTTTTAAACTTTATATAACGGAATATATTGACATTCCCCTGAATGATTTTCTCCATGGAAAATTGTGTAGTATCAGAGTTCCAGTGAAGGAAAAACAACTAATTTCTAAATGGATGGCTTAAGAAGTGACTAAATACAGAGGCTTCAGAGATGTTCAGCCAGTCTTTCCTCACTTTGAAAGGGCTCGGCCTGAGCTTAAATGCTAGGCAAAGAAAGAACAGAAGAACATTACACCCACCACTTAGACCCAGCAGTGTTTGCTTGAAGTACACCTCTTCTAGCAGGGTTTGTGGTTCTTGTATTTTTTTAAGAGAGAGGAAAACGTGCTAAGGATCTGATCTCATGTAGGCTTTCCCGGTCCCTCGACAGAACGCATTTTATATACACCCAAAAGTGTGTCAGTAACTAGAGCAGCCATAACGCTGGAGTCACAAATCACTGTTCTAATCAAAAAGCAGCGTCCCATTCCACAGTGTCATCCCATGATGCAGCAGAACAGTCGACATTTCAAACGAATTACAGGCAAATGTCAGTAAATATTTAATGTACGCTTTCATGTAAGTAAGTTTTCACACCTATGTTAGAAGTGTGGGAGAAAGTCTTTGTAAGAGGAGAGAGGAGGTCCCCATGCAGTGATGTGAAATCTCACCTTCCAGACGCCTCAGCAGAATTACACCTCATTATTTCCTGTAGGATACAGGGTCTGATTCTGGTCCTTGCTGAAGCAAAACTCTAACTAAAGTTGAGGTTTTGTTTTGCTTCATAAATTCAAAGAGATATTCCTGATTTGTAACCCAGTTTGCCAGTCACTGCACCTGACCTCTCTCCCAGTTTGCAAAGGAAAAATTACTATGATTCCTATCAAAACAACTTGACATCACTTTTTTTTTTTTTTGCAATTTTTGCATGTCTTGATTTTTACATTTGTATGAGACAGTTCTGCTTCTGAGCAATAATAAAAAAATTGCAGATTTCTTAGTAAACATGGGCAAAAAGATGAACTTCAGAATATAATTTGTTTCAAAATATTAGAATTTTAAAAAACTCAAGAGGTACTATTTTTAATTTGGAATTCACTATAGAATCTAATAAATGAGAGAAGTGAGGCGGAAATAATCATGTATTAATTCTGTGCATTAGAAAATCTTTTCAGAAGCTATTATCAGAGCAAGAGGCATTGTGGTTTGGATTCAGGGTGGGAGAAATCCTTTGTGCAACTGAAAGCTATTGTTCCTCTGTGCAGATGAAATTGTACTTGCAAATCTGCCATTCAAGGAGGTACGAAAGTGCCTAGGCAGAATAAAAGAATTCTACAAGAAAATCATTATTCTTAAAAATAAACTTAACTAGAATAAGTTTTAGTTCATCAGGGGTTTGTTTTGGGGTTTGCTTTTTTTATTTGTTTTGTGTTGGGTTTTTTTGTTTGTCTGTTTGGTTTTTTGGGTTTTGTTTTGTTCTAAGAGGATTTCCTAATATTTGCAGGCACTGACATTAAAACAAACCATAAATGATGTGTGTATTATTTTCTTAATATAGAAAGCATGAAGAAAGGGATGTGTGTGGATGTTTATGTAGATAGATATATATAAAATATGTATTCATATATATATATTCACATCTGTGTATGTCTGCTCTCTTACATAAACCTAAACTTAAATTCACTTCTAGTAATTTCCCTCCGTAAGGTTATCTGAGACATAGGTTGATAAACACTATGCTAGTTAAGTTTTGATAGATTACTAGAAAACTAGAGAAACACCTTACATCCGAAGGAGCCTGGCTATCCTCATCTGTCACCAGGAAATGTACAGATAAGAGTTTTTTTCCTTTAGTAAAATAAGAAAGCAAACAAAAGGGAAAGCAGCATCTCCCCCTGTTTTGGTTCCTGCTTCTCCTCCCCTCCTTGGCTCCCCTAGTCAGGTTAGACTGGGGCAGCAGGGCCTGGAGATGTTCACCTTCAGTGCATACCATGTTTCTTGCGTTCAGTATTGTGCTCCTGAGCTGTATGGTCCGGGATACCTGTTGGTATTTTAAGGTACTATCTTAAAAGTTAGGAAGAGGTTTCTGGGGCCGCTGTCCTCTGCCTCCCACCCCCCCCGCCCCGGAAAGCTCGCCTGATGCCAGGATCACTTTCAGCAGATGCCAGTTCATCACCTGAAATGAGGTCAATTTAACGCTTTTACCCGAGAGGATGAAATCGGATGGGAAGGTACTTTTTGCTTCTTTTAGGGGTCGGAAAGATTAGACAAATCGACAAACACAAAAGGCAGATGGATTTCTGGGAACTGCAGCTCATTCAAATCACTGAGAAAGGTCACTGCAAGAGCCACAGATCTATTAATCTGTAGGGGTACAATGATCTTTCCGCAACCTTCAACACCACAAAGCACTCTGGAGTGTCTCTATACCTTCTAGTAGGATTAATACCACGGACAATGACCGAATACAATCAAGAATTCAGCGAGTTCAAAGATCCCTTGATCAATGGTAGATATTTTCTTCTGGCTTCCTAAAGGCAAACAGAAGTGAAGTTTCTGGTTAGAGTTACAAGAAATTATAGCTAGTATCCTGAATCCCACTACAAGGTGATGCTGAAATTCCAGAATGTCCAAGAACCCCAAAGAAGTTTGTGGCGTGGAAGGAATAAGGTTGTGACAGCAGAAATTTAAGGAGCTTCAAGATTTTCCGGAGGATATTTTTTTTTTAAGTCAGCATTTACTGAAAGAGTATGGCACAAAAGCCTACAGCATCACCGAGACGCTGTAGGGATAACACACGACTCGGAAAACCGGGCAGCCACATCCATGCCTGTGGAGTAGGTAGGGGAGCCAGAGACCGAGAAGCACATCCCGTCCTGCCCGAAGCCACGCAGCATGCCTCTGGGGTGGTGTGGAGAACGGTCCGTCTTCTCCGCCCCACATAAGGCAGCAAGAAGAGGAGAGTGCGGGGACATCAGGATGAAGAAACTTCGATTCCCATCTCTACGGACTCAGGAGCAATGAGAGGAAAGCAGCAGAATGGGAGCACCAGGAAGCAGGTTTCCTCCTCAGCCCAGCTTTGTAAGACAGAGGGAAACAGATAACTAGAGGGACTCAGCAGGTCCAAGTCACAAAGTGTCAGAACCTGAGCCAAGAGGACGGTCAGTCATAGCCGAGCTTAATCAAATATCTTCAGCAAGCAAGAGAAACACAAGCCATAGTGCCAGCGCTGATCTAATGCTGATGCTGAAGGCACATAATTTAGGGATTAGATAAAGCGCCCTTCAAACCGAGTGCCAACCTGGGTAACATGCTGGCAGAGCCCGAGGCCCCGTCAGAGGAGCAGCCGCCCCGCCTCGCAGGGAGCCGGGCAGGGCCCCGCGGCTCCCCCGCCCGGGAATGGGGCTCCGGCTGCCGCCTCCCGGGGGGGCCCTCGTCTTCGGAATCCGCGAGCGGGCCGAGGGGAGCGGGAAGGGCAGGTCTTCGCCCCGCCGGGCCCGCTGCCCCCTCCCGCCCCTCTCCTGTTCGACGACCCCCGAGTCCAAGGGCATCCCCGGGGCACGGCTCGGCCGGGGACGTCCGGGGCTTTGGGAGCCGCGGCCGCGGGGCCGGAGGAGGCGAAGCGGCCCTCTCGCCGCCCACGCTGCTTCCCGGAGACCCGACCGGCCTGGACATACGGGGTGGCGGCAGCGGCTGCCCCCCATCCCGCCCGCCCCCATACCCCGCTCCTCCGCCTCACGCCGCGCACACTGCTCCCCTGCCAGCCCTGCTCGGGCCACCTCGAAAGACGACGCTCTCCCCCTTCTCCCCCCCCATTCCCCCGGCGCTCCGCCGCATTTACCTGCTGCCATGGCTCCGCAGCTGGCGTGCCGGGACGGGCTCCTCCCTGGGAGGGCTCAGCGCACCTCGGCGGTCTCTAGAAATCCTCCTCCGGTGCCAAAACTTCCCCCCTCCCATCTCCGTTCCCCACTCCCCTCCTCAGCGGAGACAAAGGCGGCGGCAGGCACAGGCGCTCCTCGCAGCCCGCAGTCGCCTCCCGGCGCGGCGGGGTAAGCCGGGGTAAGCCGGGGGGAGCCGGCGGGTCCGGGCGGCCCCGGGCGGTCCCGGCGGGGCGCGGGCGCGGGCGGAGGATGCCGGCGCGCCCCGGCGCTGCCCTCCTTATATCGGGCCGCTCGCAGCCCCTGCCGGCTGCCGCACATGGCCCATCCACCGGTTGCTATAGCGATGCCTCCCCTCCACATGTTGCTGGCAGCAATTGGCTAAGGAGGTCTGGGCTGTTCAGAAACCCTTCGCCGGAGTGAGGCGATGAATGGACACGGGCTGTGTCACTCATTTGAAAAAGCTGTTTGGGGTTTCTGTTGTGGATGGGGTGTGAGCGGGTTGTTTGGGTCTGGGTTTTTTTGGCTGATTTTTTTGTAAGCGTCCCCCTTTTTTTCTTTTTTTTTTTTTTTTTTTTTTTTTTTTTTTTTTTTTTTTTTTTGTGCCACTCTTGCAAGATGGAAGCGGAGGGTAGAACAATGACGAAAAGCCAAAAATAAAATCAAACAAGGACAGCAAGGAAAACCTAAAGATAATTTGCATGACAATACAGCAAAGAAGCCGGCAACGTTTCTTCCTTAAAAGATTCTCAAAAAAGACCCCCAAACCATCACACCGTGCCAAGCAAAGAAGGTCCAAACTTTTTCCCCTCCCGTCCTGGTTCTCCAAATAACACACGAAAATAGGAAGAAGCAATGTGCTGCGGGACAGTGGCGGAGCCCGGTGAATTAAATCACGGCAGGGCCTGCTGAGAGCGGGTGCGGTGCTGGTGCGGGTGAGCGGGGCCGCGCTGTGCCGACGTTGCACATCCCTAACTCCGAGTTAAAGCCGCGTTTCCGCGCAGGTGCCCGGGGCAGCGCCGACCCTTATAACGAAACGGACCAGTCAGTCTTCCCCTATCTCCCCAAATTACAGCAGGCCGCCGACAAACACGCTGCGAGGGCACCCCCGAGGCATCTCCCCGCGGAGCGCCCCGGCTGCAGGAGCGGGACAAGAGCGAGCGGGGGCGGGTGGGGGACTGCCGGGTGCTGGTGAGGGTCTTTGGGAGGCCCTTTCAGACCCCCCTCCCCTCGATGAAGAACCCTTCCGTCTCCCTTTCCCCGTTGTTTCCCATTGCCCCTCCGGCTGGGGATGGCAGGCAGGGCAGAGCTAGCCCTCCTCTGGCCTCAAGGGACGGGGGAGGCACCCTGCCTTCCTCTCCCCCTTCCCCTTAGCAGCCTCCCCCGCCTCCGCCGCTATGCCCCAGCCTCTCCCGCCTCGGATGGTGGTAGCCCCTGCCCTCCCACCCGGGCAAACCCCTCCTGTGCCAAGAGAGACGCAAATCAGGGAGGGGGAGTTGCTTCCCCCCGAGGGGAACCTCCTGCTCCGCTCCCCAGACGCGGGGTGGCCCCGGCGGCGGCGGGACAGTGCAAGGGGGCGGCGTGTGGGGGTGGGATAGGAGGCTTGAGAAAGGATAGGATGGACGGAGAGGGCCCCCATCCCTACACCTCCGCCGCACCAGCAGCCGTCGGGGGCACGGGCCGCTGCAGCCTGGCCGTTGCCTTCCCGGCTGGAACGGGCGGCTCGGGCTTCCCGCGGCTTTCCCGGTGACGCTGCTGCAATCCCATATAGCTTTTCCTTTTTTTTCCCCAGTATTTTTTCCCCCTGTTTTTCACAGTATTCCTCCTCCTAGCGCCCCTCTAAAGCCCGCGCCCTACTAAGGACCTGTCTGGGAAGCCAAGGAAAGGGCAGGCTGTATCCTCAGAGCACCCCCAGCCCCAGAGCGACACTTCATTTAAACCTATAGGTCAGCGCCGAAAGTGTCATCACCATCTGCTGACCACCTACTGCTCAGGGACGTCCTGCCATGTTCAGAAAGCGCAGAGGAGTTGTTACCATGGGTTCACCCCCCTGTCCCACGCACCCACACCGATCCTTCCCGTCTCAGGCTGAGGAAGATGCTGGTTACATGAACATCATTTTTGACAATAAGGTTTCCGGGGAGGAGAGGTACTCCTCACGCTCCCACTTGGCTTCTGCTTACGGAAAATCCTTCACGTTTCCACAGATTAACAAAAACTTGGCTTCTCAAAACATCTAATCAGCTACATTTTTAGTGCACGGTATCAACGTACTGCTTTGTCAGTCTGTCAGCCTGATAGCATCCTTCTTCCTCTCATATTATCCTGCCCCGGTAAGAGCCATAGCATACATAATTTGTTCACTACCCTGTATTACTTAAGTTGCAAGATAAATGAACCCGCCAAGAGATTTCATTAAAAGGACACGTGTGTTTGCATATTGATCCTTGTAATGAACTGTCTGAAACTGGTAAATACTTCCATTAGTTTCATAGTTTGTATATCTTCTTTACAAATACATTAATTATTATTTCCTGGGCAAATATTGCGTCATTTCAGAACTGTCAAGCGGTGAACACTAAATTGACTGGCCAAAAGTGTAAAGAGACAGCAAAATGCTATTTAAAATACATTTTTTTAACAGTGAAATTTCGAAAAATTTATAGTGAAATTTAAAATGCTTTTCATTTTTATGTAATTTTCACAACTTTTGTTTTATGCTAAATACAACCTTTGAACGGATGGTAAGTATCTTTGAGAGTTATGTCACAGGGAAGAAATTAATTAAACACGGATGATTTAACGTGGTGTTTGTTTAAAAAGCAGGATGAGTTGCCAGATAGAAGAAATAATTTTCAATAGTCTACTAATTAAAAACTTGAAAACTATTTTTAAAGTTTTCATAGTCCTGTTACCAACAATCTTTATTTGTGAATTGACTTACTGGTACTTGGTAAAATTTAATTTTCAATTGAGTGACTTACATTTGTATGATCTAAATAAATTTTCTTACATGATTTAAAGCATTTGTAAATGGGAAAACAAAAAACCATGACTACAGCACCATTTCAGTATAAAATTTCTAGAAAGTTTCACGTCTTTTTCTTGGAAAACACTTGAAATCGAAAGTAAAATGGCTGAAATAGTTTCTCTCTTTTTAGAGCATCGAAAATACCAGTATTTTGAAAATCTGCATTAACGATCATCAGAATTCAAGAGCTGTATTTGAATTATGCCTAAACTAAAAATATTCTGGATCCTACAACTTCAATGTGAATAATGCTGAAACATATTTCCAGTTTGCACAGAACAAACCTCTTGTCTTGGAAGCAGCAATGTTTGTTAGGAGTCCCTAAAAATCTCTTCATAACTGGATGCTGAGAACAACAGTGACCTTTTTGCCTTGATTTCTGACTACAGTTTTGTCTTCAGTTTTAAGTTTAGCCACTTCTTCCTGCAATTCCATACACAAGGTTTAGCATGAAATAAATTTTCATTCTTTTAAGGCATGTATGAGAAAGCTAAAATGCCATTTAATCTCATTTGTTGTTTTGTTTAAAACTTTTAAAACTTTTCTCTAATATCTTTTGGAATCTTGCTCCTGAAATACAAATCCAAGTGTGTTGCAGAGGATTTTCTGCAGATTTTCTCTGATCAAAGCTGTATTTCCTTCACTCCTTTGAACAATATTTTCCAAATATTAACTTCCTATACATATTTTTTCAAATTACCTTATCTTTAGGAATGCGTGTATCAAGAAAGAGAGAGAGCCCCCATATCTTGAAAACACCACATATTTCTTATAAATAAAACCAACACCCAGGACCATAATTTGAAAATTGATTCAGCAGTATTTTAACTGCTAAACTTCACTGAGTTTTGTGCCTTATCTTTTTAAGCTCATCTGTGAAGATCAACACTAGACACTTTCTACTTCCAAGCAAATTCTAGAGCTCTTAGCTTTATTAGGAGAATGATTTCATTCTGGCTAAGATTTGAATCTAATTAATCTGTCTTGCATTTTTAAAACTATAACTAAATTCAAGCTGCACACTATTCTTCAGAGACAGCTTAAAATATTAATTAAGTAAAGACTGCATTTTCCATTTATTTTAATTACATTAATACAGTTTCAATAAATAAAATAGTTCTACGCTTCATCAAATCAAACAAACTTGAATGCAGATGTTTCTATTGATTAGTTCTCTGCTCACATTGGCCCTTTCGACGATTTTTAAATCAGAAGGAGATGCAGAAATGTTTGGGTGTTCCCATTAGTGAAACGAGGTCCAACTGTCTGAAAAGGTCAGTTCAGCCTTCTAGGAGGCTGATATAGCCCTATAAAAGTGACATTCTGATAACATATTGCTTATAAAGGTAATCAGTGATGCCTTTATAGACATGTTTAAACAAATGAAGATTTTCTTTTACTACATTTTTCCAGGTAAATTCAAAAAACCTATTAGATCTCATTGATCCACTTCCCCACGATGCTTGCTGATCCACAGACAAAGTACTACGTAACAAGTGAGCGAATTGTGCTTTTAATATTCACTTAAATTAAAGCTGACTTGTTCTAGATTTGCAGGTGAATATCTTTCTCAAGATAAACCACAGGACAAGACAGAGGCAGTCTTGTTAGTAGTTATGTAAAAAAAAAGTGTCATTCTACCTAATTCAATAATGATTCTATCCTTCAAATATTTGAGCAGCAGCATCAGCTGAAGGAAAACTAAATATTGAAGGAAAAGTTTCAAAATACCTCAGGAGTCACAGCGTGTATTTTTATCCTTTATACATTTCAGAACAGTTTGAGTCCCTTTGTAATTCAGGGCCCAATTCTGCCCACCTCAATCTGAGAAATTCATTAGAAAGCAACAGAACTAATCGGAATAGCAACCAGAACACAACAGTAAATGTTTTCAGGGTCAGGCTTTATGTAAATCAATATTTCACAAAAAGAATTGCAATATTGAAACTCTAATTGCATTGTGATTAGGTCTATGTTCACAGAATATAGATAAAACACTAATTTAAGTTTTAACATGAGACTAAATACTGTTATTATAAAAGCCTGATTAAGAAGCTTCTATAAAGATGCCAACTCAAAACTTGCTTAATGGTAAAACATTATGAGAAATGCACGATTTTACACTGTGATCTTGTTATAACAAAACGTGGCTATCATTGAAATGCTGAAGTTATTTTATGCATCAGTATTGTACGTGCCAAGAATTCAGAGAGCTGTTAGGTATCATTTTTTTCTATTGTAACATCAACAGATTAGTTTTGTTAAAGTGCTGTTTAATATTGTCATAAAAAAGGTATATATTGCTTCTTTCCTGTACAGTTTCAAAAGTAAACTAGTACAGTTCACATGTGAAAAAGTATTTCCAGAATAGTAGCCAGTGCTGCAAATCTGTATGAGATCTGAGATCAAGATGTGTTTTTTCTGCCTTTGACACAAATGCTGTTCTTTCTATCTTATCTTCTAATACTGGTAGCCTCAGGACAAACACAGATTACGTTGGAAAATTGTCCTTCATCATATTGATCGAAATTCACTTCCAACCTACCCCAACCTTATGTTAGAATATTTTTATTAGTTTTAAATTGCTTTCATTACAAATTCAAAATAACAAAATGCTTTTATAGATAAAGCAGATGGTTTACAAAGTTCTTATGTGCTTCATACAGTTCCATTGAGTTTCTTTTCACACTGGTCATCCATTTCTGACTGCAGAGAAAGATCATCTTTGTGGAACCCACAGCAATGCCTCTTGTGAAAACATATTAAGAGAGCATTTTAATTGGTACATGAAGTTTTAACAACTGTCAGAACTACAGAGTGCTGTTAGACCACCTAGAGCTCATGCCCCAGTACTACTCCACCTTATTTAAGATTTCTAGTTAGTGCTGCCATTGCTTTAGGGTCCCCGATAAAGGTCTTGCTTTTATGTTATGACACATGGGACCAGTTGAGGTCTGAACAGCATTAGCAATATCACCAGTGATATTGGTCCTGGAGCCAGATTTTAACTGATAATTTGGCAAAGATGCCAGACACCCAGTAAAATCCTTCTTATCCTTTCACTGTATCTTAAAAAGACACCAAACCCACTCCCACCACAGTTCTTTATTTTAGAAAGCAATTTGCCAGGGTTTTCCTCTTCTTTTTCTCCTCCTACAGAAGGAATGATAAAATGCCCCTTGATTGGAAGCAGGCTCTTGGTCAGTAAAGAAAATAGGAATTTTTACTATTACTAGATTCCTGAAGCATGAATGCTTACCAAAAAGAGAAAGAAGACCCTGACACTTACAGGAAGGAGGATAGAGACTAGATAACATTCAAAAAGTCCCTTTTCTTCTTTGACTCATACAAGCATTCAAGAACATTGAAAAATTTTGTCTTTTCTGGCTATGGAAACAGGAAGGTGACTACATCAGTTTATGCAACCACAAGCTATGAAGCCTAGATAAATAATTATGTGTGACAGCATGTGAAAATGAATGTATCACACAGTCATTTTAAAAATACGTGCTTTACATTTATGCCTTCAGATTACAGATGAAATCAGAAAGATTGTTGAAAAAGCACTTACCCCATGCATTTTGCATGTAATTAAGCGTGTGTATAGGCACTCATTAAATATTTTTCAATTAATTTGAAAACAATTTTTTTCTAGATATAGATTTAAAATCCCATTTAAACCAGTAAGACTTTTGAGTCACAGCTTTGCCAACACAGGTATGTCAATTAACACTAAATTATTAGAAGTGGCACTGAGAGCTATGCCCACATGTCTATCACTGGTTTCCCATAACTGCATCAGAGTTTTGGAAGGGCAAAGAATGAAGGGGTCATGACAGACCTTGCTAAGATGTGCACTGGCAAGCCTCTCGTGCAAAGCTAATTGCAGAGCAAAAGTCAGAGCTTCTCAAATGATCTTCTGTTTATCATTTTTTAAAAAAAAATTGCTCAGGCTTTGAAAGAAAAGACCTCTTGGCTTTTCTGTTCACTTAGTTACTCACTCTGTGCATGATAACTTCGATCAAAATTTTTCCAATGCATCTCAAAGATTTACCTTAATTTGATATTAAATATTACATGGTCAGTATTACTAAAGATACAACCGTTTCAAATGCAGAGCTCAGCAAAGTTTAGCAGTTCACCATCCCAAACTACATACAGAATGTAGTTTTCCACAATGAATTAGATACTCTCCAACATAGCTGCTCCTAAGTTTTAAAAGTTACATTTCCTTGTGAATTCAAAGAAATTATTGAGAAACAATACTTATGGACAACCTTCCCCTGGAAGTTCTTCCAGCCTCCCTCTGATCCTGTCCTCAGAGCTCCTGAAGGCACCATAGAGATCTCAGGATGGACTTTAAGCACATCCAGGGAAGAGCTGCAGGTTTGGTGTTTGGATCAATGGCTTTGTGCATGAAAGTGTAACTTTCCCCCAGGCACCTCAGACGCCAGGAAATGAGTGCCACTATCAAAGCTTACACCTTTTCCACTACCTAGCCTTCCTTGTAGGACAAAAATACACTAGGGCCTGACTTCACAGGAAAAAGGAAACTATGCCTCAAAGTATGGCATTGTTTAAAACAGAAATGCACCAAAAGCTTTTAGAGTTATAACTTTGATTAATAGAAACATTTTGCTGTCCAGTTCTTCCAGCAAATGAAGAGTTTTGTATCTTTAGCCAAATTAAAAATTGGGATTGATTATTTCACTAAAATCAAGTATTTGACCTGGCACTACTGGGGACTATTTTGCTGTAGTTCCTTGATGCATGCTTGTGCCTACCACCTTGCTTTCTTGCTTCCAAAAACCCAAGTCAAGACCATGAACCACAGAAAGTCCTCCAGGTCCCTAGTTAAGGGCTTAAGTGAGGTGCAAGTGGTCTCTTGGTCTCCTACTGGTCTGAAACGGCTCACAGCAAATATAATTACTTTTCTTTTTGTTCAACATATTCATTACTCTACTGTTGATCACAATTAAAAATCAACTGAAACAAATATAATCTCTTTAGAAAAGTTACCATAGAAACAATACCAGAGAATCCCCTTAAAAAATGTCAAGATTTCCCTCACATTTAAATACGAACTCCCAGGCATTACTCATGCACCATTAAAAACTGCAGCATAGCCAGTGAGTCATTAGCTTAAAAATATATCCACAAATATACACTCTTTCAAAGACAGAGATGTTTTGTCTCAGTAAATATGTATCACGACACGACCCAACTTTTGATTTTATCTTGTTCTCTTTTGCATCCCCAGAGAAAACTTGAACACTTGTCTCTTGTTCAAACACCTGACTGAGGAAGGAGAGAACAAAAGTCTAGCGTGACAAAACACACAGAATGTGACAAATGCCAGCAAAAGCTAGTCAGAGAGGGAGAATAACTTTGAATATGTATTTACATGGTAGTAGACATGACGAATGGAAAGAAAAATCTCTGACATGAGACACATTGCAGACATTCTCCACACACAGAGAGAATTCTAATGTTGTATCTTAAAATAAGAAATTCTTAAAGTCGAGAAGTCGAGAAATTGCCTAATTTAAACTGAGGCTATGGTACTGTGCTATTATCAGTTAATTTCCATTTCTTTGTGCCAATCTGTAGTATAACATTAATCTCACATACTTTTCTACTCCACCTTTCTTCTGTGGCATCACTTGCAAACTCTGACAGATTTTGTCAGCATAGAAGGCGGTCCATCTGCATAAGACACTTTGATCATATGGAAGCAGAAGAAAATATCCTGGAGTCAAAGTGGAAGGTGCTCCTCAAGTCATAACAATAGAAATACAAAGAAAATTCAGAATTGGTCACAAAGAAAGCTGATAAATAGTTTATTCATAAACTCTTGCATATTTAGAGGAGATGATAATACCAAGGCATTGTGCCTTCCCTTTGCATTACTGGCTCTGCTGTAGATAAACAGCATGGCTGAATGGAACCAGATTATTGATAATAAAGACAGTTTTCTCATTTTTCTTTGTAGCAAAGCCAACCTGAAAATGAGGAAAAACAACAAAATTGAACCAATTTTTGTTCTGCAGGCTGTTCTAGAAATGTTTTCTTTCATTTTCCTAAAGCAACGAGTCTTAGAAATCCGCTTCTAAATTTTTAGTGGGAGAAGTCATCCCATTCCTGCTTAGATCTATTTCCTCCTTTTTGTATCCTTCTTCCTGCATTTTCTCCTTCTGTTTGTCACTGACTCAGAGGAGAGAAATCAACGTTGAAGGGCAGATACAAGAAAAACAATAAATCCAGTTTAAAAAAAAGCCAAACAAAATTAGTTTTCTTCCTTCCAATACTCAATTTCTGCTAAGTATTTAAAATTTGTCAAAAATGCCACAAATATTTCCCATATTAAAATCTCAAATAAAAATTTTATTAAATTTTTAGCCACTTACTCATTTATATAATCATCATATTCTGATATTTACAATATACCTTTAGTTTTTTTTCTGTCAGAATTGTGTTTTCTGTTCCTACTTCAACTGAATGACATGGTAGAAGAAGAGTGAAACCAATGAATGAAACTGAGATTATGTGAAGGTGAGGAGAGCTTTGGTCATCAGGACAGATGTATGTAGAGGACCCCAAGAGAAAAACCTATTCTGAAAATGACTCCAAGTTTTAAATTAACTTGCAGACTTTGCTTATAAATATCTTGCCAATCACAAGGATAAACAGTGGTAGTATTTCCCCTCCTAAACCCAGGAAGGGCAGTGTATAGTATAGCTGTAACTGAGGTATCTTTGATAACTTGCTTCTTCTGATTTAACTTCTTACTGTTTCTAAAAAGAACGAGCAGGTTTTGGAAATATTTAGATATCATTTTTCACCAGCACAGATGTAATGATAAGTCTTATTCCCACATTTAGCCCAACTCATGTCGCAGTCACGCTGACAAAAGGCTTTGTTCAACAGGCATCTAGCAGGAGGCAGAAGCATACCATTGCCAGCAAGGAGTGCAGGGAAAGGTTTATGTGTGAAACACAAGGCACATCATGGCAAGTCTTCACCTGGAAGTTGATTTTAAATCTTTGGTAGTTACATTTGTATCCAGTCCAAATAAAGAGTTTCACATAAAACAGGTCTGTTTGTTTCAAAACTACGTTATTCAATGTTGTCTGGACCAGCAAAACACAATTATCAGTCTATGGACTCGGTGCAATAAAATCACATAGTGCCCATGAGAACTGGACTTTGTATCTGGATATCAAAGGTAGGTGATTAATGTGCTGAAGCTGGTCTGGTAGAGAGCTCCCTGCTGACCACATATCTGAGCATGGGCTATTTTTATGTGAAATGTGAGCTTTGCTAAAGGGAGGTGCTAATGTCTTCAGTAGACCTCCTCACTTTGCTTCTTCAGCAGGATGTATTTACATACTTTATTGTGAGAATTTATCCATGTTCCCCTCATAATTCACCCACCTTTAGATAGGAACAAATATGAAATGGGACCAACATCAGAGCCTGAGGTTCAGCCCTGAAGGCCCTTCTATGCTGCCCTGTAGCTTTGCCATATATAAGAAACATAGCCCGCACTAAAATCATGACAAAAATCTCTATGCCACTTCTCTGGTCTTCTCTCCAAAAAAGAAGTCACTGGAGCTGTAGCAGTTTCCACTGGGGAAGGTCTGTCCTCATCTATTTTTATTCACACATGTGAATCACACTTCCATGCACCACAGCTAGAAATAAAACAGTAGTCCACCTCAAAGCTTTAAATTACTTAGGGCTTAATTAAGAGTATGATAGAACAAGATATGAAATTTAAGATGCAGTCAGTGGGTAAATTAATGTAGACCAAGCTCATGTGTCTGCTCTATACTTCAGTCTGGAAGTTTCATGGCAGAACAAATTTCCCACTCATTTTTCCCCCTAGACATAACATAGAGTAGTGTAATAACTATGATTAACATTATATGAAAATTAAACAATTTTGAAATTGCAGGGTTTGGAAACATGACTATCATACATATGACAAAGAAAAATGATATCTTTCTACATCAGTTTATTTTATGCATGGATGAGGGTTGGATCTCAGCCCACTCCAGTTGCTTCGTGACACTGCAGTTTTCAGGCAACTGCAGGGCCGGGGTAGGCAGGTCCCCAAGCACGCTCCTGCATCAAAGAGTTCCTCCAGCCTCTACAGAAAGGCCACTCCTTCAGGGCAGGAATACAACACGAGTGCATTAAAACAAGAGCATCAAGCTTCTTTTTAGAAAGCCCCCTTTCACTTTCAATTAGGGTGATGGTAGGTGAGTGATCCCTCAAAATGGGAAATGTCTCAGAAAGACGACCAAAGCTCTCCCGTCTTGTCCATGTGGGATGACCTGCACACTTTCCACAAGTTTAAGCATTCATCTGCATGGAAGTAAGAGATGGAATAAGGTTGTAAAACACTTCTTATCCCAGCCATTTGATCTGGCACTTTTTTCAGTATGACTCCTCATTAAAGTTGGGCTATTTTGCAGGGTATTTTCTGATAGCACTTGGTTGCCTTCAATAAATGCACAGCTGGGCTAAAAAGCAGCATATTACCCAGCTTCTTTTGCAGCACTTTGGTTTTGCCAAATTCTTTACTCTGTAGCCCAGATTCCTTCAGCTGAAGGAGCAGTAGAGGGGAGATGCTCAGGAACAAGCTCTGTCTCTTTGCCCTATGATCAGACCAGTTTCTAGTTTCTCTTTGTAGTCTCTCTTCTATCTCACCTTTGAAACAAACTCTCCATGCCACTTTGGATTTTAAAAGGCAATTCATCTGCCTGAAGGATAATGAGCAGAAAACCAAACAAACAGATCATCAAGGTGATTATTTATTTCTAAGTTGCTTCTTTTCTGTGGGTTTCCCACACAGCCCTGACTCTTGCTCTCTGTTGCTGTGTAGAACAGAGTTGAAGAAGACCATGGATCTGAGACTAAGAAGGCTCTGTTGCTTTACACCCATTAAAATACTAAATGAAGAGATTCAGAAGTTTGACTCTAGTCCTGGTTGTGAAAGTGTCACTGATAAACATGCTGTAAGGAGGGGAAGAGAATTTCTTAGGACTGTATTAACAAAATACAGTTTTCACTGCAATTTGTTAACACATTTAACAAAATAGATATTAAACAAACTCTGCATTTGGCCAGAGATCTGGACCTTATTGTAATCAAGAGCTAGAGAACAAGAATGCTATAAATTGCTTTCCAGTGGCTGAGAAAGGGAATAAATCCAAAGTCCTTTTTATGGGAGAAGAAATCAGGTGACTGTACTAATTCACAGTTACAGTGTATGGTTTAGGGCTCCAATTCCAAATCAAATTTTTTGAGGGTCAACTCGTTGAATGGAGAAAACAGGCGGAGCAACCATGTCCCTCAGCTGCATGCTAGGGAATTGCCTTGGTGCCACCCTTCATGCCTCTGAAAGAAGCTCTCAGCCCATGCTTAGACTTAGAACTGACTTTTTGTTGAGTGCTGAACACTGGAAAACTGTGCAAGGGTGGAGTGGGGAGAGCCTGGCACCAGCTGGTAGCCAGCCTGTGCCTTAGCACATCTCCCAACTCTCACACAAGGAAGTGCTGAGCATTGGAGCCCATCACCACCTCTATGCAGAAACATTGCATGACCATGATGGGGGCAAGCAGGCCAGCCAGGCTTACTTCCAGAGAGACCTGATGTGGATGAGACAAATCACTGCAGCTGGTGGAGTTGTAACAGTTGGTCTTTTCTTATAAATGCACAGCTTCAGAGAGGGTGCTGTGCTCTTGGCTGCCACAGACAAGCTTTGCAAAAGCACAGTGTGTCCTGGAGCAATGCCCAGGTCCCCGGGTGCTGGCTGGACCCAGGCACCTAGCCACTCTCTCCAGGCTAGATTGCTGTGCATGACCACTGGACAAACCAAAGCCAGGTTCCACAAGACCTTAAAAAATCACCCAGAAATACATGTAACAACAAGCAATAACTGAGAGAAAGAGATATGAGGGCAGTTGGATTGTAATTTTGGTTGTAGACCCTTCTCACTGCAGGCTCCTAAAGCCTGAACTGAACTGAGCCCCAGCTTTCAGGGGCAGCAGCTGTATTATGCATTTTTCCTCAGTGTCAGCTCTCAAGCCTCTATGAGCAGGGACATCCATAATCTACAGAATTGCTAGATTATTTATCACTGAAGAAAATCAAGCACTCTTACTTATACATTAATTTAAAATATTAATATCAATCTATTTGTCAGAAAAAAACTCTCAATGGTTATGAAGTACGTGAGGTGCAGCAGATTTTACTTCCAGGAAGACCAAATCATACCTTAACATCTCTTTTGTTGGAATTCAGCTATAAACTCTGTGACTAAGATGTCCTTTGGCTTTAACACCTCTCAGCAGCTTGCTGCTTTCCTTATTAAAAAGGATCCCAGCAGAGTATTTTTTCGTGTTACAGATCTCTTCTTGCCCCTCACAGTAGAAAACGTGTGCTCACACTAATTTCTATATACCAGATTATTATTATTATTTTTTGTGATGATCAGATCTGAACAACTTGTCCTGGCAGAATGATTTATGCATCTCATTTCAACAAGAATAGGCCTCCATTTGAGTTTAAAGAAAATATGGGTTTGTTGTTTTTTTTTAAACAACTGAAGTAAAAGAGGATAACAGAGACCTCTGGAAAAATGAAAGATGCAAACATTTTATTTATTTTCCAACATTTGCCTAATAAGATTGTCAGCACCACAGCAACAGCACCAAAATGTTTATTTTAAAGGCTAGAGGATTTTTAACACAGTTGGTACTGTAGGCTTTTTAATAGTAGGTATAGGCTAGAGCTGCTGGCTGGGAGGTTTCAGGCAGATGGGAGAGGGACCGTGGATTTTATGGGCTGATTTGGCCACTAGGAGGAGAAATCAAGATGCCCATCTGGGGACAGGTCAGGACACTTTCATGGAAAGCCCTGTTCATCCTCTCATGGCCTGGTCACACAAGGAAAATCACATTGGCATCAATAAATCCATAATTGAGGTGGGCCTATCAGAGGGCCTATTCCAGGTGAGGGGAGCAACCAAAAATGCCCTGAACAGCAGATTCTTAGTGCTACCTACAGGGCTTATTATACCTCTCTGAATTCTCCAATATGCCCATCCCCAAATTAAACAATATATTTTCAACATATAATACTCTCCTTTTCAAACTGCAGTACTCTTTGTATGTAAAGGGGCAGATGGAGGTAAGAGGATGGGTGAAGAGAGGAGAGGGTGATCTCCATCTTCAGGCTCATGCCAGATCTCATCAGAGCAGCATACAAAGCCTTCCTGAGCTAACAATGACAGCAAAGCATTTTGCTTTACAGATTTCCAATCATTTTAGACCTTGGGAAGGTGAAATGATAAGTGGGCATACAGTTTCCAGTTTTCCTCGCACGTCTGTCAGTGAAGCTTGGTATTATGTTCTGCAAGTCATTACATTTACCAGTTCCTGAGTTTTCTTTTTTGTAAAACAGACATCGCAGAACCTCAGTTCCTCAGAAGGCTGTTGGAGAGTCTAATTCATTAAAATTTATAGGATGCATTTGAGTTTTTAGCCAAAAGTTGCTGTATCAATTGCAAAGCTTGTAACATCTGTTTCTCTACACAGCTGAATACAAAGCAGAAAAAAAAAAAAAAAAAGTCATGCATATCGGTTTCCTTGAGCTACTGCAGCCATTTCCTATCATTTTCTTTATTGCCCAAGCTGGAAAGTTATAGGAAGGTATTCACAAGTGGCACATCCTGTTTGAATAAGGCGTGACTCCCTTTTGGGACCCCCAAAAGAGAGCTGTCTCCAAATTGTGTGGATTTCTAGCTAATGGAAGAAGCATGAACTCACTGACCATGGGGTCAGATGTCTAAGCTTGCTGCAAGATTTTGCTACAATACTGCTAACAAGAAGTTGAAAATCAGACCAGGTACTGAGAAAATAAAATAAAAGTAAAGGAGATGTCCAGGTATTTTTACCCTGGCTTAAAAAGAAGCAAGACAGGCACAATGCAGCTAATTTAAATATCACAGCTGATAGACAGATGTTCAGACAGATTCCTGTAACAAGTGCCATAAAGCAGGAATAAACAAAGGTGGCTTTGTGAAAAATGCCAAAACCAGAACGGTAAGGGAGATAAAAAAATACGTATCTTTGTGTGTGTGTGGAATAATAATAATAATAATAATAATAATAATAATAATAATAAAAAATACTCTAACCAAACTTCAAAATGGCTCACAGTTCACTCATATCATTGTCATGCCAATGCCACCATTTCGTGATCTTCCTAGGATCTTGTAATATGCCACGGATATGAGAATTCAGACAATCTATCTCAGCTCTACCCATAAGACATGAAAAATACAGGGTTTAATGAGGTGGCTGCTAAGGGATAGCCAGTTTCATTAAACAACACCATGAACAACTTCTTGTTTCAATGTAGTCTTGGGAGAAAGAAGAAAAAATAGAGATATGAATTGGTTGACAAACTTCAAATATATATGACTATGTGGACAACAAATTTGTTACCTGCAGGCTGGTCTGAGGGATGAACTGCTTGCTCTAGCTAGGATGGCTTGGTATCTAATGAGACTCTTACATTTCAGTATCACAAAAAAAATCCCACCCTCAAAACAGAGGAGACATTGCATACAATCACTAGCAAATCTAAGCAGAGACCAGAACTTCCAGGCTATATTCCCAGCTCTTCACTTCTCTTGGGCATGCAATTTAACCTCCCTGTGAAAGATTTTTCATGAGCACCAGAGGGATTCAGAAACGCAAGACTCATTAATTTTCATTAGACTTGTGCAACTCCACCTCTTGGGTCCTTTGAAAATCCCCCTTCCTGAGTTTTTTAGTTGACTTCCCTGTTAAATAGGGATAATAATAACAATGGATCAACCTGTTTAAATAATACAGTTATAACATCACTATTATCTTCATAGATTATATTCAGCACTGAAATAAACGCATCATAATAAATAATGCAGAACTTTAACATCTGTTCTGGTTAGTAAATAATTCACAGGTCAATAATTAATTTTCTAGCTGTTCATTTATAATTCATAAATATTTGGCAAATATTCAGAATCAGAAAAATTTTCTCTGAACTACCATGTGAACTTTTCCTTTTAATTATTACATACTCATTTATTTGTGTAATTTAGTTCGGCATTTAATTAACAAAGAATTATTTTCTTTATCCTGAATGAATGTGTGAAATTTTTCAAATGTTGGGAAGAAAGTCACTGTCAAAACTGAATCATGAATATTTGCTTAATGTGAGTTCTCAGTGCCCACAAAAATTCCCAGTGTTTTGGGGACACACCAGCATTTTCAGGAACAGCATGATTTGAGGAGTCAGTCTCGGAGTGTTTATTCACGTTACGTACACTCATACTATTTGACTTCATCTGCCAACTTGGCTACTACTCAGTTGTTCCATTAGCCAGTTCTCCATTTACTCCCAGTACTTACCTACTTCAACTAATGAATATCCACATGATTATTTGGAATTTGATGACCAAAATTTGGGTGGGATATTTTTTAAACAATCCCAGCATTTACAGAAAAATGGATCTTGAAAGTATTCATTCAATAATTCCCCAAGTACTTAAATGCTTTTTATAACCCAGTCACATTAGAAAAAGTCACAAAGCCAAGTTTAACGCAACAGACTGTGGATGCCTTAACAAAAAAAAGACCTCAAAGCTCAATAATTGCTTTTTATTCTGCAAAACATGTATCACTAAATATTGCAAATAATCATTACCATCAGCATGCATTTGTAATGGAGCTTAGTAGCAAAAGACCCAGAAGACTGAGGTTATCCAACCTGGGGCAGCTTCTTTGGGTGGTTAAATCAGGTAACTAGTTTCTGTAGGGTATTGAGGTGACAGAAAATAACGAGTCTGCTCTATGGGGCAATTCTGGCTGTGGGCCGAAATGTTTGAGGAGACACATCTTGCTCTTTCTCCAGCAACTACACACAGGGCCAGAGCAGCTTTGCTCTTTAATCACTTCATGGTGAAATCAAGCCCTTAACTGCTGACTGAAGATGTTCCTGTTGTTTTAAAAGCAGGACAAATAAATATTCAGTTGACACTTTTCCCTTGAAAGGGATCTCCACATTCACCAAATGTTCCTGATCAGGCCTCCGAAATAGTCTAGAATCAAAATGGATAGTTTTAGTCTGGGTCCAGAGGACTCAAAATACGAAACTAATTTACATCTGGATTTAAATGCTTGTTCAGAACAACATTCTGCATGCAAACACATACAAGCTCATGCCTGTGTTGGCAGATGGGTGAGTACAGGAGTTAAAAATGGGACTGGAAGACAGGCTCAGGGCATAGCCTACTGTCTACAGCACTGGCGGCTGCACTTCTTTCTCTAATTAGACCTTGATCACATTAATCATTATGCAGTCCTATTTAATTCAATGGGACTACTGCTGGGGACAAAACATAAAAAGCAAGTTTAAGTGCTGCAGGTGGTTAGATCTTTGATAACTAGAGCCAGAACCTTTCACATAGCAACTCAAGTAGGGAGAAGCTATATTCCACCCAGAATTTCCATGCCTATTGCTTCACCAGAACCATTAGGATTGTTATTTAGTGAATATCTCTGAGACAGCAAAGTATCATTATAATGGATTTTTTGTTAAGAGTTCAGAGCATCCATAAGCCTATTCACACAGCAATAGGCAGCCATAAAGCTTTGAAGAGTGGGGTTTAGAGAGTGCAAAAGAAGCACAAAGGTAATTCAACAAGATGTTGATCTCACAAACAGCATCAAAAGACTAACTTTTACATATATTTTGACATTTACTATTAAAGCTAAGAAGATTTTTCTTGTTCATATTATGTTCATTAGGAAGCTACACTTATTATGGATTTTTTTCCCATTCAGGCACAGATGAATGAGACAAAAAGCCACATATTTAAAACATTAATATAATGGCCTAATACCCTGTAAATAAAGCTTTGTCGATTATCCATTTGCTTTAAGTGTCTCTTTGTTAAACCACCATTTTTAGGTCATCTCTGCAGATTAATCCAAAATAGCTGTAACAGGTACTAGCCCTTGAATATAAGCATCACCTACAGATGTAGGAAGCAGACAGCAGGTGTGTTCATTGTGTTCTGCTGTGAGGATCTTTGCACCTTTTAAAAGGGATTTAATGCAACCTAAGATAGGGTCTACATTGTCACTGACACTAAAATAAATTAAATTTGCTTTGAAACAGTCTAAATACTCAGGGAGATCCTGCTATAGAGGCTGCCAAAGCCACTGCTGCCAGTTTCTTTATACCTTATACTGGTCTAGTAATTTGTATACTTGTTTAGCAAGGGACACAGAGATCAGGGGGCTGGAACACCTCTCTTATGAAGACAGGCTGAGAGAGATGGGTTTGTTTAGCCTGGAGGATAGAAAGCTTTGGGAAGACTTTACTGTGGCCTTTCAATACTTAAAGGGGACATATGAGAAAGACAGAGAATGACTTCTTAGGAGGGCTTGTATTGGTAGGAAAAGGGTGACTGGCTTTAAACTAAAAGAGGGTAGATTGATATTTGATAAAAGGAATAAATTCATTATGATGAGGGTGGTGAGACACTGGAACAGGTCTTCTGGAGAAACTGTGGATGTCCCCTCCCTGGAAGTGTTCAAGGGCAGGTTGGATGGGGATTTGAGCAACCTGATCTAGTGGAAGGTGTCCCTGCCCACAGCAGGAGGTTTGTAACAAGATGATCTTTAAAGGTGCCTTCCAATCCAAACCATTCCATGAGCTGATGATTTTATGATGTTACCCACTTCTAGCCCCAAAAGTATTTAATGATTCCATGTATGGTGCAACAACTTGAATAAGACAACTTGAAGGAACACATCTGAGAATGTCCTGTTGAGTTACAGCATCTACCAGGAGACTGGACGTGTCAGTGTAATTCTCCAAGAATGGAAATTTAATCTGTTTGTCCCATGTCCTTGGTGATCTACAGAACAGAAGATAAGGCATTGTCTCCAACTACTGTTGTTGCCTTTTTCTTGATAACTGGCTGGTGGATAGAAAGCTACCAGTAGAAGAAAGTTCAGGGGTTTAATTTCCATCAGATCTCCTAATTTTTTGTATTTCCTCATAGATAGGTGGCTTAATCCTCTTTGGTCCCCTTAGGCAATTCCCTGCTCAGCATGCTGTTTTTATGGAGGACCTATTATACATTCAAACCCTCCTACTCACTGAATTGGTAACCTGCACAGTGCATTTCTCTGAGACAGTGGACACCCAAACACTACACCCAGAGGTGCTAAACCCATCAGAATGGGAGGCTTATGTTATTTTATAGGGTTAGCCTTAACTGACTTCCCTGAGTCAGAGCAGCATTTGAATCTCAGCCTTGTGATTACTGTGCTACTGTCATAACCAAAGGATTATTCATCCTTGTCCTTTGGAAACTCTGTACCAACGCATACAGGCTTGGTTAATAACCTGGTTGGTATAACAGTGAGTTTTTAAACTAGTAATGAGTAGAAGAAAGTTACTTTCAGAAATCGTGTTTATGAATCATGTCCCTATTAGTCTACCACATTGGTAAGTTAAGGCTAAAACAGGATATACCTCATTAAATCCATGTTTTATCTAAACGAATAGTCTAAGTCACAAATAGGGAACATACTCAAAGGCTCAAAGTATCAGGACCTTTGAAAAGAATGGATGATAACTTCTAAAAATATGGAAACATTGGTAAAGATGACTGTTTTGGGTAGAAGTATAGGCAGGCTGATGTTGGGAGCAAAGAATTCATGACAGTTTGCCCAACCTCTTCCTCTCATTTCTTAAATAATGCATGATTTGAAATGAGAGCAAGTCAACATCTCATTATCTGATGTTGTAACCTGCTCTCACAAGCCACATCAGCATGCAGATTCCCAAAGTGCTGATTCCCAAAGATGCAGCAGACTTGTCCGAGCTGTTATAAGTATTAAGAAACATTTTATACAACATGTTATTGGAAATAATTTCACACATCATGTCAAGTTAATCCTAAGTATATTTGGTGGAGCGAGTTCCTAATAAATTACAAGGCTAGAGAAGCACAAGGAAAAGAAGGCTTTGTAAGTCCTTTGCTGCAAAGGGACTAGCGTTTCCCTTGTCTACAGTTATGACATTTTGCCTTTGGATGATTTTCTGGCCAAATACTGTAGACCAGTTTCAGAAGGGGGAGGAGAAAAAGAGAGACCGTACAATACTTTCTGTTATATGCATCACATGGTGTCTTTTGGTTCAGTAGACATAAACAGCTTTAAAGTTCAAGGCTAATTCAAATTGGATTGTAGAAACACAAAGTCTTAAAACATTTGCACCAAACTAAGGGATTGCACTCTTATCTTATCCTTAGAGAAGCTTTTGAGACAAAAAGGTAGCTCACATTTTAAATTGGGTCTTCAAAACCCTCTTGTCTGTAGCTATGTCATCTGCTTGGTTGCCTATTGTCAAAAGGTAAAATATCTCATAGAGAGAAGGATTTGCATAAATTGCTATCACCTGCCGGCCATCCTGGGTTAATGAAAGTGGGGAAAGAAATACATGCATGAAGCCTTTGAGACTAATCTTTCTTGACTGTTTCTGTGCCAAAAGAGATGAGCACAATATTACTGTGGTTGTCTTCTTAACTTGCAGATCATTTACAGCCTGGGCCCAGTCTTGCCCTTTGCTATCACCGAAATCTTCATCTTCACCTACTGAAATCAGGCATCGAGGGTGGAGGAACCTTGTCATAGTACAGATGCTTTTAGCCTCCTACTCCCCACATGCACCAGAAAAGATGCAGTTCAGGATACGGTGGGAACAAGGTGTACTAAAAGATAATTATCCCTTAGTGGTTTGAGTAGAGCATACAAAGCAATCGGATGGTCAGACTAGAAATAACACTTGAACAAAAAGCATATTAGGCAAATGCTCATCTTCTAAGTTAATTGTACATCTGGGGAAAAGGAGTTGAAAGGGCAATCTATAGCAGCCTACAGCTACCTGAGGGTTAGTTACAAAGGTGGCAGGGCCAAACTCTTTGCAGCAGTGTTAGATGACATACTGAGGACAATGACTTTCTGTTGTGGCTTGGGAGGTAAAGATAGACCAAAGCGGCTATGGAATCTTCACTCCTGGTGGTTCTCAAGACTCAGGAGGGCCTTACCATGACTGACCTGAGACTGTGCTGGCAATAGCTGCCATTTGAGCTGGTGGTTGGCCTAGACCTGCTCATATCTTTTCCAATAACCATTTCTGTGTTCCTGTATAATGCTAAGTATGAAAGCTGACATGGTGAATATATCTATTTACACAAAAGATAATAAAAGATATAGCAATTGTGAAAGCAGTAATTTTGTTCAGAGGGATAAAGAATGGTTCTGACAATTTACTACAGCAAAAGGTCTTTTACCAATTATGTCAAATGAATTGTTTTTTATAGTGTCTGTTCTTTCCTGTTTAGACAATTCACAAGAACCTGTCATTAATATTCATGGGGATTTCATATTAACATCAGAAGAACAGATCACAAAATGATAGACAACGCTCAAATGCAGGTGAGTCTCATTTCAAAAGGAGTCTCCACACTGCACTCTACTATGTAAGAAAGTTAGACAGTATTTAGACTTTCTGAAGTTTGCTGTCTTTTGTGCAGGAGAAGAAAGGGGAGTTTGATTTATTGTTGAGGACTTTTAAAGAGCTGTGGGACAGACCAAACCATTGCCTGGAAATCTCAGAGAAAAAGTCACCACGTGCATGCCAAACAGTTCTGTTTTATATGCTGTAACAAATATATTACCACATATATTTAAACACTTAGACTATGAATTATTATAATAGTGAAAACCTGGATTGTGCATTACACAGCTGATCTACCCCTGAAAAAGGTGTTTGATGCATGTCTGCATTACTGCATACAGACAGATCAACTATGCTAGGCTGGTACTACTGCTCAGTTTATCCCAAAAGCACCCAGCTCACCGCACATGCAACACAATGCATGTATTTCTTTCAGGGAAATCTCTGATTGATTTGTAGGAGACATATCTGACTATAGGAACAAGCATAAGAAGCAGTCTTGTTATACATGCAGTGCAAGGGATGTCCACAGAAGGTTAATCCATTCTCAGAAGTTGCTAAGTAACAGTACCCTGAGCTCAGGATCACTAATTACTTCACAGCTCATCTCCAAATACATTGACTTGTGTTTTATTGGCTGAACATCACTATTTCTTGATAGTCTATTTGGGCAGCAGGGGTTGAGGGGGGAAGAGAAAGCACTGAGTTGATTTAAATCAGTGGAGAGCCTGACTTGTCCCACAGTGCTGAAGTTTGAATTAATCTCAGAAAAAACTCCCTAGTCATGAGAAAACTCATTGACTACTGGACCAGTATATACTAATATGCCAAATGTTATTCACTGCAGCTACGGAAGCACTATCTCCTTAGAATGCTCACAATTCATTAGAAGGCAGGTGAAGTAAATTTGATTTTGTTAAGATATCATGTGAGTGCAGTATTACACAGAGAATGGAATGCACTTATATTTTGTATATCCTAGGTACATTATTTCTGTTTGCTGGGGATTATTTTCTATTTGTCAGGTTTTTTTCCCCCTTTTAAAAGAAAGAATCGATTGAGACCCCTCCCAGCACAAAGGTAAATAAATTTGTACCAGTAACAGGATTAAAGTCAAAAACATAACCAAAAATTCTTCTGTAAATACCCAAGATTAAAATAAAAGGATTTTTATTACTGTTGTTTGAAATCTCTCCAACATTTGAATGCTGTGACATTTGAACAATAATAATCTTTCTGCCTCTCACAGAGATGTGTATTTTTGTCAGCAAAGACTGCAATACATGGCTTTAAGATTCAAAATAAAGTTCAAGCAAACCTTTACATAAATTAAGAACAAGATCAAAGCCAAAGGACTTGCATTTGGTTCACAGACACCATTCTAATATTAGGGAGTAATGACATAAAAAAAAAAATTAGCTAAAGCTTGCTTGGTGTAAACATAATAGCTATTTCAAAAGCATTTAAAAACAATATGAAAGATACCAATTCATGTAAAACATGATCAGCATGCAATTCGTTGTTGTAAAAAACATATTTTACAAGAGTTTCTCAGAGAGTACATCTGTAACTGAAATAAAAATCAATAGAATTTGTTGCATAACTTGACCATAGCTTTATCCTCTTCTATTCTAATTAATATATGGGTTAGCAATTTATATGCCAAGTCTCAGCTCTCAGGGATTAGAAACAGCTGAGATATACTGCAACATCGAGCTTTATGATGTGAAAATGCTGACAGACTGAAATAAAATGGCACTGCTGCTACATCAGGTGGGAAACTTGATCCATGAACTATTACTGGTTGGGTGCAAATGTCTGAATTCACAGCTTCAGTCTAAAGGCTTCAAGTTTGCTCATGGGATGTCACCTAGCCTATATCCCTTTGTTTACGATACTCTTCAAAGTAATATCGTACCTTAAGTGAGCTTCATATCAGCTACTTCTAGAAAAAGTTCCTGTAGTGGCTCACCAGCACAAGGCTTGCATGACAGCTGAGCCTGCTTAACACCTTAAGGAAGGGATTAACAGATGTATTTTCTCAAGTGTGTGAGCCTCCTTCCTCCTCCTTCACTTTTGTCTCAGGATTCGCAGCACTTTGCTCCCTGCCCTGCTCTGATACCCCTGTGTGCAGCACACCTGTTTATGGCAACCAGATCTTCAGTTCAGAGGCATCCCAATGGAAAAGGGCATTCTTCATAAATACAGGGTTTTTTGCTGTGGCCTTTCCCCAAGGCTGAAATGCCTAGATTACACAGAAGCTCATGGCTAGACCCCAGGCTAATCCCTCTGGATGAGGGTATTGTGGCTTTCACCAGGTAAAGCTTGTTGTCAAAGTAATTTTACAGTGCAGCATGTTCCTCTCATCAAGGAGCTCTTCTCAGCCAGTCCTGGCCATCCTGGGCAGTTGTAAAGGAAAAAAACCAGCCACAGTCCCTGCATTTGATCCCCATAGAGATCATTACCTTTTACTTTTTCCTAAGGCTATGGCTAAATAGGGCTTGGGGTGCCTTGGGACTATAAAGATGCATTTCTCTTTCATCATGCATCTCAGCTTCCTACAACACTTCCCCAAAGCACAAAAAAGTTGCAAAATAAGAACAAAATACAAGGAAGCAGATGCCGAATGCTGTTCTAAGCACGAAATTCCCCAAGGTGTGAGTAATTGCAGCACCTAGCTGTCATGGTAACAGGCACAACTGCAATTAATAAAATTTAAAGTGTGCTATATGAGGAAGATGTTAGGTAGGAACCTCCAGGAGCCTGTTTGTTTAAGGCCACTCCCGCTTCCTCACCTGATGCATCTCAGCTGGGCATCAGATTTTCTTCAGAGATTTCAAACCTTTGTGCAGAGCCACTGGTGGCCATTCAGAAACAGAATGATACTAAATTTCTTTGCCCTGAGGAATAATACCCAACACTTATGATTTGGAGAACGGAGCCTTCAGTTTTTTTCTAATGTGTGCTCTTGAATACCAGGAACTAATCTAATATTGCGTAAACCTCTCTTCATCGCTTGGCTTTCCAGCTGTCACATCAGTGTGGTTTTCTAGCCAATGTCATGCTGCCCTGGAACTGAGAAAATCAATGAAGGTTAAAATCGCACACATGAAGGCATTGTGTTGATCTGGACTGCCATTAATTTAAACCTTTTGGGGAGGCTAAAAAGCAACCCAATTATTTTCTATTTGCAATTCTAGTGTAGGGTTAATACACAGAGCAACACCTAGTATATAAGGAAATGTAAACCTGTCAGTTTACTGCTAAGTGACCCAGCTTATATAGATGTAATTAGAAAGTTATTAAACCAGAGTCCCTTTAGCCATGGCTTCAGCTGAACAGCTCTGCTACTTATACTGTCCATTAAATTGCATCCATTTATAGCTTGAGCACTATCACTTTTTAATAGCATTACCCCTAACAATCAACCAGCATATGCTGTTTTGAGCATTAATCCTTGCCTACCATTGACTACTTATAAAGACAATATAAACTAAAATTAAAAGAATTGTAGCACTATCCTTGCAGGTTGTGATAAGGAGGCACATCCTCTCTTGCAGGTGTGCAGGTGCTGAGGGCCAGACCTGCTCTCTCCTCATCAGTGCATGAGAGGCTGGAGGGAGCAGATGGTGTGGCCGGATGTGGTAGCTCATCCAGGCTGATGTCCCACCTGGGGTGTAGGACCGTGCTGGTGAGCACCTTGCCAGCTTGGTGGTAACGGTGATGCCTTTGATGCCTTTCTTGATGCTTTCACATCTCCTCTCATGAGTCTGTGGCTAAGAGAGGGCAAACTTTACCAGAAATTGACCAGGTAACTCTTATATCAAGGTGCAGCTCCTTTTTCTTTGGGAGAATTTTTGCCCTGTATACATCCTTTCTGTGAACAGCCCATAGGATCACAGAGGTAAACTGATCCAAAGTGCAAGTTAAACATGGGGATTTGTGCCACGTAACCAGATACTGAGTATCCTCTGTCTAGTCCTTGAGAAAGGTTGAATCCTGTCCCCAAGAAAGATGTCATTTCACTGACCTCTCCAGACATTTCTGAAATTCACACCACTACACAGGTCCATATAAGAATTCATTAGATGCACAAAAATATCTCCAAAACAGGTTCAACTGGAATGCAAATGAAGACCTGTGGCAAGAAGACAAATTCCCTCTTTTTTTAACTGATCTTTTCTATTTTCATTCATACTGACTGATCTGGATTAGCATGAGAAACAGTATGGTTTCAGTCGCAGCTTTTTAAAAAATCAGGTATTTTCCTAACTCCTTGCTCTATCTGTTGGAAGGTACATTTACTAGAGATTAAATCTGGAAACATCCAGGCTTCTGAGGTTGTACTGCATGGAATAGTTTAATTAGGTAATAGTACATTAGTATTTTTAGGAGAACTTTCATTTATTACATAGAAGTGATCATAAAAGTTGAATGAGCTCTGGAAATAACTTGTTCTTTTCTGAGACTATTAAAAATCTCATCTTTATTTTTAGACTTAAAATCTATCTTAATTTTAAACTGTATAGATACAGTGTACTTAGAACATATATAATTAGAAATGAGAAGACTAGATTGCTCTAGATCAGGAGCTGTAAACTTTTCCTTAAGAATGGGGTTTACCATTGGAGACAAAATATTTCTTTCTAACTAAATGACTTGCTTCTCAATTTTTTTTCAGGTAAAAGCATCCATCAATTGGGTCTGCTGGATCTAACCTCACTACTATAGATATTAAGATAAACAGAAATAGAGGAATTCTCCTCCTTTAATAGCCTCTAGTCTTTTCTCTCAGCTTTTCTTCCTGCATAGGATGTGGTATTGAACTCATAGGTCCAAGAGAGTACTCGTGACTGTAGCCATAGGCCCAATGCACTGACAATCCTCCTCCTCCCATACATCTGTGGAATTTCTTCTGCTTCCCTAGATACTGTAGAAACTCTGTTTCTGATCATGGAGCTTTCAATACTGACTTTATCTGAAAGCTTGCTCATTTAGATCTAGGCATTTTTAAAATGAAAGTATTCAGCCCCTATACCCTCTAAGTATGAAACCCAAAGGTGCAAAGAGAGAGTCTGTGTTTCTTAAAACATTTCTAAGAAAGGACTGTACATTCCAGTGGGTAAGGCTCCCTGCCATTACACAGTGGAAGACTTAGAAGTCACAAATCAAAGAACTTATGCAGTGCTAAAATACTAACAACTGCACCAGAACCATAGGTTTTGAAGCACTATGAAGGATATGTGGTCTTTTTAATCAGAAATGTTTAAGCACATACTGAAAATATGTATGTGGAAAGAATCAGTATAGAAAACCCTCAGCGAATGGATGGCTTTACTGGAGTAGGCTGTCTTTAACAGTGGAGAAAAGCAACTTTTAAACATAGAGGGAAGCAATCTTAATTTTTCTGACCCTTGAAATAACATCAAAACTACAGAATAGACCACAATATGGCATGATTTTAAACAAGCTGCATAAAATTCTTGCACTGTTGGCTCTCCATTACTTACTGTAGATGAGGCATGTATCAGAAAATAAAATTTTTGTCAGAGAAAAGTCTCTTTTTCAATTTCTATTTGTTGAATAGTGATTGCATTTGCACTGGAGATGCTAAGTGTCTTGCTGCTTCAGATGTTTTATGGTCTCTCATTATAGCAGTTGGCTATATATATCTAAATGTTTTATAAGAAAAGGACATGAAGAGTCCTATGTGAAGAGAACTCCTGAACCTGCATATTACCCCATAATCCATATAACCAGGTCTGACCTAGTGTGGCAGCTTGCTGATATATTGCCCTAACAACTACGTATGCACATTGTAATACAGTTCAGGTTATTACCAATAAAAGTCAGTTATCTGGCCTCTGACATATATACAAGCCACAAATATCCAGAGATAAGAAAGCCAGATCCTGGTTTCCTACTTCTTGCCTCCCTAATGATGCAGTTTTTTTCAACCTTGTTAACAATCCTGTGTCGAAGAGCTGTTCAGCTCTGGGCAGTCATTGTGCACATTTCCATTTGCCTAAAATAAATGCAAAACTTTCACTGAAGCTCTTTAACGGCAATTTTTCCCTCTGTAATTTTGACACCTCAGTTATACTCTCTCTCTGCTGTAAATTGAACATTCTTCGATGACCTAACACAAAATAGTCCAGTTTTGATGTTTGTTTTGGGACCTGCTTCCTTCCCAGGGATCACTTAGAGTATAAAGCCAAAGCTGGTAAAGCAGACCAAGATTTTTAATTTATTTTTTTTTTTCATAGTGGAAATAAGATGTTGCAAAATAAAAAAAATAAATGTACAATAAAAATACATTTTCTTAAATTTTACAAAGTAGAAATGTAGGGTGTTTTTAAAAAACTCTATATGTCCGCTATACCAGGCACACTTTGACATCTGCTGTTTTACATCAACTTCAGCTACTGCAACTGTCTTCCAAAGTCTGCACAGGCATCCACGAAAATTTTAAATATTTCCCTTCAGCCCTGGCACAGCCCTTCAGCCCTGTATTAAACCTCCTAATGGATGGTTTAATAAATTTGCTAAAACGTTTTAAGCCACTTGGTTGAAATAAAACCTGTGTAAACAGAGAGAAGCCTCATGTGCTGTACTTAAACTGTTCAACCTCAACAGTCTGATCTCAGCACCAAAATGCACTATCCTGATTTAAAGAGCTGATGGGTACATGCAACTCATCTTAACTTGAGGCAGGGGGTACTGGGGTAATGAGCACTTGGAGAATTATACCTGGTTTAACACTTAAATACAAGCCTTGCTGCCTAACTTGGTTGCCCATTGACCAGGCCTGGCAAAGCCACAGGCCTAAAGACAAAACTGCACTCTAGATCAATGGGGATTAATTTAAGCATAAAGACTGTGTGTGAGGATGGTGAGCAACAACCTATTGCCCAGCTGGGGCTGATATGTCTTTCCAGGCAGGCAGTCACTGTCTTCCAAATTAGGTAGAGTGGATGCCACCCAAACCCAATTTTTAACTAGCAGAAAAACAGGAAAGATATATCTTTGTGAAGATCACCCTAGGAATTTGTGTCCTGCTTTGAAATCTGATGACATCTCGACTGCTAGCTTCAGACCCTTCTTTTTGTGGGTAGCCCTCTTCATCTGCTCTTGGTTTTTACATCTTGTCCTGTTTGTTCTTGCATTGCCTGCATTTGTTCTGAGGTGTCATCCTATCTTGCTAGTATCTGAAATCCTCACCTCATACCAGGCTCCTGCCTTGCCCCTTGGTTTGACTCATGACTTCTCCACTTCTTGGACTTCTTTGTCAAAATTTGTCTTGACTTCTTCCACACTGATTCAACTGAGTTTAACCAACAGGCAGGACCCAGTAGTGACAAACTACAAATTAGACAAATTAGACTACAGCTTGCTGCATCTGCTTCCAGCAAGTTTGAAAGCCCTGACTACTGTAAATATATAATGAAAGAAACTTGTTGAGACAGGGAGACTCCACATGCTGCTCGGTGTAATTTTTTTATTGAATGTAACATGATGAATTTTGGGAATGGCACGTCTGCTCTCCTTCACAATTTAAAGGGGAATATTGGAGGCAAGTTGAAAGAAGAAGAATGTATGAAAGGCTATGAAACACAAAGATATCATCTGTGGTTTAGGAAGTCCCTGGACTGCAAATCACTGAAGGCTGGGGAAATACACCAGCAAAGTGTCAGTACATGCTGGCCCTACTCCACCCTGCTGTTGCCTGCAGTTGGATTCAGCCTTACATGGTCCAAGAAGGATTTTATGTTCTCAGGTAGCCAGGGGAAAATCATAATCAACATTTATAATCAACTGTATTTATAGGGAGCGGAACAGGAAAACTGAAGGCAGAACTCCCACGATCTGCTTACTAGAGCCACTGCTTCAAGTACCTCTGCAATTGCCTGAATGTGAACTGATTGATGGCACCAATGGACATCTTCCAAACCAGCAATCCCTGCATGAGTGTCTCCCCATAAAGTTTAAGGTAGTGCCTTTCCAAATGACCTGCCTTCTAGTCAGAGAAAAGATTGTGGTGGTAGGAATAGGGATGTAAGCCCAAATCACTCTGTGAGAGGGAAAGCAACAGGGCACCCACAGAGCCCACTGGGGTAACTGAAGCTGAGAGAAAAGGGGACATTCAGATCGAAACAACCCCCACTCCCAGCCAACAGCCTATGTGTCTTGTATGGGTTAGAGAATGTTATGCCATGTCTCAGGCATGGAAGGAAAGCTGAAGTTTTAAGGCCTTTGTAACCAGAGAAGACCTGAAAAAAACAGTTCCTGAGCTGAGCCCTGAGCTTGGATGACAGAAGCCACGACAGAGGTAAACCTCCTGGTAGATGGTATCCCTGACGTCAGGGCTGACTCCTTGAAAGCTTCCCTAATGTGGGGGGTGCAGAATTAAACGACTTGTTGTGCAGAGTTGCTACAAGGCTATAGAAGATCACTTCATTTCTGAACAACCTGTGAAATACAGAGTTGGACTGTCCACTGATGGAGTGGGGAAGCCTGTTTCAACTTGTAGCGAAGGATGAGATTGAACAGGATTCGACCTGGGGTAGCAAAAAGCCTGAGCCCTAATCCTGTAGTTTCTGAAAGTAAATGTGTTTCTTTTATGCACTGAATGTACTTGCTCCTCCGTTCAGGTCCCAAGTACAAAGGAAGCATGCCAAGGGATTGAGACACGTGGGCAGGAGGTGCTGGCTGCAGGTGAGGAGGCACCATGACATGGGCAACTGACACATGCCCCAACCCAGGGCTGTCTGGGCATAGCCCAAGCATCTGGCAAGTCTGTCTGCAGCAATGTTCTACACCATTTGTCCAAGATACTCCCTTTTCTCCTTCCTTGTGAATCCAAGCAGCAATCTAGTATACCCTTAGGAAGAGTTCAGATCCAATGCAATTAGCACAAACATCAGAAAATGTCTCCCTGTCACACAACTCCATATAGCCAGGGCACAGCTTGAACATGTTTATTTTGTGCAAAGCTTATGAAGAATTTGCATTAGAAAACAGAGTCAAATGGAAATTTTGGCTTTCACTGCTGTTTTTAAAGCAAATGTCACCCAAAGAGCTATTTACCTATTATCTAGATTCTGTTGTTGATAAAGCTAGCTTCGTAATATGAATTTTTAAAATTTATTTTAAAGCAGTATTAGGAAATGCATTTTGCACCATGTAATTATATTAATAAAGACATTTGTTTGATGTTAAATATTTATTCTTCCCTCGCTGTAATCATACTTTTGATGCTGCATACATTTACAACAAAAAATGCATTTTCAAATGTCTTCAGTCTGGTTTTATGATTATTTGTTAACCACAATCCATTAAAAACTTAAGGTTTTGAGTGGAGGATTTGGGATTTGTTTTTTGTTGGATTTTTTTTTTTTTTTTTTGAATGGTCTGTTTTGCTTTGGTTGGCACAGGGAAAAGAAAAAATAATTTGGGTTTAGCATGTAGAATTTAACTAAGCTTTATTTATTTTATTGTAAGAAGTAATAATAGGGAGTAATTTAAGCACTTTGAAGATGTGCATTTAGTGGTCTTTGAAGCATAATCCCATTAAGATTAATAATGAATTACATCTGAGAAAGACGATGTCCCTTAATGTTAATGTCTTTGGCAAGGTGGATAAATCACTCAATTTAACCACAAAGACGGATGTGCAGAGGAGCTGTAGTTGCAGTGGCTTGTTTTGTGTTGGGAGGTTCTAATTTTGGTGGGTTTTTTGGTTTTATTTCTATCTGGGAGACCCAGAGACTCCTGATCAGTGCTGAAATGTTCGAGGTAAGCCACACTCAGGGATGACTAGCTCCCTCGAAAATCAACACCCACTTTTCAGGACTGCAAACCTTGCTGGTAATAGTTCCACTGTTGCTGAAGACCTCAATTTTCTCAACAGGGCTTGGTCACAGTGTGCACAGCAAGCCTGCAGCAGGCACAATGGACTGAAGGGTTAAATGGTGAATCACAGAATCACAGAACTACCAAGGCTGGAAAAGACCTTTAAGATCATCAAGTCCAGCCTATGACCAACACCACCACACCATCTAGACCATGGCACTAAGTGCCACATCCAGCCTTTCCTTGAACACATCCAGGGATGGTGCCTCCACCACTTCCCTGGGAAGTCCATTCCAATGTCTAATCACCCTCTCCGTGAGGAAGTGCTTCCTAATAGCCAACCTAAACCTCCCTTGGAGCAACTTCAGGCTGTGACCTCTTGTCCTGTCACTGGTTGCCTGGAAAAAGCCCAGCCCCCACCTGACTACAACCTCCCTTCAGGTAGTTGAAGACAGTGATGAGGTCCCCCCTGAGTCTCCTCTTCTCCAGGCTAAACAACCCCAGCTCCCTCAACCTCTCCCTATAAGACTTTCCCTCTAGTCCCTTCATCAGCCTTGTTGCTCTCCTCTGGACCTGCTCCAGCACCTCAACGTCCTTCTTGAAGTGAGGGGCCCAGAACTGTACACAGGACTCGAGGTGAGGCCTCACCAGTGCTGAGTACAGGGGGAGAATTACATCCCTACTCCTGCTGGCCACACTATTCCTGATACAAGCCAGGATGCCATTGGCCTTCCAGGCAGATGGCCTACTTCTAATTTGACTCAATAAACTGTGCTCCTAAGTGTGCCATGTGGCTCTTTTAAGAGTAAGAAGTATGCAACCAAGAACTGAAACAGAGCATGCAAAGGAAAGGCCTAAGTCATGGCTTACACCAGTCAGACCATACTGAGGAAGAAGCAATCTCACTTTGGCCTCATTTTGGGTTCAGCTTTGTAGCACAGACCTGGTGGGACAGATCTCTGTTCACACTTAGGTAGCATAAACGTCACTGGCAGGACACCAGGCAGAACCTCCTCTCATACCCTGCTATTACATGTGTGTCAGTCAGCTAAGTCTTCATCCTGCTTAATTTATGAAAGCTAAAGAGATCATATTACACACCAGTATAACCGCAAAAACAGTGCTGCTTTGCTCAAAAAAGAATGGTATATGTTGTTTCTGATTACAATCAGTTCAAGGAGGCAACAAACCTCACAGTATGTACAGCCTGCAAAGCACATAGTAAAAATGTATTTTTATGTTGTAATTGATTACTAAAAAAGATGCATTGATTTATTTCCCTCACATCTGAGAAGCAATTGCACAGACTTACATTCAAAAGAATGTACATAATATACTTGAAAAACTAAGCATGAAGAGTCAGTTTAGATTTCACTGAGTGTGAATTTGGGGAGAAAAATTATCCCTCCACCTTCTCACTACTAATGCAGCAGGGTTTATTTTTGAATGAAGGAAATATGAGCTCAAATTAAATGTCAAATATAATTTAACATTAAAGCATGAAGTGGCTGAGTGTGTGCGTGGCAAAACTAGCAGCTCTTCTGAGTGGTTAATTGCTATCTACAAAATAATAACCTATAAAAAGATCTCTCATTTTCAGTAGTGAGGCTTAAATTAACTGTACTGGAATAATTCTAACAAAATAGAGCTTAGAAGCCTTTTTAGTCACCCATGCCACATGAAGACACGCAATGCCAAATAAAAACATCTGCAATCTGGATGCCTACTTCTCTGGGAGATGTCTAGACTCCTTTTATAATGAGCAATGAGAAATAGACACTTCTAGGCTGCAGTTCATCTTGTCCTAAACTAGATATCTAAAATAGGCCAGAAGAATCCCATCTGAAAAGTGCCTTTTCCTCTCCACTGACTGTAAAGTAAGCCAGAAGTGATTAATTTAGAGGCAAAAAGCTACAAGGCAACGTGTAGTTTTGATCATTTTCTGACATTAGGATCAACTGACCAAAGCTGCAATTGTGTGTATATATATACTTTATCTCTCTCTCTATATATATATATATACCTATATCTATTTGTGTTCACTGACACCTGATAAGTAACTACTAACAGTGTTAGAAAACAGCTATTTTTATGCAACATGTTGCTCACTTTAGAAAGTAGTGAAATCCTTGCCAAAAGAAACTCCAAGTCTGCAATTTCAGCTCTGGGACCAAAGTCTGGGAAGACATTACAACAATCAAAACACCTAAAATGGAGCAAAACTGTCCCAATGGCCTAGCCTTCCAAGCATTTGTGCACCAGCTTAAGTCTAGCTGTACAAATAGTCCTACAGGGCAAATCTGTAAGACTTTTTAAACAATTGTTGGCTACCACTGGGCAAAGACCTGTATGCTGCAGCACAATGGACTGGCTGGAAACCTCCACTAAACCAGCTGAATTCTGCTCAAGGGAAGGGGCAGTTTCAATAGGTGAAAACAAAACAGAGAGAACAACACATGCTTTTTATATTGGTATACTTCCTCCTCAAGGTTAAGTTTTGACTTCATTTAAATTAATGGCTTAATTTTGCTTTCCTCTGGTGGTATTCCTAAATATGTAACAGCATAAATAATACAGAAAATCTGAATCCAATGTATTAGGAACAGCTAGAGCATATCTTGATACGTGTGAAGTCAATGGCAAAGCCATCACTGACTTAAACAGATTCCCATTTTCAATCTTTCAGCATTTATAACAACTAAAAATCTAAGGTGGTTTCCAGAATATGAAATAATAATATGTTATTTTAATGTCTCTATACAACTATTTCTGCTAGAAGAAGGAGGAAGGAATTTTAGATAAGAGAAACCAATAAATTAGTTTTCTAAAGGCATTATCATTGGGGTCAATGAATATAAAAACAATTAAATATAATTTTCATCATAAGTTCTTGTCTGTCTTCAAAGTTATATTTCAGAAGTGTAACACAGTTATTTAGTTTCTGTGGGGTGACAGGGACTTACCATGTTTGTTTGGGCATATCCACTGATAAAGAAGTTTTGATGTAAAAGTTCATGAGTCTTGTAAGTCACAGGATGGAGAGTGTTGGAAAGACATCTAAGCATTAAATATACCTTAAATAGTAAGAATCACTATATAATCAGAAAAGCATCGAGTTAGATTTCCAAATGCTAGGTATAATGTGGAGTGAGTGATATGGATGAAAGAAATTGAGAGTAAGCAGCCTGGAATCACAAGGGAAGAAGTATGCAATTCCTGTCCAAACCTTTCTAGCAAAACAGATGCATCTAAGCCCTGTGGAGGTGCCTTTTTACTCTAAGATGAAAAAACTTGTAAGCAAGGCTTAAGTCTCACTGACAGTTACAGTTTTGTTTGCTCTCCTACGTCCGCAGTCAGGGCTGACAGCAGGCCAGCAGCCTGATAGGGGAAAAGCCAGAGACAGCTTGTGGCTCTGGTAACACAGTGATGCTCTGCAAGGCCGGTGCCAAGTGTGCAAATCTGCAGCAGGTTTTACACAGTGGCACGAGCCTCAGGCACGGGGCTGACATCCCGGGCTGCTGCCAGCTTGGCGGCTGTCTGCCTTCCCTGCGGATCGCCGGGTGCCAGCCGTGAGCTGCCCTGAGAGGCTCCCAGCTCCTTCTGCCCACCACGTCTGAGATGAGGTGCTGCCGTGTTGGCAACAGCATCTCAGCACTGTCACAACAGCCCTGAACTGCCCCATTTGCAACAGCGGGAGCACGGGTCTTTGCTTGCCAAAGCAACAGTCACTCTTTGTAGCCGGGGAGGTTACAGCAGCCACAGAGGAGGTTTCTCAACCCTGTGATCTCTAACTGATAAAGATAACAAAGATCAGAGTGATTTTTCAAGCCCTAAAACAGTGTGCACAGGACACACATCCTACTCTGCTGCCATCTTTCCCCTTGACATACCATGGACAAGCATAGAGGGGCTTAGGGTTATATCATGGCTCTCAGCTGAGGTCTAAGGTACAGGATGTTTGTGTATTTCTGATTTCCAGTTGGTTACTGGGAGAAGCTTGCTGATGTGGTTCCTCCTCCACATACAGCTTGTGTGAAGCCTTTTACAACCTCAATGCCCTTCTTGCACTCTGACTTCTGCCTGGTGTCCACTGTCCTAGCTCATGAAGGGACACAAGGACTCTGCCCCATTAATAGCATGGGTCCACACCACAGAAAGTAGAATCCAAAGCAGAAGGCCATGATAATAATATCTTTCTCATTTCAGAGGTATCCCACACATTGCTGTGCAACTACATTTGCTGGCCCAAGACAGAAAAAGCTGAAGAGAGACTCATGCTTTGCTGCACTGGGTAGAAAAAACACCCATCCAGCTTAGTGAAAATGGCAGTGTAACACCCAGGGGATGCTGCAGCACTGCGAGCAGTGACTTGCATTGAACTTGCATTGAAAGTGCAGTGACTGCAGTGATTATATTGTGAGAACAGAAAGCAGCTCAGAAGAAAAGGCCAGTGTGGAAGCTGAAGCAGATGCAGTAAAATTCTGGCATTGGCAAATGTCACTTAATCTGGCTTAAGGTCAGCTGACATTAGTTCAGCCAGGAATATTACCTATTTGCTTGCTGGCAATTCTGAACTGGTGCAGTGTGGTGTAATCACTGGTGCATGTCACCCAGTTGCTCCTTTTTCAGCAAAGCACCAAGAATTCCCTTGCTACTGTCCAGCTATATCCTTTGGTTCTTCAGCTGCTGTAGAGACCTTGATGTCTCTACACCTGGTACATAAAAGTCTGCTAACCTGCTCCCATCAGTGTCATGATGGTTCATTAACATACACCATTTACCAGCAGCTCTGCCTTCTGTGTATTTGAAGTCATAAGGAATGTTTTAAACCAAGAAATATTCACTTTGCCCATGAAGAGAGGATCTGAATACTTTGTAATTCTGGTCATCATTTTAAAAATCTACCTGTGCTATTTGTTGTATGGTCTCCTATTCTTCTGCAAGCTAAACTGCACCACAAATAATTAAGAACTTTCACAGAAACCTCAAAATTTGTTGATTTAGTAGAAAAGACGGGTTATAACAGATGAACTCCAGGGGAGGTTTAGACTAGATATTAGAAAGAAATTCTTTACTGAAAGAGTGATTGCACACTGGACCAGGCTGCTCAGGGAGGTGCTGGAGTCACCATCTCTGGAAGTGCTTAAAAGAAATATAGATGTGGTGCTTAGGGACATGATTTAAGCATTAACGGGTAGATTAGGTTATGGTTGGTGGATTTAGGTTATGGTTGGACTTGATGATCTTCAAGGTCTTTTCCAACCAGGATGATTTTGTGATTTTTCTCATCCTTCTGCCAAAGTTACTGCTCCTGAACAGAAGGGCAAACGAAAATGTGGGCCTGCAACTTGCACAGACCTTTCAAACTGCTGAAGTATCAGTCTGCAAAGTGATGCACTTGAAGTACAGATGTCCAGTCTGTTTTTGTTGACCCTGATACAGGACAGAGTTGAAAGAAATATCTCCATCATAAGGCTTAAATCAAAAGATTGGAAAAAGAAAAATGTATCATAACTACTTCAGTTTTCTCTCCATTTGTTCTCCCAAGTCACAGCCTTTTTTCTCTAAGCTGTCCTGTTTCTGCTAGCTGCTAATTTTAGCCAGTCCTCCATTACAGGGCAAGATGAAAAGGAAGTTATGAAAGGATGTGAGCGATAGCTTTCCTAAACCTTTTATACTTTTTAAGTTCCTCAGTCAGGTCCCAAATACCTTTTCTGGTTCTATCACAATTCCAACATGCAGAATGGAAACCCAAAGTGCCAAACAGATGCAGCTATTTGTAAGAAAAAGCCAAAACCTTCTGTCCTCTCTCCATGATCTCTGACTTTCAGAGTCTTGCCTGAACGTTCATCAAATATTCCCTTTGTCTGTTGTCATCCTTCTTAAATACATAAAGAACTCATTCATGAATGTATAAATTTTTGTCAGTCTCTAAAGTCAATGGAGTTTTCTTTTGAAATGCTTTAAATCAAAATCACTCAGAGTATGGCTGTGCTGCTATCCTCCTTTCTTCAGAGAGAGTGTTTGCTTTTGATCCTTTATTCCAGACTTCTCCCCAGCACTGATTTCTCTGTCAATTTGGGAGCTGTATCCTGTGTTAATGTTTAGATGGCATATTTTGGTCTTTTTCCTGTCATGCTTTTTAAAAATATCTCTCTTAAAATTGATGCTGATAAAGTTTAAAGATGCTAAGGACAATGTAGTTGAGGCTTTTGTTCTTCCTATTAGGTGAAGAAATAGCCATGAAAGTGTTTACGGGCCACAAATTCCATTGAAGTTGCGTCAAGCTCTGCAGCTGCTCAAGTAACCGACTTTGGTCCATCCTACTGCAGAATAAGGGCCCAAACTCACCAAGGACTAAAGATCATAGTTCAGGAAAAAGTTCCTCTTCAGGAAGCAGAAATCAATTTCTCTGTTTCCTACTTGGACTCTTCCCCCCCATCCCTCATATTGCAGGCTGAGAGAATTATGACCTTGCTTTGATAAGCCACGTCTGTCACGCCATGCAAGGAAACCACCACTTAGGATTCTGGAGTAGTATAATCTCTTCCAAAACAACATTCAACATTCTTTGGAGACTGCTTCATGTAATATCTTTCTCTAATGGTTAAATTGTCTTTATTCATCTACTGAGAAGAGTGGCAATGAGGTGGCAGAGACTGAGTCAACTCTAAGACAGAATGTAGCTGAAAGAGCAAAGAAATCTTCCTCTTGTGTGCGTGTTGTTTTTTTTTTAATAAACTTTTGCATTACACTCTCTTTCAGAGATAGAGAAGTCTTAAGAAGTAAAGGAGAACTCTGAGATAGAGTAATTGGAAATGTGTCCTCTTGCAGCTCCTATTCACTGCTGGTGTTCAGCAATAAAAAGAGAATTGCAACCATGAATCACAAACACTACTGTGCTGTCTTAATACTGCCTTTCAAGAACCGAAAAGACAAATACCACTTAGACAAGGAGAAACTCTCATATATCTGATACACCTCCAAATGCTCTGTGATTAATCTTTTTTCTTAAAAACAAACAAAACAAACAGTGGTTGAACAAAAAATCCCACATCCGACAACCTAGATTTCTAAAGCTTTGATGGAATGAGGCCATTGGTGAGCAATAGTAGAAAAAAAACCCAAATACTTTAGGAAAGCTATCAAAAGAGCTATTATTTTAGGTAGTTTTGGAGTAAATAAAACAACACTTGCTCTTTTAAGTGATTTGTTTGCATTAAATGATTCATTTGCATTTATGTGTCTAATCCCAGAGAGGTTATTGTGCTGCAGCATACTCACACATTCAATCGGGCTATTCTTTAAAGCCAAGTGCTGTGGCTTCTAAAGTGGGAGTGTGGATACTGGATTTCAGCAGAGCTGGAAATCCACTAGATAAATTGAAAGAGTTTGCTATTCTGTATTGTCCGTACCATGCTTGCTTGTTGAAACAACATCAACCTTTTAGCAGTGGGAAGTGGGTGGCCCTGGGAACAGGAGGGATTCCTGACGTGCCATGTGGCCCTTTGGGAATCACTGTGAGATGTTTGCAAAAGCACTATCACTGCTCTTGCTGTGAGCACTTTTTGAACAGCTTCCATAAGCCTCTTCAGGATTATGGTCCCACGGTGCTTAACGGGAAGGCAGTGAGTGTTTCAAGGGCCCTCATCACTGGCCCCCATCACTGGCCTTCATTTGGGTCAGGGAGATGATATTTAAGGATTACCTTTTCCAGGCCCAAGAGCAATGCATCCCAACTAAGAGAAAGTCAGGTAAAAACTCCAGGAAGCCAGCGTGGATGAGCAAGCATCTCCTAGAAAAGCTCAAACTTAAGAAGTAGGAAGAGGGTGGAAGCTAGACCAGGTACCCTGGGAGGATTACAGAGAGGTTGTCCAAGCAGCTAGCGATCAGGTAAGGACAGCCAAATCCCAGATGGAATTAAATCTTGCCAGGGATGTAAAGAGCAAGAAGAAAAGCTTCTATAGGTATATTTGGGATAAAAGGACAACCAAGGAAAATGTAGTCCCTCTCCTGAAGGAAGCAGGAGACCTAGCTACAGAGGATATTGAGAAGGCTGAGGTTCTCAATGACTTCTTTGCATCAGTCTTCTCTGGCAAGTGCTCCAGCCTCATTGCAAAGGCCACAGCAGGTGAAAGCAGGGACTGGGAGAACAAAGCATCCCCCACTGTAGGAGAAGAACCGGTTCATGACCATCTGAAGAACTTGAAGGTACACAAGTCTATGGAACCTGATGGGGTCCATCCACAAGTCCTGAGGGAGCTGGCAGATGCAGTTGCTAAGCCTCTCTCCATCATATTTGAGAGGTCATGGCAGTCTGGTGAGGTTCCTGCTGATTGGAAAAAGGGAACATAGCCCCTATTTTTAAAAAGGGGAAAAAGGAAGACCTGGGGAACTACAGGCCGGTCAGTCTCACCTCTGTGCCCAGCAAGATTATGGAACAGATCCTCCTGAAGGCTCTGCTAAGGCACATGGAGAATTCGGAGGTGACTGGTGACAGTTCAATAAGTTCATGTAGTTCAATAAGGCCAAGTGCAAGGTCCTGCACCTGGGTCGGCACAACCCCAGGCACAAATACAGGCTGAGGGGAGAATGTCTGGGGAGCAGTCCTGAGGAGAAGGACTTGGGCGTGGTAGCAAATAAGAAGCTCAACATGAGCTGCCAGCGTGCGCTGGAGCCCAGAGGGCCAACTGCATCCTGGGCTGCATCAAAAGAAGTGTGGCCAGCAGGGCCAGGGAGGTGATTCTGCTCCTCTACTCTGCTCTGGTGAGACCCCACCTGGAGTACTGTGTACAGCTCTGGAGCCCTCATCACAGGAAAGACATGGAGCTGTTGGAGAGGTTCCAGAGAAGGGTCATAAAGATGATCAAAGGACTGGAACACCTCTGCTACGAAAACAGGCTGAGAGAGGTGGGGCTATTCAGCCTGGAGAAGAGAAGGCTCCAGGGAGACCTTATAGCAGCCTTCCAGTATCTGAAGGCAGCCTACGGGAAAGCTGGGGAGGGGCTTTTCAACAGAAAGGGTAGTGATAGCAGAAGGGGTAATAGTTTTAAACTGAAAGGAGGGAAATATAGGTTTGACATTAGGAAGAATTTCTTCATCATGAGAGTAGTAAGGTACTGGAATAGTTTACCCAGGGAGGTTATGGAAGCCCCCTCCCTGGAGGTGTTCAAGGCCAGGTTGGATGAGGCTTTGTGCAGGCTGGTCTAGTGGGAGGTGTCCCTGCTCATAGCAAGGAGGTTGGAACCTGATTAAGGTCTCTCCCAACCTTAACCATTATATGAACTGGCAAAAGACTATAAAAATATTAAGTGAATGGATTTTTGTCCTTTTAGCACCCTGAACTGGTCCACCATGATTAATCAGAGGTTTGACTAAAAAAAGGAAATTGGAGCACACGGAAGAGGTAGGACAGAAGAAAGTTTTTACAACCTCAGTTTGTTTGTTTGTCTGTCTGTCTGTCTATCCATCCATCTATCTATCTATCTATCCATCCATCCATCCATCCCCATGTGCAATGCTTTAAGGGCTGCTATTGAAAAGGCACTTATGTAAGTGCTAATGCAATCTGAATAAATGGTGGCATTTAGGCAGGGGCAATGGGGGGGTGAGACAGCCATTACATAATGTAATTGGAGATTTATCCACCAAAGCTTTACATTTTGAGTGGGACAAACTGGATGTCCCAGAAACCAGCAGTTAAACAAACACTGAATTTGTAAACCCATTCAGAATTTGTAAAAAGTATTGTTGTTTTATTACTGTTATTTATCTTGATCGCATTTGTTCTGCTTAGAAGAAATAAAACACAAGCACTCTTTGCTTTAATTGCTGGGCCTATTCTTTAGTAAACAATGAAAAGTGATTAGAGATGTTTTTTGGCATGCACAGTCCAAAACCACCTAGTGAGAGTTCAAAGAACAAAGCAAATGCTTATTGGAAGAAATTACTCAGCTAACTAAACTTGTGTATCTTTGAGTCAGACATTTTTTCAGCATCTTTACCCCATTTATCAATGCACAATTACTGTCACTATTGTGTTGTGTCATTAGGCGTAAGGTTACAAGTGCCAGTCAGAATAAAAAAATTGCAGTAATGTTGGCATAATTTTTCATTATCGTCTTCATTAACCACAGCTAGTGGGAGTAAGAGTTTATCCTTGCTGTTGTCATCGTCATGACAACGCTTCCAAAGCTTGTCTGCCGAGAGTTCACCAGATACAAAAAACTGAATGTCCTCATTATTCTGCTTCTCACACTCTCACCCATGCCAAGGGTGATCCGAGATGCACAGGGCCCTTGATTTATCCCCTGTGATTTCTCCTGACAGCCTGGTATGGTGTCTCAGCTTAAGGCAATCGGTCTGATTTCACAGTTTAATTACTGCTAATCTGAAGGAGCGTGGCCAATGCTAATGAGCCAGCAGCAATCAAAGCAATAATGGCTAAACTCACCCTGTTTCATTCTTCTCTTTTTATTAAAACACCCCTGCCCTGAAATAAGCAAGTAATTTCTCCTTCTCTGCACAACTGCTTTGAGAGAACAGAGAAGCCTCATGTACAATTTGCTGCTATTTCAAAAGCAGACTGTAAGATTCCTTTATATTTTGCACTTAAACCCCTGTTTTCTGTTAGCAGATCACTAGCTTGACTGCAGAACATCCATGGTGACACACTGGGGCCAAATTTGGGATGGAGGCAGCTGGGCATTGCTAGAGAGAACCTGGAATATTCAGAAAGGGCCCCCAGTTAACACCACTCAATGGCAGCGACTTGCACGTTCTCCCTTTTCTTAAGCTTTTCTCCTATTGTTGAAATAAATGGCGAAAAGCATAAAACCCCCCCCACAACTTTGGGACTGATTCCTCTCAATCACACTAGCCCAAACATTAGGAGTAACTCCAGGAAAATAAAAATAATTACGCCCCATATCTATTTTTCCATACATCCATGGTCTGCATCACGAGTTCCTTCAGATACATTTTCCTTGGCCTTTCTCTTTCTCCGAGCAGAACCTCTGTCTAAAATATTTACCAAACTCTACTGTGATGATTTGATTAATGTACAGAACCTTTTACATTTTAATGCTTCTTCAACCATATAGTAATGTACTGGAAGCAAGGGCTGCAACATCAGTATAAGTCCTAGCTATTTTAGCAATATTATACAGCTATTTCTGCAACTTTACACAGCTTTCATGCTTACTCTGGTGAGACAAAAGCAGTCTCTGGCCACCTTGAATGAAGCAGAAAAACTGTGTTTCAGTGCTTCTGTGTGTGATTTATGACATCTAAATAGAAGGTTAGGCAACATTTTGCTTCTTAAATGACACGGGAGGAAGAATAATAGAGAAATCAGCCATAAATAAGAGGTTTGAGAGCAAATTTTGAAGAATGTGAACTGCTTGTCTTGTGCTTGTCTCAAGTTTATCTGTCACTACTTCAAATTTGGTGCTGCTCCATTAACCTGAAAGAAATACCTTTATAAGAATTTTGTGAGCACCAAGGAATACCTGACCAGAGTGGAAAATCACATCTTCTTTGGAGATAAAGGTGTTTAATAAACCAGTAAAAATTAGAATGTAGCATTTGCTTTTTACAGCAGTGTCATTTAAATGTTTAATTTAGCAAGACACTGACACTTTATAGGATTTAGTCTAGTATAAATAATTTTATCTCACATCCATTCATTAAAGACCTGTTCTATCAATGATTGTTTCACATTGACAATGTCATATTTAAAAATAGAAAAGTCCATGCTGTAATACTACAGGGATCTGTTCTTTCACAGTGGTTTTTGTTTTGTTTGTTTTTAACTCTGTCTCAGTACAAGAAAAATAATGCTATGGGTACTCACAAAATATGGCTATTTCCATAATATATATGTGAGAGAGAGTGTCATAAGAGGACAAAAATCACTCTAATAATATTTTGTACTTCATCATAGCACTGTCAGAAGATGTCAATGGAGACTCCAAGTAATTTTAAAGAACCACCTCATTTACAGGGAAGGAGTTCACTCCTAATTAAGTTGGAAAGCCTCTGGGGCTTTCTCCAGCCTTTGCAATTCTGATTTCCTTGGAGAACTCTTGGTAAATCTGAGATCCAGAGATTTCAGTGTGAGTAAGGCCCTTCTGACACAGACATTAAAAAGGTGCTAGCCAAACTACGCCATAAACCTTACCCAAAAAAATCCCTGTCCACAACAGCTCAGGTAAATTGAACTATAAGTCTGCCAGTAACGATAGTAATATGGCATAACTATGAGGCACAAATGAGAACAGGGAAAAGAATAAGAAAAATCTAAATTTAAGATCTCACTTGTTTCCATTAGTGCACCTCCTTGATATCCATCTGCCCTAGCCAGCTGAGGAACTGGGAAATCTTGGTGTAAAGTTCCAAAAAATACCTAGAGCAGGGAACTGCAAAATTCAAACTGTGTATGAAAGAGTTACAGTGTTCTTATCTTCTAAGTTAGAATGTGTATACATGGCAATAATGTAATCTGGTGCCACCAGAGCAATGTGGTATAGCTACATGGAAGATCTGAAGCCCTGTAAAGAAAATTGACATTTCCACATAAGGCTGAATTTCCTGATTTGGTTCACTGGAAAACTCCACAGATCGTATCGGTACAGCAGGCAGAATAGAGGGAAGGAAGGTGGCACAGTACTTATTTACATGGTGGTAATAATCATCATAATAATAACAATAACATTAATTATTATTATTATTATTAGTAGCAGTAGTAATAATACATATAAAACTGTAAGATGATAGTCAAATGACCTGAACTCCACTTAACCTTCTATATTAGCTCATTCTGAGCGAATCTGATTATGTCTAAAATAGCAGTGGGTTGTCCACATAGATGCACCTCAACACAGAAAGCAAGGAAACATCCACTTTCATTTGTAGTTCTGACTTGGTTCTCCCCTTTTATCAAATATCCATCAGAAAGTCTAGGTTGAGAAAAAGTTGTCAGTCAGGAGCATGTAGCAGGCACAGGGACTTGGGAAAAATTGAAGCCTTGTAAAATCGGGTCAAAGAGAGCAAGTTGCACAGAAAAGCTGCAATAGAGCAGGGAACTAATTTTATGTCATTCTGAATAATGGAAAGTATCACAGCCATTGAATTATCCCTCTTTTGCCATAAATGGGAACTGCTACCACAAGTGTAAAGCCTTTTTGACACTAAAGTGATAAAGGCATCAACTAAGAAATGTCATTAACAAATGTAGGGTATTTTAGTGAAGCGTGGTGTGATGGACCCTGTGACAAAGGAAACACAATGATGAGCAAAGACTTACAAAATATAAGGCAGGGACACATCAGTCACATGGAAGCAATGCAAACCAAAGAACAGACTGTCAAGAAATCTGAGTTGATTCCCTTCTGGATGCTATGAATTTGGAGGTCATCAGTTTGGGTTAGGTGTGGATCTGGCATTCTGGTCGTCTCCCCCAAAAAAGGAATTTCTCAAATAATAATCTACCAAGTTGACAGATCCAGCACTGCTGAGACTGCACTTCTTGCACAGTTTGATCCAGGTCAGTTTTTAAGTTACACTATAGCAACTGCCTTCTATTTAAAATAATGTTGCTGCTGAGTTTTTTTTTTTCAAGACAGGAGTGAGACAGCAGAAGCAGGTCACTGCCATAGAAAAAAGGGATCTGAGGAATCACACAGAAGAATCAGAAGAGAGGGCATTTGAAGTGAACACAAAGAGAGAAAAACAAAATGAATAAAATTGGAGACATCTTCAAACAGAAACAAACGTCAGAGGCAAAAGAAAAGAAAGCAAACTTGGTTTGTTTAGCAACCAAGACTAATTCCCCTTCCTGTTAGAAAAGACCTTCATAGATCAAAGTATTAGAGTGCTACGAATTCCACTTGGGCAACCAGCGATATCCTGATTAGATTTGTATTTAAGCAGAATTCTCATACGTTTCAATTATCAGAATCATTGGAGCCAAGTGCTCTTTCAAGTTAGACCTAAATTATCCATTCTCTAACAGAAAGTGAAAAAGCATACAATATTGATACCAAACATTGCTCTGTAGAGCCATATATACTTTTAGCAGCCTTGAGCATACATGGAAGCATTCAGTATTCACACAGTTCCTCTGGTAAGCTGAAAACTTCCTACAGCAAACAAAAGCAAGCATATTCATGGATTTTAAGTGCTTTAACATTCAAAGGATAATCTTTCAGCCTTGTCTTCAAAACTGTTCTTCAGAATAATTACTTCTGTGTGCTCAAAAAAAAAAAAAAAAGAGAGAAAATATACTACAAAAGGTACTGATTTTCATATGTTGGATTAAGCAGCTTCTAACAACAAGTGCCCTTGATGGCATGCCATTTGAGGGTGAAAAGCCAGATGTACCCCAAACCATGTGTCTCTTTAAATGATGATGTGTGATCGATTGATTTGCATATTTGAATATCCCTAGAAATGAATAGAAATCTAAATATCTATTGAAACAGCCCTGGAAGATAAGCGTATTCACTGCTACTGAAAACCAGCTTAGTGGATAATACCACCTCAACACTACAAAGAGGCCTGAAAGGTATCTCTGGAAGAGATCTGGGCCTCAGTGGGAATTCTAGCTGTTACTTAAATGCACAAGGACATATATAGGGACAAAACATTCATTGTTCACTTAAAACTCATCAAACCATGAATTCTGTAAATAACTGCTTCTCAGACTGAACACCTACATTTTGAATCTAGGATTTCAAGATGAAAAAGACTTTTTGTTTGTTTGTTTGTTTTGTAACATAGTTCCATTTTTAGGATTATATCACCACTTCTTGAAAATGCTGATTTTATAATATCTGCCTTTGGTTTTCTTACAGTACTGTGTGAGGTTTAATGTCTCAACTTTTATTTGCCACTATTCAGTAGACCCTGGGGTCATGCTGTTACTACGTCTTATGCTGTGTGTAAAATTCTGAAATGCATGCAGGATAATGGGGAGAATTCATCAACACAGGAGATTTTCAGTGAATCATCTTCCAGATTCAGAGAACCACCTCCCTTCTCCTACCCTCTAGAATTTTGCTGTTGAAAGAGATGACTCTGAATCACAATAAAGGAAAATTAATTCCATCAGTGCTTGTTCCTATCACAGACCTTTGACTGCTTTGTGTCTGCTCCCATCCTCCCTAGTCTGCTGCTAATACCAGTATCTTTGCCTTTGCTCTGTTTTCTCACAGGTCCCTTCCACAGTATCTGCACAATGTCCTACTTCTACTCCCAGACACTTTCCTTATTATAGCAATTTTCTCCAAAGGATGATGCTGTCTATCTCATCACCACGAAACAATAGAAAGCAAAGAGGTTTAAAAATGTCATGGTCATCTGGATATATCCTTCACATGCATCTCCCCCTCAATGTCCTCTGTGAGTCCCAGTTTCTGTGTTGTACTTACTTAGCTGTTACTGGGGCAAGAGACTACTTCTTTTCCTTGTTTTACAAGGGACATGATATATCTGTGAAACTCTAAAAGTAACAATACACTATAATAATTAAAGAAGAAATACTGCTTGTAACTTTTCCCTTATCCTCCTGAAATTACAACTGAAACAAATCTACTATTTATCTCGAACACAACATCACCGATATATCTGAATTATAGTTTTCTCTTGTTTGATAGTTTAAATAATTTTAGAAAAATGTTAGGTGTACACCTGCTGTTTCCACTGAATAATGTCTCCAGAATGCAGGATGACCTACTCACATGTGCAGTTGTCTCAGACAGAAAAATAAACAAAACTTGTAGTATGAAGCTACCAGTTAGGTTCTGGTCTCATTTTAAGTAATTACATTTCTGGGCTGGAAAATTCTGATGCAATTCATATGTATAGGGAATAAAAAAGCAGTGATCTGAAAAACATATAAAAATTTGGAAGTGTTATAACAATGCCAGATCTTGCCAATCTGTCCTATTTGCTGTCTCTGGAAATTATAATTTTATTTCTTTAAAGGGTTAGAGCATTTTACTAGCCCATATGCATAAGTGACACTGTTTTACTATCAGTTCAGACATTTGTACCATGCTGAACCATGTGGCCTCTTGAGATTCTGTCAAAGCTGGCATGAGTGTCTGTTGCCCAATTCTACCTCACCAGGTAAAATTTCAGGACAACACTTCAATTTTCATCAATGAGCAGGAGAAACATAGAAGGACCTTCCATCCCTGAGAGAAATAGGGTCATCATCATTAGCAGTGATAACAGCTCAAGATGGATGTACAGAACCTCTGCAGAGTTGGAAATGTGGCACTGACAAGCCCAGTTGCAAATTGTTTTGTATTATCCAAAGCCCTTGTGCATAGTACTTCTCCCTTTTACCTTTCTGTAGCAAACAGCATCTCTTTAAAAAGATGTCAGCAATCTTCCTCCCATTCCCATAGCAATATTCAGTATTCACATTGAGGTACTTTTTGGGGTATCAGTAGCTGCAGCTCACCCTATTTGTGAGGTCCCAAAACTTAGTTTTGCATAGGGATATAGATATATATATATATATATATATACATCTGTAAATGGAAAAGTGAAAAAAAAATTCTAAACAGTTTAATCACTTCAGTTGAAGTAATGGACCAAGTCAAGCAATTTTACCTACCCCTAGTATTTAGTTCTCTCACAGCTACTGTGTCACCCTCTACAATAATCTCCATAGGACAGGAAGAAAAACACCCACCTTCCATTTCAAATTATTTTTAGTTGGGTATATGAATCATCTTTGTCAACATAACCCAGAGGATATTGAAAGCCTTTAGAAAAACTAACTCAGGTTACTCTTTCCATCATTAAGCATGTCTAGAAATGTTTAAATCGTGCTCTGTCAATTATTATTTTATTTTTTTTTAAATGTTGTTACATTTCTTAACTGTGTTCCTCAACCAAGATCAGATACTCCTTATATATGTTATTCCCAGAAAGGAAAAAGAAGAAATGTGCACAAGTAATCTTTAGGGTCCCTGTTTGGTATCTTCATATGATCCAGTAAATAGCAAGAGATGCAACACACACATGTTTTAAAACAGCTTTAGCGATGCTAGAGAATTAATTTTTGTAGGTATGTTTGTACTTTGCTCTTTCCTATCTATGCTAAAACAACAGCAGTGGATGGTAGCAGGCACCTCTGTTATATTCATTACGTTACACTACTTATATAAGATATGATATAGTAATATAATCTACCTCTCTCCTTTAAACCCTTCCATAGCAGTAAAAGAGGCAATATCATCCTAACTGTTCACTGAGTAACTCATCCCGTGGTGAAGGCAATTTGCTTCTTGCTTGTTTTAGACCATCTTCTGAATCACAGTCTCATCTTGTCCGTTTACACTTAATTTGCCTCCTTATTATCTTTTCAACCATAAAAAGTTGATAACTTCCTTGTTATCTAAATAGAAACTCAGAACATAACAAAACACTCCCTGCAGACAAAAAGCTCTATAGGTTAAGATGGTTTTATTCTGCTTTTCTTTGGGGAGGGGGGGAAAGCCAGGCCATAATGTGTGGACATTTCTCCTTTGCCCTAGAGCAAAGGCACCTGGGCTACAGAACAAAGTCAGTCTTTCCTCAGAGATGAGCCCTCTGGAGTTGTCCCTCTTGGTGTTAGCTACTTGAAGCCAGTTTAACTGTTTTTTAGCTCTTGCTTAAGGATGCGCCTATCCCTGCCTCAAGTTGTCTTCCAAGACACCTTAACAGAGTCCAAGGGATCATCGTAGAAGGAAAACCTAAACCAGCATGTCTGGGAAGCCAGAAAGTTGGGAAGTTTGTGTTTCTTTAGGTTTACCACACTGAATCAGAGTGCGGGTGGAGGGAAACTCTTCACTTCAGAAAGCTGGGAAAGGTATAAAAATAATAATATTACAGTTTTCCCAGCTCAACTCTCAGTGGTCAGTTCTCAATGTAAAATATCCAGAGAACTGAAGAAAGCTGAAAAATTATCCTTTTACTAATTCATCTTCATTTAGCTCAAAGCTGTAAGATGATTTCCCTAACATAATCTGCTAGTTTTCATCAGCTGAAGACTTCGTATTTTCCTAAACTGGAAGTTGTACCCAGACTATTGTATCTAATAACCGTTGATGCACCTTTCTATCTTTGGATTTGTCTAATGGTTTCTTAAATCTCTTTAAACATGTGGTATTCAAAAATCTTGTAACAATGAAATCCTCAATTGATTTTGCATTATGAAGAAAAAGTGCTATTCTGCTGCCTGGCAATTTCAGGGTGCCCCTGCTTCTCGGTCTGTGGTAACAGGGGATGATCATCTCCCCTCTGCATCCTCTGAATCATTTATAATTTTGTACACCTTTTCAAATTTTGGTTGTTCAAAGTATTATCAGCTCTGTGAGACTTCTTTTTCCCTAGGGTCAAGAGATTGGGTGCATTCAGGCTCTGCTTGTAGAGAAACTGCACAATTCCTCCATGCAGGCTTCACCTTCTCTGCAGCTCTTCCAGTTCCATCACATCCTGCTGGAGAGAGGGTAACAAGTGTTGCACATAGTGTATGAAACACAGGAATGTCACAAGTTAGAGCCAGAAAGGCATTTTCTTTTCTGCTCTGTTCCTTATCAGGTAACTCCTTTTTGTTTGATGAAGTTGCGTTTTTACAAGCTTCTGGGCTGCATGCCAGCACGATGTGAGATGACTTGACATTTTCAGTATTATTTTTGTAAAATCTGACTTCTCTGCAGTTGGCTGTCCTGCAGGATGGCTTCCCAGGAAAGAAATGAATTGGCCATGACTGAAGAGTCACTGCTACCTGTGTAGAAGCCACCCCTGCTATAAGATTTAATCTGAAAGCAAACGTTGATGTTCTGGAAAGGTCCCTCTGGGAGAAGGCAGGTCCACATCATGGCTAAGCAGCTGCATTAGATGCTGCAATATTCTAATGTAATTGGAAAACAGCTGTGAAGGAACAGTCAATTGTTTTTTGGCAGTCATGGCCAATTTTGCACCAATGCAAATGATGAATCAGATCCTGCAAGTTTACAATATCTGTTGAGAGCATAATGGCAGAAGCATGTTAATGATTTTAAATCTTGTTTATACTGGGTTTGGCTGACTGAATGGTACCTGGTCCCCTACAAGCCTCCAGTGTGAAGGAATTCCCATACACTGCACCATAACACCTACTGGGAAGGGGAAAGCCAATGGGTTGGTATGGAAAACAGGCAGCTGCCTTCCATCCACAGGCTAAATATAGTACATTCTTCCTTTCCAGAGCAGGGACCATGCCATTGAGCCATACATTACTCAGCCTCACCAAATAAACATAAAACTGGCAAGAGAGAATAACACAAAGTACCCAGTTACTACAGGGCTTCTCCTCCCCAAGTATCAAACCCACTGTGTATTAATGCAACAGAAATATTCAACCAGGAGAACAGCATTATTCCTTTAAACATGTCCATCATAACAGTTCTCTTAACAAACATCCAGCTCTGTTAAGGCTATAAAGAAATACCAGCCTGTGAGCTATCATCTGCTCCTAAAATGCATGCAATTTTACTGTCTGAATGATGACAATAACCTGTAGGGCCATATTCTCTTGCTGAGACCCCCCACAAGATCTTTCAAAATTATTGCATGTGTCAGCTGGGATTAGAAATACTTCTTAGGAGGAAAACTGCTAATTTTTTTTTTTTTTTTTTTTTTTTTTTTTGCATTTCTAACAGTGCCTCTTAACATGAACAAGTGCAAACTAGTTGGCAATATGTTTGCCTAAGTGCAAACTTTGCCATAAAGATGTTAGAAACAACATTTGAAAATGGCCCTTTGCCCTTCTTGCTCTGGCCTAAAAATAGCTGCATGTCAATCTTTAGAAGGTAGTATTTTCAGCCAGATAGTCAACAATTTTAATAGAATTAGCATGGGACAGAAATGCTGTTCAAAAATGGATTAATGTTTAATCTGGTAATCTGATCCCATATGGCATTTTAAAGAGTGGGAGGAATTAGTGTTTGCTGCTTAAAGAAATTACCCAGAAAATGACTGCTGAAGACAGACCAAATAGTCCCTCATCAGCATTCAGTGTGGAAAAGACAAACATCACAGGAACAAGAGAAGTTAAAAGGTGAGCCAGCAAAGAAAGCCAAAAATTTGTTCCTGCATGGCTGGGAAACGGATAACAATCAGATGATAAAGACAACCTCACAAAGTACTGGATATAAATAAAGAGGAATTAGAATATATTGCACAGAAGGGTAGAAGGCAGTTTAAAAGCCGAACCTAACAATAAGCCAAGCTCCATCCTTAAATACTTATTCACCTTCTTGGCAGTTCTGGGAAGGTGTTAAGAACACATTGGAAAGAACAGTTTGGTCCCATATTTATCTCTAATCACCCTGATAGGGGAAGTGAAGGGCTTGGGCACAAGGCTCATAATGACTGTCTTGGTCCTGACACTTGACTGTGCTTCAGGTCACAGTTTCAGGACACATTTCTGGGAGGTAAAATGGGCCAACTTGGTTCTTTCTTCCTGACTTTGTCCCTCAGTCCTGCTGATCCATTTGTTGTGGTGAACTAGAGTCAGAAACTCAACTCGCAACTGATCCTCTCAAAGAATCAAATAAAAAGGACGGAGCATATTTTTAATTTAGCTGAGGTCAACCAGTTCATCTGTAGCTCTGCAAAAAGTAGCAATGGCACCACTTAGGAGACACCCCTGGAGTGAGCAGTAGGAGATAAATGGAATAAACAGATGGAGTTGAAAAGAAGAGCGGGAACAGCTCACGCTGCCTTTGACGCCAAGAGTGACTGCAGAAACACAGCCTTAGAGTTCCCAGTTTGTGCTGTCTCTGGAAGTGTGTTAATATCCGCACAAACACAGTAAATATGGCCTTGGTGCTTAAAAAAATTACAGTGACCAGAGAGAATAAAAATAGCTGAGGGATGGGATGTGACGAACATCCAAAGCACTTCAGATTCTGGGCAGGCAGCTCAATAATTTCATGATGCTTTTTCTGTGTTCTCCTATCGGGATGTTCAGCTTCCCTGACCTGCCTCATAGTGGGAAACCTTTTGTGACAAACTCCTTTTGCAACTTCAACCTTTCACTTGGCCCATCCCCAAAAATCCTACAAGGTATGAGGAGTTCTCCTCTTTCATTGAAATTATGGATGTTGAAGGGCATCAAAACAGCACCCACTGAAGTTGAAGCAGTGTTTGTGGGTTAAAAATCTATTTAGTGATTCTGTATCTTGACATAGGCATGTAGCACATGTTAAAAACCAAAGAAAAGCTATTTTTCCCTTCCCACCTGCCTGGAAAGGAAAGCATTTAGCAGAACAAAGGATCTGTTGTAAAACAAAATAAGATGTGACTGTTCCCATACGGAGATTACACAAAATACACCCCTAAAGAATTATTCTGTTGCTTACTTCTGGGGTAAGAATACAGGATTTATCTGTAAAAGCAGCTCAGAACAGGGCAGTGCAGTGGCTAATGAAACCCACGCCAATATGTGTCCAAATCCTTTCCTTTGTGTCACCACTTCAAGCACACCAATTTGTGACAGAGCTACGAAATGAAAAATCACAGCCCAGTGCACAGAGATAATACACACAATAACTAAGCTTTTGCTGCATGCTTATGCACACATGCAACACCCAGCATTCAGCTCAGGCAGAACTTGGCTGGCTCACCAAAGCCAATAGCCCTGAGATAAAAAGTCCAAATCAGGGGGAGAGGAAAAAAAAATAAAAATCTCTCAGGTGCAGTCTACAAACACAACAAAACACAATACCTTTTGCCTGTTATCCTGTAGTTCTGAACAGGCACAAACCCTGAGTCCTGCACAAACCCTGAGTCCTGCACAAACATCCAGTGGCACCAAGGTATTCTGTGCTTAATGAATACACACTTCCCTCTTAATTCTGCCCTTACTGCACCACTCATCTCCTTTCCTTCCTTTTAAACTACCTAAGGATGCCTAAAGCCTCTGGAAAATGTGCTTTAAGAACCAAAATTAATTGCTTCTATAAAAGCACTCCTTTGACAAGTAAAGCATCTTTTGTTTTGTTTACTTAGCAACTGAGGCAGAGGGAGGACAATTCCCATTTTTAGTATAAAAAAATTAAATTATTGCCATGTTCTGTAAAAGTAAATATAACTTAAGTGTCCATAAGACCATGCCTAGGAAAAAAATGCCACCTAAACTGTCCTATTATCATAGTTATCTCCTCTTCTGCTTGTCCTCAGTTACCAGCCTGGTTCCCACAGTAAGCAGCTAGTCCACATATCAGAGCAGCAGCTACCAGCTCTCCACGTGTGTTAGTATGGATCACCACTCTACTTGGCATTGTAAAAACCTCTTTGATGAGTGAAAAAGCAGTATTTACTCACCCACAGTGCACAGCACGTCAAGGGGGTAAATACAACAAAGGTGTATATGCATGTTTCTCCCAACCATGTTTCTCCATGCAGTTTTCTATCTGCAAGATGCAAAGCTGCAACATGCTCTCAGTCTCTCTCACTAAGGACTGGCCACTTCTGGCAGCTCCTCCAGCCTCATGCCATTACCCAGACATTTATGTGGCTTAGTGTTTATGCAGTTATAGGTTCAGACTGGAAAGGGTACAATTTGCCAGGCTGGACAGGGCCAGGCCAGAGGGCTCCCCCAATTAACAGCAACCCTGTTGTTATCACCAGTGACCCCTTCCAGGCTGTGCTTGATTTCCCTTGTTCTATTTCCCCTTTCCCTCCTCTGAAGGCCTTGTTTAACTTTTTTCAGAAAAAATATCAAATAGGTGAGCTGAGGTGACATAAAAGCAATTCCACTACACTCACCTTCTTTGTGCTCTGGTCAGCCAGGATCTCCTCATTTCACCTAAAAGAAAGGTGAAGAATGTGTTCCTAAGACCAGCATTTTATTTGTCCAGCAGCCTGGCAGGTTGTGCCACTATTAGCACGTCTATCTCATGAAGAGCAAAATGCCTGCTTCCCATCAGCTTTTACAAAGAAGTATTTATTGACAGGTCAGAAAGTGAAAATGTCAGATTCACTGTACAGGGCAACTGCACCCATAATCCTTGACTAAACATATCCCAGAAGTGTCCTTCAGATTCTGCAGTGTGATTGAGGTGAGGGTGTCAGAAAATGATGGCTTTTATGTCAGGATTTGGCTAAAATAAAAAAAAGATACCTTGCTTTTTTGACTGCTGTATTATTTTCTTTATGGTTTTTACATTGTGCCCCTTGTTTGTGTCGTTTCCAGATTCAGGAGTAACCAGATTTTCCTTAGGGGCACACACTACAGTGCATCCTGGAGAAGGTACAACAAAAGAAAGACCTTTGTTTCAGTTTAGTTACCTTATCTAAGGTCACTAATTACCTAATTACTAAGGCTTCAGGATAGATGCCCAAGACAAGAGTTTAGAAGAGGAATAGTAATTCTGAACTCAATACTATTATCTAGATGCAAAACAGGATGGGAGTCAAGTCATTGGCAAGACAACAAGGACCTTGATCCCAGCCCTTCAAAGGGTTTAGGTACTCCTTAAATTTAGCACAAATTCCATGATCACCACTTTTCCTGAAAGGAATCATATTTAAAAAATCCAGAGGTTAAGCTATATTATCTAGAAAGACCAAGTTTAGTTCTTCTTGTAACTCAAGTGCTTTTATACAAGTTCAGGCCACTACTTTATATGAAAAGCACACGCTAGAGATTGGACAGGAGATGCCTGAGACATGTCATGAAAAAAAGCTGGAATAATTGGATGGATCTCATCAATCTCAGCTTGTATTTGTGATGAAGACAGTGCAAAGTGAATATACACCTTAAATAAGAAAGTGAATGTCAAAAACATGACAGTTATAAATCCAAGGTCAACAGTAGCCTTCAAAGAGTTTTGTTAAGCAGTTGTGATGGATTCCCAATTTGCTGAAAGTTTTAAGTAAAACAGCTTGACATTTCATTGCCACAAGTTGCAGAGCAAAAAAATGTCAAGGCTTTCAGCTAACAGCAGATACATCCAAAGGAGATAAGGGAATCCTGACCTCATTTTTGGTACCTATGTTTGGTATGTCATGAAGGGATTCCCCAGACATACAGGACTGCAAAATTTTGCCAAGCAATGGCACTAATTTTCTTATTTTGACTATTTATAAACAACAGCTTAGTCTAAGCCAAAGCCCACAGAAGTCTTGGTGACTGTTACCATTGGCTTTCAGATAAAATCCAAAGTGTCCTTTTCATCTTGAAAGCTACATAAGCATCCATTAAATTAATGCACTGTCAAAGTTCAGCAGCCTTCAAAAAGATATGGAACAACCATTTAACAATTTAGATCAAACCTACACAATTATTTGGAAGAAAATGTGAAGTCTAAAACAGCATTTCCAGTATTGTCCAGGTAGGTTAGTCCCAGGTAGGTACAATGTAATCACTTTCACAATTCAACAGCGTATGCTTTGCCCTGAATGTCTATATAGTCCCCCTGAGTACACAAACTTATGTGCCCTATTTTTTTTAAAGTATTTTAAAACTCATCCCTGAACAAGATTTCCTGTGTTCTTCCACAATGCTCTCCGTGAATCCCAAAGTCTCTAAACTCCAAGTAAGGTGTCTTGTCTTGAGGGAATGATGCAGCAATTCAGGACAGGCTTCCTAGGAAAGACATCACTTTCAGTCTGCTGGCATGCAGCAACACTGTTGGCTCCAGTTCCCATGGCCTCCTCAGTTTCATCTTCCTACCCCAAATCTGCCATCACTATCCCTACATTGTTAACACCACAGCTCATTAGCTGCAGTAGTGGACAACCTGGCTCTGTATTTTCCTCTTTCCATTGTTTAAATAAAGTAAGTGGTTCATCAATTTCTTTGCCTGTCTAACTATTTCTGCTCATTTGTAGCTCTTCTGCAGTAGTTCATCCATACCAAATCAGAGAACAGTCATTAGATATCAGAGCAGACAGACACACCTACAGATCCACAGATCTATGGGCTTCCTTCCAATCTTGTTTATATCTTGATCAAAATGAGAAATTATTTTTTTCCAGCATTTGTTAAGAATTAAAAAAAGGAAAGCAAAAATACAAACAAATAGTAATTCTGCAGAATTACCAAACCAGAGACTTTACTCTTGTACTGTAGCTTATATTGACCTCAGTTCTAAAACAGCACATCCAAGAGCTGCAAAATGTGTCACAGTCTCATTTCTAGCCATAGATGCTAAATTTTGTATCTAGTCTGAAATATAATTTTCATGGGCAATACTCCTCCTATTTTAGCTGAAGGAACACATCTTTTGGTGTATGTCTGTGTTCCTGGACGACTCCCAGGGAACCTGATCCTTGCCTAGATATCAATACTTCTGCACAAAAGGTATAATGTGCTATAGTTCCTGTTGTAGCACTCACTCCCACTCTTCTCTCCTGCTGAGCAGGTGAAAATGAGCAAAGGAGCTGCAAGGCTGCAAAGTATAAATCCTTACACCTGCACTTTCATTAGAAAATCTTTGCTATTGGAAATGTAGCATTTAAAATCTTAGCAGAGAAGATATTATTTTTAAAGACAGCAAAATTAAAATTTTCTGTTAAGGTTGCATACATGCAAAGGGCCCTATATATTTTGAATATCGTTTTATGAAATTCTGCAAATAATAGTTACAACTTTGAAAGCAACCAATATTATTAGCTTTAATAAAGTTTCTCAAATATTTCCTTTCTTAGAAACATATTTGAAAGTTTGGGATGAAAATTAAAAAAAATATGATCTCTTCCCAGTTTTACATCTCCCTTGAGCAAATTTAATCCTCATCCCAACCACTATGTTTCTCACAACTTCTTTGCTTCTCCTTGAACCTCATAAATAAGCTCTGCAGTGATCTTGGGAAGAGGCTCGCCAGGCACTAGCAGTCAGAGGCAGCAGAGGGGGCTCACACACAGGGTTGCTTTGTCGGCCTTAGAAGTTTTCATAATTTTCACTCTTCACCGATGGTAATGGCAGAATAGAGAATTTCCGTAGCAGTACTAAAGTTTGGAACCTAAATCTTCTTATAATTTCCTTTGGAATTTCTGTACATGAATGCTTTTGATGATAATGTCTATCTATTTCTTGCATCCAGACATTCATCAGTAAATCTCAAAGCACTTTAGAAAGGAGATCAATGTCATTATCATAATTTTGAAATTAGCTTACCAAGAGGTTATTATTTCTGGTACAACGTGATTGCTATATAAAAGCAGTAAGAGTGCAATGGCATTTGCCTTTTTGCCATAAGCCTAACACTGATATTTAAAGATTTCTTTCACCAAATCAGAATAAGACAGTCTCAGTTTTCCCTGCTATCTTGAAAAAACCAAAAAGCCAACAACAAAAAACCCAAACCCACCCCACAAAAGGACTGAAGGAAAAATTAGTCTTTTTTACCAAAACAAGAAATACAAATTAGCATGACTGTATATTTTACTTAATTCCAACCAGAGAATTCCAGAAAGATGGACACACAGAAGAAAAACAGGTACACAAGTACAAGCTTTGCTGCTTGCAGGCTGCCAAGTTACACACCCTGTCCTCCATAGAAAGGGCTCCACTGATATTTTGTGGGAACACTGGCCTGATCTAGAATAACACTGTGCTTGGTCTCTCAGCACAGAAATAAGAGGCCTTCAGAGAACTGCATGCTCAAATGCCATCTTGAAAATGGTTTATTGTTACCCATGTTGCTGCAACACATCATTGCCAGGGCTTAAATGTTTCCCTTACAATGCAATGCAGAACTCAGGCAAGCTATGAGAACTCCTTGCAAGGGAGAGAAGATGGGAGGAAAACATTAGAAATAAGTAACAGCAGCCAAAGTGTTTCCAGGGAGTATGTTTTCATTAACACCTTTAGTACAGTGCAGGTCTAAATTGGATTTGTGCATATTTTTGCAGTAAGTGCATGAGAAAAAGCATCAGTTAGTCTGAGAAACAGAAACCAGCAATGGTTAGCCAGAAATAATCATTTTTGCACTGCCAAAAGACAAAACGTGGACAAATGCGTGTTTTGAAACAAAAATAGAGAGATTTGTTTTTAAATAGAACTGAAATATGTGGGTTTTGAAAAGATGACTGCTTCTAGCATTCAGGCATCAACCTCAAGAAAAGAAAGCACATAAAGCAAGAGAAAGTTCTGTAACCTTTTCAATATTCTTCATTAGACTCCACCATCCACAGCCCCTAGAGTGAAATGCATCATCAAATCAATTGGACCAAAGTCTCCTCTGATTTATGAAAGGCCTCACCATGGAGTTTTCATATACTAGTTATTTAAGTACTGAAAAGTCTTACCCATAGATCCTCAAGTAATTACACACTGAGAAACCTCACACAGAGCAGATTTTCAGCAAAGGGAGGCCACTACAGGAACAAAAGCCTTTTACAGCTGAAATCAGGCACGTCTTACAGGTTTGTGTTTTTACAGGGGTGCATTAAGAACTGAGCCCTGAGAAGAGCACAAAATGAGAGCAAGGGGACTTTCCTAGTGATAAATCTGAGGACACAAAAAGGCATTTCCAGGACCATCATTATGCTGAAAGCCAGGTACAGGTTTTCTCTTTTCCACTGTCTGATTAAATAATTCTTTTGGTGACTTGTGATGGCAACTCATACACACACAGTTATGGCAGGTGCTACACACATCACCTTTCTACGCTTACTCAGTTTTGTAAAAAACCCCTTTGTTTATTTATTTATTTTTAAATGATCTTATCACCATATAACACTCAAGTTGCTGCTTGCAGTAGCAGCATCTGCTGCACTCTCGTTTCTGGGATTGGGGCAGTGGAATTGCATGGGTGGCTTCCAGCCTCCACAGTGGTGGAGGACTGTGTCATGGTCTGGGCAAAAAGAATGCTCAGACACTTTCTCTGAAACTTGCCCTTCAAACACAGCAGAAATGGGGACTTTTACTGCATTTTGCATTAAGACAGCATTATCTTGGTGTTTTGATTGTTCCCAGATAACTAATTACCACTTTGCAATACAGTAAAAACAGCAAAAGAAGGATCAGCTTCCCCTTCTTCACCAATGGAAACTATTTTCTCCCTTCCCTTCTCCCTGTGCAAAGTGTCTCTGAAAAACTACCCAGATGAGTGAATAAGCCCTCACCCCTTCACAACAAAATGGAAAAAAGGCCACATTTATATGCTTTATCTTTTTTTGTAAATATTTATGCACACTTTACAAATATTTATACATTCTTATACCCATTGAGGAGGGAGGACAAACAGAACTTTGCAGAACCTTTGCACCAGACTTAATTCAGTTGGTTGGCTGCAAATTCATTGGTATTTTGGGAAGACTGCTGCAATATCATGGCTCCCAAAGAAATCCAGCCCCCCATGGCAGTAATAGCTAAATTGATCTACCCTGCTTCAGAGTTAGCTGCTGCTTACTGACAAATAGGTACACATAGTTGCATTATATAGAAATGTATTTTTTATGTGTTAAACCCCTTCCAAAATGCAACCACAGTTTCAATACAGAAGACTGAGCCATTGCAACTCTGTGATGAAACCCATGTGAACAATTCACATGAGGACATTCACAAGACACTATAAAGGTACTGGTTTAGTTCTTACCTGTGATGGTTTTACACAACTATCTATTAATTAGATTGCAATTTCACTGATATCCCAGGAGCTACAGCTATTTTTGCTGAGTGTCCTATAGTTAAGAATTTTTTTCAAGTAATTAAATATCACAGACTGAATTTTGACCCTGACAAAGTCACTCAGTTGCTGCATCCTAACCATTGTCAAATATAAACCTTAACCTGGACCCTGTTAGCTTAGCTAAAGCTAAGGCAGCACCAACTTTTCCTACTTAAAAAGCACACAGTAATGCATAATGGGGGGATTAGGAGGAACATCAGGTGGTCGACATGAAAAAAAGCTAAAAGCTAAAACTACCTGCAGGTGGACTTAATAAGACATCTTTGAGCTATGGCCTGACCTAAGGACAAGAACAGGCATACAGCCAATCTGAGTGTAGTTAGCAGAACACCTCTTATTTTAAAATACTTTTTGAACCCGAGAAAGCAATTTTAATTAGGTTGCTCAGTCGAAAATTAGGGAAGGCCAGAATAAATATTGCTATCCTGACTATAAACTGAAAGAGGCAGGTATTTTGAAATGGTGAAATGAAAAACTAGTGGAAACATATTTTTTTCACTACTTGTGCTTATACAGATCACTACCTTCTCCTGGATCACCTGGCAGATGCTCTGAATGCTTACGATCATATCATCCTTTAGAAGCTGAAACCTCATGTAGACTTAGGATGGGATTTTCGAAGGACTGAAGCCCTAACTCCATTTAGGATCTTTTCCATGAACTGTAATCCTAATTCCTTGATGGGACATTTCACTGGTTACTGTATCATTACTATTTTTTAAAATATAAAGGCAGCACATCCAACGTCTGGGTTCATCTAATAGAACTCAGAAAAAATATGGCATCTGGTCACAAAGATTTTGCTCTCAGAAGTGACTGATGTTTCTGATTTGTCACTGATCGAAGTGCAATTTGTCTTTCTTGGGGAAATAAGAATGACACAGTATTTTTCGACAGGTGTGACTCACTTACTGGTTTATTCCAATGAACTTTAGAAGTGTAATTATAATCAGATTTGGCAACGGGTGTACTGGCTTTCCTACAACTGCTATTCTTACAGCACTAATGACTTGCACTTGCCTTGGATCACACTGAATGACCATGCTATGAGGCTCCCTGTGTCCCAAGGGATTCTGTAGCTCCTCTGCAGCACATATATTACCTGATGTCAGACAGCACCATCTCCAATGGCAGCAGCATCCGTCAGCTGCCACGAGCTAGGAAAGAAAGCAGCTGTTTCCAAATCTTTTTGAAATGATGCATAATACAGTCAGCAAACCCTCCTTCCTCTCCCCTGGGATGTATTATAAATATTATGAATTTGTATTATTAATACTGTATGAGTGTTAGAATATTTATTGTAAGTGTGGGGTCTTAACATTTGTACAACTCAAGTGTGCCTAGGGAGTCTCTCACTAAGTGCTGATATGCAACTGCTTCTAGGTAAGGGTAGATATCAGAGGACAAGATTGCACAACAGTTTGAGACAGAAAGTAAAAAATGTCATATTATCTTACAGGGCTGATGCTGGAAAATATGCAGATGTATGACAGGCAGCTAAGTGTGAATTTTGACAGGCTACTAGGCAGCCAGTCTAGCAAAAGTGTAATAAGACAGTTAACGAACAAGAGATCAATAGTCTTTTAATTTCTCTACCTGAAGTACTGCAAAATGCTCCCTGTAACATCAGGTTTTCCAGGCAAGGATGTCAACTACTCACTAATCAAAGCTACTTTCTGCAGCAGTGGTATGCCTCACAAATCGCCCTTTAAGAAACTGTTGTGATTTACTTGCAAATCAAATTGCACTCACAGTCCAAGGTGGGATTGCTGTAATAGGAGAAAGCAACAAGGGAGGACACCTACTGATATATGACTTTTCTATTTTATTAGCAGGAATTGTGTTAAAGTCAATTAAATTTCATAGAACAGGGAACAGTTGTGCTCTTCTGCAGATTCCTGTGAAGATTTAAAACTAAAATTGAGAGTCTCCAACAGAAAATGTTAATTATAATTGTTCTTAATAAAGAGGGAGCACAGACGAAACAAGAATTTGAAACTATTGTTGCTGATTTGGTAGATCTTCCAATAAAGCTTTGTTTATAAAAAAATGTTCTCAAAACTCACTGTAATATCCCAGCAACACCAAAGCTGCTCTTCACAAACAAGGAGTTTTAAAAAATTATTTTCAGGGCACAAAACCTCATTATTTTTATTAAGCTACAAAATCTCTGTCAAAACTTGGTATTTCATATCTGCAGGTAACGTATGCATTAAAGAGCTACCAATGGCCACTGAAATGTATTTTTCTTATTTTGATGCACAGCAAAGACTGTTCTACTGGACCTTTCATAATTATTTCTGAAACAGGTACACTTCCTATTGCTCACAGTATAAATGTTTCAGTAAATCATCTAACATAAAGTTTAACCTAATTTGCTAAATATATAGCTAACTTTTTTGGGAAAAAACCTTTTTGTTTTTATTTTTAATTCAAAATAACCTTATTATGTATAAATATTTTTTTCCACAAACAATGAAATACTGTATTTTCAATTTTTTAGAAGGCATTACTAAGAAAATGGGATCAGGTGTTACTCCAGGAAAGGTCAGCTATCCCTGTAAAGCTGCAGGCATCTCATGGCTGACTCAAAATATGCACGGAAGAAGGAAAAGCCAGACTACCCTGCTGTATAATCACCAAGATGCCTGCAGTATCAACAGTTGCAAAATTCTTCTTTCTGACCTCAGCTTTTTAGGCTTCGGGTGCTGCCTCCCACTTTCTCACATGTACCATGTCATCACTTCAAGCAAACTCTCCTTTAGTTTCAAGAGCCAGTCCAAAAAACCCTCTCTTTGTAAAAATTCTGCAGGAACTTGCATCTCTCAACCTCACAGGCTCCCACTTTCCCCATGTTTATTTCTCAGTTTGTTTGGATCATTTTGGATCCCCAAGTGTCTTTCTGCCCACTAACACAGGTCTATGACTGTACACTGGAGCCTCTAAACCCTGAAACAACAGCCACAGTGGTGTCCTCTGTGGATTTCTGCCACCTGGAGCTACCCCGTTGTACTTTGCCTTGGCTTCCCATCTCTTCCCCCTGTAGAGACCTTTTGCATCCTTCATATACACTTATTTTATACATGTACATGCATATATATACACAGGTATATTACATTTTATATGTAAATAAAAATAGATCAGTATATTAACAAGTCTGATTTTATCTTTTTCCTGTGGAAAAAGATGTTCATACCATTAAAAATGTTCAGGACAACATTTGGATGCAACTCCCAGTTTGAGCCATAATGATGTGAGTGGTGTCGTGTGGAGGTGTAGTTCCCCCTTTCTGCTCTGCCAAAATCTTGCTTCCCCTGCACAAAGCATTCACAGTGTAGCAGCCTGAGTATACTGTGAAGTAATGTGAGCTCCCCAACTGCCATCTTCTGGGAGAAAACATGTAACAACTTGCTTTAAAAATGGGTTCTATTTATTCATGCATTTGGCACTTTAAACCTGTGATATATAATTTAATACAAAAATATAAAATCAATAATGATTTCGTTCCAACTATAAAGCAAGTCAAGCACAGATGAATTTTCATAACATGCTTATAATCATTTAAACACCAACTGATGCCTGATAAAAAACTCAGAGAAACGTTTTGCTGGTTTCTGTCTTCGGGAAATGGATCAATTCTGAGAGATGAGGATTCTGCATTTGATAGAACAGAGCCCCTTCAATCTACAGCCCTCTTCCCCCTCCAACACTGCTGTATTATGATCATTCTACAAGAAGCACAAGATTAGGACTTCACAAAGAACTATTATACTCTAGCATGTCATGCAAGATTAGCAATTTTCAGTCCCAGAAGCTTTCATAAAGCTATGGTTCTGAAGTTAAGTAGTTGCAAAAATGCATTAGATGGACCATATAAACCTTGCCCATTAGGATAGCCAGTGCTATGGCAATGACAATATGGGTCAGCCTTTTCAAGTGCTGCCAACTCAGCAACTGTAGGCTTTGCACTTTTGAGCATGAATCAATAAAATGGAGAAATTTGGGCTACTTTTTGAACAAACTGGACCCATCTTCATGGGTTCTGAATCCATTCTTGTAAAATAAATAATCCCAGCACTAAATATGTTTACATTCCACCACACTTGAGGAAGCCTAGTGTAATGTTGTTAAGCCCAGAGTCAGCTCCACTGTGGACCACCTGGTTCTCCATGACAAGGCACCAACCTCTAACATGCTGTATCTGCTATTCCTAAACTAGAGTCTAGGACTTCAAAGCCCTGTGACATCCTTGTGCCCTTCCAGGCTTTGAGCCTCCCTCACACAACCATTCACACAACCAGCCCAACCTGGTACATGGTACCAGAAGTAAGGTCAAAAAGACAATATGTGAATGAGGCTGCCCAGAGCTCACTTGTTACCTTTTGCTGCAAAACGAAGACTTTTGTGTCTCTGAGCTAGGTAGACTTTGGAAATTACTTGAAGTTGCACCAGGAGAGGTTTAGAATGGATATTAGGAAAAATTTCTTCACTAAAAAGGCTATAAAGCATTGGAACAGGCTGCCCAGGGAAGTGGTTGAGTCACCATCCCTGGAGGTATTTAAAAGATACATAGATGTGGCACTCAGGGACATGGCTTATTGGTGGACTTGGCAGTGTTAGGTTTGCAGTTGGACTTGATCTTAAAGGTTTTTCCAACCTAAGTGATTCTATGAATCACAACTTTACACGCAAGGTAAGTGTGATGGGTCCCCCAGGCAGCCAGCTCCTTCTGACGAAAAGGATCATCTTTTCTGTGAGAGGAGCAGACTGAGATACCAAAAGGTTCTAATTTTTCAAGACTAATTTCTATGACAGCACAAAATACTAAACTGGAAGGTAGTAACATTATGTAGTGAAAACTCTGCAATGGTCAAAGGAGGCTTTTTGGAAGGGGTGATTTCAGTCCCTTACTGGGTCAAACCAGCCTTGACTCTCATCTCTGGACATACGGGAAAGTTGCTGTAGGCTGGTGGCACCCATGATGGGCAGTTCCCCTGCTTTTCCCAAACATCTCTCCTTCTCTTCCTTTCCTGTGTAGGCTCCTATTTGCAGTCCCTAACCTCTGCAGACTTCACTCAAAGGCTTTCTGAGGCTCAGTATCCTCAGTTCTGCCAAGGGAAAGAGAAACTGCCCTCTTCCTTGGAGAGATTAGAGCCAAGAGGAAGTGTTCTGACCTGCAATTTGGCTCTGTTTAATAAAGGATACAGCACACCATGTAAAGCCTGAGAACAAATTAGCTAGCTAATTGTACCTTTGCCAGAGTGAGAATCTTGTCTTTAGCAGTGTTTCATTTTGAGCTAATATAATAAAGGATTAGTTGCTGGAGCAGGTGCTACTCAGTTTTGGAGAAACTTGGATAAGTGACATCTAAGTAAAGTCAACAGCTGCATCAGACATAATGACATACAATTAATCAGACATTCTGATAAAGAGCCTTCCATTTCAGACCAAGCTGACCAGCTCAGGCCAAGGAAAGATAAGCTTTTGCATAGATGAAGTCTTTGCTGGAAACTAGTGTTCCCCCATGGAGGAGTGTAAGCTGTGTGAAACGGAGCAGCCAGCACCCCTCTTCTCCCACTTTTTCCTGAATCTTTGCATGTGACACTCCATACTTTAAACAGTTGGCAAAGCTCCCAATACCCTCAAATCCACAATATTAATCCTTACCTAGAAAAATAAATTTTGGTTTACTTTGGGGACTGAAATACAATCAACAATAGTAGTAATTTCTCTATTGTGTTTTTTTAATTTTGATCTTATTTAAGATTAAAACAGGAACACATTCTTAAACTGAGAATTTCAACAGAGAAATGTCAGTTCTGCAGTGATATCTGGTGACACAGATATTACAGATGTTTCTTTATATAGACTTTTATTTATAAAGCAAAAATTAATATCTCAGTAATACATAGCTGTCCTAAAGGTAGCTCAGCAAATTGTTTTGTTAGTGCTGACAATTTACAAGTTCTTCATATTAATACATGAAATAATGTAGGATTGTGGGAAAGCATTTTTAGGATCTATTCTACTTTTCTGCATCATAAACCTCACTTTTATATATCCCCTGTCATCTAAAAGATCTCATACAAACTTAAACATAGAAAGTCCCATACAACTTAAACTAATATGGAAACTAGAGAGACAAACACTAATTCCTCACTGAAAGACAGTGTCGGTTTAACTACATACAACATTAAATATGAAATAATCTTGTTCTCTCCTACCTACTTCTAGGAAAGGTAATAAACCACTAATGAAAAGAAAAAGATGAGCTTGCTGGAGCATAAGGCAAGCACTTAAGGAAGTCTGTTGAAAAATATTAAATAAATTGAGACATCAATACCAGCAAAAAGTAAATAATCCAGTCATTGATGCCTTACCAGAATTCACATCCCTTCATAAAAGTCATATTAGTCTGACTGATATGGAAAATAGATGAAATTTCAACCTTTTGTGGGCTGTACGTGGAGGCTGTATTCTCCCACTGAGAGTGCAATACCCCATCATGCCGGTAAGGGCGAGCACTTGGAAGAAGAGCGGCAGCCCTACAGACCTTTGCAAAGGGCAGACAGCTGTGGCCAGAGGGGGAATAGAAGCAAAGCCTGGGCTGGCAGAGGGAGTTGGCTTATTTTCGTCTTTCAGAAATCAAAATGGGGATCAACCTTTCCTGGGGTTTAGGAACAAGGGACAGTCCAGAACAGAGGTTTGTATTGGAAAGCTTGCTCCTCACAGCCTGTAGGTTGCAGGTTCCCAGACCTGAGTTTCCAATTTGTATTTTAGTCTGTGCTATCCTTTGGAAATATTTCTGAACTACCTAATTATTTTCTATATATTTAAACAGACCTGCAGTCTTTATTGTGAGTGCTTTTGGATTGTGGTGGTGGTTTGTTTTTTTTTAGTAGAAGCATCAGTTTACAGAGGGTGAGTATTTGCTACAGCAAGCTAGATAATTTGTGGTAACATTTGCCTATTTTAACCATTTCCATCCTGAAATAGTTATTAAGAAATATGCTTTATTCTTTAGCAACTTTGTTATTGTCAACTACATTCAACAATATTAAAGTCAGAGGTTTTCAATGTTTCTTTCACTTTTGCAAAATTGAAATTTTGGAAAAGAAAGAAAGGAAACTCACAGAACTGTGCTTTAAATTTATTAAATCCATACTAATCACATTGATGGTATTTGATTAATGCCATAATAATTCTCAGAATGTCTACATTTCACTTGAATTGTGCCACAGAGAATTTAAACATTTAAATGCAGAGCCAATATTGTCATATAATTTCACTTCCTGAGCATCAGTATGACATTTTTCACCTCTAAATAATAAAAATTAATCCAGGAGCAATGTGCTTATAAATACACATGAATCTCTGGAAGCACTGAATGTTGAGCTACTACTACAGGCAGTGGATGTTTTCATTCACAACTCCAGGGGCCTGACCCAGACCCTTGATGAGTATCATAATTCCCTGTGTACACAAAACAAAACAGAAGCAGAGTTGGTGACTGGAATCAAGCTCTGTGCCAGGGTTTGTCTTAGAAAATTTTATTTTCCAGTTCCCTGTTCTCCTTCTGGGTGTTTGAGCCACACCTCTCCTTTCTTGCTCCTTTTATCTCACTCCTGAATTGTATTTCAGAACCAGAAATGTTTTGCTTGATCTATTAAAAAGCGAGTTGTCTCTTATTCTCCCACAGCTACAAAATCTGCGTTTGACCTTCACAGTGCATTTCAGCATAGCAATGCTTCATTTTTCACACATAATCTGATTTCCTTATACAGGTCAGAATTACTCATAATGAAAAGTTGAACTAATAACAAGGCACAGCATTGATGCCTCTTGTCTCCTCATTAAAGGACTAGACTTTAGTTTATTATAAATGGAACCACGACCAACTATACATGCATAGGAATCATCAGAGCTTTAAGCTCTTTGCCTTTTTTTTTTTACTCTTTGTGTTCTTATTTTCTGAATAGAAAATAATCAAGTTGGTTTATTTAGCTTTATTTAGATTGGAAAGACTGTCATTAATCTGTTTTGGTAAGATATTTCACTCACAATACAACAGCAGAAGCACATTTTTTAATGCAGAGCTCTGCATGAAAACAGAACACAAATCCCCAGCTCTCCACCCACTGTGCAGTGGAATCTGTGGGTGACAAAGTGCAGTCAGAAAAGCACATTTGCAGCCTGTAACAAAACAAACGCTATGATGGAGAAGAGAGGAAAAAAGGAAGCAATTTTTAGAAAGGGTATAAGCCATCATTTACCCTAGCAGGAGGATGTGACTGACTTGCCACTTTAAGGCTTTATTGATTAATAAGATTTGAGGATACAGCATAGTAAGAAAAGTTTTCTTTCTTTTTTTTAGTAAAAGTAACTTCAAAAGATGGTACACAGCTATTCAAAGGTGCTCACATTTACTTTGGGATTGAAATGAAGCCTTTGAGCATCAGGAATCTGTTCCAGAGGGAATGAATGGTATATTTTGATTTTTAGACTTGCTATTGTACTTTCAACACATCTTTTGGCAACAATTCCAGTTTTCATTAGTTTAAAGTTGGAACGACTTGCTTATCTGTGGTTGAACAGACCAAAGCAGAGGAGTCAATGTTCCTATATGCTGCTGTGGGAAATGGGACACTTAGTGTTTTGAAAATACAAAACAAGGCTCCAAGCCTGGAGCCAGTATATTTTGCAAATTCAGTTGCATGGTCAGAGGTTATGTATTACTTAAAATATATGGGGTTTATTACCCTGATATTAAAAAAAAAAAGTAAATATTTAGAAATTGTAAATTAGTTTCACATGTAAACCCTGACCTTATTGGATCCAGTCAGTCTATGTCTGCATCTGAGAGAATGGTTGATTAGAAAATCTAGGACCTCGCACTCTAACAAACAGGTCTAGAAGAAAATTAATGAATAGGTGTAGAAGAAAATAGTGTAGTTTAATTCTATACTAGTTGAAGAAACAAGTGCTTTCACAAACTGATTTAGGAAAAGCTAATTCCAATGTGACTGCCATTGCTCAGGCTAGGCTAGAGAGTTATGCTGACGGAAATCTGAAGCAAGAGAAAGAAAAGACCAAAAGAGTTTTTATTTCTTCCAGCTATTTTCAGTTTCACTTATTAGTTTTTATGTCACATACTAGAAAGGACTCTCTTTTTTCCCCCCCCACAACACTTTCATCAAAAGAGAAATAAAAAACCCCAAACCCCAACAGTAATTCAAAGCTCAGACAAAAAATAAAGGATGCCAGATTTCAAGAATAAAAGAATTTTTTCCCTCTTTCCTTCTTAAAATGTCCTGGTTAAGAGTTCAAAGCACTTCTTTTCCTTATAGGCTAGGCTGGAATAAAATGCCATGCCCAAGATTTGAAGTACAATTTTTAGAGTACATGTAGAATTCAAATTGGCAACAGTTGGAGAAACTGGATACTTAAGAAAAATACCAATTTTTTCAGAGTCCCTGGCATTTTCAAGTTTGCATTTCTTAAAGCCTGTGAATCAAAAATTAAACTACTATAACGTAGTTGCATTTTCCACCCATTTAAATTAAAGACACTGACCTGGACCTACTGTTTGCACCAAGGATGCAGCCACTGTGCAGCTCACCTGTGGGCATGAGCTGGCCAGTAACATAGCTGGGACGTGAAAGAAAACCCCTATGACCCAAAAGAACATCCCATCCATTAGGCAGGACAGCATTCCTGTTTGTAGGCAGGCCCTTTTAATGCTTCCAGTGTTATATATAAAACAGGGGCAGCAAAAATATCTCAAATGTTTGGAGACTCCCCCTGTATTGACATGAAAAATTGAAGAAATAACAAAAAAACCTGTCAAAGAACAGTTACTGACGTGCAGAATTTTCTTTGTATTAAACCAAAGTGATATAAAACCATCATGGTGGCTGTGTCTCTCTGCTGTGTCATATCACTTGCAAAACCTGATCATTTTATATAAAAGTTGGTATTTTCTCTGTGAAGTTTAAACCAATCTATTTACAGAACCTTATTAAGGGTCTACAGTTATTTTTAAACTATAATATTTACATGTGCCACAAGGAAGGGGCTTCTAGAAGTAAGAATCTCCAAAACAGTAAATCTGTAGTAGCAAGGCTGCTCATTTTGCTATGGACATTACAAAGGGCCATTATTTGCAAAAGCCCATTATTTGCAAAAGCCCCCTGTGGCCAGCAGTCAAATTTCAGCTCTTGGTCAGTATTGAGTCCTTAGGGAAACATCATGAACAGCAGTTAAATAGAGGTTTTTAAAAGCCTGGGATTTGGGTTATGCCCTAATTATGAAGTTTAGATTTGTTTCTGTGTCTAACTGTGAAAACAAAGCCCCATGCAGGCTATACTATTACGATCCCCACCAGCAGCAGAATGAGCAATCTGCACATTTGCTGGGATTTCACAAGTGTTGCATCACTTCATAAAGATCCCTGTCATTTCTCAAAAGATACAAGAGCATCCGACAAGAAACCCACACTGCTTTACCGCAGATGTTTTTTCTCCTCTAGAATTTACTAGAGCCTTATGTATTCTTCTATACAGACATGTTTTAGGCAACATGGTAAGTTCAAGACAGGTTACTGGTTACACCCCACGCTCCCTTTTCCATAAACAGCTGACCTGCAACATGGGTATGCTTACAAAGATACAGCCTGATGTTTTAAAAATATCAAATAAAAACTTTATCTGCACTTTCCCCTTTATGCTGCTCTTTCCCAGCAAACTAGGTAAAAGCTTTTGTTTCAACTGCATTCTGCGGTGTCTGGAAAGATGGTATTTAAGACTGTCTTGGAGGAAAACAAACATAAAACCCCAAACAGTCTTGCATCTCCCCATCCCTACTATCCCTGTTCTTCACCAACTCAGGGATCAGTGATTTAAAATAACGTACAGCTTGATTTAAAATGACGTACAACTATTTGCACTGCAAATGCTGGTGAGCAGCCCAATCTAGTACTGCTCTTGTTAAATATTTTAATGATAACTTCTCTCATTTTTGGGGTTTGTTTTACTCCTTTGGGTGTTTTGGCCATTGTGCTAATAGATGTCTTAATATATTAAATAAATTGATGTAGTGCATTAAAGCAACTGAATTTGACTACTTGACTGCTAAAATAACTAGCAGTTTCTGTTTACTTCATAGCTGATTAGAAATCTGCCTTTTGCACTGGAACAGTATTTACAGGGTATTCATGTAGCAGACACACAGTGTTATCTTCTTTCTCTGCAGCTGACAGCACACTGAGATGTTCAATGTAAAACTCAATGATGTACAAAGAATTTGACTGCTATGAGATAACTGGTCCTTTTCTTAACCCTCTCCTGATGGATTGTGGGAGGCAGACAAAATAAGGATCTGCTACCAGGCTGATAAGTCATTTCTGTTCTCTAAAATAGGAAAGCAGGGCCATATTAAAGGTGAAACCATTTATAAATATTGTCCTGTGGAGAGGGAGATGGACAAAAGGTTACATGTGATGTTTGAGTACCTATTAAAAGAAGCAGGAACACAAAACCTGAGCAGATCAAACTATGTGTTTGCATACGTCTATAAATTCTGTGACAAACTTTTGAAGAATGCTAGCCAATATATTCCAGCATGAGTAACAGAAATTGGGCTAAGTTCACAGCAAAGCACTCAAAGAAACCACTTGATTTTCAGACGATATTTGAAACTCAAATACAGAATGTAATTGCAAACCTTTAGGCATCAAATAATGAAACTGCTGACAAAATTACTAACTCTCAGCAGCCATGAGTTCAAGGAAGCTCGAAGACTTAGACCAAAAATTCATATTCAGGTAAGAATTCTTTTATTTTTTTCATGTTTCTCTATGACATCATATGTGTACCAAATTGTTTCAAATGATACAATCAGTGCATACTATTTTCTTAGGGACTGCCATAGGTGGCATTTAGTGAATGTGATGGAAAAGTTCACCTTTACTTTCATGGCTACCACCCCTGATCTTAAGCCTTTTTTTCTGCAGAGCTCGGTACAATACTGTCAATTCTCTTCTTTTAGATAAATCTGTGGTACTGGCATGTGCTCGTCTCTCCAGGATTTAAGAGCATTAATGAGATGCTGTCTTCCCAGAAGACTTTATATATGTATTTACATGCAAACATGTGTATGGGAAAGCCCTAATATACATTTGAAGATATTACCTTGAAATACTCATTTCTTAAGAACATTTAATCCAGTGAAAAAGCCCTTGTAATGTTTATTTCAAGATAACAAACCAATAATACAACAGCAGCTTGATGGTGGGTGCTCTGTTTGGAGATCTGCCTCTAGGAATTACTGATTTTTTTTCTGGAAATTTTTCTTCCTATAGTCTTACAGAGAGATGGAGATGTCAAAAATAGTGAGGCAAACAACCACAGAAACTAGGGCAGGCTCTATCTCTAAGTAAAATGTAATGACACTGTTTAATAAAAATATTTTTATAAGAATACTTTAAAAATAATTATTCTGGCACATAGTGTCTTCATGCATTTCTCATCATCAGCTAAAAAGTTAACCTATTATGTTTTTTACTTAGTCAAACCTAAGCCATCTTGGCTTCCTGGTTCCTTTACTGCTCTGTCTCAGTTGGTAGCATTGAAAAACAGTCCTCTAAAAACTTATTTTCCAATGTGAATATTACTAAAAAAAGCAGAGAAACAGTTATTTGACTTGGATTTTTATAGAAGTTTGTCATGACAAAACCAATACAGTGTAGGTCTAACACACTTTCTTAGGTGCTCTGATTAAAAAGGACAAACTTCCTCAACACATTTTCTTCTCCACAGGAGCCAGGTTTTGGAAAGAGAACCAGCTCTCTGCAAATTGGATGATGGGGTGAAAAATCCACAAACTTCTCCCCTTTGCCTTTCATCAGAAGGGATAGTCCCCATGGACTGACCTCCCTATTGGAGAGACAAAAAGGCACTTTTGGCTATTATTTGTTGCCTACAAACCTGGGAAGCCTCTTAGAAGCAGCAGGTTCAGGCATCAGTTGTGCCCAATGTTGCCCACCCTTACTGCTCAATCAGAAGAAATCAGAAGAAATGTTTTAAATATTCACATTACAGGGACAAGTGCTCAAAAAGTAGGAAATACCAGAATCCATCTAGTTCATGAATATGTATTTTTGCTACTGTCATTAATTGTAGGGTCACAAACCACTTTTTCACAAAGTCCTCAGCTGGTGGTCCCTGAATGAGCAACTGCTGAATATGTTCTCTTCACTAAGCCTTGGGGATAAAGTGAGAGGAGGTCACCTGCACTATCCATGAATTCAGAGTATTTATGGGAATGACTGTTGTGAAGGAACTGAGTAGGCTTTTGGTTTGCTTGGTTTGGGTAACTTTTCTGTAACCTACCCAGATAATTTCATTCTTGGAGAGTATCAACCTGTCACAGATGTCACAGGGATCAATTTTGGGCCCCACACTGTTCAACATCTTCACAAAAGATCTGGATAATGGGATTGTAAGCATCCTCACCAATTTGCTGATAACACCAAAACCAGGTGGTGAGAAGAACACATCAGAAGGGTGAGCCATCTTATAAAGCGACCTGGGCAGGCTGGAAGAGTGGGCAAGCATGAGCAATATGAAGTTTAACAAGGGCAAGTGCAAAATCCTGCACTTGGGACAAAATAACCAAGGAGCTCAGCACAGGCAAGGATCTGTGTGACTGGGGAGGTGCCCTGCTAAGGGGACCTGGACGTCTTGGTGGACAAGAAGCTGAAGATAAGTTAGCAGTGCACCACTGCAGGTACAAAGCTCAACTGGATCCTGGGCTGCATCTACAGGGTATTACTAACAGAGCTTGAGACATGATCATCTCAGTCTACTCAGCATTGTCAGGCTGGAGCTGGAGTACGGTGTCCAGTTGTGGTTCCCACAATACAAGAAAGATGTGAACAGACTGTAGAGTGTCCAAAGAAGGGCCACAAATATGATCAGAGAGCTGGAGAACCTGTCCTATGAGGAAAGACTGAAGGAGATTTTTCCCTGAAGAAGAGAATGCCCAGGGGGGACCTCATCTCAGTATGCCAGAACTTAAAGGGTAGTTACAAAGAGGACAGAGGCTCTGTCTTCACAGGGGGCCACATGGAGAAGATATGTGGCAATAGGTACATGTTGCAGCAGGAGAAGTTTCATTTCTCTATATGAAAGAAATTTTTTATATTTAGAACAAACAGTAACTGGAGCAACCTCCTAGGGGACGTGGTGGAGTTCCCATCACTGGAGGTTTTCAATATGTGATTGGACAGGGCGCCAGATAATCTCATCTAGGCTCCCTTTCCCATGAAATGTTGGACCAGATGATCTTTCAAGGTCCCTTCCAGCCTGGGCTGCTCTATGATTCTATGATCACCCAAATACATTCCCTAATTATTGATGAAATGCAATCTGAAAAATTCCTTGTAGGGAAGAGTTCAGGTTGAAGAGTTAAGGATTTTTTATTTATAGAAAAATGCAAAGATGATCTTATTTTGGGAGTTTTAGGCAACTGTAGTATTAGGTGGTGCTGCCATTTCTCCCTATGCGTGAAAATGCATTTGCCTTGAATCTTTTGGTTTTGTTTCTTCCCTACAATTAAATCAAAGTGGTACAATGGAAGCAGAGACCTATAGAGAGGCAGTTAGATGAAATTAATTTGGGAAAAAACCCACTAATTAATGGATTTATTTTCATCCAGAACACTAAGATTTTTTAAACAGAAACATATTGCTCCTCAATGTTCAATGAACACAAAAGAATTTTCATAGGGAGAGATAATTGTATAAAAATAATGCAAAAGTGAAAGATAAAATTGAAATAGCTTCAAACTAGTAAATACAGATTGCCTGATTTTGAAGGCTTAGGGCTGTCTTTATGAATACAAAAGAATTATCCATATTTAATTGAAATTATTATTGCTGAACTAAGCATAAGTTGCTGATTATGCCAATGCCTCATTAGCCCGATTAGTTGGGGTAAAATACTGCTCCCATTAAAGTTGTTAGGTACAGATTTCACTTCAGCATTACTGGTTTGCTGAAGAAAATTTCTGAGTAGGGAGACTTGCATGGAATTCAGACTTGATTTGCAGTGAAGATGCCATTAGTAAGAGAGCAGATAGTGCCCTAAATGGCTTCAAGTCTTTTCAGTACCTGATTCTTTGCTATATCAAACACAAACCAGCAGAACTGAGCTGGAAACAGTCTTTTTGGCCTTGTGAAAAATTAAGAGGTTTCAAAAATTGAATTGTATTGTACTTACCAAATCAAAGACAACAAATTCAATTTTGCCATAGCAAATTTTAATAAGAAATTATTTAAATGAATGAAAACGCTTTATTTAAATAATTTGAATATTTTACAACCATTTATTGTCGTTCGACAAATTTTAAGATCTAAGATAGACATCAACATTTCAGAAAAAAATTTTAGTGCAGTTATGAAAACATACCTTAGTGTTTATCTCAACATTTCATAGCTGATTTTTTTTAAAACTTGAAGTCAAACAACTCTTTGAAAGTGGCTGTTTGCCATTATGAAACTTCTTAAAACAGCATAGTATTTGTATTGCAATTTAAAAGGAAAACTTTTTACTAGACCCATAAAGTGTACCACATGTGGTACTTAAACATAGGTATTAATTCTAGGATTCTACTGAGCTTAAAAAGTAAATTTAGAATAGAATAGAATAGAATAGAATAGAATAGAATAGAATAGAATAGAATAGAATAGAATAGAATAGAATAGACTATTGCAGTTGGAAGGGACCTACAATGTTCATCTAGTCCAACTGCCTGACCTATTCAGGGTTAATTTCTGAATATTTTATAACTGCATTTATTTAATTTTATTTTTATTATTATGTATTTTGGGTAAAACATCCAGAAGTGCCTGGCCTGGACCTCAGCTCACTTCCCAGTGTGCCAAGTTGACACAGACTGGCTCTGCAGTAAGCATCTCATGTCCTGTCTCCTGGTAAATGGGAAGTCATCAGAAAAAGCCACACTTGTCTGTGCATCACCCATACAGGAATCTTAATGACCAAAAAAAAACTACTCCTTGCAATAAAGGTATTGCTCCTGACAGTCATGTTTTTCACTTCTAAACTGGGTGATATGAAAACTGAGGGAAATTTAGTTCCAGGGGTGAAGATGTAACTGTCCCCAGGGGTCTCTTCTGGCCTCCTGCTGAGATTACCTGGCTGTGACACAAGTGCCAGAAAGAAATACATCTGCACTCAGCTGCATCAGTGCTAAATCCAAAGCTTTAATGCCTGGGAGCAGTGGTTCAATGTTAACCCTCTGGCTTTGCACTGGGGAGATGTGAGTGCGTGTCTGCTGCCAGTAACTCTCTGGGGGTTGCACCCTGTGGCAGAAGGAGGCGAGGGGGACCTGGTGTTTCCCGTATTTCTCATATTCCCAGGGTTTATTTCTTGGGACTCGTGGTAAAACTAAACCAGACAAATCTTAAAGAGTAACTTCTATATATCGTATCGTTGAAGTGGTAAATTCTTCTCCATGTAGCCCTGTTATAGCCCAACTGAAGTAAAAAGAAATATATCCAGTTTGGGAAAATTATTGAAATCCAGAGAAATTGTTCTCCCAGCATGAGTAAACGTTAGCAGATTTTGGCTAATCTGAGTTTTCACTGACATGTTTTAGCACAATTAGAATGTATTAGATCTCAATATTTTAAACATTGCACTATTTACTGCTATTTTCTTTCTTCTGAGTTAATGTAATGAACGAGGGCATTAGCATACCAAAGACAGCACTGAGGAAACGTGTTTTTATCACGTCCCTGCAGCCTCAAGCTAATCTCCTGCCGGCACTGACCATCCAGATAATGCCAGCTCCCTCTCTCGCATACAAACGCTTCACAACTTGTTGATACTCAAAATAGGAACCAGGGCAGACCATTTCCACTTGTGGCCGCATATTGAAGCCAGTGAAGCAATTAGGAGTGCCTACAAGTCTGATGTAGTTCAGACCACAGGAATACCCAAGAGCCAAAAAATCATCTTGTTTAACATAGACCTGTTTTAACACAGGCCTCCAGCAAGCGTGGATTCATCAGTGCCTTTAGCAAGATTTGCAAAAAGTGTACTGCCATGTATAGATGATTGATTTTGTTTGCAAATAACCCTGTGTGTAAGATCTGATCTGTGTTAGCCCAGTGAACATACCTCCCCCCCAAAAAAATAAACAAACCCAGAAATAATTTTGCACCTTAGCACTGCAGCTTTGGATGCAGTCTCAGCTTAATTATAATCAAGCCTTGCACTTTTGTGGGTCACCTCTCAGCCCTGTTGCACCTTTCCTTCAGCACGTTTGCTTGCTTTTGGAGAAACAGACACAAGATTGACAAGCACATGAAACAAAATTACCCCCCTCAAACGAGAAAGAAGGTGTCCTCTCAAGGACAGGTGCAGACAAATGGCATGAGCTGTGTGCTAAATCACCAGCAATTTACCTGTGCTCTGGATAAACAGAATCCTTCAGTATCTCTGCAGCTCTAATGCCAACTCCTCCTTCTTTTCCTCCTCCATCTCCTGTATCAAATTCATTGCAAAGTTTCAAGGGGGAAAAGTACTCGTAAAGGTTATTCTAAAGCTCAAATATTTATGCATTTTCAAACACTGCTGAATTCCCTGCAGATGCCATACACTAGACAAAGAGCTGCAGAAGGCCCACAATAATACGCTAATTCCATTGCTAGAAGGAATGGAGAAGACTTCAATCAATCTTGAAATTAATTTTGTATTTAAAAATCTAACAGCCTCTGCACTGCTTAGAGTGTCAATTCTTTTATCATGATTACTTGTTATGTGTCAAACCATTTAGTCTCACCTCCTATTGTGCTGTGATTGAGTTCATGGCAGCAAACATACTGCTCATAAAAACAATGAAACCTGGAATGCTGGCCTAAGTATTTGTTTCATTGAAGCTGAATAATCAAATGCACATTATGATTATTTGTCAACAACTTTAATTTAGTTCTGTTGAACTAAAGGCCTATGCCTTACCCATTTTTTGTTCCATAAAGGAGGCCTGTAGGACAAATAAGAAGTTAGTAGGTAAGGCTCATCTTCCTGTGAATAACTGAGACCTTTTTTACATATACATTTCACAACTCCTCCTTTATTCTTTCAGTATCCCTTTTGCCCATTTGTAGTTTCTGGATCCAGCTGGTGGCTTCAAACTTTTCAACCTGGATCTCTAAAACATTTTCAGTTAACTACAAACCCTTCGAAGCTTCAAAGACTTGGATTGCTCATAGCTTGTAGGAACTTGCTCCTTTTAGACTTGTTTGGTGGTCTGCTGAACCTTGCTGCTTGGTCAGTGTGCCAGTACGTGTGGGAAGGGCAAGTGTGCACATATGGACAGCAGGAAAAACAGAGGCAAAGCTCCAGATTGTTTGCCATACTAATTAGCACTGTTGAGAGCTTGTGCTTCCCAGTGGCAGAGAATGTCAAAGCCTACAGCGAGGGTCACTGTGGCACGTGGGGACAGAGAGGCTGTGACCATCTGAGTGCTTCTGAGGTCCCCTGCAAGTGTTCCTGTCCCCTTCTGCACCTTGATGCATACGCAGAAGGTGTAAAAACATAGTAGATACAGAGAGGAAAGGCCAAGGAGGCAAAATCAACATCTTCCAGCACACCCTGGCCATGCAACTTATCTCCCGATAACCTGTGGCCACAACAGCAGAAGACATGGGGTCCTATCAAATAAAATTGTCTTGGGCTTATTTGTTTATTCTACTTTCTTATAGCATTTCCTTTTAGAATATAGAAAGCTCTGAATTTTCTGTTGCAACCTTTACATGAAATAACTCTATTTGAAGTCCTGTGTGAACATTGTTAAAGTTTCTATTCCTTTTTCCACTCACAGCTTCTCTAACAAGTAAAAGAACACTGTGTTCTAGAAATGTAGTATACTTTTTATCAAATTCCAGTTTGATAGAAAATATTTTGCTCCCTCTTTGAAGTTAGGTATACATTTTAACTTTCCCTGTTTATTAAAAAGACATTTTCACATAGAGAATGAAAATGACATTTTAGCCTTGTGGTCCCAGTGGGAATATTTGAATACAAAGCCACAAATAGATGAAGAAATGCACCAAGGTGAATATGTACAGAGAAAAAAAAAATTGAGAACAGGCTGTTTTGGCTGTGGTTAAGAGCAGAAAACAGGGTGGCATCAGAGTGATGGAAGGCACGCATTGTTATTCACTGTGAATTTTGCAGATAATGTTGTCTGCTTCACAACCTTTAAGTGCTGGTTCACTTTTTAACCTACTCCATAGATCTGAGGCCACTGCACATCTGCCCACAATACTACTTTATTAACTGCACATAATGAGGTATGCAACATTTCAAATAATAATACATCAGTCAGCAGAACTGGAAGCCAAAATGCATGGCTTGGTTTGGCTCGCTGTTCACCTTTGCTCAAGCAATTATAATGGCTTAAGGCTGAGACTGGAAAAATAATAGAGATGGTATCATTTATCTTTTTCTCTTTTTTCAAAGAAAACCTTTGTAAGAAAGGAAGGTAATGCTTTTTTTTTTTAAATTTATGACTCTTAATTATTCTTTATGGGAGTATACAATTTTATCTTGCATGTAGGCAAAGATGGCAAAGTCAAGCACTGCTAGAGGTAATAGAAGTCCTTCGGTTTCTCTGCACACTTTGCCCATACAATAGCACTGAACATCCAGGCTGGCTGTCCAGAAGGGAAATATTTAGGATGTGACTCTAATTTTCACAGAATTAGACAATCAGCCCCCTAGCTTTCTATAAGAGAGTAAAACCAGAAATATTTAGCGGAGAGCTGAATGTGAGGAGAACGAATAACTACATTAAACTTATTTTTCTACTTTGAAACATTTTCATGAAAAAAAAGAAGCTAATTTACTGGTTCATTTTGGAAATAAAATACTGAATTAACCCAAGACTATCCACAGTCATACTCTTAAAAAATTATAACCTCACGCAACAGCCATTCTAACAATACAATATTAATTGTATATTGATATTCTAGGCTCTTAAAAACAATGCAAACAATTAGCTGGCCTGTAGATCGTGCCATATTTCTGATGAAGTCAGGCAGTACACTCAGCAAACAGTAAAGACACTTAGCTCTTTGAGATGTCACTTATTTTTGTGATATTGATATTCTCTGTCCATCTACTTTTATAAATAGTGGGCCAAATTCAAACGCAATATAAGTGAAGGGAGTATTTTAATACATTCACAATTTAGCAACAGTCACCTTAAACTGCCTCACTGAGTAAAACTATCCTCTGTTCTCCAAAAGAGAAAATAAAAAAAAAAAAACACCTAGCCTGTGGCAACAGCTTTCAATGTTTTTGTCCACTTTTTCTGTATGTTTGCTGTTGTTTTTTTCACAATACCCATGATTAGTGAGAAAAGAATCCTCTGTTTTCCTGTGGTTTTACATTCAGAAACTGTGGTATAATCTGGACTGTGCTTGCTTTATAAGCACATGTTGACGGGTGAGAATGGTTCCAAGATTTGGGATGTTTTCAGGGGAAAAGCTGAGGATAACCTAGAAGAGGCCATGACACTATTTGGGCTAATTACAGAAGCAGAGAAGTGTAGAGAAATAGAGAAGATGCTGAAGACCAGCTGTGATCATATTCTGTGACAGAGGGGCTGGAAAGGAGCAGGAGGTTACTGTAGGTAAGGGGGGATGCTGGCATGATCCTCATATGACAGTACCAATGCCTGCAAAATCCTACAACTGGAAGGACAGAACTTCCCTCTTTAGCCTTTCAACCATTTTTTCTGCAAGTCTAGTCTCAGAGGTCAGACATATGCATCACATAACTACATATAAGCACAAAGGTGCTGGGACTTCCTCTTCACAGCAACCATGACACTGCAGCCATGTCTTAAGGAACAAATGAAAGCATCCCCCAAGAAAAATCAAGCCAGTTACAAAAAATCATGGTACAGAAGTAGAAGCCAAACCTAATAGGCCAGGTTGCCAGTGCTTCTACAAACAACGCACTTATGAGCTGGACTGAGAGGCAACAGCATGTTTAAGAGCTGCCTATTTACCACCATATTCATATTATTCTAATATTTATCCAGGGGTCACTAGCTCAACTTTACAATTTTGTTACAGAGGTGTAGCAGTTTTAGTTTCCAAATCAGTTTAAATAGCAAGACTGTCTAACCATGATACAGGGAATGGTTTACAGAAGCAAGGCTTGAACTTAAAAGTTACTTTCCTGCCTATATTGAACTGGAAAAACCCTTGTTGTATTGGTACAAAAAGCTCCTCTTGAGCACCTAAAAGCAGCTAGGTAGTGAACAGTAACTACAGATTTCAAACATCAGCATCAATGGCAAAAGAAAAGTATAGTGAAAAAGAGAGTTAGAGTCTCCTTTTGAAATACGCTGAGCTTGGCCTAATTTCCACTGAATTGGCTACTGTGTTATGAAGTCAAACTAGGGGATCAGAGCTGTCCTTTTTGGCCTTCCAACCTTCTGTGTTTCAGTTCCACAGCCTAAGCTCAAACCCAAAGACCTTCTGGCTCATAGGCTGATGAGAGTTAGCAAGGAGATGGCCAGATACACCCTACCATGGAATGACACTAACAGCTGCTTCCTAGTGATGAACAGGCAAAATAATATCTCTTTTCCCGAAGAGTGGAAATATGTTATGAAGATTTTGGATTTTAAAAATGTTTTGTGCTTAAATATGGGATCTTTGATACCACTAGAGGAACTAATTTTGCATAGACCTTTGACCCAGGTAACTTCAAGAATATGAGACCTAAGGACAAGGTACTTCAAAATGTGTATAAGTTTAAGCACTTATATAAGGATCTGATTTTTAGTTTCTGAATAGCTGTAATTCTCATTCACTAGCTGTTACTGGATAACTATTTCCATCTACTTAGATCTGTTAACTTAAAACAGATGAATTTGAAAATACTTGTCTAAGCACTTATCGAAACTCACAAATTTATGCCCATAGAAAGGGGTATTCATTGTTATTAATGGTAACTCTAAAATTAAGACCTGCTTCTCTTCTACAAATGCATTATTTTCCTGTGTGCACCAACCCAGGTGTTGGTGACATTTCCAATAAACTGCCACAAAACTCAAATTAATTATGAAGAAAATACTGACTGGGAAAAAGGACAGATAAGAAAGAAAGCACCAAGGTAAACTCACAAAATCATTATTTTGCATCATCAAGATCTTTTTTGACAAGCTCCATCTCTGCTCTTTATATATAGAAAATTAGCATATCATTTGATAATGACCTATCAAAACCTATGCTTTGATTACAAGCAGCTGCCTTTGATTACAATCAATGAATCACTAATTTGTGCTCAACCATAGAACAGTTGGACTCCATCTATTATTCATTCTTGAAGTGGAGATCCTATTTAGAACTGGATTCCAAATTTCACTAAAGCTTTTACCCTCTCAGCTATTAATAATTCTGTTTTGAAGTTAGGTCTCTAAGGTTTCATCATGGTCTCTTTTGTTATGCTTAAACTCTGAAATAATATGCTCAGCTGTTGCTGAGCCAGATCTAGGCATCCTTCTCTCTGACCATAGGTCTAGAACGGGCTAATTTAAGTCTTTAACAACCCCATGATTCTCGATTTCAAAAGATCTAACCTTTTTCGTCCAGTATAAACTGAGCCATACTCACAAGGAACCCATACAACATGATCTGTGTTGGTGTGACATGAGATTTATAGGTCTACGAATTTCCTTACAACGTATATATACGTATATGCCATGATAAAAACATACACAAATGTCAGATGTCTTCTCGAGTCAAAGTATTTAGCTTAAAGTCATGGTACATAATGTATCCTTGTATAATTACGCATAAACACTCACATTGTTAAGCTAAATCCAAACTTTTCAAGCTCCAAGATCTTATGTTCAGCAAGCTTTGATTACTTTATTGCTAGATATTTCAAGATAGGGAACCATATGTTTGTTCTTAGATTATCAATGAGATTGTTCATAAGAGTGTGTGAATGATGTCTACTGTGGAAAAAAACCTCTCTCCTATGTAAATTGCTTCCACTGTAAGACTGTCTGGCTCACAAATCTGCACAACTCCATCAATGAACATACAAGTGACACCTTGTTTGATAAATGGATGATGACTAGACTCAAAATGAAACTAACAATCAATGTGTGCTGGTTTTCCATCAACAAAAAAATAACAAATGTTCACCATCAAACAAGAAAGTTAATTTACAAGCCAAAAATGTCAAAAATGCCTTGCTATTCAATTGGAGTGGTAGGTCTGATAGGTAATTTTAAAGCAACTGTTAAACATGTTCAATGTATAAGATAACATTTTCAAAATGCAGCTCACACCTCAGACCCTGAATACTCTTCTTATGCTAAATCTGAAGCAGATACTGTAGGCTTGGGGCTCAGCCTTGTAGAGCATCACCAGCACTTGGGGGTAGATCACAACCCTGCTTTCCTGCCATGGGTTCTCTCACTCCTCACATCCCTCATGAAATGTGGCAGAAACTGTGACCCCAAAAGGCAGCTGAAAACCAGTACTACGTATCCTGGGGTTCATCCCCCAAACTTTAAACCTGAAGAAGGGAAATGTAAGTATCTTGCAGGTAATCACAGAATCATAGAATGGTTTCGGTTGGAAGGGATCTTAAAGATCACCTACTTCCAACCCCCTTGCATGGGTTGTTGGAACCTCCCACTAGACCAGGTTGCTCAAAGTCCCGTCCAGCCCGGCCTTGAACACTTCCAGGGATGGGGCATCCACAACCACCCTGGGCAACCTGTTCCAGTGTCTCACCACCCTCACACTAAAGAATTTCTTCCTAATGTCTAACCTAAATCTACCCTCTTCCAGCTTAAAACCATTACCCCTGTCCTATCACTACAAACCCTGGCAAAAGTCCCCCCCCCGCAGGCTTTCCTGTAGGCCCCCTTCAGGTACAGGAAGGCTGCTATAAGGTGTCCCCAGAGCCTTCTTTTCTCCAGCCTGAACAGCCCCAACTCTCTCAGCCTATCTCCAGAACTGGAGGCTCCAGAACTGGACACAGTACTCCAGATGGGGTCTCATGAGAGTGGAGTAGAGTGGCAGAATCACCTCCCTCCACCTGCTGGCAATGCTTCTTTTGATGCAGCCCAGGACACAGTTGGCTTTCTGGGCTGCAAGTGCACATTGCCAGCTCATGTTGAGCTTCTCATCGACCAGCACCCCCAGGTCCTTCTCCTCAAGACTGTTCTCAATCCATTCTCCACCCAACCCGCATTTGTGCTTGGGGTTGCCCCAATCCAGGTGCAGGACCTTGGTCTTGGCTTGTTGAACTTCATGAGGTTGGCATGGGCCCACCTCTCAAGCCTCTGGATGGCATCCCTTCCCTACAGTGTGTCAACCACACACACAGCTTGGTATCATCAGCAAACTTGCTGAGGGTGCACTCAATGCCACTGTCCATGTCGCTGACAAAGATGTTAAACAGCACTGGTCCCAATACTGACCCCTGAGGAATGCCACTCATCACTGGTCTCCATCTGGACATCGAGCCATTGATCACTACTCTCTGAGTGTGACCATCCAGCCAATTCCTTATTCACCCAGTGGCCCATCCATCAAATCCATATCCTTCCAATTTTGAGACCAGGATGTCGAACAGGACAGTGTCAAAGGTTTTGCACAAGTCCAGGTAGATGACGTCAGTTGCTCTTCCCATGTCCATCGATGCTGTGACCCCATCATAAAAGGCCACCAAATTTTTCAGGCATGATTTGCCCTCGGTGAAGCCATGTTGGTTGCCACCAACCACCTCCACTTTTTCCATGTGTCTTAGCAGAGCCTTCAGGAGGATCTGCTCCATGACCTTCCTGGGCACAGAGGTTAAACTGACTGGCCTGTAGTTGCCTGGGTCTTTTTTCCTTCCATTTTTGAAAACGGGAGTTATGTTTCCCCTTTTCCAGTCAGTGGGAACTTCACCAGACTGCTATGACTTTTCAAATATGATGGGCAAGTCTAGAGAGAAAATCAGTTTTGGCAATAGAATCTGCTTGGAAAACAATATCTCTCTTAAATTTACTCTTAAATTGCATTCTAATTCTATGAGTGAGATTTACCGCCCACAAGAAAAAGCTGAAAGAAAGAGGGATACCTTGGCAGTTCAAAATGGTGGGCACAATTTATTGCAAATGTAAAGTGTATCCTACAAAACCAAAGACACAATTGAAAAATCACACCTCAAGCTTGACAAACCTCGGTACACTCCACATCTCTAATGGATGCTTCCTGCTCCTCCTATCTCTACCCATTGACTTAAATATAAATCGTGCCTCGTGATTTTTTTAAACAGTCCACAGAATGCTGTAATCTGTAACTCTTACTCATGTTAATAACTACTTAAACATCTCAATAGGCTCTAGATACACTTTGGGACTGCTCCTGAGAATAAATTACTTCCCATTGAACATAAGGACTCAGACCCATTTTTATTTACACGTGTTATGTGAGATTCACAAGACGACCGTGAAAATTCAGCCAGGGGTCTCATTACAAGAGTTGCTGGGAACTAAACGCCTTTGAAAATCTGGCACATAGTGCCAAACATCTGACAGTCAATCCATTAGAGACAAATTTTGCCCTCAGATGTATGTTGCTCCCACCAAAGTCAGCAAGTTACACACACATACTTCACCAGGGAATTTTACTATAATATAGCTGTTAAGGCAGACTGGCATTTTACAGCTCATTTTCGAGAAAGGTAGTTCATTAGAAAAATAGCCATGTCACAAAATGTTTAACCACCAACACATAGATTTGAAATGTCAGGGAGGAATAAAAGTGTTACGTTTGCAAGTCTTTTTATTTCCCAGGGAAAGCTACATAACTCACTAGGCCCTTTACAAACAAACAAAAAGAGGAAAAGAAATGGCTTCATGCTCTTGAAACACCTCTGAGAAACAGAATGACTGAGCAGAGCAGCATAGCAATTCAGCTATAATGGCCAGTAGCTTCCAACAACACAAAGACTGCATAAATGTCAGATTTCCATTAGTCGCAGCCTGAAATCTTTGCAATAGAGTTGTTTCTATTAAGATTCGATGTCACCATGTGCTCTAATTACTGTTAAAATACCATCTATCATGCCAGAAATCTTCCACTTGACAAACACATCTGCAGCCCAGGGCACAGGTAGATACACAGTGGCAGTGTGCACTGAAACTCTTATTGATGGCTATTGGCAAAATAAACAAAGGGTTGAAAAAGACTCGCCAAAGTGGCAAACATAGGTTGGGTGCTCACTACTCTCTGCACCAGATCACAGGGTCAGACCCCCTGGCAGAGTCACAGCCTCTGTTTTATAAGACAATGTCTACAAAGTAAAGTTGAACCTCTGTGGCCTAATGCATGGATCTAGACTGAGGGAATTAAGCTAAATAAATCTGCGTATTGAACACACTTTTGCTCTTCTAAATGTTTCTTGGTTTAGCTAAATTTGCCTCTGTGCAAGTTGAAACAAACACGAGACCCTGTAAAACTGAACTCAAGGATCCTGAAATGGCTCATGCTGTTTTGAACATATGGGTAGTAGTAGTATCACAGTAGTATCATAGTATCATCATTCTGGTTGGAAAAGACCTTCAAGATCATCAAGTCCAACCACTACCCTAGCTCTGGAAAAGACCTTCAAGATCATCAAGTCCAACCACTACCCTAGCTCTGCCACATCCACCACCAAACCCTGTCCCCTGACACCACATCTGTCTTTCTAGATGTATCCAGGGATGGTGGCTCAAACACCTCCTCGGACAGCCTGGATCCCCAAGTCCAACTCCCGCCCCAGAACAAGACAACCCCAAGGTTCATACCATGTCCCTGAGGGCATTGTCCAAATGTTTCTTGAATATTGTCAGGCTTGGTGCCATTACTGTTTCCCTGGGGAGCTTATTCCAGTGCTCCACCACCCTCTGGGTGAAGAATCCCTTCCTTATGTCCAACTTAAACCTCCCCCTGCACAGCTTCCTACCATTCCCTCGGGTCCTATCATTGGTCACCAGAGAGAAGAGGTCAGTGCCTACTCCTCCACCTTCCCTAGTGAGGAAGCAGTGAGCTGCAATGAAGATATAAATGAGGATATAAAATATCAATGTGACTGTAAAGCTCCTTTCCTATGGAGATAAAGCCTAAGGTAAGCTGAGCTTGTATTGATGTGAGAGAAGTACTATGAATTATCATTATTTGCTAAATTGCAGTAATACACACAATACTAGAAAATGAGTAATGACGTAAGACAGCAAAGATCAATTGAATTCACTTGAAACCAGGTTCCTTTTGCTTTGTGGGGGCACTACGGGCGTCTGGCAGTTTGTGTAAGTGTGGGGTTCTGCTATCAAAATGTGCTACCTCATTGTGCAATGAAAAATACTCAGTTGCTGGAAGTAATATATCTTATTATGAGCATTTTGGGTTACAGCAACCATACCATTAAATTTCTGGAAGCCTGCTCTTGACGAGGTGTGGCTATGTAATAATATTTTCCTTTTTGTTAATTTAGGATTAAATTTGTCATATGAAAGGCACATAGACACATAGAATACATACACACAAGCTCCATGAGTTCTTCCATTCAATGTTTAATTTTTTTCCCTTAGTTTTAATGGGCCTAAGCAAAGAACTTAAAGAGAGTGAAGAAACAGCAAAATCACGTAATTAAAAATTCTCTATTTGCTAAGTTTTGAGTGCTGCTTCAGAACATGAGTGGGGTGATATTTTAATGCAATTATGAATGAAAAAAGTCCTATTGGTATGATGAACATGATATGCAGCACTTAAAGGCTGATATTTTCCAGCAGTAGCAATTATCTGATCTGAGATTTTAAAAATACCAGTGAAATCTATGTGACTTACTTTTTACATGAGAGGTAGTAGCATCTTTCCTAAAGCTCACTGTGAATTTATGTTGTTCTCGTGTTTTCTTTTAAAAATCAAGTTCATCAAAGTAACACTGTGAAAGACAGGGCCTTTTAAAAATAGCTTTCCATTAACTATAATTTTTGTCATCTTAGTATAATCTTTTGCAATGTATCTGATAATTTTGCCATGGGAATAAGAAATTGTGAATCGGCAGAGGCTACTGAGAAGCAAATAATTTGCAGGACATACAGGTACCTCCACATGAAATTCCCTGGTCCCCTGTGTGCCTAGTAATGTCATCTCTTTGCCTTTAGTTACAGATTCTTTATGAAACTGATGGAGATCTAGGGATAAATCAAGCTGTATTTATAATCAGATATTTGATAATGAATTCAATGATAAGCATGAAAAAGAGGACAGGATAAATGCTACTTACAGCAAACTGCATAAAAGCACAAAGCAAAATGGCAGCAACCTTCAGAAAACAAAATTCCTGCTACAGAAGGGCTTCCTGCACCTTAATCCACATTAATCTTTCTGCCACTCCTCAGTCTGGTGCTGGCTGGATTTCCTGGTCTTGTATTTCTGTTTTCTGGAGGCTTTCAGAAGGAGAGGCGGTTCCATAGTACAAATAGGCTATGATAATGATTTTAAAAGAAAAAACAAACTATCATTCTCTGATACCCAGCTGGATTAGACTGATTGTGAGTGAAGAGGATGTAAACTGAAGGTGAATTTTAAAACATTAAGCTTGCAAAGATCTGAAAACCTGGGCAGCAGGTGCAATCAAAAAGGACAGACATAAAGTCTTTAGTGGTGCCATTCCCAAGGGTGGTATTTTGCTCTTTCTACAGATTTGCATGTCTGGGAGAACTTTAGAAACATGATTTAAAGTTCTTGCTAGTGCTCATCAACACTCACTACCTACTGCTTGTGTAGCTGCATGAGCAAGGAACTGGTTGTGCCCATCATTCTCTAAAATTTAGGCCCACAAAGAACAACAGTCACCATTTTGTTTCAACTTTGAGGAAGCATAGATCAGATAAATCCTTTCCAATCCAGCTGTGGTAAAAGTTTAATTAAAAGAATTTCAGCATTTCCTATTTCCTTTCCTTTAAAAAGTAAGATGCACAAACTAGGAACCTCGAATAAGCTGACATATTTTTAAAATCAGCTTGTATTTCAGTGCTTGAACTGGTCCCAGAACCATCTTCCTTTTATTATAATTTTCTTTCACTGAGGAAAACAAAAAGCAGAAGGCATAATTTTTGAGAGAAAAACAAACAACAGAGATTAAACTTAGGTCTGTATATTCCACCTCTGGTGCCAAAACAAGCTATCAAGTCACTGCAGAAAGGGAACTAAAGGCATGACCTATACATTTATTTTTACTCATGCTTTTCACTATTCTGTTGGTTTTTATTGCAAGGCTTAATTAAAATTAATAGCAAGTCAGGCTGGCTTCAGATTGTTTGGAAACACCACAGAACAATTGGATTGTATCTCCACCTACTGTTAGCACTCAGTTATCTTGAGAAGGGTACATCGATGGCATTTTAAAGCACTGACACATATGATGCTCTGGGATACAAGTTGGACAGGTCGTGAGCAAGAAAATAGCAGACTGAATCAGTGGGGAAACTTTAATTTTGGCTAAAACCCGTATCTTATTACTGCTATAAAAGGGCTGCAACTGACAGCTTTGAGCTTCTTCTGTCTAGTGTTTCCTTTCTTGTCTCAAAGTCAGGTGCATTCATGCAAAAGCAGCAAACAGCCTCTCCTCTTATTTCCATATATTACTTCGGAGATTTTTCTCCTCCTTTGTATCTATGGGAAAGTTTCTTGTGAAGCTGGGGCTTACAGAAGAACCAGCATGCTTTGAAGTGCAGAGTTTAAACACACTTCAGAAAAGGTTTCTCAGGAACAACCTTGTATTTCACATTAATGAAAAGCTGTCCTCTGAGATGATGCAGATTTCCCTGCAGATGCTACCTAACAACATGTGGACTACCTCTTGCCACTCCTAAATATCCCTCTTTTTTTCCTGGGGCTAGAGTATGCCAAGGAGTTTGACAGTGTCACTGCAACAACTACCTCTTAGGCATGCAGCTGCTGAGGGCTTTTCCCAACCCTGAATTAGACATTTTAGGGTACAAAAAAGGCCATACTGAAGGGATCACAGCAGCCACCTCACTGGATCTGCCCAGCCTAGCAAGCAAATGATGTCAAATACTTGGATATGGGTTCAGCCCTGCCTCATTCAGGGACTCACTTGCACAGAAGCAGTTATTTCCATTTAGGTTTCGCATACCTAAACCCTTTCTTTCGATAAGCAAAGGAGGTCTGGTCTTTTCAAAGGATGAGGGTTGGATGATAGTTCCCCTTTTCATCCAGTAGCTCAGTAATTAGAGCAGCTGTCTGTATGATGTGTCCCCTACCTTGATCAAACAGCTCCTCCACCGAAGGGATGAGGATTCATCCCTCCCACCGGACAGTTGAAGCCACCAGAGCTGGGGGTTTCCCACTGAGGCTCCTCTCCCTCCATTCTGTTGAAACTCTTCCTCTTTGAATGGCCCAATTAAATATTCATTGGGCCACAGAGTGAGCTTCACACTGCAACTTAGTAGCTGTGGCAGTCCCTAGGGAGAGATTCCCATCTCTGCTCTGATGAATGTTGAAGTATTTTCTATGAAGTATTTACTAGAACAAAGACAAGACAGTGTGCAGTTCTGCACACAGCTCAGAGGGGCCAAGTAGGTGGGCCAAGTCCTGCAATGGGGAGGAGGGACTTGACTTTGTATCCTGTGTCTGGGGTGCAGGGTAAGTCAACTTGTGTGCCCCAATGGAAGAGCTTTTTCAGTGTCTTGTGGGACTTAACTGATGCTCTCAGCTGGAGCAAAGTGTTCCTGGGAAGCCTTTTTTAACTACTGGACTGAGGCTGGAAAACAAAGCACTCAGAAGTCAGAAAAAGCCATGATTAAGGTTGCATTCTGAATTCAATCTTGCCCCATACATGTATTTTGAATTTATGTTTTCCTAGAAGACTCCTCCTTACTCAGGGCATGGAGTGGCCAGTGTTTTTTGTGTCCATATTCATATTTGGCCACTGACTTTATTTACCTTACATTACATAAAGCCTTCTGTGATGACAGATGTCAGCTGCAAGGATAGATTAATAATTTTCAACATTTTCATTTCCTTCTTTGGTACTAATTATCCCAGAATCCAAACACTCCAAAATTTTAATGAATTTCATACCCTGCCTAGGACATGAGTGGGTATTGTTGTTCCCTCTCTAAAAAGCGGATTTAAGGCAGAGAGGGATTTATGTCAAAAGGAACTCATTGATTTTGGGTACCCATTCTGAGTTGTCTCTCTATTTTGTAGTATTTCATGTATTTACATGCTCTCCCCAAACATTTGTTGTGTAAGAGCTCACTAAACCTATGGGCCAAGCCCTACACAGAGGGTCTTGTATATCTAGAAAAAGGGAAAGAAAAATATCTGACAGAAGTGCTGTAAGAAAATTACCCAACTACATATAAGAATCTTTTGTAAAAACAACAACAAAAAAAGCTCTATTTTAACCAAGAGACTATCCTGTCTCATTCACTCCATACTTTCTGACTTAACAAATGAGATAGGGGGCTCTTAATTATCTGCTTTCTTTCAAAGTCCTAGTTCATTGCCAGACTTGACCCTTTCTGCATATGAATGAAGCAAGATTCTGTAATTAAAGATTCTACCTTAATACCATGGAAAAGTGGAGCAAATTAAGGATGCACAAACAATGTAAGTCAGATGTTAAATTTTGAGGGCTTAACTTTGCAATCTTTTGCAAAGAAACTATTTGTTCAGAACAAAAAATGGCATGCACAAGATTTTTATTTAAAAAAAGAGAATAGCCTTCCCCAGTGTAATTTTAATTTGTTTTCATATTGACACCAATATAGTTCATCACAGAAATTAATATCCATCTTCCAGACCTCTACCATTTGAGTTACTGGAATCAAGTAAGAATAGGGAAAGAGAGAGGAAGTGCTCCCATTGCTTTCAGGTCCCTGTGCTGATGTAGGGGACTGCTGAGACAAAAACAGTGTCCCCAGACCACACTGGGAAGGAAGGTACTCTACACAAAGCTTTTGTGACTACTACTGTCTTCCAAATTGGAACACTTTTTTTTTTTCCCAGCCCCTTGTTTTTTGCCTACCCACTCTTAGACCCCTCTTCTAGGAAGTTTCCCTTCCTGGAAGTTTCTTCTTCTTAGCCCTAGCAGAGACAGTGCTTGCACCAAGAAGTCATCCCTGACAGTCTCCCAAAATATTCTTGATTGCTCATGTCCTGCAACACTGCTTATGCAGCAAATGCCAAGGAAGTTAAAGCCCACTCTATGAACCAGGTCTGTGTTACAGATGTTTCCTTAGATTATTTAGAAAAGGTCTCTTCTCCTTCTCACCCTGATTATGCAGTCTGTACCAAACTCCCCACACGATCCACAAGCTCTTAACCAGCTTTTAACCATCCATCCTGTATGACCCCATCTGACTATCTACAGGGATGGATTCTCTGGTGAATTCAGATGCTAAAATGGTGCAAGTTTCCTCCGGGCATGTGCAAATTACAAATATACACAGATTTATAACTACTTTGGAAAAGATTGCCTGGATTTCTATAAAAAAAAACAGCAAAAGGCAAATCCTTGCCACATGGCTCCCACTGCCCATTAGCACTGAGCAAAGGTAGCAGGGATGGATCACTGGGAGAGTTGCAAGAAAAAAGAACCATAACTCTTTGACATTGGTTTAAGGTTCCTTTTCCCCAGTGCAGTGTCAGAAATGACTGAGTTGTGTGTGTTGTAATTTTCCTAAGAAAATTCAGCCAGAGGCAGAAAGTAGATGCTAGAAATTTTCAAATTATTAAAGTTTGCAGCTGAAATCTTTAACAGGAAGTGCCAAGAAACTTTTATGGTATGTAATGCTGTCCAACCTGCCTCTAGGTATAAGCTATAAACAAAATACCCAAGAAAGAAATTTCAGTATGCCTATATGGGCCATCTTTTTACTATACCTTGGATGTTACCATGAATGAAAACAGTTTGTACCTCGATCAAAAGTGCCTTTTATCTTTCAAAGAGAAAGCACACAGCATACAATATATCTTCTGTTCTGCTTCCAAAAGCAGAAAAACCTAAAAAAACAACTTCAAAAAATGAACAAATACTCAATATAAGTGCACAGGCTTAAGTTTTGAGCTCATTGTTTTCTATTCAAATTTTCTGTTTGCATTGTTTCCTATTCAAGTTAATTCATTTAGGGAGTACAGTTTTCATAATTTTCTCTTCAGCTCTCAGGGCTGGCAGAGACCATTACCTTAAAGGAAGATGAGAGTGTGTGTAAGCATCAACTGGTACTTACTTCAGTCCCAAAATAAAAAAGGAAACTTTATGAGTTTTGTGGGGCTCTGTCATCAGGCAGGTCTTTACTATGAATATTATAATGGATTTATGATTTTTGATTCAAAAGAGGTACAAACCTTGCTTTCTATTTACTGGTTATGCTTTCTGGGTTATCTCTTTTAAATTACTGCTGTGATTAACTTTGATGTGTCTATCAACACCAGATCATAGGCTTACTTATCCAGTACTGCTGGGAAGCTGAAATATTTTAATGACAGTCTAGAAATGAGAAAAACATTAAAGGAAAAAAATTACTAAGGTCCCAATAAGATAACATTACATAAAAGCCTTCTTCTGAGATGTCAGTGTACACCTCAAATACCCATTCAAAGACAGAGATGAACCTTAAACATCAGTGCTGCTAAATAGTCTGTCAGCTATTGACTACTTACTATTTGTATCATGAACACAATGTGGATTGAAAGACTAATAGTCAAAAATTCTGGATCTTTGCTACAAGATCAGCAGAGTACTAGACAATCGCTAGATTATGAAGATACAACCTAATTATCACATTGCTTAAATTTTTAAGGTCTTATCCAAGCAACAAACAACTAAATCATTCTTGTGAGAGATTAAAATAGTTGCATGGATCTATCAAAGTCTCCTGGAACATGTATTCCAGATTGACTGCAGCAAAACATGAACCATATTCACAAAGAGTTCTATTAATTGTCCCAGGAGTAAGTTCTATCTGCAAAACACTTTAAAAAAAGCTACAAAAGGTAAGGCCAGTAGGAAAAGGTATTTTGTGTCTCAAAAGTGATACCAAGATAATGATACAATTATTATTTAACAGATTTTTTTGCCGTTGGTTATACTTGGTAGCATGTCTTCCCATTTTAGGCAGCCCCATGCTATCTCCCAATAAGGCAGGAATTCCTCCTTCTGCAGTCTTCTGCACCAAAGCTTATTCAGAGGTATGTGCTGGAGCCAGGTGTCTGTGGGAAACACCAATCTTTAAGAAAATCAGCCTTGTTCTCAGGAAAAAAACCCTAACTTAAATGAGCCCCTCCTCCAACACAGTAATTGTAATTTCAAATGTGTATGGGATATCTCCTTTTATGGTTTCCCCTGACTGTGCTGATGCAGAAGAATGTTGCATTATTGCAAACAACTTTAATTTTGATGTATATAATTTGTTTTTAATAAGGACAATGACATATTTCCCCTTATAAATGTATTTAAAAGAGCCTGTAATAAACTAAATTCTACAAAGCAAGGCTATTTATAGGCAAAAAACAAAAATCCAAGTATGCTGTTTTCAAAGAAATTGCTTAAGTAGGTGAATACTAAAAGGCTGAGTTTGTGCAGAAAAGCCTATAGATTTTTACTGGTAATTCAGAAACTTGGTGTGCATGTAGGTGGGTTTAAAAGCAGCAAGTATACAATATTTCCATATCAAACACATTTTGATATGAAAGATTGCTCCTGCAAAATGTAAAAAAGCAACAACTTTCCCTATAAATAGACATCCTTGTCTTCAGAAAGAAGTTTTCAAGAGTCCTTTATTGAAAATTCAGATGGGAGACAAAGGATTTTGAATGTGATGCCCAACTAGAGCAGCTTAATGTGGCATTTCTGTTGTGCCACTTTGAAAGCTGCCCCTGTATTTTCCAAAAGTGAACTACTTTGCTTTCAGCTCCAGCACATGTGGTGGGAACTGTACTTCTTGGGTTCACAACTTCCTTGGACATTGTAGGATACAGTCGTTTATACCATGCAATTATATCTTCCATTCTGTCTGACACCAACAACAAAACCCATCTTTATTTATTCTTGAACAATCGGGCACGGACTAGGGGTTTTAGGTTTGGATGCTGATGCAGATAGAAAGCAGGTGCTACTGTATATCTGCCTTAGATCCTGCCCATCAACTCCCCTACTCCTCAGCGCTGCTTAGGATCTGGTGATTGGAAAAAATGGAGAAAAAACATTGAGGAGAACCAGCCCTTCTTGGCAAACCCACGTGACTCAGGTTGTGGTGGCTTCCTCATGGTCCATACTTACTTTTGTTGCAAGGTATGTTGCAGCTAAAAAAGAAAGGAGTTTGTTGCAGGCTTGCTAGTTTGCCCCCTTCTGGTGATTAAAGAAATGGGAAATTTCATACTGGTGTTCTAATTCTGACGTCCTCCACTATCACTATTGTATAATATACTTCAGGATCATCTAGTCTTTGGTTCCTGTCATTTGATGCCTGCTGCATGACATGCTTCTATGTGATTTGTTGACAGGAGGTTGGGACAAGATATATGAGGCCAGCAAAAATGCATCAAATTCTGTGGATACTTCAAGGGAAAGAAGATGATGAGACATCCATTGTGGTCTACACCACCCATTTAAATTTGGCTCCTATCAAGAACAGCAGAATGACAGAAATTTCATAGTCAATAATGACTCTTATGGGTTAAAATACACTTTTAAAAGATGTGCTTGGCATATCTGGCCTGTGTCCTGATGTACATTTTTATGTTGTGTTTTCAGAAGTCACAGGATTTTTTTAGGTTGATCAGAGTTAGCTGTGCTTTTTGAAATAGCTTATACTGTAGCTGCACTTCACACTACACTAATGGACTTCTCTGATAATCCTTATCCATTTGGGCTGCTATGGATGGCTACATTTCTGTAAACTGGAGATAGTTTTGTTCCCAGTTCAAACATGGATTTGAATGAACGTCCGTGATGGGCAAACTGAAATTCAAGAGGTGCAGTTCAGTTTGAAAAGGACCCCCCCACACATTTGATTATCCAAACCTTCTGTGCTTACACAACGTGCAATTGCAAATCATCTTAGGAAAAGAAAAGCCTCTCACGACACTTTCAGCACTTCAGGTGTCCAGTAAAAACTAAACCTGTAGATGCAGAAAGTACAAGAGGATGAAAACACGTTGTCCAAATGACTATTGGAATATTATTAAGCTTCTGCTAAAGTTTTGGGTTATGTTGGTCTGCAACATGAAGGAACATCTGCAATTGTTACTGGTGCATTTATTCATACTTCTATTAAAATAAGGCTGGAGTCTATCAGACCGTGTTGACATTATTCCTATGCTGCTTGTCTGTACCTTGAAGTGTCAAGGATATGCCATACTGCCCTGCAAGCACTTTCTCTGATATACAAACGAAACTTCTAAAATTTGTAGCATTCTCCAAAGGTGGTAACTCATTTTCTCAGCACTAAACACATTCAGCAAAGTACTATTATTATTGCATAGCCATTATCATCCTCCTGATACTGTCCACATAAACAGTTGGTTTCCTGAAGAAGAGGTACTAAGCAACCAACCCAAGAATAAACACTGGGTCAGTAGTAGACAGGAATTTGCTCAGCAGCCTGGCAGGCACATGTGAACTGGGCAACAGAGTGAAGGAGTGAGAAGGCAGGGGCTGGTGGGATTGTAGCAGCTCTGAGCAACAGCAGAGCAATGTAAACTCCTGTGCTGCCACAGAGGCCCAGCCACACCGTGGGGCAGCACTTTGTGTTTCATCTCCTCTGAGGTTTCAATTCTGGCATAATAAGAACTGGAAATATGCGGCTGCAGACAGAGATGCTTCATGGGTTACAGGTTTTTGGGCAGTCCTCAATGCCCAGCATCACCTACTTTGCATTAGGCACCCTGCAGAATAATTTGCTTTTTTGATAATTATTCTTTCTGAAATAGACTATTAGTCTGGTTTCTAAACCACTGCAGAAAGTGGTTGTCAGAGACAAGGACATATAATATATCTGGTTTTACATTAACTGAACTGCCTATTGATTTATTAATTTTATTGATTTATTTATTGGTTCTTTTGGTTGTTTGGGATTTTTTGGGAGATCATCCTTGATATCTAGCAATATATTTGCCCATGGTGCTGTAAAGATGTAAGAGGAATTCTCATTTGATTTATAATAATATCTGCCTTAAACCATGAGAGATGCTATAAATGCTGTGGATCTATTGACTTCTAAACACCTTAAATTAGGAATGAAGGCATAAGTTTTTCTCAGAGTGCCAGAATAGAAGGAGGGATAGCCTGTAGGCACTGTATCCACACAGTGAAAACATGTCTTTGTCATGGCCTCAGCCTTCTGAAAGACAAAGGATGATTTGGACACTTCCGTAAAGAACAAACAGAATTTTAAAAAAAATAAGTTTGAAATATCTTTTGGGAAGAACTGTGACTGTGTCTTCAAGAGAATTCTGTTTACCTTGTTGCTAATAAAAGCTTTATGTAAGAGGAAGCCATAATTATGCCTTTTTTCTTCTCTGCTGCCTTTCCTGCAAATCTCTCAAAAATTTTCCTTCTTCAACAACAGGTAACGAGTAATTTTTGTGAAAGACAAAGAAAAAGGGAAATCTCTGCTACTTCATTTCTTCTTTTCCTTTTCAATTTAGCTACAACATTTGGTCTTACCTCATTACCTCCTGTATGTATAACTTTTTATGAATGGCCAAAAGCAGAAAAGTGCCATTACAATAAAAAAAGAAAAGAAAAGAAAAGAAAAGAAAGAAAAGAAAAGAAAAGAAAAGAAAAGAAAAGAAAAGAAAAGAAAAGAAAAGAAAAGAAAAGAAAAGAAAAGAAAAGAAAAGAAAAGAAAGAAAAGAAAAGAAAAGAAAAGAAAAGAAAAGAAAAGAAAAGAAAAGAAAAGAAAAGAAAAGAAAAGAGAAAAGAGAGATTAATGCAGCTATTAGAAGCAAATATTTCTGCTTTGATGAGAATGTTCAGTTTGACAGAGCCTAGAAAACACATTCACCTTTGGGGGACGGAGGGGAGGGGCTGGAAAAAATATTTCAGATAGTTCACACAGGTTATTCGATATAAAAGATGAGTGAAATATGCAGATTATGCCTAAAATACTTCAAAAGTGAGCAGAGATAAATGCAGCTGGTAAGTGAAATATTTAAATTACTATTAGTTGTAACTAAACGTGGCGGCAAGTTCTGGTCACTCCAAATCCATTCCTGACCTTGTCAAGCCATTGACAACCAGTACCCAAACTCCTGGAATTGCCTTCTTTTCTGCACTGACTGTCTTTGCTGCTGCCTCATGTATTATTTAATACAAAGCAAGATCAAATGAAATATATCTTAAAGATCTCTTAAAAAATAAAACCACAACAGAAAAATAAAGGTTTATTGGAGAACCTGGTATTTTTTTCCTACAATCTATAAAAAAAAGTGTGCAGCTTTCATAGAGCTGGAGGTGTCCTTACTTATTATTACAGGAACACCTTCAATTTTGCACATTTCTCCATGCTGACTTGCTGTCCATGGGGTGCTTGTAGAACAGCATATGGTACACCATGGACATTTTTTCCCTACTAGAGAACCACAGTACAGCTTTGGCATGCAAGCATTTTAAGGATCAACAGAAAAGTTGGGAGTTTATTTTCTATGGTGGTCCAATTAGAGCAGCTCCCTGAGTCTTTCTGTTCTCTGACCTGACATAGCTGTCAGAAATTGGAAGGGCATACTCATTTAAATCGATACCAGATTGTCTCAAAACACACACACAATATACTACAGACTGCATTATTCTCTTCAAGAGGTCTATGAGTCAGTTCCATATTTCCTTTACATAAAGGCCTTTCTCAATTAAATCCATTTAGACATCTTGTTTGGTGTTGATTATCAAATGTAGCTGCTTTTACACTACAAAGCTGATGAAGAATATGTATATGAATCCTATGCAAATATTTGATGTACCAAGCATACAAATACATTTACAAATAGAAACACAAACTGAGATAACCAGCCTTTGTCCCACTATGAGCAATAGGGGGTAAAAAATATTTTTTGCATCTAGTTTTGGATTCCTGTGTTTTGTACAATATTCTCATCTGTAAGTCTCTAAAAACATCCACACAAGCTTCACCTAATGTGTACAGGCATTAGCATATTACCATTGCATTTGATAGAAGTCTCATTTGCTGAAATTCAGATTTGTATTAAAAAGTTGAGATTTCTCAGCATCTGGAGGATACAGGCTACAAGATAATTGAGATGCATTTATACTGGGGAGCTGGAAATTTGGCTCTATTCAAACTTGTAGTCCCACTGATCAATTTTTTTTCTAAGTCTGTAAGAGCATTGTGCATATGTATCTGACTTATGATCTATGGGATGCTACTTTCAGATATATGCACAGACCCAGAGAAATCTATACAAGAAATTACACTAATAGAATGGAAGACCAGCTGGCAATACACGTTGGGCAAAAAAGGAAGATGTGACAACTTCAGCTAAGCCAACAGACAGAATCACTTGATTTCGTCTCTGCACATCTTTAAAATCATGCTCTGTGAACATTGTTATGACAGGGAAAAACAAGTTTTTTTTTCCCTGTAAAATTAAATGTCACTCTTGATAGCATAATATCTGAAACATCATCCTTCCAAGTCCACACCAATACTTTACACAGAAAATTAAACTCCCTCTCTGTTTATTGAGTGGATAATGCAGTCTTCGAATGTGTGAGAACCCCTGCTAGGTGAGAAATTAAAAAAGAAGCACTATAAAGTCTAATGGTATGTATGAAATACAAAAAAGGGAGAAAAAGGTAACTTAATTGGTAATCAGAAGAAATCATAAAACTAATCACGCAATTAATGTCTTAAAAAGCCAGCATATGAGGTGTGTATAATTACCAGAAAACAATGCAGCGATGGTTTCAAGGATTAATGAATTAATGATTGTTGGGGGGAGGATGATTTGATATGCAATTTTATATGTTAGCTTTAAATCCGTGCTAAACTATTTGCTTTGTTTACAGGAAATGCCTTCACCTTGCACATAGAATTTATCTTTAAAATAAGTGTTTTTTTAATATTAAGTTTAAAATGTTTTCCCTGAGAGAGATGCAGATGTGTGTCTTTTTCCTTCATACAGTTCCCCATCCTTCCCTCTTGCTCATGAAAATAGAACTCTTTGCAAGGGAAAGAGTTTGGACAGCTCATACATCAAAAAGAAACAAAGCCTAGAGAAATTTGCCAATTGCAGGTGCTGGAATAAATTAATAAATATGTTAACATGCATAAATATTTTTATTTTATCTTTAAAATGTAAAGTGGTGCAACTCATTATCAATTGTCCTTTGCTTTGTACACACATTCAAAAATAAATTTATGTTCTGGTGCTGATTATTAATTTACTGATGATCTTACATATCAAGATGTTAATTTGTTGATAAAAGAAGGTGATAGAAAATTACAAACTATTTAAGACTGCTGTACATCAAAACATAAGCATTCCTTTGATTTAGTTGCTAGCTACAAAGATTTCAAACCATCCTCTGGCAAACACTGGTCTTTGTTCCTTTTTTCTTTTTTTTTTCTCATATGGTTCAAATGTGTGCATCTGCTGCTAGATGTGATAGCAATGCATGGTTGGTGGAAGGCTGGATGAAAGTACTGGCTTTGTTTATGACAGCAGAGTCCTGTAATTCAACAACCTTCAAGGAAGGGCTGAGAGGATGGCCCAGTAGTCAGGGAGCTGGTTTAGGACTGGCTAGACCCGGGCTACCAAAGGCATCCTCAGAGCTAACACAGCCTCTCCATGACTCAATTCTCCATTTGTAATTGAAGAATACATATTACTTCCCTACCTTGATGGATACTCAGGAAAGGAAATGTCTTCAAGACTGTCATGTCTATATTAGGAGCAGACAGGTGAGCAGTACAAGTAGAAGCTTTAAAAATTGTAGGGCTAACAAACTAGAGATTTTCAAACAAAATAATTAATGAACCTTCGTAAAATGTGCCACTGTTAGAAATGTAGGTCCTTTCTATGAGAGGTTTTGACAGAGGCTGTGATTCCTCAAGGTCTATGAGCCATGGTGCTCTGGGACTCAAGCTGCTCACAGGTAGTTTACCTCTCAGTGCAACTCCTCCCTTAGCCCCCAGATCATGCTCTCAGTTGGGGAAAGCAGCACAGTAAGGAAAGAGAACAAGAGAGAACAAAGAAGGTACAGAAATGAGACTGAGAAGAAATGAAGCCAATTCTCAAGTCTGTTTCTGACTTTCCATGTGGGCTGAGATGCTCACAGTTCATTTCTACGCTCCAGCTCCCAGCTGTAAGAGTGATTATAATACTTGGCTGCACCTCAGAGGGGTTCCCAGCATCCCTTCATTAATGGCTGGGAGCACTCACACCGTGGCAGTGATGGTGGCTATAAGACAGGCAGAATTAGTATCACACGTGAAAATGGTGTTTGCAGATAGCTGTATGTTATGAACTGGAGCAAGGCAGGGTAACCAGAGCCACTTCCTATCAAATAGCCACTTAGATCTGATAAGCTCTGAAGTCCCTAAATCCAGCCTGATTCAGCAGCCTGATTCATTGCTGCCTCAATCTCATGTATCGACAGGGTGGCATCAGCATGAACGGGACCATCACACCCAGGGTTTAAGGCCCCAAAGGCTGCCACTTACCCTAGAGAGAATCCAAAATATTTTCAGAAGAAGAAGGACTGTGATTTTTTGCAGCACGTTTTCTTCCTGCTGTGAGTTTGGGACTGGTTTTGGTGGAAGCTGGAGAGTCTTACAGTAATTTGGATATTTCTAGATCACTTATTTTCTATTTTGATGTTGCTGGAGGTCTGTGACCCACTATGTGAGGCAGCAACTGCCCTGTCATCCCAATGAAGTCAGTGGCACAAGGCTGCTGGGAGGGCTGGACAGGATCATACTTTGATTTGGCATAGTAACAGCTTGACTAAACTTCACCACTGACAGCAAATGTGTGACCTTGTCTGATTTTGCATAGAGTTGAACTTCTGCAGTCCTTTGAAATCACAGTTTGGGTCAGGTAAATAAGATTTATTGTTGCTGTCTCTGCTGGACACAGATAGAGGTGATACTTGGAGGCAAGAAAGACATAGGATATAAAATCAGTTCAGACATCCAGGATTTTTCCTGGAAATATTTCAGCAATTGGCATAAGCTATAGATGGAAAGTTTCCTTAATTCATTGTATCAATATAGAAACTTTTTTACATAATTTGGAGAGAGGAATAACTTTATGTTATACTAGCGAGTGGGATAAGCAAAGATGACATTCCAATTTCTATCAAAACCAGCTGCACAATTGCAAAAAATAATGCAGCTGAACAAAAGATACAAACCTACTTGACTGGACAGGTCCAAATCAGCTAATTTAAAAATGAAAAACTGATGCAGTGGAGCATGCACAGATAGATGATTTCTTGCACCATTTGCTATTGTTTGTAGTTATGAAAAATGGTTCAGTATCACAATCCACAATTAGCATATTCCCTCTTTCCAGTCCTACTTTGCAGAAGTGTAAGCCAATACCTATGAAACAGCACTGGAGTGATTAGCCATCAGAAGACAGCATGTCTGAGTTTCATGCCAAAAAAAAAAAAGGATGAAATCAGCAGTTCAAAAGAGTGGCACTGCTCTGCAGATGCTGGGGTTGCCTCATTTTGGAGGAGAGGGTTGGTTGGAAAGGGAGAAGCTCAGAACGAAATATCATCTTTGTATCTTTCAGAGGTAACTTTTAGAAAGAAATACTAACATTTTTAGATCTGCTTGTAAACTGAACAAATCCAGGAATAGAGGATGACTGGGTAGTGCACCAGGACTATCAAAACCATGGTTACTCCTGCTGTGGTGTTCATATTTCTGGCTAGGAAAAACAGCTTGGTAGGGATCATGTGTAAGTTGGTTTTCATGGAGACATCTCTGGGAATCCTATTATCAAGGCTTTTGGAAAGATACTCTGCAACTGAAGTTCTGTGTTACACTGGGGAAGCCAGTGCACCAGTTTCTGCGTCTCCAGCAGTTTTCTATTTTGCAATCTGCAGGATTAGTGCTGTCTTTTCCTAAATTTGCACAGATGATATAAACATCTACCTATGATAATGAGATATGATCAGCAGTGGAAATGATTCTTAATTACCAAAGTAAACTTGAGATGTGGATTTCTCAGTCTTTAAAAACACAGGAGTGGCCATACTGAGTTAGACCACAAATGCACATAATTCAACGCTCTGCTTGTGGCAGCAGCCATGAGTGGGTACGTGATGAATCTAAGAACAGCTGGAGAAGCAAGTGGTGACACTTCCTCACACTGGCTGTGTGATGATCACTCCCAGTGTCCATCCTATAATGTGGTGGGATTTATGTTGGAGGCTGAAGGATCTTGAGCTCTTCTGGAGACATCACCTGGTATGAAACATGCTCAGGCATCCCATGACGTGAGTGCATCTTTTAATGTGTCTAAGCAGAGGGGGGGATGCATATCACTGCACATCACACTGTAGAGGCACCCAATTTAAATGGCCTTCACATACTAAAGCTTGGGAATCTCTAGTCTAGTCAGAACCACCTTAACTGTTTTCAAGCTGAAGATGTTAAGAAGATACAAAGAAAGTCATAATACATCGGCCTTGATGTTTCCTAGTAAATGGTCCAGGAAGATCTAAATTTTTCAGTGGTAGTATGGGTGGAGATTTGGTTGCTATGCTTTATCAAGGGGAGCTGGAATTCAATATTTAATTCCCAAATATAATAATTGTGGCATTCCCTAGAGATGAGAAAGTAATGTAAGGAAAAGCTGAACCAAAGAAGCAATTGTGCCTGCAGTTCTGCAGTGGTTGTCTATCTCCTTATCCACATCCTGCAACTTGACACAAAGGGATCCAAGAAATTTGATGGAATTATGCTTTACTCTCACCATCCATACATTCAATAAAAAATAACTGCCTCATTTTGAAGAATTTGCCTTGGCAAACATACAACCTCAAGGAAATTCTACTTCTAGAACTAACAAGAAATTTCTCAGCAAAAGTCCTTTCTAGGCATCAGAGCCATTGACAACACTCAGAAATAGTCAGGACAGTTAATTTTCCTTTTCAAAACATTTCCTAATACTCAGAATTTCCAATTTGATATTTTAGAATCAGAAAATGTACCATTTCAACTTGATGTAATTTCTAAAAACAAAATTCAAATTAATTTCAGTTAATTCATTCTTCAATGGTAAACATGGAATTTAACGTGTTGATTAATATGACTAGGTAGTGCATGAGATAGAAAAACAGAATACTTAGATTTTTACCCTAAACACACAGCTTACTGTATAAAGAAATCTTGACAATCAGTCAGTAATTTATGCTGTAAACTTTCAAAAATATAGCCTAATTTAAAAAAACACTTAATATTCTGGGTTAGTCTCACCTGATTCAAATTGTAGCTGTAAGTGTTCACTAGCTTTGAAAATCCAATCACAGTGATGCATTATAAACTCTGAGTCCCCAGTCTAAACAATTCAAAATGAAAAAGTACTTTTGAAACTCTAGTTGTGAGAAACTTAATGAGGATGAAAACAAGTTTTTAGCACAGTGCAGAAGACCCTCTGAGTCTCTGAACTGCAAATGCTCAAACTACTCTTACCCCATTAAGTCATGATCTCCTTTAATTTATGCTAATTTCTTTCATCTTTAAACCCATCTTTCCTGATTGTTTGTATTTTTCAAAGCAATTCAGCATGATTTAATCTTAAATGACACTCAGACAGTGACTTAATAATTAATATGCCAAGTAAAGCAGGTAAACTAAATCACTTCTTAAATTAAGAAACTAGATCCTTTCTATTAGAGCATAAATATAATTTAGAACATTGGTCTTAATAACATGCTCTATTAAGGAAAGAGCAGGTGGCTTAGCATTGCTAATGCTGAATTGATAGCAGAAAATATGAGAATCTTAGGTCAGTGTATAATGTACTTCAGTTGCTTTCTAGCTGTACCAACAGCATTTAAATAATGAAATTACATTCCTATTCATGAGCCACACTCTTCTGAATTTTAAGATGTATATTATAATTATTTTTAGAAATTAAGGGATAATGTTCATTCTCAGTGCATAATATTTTTTTTTAAATTTTTTTTATCATTATTAAAATAGTGTGTTTTTAAACATTAACTACCAAACTGCAGGAAGCAGGGCAAATATCTACTTCTCCAGCCAGTAATCAAACATGCTCCTGTCCATGAGCAGGCTGGGTGACAACAGAGGCTGAGTCAGTGTACACTGAAGTGCCTCATCATCAGAGGTTCACTGCTGAGACCACAGGCAATTATGTTTAACTCTATTTTGCAGTGGTCACTTACAGTTTTTATTTTGATCTTTTTTGCTCACAGATCTGCACCATAAAGCTCTTGTGCATAGCTTGCCAGCTGCTTATCATCCTTCCAGGTAGAAACACTGAGAACTTTGTCTCTGACCTGCACCACAGGCCAGACTCCAATAATAGTTTCTGGGAAGTAACTTTGTCATAAGCCAGTAGCTTCCACTCTATTACCTTCATGGAGCTGAGAATAGAGATGCTCTGTCTTTTGCTGGGCTATGTACAATTTTGCACTGGTTTTTGCACTTTGATACTGAAAATGTAGTATTTAAATACACACTGTAGAGCAAGGCTGAAAACATACTTAAAAGGTGTCTTCATATATTATTAAATTTATAACAATGGCCATTTACTCATGGAAGTTTGTTTCCTGATTTCCTGGTGTATATTTTGAACTTTTGAGGGTTCATTCATTTTCTCTCTAGTCAAACAAAATGGGTGCAGCTAGTTCTCTTTTTCACATTGGGCATGTGTAAATGATGGATTTATTACACAAGAACAGAATGAAAATATCAGTGAGAATAAATGCCACGGGAGAAAAATCTTTGTACTGTGAGCCACAAAATAAGACTGATTATTGGTGTAAGCCTAGTTTAAAATGCCTTATTGTAAGACCTGTAAGAACTCTGTAAGAAATTAGCTCCAAACTTGGATGCAAACTTGTTTGTCTTTCACTTCAACAGGAATACCAGTTGGGATAAATCCCAAAGTTTTCTCCTTTGGATTAAAAATAAAGAGAAAGCATAAGTAAAAAGCTCCAACTGCAGATGTCTACAGTAGGAATTTTGTATTTCATGAGTTAACGGTATGGTCCAGGGCTGTCTTCTGACTCATCATCACCCATGCCAAGATGATGCAGTTTTAATACTGTAAGATTTTCATTAAACATACTGAGGGCTGACAGAAATGGTTAGGAATTTAACACTAGGATGGAGACAGAGTTAGTGATCTCACAGTTAATTTAATGTGAGACAAGTCCTTTCACAGGGAATACAATTTTCAAACGGGACACCACCGAGAGCTCACCAGTGGATGCAAGATGTAGATGTCAGGGGCAGATGCTGCTCACACCTGCTAGAAAAGCATTCGAGTCAGAGTGCATGATGCAGACTTCAGATAAACCACTCATTATTTATCTGTCATTTGTATCTAGGATGGCTTGGGTTTTGGAGGGATTTAGATATGTAGGCTCTGTTCTCAAAACGATCCACTTAGATGCACCGGTTGGTAAAACAGGTGTCAAAAAGAAGGATGTGAAACCTGCTGTTACCCAGTGCCAATGGATGCGGAGACTCAGTTCAAAGGTTTTGTTGACTGTGAAATGTGGCAATAAAAGAGAATCAAACATGTAGTAAAATACCCTTCTGGGAGCTAAAAAACCTTAGTACAGTCAGTGTTAAATAATGTACTCACATCAAATTAAAAAATAATATGACCAGTGCCAAAAGAGCCATGCGTGTGAAGTTGTCACTTCAGTAACAAAGCAGGGCTTCCCCAGCACATGGCCCAGGTTTGTGTGCATTCTCCTGAGGATAACAGGAGGGCTCATTTAAAAATACCATTAGTAACTCCAAATCTGCCTGTTAGCATTTCAATATCATATATTAGGAAAGAATAAAAAAGGATATCTGAACATGGGAACGAGGGACAGGATGCTTCGATCCCAGTTTTGGTCTCCTCCTTATCAGCTTTAATTAACAAATAACTTCCCATAACTTCATGCTGATGCTTGAAAGCTGCTTTGGATGAGACCAGAAGCAAACCACCTCCCTGTACTTTCGAGCAGGGCTCACATCCAATACAGTCAGTTAAAAAGCTAATGAGGCAGGGATGTAGCAACAGCTCCTTTCACTGGACTGATCAACCCCTTTACAAATGAACATGGAACTTCTTTAAGAGAGACCCAAGCATGCTAAAATGGTCCTTAAGTCAATCTCCAGCTACATTTCCCCCTCAAAACACAAAGCAAGAGATGAATGATTTAAAGTTGCCGTGGAGCTGACTGAGAGAAAGAGTCAGCCACATGAAAAATGCTCTTTTTGTGAAGAACAGCAGCTGCCATGGTGTAGCACTGCTCTGTCTGGGGTTGCTGTTTAATAAATGACAGCACAAATCCTGCTGCAATCCTTTATAAAAACTTTTTTTCTGCAAGACAAAACATCTTGTACACGTGCAGTGACAAATACACATTACAGAATGAAGCATAAATGGATTGTACTGCAAAATTCATCTGTTGTACCTGCAGTTTATATTTAATACAGTACAATAAAATATCTCAGAAATCATATAAATCATTGTGACATTCTAATCCAACCTCTATGATCTCTATCCAGAAATTGCAGCAGCTGTCTTTTAAAGTGTCCTTCCCAACAGTAACAAATTCTGACCCTACTAATGAGATCAAAGCTCCAAACGACTAGATTCTAGTCAATGGTAATTATCGTTTTGTTACAATTCCCAAAATTCAACCCTTGCACTCATGAAGCACTTCAAATTTTCTAAACTATAGATGGATTTTTCTTTAACTAACTTATATGTGTCAATATGAATTGGGCTTACGTGATGCACAGATGGGTCTAGTGCATGGAACAGGAATTACAGTGGGAACATAAAGTTTATATAAATCTTATATTTTTATCCCGAGTTCAAAGCAGAAATATTTTTTTGTGCATTTATCTCTTTATGAATTTGCATTGTGATCATCACCATTGGTAGCAGAGCAAGTCCCACTAAAAAACACAAACAGAACAAAGCTCTGCCTTCTCTTCCCTGTGCCTGTAAGAACAGGCATTACAGTCATGGTTATTTGGGCTGCAGAAAGAATAAGACATAGGTGACAGTTCATTCCTTTTGGGCTACAGGCCTCATACAGAACCGAATGCTGTACATCTGATGGATGTCTGGTTCACCTGAGCACTACAACCATCTGCTTTTCCTGCTGGGCTAGGGAATGTACACCTCAAAATCTTAGAAAGCCATCATACAGAAGAAAGGGAGGATTTGTTACATATTAGATGAAAACCTTATGCTCAAAGGTAACACACCTTTGCAAACAAGAGTACTTATGGTCAGGAAAAAAAAAAGTAATGTTTTAGCACAATCTTATAAGGTTAAAAAAAGTTTAAAAAAAGCTTCAGGAAAAATACATGAAGGGTTGCATGAAAACACTCCAGTACTGCTGAATACTTGAGCTAACCATCTGGCAATCATCTCATCTTTATACTATGTTGTAAAATCTGAAAAAATGCGTCATGAGTGTGCCCCGATGACAGTACTGCCATCTGAAAGGTCTGTCCTCTTCCTGGTCCTAGTATTACATAGAAGATGTGAACAACCAGTTCTTTTTGCAATTCCCAGGTAAAATGTAAAACATAAACAAAGTTCCAGAGAATTGCACTGATCTTTTCTTGACACTTCATAATTTTCTCTTGGTAACATGCTTAAGTTGGAGCAATTGCCTGGAATACATAATACATGATAGGTGAGGTGGGGAAAAGAAGCACCTACTGCTAACTATCTACTGGAGAGATAAGCACAGTCATGATCTGACTCGATACGAATTTCTGTATGAGAAGTGGTTTTCAGAAGAAATCCAATGCTAAATACTTGTATATAATTGTAAAAAAAAGCAACCTGTGAAGTCATGGGCTATTAACTAATCACTATACTTCAACGAATAGCAGCATACAGTTGCTAGGTAACCTCTGATAAGATGCGTGCATTGGCTGCTTGGGAATTACTAGAGAAAAGTGATTCCCTTCACTGCCACCACCAGCAGTGAAACCATCTCTGATTCAAACTGATTACATAGGAGTTTCTGTTTTGACTGATTTTATCGGAGATAAATGCTGACTACATTGCATTTAGACAGTTGAAATCATCACACTAGTTGATAAAACCTAAAAAAATGCAATCACTGAAGTGCATTTGCTGCTTTTTCAATGGGTTCATTTACCCTTGACATCATAATGCTGCATGCTGGAATCCCAAGTTATCCAACTGATTTATTTTTATATACTGCATTATATTTCATAAGATGTGAAGAGTCAGATGACTGGAAGCTGACTCTGAAAATCAATGAGCAACAGATACATACTGGCATATATGAGCACTGTTGTCCTTTTACCATTTTTTAATATTTTTTACTGTCTATTTCACACTATCACCGTTATGTGCCTGATAGAAACCTGAAAATCAATTCTATTTGAGCATTCTTTTTCTTTATTTTGGTTCACCAAGTTAATATTAAATAAAAATGAATGCTAAGCCAATTCAGCAAACAGTTCTTGAGGAAACATTATACTGGCTCATTTGTTCTGAATAAAATGGAAAAAAGAACAAGTGCAAAAAAAAACCCTGAACAAAAACCAGAGAAGAAAAACACATCCCCAACATGAAGAGCTACAGGGAAACTACTTGCAGAAAATAATAGGTTTGATATTTTTTTTTACCCAATGGCCTAGCATTCAGTATAGTATTTATACTCTGCAAACTATTTTATCAAAATACTTGCTACATCTCTAACAAGGAGTCTCAATATTACTCCTTGCCCTGAAAAGTCAGGCACTCTCAAGCAAATTATTTAAAAGCAATTAAGATAAATTCAAAGCCATTTCACCCTTCTAAACTTAAGATTTTTACGGTGTGTGTGAGTTTGCTCCCTCTTCTGGCTGCTCCAGACAAGCCAAGGGACCTACAGCTCTTCCTGTTCCAACACCTGATGCTCCAGATTTGGTGTGGCCATGGCCCAGAGAGCTCCTCTCCTGTGTGTGACTGTATATGGAGACTGTAGCATCTCCCTACAGGTACAGATTTGCAACTGGATGTTTTCTACATGGTCAGCACACTGTCCTCTACCTTGAGGCTACCTATCGTCCCCTAGGAAGGGATGAGCAAGCAATGAAAGAAAGAAAGAACAGAATAAGAGATGACAACATCATGATAGTTTTCTTCCGAGTTAGCTTTGAGGTTAGGGGACACACCGGGGGTTTCTACACTACCAGAAGAGAAACACAATTGTTTGCACACACTCCAAGTGGCATGACTATTTTTTTATCCCAATCACACATCTCCTCTGCTGGCATCAGCCAGGGCTCTTTCCATGGCATACACTGCTCACAGCTTGATGTAACAAACTGCCCAACAAATATATTAAGAAGCAGTTTGTTTTGTTTTTCTAATCTGGAAAAGAAAGGTGTGCTGCAAGCTGCACCGAGTGGGAAGTCATGCATCTTTAACACAAAGTAAAATCTAAAAGAAGGAAACAACCTTTAGTTACAGCAGACATGCTCCTCTTTCCTTGCAAAGTGCCCTGTCACCATGGGCACTCTCATGCCACTTTTCAACATCAGCTGAAGAAGAATGAAATCTTCATTGTCTTTGTGCTCAGAAGTTAATATGAGGAAATTTGTTGCCTGTAAAGAGACGGCTTTAGGCTTGTGGAAGAGACTCTTTCTCCAGTGGGATAAGCTATGAAACTAATGTAGACTTCAGACTATCTGCTGCATAGACCAGCAGGTCTTAAAGACTTGTCCTGGAAGGTAAAATAAGCACTGGGCCAACAAGATCCAGCCTGGCCCAGAAAATCATTGTCCAGCCTGATACGAGCTTTCCTCTCCCCTCACACTCAGTCTCACCTCTGCTTTCCAGGGAAATTGTTACAACAGCAGGAGCCTTTGTAGCCCCATTTCAAGAAATTACCTCAACCTAGTCAGAGATATGGAGTATTGGACAGGCCTAATAATGGCCTTGCATGGCCACAAATGTACACGGGCTGGGAGATCTGCTGGGCTTTGATTATCTGACTGCTCAGGATCAGTGCATTCACACACTCCATGAATACAGCGTCACTGCTCAGTCAAGGATGGCCACAAATGGTTGAAGATCACATTTGGAAATCCCTGCAACAGACTTATCAGACCAACATGGAGTTCAATGAAGGTTATTTGCACCATTCGCATCTTCAGGCAACACTGTACGTTGTGATACCCCAAATTTACCTAGCATTTTTGTGTGAGAGCATCTGCTTGACATCTCAGATCTAGTGGATATCCAACCTATTCAGGTTCAGATTTTAAACTGAATCCCATTTAGCTATGCAGCCCTAGCCTTTGGCTTTCCCTGCAACCAGCAGCAGGAAATAGAAGGCAGTTCCAATCATAGCTGCACTCTGCTGATTATAGAGCTCAGCTGACTACACTGCTATCATAGATGATTTCAGTGAAGTGTATGTACAAGCAAGTTAGGGGTGGATAACATTAGCTACTAATAGACTTTTCTAATCAGTGGGCAAACATCTCACTGGGGCAGGTAAAGGTACAGGGAAGACATGGAAATTGTGGGCCATTCTTTCAAGGCTCTTGAAAAACCAGAGCCAGTCTTGTGAACTGGGGAGCCTGGAAACTGCAAGTCTGCAATTGCCTGCTCCTACAGCATCCCATGAAACAGAGCTGGTGTAAAATTTCTGTAAATGAACAGGACTGCACAAAAGGAAAAACTTCATTAATTATTTATCTTCTCAGGAAAATGACCCAGCAAACCTGTCAGATATTTAGCATGAGGGAATCCAGCCTGGTTGTTTCCTCTACCTGCCACCTCATAGTAAAGGTATTGGATATTGGGCACACAGCAAGGAAGAGACCTTGCTCTGAAAACTTTAAAGCCTGAATGGGCTGTGTAGGAGTACTGAATTCATATCCTGCAAGTAAGTTTTACAACAGAGAAATTCTGTGGTTCCACCTCTCCTGAGCCAGAAAACCACAGCTGATACAATTTTTCAGTCTGTTCTCCTGACTTGTGGTATGATGGCAGGTTTCTAAGACCACGTTTTAAATCGAGTGCAGGTGCCAATATGGTATATAGTTGTGCCACTGTATATAATAAAGGTGGCTGCCTTCTTCCATTTCTTGGAGGTTATTTGCATTCCTGATTAGAGACAGAACCTGGCTGAGCAAATCTGGGAGTCCTCAGAATGAAGCTGATGTTTCAGCAGAAATGTAATTGCTTGAAATGTACCAAGTTGCCATATTTTGTTTATTTCCTGAGATTTAATTACCAAATTGCCAGTCTGCAACTCCAAATTGCCTGACAACTGTAGAACCTACAGTCTCACAAGGATAATCACCCCAGAGCACAACACCACACACGTTCCTCTACTACCATAAATTAATATAAACTGCCAGTAATTAAAAAGGGCAGAATAAACTCCACACCTCCTATTTTCTCTAACTGGTATAATGAGGATGTCATTCTGTTGTCTCCTGGGTGTGATCTTTTGCCACCTCAGTTGTTGCAGGTTTTGTCTAGACACATTGGGTACCGATACAGTTTCACTTCACAAAATGTCTCTGTGCCCTCACCAGTCTGTTCATCCTTGTCAAATCAGGATTTCACACATTGTTTTCTGCACATTCCCTAATCTTAGCGAAAGTTTCATTTCCCCAGCCCATTGCCATCGGCTATTAGTCTGGCACAAAACCCAAGCTCAAAATGAAAAAGATAAACCAGAGAAAAGACAGCAGACACAGCCACTATTGCTCTGCTTCCTCTTGTCACCGCTAACAAAATACGCTTAATAGCGCCATTGTGTTACGGGTGAGCCAGAGAGACAAGCAGGTATATCTTGTCATGCCCTATGAATATTTTCTATTCCTGAAATATGCTATAGCTGCCCATTAGTGTTTCCAAAGTTCACCATGCCAGTAGACAGAGGAACATTTCCTTGTCTAATGGATACAAAACAGCAATAACAACACAGCATTAGCCACTGTGGATGTTACTGACCAACAAGGTCACAGACGGCACCTGGATCTGCTCCAAGCTCCTACTGTTGAAACCAAAGAACCAAAGTCTTAAAATGACAATTCAGGGTGTCACACGTTAATAATTATTTGTTTGTACTATGGAATCCTCGTAAGATCTTAGTTAGCATTTTTGCCTACTTGGTATCATCAAAGTAAAGAGATTGAACTTGTTAAAAAAGAGACAAAATTATTTTGCATGAAAAGACAAATATGTTTTAAAATGTTCTGAAATCCCGTCAATTTGTTTAAGAAAAAATTGGCAGATTCTGGCTTTTATGGCTGAAAAACTCCATTCTCTGCTTTAGAAAAGAATTATTTTCCTTTTAGTATTCAAATTTGCATGCCAATATACTTTGCATATAATTTACATACCATACAGTATCACAACCACTTTTTCTCTTATTGTAAAATCCACGATCAGCTTCTAGCATTTCATAGCTAGGATTATTAAAACATTTTGTTAAGTCAAGTCTGAAGATAAGCTTTCATCCTGATGCTCCTGGAATTGCATACTAATGGGCAGGAAAGGTGAGCGCCTGGTTCAGGCACTGGATTGGGCTTTGCCTCCAGTCCCAAATTTCTCACAGGCTTGTTTTCAAATGTGGACAATTTAACTTAATATCTTTATAATTCACCTCCTTATTTGTAAAATAAGAAAATTGGTAATTTTTATTCCTCTTCTTTTGTAATCTTTTCTTTTTGAGTGATTATCTGTAATCACTCACAGGCACAGTTTTCCTTTCACTCTGTGTGTGGGCAGATACTCAGTGAGATCCCAGTCCTGTCTAGAAAGCATTACTGTAATGCCCTGTTAATCAAAACTACTCAGCCTTTTTTCAATTAAATGATTAATGCAAAGAAATATTAATTTGCTACAGAATTATTTTTTTCCACAGATCCACACAAGATTTAGGGAAATTTTGAACAGGGATATTTTTTCATGTCAAAGACATGATTTTTGGTTCAGGTGACAGAAAGCTTTATGACCATTTGCAGTTCAGTGTCGAAGGATTCTTATGGGAAACCGAAGTTAAAGCATTCACACCCTTGACTTAGAGCAAGGATCTTCGTATCAACCAGGAGTTACATTGAACACCTCCCTGTCCCACGTTGTCCTAAAATATCTGGAATATAAACATATCTATACAAAATAGAACAATTCCAGGAGCCTACTACCCAGAGTAGCTGGTGAGTTTTAGCCCACATAGAAAAGCAGTGCAGAAAATCAAGGTCTCCCTCCTGCATGAGGACCTACACCTCCTCTCAATTCTGGGTCTCTCTTATTGTGCTTCTATAATGAAAAATTAAGAAAAGACTTTATTTCATCCAAATGGGAAACCAGGAATGCTCCATAGTGTCAAAAAGTTCTGCAGGACACAGAACTGCATCCTGCTGTGCACTGCTAGGTGTATACATGGTACTTTTGTGGGGAAAATCAGAGCACGCATCCTGAAGCTGCCTGTGATACTTCAAGACTGTGAAGTCACCCTGCAAGAAAGTGGCTGGAAATGGGACCCAAGACCCCAGCTTAGGGCCAGGAAGCACCTGATTTATCTTTCTTACTTGTAGCGACAACCCAAGGACATTACTTTATACCAAGGATCTTAAGCAGCTAAACTGGTTTGCAGAGGTTGGAGGTGTGAGTGCTCACACAGTATTGGGTGTATTGCCTACAAGTAGCAGTGCACTGCTTTTCTCCAGATACTGCCTTAAGATGAATTACACCTTAATACTTCTTTAATCAATTGATCATCATCATCTCTTGAGACAAACTCAAATCAGCATTTCAGTGGAAGCTACTATAACTGTTCTCATGTTTTTTCCTAAATATTCATCTATCACAGCCAAACTTTCTTGTTATATACGAAGAATTCTCAATTCTCTCCATGATGAAACAGTTATTATTTACACTAAAACTAACAGCAAAACATGTAACAAGGTGAAGTGAATAAAGAAGAACTAGGATGAAGTAGTACTGCCTAACCTCAGCACAAACTGCTGCTGTTCTGCTGCAGAACACGATGAATTTCATTAGGATCAATTTAGCATCTTGGGGAAGAAAAGGCAAAGAGAAAAAAGGCAGCTCTAGTCTAAGAAGCACTCTGGTCAAATGGGTAACAGTTAAGAAGAACCATTAATACTCCCAGGTGTATATCTTGGTGGCGCAGGTAGAGGTAGAAGAATGGGCAAGTCTTTCTTTTAGGAATCAATAGTGGGATTTCCCAGAAAATATCTACCTACCTTAGATTATCTGGCACTTGTGTGCCAGCCACCTGTACACTGCTGAACACCCATCTGTTATATATGCCACATGCATTTCCTTTTTCTTTTATAACCTTGGCAAAGGAGTTGATTACGAAGAAAAAGTCTCTGAAAAACATTTTGGACATAGATGCCAGCACAGATTGTACAGTAAAAGATATCAGGTCTGCCAATATATGCACACCACACTCTGCAAGCTGCTTATAATTGCCTCTCAATGATTTATTGCACAAATTACTGGAATTCTGAAATAGTACAAGCCATATCTCCAATATATCTATTTGGTATAGATTTAACAATGAAAGGGTGCAATCTCCTCAACAAGCAATATTTGTATTCTAGCTATTCTCTTTTCTTGGTCCTTTCTTTCAGAGGAGACTCTGCTTATCTTTCCTCTCTCTCCTCCTACAGGCAATATAGCTGAATGCTGCTGATACGACTTTCATCCAGTCCCAAATCTAAAAAAGATATCTTTTGTACCATAATTTCTCCAGGAATTAAATAAACTCACTGATGGTTTCTTTTAGTTTTAAAAGGACTGAGTTGCCCATTGCTTGTGTGTGCACAGCAATCAGGAGCTATATGAAACTGTCCAGTGTTCAGCAGCACTCAAAGCTCGTCTTGGTAGATCTCTGAAAACACGACACTCTCCTACAAAAATATGGGCTCATGTATACATATATATGGTTATTTGCATGATTAGAACTTTTGTGATATACTTCGTTAAAAAAAGGTAATGAAACCCCCAAGAAGTACAAGGATGGGCAAGAGATTATGTACAAATGATGAGGTCAATAATAGTAAAACAAACAAAAAAAGCATGCCAAGGCAAACACTTCTTTTTGGAGGCAATGCTAGAGGACCAGATTTTCCCATTAGTATAGACAAAAGCAGTATCAAGACTATTTTAACAGGTAAGTATATTGATTGAACAGACTGATATAGAAAACATACTACTCTCACTTTTTGGAGAAACTGTGATACATTTTCTTAATGTGATACATTTTTAATTATAAAGAACTATTTTCGCTCCAGTTGGTGACTGCCTAAGCCTTCCTTCTAGTGCACAGCACACAAAAGAGAAGTTAGCTCTTCAGGTTGTGCATCTGCGCGCACAGATACATAGATACACACACAAAACCCTAAAGCAACATACTGCACTTATCTTCTTCCCATTTTTAGATCATACATATTTCATTAAGCTTCACGCAGGGTGTCTTCTGATTTATGGTAATTGTCAACAAAGGCAAAAAATGCCGACAATTTTAACACTCCAGCACTGAGGATTTAACTGGGATAAAATTAAAATGTTTAGAGGGGGAAAAAAAAAGCCCCAACACCCTAAGCCACTGGGATGTTGACCCTTGAGATGTTATAAATTTTTTATTTTATTTTATTGTGTTTGTTGTCTATAGAAGCAGATGCCAGCAGCAACATCTGACGTACCGGACACCTCCAGTGTTATCCCAGCATGCTCATGGCCTGGAGGACTTGGAGTGAGACTAATTTCCATATCAAACCCAATTTAGATGAAACATCTTGGTTTAAAAAAAAAGGCAAAAAAAAAAAGCCAGCGCATCAATAGCCCCTTGATTAGATTTTCATCTCCTGAGCAGACAAATATGAATATTTATTACCATGAATGTAGATTTCCCTCTTTCCATTGCTCTGATCTTGAATATTACCCACTGCTAATTTTTATGAAAATTTGGGCAACATAATGTTTTCACATAAACTGACAGTTCTTGAGATAATCCTGTTATTGTTTGGTGGGAAATGACAGTTTCCGCTTATTCATGTGTTAACGAGGGATTAAATATTGTTTTTCATCACCGTAATCTAAGATGGACTGGAAATTAGAATTCTAACATTGTGTATTAGCAGAGCTTTGAGGACCAGAATTTGTTTGCATTCACTTAGTAAAGATCTGTAAATTAACAGTTTAACAATCAAGTGAAATCCATATCATAAAAACAGCACTGATATTTGTGAAATGAAGTAATTACTCTACCTGCTAAAGGTAAAGAGCCAGAGAGGCAAATAGTTTGCAAAATGACATCCTTTTGCAAGAGCAAAGTGCACAGTGAACTGTTGTCAGCCAAAATGGTCCATGGGCATTAATGGAGTAGGTCACAGAATTGCATCCCTTCTCCTTGTTCCAGGCTGCGATACTTCACAACACTTGGTATCTGCTCACATTGAAAATTGCTCTATGATAGATCTATCCATAGCACTAAAAGCAGTCACAGTAACCCAGAAGCTGTTTTCATGCATGCTGAAGTGCTGGGCCCGTGACCTATCCAGGTCCTGGTGTGCAGTCCGTAGATACCCTTAATTCTTCACTGAAATGGGTATTTTGCTGGAGCTGCAGTATGTAGCTATAAAAGATCAGTCATCTCCCCAATGCGTGTGCCTAACGCTCAGACCACACAGAAACTGCCTGCTACAAATGGTCCCAGGCCTGGACCTTGCTTAGACTTAGATAACAGCCTAGAAGAGTACTAGTTGGCCCAGGACACAATGTGAGTGACCATGCCAACAATTTAACAGTATGGAAAAATGTGGGACCGTGACAGGCTCTGTGCCCTGGTCATGTTTATCCTGCTAACAGTGTTGTAGCTATAAGGCCCCCGATGCAAGGGATTCATATGGAAAGGCTGGATGTCTTGTTGCTTGAGTCTTAGCCCAAGACACTTACTCTCCTATGCCTACAGAACAGAGGTCCTGGAGAGTGGCTTTCCCTGTTGACCTGGTGGGGAACATTAGCTGCCCAGGGACTGCTAGGGAGAGGGCTGAGGGACTGGAATCTGCTGCCTCTTCTAAATTAAATCTATTCAAGATTGCTTGAAATCCAGATGTTCCTGACAGGATCAAGCTCTTGCTTCTAGAGGTGGGAGAATCTCCCTCCTCAAAATTTCTGACCAGCTCTATCCCTCAAACTTCAGACAGTAAAACAGAATTTAATCTTTATCTACAGCTTCCCTATCCAAACCATTACACCACTGAAGATTTTGTTTTCCTTTGAGTCACAATGAACTGGCTGCTGGTAGAGGGAGGACACTGAATTTCATGAATCAGTGAGACACCTAGTACAAACAATCCTGTTCTTCTATGTAAAGATCCTACATATCTTCTTCATGAATATATCAAATGCAGGCTGCCAAATCATAGGGTAGATAATAACACTGATTTTAAAGCAGAACTACCCTATAGTTTGCTTTATGTAGTGGGTGCTAGTATCCAAATCTCTTTTCTTTAGAGATCTATAATGGTTTGTAAGGGAAGCTCTGCTATAATAACAAGAGTGGGACATGGCCTAAAACCAAGACAAACCCTTAAAACAAACGTATGCTACTTTTTCAATGGAACAATGTTAAAAAAGACAAAAAGGAACAACACTGGTAGGATGCATAAGATCCTGAAGCCACAAGGCAAACCATATCTTGTTTCATTTTACATTATACTGAATAAAGATGGAATTGCTGTAGTTGCCATGGCAACTGCTACATCACTTGGCACTTCTGCTCCTTTAAATCACACAGTGCTACTGTAAAGGAATTCATGAACCAACATGACACGTGAATACTTGTGTTTTTTATACTATTTCAGGAGGAAAACATAAATCAATATACACTGATAGTTGTCTCTAAAAATCAGGTTTGTTGTATTTTTCTTAACATCATAATCTCCTAATTTTCTTGTCGTGTTTTTTACAAATTTGTAAAGAAGGTGGAGGGCGTTGTCGCAATCAGAGCACAAGACAAGAAATTACTACTGACACCTGATTTCCAAACTGAAGCTGTGACCTGTCATTCAGATGTCAAAATACCTCTGCTATGCAATATTCATATCAAATACAGGGGATACACTTTGGAACTTTGCCCCTCCACAACCAGAGATGGTGTGATATGTGACAGAAGACAGTCTCGGTAGCATCCAGGCACCTCTTTAAACTTATTGGTAGCTTAAAAAGGAAAGTCTAACTATATGCTTAAAGCTAAGCATATTCTAAATGTTTGCAGAGTTGGGGCCATGATTTGTATTGTTTTAATATGTTCTGTATATAAAACGCAGTCACAGAAGGTGTATGTGGTATTCATGCTGCATATTTTTTGTTTTTATTTTGCCGTTTATTAACACTCTGGATGCAATTTATTTGAATAGCAGCCCTCTAGTGGGCTATGTACCATAATGAATAGTTAATAAATAGCATTAACATTATCTCTAAATATTAGCTAAAATGCATTTTGCAAAAACATACAAGATCTTAAATAAATGAACCATAGAGCTCCATCATTCTCTTTGGAGAAATGTAATGTTCTGTTTAGCTTTATCCCTAAAAGCTCCTGAAGCATTACTTCTAAATGCTACTCTATGACTAACTTCTGATTAGCATCACTATTTATTATACAAGTATGCTCACAGAACTGAAATAGTGAGATATTATTCACCGTCAGTAAAAATCTATAAAAGTAGTACATTACTAGTAGCATTCTATGTGAAACATGATCTAAGAATTTTTAGGGGATACACAGCTTTAGAATCTACAATTTTTGTCTGAGGGATAAAGTAAATCTTCCTCATCATGCTTTCATCAAGCATATTTCTAGCATTGTACTCAAAGTTTTTCATTTGAGTATCCTTTCTCTTATTGGATATACAGACTTACATGCCTTAAAGCAAAGAGCCCATCTGTGACCTGACACATGCCTAGCCCACGGCAATGTATGTTGTTCCAACACATTGTCCTCCCAGAAATCTCTGTTCAGCTGCTAACCAACACAGCCACAGTGATCAGGAACAGCCAACAATCCGTACGCAGGATCTCCAATCCCAGATCTCAAGTAACAGAAAAAATGAATTTGTTGATCTCTAAACCATGGAGTTTGTAGGAAAAGCTGCTGAAAGCAGGCGCACGGAAAAAGCCCTCCCTGGTGACCCCTGATCTCAGAATGCTTACACTGTAATGGAGAGGTGTCTTCCCTCAGATGCACCTGTGCTTGGCTTCAGTTGAATTCGTTCTAGTAAGAGAAGGGTGGGTTTCAATGGAAGCTGAAATACTTACCTGTTACTTGGGCTAAAACTTGATTACTTATGCATACAAAGCTGCTGTTCCTACACCATGGTCAGTATGAGAGCTACCTTAGACAAGTGATCCTAGGTACAGCATCCCTTTCTGTCTCAGTGTACCTCTGAGTGCCTTCAGTCAGGAGCATTTGCTGATTGCCAAGGTGTCACTGTAAGAAAGGCAGCTGGGGTAGACCTCAGGCTAATTTGGTCATTACAAGCCAAAAGCCAAGCCTTAGCATTCTACCTAGTAGTCAGAGAATGTGAGAATAAAGCTGACGCATTATTGTTCAACGATAGCAAATCATTTGTCAAGTTTTGCACTGCAATTTTTTATGGATTTCTAGTATTCTGGGTCAAATCTGGATACACAGACATTAATAACAAAATTTGGCAATATTAAGGAAGACAAGTTAGAAATCTGACTCGCAGAGGCTTGCACGTCACTCGGAAGTCTGTCTTATCATGTGCTCTAGCTTCACTAGAATTTTAAAATGCAGATTTCTGTTCTTTATTATAGTAACATCCTGCAACATCAACATAATTCTACACTTATCAAAATATCTCTAAATTAGACTATCCTGAAACGTCAAAATATCACTGCTCTATTTTAGAACATCTATAGGTACAGCAAAGTGTTTGTTTCACATATATTTTGGGCTATTTCCATTTTTTCCATTTGGTTCTTGTGTCTGCCTTATGAGAACCATGATTAAAATCCTACAAACAAAGTCAAAGTTCCAGTGATGAGTATATTTTGTGCAGCCCTACTAGTAAATTGGAAGAGTTAATTTAAAATAATGCATTCCAGGGTGGGTTATGTTTCACCAGTTGGAGACAGAAACCGTGACATTCCCTCCATTTTTTTCGGGACTTGGTTAATAGAATTTATTATTCCAATCACAGAATCTTATCCTCAAAAATGTGATTTGTATCATTATATTTTCTTGAGCCACTGGAAAGCCTAACCTGTTATACAGAAATTGTTGTTGGAAACAAATTTCAGCCAAAAGCTGGATAAACAGTTATTTTCCCATGCCATGGTAACTGCATTTGACCAATTATCTGAAGTTTTCTTAAACCTGAGTTGGACTTGAGACAGACAATCTCCAGTCACAACCAAACTCAGGGTGAAATTGGAAAATAATGAAATGAATGAGTATTTTGAATAAAATTATTTTTTTAATAAAACTAATGAATATTTTCCAGGTGAAACTTGAAAATACCGTATTTTTATAATAATTCAAAAGTGTCTACGTCAAGAGAAATAAGTGGTAAAGTTCCTGAAAGATGTGGAAGGAATTCCAGGTCACTCAGTGACCTCTGTGTGGGGCTGTGGTTCCTGGTGCCTGCTGAGCTCCCTTGGGTTGGAGAGTGGCTCCTGGCACAAGTCCTGTTGGAGTAACATTTGGGTGGGACTGGGGCTCCTGACCCTGCTGGATCCTGAACTCAGCAGGAGTCAGATGGGGCTGTGCTGCTTTCCCTCCATGTAGGGCCAAAAGCTGCTCTCAGGGCCTTGCAGCAATGTTCAGCCATGCAGAGGAACAAGTTAAACTCTTATTTCTGCAAAATGCAATGGTCCATAGCAAATTGGGAGACAGGAGAATGGAGTTACAGGTCCTGCTTAAATGCTGTTTAGCTTTTTACCAGTACTATGCCTCTCATGGTATTATGCAAATATACACAAAGATATCACAACATTTACATTCATACCGTCACGTACACTCAACTACAGGAAGTTCCTGAACTTCTGAAGTTGACCTTAGGACTTCAGAGATTTATTTCATGAGTGGAAGATCAAAAGGAAATACCTCAAAGACAACAGTAACTTCATTGTATCTGAATAACCAAGGTCTGAAAAGCTCATGATGAATTTATATGGCACGACAAAGACACAAATCTTGGAGGGCTACTCCAACTGTATAGGAGTTTTAGAGCCATTATAGGGGTTGGAAAACTCCAAATAGAAAATAAATATAATTCCAGAGGGAGTCAGTACTACAGCAATTAACACATCCTCAGGATTTCAATGTCAGCACTGGTTTTCTGGTATTACAGCATTCTTACAAACAAGATAGGTGCCAAAATAATTAGTACTTCAAGGATGATACTCAGCAAGTTAAGCTCTAATCCTGCTCTCTAGCTCCCTGAACCATTGAATATTCTGTTGGCGAATGTTAGTTGCTGAAGACAACTCACTGTAAAAGTACCAATAAGGGTCTGTTGTTCCACAATGACCTGCAAGAAGCTCTGCTTACTCACAGTCCAGACAATGCTTTGCGCTATATCATCCAAACCTTCCCATGAAATGTATAGAACTTTTAAATCCACATCCTGACACACGAACAGCTTCTGACGTTGCAGCTAATTCTTAATCCTGCTAAAGTAGAGCCTTGCCCTAAGTTGACACAACTAAGCTAACCTTGGCTGTATCCAAAAAACTCAATGAAGCTATGGAAATCTTTTACATGACATAAAGATGATGAACGGTATTGTAGCTGTGGTAAACTCCAGACCCATCTTGTTAATGACTACATAGCACATGTTTATTCAGTGACATAAAAGGAATTCATCAGCCCTCCCTGGACATGACTGAACGGCTCAGTAAGCTTGGTGTGAATTTTATAATCTGTTGTTGCTTTTGAAATGCTTTTCTTGAGAGAGAGTGAAAGCTTGAGGAGCTCTGAGAAGCATTTCTCCTTTTTGAGAAAGAGAAACTTTTCTTCTACTGCACCCAAGGCCTGGGTAGTCATTGGTGCCTACACATTTCTCACTGAGGCACAAATCTGGTTATTGTAGATCAGCACCTAAAACAGATTCCACTATCCAGAACCACACATGAATCATTGCTGAGCTGAGAACACTTCCTGCATTTGTTTATACAGCTGCTCCATTTGCCACTAGGATCTCAACTATTTTTCTCTTGAGCTATTTCAGATACAAAACTCGCCACACAAAATCAATCCTTTTTATTTTACAGTCCTGCAAGTGAAGATTATATATCAACTAGCTTTGTCATGAATGACCTACTGTCAAAACAAAAAGGCTATTTCTCATTCTGAAACAGAAGAGTTTTTCCTTAATACTTTTGGTTTGAGCATCTTGACTTTAATTTACAGTTACCAATACATATAATTACATTCCTACAGTGTGAAGGAAAAGAAATCCTTATTCAACAAAAGGCTCCTTCATTATGTTAAAATATGTGCTTTCTATTATTTTAACAATGTTAAACACCAGAATGAATAAAAAACAAACTGCAAAACTGGATTTACATAGTTAGATTTAACCTGAAATAGCCTGAATCTGATACCCTATTGACAAAGAAACAGCTGGTTACAGCACTCCATTATTTTTCATGGAGGTGAGACTGCAGAAATGGATTCATTATGTACACAATCATATCTGATAAGACTTAGAAAGAGGAATGTACACAGCTGGGAGAATTCACATTCAACAAAACATATAAGCAGCTGAATAAATGTTGGTTTATCACCTTAATATTCCAAACCACTTGGTTCTTATGCTGCTGATCACCATAGCTCAGATGTAGACTGGAATTTGTTTAGGTCACAACGTCTGCTTCCCTTCGGTAAATTTTCACTTTTTGCCTTCTAAAAATACATATTTGGCAGAGTGGAAAGCACAACCTCTGTCAAAGTCTTTACTAATGCAAGTAGCATCATCAGTTTTTTAAAATGCTATGATAGCCTAAATATATAGGAGGTGAGTTCAGTGGTGACTTTTACTAAACAAGAAACAGACTGGAGAGATCTCTAGCCTAATAACTTGTTAATTTTTTCCAGTTGTATTAGCTGGCTTTAAAAATCTAGGAAATCCTCATGGCTGTATTTCCAGTACATCCTGAGACTACCATAGTTACAAACCACTATTACTACAATGTGGATTAATGATGCATTTAACAGATGACAACTTCTTGCACGTCAAATATCCAAAAGTGCTTTCTTTCTTCATTGACCACATATAAGATAACAATTAATTTAATAGTAAGCATCTGAAATGAAGTGGGCTGACTTTGAAGCCAACTGGAATTCAATGACGAATCGGACAAAATACGTGAGATACATCATTAGCATCAGGATTCCCATGGGGGAAAAATTTTACCAAATGTAGTCGGTGCCACAGTCCTGGTTCTCCTGTTATTTAGCAGAAACCAGCAATTGCAGATAACACAAACACAACTTGACTCTGGTTTGAAGCCAAGACATGGCCTGAGGGGAGCAGCCATGATCCATGATGCGCTTCCCAGCTTTTGAGGTTATACACCTTTGAGAACCTCAACTAGTTAAATCAGCTCCAATAAGGAGAGATGCTGGCTTTCCTTTTGTGATTATTTCACCTACGTTTGTTTCCAAGTTCTAATTTTTACAGGTTTGACAATAAGCATAGGGGCAGTGTTGACCTTCTCAGGACCAAGTCTTTCAATAACATGATTAAAGTTACACAAAACACCTCAGAAATCATGGCAAGGTAAGTTCTTAGGAGTGAACTGATAAAAACTAGCAACATAAAAAATGAAAATCAGTAAAAAAAAAAAATAATAAAAGAGAAAATTCCTCCAATATATTACAAGTTAGTAATTCATTTTTCTTAATACTGAGAATAATGTAATCACAAGAAAAAGGCATTTGTCTAGCCCTATGAGCACTCACCACTAGCAAAATTACTTACATGAAAACAAAAAATAAGAATATAACTGTGTACACAAAATTAACACAAGAATTAGCAATCAACTGTAGTTCATACAAGATTCTTAGCAGATAGCCTCATCTTTATTAATAAATGATGAACTGCTTAGTGGAGTTTTTGCTTAGTGATATCACCTTAATAACAGACACATGTTTTATTTATGTTTCAAGTTGCATCCAAAATAAGTCATTCACTGTCAGATTCTCTCTAACATCTGAATACTCTTTACCCTAAATTTAAACTTTCATTGATCTAGATGAGATAGCATTCCATCAAAACCAAGGGGAATTATATGACAACTTCAGTTGCTGTGTTCATCTTTGTGGATTTTGTTCCTGTGATACAACAAAGCAAAGAACTGGATTCCTCAAAGCCAGCTGCACTTTCCTCATAAGAATGGTATTTTTTTCTCAGTGGGAAACAGTGCAGCAGATTGTATTTTGACAGATGTAACCGTATCATTAAAAGGCCCTTAGCACTATCAGACTGGTAGCTCACAAACATTCATGAGCTCTAGGATTCCTTAAAAAAACCCAACAATTAAAATATTTTTCAGAGTGTAAAATGCCCCCAAGCCACTTACCTCCCCCACACCTGTCTGCAAAATTTTCAGTCCAGTTGTTTTTTCAATCTCCTCTTTGTTTGTGGCTGTAAGGAAAATTAAGATTGAGAGTTACGGGAAAGCTGGAATATGCATGATTTTGCAGCATTTACAATATAACCAATCTTCTTTCCTCCATCAATAAATTCATGACAGTTCCTACCTATGCAATCTACGGACAGACGATCTTAAAGGTCCTTTCCAACCAAAACCAAAAATTCAATGATTCTATGAATCTGTGATTCTATGAATAGCTTTCCCTAATACCAACTCTGTTAGTCAGTTTGCTGAATACGTCAGTACACCATTAATAGTTTAGCATGTGAAAAAGAAAATTAAATTAATTCTAGTTGCCTTGTACACACAGTATAACAAACATTTAACACATATACACAGTATGTTCCCTTTAGTGGCACCTTCCCACTGTCTCCCTTGCAGGGAAAAGCACGGCAGCACTTAGCAATTACCACAGCACTGTCACTGGGTAGGACATTTCACAACAAACACAGACTCTTACCTAGCAAGTAAGATAAATAGTTTATTTCACAACATTGGACTGCAATGCACAATGTTCCAGTTTTTAGAATTTAGGACTTTTCCTATTTATCAGCATCTATACCATTAAAAACATTCAAAATAAAAATAAAGTAATCCAGCATAAAACAGCTAAATGCAAAACAGAGACAGCAGTAACTAAGACTTCATCTATACTTGCAACCCACACACGTCCAGGGTATGAACCTGAGCTCTGTCTTATCATTGCCTATGATTTTAAATCATTACTATGGTCTTCACACTATTTGGGCCTTCGTCCACTAGTATTCTCACAAAAAAATGCCCAACCACAGTTCTGGACACAGCACAAGGATGAGATTATTCCCAGCTGGGGATATGGGTAAGATCATCCTGGTTTGGATGGGGAGACTTTAACCTTCTAGATGCAGACTGTGTCAGCTGAACTCACAGCCAAAAAAACAGGCACCTGGTTTGATTTATTTATGAGTAGAAATGAAGCCTTGCAGCCTTATTAAACTCTCCTGCCTTTAGCTGTCTAGTCATTGACTATCTAATCCAAGTGAGTCATCTAGGTTCTCTCTGCAGTAAATGCAAAGGGACGGACATTTAACATGATGAGTCATCCCACATCTCTTACACACATCTGCAGGGCACCTCTCTTTTTCCTTTGATTACAGAGACAATTTAGATAGACTCAGCTTCTCTGTTTAAGTTGCCTAAAGGAAATATTCCTAGCAGAAAGGACAAGTGTGATGATACACAGCGTACACAGTGCATTTACATAAAAATACTGAAAGGAATTAATGTTTTTCTTTCATTTGTGAAAAATACCCTTTAATTGCTGCTGTTTGAGACATTCAAAACAGTTCACATTGCAGCAGACAATCCTCAGCAGTATTATTGTGAACTGATACTTTTTTTAGTTTGTTCAAAGTGCAACACAAATGACTCACACTTCAGAGGCAAGTCGTGTTATTAGGGCTTGATCTCACATCATATCTTCAAAATGTGGAAAGATTTTTTTAAGAGTTTGTATGTGCAAAGACTCAAGAAGTAAAAAATCAAGTAATTCTAATATAGAGAAACTTTTCTGACTATCTTCAGCAAGGGCTGAATATTGCCCATAATATTAATGGAGAGGAAAGCTCTGTCCACCTTTTATACTCACACAGCTTTATTTTTTCTTCTTCTTAATATACTACTGGATAAGCAGATAGAACATGGAGGCTCAACCTAAAAAAACTTAAATGCATGTTTTGCTGGATGACAGCCTGAAACCCACATACAATACTTACATACTTAAGAACCTCTCTCCTGAGGAGGAGGACATGGGGGCGTTGGTTGATGAAAAGATCAACATGAGCTGGCAATGCATGCTCTCAGCTCAAAAACCCAGCCGTATCCTGGGCTGCATCAAAGGATGCATGGCCAGCAGGTCAAGGGAGGTGATTCTCCCCCTCTACTCTCATCTTATGAGACCACACCTTGAGTAGTGTGTCCACTTCTGGAGTCCCCAACATAAGAAGGACATGGAGCTATTGGAGCAAATCCAGGAGGGCCATGAAGATGGTCAGAGGGCTGGAGCACCTCTCCTACGAAGACAGGTTGAGAGAGTTGGGGTTGTTCAGCCTGAAGATGAGAAGGCTCTAGGAAGACCTTAGAGCAGTCTTCCAGTACCTCAAGGAGCTACAGGAAAGCTGGAGAGGGACTTTTTACAAGGGCATGGAGTGATAGGACAAGGGGTAATGGTTTGAAGATGGAAGAGGGTAGATTTATAATACATACTAGGAAGAAATACACACTGAGGGTGGTGAGATGCAGGAACAGGATGTCCAGAGAAGTTATGGATGCCCCCTCCCTGGAAGTGCTCAGGGCAACATTGGATGGGGCTTGGAGTAACCTGGTCCAGTGGAAGATGTCCCTGCCCACGCAGGGGGGTTGGAACTAGAAGATCTTTAAGGTCCTTTCCAACCCAAACCATTCTGTGATATTTATTCCACCCAGAGTCACAGGGGCAATACAAGGACAGTTGCCTAGCCCAGGCGATTTGAAGCTTCATTTTCACAGTCTTGTATATGTTCTGCAGTATGAATTTCCAAATAGTAAAACTTTGCCAGCAGGCTGATTTTCAGCCGTGACATGGACTTCACTGATGGCTGATGACCTGCCATGTCTCATAACAACCTTCTCCCTTTCGGATGTGCCATTTTGTTGCAAAGGTGTGCCATGCTATCACACTGACTGAATCATACCCAGCATCCCCATTAAAGGTAGATTTCTACCAAATGCAAAAATTTAGAAGATTTATAAAACCAGAAAGTTCCATGATCTCCTTCACAGAAACGGAATCGTTCAACAAATGATTCTTCGGTAGCTTAGGATAAAGCAAACTGCACAGCAGAGTGCCTGCAAAATAAATGGGTATAAGTAAACAGCAAGGCTTAAATGTCAGTCGCAGATGCAAACAGCTCAGGTGCAGACATGTTCACATCAGTGTAGAAAATTGGCCAAAAAGGGTGTTTTTCCAAGAGAGGTGCCTCCCCTCAATGCCAACCTCATTAAGTTCAACAAGGCCAAGTACAAGGTTCTGCACCTGGGTTGGCACAACCCCAGGCACAAATACAGGCTGGGGGGGAGAATGGCTAGAGAGCAGTCCCGAGGAAAAGGACTTGGGAGTGGTAGTAGATGAGAAGCTTGACGTGAGCCACTAGTGTGTGCTGGAGCCCAGAGGGCCAACTGCATCCTGGGCTGCATCAAAAGAAGTATGGCCAGCAGGGCCAGGGAGGTGATTCTGCTCCTCTACTCTGCTCTGGTGAGACCCCACCTGGAGTACTGTGTACAGCTCTGGAGCCCTCATCACAGGAAAGACATGGAGCTGTTGGAAAGAGTCCAGAGAAGGGCCACAAAGATGATCAAAGGGCTGGAGCACCTCTGCTACGAAAACAGGCTGAGAGAGTTGGGGCTATTCAGCCTGGAGAAGAGAAGGCTCCAGGGAGACCTTATAGCAGCCTTCCAGTACCTGAAGGGGCTACAGGAAAGCTGGAGAGGGGCTTTTCACCAGAGAGGGCAGTGACAGGACAAGCGGTAATGGTTTTAAACTGAAAGAGGGGAGATTTAGGTTAGATATCAGAAAGAAATTCTTCACCACGAGGGCAGTAAGGCACTGGAATAGGTTGCCCAGGGAGGTTGTGGATGCCCCCTCCCTGGAGGTGTTTAAGGCCAGTTTGGATGAGGCTTTCTGCAACCTGGTCTAGTGGGAGGTGTCCCTGCTCATAGCAGGGCAGTTGGAACCTGATGATCTTTAAGGTCCCTTCCAACCTTAATCATTCTATGATTCTATTAATGGAAAGAACTTTTTCACTGAAAGGGTTGTCAGACATTGAACCACCCAGGGAGGTGGTTGAGTCACTATCCCTGGATGTGTTTAAAAGTCGTCAAGATGTGGCTCTTGGGAATATGGCTTAGTGCTGGACTTGGTAGAGTAGGGTTAATGGTTGGACTTGATGATCTTGAAGGTCTTTTCCAACCTAAGTGATTCTGTGATTCTGTGAAATCCCAGTGTGTAATTTCCTACCACATGAACAGTTAATAGAAAATATTTGGTCTGCTGAATTGCTGAATTTTATAATTATTACATATTTGACCTCCTTTTTACAGGTTTCCTGCAAACTTTAATTATTGAGGCTTTGATATTAAAAAGCAAACAAAAAAGTTTACTTTCAACCCCCCTTTCCACTTTGATATTGGCTAAAACACAAAGGACAGCTCTGACAGCTCTGACAACATAAACCCTGCCAAATTTAGGATGCATAAAGGCACGATGTGTTATTAATTAAATCATAACATGAAGATGGTCAAGCTCAGGCACTGTCAGACTGCAGAGAGAGACACAGCAGACAGTCTCCAGCATGTTCACTCCAGGTGCATACATGAGCATATTTTAGTTAACCTTGAACTCCACAAGCAGTTCAGGAAGGTCAAGAAATTCTGTCAAAAACAGAGGTGCTGAAGCTGAAGCACCAACCACGTATCAAGCACCTGCTTGAAGGTGCTGAAGAGTGAATCTAACTTGTTCTATGCATAAATCTAATTGAGAATTTAAGACAATAAAACATAGTCCATAGCCTCTAGATGGATGAGAAAGAAAAGGTAGGAAAATAAACTCAGGCATCAGGAACAAGCTATTAATCCCTTAAAAATTGGCCTAAATTTTTTCAAAGGATTTTAGCTTAATACCTGCTAGCTTTTATTCCAATACAAATATACAGCAGATGATGTTTCTGTTGCAAATTTAATGAACTGGAAATGGTGATTCTAGGTAACATGGTATATTGCACATTCAATCAGAGTTTATTTTTTATGGCCACAGTTTAACATCATGAAATACTAACAGAGAACTGACAAACTCATCAGCAAAGAGGCATAATAAAAACAGCTATTCAAAAAGATGCAAAAAAACCCCCCAAACCACCCAACCCAGTTAGCAACATATAAATACCCTTTTTAATCTTCCCCTGAAACAAAAAGGGCTTCCAAACACACAAAAAAGGAGGCCTTTAAATTAAATTCACTAGATGAAGGATATGCAAATTACTTGAAGAAGCAGAGCCCTATAATGTTCTCAAAATTCTGCAATAGCCTATTTAATTAGTATTTTAATTTATCAGAATACTTCTTCGCACTTGACAATTTATGCAGTATTCCATATAATTAAGCACGTAGCTACAGTGGAATAATTTTGTCTACTCTCTGTATACCAGTTATTTTAACCTGAAAGAATCTGTGGAAGTCTCTTCTCTGATCTAAATTACAATGGGGACAACTTAATGGCTTTGCTCTATTAGAGAGCACGATGAGGGTGTTGCTGAGTGTTTAAGGGCAGGGATTGTCAGTGCTCTTAGTCTTCACTAACCTGAGGGAAGTCTGATGTGTTTTCTGAGGATTAAAGTTTATTTCCTTTACCAAAGTTGTCTGTCAGTGGCGTAATCAGGAATTGAAGTGTCTAGTTTTGCAGTTGGCAAGTTTAACCTTAGAGTCCATCAGTTATTATGAGAAGCAAGCTTCACAAGTCTTCTAGCAGACTTCCAGTCTCATTATAGTACTTCTGGAAGAAGGAAGCCTGGAAAAACGAGCCTTTTACAGAGGTTTGCTACAAAGCAGGTTGCCATGCACAACCACACCCCCTGGCTTACTGGTGGGAGCACACACTGGCACAAGCAGGATGAGGGCAGGGTTTCTGCAGGAGCCTTCTTTGGTCTATCTCTTATACTGCTGCAGGATTTACTTGCTCCAGGGAAGAAACCATTCTTAAATATGAAAAGCGTTTGTGGGAAGATGGTGTCACTCACAAGGAAACCTTATTTTTCTGCTATGAATCTGACTTTGAGGGTGTGCTGTATTTAATTAAATGTAGGGGGGAAAGTACTTACAGACATATGATTCCCCTGACCTCTATTACATGCCCATTTTAGAATGAGTCAGTTCATGCCCTAGACTCACTAACTATATTGACTGGAACCTCCAGTCAATAAAGTGATGGAGGGCAATTAATTCAGATTTACTGTAGGCTGTCAGATGAATTCTACAAAAACTGTCCTCTTCCCATCAGCTTGTTGCAAAGCCCCTTTCATAGAGTCATGTTCTGAAGAATTTCACTTATTTTCCCCCCTTTGAGGAAAGGAAAGGTAAAAGGAGTGAAGGAAATCCAGAGTGATGTTATTTATTAGAGCTTTTAACTTCTTAACAAGTTTCCAAAATCTAAGACAAGCAATCATTGCGTTTATTTACATCACGTTAGTCTTTGCTTTCTCCTCCCCTATAAAGAAGCCCATGATTGTATGGAAAACTTCTACCCAGGGTGGACTCAAAAAGCTGCCCTTGTGTTTGGCAGACCCAGACACTGTGACATACATATACAACACAGCGATACAAAAACCTTTGTCCCTTGCAATTCCATGAAAATAGATTCCCATAATATTTAGGCTCTCTATGTCTTGAGAAGAACACAGTCCCAGAGTCAGTCTGCCTTTGTGCAGTCGATGCACCTCCTGAAACTGCTGAGGCACTCACACCACTAAATGAGAATGGGATAGAGGAAAACCACACTGTTGGTTCAGCACTGAGTCTTGTCCCTTCAGAAAAACCTGATGTTACAGAGATACAAACAACCTCATTCACTTTCCTTTGTTGGAAGTAATTGAAAAGTACTTAAATGAACTTTGAATTAGACACCTAGGTACCACCATGTTCAGGAGAATGGACTCCCTGGAATACAAGATAAACTCTCCCTGACTTTGGTGTATGTCTGCAGGGTGGTGTGTGGAGACCCTGTGTGAGGCTGCCCACAGCCCTGGGCATTCCTGCCAGAAGCTACAGCCTGGGAACCTGTAACTCCTCTCTCTGGGCAGGCGTCGAATGAGCCTGCAAATAAATAAGTCAAAACCCCAACATGAGCATTCAAAATGCTCCAAAATGCTTCAAAAAGCTTGAAACAATACTCAGTAACACAGTGGCCAGATAGATGGACCCTTTTTGAGAAACCTGGTCTAGTGGGAGGTGTCCCTGCCCATGCAGGGGAGTTGGAACTAGACGATCTTTAAGGTCCTTTCCAACCCAAACCCTCCTATAATTGACTAAATTTTACAATTCAATTAGTGAAAGACAAGCACGCAGCCTGTGGGCAAAAAGTATTTTGTCTTCCAATCTTTACAGGATGATGGTGTGAGAGAGTTGCTTCATGTGTAATTTCTAGTTAACTGGCAGACAGGACTGGAATGAAAATGGTTGCAGAAAAGTCAAAGCTACATAGCTGTACTAGAGACAGTCTGCTAAATATTATGCCTTATTCAATTTTTGAGTCATTTTTCAAATTATTTTAATTAGATATTGTTTCAATCTCATGTGCATTAATTTAATTGCTGACATCAACATTCCAGCTTTCAACCTGCTCAGATGCAGTACCTTTCTGTCTGGAATAATTTAAAATATCATTTGCATCTCCAGCAATTTTGAGGGTACACATACTTTACAACCTGCTCTAGACAATAAAACCAGCAGATGGAATTTCAGGCCATGCTCACCACTCCCAGAACACCTCTGCATTCTCACAATTTTTGTTACAAGACAGACAAATCTCCATGCACACAATCAAGAAGTTTTACATCTCTGTCTTTAATTCTGTTCAAAAAAACACACACAAAATCTATTTGTCAGGCAAAGAGCAGCACTGCATGTTACCATAGGAGAAAAACCAGCCCATACTTGAGTAGATGACAAAAGCTGTATATTTTTTTAAACTCATTCCCTGAAACAACATCACTTTCCCCTCTCTAAACTATCTGCCTCCCTCATCCCTAAAGTCCCACGGTCAGATAATAGGACAGAGCAGCAAATCCTGACACATCAGGACCTCATGTAGCTGGCTATTTGCATAGGTTAGTTTATTTTTACTTATTTAATAATTGGCTGTTCAATTGCACGTTTTTGCTTAACTGTCCTTCAAAATGACCACACTGCTGTTCTATAATGCAATATTTAAACTGTAGTTTGGGATATACAACAGAATATTTTTAAAATTTCTTTGGAGCTTTTATGTTAATGGTGAGATTCATCTCCTCTAACTTTTTTGGCTCAACTAAGAAATCAGTCAGGGTTCCTTCACTAGTCAAGAGAAGTAAATAGGTATTACTGGAGATTGACTTATCCCATCTGGAGACAGGTATAATTTATTCATCACATATAAATAGAGGCCTCAAAAGGCCTGTTGGATCAACCAATTGCGTTTTTTTCTTTTCCACAGGCAAACCCTTGTAAGGAACATAAATACACAAGCTTAAAAATATTTCAGCAGTAAAACAGTCCTACAGACAATCCTATGGTTAGAGGAAGTTTTGAGTACTTATAAAAAGAACCATGCTTTGGCTATGTATGCTTTACAAATACAGAATAAATTTCAATTAATTTTATCAGTGACAATTTTTAATACTATTGACCATTTTAACAGTGACAATGTTGCACATTACTTGATGGAGTGCCCGGCAGGTATGTGTAACAATTTGTTTGCATACTTAAAAAACTTATCCATTATTTATAGCTAAAGGTGTACCGATTCAGCCAGTGTTAGCAGAAAAGGAAAAAAGAGGTGTCATTCCACCTTTCACATCAAAATTTCTTCACATAAATATTCTTTGACAAGTTTCAGCTCTGTACAGAAAATTGAGATGAAACAACCTGCAGTATGTTGAGCTGAGGCTAGAGCAGAATACATTCAAGTAGATCAAAGTGGCATGACTACCAGTGCAAGCGCAGACAATTTTCCTCAGCAAGCTTCTTTCTGGGCTGATTGCTGATTGCTAATGTCTAGATCAACTTTTAATTGTACTTTTTAAAGCCCCAGTCAGCTGTACATTGGAGTTCACCGTCATATGTTCAATCTTAACATTTACAAATTAGAAGGCAAGATTCATGGTCCCAGGGGATGGGCAGGTAAGGACCATCTAGATCTCTCTCAGCTCCTCACCTTCGAAACACTGTGGAAAGTAACACTCCATAGAATGAGCTTAAGGCCATAGCTTCTTTTCTTTCCTTTTAAATATACAGGTTTTTGGAATAGCATTATAAAAAAAAACAGTTTTGCTGCTTTCTTTTATTTATAGTCAAGAATTCAACAGACTGCTTTAATTTTCTTGTGATAAAAATACTACCATAAAATCAAACAGATAATAGCAGTTACTCAGCTTTTCAAGGGTAGCTACATATTCTAGAGTTTTGTATTTACTTTTTGCTTCTATTTGAATATTCTGTTCTTCCATACAATTCATTTCAATCCCTCAGGATATCTACTGCATCTTTTTGTGTTTCATTATTTTTAAATAAGAATGGGCTGTCCTCTTCAAAAACTTAAACTTTTAAGAAAGATCTTTTCCTTGTCCTTTTAATGCTTTAGAAAATGTAGAAAAATATGAGCTTCTATGGCCACCTCCATCTGATGGAGTAGTACTATCTAAAATAAAGTTTTTACTCACTTTTCTAGCAATATTAACTCAGGGGGTTCATAAGCATACGGAATGAGTGAAGAGATCCAAAAGTTGCTACTTATGGTTGTAGCTTTGTAGAAATTCAAGAAATCCAGTCATCTGGAATTTAACTGACCTCGTATGGTTTCTTTAGAATAGATGATGTGTTACTGGGGCAAGGGAAAGGACTAGACCATCTCTCTAGGAGCCTACCAGATACTTTTTCTGTAATTTCTATTATTTAACATAAAACCAAGAACAGTTGATGCTCTTTTAAAGAAGTGTTCCACTCCTCCTGAGGGTCTCCCTGGAAAGTACACGGAACCTCCTTGTTATTATAATATATAATATTTAAAAATACACATATTGACCTCTAATTATTAATCCTCATTTTTGCTATGCTGTGCTTTTTTAGCATTCTCCTGCCTGCACCACTTCGAGTCTTCTCACATGAACAACCTGAAATGTATGAATTATTCTTACTCTTATTTGAAATCCATCAAAATCTCTGGATGGACACTGAGGTGTGTTTGCTCTGGTATATGAAAAATTTAAGAGGCACTACTGCTAATTCTCAGCATGCCAAACTGTTGTTATTTTTAATAAATACACATTCAAGAACTGTCATTTTTTTCCCCAGTCATTTCCTCAGTTAATAAAACAGTTCCCTGCAGGTTCATTTCTTTAATGATCTAAACCACAACCGCAAGCCGCGTTATTTTTTATTCATCTACAACTACACTTAATGTCATCCTCGTGGCACAAATGTAACAAGACTGAGTTGGGAAAACATTAGTAATATTTCAACGGACTGGCTCACCAAATCATGAATAACACAGCTAATGCACAAGGTCATTCACTAACAAAATCTATTTGTTGTGCCCTCAGAATAAAATGAGAATATTTATTACCAAGGATGTCACTAGTAACAGGAGTCACAATAAAGCTTTCAGCAGAGAGTGAATAGGGACAATGTTAACTTGCCCACCATTTCTCACAATAATTTTTCATAATTCTGCCTTAATGAAAACATTGAAGGCTATTTTGCTGCCTTTAAAATATTTTTTTAAATCAACAGAAAGTGGAAGATTCAGTGAAGCCTGCTTATAGTTCAGAAATATAGCCCAAATATTCTTCAAACAATATAAATTTTCATCATTACATTAAAAAAAATTTACATTTAACCTCGGATGGATGAAGTGCAAAATAAGGAGAGTAAATGCTTGTCTTGTAATGATGTCTGGGTCCTAAATGCATTGACAGGATTTGCATATGCATGTGTTTGTGCAGGTATGCACATGTGGCACATTTTATGGAAAAGAGGAGAAGAAGGATGTGACAAAAAAGGTCTAAGTGTGTGAAGGATGGCTACTTTACAGATCCTGGGGACAGTTTTACAGGGAAAGATCCCTATAGTCAGTCTCTAAAGACCATTCTTCAGAGGTTTTCAGTAGGTACCAGAAATTCCAAACCCCAATGAGTGCTTCCACATGTTTTTTCTTCTCCCCCCAGAGTCATCCTTACTTTAGGGAGCCAGGACAATGAGCGTTTCCACATGTTTTTTTTCTCTCCCCAGAGTCATTCTTACTTTAGGGAGCCAGGACTGCTGAAGTCATACTCAAAATATTATCATTCTTATTATTACTACAACACCTACAAATGCTTCTGGTGGCCAGGATCCTCATGGGTACATAATACTAACCAACATACAACTAAAAGATGGCTCCTGTGCATAAGAGCGTAGATCTACCAAACAACTGGAGACAGCAAGTGGCTACAGAGCCAGCAGTTGATGTAAGGTATGAGGAATTGATATTAGGCAACAAGATAGCATTGATATTAGGAATGAGGAATGGATATTAGGCAACAAGACAGCACCATAACGAAGCAACTTCCATCCACACAACTTCACTTTATTTTTAGGCGCAGGAAGGGATGTGATCAGCTAAGCCTTATGAATCCTTTAAAAGCTGCAGCACTTTCAGCATTTCACTGTTTAGAGAAGCAGAAGAGACTTACTGGCAGGGTTTTAAATAAGGAGAAACTGCAGGAATGAGCACTCTGATCATCTCTCCCAGAACTGCTGGAAGCAAAGGCAAAGCTTTCCCTTTCTGTAATTGGCATGACAGAGAGGTCTCTCTTTTTCAGTGGCTTAACCCAGTACTTATTGGCATAAGTTTCTGCTAACACCACCTCTCCTCTAACAATGCTATGAAAACTTTTTTTTAGGAAATCCCTACGAAGTGTGAAACAGGATACCTGGACTGTCCCACTCCCTGTGGTTTCAGTTCTGGATTATAAATCAGAATAGAAAACTCTCATTGGACAAAGTGTTGGTCTGTATCTCACATCTCTGTGCACTTTGTGGGAGAATCCTACATTCAGAATGAAAAGCATTTCTGTCATGCTGGGGGTTTCTTTGAAAGTAAACATAAGCAACTACAGAAATATTAGAACTGAGGAAGACATGAATTGACAGAGTGTGAGGCTGTGGACTAATACTGTTTATCAGGAGCTAGTCCTGCTGGTAACAGAGTTTACTGTCCCTCAAAATGCCAGCTACGCAGTCTTATGAGTAGCATCCTTTTTCGGCCAAATGTGCATCTTTAGAAAAAAAAAAATTGCTATATAAATTAGATGAGTTTACCTGGTAAATTTTGACTGGCATGGTTTAAAGGGCAATCAAAGAAGCAGCTCCACCAGCAGATACAAGACGGCGCTAACCTCTGTCAAGGGTATAATAACCTCTTTCATTGGCACTGATGCATTCAAAAGAGGACATTGGCCCACAGCCTTTATGAGACTGTCAGACTTGTATGGATTATGCAATTTAACACATAGAAATCATTACTGCATACAATTTATGATAAATGTAAATGAAATGCCTATCCGCTTTATGCATACATGGGCAGAGGTCACTATTAGAGTGCCAGCAATTTCAAGCAATTTCTGCATGCTATTTTCTGCAAAAATTAGCACAATAGCTTCCTTATGGGGTGAAAATCTATAGGAGAGTTAAAAGCTCAGTAAAATGTTTTCTGACTTCTCTCTGACTGCTCCATTTGGCAGCTGACTTTCTCCTACCAAGGCAGGCAGCAGAGTACACCTAAGGCTGTGCATGGAGCCATCCTTGCAGCACTCTCCCCTCCCTGCCAGGGTGGCCACAGTGCAGGCTTGTTTCCAGAGCTTCTCCTTTATGCAAATATATGGAAACCAGACTTAAAAAGAAATATTTGCTACTGAAAAAGAAAGGTGGCTATTACAAGGGCAGTACAGATGACTTCCTCAGGGAAGAATTTTGTGAGAAAGTGGTTTGCATATTTCCTGACTCCTTTGCTTTTGTAGATTGCTGGATCCGTGACTGATTTCTAAAGGAGAGGATGCTCTCATGAAAGCTTTTTAAAACTCCTTTATATTTATATATGTGTGTATATAAAAATACACCAGAGCCCTTTACTTTATAAATACCTACAATAACCTATACACACACATGTAACATGTATGTCTCAATATAGGATACATATATAGAGCTTATTCCACCCACTGCTCTTCAAAAATGAATACAGAACAGTAGTGTAAATATAAATTAAGTATGAGGTATACATCTCCACCAATCAAGATTAATGTATATTATTATCCCTTGACCCCTTCTTAATGTTCCATTTTACCATGTTTCTAAAATATTTATACCATACAGGGTGTTAAATTATAGCAATTAAGACCATAGTATGGTTTTATTAATATTTCATCAAGAATGTTTCATAATTTGAATTTCCCTGGTGCCCTTCAGTTGCTTTGCTGTACACTGCAGGGATGGAGGGCATTTCTGTCTTGCTCTTCTTCCTCTTTACAGAACTTTGCCAGCATTCTGCTTTGTTCAGCCATTTGCAGTGTTTTACTGCTACTGATTTCTTACTGGGTGACTGACCCATCTAATAGTTTCAGGTTCTTCACATCTGGTTTTGGCTCTCCAGCACAACAAAAACATCAGCAAACTGGATAGAAATCAGAGAAGGACCAAAGGAGCACGAATTCAAGGAGAGTCTGAGACTGATGGGATTGTTCAGCCTGGGGAAGAGGAATCTAAATAGTAATTTACCTGCTGCTGACTGCTACTTGGGCAAGATTATGAAAAAGATGGAGCCAGACTTCTGCAGAGACTCAGAGCAACAGGGCTCAAGGCAACAGTCACATCACTATTTGCTACAAAGGAAATGCTGGTTGAACAGAAGGAAAAAAAATTACTTAATAAGTGATGGTTGAGGGTTGGAACAGGCTGCTCTGAGAGACTGTAGAATCTTTACTACTTGAGATTTACAGAATTCAGGTGGAGCAGGGCCTCAAGAAGCCAAATTTCAGATTTGCCACTGCTTTACACAGGTTTTTGGACCTAATTACCTCCAGAGATCCCTTCCAACATAATTTTTCTATGATTATAAATATGTATACAGAACAACTTTAAAGGCAGGGATTCTTCACAAGAGACAGTATAATTCCATCTTGACATTTCTGAAATACTGATAAACCCTTCCTTGAAATAGGTACTGCATGTTTTTATGAGTAAAGGCTGCTGTCCTCAGGAGTACCATCATCTTTCAGACCTGTGTTCAGCAAAGCATTTTTATTTCTGGTTCAGTTTGTTCTTTTGCAGCAAAGCACTTCAAGACATGCTCAGCTGACGAATCATGGCCCAAAAGCACTGGAGTGAAGAAGAGAAACAGAAATTTGGGAAATTCAAAACAAACATTTGGGCTTTATTGCATGGTCATCACAAAAGAGCTGAACCAGGTTATGACAGTGAAACTGGAGAGATTGAAAAGATTAAAAAATTGAACTAATGTGACTAATAAAAAATAAAAGGAAAGATTTATTTTTTTTTTTAGAAAACAGTATTATTACAACAGGCAGAAAATAAATAGAAGAATAGGAATAATAGCAACATTGTTCAAGTATGAAGAAATGCCTCTTCCTGAAGAAGCATAATGTCAGTGCATAAATGGCATACAAAAGGACACAAGTGAGTTTTATTGCTGCCAAAGCACAAGGCATATAGACACAAAGGTAAAGGAGGAAGAGAGATGGACCCATGGAAAAAAGAGGGATGACGGTAAAGGAAAAACTACCCAGAACTTCAGATTAGGTTTGATTACTCCCTACATTTTATAATCTGCTTTCTAAAAGTGTTTCATAATGCAGTTTTAGACTGAAAATTAGGCATTTAGCCCTAGTGAGACGACATCTGGAGTACTGTGCCTAGTTCTGGGCTCTCCGGTTCAAGAGGGACAGGGATTTACTTGAGAGAGTCTAACAGAGGGCTACAAGAATGATTAAGGGACTGAAACACCTGCCTTATGAGGAAAGGTTGAGATACCTGGGGCTGCTTAGTCTAGAGAAGACTGAGAGGGGATCTTATGAATATCTATAAATATCTGAAGGGTGGGTTTTAAGAAAGAGGGGCCAATCTGTTTTCTGTCATGCCCTGTGATAGGACAAGGGGCAATGGACGCAAACTAGAACACAGGAGGTTCCACCTCAACATGAGGAAGAACTTCTTTACTGTGAGGGTGACAGAGCACTGGAACAGGCTGCCCAGAGAGGTTGTGGAGTCTCCTTCTCTGGAGACTTTCAAAACCCGCCCAGATGCCTTTCTGTGTGACCTGCCCAAGGTGGTTCTGCTCTGGCAAGAGGCTGGACTCGATGATGAGGTCCCTTCTAACCCCTAACATTCTGTGATTCTGTGAAAAACTTCTTGCCTGCTTTCCCTATAGCTAATACGGAAAAAGGCACTTCCAGAGATCACTTCAACCTCTCTCAGAAGACATCAATCATATATATATAAAATGTCACCATCCATTTGATGTGCAGCCATGATACTCCAAAAGGAGTTGGGGTTTTGCAGCAAAGGTTCAAGGAACTGATTTGTGTGATATGGAAATAAGTAGGTGATCTCATGAGGAAGTGGGATACCAAATTAATGAGTGAAAAATCAAGATGGAAAGAAGGGGATGTCTACTGACTACAGCCTTAGTCACCCAGAGATTAACACGATGGGCAAAATTCTACAGTGGTGTTTCCCCATAATCCTGAGACTGTAGTTTGAGAGTCAAAATTAATTTTGGCTTTCTTCTGAAACAAATAATATCAGTATTATTCTTCCATCCATATATTTGTGTTATTTTATATAATCTAGGACATAATGCAGTAGTGAGTAATACTGACAGAGTGTGATAAAATTGACTTAATTTAGCATGAGAATACAAGAGTTTGGATGATAGTTGTAAAATAGTTCATTAATTTTAAAACATCAAGGGTGTTTTTTTACTAGGTACAGACCATAGCATTTTTTCCCTGAATCATTAAATTGCTTTTTTTGTGCTGCAATTATGTTATATTAAATACTCTGATGAATTGTTTCATTCAGTACTCAGCACCCTATTGTCAAAATAATGGAATGCTACAGGTTTTATATTGTCATTGGGGGAAAAAAATAGCAGAATTTTGTGTACTGTAAGAATAAATTTTGATTAATTTCTGATAAGGTCTACAAAAAAATTCCTTCCCCCAAAAAATTTACTGAACAGACAAAGCTGACAAATTATCAGGAGGAACAAGTGCCTCCAGGGTTATCCTGACAGGATTTGGTTGTTGTGGGAATCCATAAAAATGGAGGCACCAGCAAAAAGAGCACAGTTCTCTACATTACAGTGTCACCTAGCAGGAAGAATTGATGCTCCTTCAGGTAACATTGTGCCAGATATAAAAAATGAGCAATTTTGAGCAATTAGTTTCACCAAAGGTTGAATGGAAATCTGAAAATCCTGTTGTCTTGAAAGTGAGGCTATGAAGGAGAAAGGAGGCTTCTTTTTCACGTGTAGGATGGGTGAGGAGATGAATGTAAGATAATTAACAGGTTGCTGCATCTCTTTTTTTTGATAGCCAATTTAATTAGATGTTCTGTAATTTTGTATCTGGACAATTCCTTGGGTCAATGCGATTCCTACAAAAGCTCATCTATAATGGATAAAAGCATCAGGGTCTTGTAAAATAGAGATTTATGTGGGATGTAATTATATGTAAAGTGTATGTGTTTGTGTGTATGATGTATGGTGCGGGAACAGGATTTGCATATATTTGAATATTCATTAGACCTTCAATATCTTGTGAAACAAAATGCAATAAAGGAGGAATAAAAATAAAGATAACAGGGAGAAGATGCATCCCCCTCATTTTCCTAATTTCACACTGTATAGTGGTCTACCCATCTATTTTCTTATTTAAAAATATCAACACGATGCTTGATACTACAAATAACATTAAATAATAGGAATTAATAATGCATTATAGCCTTTCATTCAATTACAATCTTTAAATTAAATCAAAATATATTAATGAGTAAATAATGATTAATACAAAATTAACTTTCAAATATAGCACTGTAATAATTTGTGGAAATTATATTAGCAGTTAGAATACTTTAAGGACATAAGCCTTTCTAAATCAAACTGCAGGCACTGTTGGAAATTAATTAAAAGGAATAAAAATATACCACTTATTTGGTAATTGCAACTTATAAATACATTTTCATTATCATATCAATCATGGTATTGCATCTGATTCTTTTAAACTGCCATATTATTACTTGTGCAATTTTACTATGTGCTTAAAATACACTATGCCACATTTAAAATTATCACTTCAGCAGCAGTAGTTTTAGAGTTAAAGGAAAACAGTGTTTTTATAAAGCCTAATACATCTGAAGGGAAAAGCACTCAGAGTATTGAGATATGTTTTCTATGCACAGTTTGAACTCCAGTTGTTCAAAGTGAAGTGTCGCCTTTGGTGTGGGAGATGAAGCACTTGGGATAGAAGAGCAGACCAGCATCAAAGGAGGACCAACCATCTGATGCCACAAAATGCATGTATTGATTTCTTATTTTGAAATGCTTCCTTTACCTTGAGTATTTAGCAGATCCAATGAAAGTCTGAACTGACCCCAATGACTTTAAATCCTACTTTAACTAAAAGTTAAAATATGAGAAGGACATGCAAGTTATTCTATCACTATGCTGATTATCAGCAAACAGGGTAGTAAATTCAGAGACAGATACGTGACACGCTGGGCTTTTGGACCGGAGAGATTAGAAAAACTACAAATATTAGTTGTATTTACAATCCTCAATAGACTACGAAAAAGAAGTTACTTTGAAATATCTTATATAGAGTAGGCAGAGGTTGCTTTTTAAACATCATTTAACTTAAAATACTTAACCTATGTTTTTTCTACTGGTTAATATTATTCAACATATTTGCAGCCTTAGAGAAGCCACAAAGCAATTCAGTTGACTATTGGATTTAACTTTAGCATCAGGTCTTTTTTCACACTTGAAGCTTTTAATTTTATTTATCTTTTGGTTTAATTAATAATTAATATTGACTTAAAAAAAGATCATGTTCTTTACTTGTAGTAAAATCAAGGGTTTCTTGTCACATTCAAGATGCTTATCCCATTTTAAACCTAGGTGCTAGATAACAACATATGTGAAGACAATGAAAAGAAAAAACAAGAATATTCACTGTGTGCTAGGAGGTATTTGCATTTCTTCCCCCACATCACATTTGGATGTGTGGCAATTAGGCCAGTACTTTTCATGAAAATGTGTATTTCCAATGTTTTATCTAGTTAAGGCAAAACCAAGCAGGACTCAACAAACCTAAAACCATGAAGCCTGAGGAAATGAAGTGGGGCTATACATATTTGTCAGGATATACAGTTTAAAAACATTTTCCATTAACAATTTCTCATTTTTTAGTGATAGACACTCTCCATAACAGATCCAAAGAAGAGGGACAGCTGGTCAACTGGGACAGTTACTAAACTACCATCCTGCAGTGACCTACACAAGTCAAGTAGTAGCTATATCACTGAGCCTTCTAGTTCCAGAGTACAGTTGGGTTAAGTGCTCCAAATTAAGTCCAGCTAGCAATTTTGGTTAAATATTATGAAAATACACCACCCTCAAAAAAAATCCAATCAACCAACCAACACACCAAACAACAGAAACTGAAAAACCACCACACAACAAAATGCATTGTTTGACATAAAAAACATTTTCTATTTTTACTTTAACCATCATTTTTGAGAACTAATTGCTGAAAAGGCTGGAACAGGGCTTAAAGCACAATTGAAATAAAATATTTAGTTAAAGTAATGTTTTGCATGAACCAAACATGTCCCAGTATGGGAGGGAACACAGCATATATGTTCAACAAATTTTTTTTTGGAGAATCAGAAGAAGTGTTTTTATGGAAAGTGAGAACAAAACAAGTAGACAACTACCTTTTGCTTCCCCTATTAGCTTTTGCTTGAAATATATTTTAAAACACCTTTTTCTAATTTATACAATTCTTAGCATTGTTCATGTAAGTAGCTGGCAAGCTTCCTGGCAAAGTCTTGAGTACATACTTGGGGGAACCTAAGATGTTGCTCATAATAGTTGCAGCTGGTACTCCTTTCACAGAAATCACTGCTGTAGAGCAGAATATGTGTTTGTGTCTGAGCTGCCAAGGTGAAATGCTGCATCTTGGCACACTCTGCCCACCCTGGGCCTGGCAGTGACAGGGAATGGCCAGACACATGCTCCAGTCTGTTCATCTGCCATGGCAATGATAGCCCTTGGCAGAATGAATGAGTAGGAGCCATACATAACATTTTACATTTTGCAGTTAAAGCTATCAGAGCATGTCTGCCTGAGTCCCATAGCTGAAGCCATCTCTGTGCATCCCTGCATTTAAATACAGCCCAATTAATCTCACTTTATTAAGAATTCTGGTCTGAAAAAAGGCTATTTTCCCTACTGAGCTTGCAATTTCTCCTGTTTTGCTGTTTTGTTTGAGCACTTGCTAACTAGGCTCAGGGTTGGTTACCTGGCTGATGCGAGTAAAGGTGTCTGAATAATTTGTGGATATAATAATAGTATACAAATATAATAATTAATTTATATGAAATTATTTCACATGCTTGTAAGTTGTCTCCAAACAGCTTGGTGTTATGGCTTTGTCAGATCTAATTGGAAGAACGGTTTTCTGCACAAAAATCAGAATTCAGAATATGATTCAGGGCTGGATCTTGGTGTGAGGTCGTAACTGTTTTGTGCCTCACTGATTTCACTGTTGTGCTCCATATGGACACTGTCAAATGGGAACCTTAACCTGTTGATTTTATAGGGTAACATTTTCATAGGCATTCAATTCCATTCACTCAAAATATAACTGCTGTGCATCAATTTCAGTTAGACATAAAAGTCACACTGAGGTGCTTCTGTTTTGTGATTGGAAAAAGATTGCATAATGTAGACACATCCCCTTTATACTGCAATACCTGTGTCAGTAGAAGTCTTTGTCTTCCATAAGAGATGGGAAAGTTGTGAAAAAGGGAGATAAAAGTGATTTGCTGGGAGTCACCAGCAGCTTACTGCCAGAAATGGAAATTCCTCACTGTCCTGAAGCCAAACTCAGTGGCACTACATTTCATCCCATGGTTCATCAGTGAAAAATATAATATCTCTACAAATACTGATAGTTTAATGTGTTCACCCCAGCCTGGAATTTGTAATCAAACACTATTATGAGAGGAGGTTGAGAGGAGGAGATCAGGATAAAAATAAATACAGAAAAGTAAAATAAAATTATAGAGCTAAAGAAATCAGCTGAACTAAATACCCCATTTTTTTTTTTTTTTACTCTCAGCTAACTGCCTTTTTCTGAAAAAAGGTAAAGGAAATTCTCCTGGGAAAAGGAGAAGTTTGAGAAACCAGCAGCAATCAGTACACAACAATAAAATCACAGATTAACTGAAGGGTTCGTTATTATAAATACATCTAACAATTCATTGTACTAGGTACTTTAGGCCAAATTAAAAATGAGCCAATAAAGCAACATTATTTCTTAGACCAACCACCAGCGTACTGAATTTCAGAGAGGTCAAAGGCTTCCTTGTTCATTTAGCTAAAGTAGTCTTTTACCTCTCTGATCTTCTCAGTCTATTGTTATTATTAGTCTTCCTTGAGTTCTGCTTTTCAAACATCTTGTCTCTAGCTCACTTTGCATGTCCTATTCAGCAATTTAACCTCACAGACAGTTTATAAAACAAGATAAAAATCCATAAATTAGGCGGCCATGGGTGCTTGTGCCCTATATCTTTGTCAAGGATGATCACAATCAAATGCTTGTTTATCGAGACAGCCTGTCAGTAAGCACAATTACAGGTTCTCAACTTGCCCTGACACAGCAGGCAGAAGGAAGACCCTTGTAGCAAGGGAAATAGCTTCATACTAATTTTTCACCTGTGTAGTTTCTGCCTATTTTCTTAATTCTATTTCTTTTCTTTATAGATTGTCAGTAACACTCTTGTGCAAAAGCAAAACTCTATTACATATGCAATATTTATATTCCTTTGTGGGCATGCTTACTTCAGAGACAGTGTCCAAATTGGAGTGTGGTGCAAACTCAGCCAAGCCAGGTGTGGTTTATTTTTTGTTGGTTTTTTTTGATGTTTGAGGTCAGAAACATCAGTGCACTCAAATACATCTTTCCTGTAAATAGTGACAGGCTTTGGATGAATGCTGTGGACCACTCATTGTCTGAAACAAAACCTATCACAACAGACTCCAAATTGGGCACAGCTGAAAAAGAAAAGATGGTATAATAAAAGCCTATACACCACAGGACATTGTGGGGAGTTGAGTGGTGGGAGAGAAAATTCTTAGATTTCTTAGAGGAAATTCATATATATTGAAAAGATTCATCTTAAAGTGAGCCTAAGTGCATTACTAAAAGGAAAAAAAATAGGATGCTGCTGCATTGGATTTGTGTCTTTTCATAGAATCATAGAATCATAGAATCATAGAATCCTAGGGGTTGGAAGGGACCTCGAAAGATCATCCAGTCCAACCCCCCCTGCCAGAGCAGGGTCACCTAGAGCACATCACATAGGAACGCATCCAGGCGGGTTTTGAATGTCTCCAGTGAAGGAGACTCCACAACCTCCCTGGGCAGCCTGTTCCAGTGCTCTGTCACTCTTACAGTAAAAAAATTTTTTCTGATATTCACCTTGAACCTCCTATGCTCCAATTTACACCCATTACCCCTTGTCCTATCACTGGTCATCACCGAGAAGAGCCTAACTCCATCTCCCTGACACTCACCCCTTACATATTTGTAAACATTGATGAGGTCACCCCTCAGCCTCCTTTTTTCCAAGCTAAAGAGACCCAGCTCCCTCAGCCTTTCCTCATAAGGGAGATGTTCCACTCCCTTAATCATCTTTGTGGCTCTGTGCTGGACTCTTTCAAGCAGTTCCCTGTCCTTCTTGAACTGAGGGGCCCAGAACTGGACACAATACTCCAGATGCGGCCTCACCAGTGCAGAATAGAGGGGGAGGAGAACCTCTCTTGACCTACTAACCACACCCTTTCTAATGCACCCCAGGATGCCATTGGCCTTCTTGGCCACAAGGGCACATTGCTGGCCCATGGTCATCCTTTTCCTTTTAAACTCCTCTAGTAACCATGAAGTATCAGGAAACTCTGCAGCGATCTGAGGGCTTTCCTATGTCTCGACCTCTTCCAGGGTGCCTGTGTCTTGGAGTACTACCTGGAGTCCCCACATCACCTCACACTTTGCTCCTATCCATGAAATCTGTTTGCCTTGTCATCCTCATCCTAATATGCTCCCTAAAGAATCCTCACAAGACAGGCTTGAAGTCTCCTGGCAGAGCCACTATGCCAAGTCTCTGGGCACACCTGCAGGTTTAAGACCCCGTTACTTCTCACTCTACATGATGCAAAGAATTCAATGTGGCAGTAAGTCTCCCACGTTCATTTCCTATTTCTTTCTTAAAGGAAGCAGATTTGTCACCTAAAACATGAGCAAGCATCTGGACAGCCAGGCAATGTGCTGACACAGGGGTACATCTTGGTCAGGAATTCCAACACTGCCTGGCTGTCACATTTTCTGCTTTTTTAGCAAACGTTGCCAGTTGCACAATGTTACTCCAGTCATAACAGGCCTCCAGGCAGAGTACAAACCATTCATTAGATCCTTTTGATTAGAAAAATTTAGGCAGTTTTTAACCCTTGTACTAACCCATCCATTTGAGCCTGAAATGTCTGAACTTGAATTCATGTATGCTGCAGGAGACTATGTCAAAACTCTTGTTTAGGTCAAAGTAGATAACAACTACTGTTCTCCGTTTATCCACAGAGCTTGTTATGTCATTGAAGAAGGCAGTAAGGTTGGTCAGGCATGATTAGCCTTTGATTAATCTATGCTGGCTAGTCCCAGTCATCATCTTGTCCTTCGTGTGCCCAGTAATATCTTCCAAGAGAACACACTACCTAATTTTCTGAGGGATTCAAAAGAAGCTGAGCAGCCTCTAGTTTCCTGGAGCATTCCTTGTTCTTTCTGAAGATGAGTGCAACACTGGCTTTTCTCCAGCCTTAACCCACAATCTTCACAAGTTCCCAAGAAGACAGAGTGACCTTTCTGTGATATCAGCTACCTTTCCAAGCATCCTCGTAGGCATCCATCTTGACCCATGGACTTCCCTGTGTCAAGATTTCTTAAGAGATCCTTGAACCAACTGTCTTCTGCTACCATAGATCATAGTTTCTCTCCTTGAAAACCATCTCTGCGTATAAAGGCTTGGGAGATCTTTTGGCTGCAGATCAAAAAGACCATGCTGAGCAATTCTGTCTATTTGCATTTGCTCTCACTAAGTCACATGCCCCATTCAGCAGGTTTTCCTCTTTTTTTTTCCTTTTACTTCTAATGCAGAGGTAGCAGCTCTTCTTGTTGCCCTTGATATCCCTTGCCAGTATGAACCCTAGTGCAGACTGGCTTTCCTAGCACCATCCCAGGTTCTATATATTTTCAATATTCTTCCTCTGTAACCTGTCCTTCCTATATACACCCTTTTTGCCTTGGAACTCTGTCCTGACCTACCAAGACAGTTTCCTGATACATCTCTTTCCTGAGTACCAGGAAAGAGCATCATTGGGCTTTCTATCCCTAGAGACCTGCCAGCTCTCCTGAGCTGGCTTTTTCTTTAGAGTTGCCTCTCACAGGATCTTGTCTACCAGTTTTCTGAAAAGCTGGATCTTCTGAAGTCCAGGGCCTGGTACATGTCTTCCTCATTCCCCTCAAAATCTTTAACTCCCTTATTTAATGGTCACTAATTAGCATATGTTTAGTACAATTATATATGTTAAGTACAAAGCATGATTTAATTAGCACTACCTGGATTTCCACTTTTGCTTCTAGATTCAAATTGACTGTGTTTGGACTGCTTTCAGGGAGTTTGGTGCCTAGGAAGAGCCATCAGGCTGTAGGGGCAGGTTCCCTCCTTATGTAATTTATCAACATTGTACAAGGGTACTGGCCTGGGATAGTCTCCGTTTGCCTGAAAGCCACCTTCCTTGTGAACATATTCCTTAATTCTGACTGCAGTTCCTCTTTGGTTCAATGTTCTGTCTCATAAATTGCAATAGTCCACACCTTGGCACCATATGGTGTCATTTACAGTTTCTGCAAGGTATTTGTTTCTAAATCATACCCACTGCACAGCTGTAAGTTAAACGTGAGGCAGGTGAGAATGTAATCAATGAAGTGCAATGCTATCATGACTGGTGTTTGAATTTTGGAAAACCTGTTTCATCCTGGTGAGGCTGGGTGCACTTAGAATTGCACCCTAAGTTTCACTGTATCACAGCATTTTCCCATCTTGCATTTCCAAGGAGCTTTAAATAAATTTTTGTAGTTCACCATATTTTAAGCATCATCAACTTTGGTCTTCCTAACTAAAAGTATTTCTTGGGAGGATTTTGGTATTTTTTTAAGTACAGCATACACTTTACATTAGTCCAGGCAAATGACCCCAAAATGCAAAGGCAATGATATCTGAGGCCTCAGAGCTCTTGTGGTCTTACAGCATTATCTCATCTCCTAACATTTCAAAGCTTTCAAACAAGTATCCTGTCCATCTAAAAAAATCTTTCAGTCCTCAGGAACCAAAACTCCAGGGCTTTTGATCTCAAATCTTTAAGTCTTTCCTTAATCTTAAAGGCTTTAGATTTCATAACTCCTTCTCTGCTGATAGACCTTATGATGAGAACATGCAGGGTCAGACTCTGAGATGACTTTCTCATTTCAAATAACTGTTTATTTATTTATTACAACTACTAATTTTTTCTTCTAAGGACATCAAGCAACTGCTAAAGTATTAATCCTTTGGTCTTTCTTTACTTGAAGTTTTCCAAGAGGTCATGAAAGCATTTCTGGGAAATGAATGTATCATTAAAGTTAGACCCTTGATGTTCTAGAGGTTCCCATAGCCTTTTCATTACACAGTCAAGACTAAAGAATGAGAACTGTTGTATAAGGAGCTGCTTAAAAGAAGAGGTAAGTGACCTGTAAGAAAAGATAAATTCTTTCTCCTTTCCTTTCCTTTCCTTTCCTTTCCTTTCCTTTCCTTTCCTTTCCTTTCCTTTCCTTTCCTTTCCTTTCCTTTCCTTTCCTTTCCTTTCCTTTCCTTTCCTTTCCTTTCCTTTCCTTTCCTTTCCTTTCCTTTCCTTTCCTTTCCTTTCCTTTCCTTTCCTTTCCTTTCCTTTCCTTTCCTTTCCTTTTTTTTTCTTTTCTTTCTCTTTTCTTTCTCTTTTCTTTTCTTTGTAGTTTATTTATTTAAAAAAAAAAAAGCCTGGAAAATAAACAGTTGGGAATTCTGTATCTCTCTAGAATGCAAAGCATTGCTGGTTCTAGGGGAAACTATATGGAGCCCTTCCTGTAGATCAAGCAGGAATTTGTCCTGTGCTGATTTTCTGCTTTGCCTTTACTCTGTAAACACCAGTCCCCTTCAGATCTTGCTTCCACCCATAGTCCTCCTGACTGCTGAATCTGTGCCTGAATGGATAAGCCAGGGGGGAGAAGCAAAAGGTCTTATCTGAAGCAGCAAATGAAGGTAACATGAGGGAGGTTTGGGAAAGGAGACCCTTTGCTGTTGATTTGAAGGATATAAATAACAAAGAAGAGGAATCATTTGAGGAAGTCCATAGAGATTTCTACACAGTCCTGGGGTAGAATTCAGATAAGAAACATTAAGATAAATTCAAGAAAAAAAAAAAAATCCTAAAGGTGAGAGCTATTCAATTGTGGAATGGTCTCCTGCTGGAAATGGTGAAAGCAGAATGGTTTGGGTTATATCATTCAAATGCTACACATGGAAGTATATTTACACAGTCAACAGCAAGCATTTCCATTAAAAAAATTGCTGCTATATACACATGTCAAGCAGTCTAGGTTTAGAAAAGCAAAATATAATAATCTCTTTATCACCCATCCTATGTTTCCTGTTATTTTGCTTACCAGTGGGAACAGTTTTATTGCTTTTTTTTTTTTTTTGTACAGGTGGCAAAGAGAAAAATTGGAAAATGCATAGTGTTTATAATGTTATAGAGGTTTGAAGGGTTGTTTTTTTTTTCTTCCTTCAGAGAGCAAAGATCAGAATGAAATTGTCTTCTGCAATTTGAATGCTTTATTTTTCCTGAAGGGAAGAACACCTGAAGTGTTGAGGTGTAATTTGGTGCAGAATATGCAATGTTACATTACAGAGAATGTATTTCTCAGGGAGCTATTCTCCTCTTATGGCAGATATGTACTGCCACTAGTGACTACAGAAATCACACATTTGCCACAAGAAACTGCCGTGTCTTGCCCTAATATGGCCATTTTGCTACACTAGTATTTCAAGCATTTTATATCCTTTACTAACCACAAGGATATCCCGTACACACAATTTTTATTCAACAAAAATGTATAAATATAGAAACACGGGTATTTATCATAATAATGCCTACACTTCAGTAGCATAACTTCAAAGGGGAAAAAACTTTACATGAATATAGGAAAGAATACTTAGTATAAAATTGGGCTAAAAATCAGCAGTTGTTTTAAAACATGTATCTGTTTGAATAGGGAATGTAACATTATCCAGGATGCAACCCTGGGGCAGTTGAGAGGCTTTTGGTCAACCATAAGTATGCCATAGCTGAGCACCTCATGGTAGCTCAGCTCGCTCTGCAAGCCTGGATATCCACGGCTGCTCAAGGGACCCACAGGACTTTGTTGGTAGCTGGTAGCCCAGATGACTTCTCATAGGAAATTTGGCAGCAAGCAGAGATACGTCAAGTAGCTTTTAAAACAGGATACAGCAGAACCATTTAACCTGGCACTTTGCCTGGGTTAATTAGCCCTGCAGAGAGGATGGGTTAATAAGTAAAACACCATAATGTAACCAACCTGCTTCTTGAACCTGAGCTGGCTCACTACATGCCCTCTTAGGTTCAGGGTGCTGCAGTTGTGGGATATTACTAATAATGTATCACAAGTAATCAGCATGCAGACCAGAAGATCAGGAAGTGAGCAAATGGGAATGAGCAGAAAGAAGTAAAAACTCATTTTGTGTTGTGCTTAGTCTCTCTAAAACATAATTCTCTTCAAAATATATAACTAGGATGAACCTGTTGATAGGAAAAACCTGTTTTTGCATCTTAGGGCCAAAGTAGTGCAAGAAGTTCCATGAATACGTTTCATGGGTAAAGTATTTATCCCAGAAAATTTCTAGATCTATTCTAAAAATATTCATAGGCCCTGTATTTTCAGGTACATCATTCTGGCCTTAGCACCATTGCAAGGTTTTTTTTGTTTATGATGTTGCATTTTTCAAATTTACACAGAAAGCTGACCAGCAAAAGAAGAAAAATATTGTAGAAATGCAATAAAAATCTCAAATCTTTTTCAGTTAATTCACCTTTTTACCACGTGATTTAACTACATCATAAGAGAACAGGCTGGACGTAAATGATTTTGAAGTCACAGTAAGGTAAATGATAAACATATATAAGTGATAGTATATCACTCTCTCTCAATAATTCCACTTTAAACCTAAAAAATACAGTTAATAAAGTAAATTCTAATTCTAAAAATGCAGGAGAAAACAAAACAAGAGACACTAAAATTATGTTTCTAGGACATAACTTCAGACTTGTAAAATGTGAGCATCCTGTCCAACACTGCTGGGAGAGAAACACAAGGTATTGGAGACAACTGTGAAAGGTGGAGTTGTCCTGTTCTGATCTGATGTTACATTAGCCCAGAACTTCTTTTTTTTCCTTCTGCATTTGCCAGAATCACTATGTATTCCTTTAAAAAAGTGTTGGAGATAGTAAGAGTCTATGAATTAAATTAATGCTAACTACTTTCACAGTAGCAGAAGATCATAAACTCAAAACCATAGGCTGCTGAGCACTTTGTCAGAACAAGTTGCCTTACTCCATGACAAAATTTGGACTTCTCATTGGTTATTATTGGTATCTGTTAATGATTTCAGAAATCCCACTGTTCTGCTTACCTGTCCACATTTTTCAATTGTGTGGATGAAACATATCTTTCACAGATCATCTAGCACTTCCTAAATGCTTTCGTAATTTTACTGCTACTACTTCAACTCAAAGTGCAACATTGCTTGGAGCAGTATTTAATCCCCTATCTGTAAGAGTATTTAATTCTTTGCTTCAAAGAACATTCTAGTATCAAAATATAAATGCTATGGATTTCTCAATACTTCCCCAAAGATGAGGCTTTACATCTCAAAGGATGAAGTTGCAGGCTTTTACTTATTAGTATTAGGACGCACGCACAGCTTTATACCAGCGTATTGTGTTCTCCGAGCTCAGAAGAAGATGCAAAGAAATCTTGGAACCATCAGAGCTTAGGACTCTGTCTCTTTGCTTTCCATGGACCACCTTTAATCCAAGCTTTTGCATGAGTTATGTTTGGCACTACCCTGGCATGGAACAGAGGATGTGAAGACTGGCAGAGGGAGAAAGCTAGCAGTGATCAAGGCCAGCACGTTTATGTACAGATTGCAAGTTTCATGCCAAGGAGCAGGACGTAAAGAGACCTCATGTGAAGCCTGGCCCTAACTAACAATTACCTGGCTGACATTTTAGACCTGCATGCTTTCTACTGACTGTTTCATTTCTTTCTTACAGAAAAGATATTGCCATCACCATCTATTTCTCTTGCATGCAGATGCAATGTCTTGTTATGCTAAGTGATACAAAGACAAAAATAAGTAAATCCCTAAGTAGAAAAACCTGTATCATGGATTAATGATAAATCATTTTTCAAAAGTTGGAGGTTCAAGTCCACACTTTATCATCTGTGTAAAGACACAGGTAGATCTAGATGGAAATGCTCTGACATAACCTGGATACCTATCTGAAAATAAAGCAAACAGAGGTATCTACCTCTCTGTACTGACAACAAGGGAATAAAAAGTGACTAACCCAGACTTACATGTCTAACTTTTGATGTTTAGAGTATGGCAGATAAATGTGCTGTATACTGTGAAAGAAAAAAGTGACTTAGAAGGATGGAGCAGAGTACAATCAAACACACACATCATTATTTTTTATTATTATAAAAGAAGAATTGTAAACACCATCTATATTCATCTGTCCCCAACCTGCCCACTGGTAAGTGATTTATGTTGACACATACTATGAGACAAGATTTGTAAAAGAAGGCAACAGCTTTTATTCAATGGATCACAGAGTTTACTTGCTTTTCCAGCTATGACTGAGCCATAATGAAGTTTTCTCATCATTAGAGTCCTTCCTTCTCCCACATCCTAAAGGATCGGAACTATAAGAATATTACCATACAGAGAAGTGTGATGGCAAAGACAGGTTTTAAAAAGTCATTTGAAGAAGAAAATACTGGCTATCAAGTCAGTTCTAGGAGCCCCAAGCCCCAGTTTAGCTAAGGGAAAGCGCTATTATTTTCATAAAAAAATAGAAAATTATAAAATCAGAGTCATCACGTAACGTACTTTTACAAGTACCAGGTCAGGATAAACACTGATTATACAACCCTGTGAGAATAGTTTGCATCCCAGCACATGTACATAGCAAATTAGAAATCGGGGTGCTGTCAAACTCAAGCTCCTAAGAGGAATCATTGTGTTTGCTGGTTCTCATCGAGTAATTGAATCTGTGTAGAGTTCAAGCTGAGCCAAGTCTTAACACAAAAATATATTGTAAGTCCATTGCAGCAATGGCTCAAGTGAAGGTTGACCTTCTGGGAGCTGTGCCTCTAGTCATCATGGCAATCTCAACTGGCATCAGAGTTAACCAGACAAATCATAACATCCACTCTGAATAGTCATGCACCACTTTCCTATCTGTGCAATCAACCGAGGAATCCCTTCAGTATTTCTTCCTATGGGACCTGTAAAACAATGCACTTCTTCATGCCCCTGTAACAACCTGCATTTCTTAGAACTGCAGAGTCCAATAAGCTTCAGTAAAGATGAAAAAGCCAATAAAAATGCTGATTAAAGTGAAAGAAATGGCTTTGCCAGTAAAGCACACTGGAGAACCAGCACTTCAGTTCCCAGGTGCTGATTGCCACATGTCTGATAGGATCGTGCTTCAACTTCAGCTTCTTTATTGTAAAACCATTGAGAAAGGATAAGAGAAAACAGCTGGGACTTTGGTGAGAAATCTAATATGTAAGGAAAACAGGAGCACAGAACTAAAAATAGGGACATTCAGAACAAACTCTCTGAACCTCCTTTAAATGGAAGATACTGGGTCGTGGGCTTTTTTGGCTCCCAGTGGAAACTGAAGAAAAGACAGAAGATAATTTCATCTGCTCGAGAACAGAAAAGATGTTTGTGGAAAATGGAAAGGACAATAAAGAGGTTCCTTAGCATTTCCTTTGTCAGCAACCTGGCAGAGCAGTCATCAGTGATGGTATGGGAATTGCTTTCCCTATTGCCCACACCTGGCTGCCACCTACCTGCCTCTTTTTCAGCAGCTTGCACTGAGTGGTGCTGAGGAGCAGCACTTTCTGTGCTTTCCAGTGGGGTGTACATTTTCATGCTTCATCCCCTGACCTCACATGCTAGGGATGACATCCCCCACAGAACACAAAAGCAGATAAATGTGGAAAAAGTTGTTAATATTGGAGGTTTGGGGGAAGAGTTTTTGACCACTAGGGTCAAGTTAAAAGAGGTTCCAGGTGAGAGGAAGCCAGCTGCAGCTGCCAGGATAAAAAGGCAGCTATTTGAACCTAATTTGATATTTTATTTCCAGCAGCCTAAAAAGCCTTCAGTTAACAAGAGGCCAAGTGATACTCAGCAGAAGAAAATTAAAAAAACTGTACAGAGAGAAGGACGCTTTTTAGTCCCTCTAAAGTGAAATGCTGTGAACCATACAATTCCAATTTCAACCTCCCACTTAAGTATTCATGTGGATATCCTTTGCACTGCAGTGGGAGTAAAGGCACTCCCAAAGTCATAGTAAGGCAGCTCTTTCTCATGGCAATATACTTCAAAGGAATAGGTTTACAGATCTACTTACACCTACTTAGGATCCATTTGAAAATGTGTGAGGCATCAAGGCTCAGCTGACCTCACAGATTAAACATATGTCATTTCTACAATAACATTCAAAACCTTCCCAGGGATGCTCTCCTCCCCATAAATCTTTGGTTTAGTTAATCAAACAGTGCATAGGAGCTTCTGGCTGTTTGCAAGTGGCTATATAAAACATTTGATCATCAGAGGAGTCAATCGTTAGGCAAAGTATGCCACAAAAACAGAAGGTACAGACATTATAGTAAAGCCATCAATACAAACAAAGAAAACAAACAAATCTGAAAACCTGAACTGGGAAATCTGTTTGGGTTTTTTTGTTGTTTTGTTTTGACGCAATGAGAACAATTAAAAAAATATTTCTGATCTAATAGAATGAGGTAAGGAAAGATGGAGACATTAGGAAAGAAAGGTTCAGACTCAGCAATGTTGGAATGAGATGTTCCACAGTTCAGGATGTTATTTCCCACTGGTAAGTACAATGTAAAAATGTTTATAAAGTCTTTTGAAGCTAAAAATATTCCAAACATTTCTATTAACTAAAGAGGATTTAATCTTCCAGTATGAAAAGTATTACACTCTAATTTTAAAAGTCTTCTTGGAACACATTTGTAGGCATATGAAGGAGAAGAAGGTAACTAGGAACTGTCAGGATTAATTCACCAAAGGTAAAACGTGCCTGACCAACTTTGCTGCCTTCTACAATTAAATAAATGGATTTGTGGATGTGCAAAAAATGTTTCTTCCTTTTAAATGCAGTATTACCAGAAAAGACAACACACTTAGAAATAATAGATATCTTCAAACTGTTGGTCATGATACACCTTCAGCTTTCAGCATCTGTGAGACACTGTAGCAAGAAGCCTTGCTTCAGTGAGTGAGTATAGCAGAAAAAAAACCAACCCACATTAAAAACATATCTAGAAGTCAGCAGTATGCTGCTATTACACAAAATTACATTTCATTCTGAAACACAAAATCTTATTTCTCTTTTTCCTTTCATGAGCACTAGTATTGAGAAACTCTGATCATATGTCAAGCTAAACAGCAATGCTCCTAATAAAGCCTTTGATGAGGTTAGATTCAAAATACTTCCCCATATAACTGTTAGTGGCCTAAAGCTGCAGGCTCCAATCTTTCCTTTCCACCAGAAGTCAAAGAGCTTTCCAGGACTGCTTTTCCTTCACCAAAAGTCCTCATCTGTTGGAAGTCATAGTTTTGTCTCTTCTGCCCCCACCATAGGAAAGATGTACAGTCAGTAACTAGCTGCAATTAGTGCCAATTGCTAATTTTGTTTTGTTTCACTGACTATCAATATTATAATACCATAACGTCAACGAGAATCAGTGACAAAAATCAGGTTATGGATTGGAGAGCAGCTCTGAAGAGCTAAGGGTGTGTTTGGCTCCACTCTCCACTGAAGGCAGACCTTCCATTTCCCTGGGCTGCGCAAAACTTTGCATGTTACCTCATCAGTCTCCAAAACACAGTTTTGTACTGCATTAAACATATATTTTAAAACCATTTATAGCTTTCAAGGATTGTCACTTCATCCTAGACAAGGTATTAGTCACATACGTGAGCCATTTGTGTCAGCCACCTCTAGGCTGGACTATTTTGATTTACTATGTCTGAAACAGAATGTGAAGATACTATAATGCTCTTTAAGAATTAGAAAAGCATTTAATGCCAGATAGGCTTAAATAGCATTATTTTAAATAGAGAGTAATTATAGGACAAAAACAACTAGTAATAGGATAGAATCACCAAGAAATGCTGATTACTTTGCACTGTGAGGGTGAAGCAAAGCATCCATTGGTGCCATTTAAGCCATAAGGTAAAATGAGTTTGCCTTTGCCTTCTGCAGAACAACATGATGCAGCAATTCTGATAGAAAGACAAATGTTTATTTTACATAAATGTTAATTTACACAGCCTAGATGGTATTCACTCTTTTGCAGAGATATATGAGTTGACAACAAAAATTAGACAAAACAATTCTTTATCTATATTTGTCAAGATTCCTCACAATTATTGGAGCACATGCTGACCCTTGTAAAGACTGAAAAATATGAAAAGTTGCTTTGCTGATGCAACAAGAGCTACAACATTATGAAAATGAAACAAAAACAAGGTTTAAAAACCCCCTCAAACTATCACCATGAGAATACACTCTTTCTGGTGATAAGTAAAGTAAAATATAAAAGAACAAATAACTCTGACTTCCTGTCACTATTAATGAAATTTCATTTACCTTTTCTATTTAGCAGCTATCAGTCTTCATATATCAAATTTAATTTTGCACAGTTATACATTATTTTTCAGTTGTATCAATAAATTAACCTCATGGATTGTAAAGCCAGATGGGGCCACTATGATCATCTAATCTGACCTCATAAACCAAAGAACATTTTTCTTGATTAAGTCCAAGCTGAGAGAGTGTGCCTGTGTGTGCACATGCCTACATGTAAATATGTACATTTTTAAAATTGATGGTCTACAATAATAACTCAAGTTCTGATCCAAAAGTTAGGTTTGCTGAAACCATTGGATTATGGCCTTAAGGTTGACACTTTCAAAAAACAGAACTGCATTTTTCTTTTTTTTGGTCATTTGATTGCCAAACTGGAGAGTTGGTGGCAGTTGCCTTTTAGTACACAGCATGTGCATTTCAGTGAGGGGAAAAAAAATCAACATTTGAAAATTAAAATTCTTCGTTACCTTTTACTTGCAACACCTGAATAATTGTTAAAAACAATTAATTACGTGCATGCCAGAAAGCACATTTAATTAGCTGCTCATAAACAGAGTACATTTTGAAAGCCCTCCAGGGGGGATAGGTGCAGAAATTCCATTAACCAAAGTTGTGCGTGAATTTGAGCACTTGTTCGGAAATATACTCTGGAGATCATTTTTGTGCATATTAGCTTTTCTCTTCAAAGTCCTTTCCCTATTCCATGTGTCCATGAATGACAAGATTTGTCCACCTACAGGGGTACAGGTTTTTATGAATGGAGGAACAGTGCAATTTTTGCCTCTTGTAACTGAGGAAAACGACAAAGTTGCTGAGCATTTTTTTTATAGGTTCAGGGAAAATTTACAGAAATTATGCCATCGGGATGGGATAGGAAATGGAAAATTCATATGCAGGAGATCACTTTCCTTCTGAGAGGGACTGAGTACAGAGTCACCAGGTTTTTGGGTTTGCCAGGCAGCTACATCTCTGAGCATGAGTAATTCAAAACATTCTGCCCTGTTTTGCTACAATACTAAGACAATAGCACAGTAGTGGAAAAACAAACCAGCCCCCACTTGCCCTTAAAATATTGTGGCCACTGAGAGCCACACACACCGAGGCACACATACACACCCACCATCTCTCACATGCATTCACTCCATCCAATTTTCTTTTCTCTCCAGCCCAAAATGGAGCTGCAGCCAACTTACTGAAGCAAACAAATGTATGGTCTCTTTTTCTTTTAAAAGGAAGAAGTTATCTGGACTCCGTCTTGACGAAGTAATGTCAATCCTTGTCTACCTTATTGCTTTACTGCAGAAATTGTCACCTTTAAAATTAATGGTCCTTTTCAGAGAAGAGTGCCTATCTCAAAGCATTTATCTGACAGAGCTGGTAACATTTTTCCAAAGAACCATCCTCCATCAGGAAATGCTGTTTCATTGAAATGGAAAGTTTTAAGTGAACATGTTGATTTTTATAGTATTTGACAGAAAATTCAAATGCTTCAGATACAAATGGGACATTGGTCTTTCTTACTTGATTTTGCCCTGATGGTGCATACTTGTTCTATTTCTATTTGTGCTTGTCTTAAAAATTAATTTCTAAATAATGCCATATTGTTTCCTATAACTCAATATTCTATTCTCATGCACTCAGTTTGTCACACTGAACTGTTTTGACTTTGCTGAAATGAAATTTTCAGTAACAGTGGTTCAAATGTTTAGAAATACATTTACTTCAACATTTCTTCCTGGAATTTTCAAAGTTGCAAATTTTTAATTCAATGCAAATTGAAAGCAGTAAAAATATTGGTATTTCACTGATGAAATTTTATTTTTTGATCAAGTGTCTAGTAACTATATAAGTAGGCAAGTTCATGCAGATCTTCAGAGATTAATTACCTGCAGTCTATACACATTCTTGGCTTTCTTGCTTAAAGAAGTAATTTTAAACAAAACTATTCTTATCTGATTGTAGTATTAGTTGCATTTGTGTGTACATCTCTATATATGTATTCACACTTTTCCCAAGCACCATTGTTAAAAGAGGTTTTCATTATACATTTACTTGCTAGAGTAAATGTTTCCCTCCCAGTTTTATACCTCATGTAATGAGTCGTGAACTGCAATGACTTAAGAGAACATGAGGTAAATGCCTTGTAGAAAGCTTCCAAGTTTGACTCACTAAGTGATATTTTAGAAGCTGAAACCGAATTTCTTCCAGTATTATCGATCTGCTATACCCAAAGCAGCTGCACTTACTGAATCACAAGGGTAGTTTGTCTCTTGTGCTTTCTACATTAATATGCAATTTTATCTTAGTCTCAGGCACTGCTTATATTGCAGTCACAGTGTCAAATAGCCTAATTATAACATGATTGATTCCCTGGTCAGAAGAGGTGAAAAGTTGTCGAGTAAGCAAGATGATGAATGGATGAGACCTCACCATTTGCCTGGAAATACTAAATCCCTAAGCAGACTGGTTTTTCATCTTAGGAAGCAAACAGCAATAATGTTTGGAGACAGCTACACATTTCACACGTGCTTTTGCCAAGGTTGAGACACCTACTGACCATATTGTGCCCTGCTCCTTGCTCAGTTGGTACAACATAAACAGACACAGCTCCGTCACCTCCATTTCTTTGCCTATGAAACATAAAAATCCACACACGTAAAGCCAAACCCTCCTCTCCTTCAGAGGGGCAATTTTTCTTCTGCCTTTATTCAGCCAAAATTCACGTTGCTTATCCTTAGGAATTAGAATAGAATCGACTATTTCAATTGGAAGGGACCTACAAGGATCATCTAGTCCAGCTGCCTGACCAATTCAGGGCTGACCATGTTAAAGCATGTCATTAAGGGCATTGTCCAAATGCCTCTTAACTGCTGATGGGCCTGGGCCATCGACCACCTCTCTAGGAAGCCTGTTCCAGTGTTTGACCACCCTCCCAGTAAAGAAATGCTTCCCAATGTCCAGACTAAACCTTCACTGAGGCAGCGTTGAACCATTCCCACACAATCTATCTCTAGATATCAGGGAGAAGAGATTTAAACTAAGAGGAATTAAATTAAAAATAATAATAATAAAAAATCAGTCAGCCCCAACAATTCTCTAGCCATGAATTTAAAAAGTTTATCTTTCTGACACTTCTGACACCAGGTAAAGCTGGTGACTATTCACACTCTCCAAACCGAGCAGAAATTTAATTTGTAAAGCTTCACTAATTCTTTTGCACAACAGACAAAATACTGCAGAACACAGAACAGGCATTTGTGGATAGTTTTAAGCATATATAGTAAGGAATACAGATTTATTTTATTTATAGCACTTTGAATTTATGAAAATTATTATGAGCTTTCTGGAATTTCTTATGATAGCACTGGTCATGAGGAAATAATTTATGGTAAATAAGGAGTTCCTTATTAATACCTCCATAGTATTTCCACCATAATTCAGCATTAAGTGACTGTGAAGCATCAGAATTTTTAGCATCAACTGAGAGATGCTAAATTTCACATCTGCATTAAGACACAACCCCCAAATGAATTAAAAAAAAAAAGAAAAAAAAAAGAAAAAAAAAGTATTGCATTGTTGTAATAAAGTCTATTGTGAAACAAAGCTTTTCTTGCCTCAGGCTGCAATAGCTACTAGTTTAACTCAATGGTCAGAGCACTCCCTGGGGAAACAAGAAGCCTTAATTCTACTGCTGGCAGTAACTTTCCTTTTGTTAGCAGCACATGTACAAAATTATTTTTAAAATAACACCACATGTATTAAACACTCACTCCAAGACAACTTATAAAAACAATGTTCCATATGTGCAAATGAGATTTTGGCAAGCACAAAATTATATGCAGAAATTACATTCGAGCATGGAAAAGACTCTTTTCACTAACCCAGATAGATATTTAATTTCTATGGGATAAATTGCATGCTACCTATTCACTAACATAATTTTCCCACTGATGATTGACATTTAGATATCAAAAGAGGAAAAAAGATAGCATAACATTAGATTGCACATCTCAGAGGAGTAAAAGGTATTCATTAGATTAGGTATTCCAGCAAATGGCATGCTAAAGTCTTGACAAAAATCATGTCAAAAGTCATGTCAATCTTTTCTTTTTTTGCTAGCTCAAAAGCACATCTGTCTGTGGATGACAATCACTCATACTGGCACCTGAAATATAACAAATAATACCCACACTCGAGAAGATGAAAGCCAGAATCAATGCGCGATGCACTGCATTGCTGACCGGTATTCAAGGACATGAAACTGCAAATAAACAGAGCTTGAGTATTCCCACAGGGACACCGTGCAGCTGAGGGGCAGTATGGAAAGAAGGAAACCATGGTGAAGGAGCTCAGGCCCTCCAGTGTGTTTAACCTGCAGAAGGGAGGTGATGCACAAATGGCAGCAAAGCCCTGGGGTAGGGAGCAATTGCCACCCCTTTCTCCACAGGGCTTCTTTCAGACAGCTCAGAAATAGTTTATCCTGGCTCCAGCCAGAATCCAAGCCAGTGCCAGTATCTAAAAAGGAGATGGTGTCTTCCATTAAACCTTATAATTTATTGTGCAAGTGTTAAATCTGAGGGGGAAATAAAGAGTAATTTTTTAGACCTTTAACAAGGATGGAAAAAAATTAAGAATTCTCCCCCTGGGAGCAAGCGAGGACCTATGTTAAGAAAATGAAAAGGGCTGCATTGCAGAGTAAGTGGATGAAAATGACTTCACACCAGACTGAACTGTTCAGAGGAGATGCACTACATTTGGGAACATGTTTCCTGCAGTTAGTACCTAGTTATACTTCCCTCAAGATGGATAATGCTAACACTAACAATAGTGAGATAATAAAGGAAAGGAGGAAGATTTGCATTATCTGTGTTCATTAACCCAAAGTATAACGCTTCCCTTAAATATTAAATGCCTTCCTATCATTAGAAATACAATGTGAAAGGCTAAAGAAATATTATGTGGTGGATTTTTTAGAAGACATTTTTTCTTAAGAGACAATAAGAAAAGCAACACAGCTCCTTTAATCCTGTAATCTCTCTGGTAGCAATCAGCTTGGGGTACATTTCAGTTTGTTCACTTGTCATCTACATTAAGAGTCCTTCAATGAGCTTTTCTTTTAAAGTAAATACAGAATGACACATTTATAATTAGATCTCCCTGACCACTGCTTTTTAGGTTTGAAGGATATGAGATGTGGACATGTCATGCAGCCCCTGCTCCTGATCAGTGTGCTAAGGAGCTTAGACTTTCACTGTTGATTAGTGAATTGTAAAACAACCAACAAAATATACTATGGGTGCTGCTGGTTCAGATATTTTGGCCTCAGTTATTCCCTGCATGCAGGAGCAGTCAGAAACTCAAGAAATATTTTGAACCACACTGGAATAAAATAAGTTCAAACCAACCCCGAATTTCAAGCAAAGATTGTTTAATCATTTAATAAAAATATAAGCCGTTGTGAACAGAGCAAAAAGCAAAACTCCTGCTTCTGCTGAGCCTAAGAGCAGTAATTTCAGGATCATTAGGAATAAAGTACAGTATTATACGTTAGTGTTTGTAATTCTCCTTAATATTAAAATAATTTCTTAATGTTCATGGCCACTCAAACTGTCCATAACATTACTTCTTCTAAAGGTTTTAATCATTCATGGCTTTGGTGTCTGTCAGCAAATTCCTCTACAAATGTATAATATTATTTTCTTAGATAGTCTAGGAATAGCCTAATGATGCAGAATTTTCATAAGCTTTTCAAAATATTCCAATAGAGGGGTCCATGCTTTTCTGCTTTATTTCTTAATGCATAGGACAGAAAGCCTTCTTTTTAGTGCTTTAGAACAAAATTCAAAGATATTTGTCCCACATATGTTCCTTGCTTGTACTCACCAATCAGGGGAAAATATAAGAATCATTTGATACTCAGACATTACCAAGGGAAGTCAGCTTTGGGGATTTAGCGAATCAGTAATGTTCTTTAGTCTTCTGATTTTTATGGGGACTATTCAGAACTAACATGGACCTCCTGAGACCCCAACTCTTCCACTTCCATCAAGACTACAATGTAAAAACAGCCAATATTTGCCACTGTTCTGACCTGCCTCACTATACCAGGAAATAGTCAATAACTTCCCACCTTTTTCTTCACAAAGTAAAGCTTTCTATCCCAACCTTCTACTGTTAACACAATCTCCCTTGCTTGTTTTTCTTTTGTTGTGCAGTCAACACATCACTCAATTTTTACATTAAGTGGCTCACTTTACCAACTCTCCATCCAATATCATCCAGCATTTTAACAGCTATGCTCTATTTATAACTCAGTTATTATTTACCACCTCTTGTCCATAAAACCTCTTTTCAAACAACTATACTCTTACATATCTTAGGAATCCCTTCAGTTCTCGTAACTATGGCTACTCTGATAGTGCTAAATAAAACATGGCCAGCGACTGAGCTCTAGTTTTGAGGCCCTTCTGTTCTATCCCACACTTGGCCATGGGCCTCCTCTGAGCTCTCACACTACTCTGTGACCGTAAGGCATAATTATTTAATGTTTGCAGGGAGAGGTTCAAGATGTCTGAAGTAATGGCTGTGTTGAGCTCACCAGAGAGATATCTCACCACATGAAAAAGCACATGCTGATTTCCCTGGAGTATGCTATGAGTGCATATACACGGTATTTGATGCCATAAAGCCTTCATGGAAAGTCCAGGAGGGTTGTAAAGAAACCAAAATCTGGTGAAGTCTTGTTATCTACAAGTAATGGACCTTGGAGTGCGCCGTTCCTTGAGCCATACTCAGAGATTGGAGAAAAATCCTAGCTGGGACAAGCCAGAACTATGCCCTGAATTGTAGAATCATAGAATCATTTTAGAATCAAAAGACCCTTAAGATCATCAAGTCCAACCCAGCATGCTGCCAAGTCCACCACTAAACCACGTCCCTAGGCACCACATCTACATGTCTTTTAAACACCTCCAGGGATGGTGGCTCAACCAATTCCTTGGGCAGCCAGTTCCAGTGCTTGACAACCCTATCAGTGAAGAAATTTCACCTAATATACAATCTAAACTTCCCTGGTGCAACTTGAGGCCATTTCCTCTTGTCTCATTGCTTGTTACTTGTTAGCAGATAAGCAAAGGATCCCAACAGTGATCCACTGGTCAAGACTGCTCTCTGTCCATGTCTTAGGTAGCAGTATAAAAATGTGTACCAAACAAACTTGTTTGTTTCCTGAGTGATAAAGGCAATTAGAAAATTAGATAGTCTATAGGGCAACTAAACTAATAATAAAATATTTAATTCTTCAGGTAACTAAACATCAAAGATGGAACCTAAAACTTGACTTCTGATATGGTAGTCAATTATCAGATTAAGACAACCAAAATTAGGTGTCTATCTGAGACCTGCATATCTGACTTGTTTGCTGACTCAGCAAACAAACCAAGGAAGCCAAAAGAGCTATTCCATTTGTAAAAGGCAGACGCCCACACCAAGGCTGATATGATTGACCATGTTGACTGTAGCAGGAATGTAAATAATCTCACATGTAGGCATGTCTAGGGTGAACCCCATCTAAACTACAGTTTAGACTGCTTACTCACTGATCTCTAGTTCTATCTGAGATGCCATTGGGTACTTTGGCCTCCTGCAGGCACTGCAGAAGGGCACAAATCTTCCATATGTCCTGTGTCCTACCTGACAATTCATGTGCAAGTATCGAGCACCATTTCAAAAGGCATCAGATAGCTATGGGTGGGCAGAGGAATTAAGTCTGAGCTGTTTGGACTCTGTCAGTGCGGGAGACTGACCCTTTCAGAGGGCAACTGAATCACTCCTGCAATAGTGGGAACACAATGAGCATTTAAATCAGATATTTAATGCTTGATAGTTAGGAGTAGTAGGAACCTCCATGACCTGTGTAAACTACTTATGTTATAATCTCCATTCCACATATCTCTCTGCAAGGGGTGGAGAATCCTCCAAAAGATACACTGCGAACTGAAAATGTCTGCAATCTGAAATCCAGTCTAATGTCACTGAAGTCAAAGATATTGATATATGATTATTTCAACAGTGTAAGAGTTTTAGCTGAAATGTCTTAGCTGGCACCAATTCTCTCTTCCACAAACTAGACCCTGGAAAGAATGATTACACCATCATAGTGTAGACTATACGGCATAGAACGTTTGGGATTCTGAGAATGCTGCGGTCAAATCCCTGTTTACATATTGGCAACAATTCTTAATCTAGCATTATGCTACAAAATTAACTCTCAAGAAAGTAAATTTTACCACAATGAGATATTTTATTTCTAATTAGCAAGAAGCAAGAGAAAATTGTTCACCTGCCTTCTGTAGTCTTGATTTCCTTGAGCGCTGCAATTACACTGCTCCCCAGGAGAAAAAGGTTTTTTTATTTTTGTGGATCTATATGTGGATTTGGAAGCTTACTTTTAGGCATTTAGCTTTACACTAAGAAGGCTAGAAATCTTACTTGGAAGATTACTAAAGAAGTAAAAAGCATGACTGCTTATAGTCCAGAGAAAGCCAGATCAGAAATGTTACGAATACAACATAACATTACTACATGAGACAAAAAAATATTACAATCAATAGGGAAGACAAGATCAAGAATTATAAATCTGTAATGGAACAAAGGAAACTTGCAGAGATACTTAAAATGAGTGAAATGGTCAAATCACAAGCTACAGTAACAAAACTAACAGCTACACTTGGTATGTGACACAGTTATGTTTAATTTGGCCAGAACTGAGAGCAGATGCAAAGAGAAATTGTTGGAGAGTCAGCAAAACTTATGCACAGCCTATAGATGAAAAAGGAACAAGGGAAAAGAACTGAAAATGACACTCAAGTTGATGGGAAAGATGTTGTTGTCACCAGCAGTATGCCTTAGCTACATATGTCTGCTTTCTAGAAGTTACAGGCCAACATTCAAGGGGAGTTGTTCAATATATTTAATTTTGCTGTTCAATTTTTAACTCAACTTTGGGATACAGTTTGCGTACGTTAAGTATGATGACTGAGTCAGAAGTTTTCCAGCAAATATTGGGGTCCAAGGGGTCATATCTTGGAAAAAATGAATAAAATAGCTCAAGTGAAATCTAAGGCCATACCAGCTGCCAGCAGGACGCTGTCTGTTTACACCAGGTAAGGCTCTGAATTAATAGATCTGACAGATGATATTTCCAAAGTGAAGCAGCAATTGACATTAAAATACAGGAATCAGAAAACAGACAATGAAAGAGTTCAGTAACAATGTATGGAATGTAAAAAAAAAACAGCTCTTTTCCCTTCAATGTCTTATTAATTGTAAAAACAGTTACAAATTTCAAAGAATGCTGATTTTCTAAATCAATGAAATTACAGATGAGAAAACAATGGACTTGATTTTACCTTCATATCATTTAATATGAGACCAGAGCATCTCATACTGGTATAGCTCTATTGATTTCAATTAGTTTAACTTCTAACTAACTATAAATCAGCAAACAGAATCAGGACCAATTAGCCTCAGTGAGCATGTGGGTTGCAAGGAGTCAGCAAAACTCTCAGTATTACTTGTCAGGAAAAAGCTTTCAACCCAGGGAATATTTTATATCTCTCTGTGGAAGGCTCTGAGCAGTCTGTATAAGCTTTCATGGATTTTTATAAGCCCATGCACTAGAAAAAACCACCTTAATTGAGCTAATTTAGAGATGTTCTTTCTGATCGATGTATTGATTTAGTTATAATTTGATTCCTGGCCTGGTGATCATCTTTATGTAGCTCTGTATGTGTATTGTGAATTTGAAATGCACACAAATATGTAATGAAATCCATTCACTAATAAAACAATGATCAGTCAACTCATGAGAAATGGTGCAGATTTTTAAGATGAATGGCTAGTTTTCTGGTGGGGATCCTTGCACAAACATTACATAGGCTGTTGCTTCAGCGCCATCTTATTTAATAATGAGAGAACAGTGGCTCTATAAAGGTCAGGATTTATTCTATTTATCACTACCTCTGGGTGAAAATACAGTTGCAGGAGATTCTTGTCAAAGGCAAAATGAGAGCTGAAATTGCACTTTTGCACTGAACTCAAGGTACGCACCAAAATGGTATATTAACAAAAAATATTTTCCAACAAATGTCCTCAATAAAGTGATATTTTGAAGCACTGAATCCATATTCTTATCCACTCACGATTCCTTACATTCCTGTGAATCTAATTAAATCCTGATCTTGTGCACAGGAGAGTATTTTTGAGTAGTCCCATAGAAATCCTGTTCTTAGGCTGAATGAAGTTACTCAGCTGATGTTTGTAGGATGAGCCTAGTGCATACCCAGCACCTGTATTCTGACCTCCCATACAGCCCTGCAATTCAAATCCCTTGTAGTCTTTGGAATTCATCCAGTCTAAATTAGATTATATTAGATTTACTTCTGCATGGTGGACAGGAGAATTATGTCCTGAGACCACCATAGTCTCTCCAGATTTGAAGTAGTTCCTTCCTCTCTATTGGGAACACTTGGCAATATTTCTAAACAACCACTTTTCTGTGACATACTAGAAGCAGAAACACTTCCTTTAAAAAATAAGCTTCATATTGTATTGTAGCAAACTGTGGAACTTTGCTGTAATTAGAGAAGTTCTCTACTTGATTCTTGCTTCTTCCCAGTCTCTCAGGATCATTACTTTTCTGCCCTATTTTCCAAAACCTCAGTTCAACTAGAGCTGGAGGCAAAGTCAGGTTTTTGACTTTAGATTTTCATTTGGGCTCATCTTTCAAACGCTTATTATTTTCCATGCTGGCATATGTTTGCCCATCATCAGTTAGAATCTGCATGATTTTACATTTATAAAGAAAAGTTAAGCAATTCAACGAAACCCATAAACTTTTCTTCTAGAGACCAAAGTGGCAGCTTTCTCATTACATATCAATTTACAGCTCAAAATCAGGACTAGATCAATGCAAACCATCTGCACCTTGCAAGTTTTAACATATCTCCCTTTCGTCACTCTCAGTAAAGCAGAGGAAGTTATGCAGAGCATGTGGTCTGCTTTCACAAATAATTTCTATGGAAAACAGCAGTCAGACAGTAATACAGGCCCAAGGTGACCTCATTACTGAAATTTGTTCTAGTTGTCATTAGACATATCACACTGTGTCACTCAAATCAGAAAAGGAATAAGAGATACTGACATGCAGCACCAGTGATTAGAGATGAAAAATACTGTTACACCATAAGAATCCCTCGGTGGAAAAGAAATATGTATAGTGTTTAAGTTTCATTCGCCCCCCTGATCTGCCACCACTGCCTTTATGGCTTTATTCTTTTTCTACTTGTTCATTCTCCTACACAAGGGACAACACCTTTTCTTGAATACTATTTCAGAGGCTGATGCTCACTGGCCAGCCACTTTGCATAAAATATTCCTGAATTGTTGGTAGTGATGCCCTCATGTTGTGCAAAGATATTTACTGCAGTTGCAGCAGGCCAACTTGGACGGTTGCTTCTTTGTGTTTTTATTAGTGCAGACCCTTATCACTGCCTAACTGTAGACATGGCTTCATTCTTCACAATTGTAAGTTATGGTTAGATCAGGCCAAGTTTTGGCCACAAGGAATGATGCCAACAATTCAGAAGATGGCACCTTTCCAGCCAGAAGCAAAGCTTGGCTGGCAGACAGTAGCGAGAGGAATTAAACTGTCCAGCCAAATATAAGTTCCCACTCCCAGCTTTTCCCACCTTAGTAACCAAAACTCTGGGTCAATCCAGCCTTTAGGACTTCCTGCCCAAAGGATTCACTTCTATCCTTGATAAATATTCACCTGCTGTGAGTCTCCACAGAGCCAAAGAACCCCAGTAGTTTTAGGATAAACCTCCTGAAGCACAATAATTTGAATGAGATTTAATGCCAGATGCTAAGGTTTAGCTGATTTACCTTGACTGAAGAAAAAGGTCTTTAAAGCCAGGTGCCTAACATTTATTATTACTTTCAAAGATCTCAAGATGCTTTTTCAACAGTGTCCTAGAATAAGGGCAAAATTACTAAGCATCATCCCAAATGTTATGGCCAAATTCCAGTTTGACTGACTACTTTCTGCTTACTAAAATTCTCACTATTAAGCAAACGGAGGGGGAATTTGCTTTCTGGTTTTGGTCTGAAATTTTGGACAGTTGTTACCATGCACTTTAACACAGTAATTTTCCACCTGAGAGCTAATGAGTCAAAGGACATCTCAGAATCATAGAATCACAGAATGGTTTATCTTAATATAAAAGGAATTGGGGAGTCTATGGGATTAAAGGTATTATATGAAAGCAAGAAGTTATTGTTTCTTTTTTTTTTACAAACTTCTGCAGCTGGTTTGCTGCTGAAAATTATTCCTTTTTAAACTGACCTAGATTTGGAAGGGGGAAGAGGGGATCTTAAAAGAATTCTGTGAAATGCTTAAAACATAGATGAGACCAACCAGGAAAGAAACAAACAAAAAACCCTTTCATCTCAATTACTCAAATATAAAGCTCATTTTTAAAAGTTTGATCTCTTATACCCCAAATTTATATTTAATTATTTTCTATTATGCTGCCCATTCATGTCTTTTTGAATTCTTAGTTTCTTTCCAAAGCATGTTGCTAGCTCTATGCTGAAGCAGGTCCATATGAGCCTGAGTTACCTGTCTCCTTATAGTGGTTAAAATGCTTGACTTAACCAAGATCAGTAAAAATGATTTTTTCAACCCAGCCTCTTCATCCTCTCTTGAAAGTATTTTTATTCTCCTTTTTGCCATTCAGACATCTGTCCTAGCTGCATGTTTTCTTGAAAAGAAAAAAATGTATTTATGGTTAACCCGTTCGCTCTGAAACCCAAGATAACAGTTTTGATCACTGCATTCAGAAGGTCCACTACTTAATTTTCAGTCAAATATAAACACAAACTCTATTAAGCTTCTCATATTTCAGAAAATTCCACTTTCTGTAACAGTTCTTTCAGCGCTAACAGTACTGCAGAATGTAAAAAAAATATATATTGTATTCAACTATAATATTGATAGGTTATTTTTTTACTCAAGATGTATACTTTTTATCCATATATCTCAAGATTTTTACCTTATACATTTATTAGTCCTATCTGGAATTATGGCAGTTCTATTCTACTATTAACTTTACCAATAAAAAAATAGGACAATCTAAAAATGAGAAGTCCAGGCTGTGACAGATCATCATACATTATAAACCAGCCTCAGCACAACTGTGGGTAAATTGTCTCTTGTGAACTGTTCTACAGCTGTTAGGGTTCATGTTGTTCCCTTATAAACTAGAAATAGGAATTTTTATTACCTCTGGCCATAATTTAAATTACATGAGCCCAATTCCATGTCGTAGATGGGTGTAGTGCCATGCAGTTCAGCTTTTATTTTGGCATACTACAATGCAGCTCACACATGAACTCTACCATCAGTAGACATGTGACAGGAAAAGAAAGGATGAACACACGCTATTAAAAATGCTAGAACAAAACCTTAGGTCTATAAAGAATTATTACTGTACTTGCACCTATTCTCATAGGTTATATTCTTGGCAGCTTTACATCACTAGAGTGAATGGTTCAAGCACTTCGCTCGCACTTGACAAACACTCTAAAGGTCATTGCTGTCACTTTTTCACTAAACATCACCAAAAATAGCCACATAGCTGTCCTAGGAGCTCTTGCTTCATTTATTAAATAAAATTAGCACTGTAAGGTTTTTTCCAAGTCTTACATTGCAAAAAACTAAACCAGATACTTTTAACAGTGTTCAGAAGTTAGAATTTTTGAGCAATCTGTGTAAATAAATAAATAAATAAATAAATAAATAAGTACTTTCAAAAATTTTAAAGGTACCACAGCAGGATTAAGAACTGCTCTTCATAAAAAAAATTCCACACACTCTCCCTGTACCCTACATGTGTTTCTTTAACTAGAAAAATGGTTGATTTAAGAAATACGGAAATAAGAGAAATTAAAAAAATACACCCCAACATGCAGCGTTAGCTGAGACAAAAAAAAAAACATTTCATAAATAGCAGCAACAAACTGAATTTATATGTGAATAGATTTAACCAGAAATCTGTCCTTTCCCACTCAATTGCAAGCAGAAAAATGTATTTGGCACATGTATATTTAACAGTGAAATACATATGCTATAATCTGATTTTTTCCCTGACAAATTATATCTGTTACATTCTTCTGTGAAGTCTTACACTTTGATATACTTTACAGTAAGCTGCAATTTATAAACTGCCAGGATACAAAAGAATGGGAATGTTACCCTACGCCTGCTCCAGCAACTTGCTTCAGAAAGTCATAAACATTATGGCTAATTAACAACCTAATGGAACGCTGAGAATGAAGGTCTCACTTCTCTGTGCACTTCTGGGCTCGCCTTTAATTGGTAAGAAATTTCCAGGGCTATAAACAGGATGCCACATCTAAGTAACATTCAAAAGCTACTTCTGGCTTTTCCTTTCAAATAAAAATAATAATTATCATTAGCTTCCCAATTAGTTTTCATAACTCATTGTTGCTTGAATGAGGAGTTGCTCAAACCCAAGACTTGGATTAAGGTTTTTTGCATGTCTCCTCTTTGATTTTGTTCAGTTCATCACTGCAGGAAACGGACCTAAAGGTGTAATTATTCCTTAATTTTGATTGCAAGGCAAAATGTATCAATCGTGGTTCCATATCAAGGAGCTGTGGTGGTTAAAATGTGGACCTGGACTCAGAAGCTCTCAGGAGTCTCATTCCCTGCTCTGCCCCAGATTGAACCACATAACCTTGAGCTAACAGCTCAGTATCTCTGCCTGCAATATTGAATAATAATCATTCCCATCTTTAGTCTCTTGAGACCACAAGCTCAAGAAGAGTGGAGATGGCATCAAGCCTGGATTTGCATAGAGCCTTGGAGAGCCCAGCATTCTGCTAATTTTACTAAACCATTTCTTACTCTCATCTGCATTATGAATATTGAATTATTTCAAAACCAGTCCATGAAGAGATATTTCCCACAGTTTTAAAATGGTATATAAAACATTTGTAAAATCTTTCAAGATGTGTGACACACAACAGCGAACAGCTATGATTACTTTTGGGACTGAATAAATAGGAATATAGCTCCAAACAACCAAAGGAATTCTTACACAGTCTGAAAATAAAACCAAAACAACTGTGAGTTTTGTTGTTTGTTTTTATGGTGGTTTTCATTTGTTTGTCATTTTTTTTTGTTCTGTTTTGTTTTCACAAAAAGTAATGTAACTAGCTATTCCAGATGTGAGCTTTGCCAATACTTGTTTATTAAGTGTGAGGCCTTGCTCCAGCAATTAAAGCCGTTGGGAGTGTATGCAAATGAGAATATTTGCATTTGGCCTTGAGCAATATACCTTCTGCACAACAGCGTGCTCCCCACAGTTTTGAACATGCTGACAGACTAAACCAACCAAATCTCCAGAGAACCAATGACTAGAACCTGCAATAATCCAACAGGAAGGATTAAAGGCTTTATAAATATAACATGGTAAACCAGCACAAAGTTTATGGAAGAACCAGGCTCTGAGGTGACCGTTACTGTAAAGATGGAAAGGTTTTACCATGGATACCAGCCAGACAAAGGTAGAATAATAAAAACAGGAGAAGACTCATTATTTTGGAGCTGATGAATGCAATTTCTGTTTTTGACCTTTTAGGGCCAGATTCTGATCTCAAGGGAACAAGCTTCTGTTATCAGTGGCATGGGCTCATGCAGATCTAATGATAACATGCTGCATGACCTGCCTGGCCAACTGCTGTCCCTAGTCTTGTATTCCATAATCTTTTGAAATTAAAATGCAATTAAATATCTTTAGAAATAATTCAAAGAATCTCTAAAGAATCTTGTTTCACCCTGTGCAGAATCATTACAGCGGTTTTCATTTACAAACAAATAAAAAATTAGGCTAAACTTTGAATCTGTAGTTATCCTTCCTTTTCGTTTACTTACATGTGAGAAAACGTGTGCTTTCTTTTCCTTATTTTTTTGTAATCTCAGATCAATAAACCTTACTAACCTATGGTTGATTTTATTCCTGAAAAGTCAACCACATCATCTTCCTCTTTGCACAGCATCTTCAAAACAAGATTTGAGTGGACACAAGCATTGGGGGCTGTGCCAGGGGCTTATTCTCATTTCTGTGTTACCTCTTCCCTGGAGAGATAATTGATTCCTACGCAAACCATTCATTTTCCTCATGATTTAGAAACAATTTATAGTATATATCCTAAAGTGAAAAAAAAAATAAAAATAATTCAAATTAGACCAGAACAAAGCTCTAAAAGATGCTTGAAGCTATGGTATTTTTGAAAACTAAAGTTTAAAATATTTTTTTCCTAATTTTATTTTGCATTCTAAAAATGTATGTGGGTGGGTTACAATGAAACAAACAGGTGCCAAAAGCAGAGCGGAAATCAAGATCAATGTGGTTTTAATCCTTGAGTGTAAATTGGGAGAAACTCTATTTAAATACGGCAATAAGGTTATGAAGAGTTACCAGAAAATGTAAAAGAAATCCTCATTGCATGTGAGCTACAGCTGCAGTAGTCAAACTGAGAAATCTGGGTAAATTTGAGGAAAACTATACGATATGCAAACAAGCCACAGCTTCTTTTGCGATCTGACATGCACTAATAGCTAACAAATGAGAGGCTATTTCCAACGAGCTGGTCCTGCACAGCTGAATTATGATAGGCAAATGGGATAGGAATGAATTATGGAGCAATGCTCCCTGTCACAATACACCCTCACAGAAGCTACTTCCCTTCAGAAGTTATCGGCACCTGCCAAAGCCACGGGGATTACCCTTCCCCTGTGGCAGCATTTAACAGGAGGGGAAATTCTGGCTTCAGACCAAGAAACCAGGAACTGAAAAATGTACTAACAAACGAAGTGAGAAAGCTAAGCCAAAATTCTTTAGGAGAGTAATAGATTTATCCATGCCCAAGCCTGACTCCTCATTGACTTTTAGCCTCCACACGGCAGCATTAGAACCGCTCACACAGCACCATGGAAAATGTCAGGCAAATCTGGATCTAAGAGGGTATGCTTCATCACCCAGCCATGCTTGGCTTAAACAACAAATTCACAGAGAAATGTCACCCACCAGTATACTCTGTCCCACTAGTAAAAAATTGACAATGTAGATGTTGTCTGACCCCAAAACACCAAGAGTCAAAGCATGGAAGGAAGCATTGTGCTGCTGGGAGAACAAGCTCTCGGTGGGCTTCTGCATACATCATCTGGAGTTGAGGTAGCCTGGGACATTTGCCCAGTGAATATCTCTGATTTTCTGGTCAATAAATAGAGAACCTGGATCCATTTGGCAAGAATAATAGCAGGAACCCCTCCCTGATTGCCCAATTCCCTCTGCTCTCACCTCCTTTCCAGCCTTCTGAAGGTCCTCAACAACCTAAAACCACTTCAGCTCAATTCAGTGTTCTTCCCATTCTCCAAACACGGTTATCATTTGTAGTGTTCAGAACACAGATTCATAGAATCATAGAATGCCACGTTGGAAGGAACCTCAAGGATCATCTGGTCCAGCCTTTCTAGGTAGGAACACAGTTTAGATGAGATGGCCCAGCACCTTGTCAAGCTGAGTCTTGAAACTGTTGGGGAATCCATCACTTCCCTGGAGAGATTATTCCGATCACAGACTGTTCTCATAGTGAAAAATTTTCTTCTGATGTTCAGTCAGGATCTCCCCAGGAGTAACTTGCACCCATTGCCCCTCATCTTTTCCATGTGACTCCTTGAAAAAAGGGAGTCTCCATCTCCCTGGTAACCACCCTTTAAGTACTGGGACATGGCAATAAGGTGTCCTCTAAGCCAGGCTGAACAAACCCAGTTCTCTCAGCCTTTACTTGTATGGCTTCCCAGTCCTTTGACCATCTTTGTGTCCCTTCTCTGGACCCTCTCCAGCCTGTGCACATCTTTTTTGTATAGTGGGGACCAGAACTGAACACAGTATTTCAGGTTTGGACTGACAAGCACTGAGTAGAGTGGGATGATGACTTCTTTATTTTTTTGTGCCAATGCCCAGGGCACTCCTTTAACCTTCCCTCCTTTTATCAGGTCTTTCAACCTGCTGAATATATCACAGAGAAATACTCTGTTTCAAAGTATATGATAGCAAGAAATCAGTGGAGAAGGTGCAGAATATGTGAATATGTGCAGGGTGAATGGACAAACAGGTACACAAGAAGAGAAAGAGAGCCAAGACAAACAGGAATTGATAGATCTTTCCTGTACACACCAAAGTCCCCTCTAGAGGTCTGTGTGAAGGTAGAGACTTAGTACTTAATATTTTTTGTGTGAAAAAAGTTGGGCTTCATTTTCACTCTAGTGATTGATTCTCATAAAAGTTAAGTAGCCATCTATGAATAACATTTACTGTAAGAGCTCAGGCACTAGTTGTCTCTACTGTAAAGATTAAGATATAAATTCTGATCATCTAAGCTTAAGGTAAGTATTGTTCAACAAAGCAGAAATTCCATTTTACTATTTCTTTTCAAAGTATTGGAAAGAATTATTAAGGACTCCATTCAAATTCAAGTATTCAAAAGGTAGGAAATGCCAGATTAAAATTGCTTATGCAACTCAGTTTGGACCTCTTGAACATATCTGCTATGAAACCATCTTCCATTATGTGATCACAGACTATTTTTCCATGGTATAGCTGCAGCTCTTTTTGTGTGCACTGTGGATGGTATTCTGAGAAATGGTATTCTGGGAATGAATCAGGCTTTTGTAGTGAATGAGGCTTTCATTTCTCTCTGCCTCATTTGTTTCAGGAACTGGAAGGTATATAATGAACCAGCAAGGGACTACAGAACGAGAAAATAAGATTTAATGGTTAAGGCAGCTGCCACTGAAGAACTGAATTCCATTTCTGGATCTGCCACAGAGTTCCTATGTGATGTTGGACAAATCACTTCCCATTTCCAAGAGATGACCATTAATTTGATGTTCCTCATTTTCTGGCCTCTATACAAGACAATTGAGCTGAGCTATTGAACACTTATAGCTGCAATTGATGTAGATTAAACTGTATATATACATAAAGACTGATTAAAATTATCAAGTCTATAAAAAATATTATTTGCAAATTAGCTGATACATCACCAGCTATTTTGTTCTTCTCTCTGTGCCTCTGTCCATCACCTGTAAAGTAGGGATAACAAACCCATGAATGGCCAGGGTATTATGCAGGTAATTACTGTGTGAAGCATTCAGGTGTGATAGCTGTGATAACAATGAAGCAACCAATAATTTTGTATTCAATGCAGGTTTTGAATGATTTGTGGTAAGCAAAGCCCTGGGGCCACACAGGACATGAAGAGGATGGAAAGAAACACAAGCCAACTGTTGATGGAGCAGTGTCATGTGGAAAACACAGGATTCATTTTTAAAATAATGTCAGGGTGCCTGCACCCAAAGGGGCTAAATTTAATTTTGCAGAAGCAACCCTAGTCCTGGCATTATGTAGTTTCTGTGTGGGCTTGATTTTGTCCTTTTCATGTAGATTTTGAGATGTGTTGACAGCTTCTAAGAAGCGTTCAACTGTGTATTGGAGGGTTTATGTGAAGAAAGAAGAATCCAGGTGCATACCACCTCTCCCATTTCTAACCTAGGCTACAGAAGAAAGGGAGTTTGAATCTAACCCCATGTTTCATACAGTTGTAGAAGAGATGGAATCTGATAAAGGTTAATGTCCTGGATTTGAGAAGGAATGTCCAGATTGATGTGGCCTAGAATGCACATCCAGTTGAATGTGGCTCCACTGTCTGAAAGGTTGTATCCAAGCTTGTCCTCAGAAACAGGCCTGCCTCACCTGCCTCACCTCACTTGATAAAAACTAGATGTTCCTGCAGGGGGAAGATATCCACTTAGTAACTGGACAGGACCTCATTGTCTTGCTCATTCACTGAGGAAGAGGACAGCTGAGCAGCCAATGCCCAAGGCCACCAGAGGACATTCACCACCCAGTTCATGAACTCAGAGGATGTTAAACCTTAGCTGGTCCATGAGATGGGCTGGGCAGGCTGAGTCTGCACTGGAGCCTGCCTTTTCACTCACTGCTCATCTGAGATGGGCAGCTCCACCACTGTGTCCACCAAATCCGGGACAGGACGTGTGACCAGGTGAACCTGAGGTATGACCTGGGTGACTGTTGTACGTGCATTGAGGCCACCAACCTGTACACACATGCATTGAAATACAGGGGGAGAACTGTTCTTTCCTACTAATACCAATTGGAGGAAGAAAGTAACTGGGAATTCTTTGGCAATTCACTAAAGCTTGGAGTTACTATGAGGAAATCACAGTGCAGGGAAGTCCTATCTTGCTACTTACTTTCCTATTATTTAAAAGCCATGGAAGAAATTAATATTGTGATGGGGTCATAACTTTGCTTATAAAACCTGCATATTAAGTTTGCTGCTGAATGTCTTGTTTTACTGTCCATCCTGGTTAGCAGTCTTCTATTTTCTGATACCTGCTATAACTGACACTCCGCAAAAATATAGTTAGTACAGGGCACACAGAAGATCATGTATCAGCAAATAATAGAATCAAGTTAAAATGCAAGTTTCCTATAATGAACTGAGCCAGCTCATTTCAATATTAAGTTCAGGTCTTACACTGGGAGAGAAGATAGGCTTTAAGGTACGTTTTAAATTTGATTGCCTGCAAGAATGCAAATATGTAACTTCCAAATTTCAGGACAACATGCCTGCTTTCTAAAGCTTAAAGCAGTTTCATTCATGAGTTTATAATTTCTCAAAGTATTTTCACTAGATTTGCATGCAAATTATGAAATACAAAACCAATTTAGTACAGCAAAGAAAATTATTTCAATTGCTAAGGGAAATAAAAGTAACTTTTACTTAGAGCATGAGAAGAAAAGAAAAGCAAACAAGAGATTAAAAGTATACTCTCTTGATGAATTCCAGTGTTTGGCCTAAAGAAGATGAAACAATATTTAAGAATTTATTGATAAAAATTACCAACCCAAAATCTACATGCTGAATAAATGAAACATTCCTAATCTTTCACACCTTCATTCTAAGCTTCCCTGATCACATGAATTAAGCATGCATGACAATCAGGAAGTTCAGCTATCCACATCTTTTAATACTAAAGCTGATACTCAGTTCAAAAATGACAGCAGATTTTTTTTTTTTATGTGAAGTTCACATAGGAACATCAAGCAGCAGTTCTCAATGTGGAGGAAGGTGTGAATGTATTGAAATATTTTTAAAGTTCAGTATTACAAAGAGGAGTTGAAGGAAGATTTTTTTATTAACTGTTTTGTAATAGCTTTTGTGTACTGTTAGTCATTAATATTTAACAAAATTGTTTAAAAATAGGACAATACTTTACCAAGATCCATTAGGCCAAACCATTTACCTGCAATTACAGTGGTAAAATACTAAGCAAAAAAAGTAATTCCTACTATGGAACTTAAATATAACTGCAGAATGATTTAATTTGCAATTTATCTTAAATGTACAATAACTTTTAGAACTATGAAATTAAGACCTTGGTGAGCATTTCGCTTCCCTATAAAAGACTGAAAATGGATTTCTTCAGATAAGAAGGAGCTGAAGTGGGTCTTGACGGGTTGTAACTTAAAGACAAACATAAAATGTTGCCAAAAGTAACAGGTAAACTGTTCCTGAAGTCAATGTCTCACGAAGATGCTGATGTGCACAGTGGAAGTGCCATCTTTCCTACAAGGTATGAGAGCTCCTGACTTGCTGTGTAGTCATGAGTGACCCTGGGTATTTTTTACTAATACTAGAGACCTTGGCCCCTGAATTTCTGCTGAACCAATTTGGTTCAATTGCATTCAGCACACTAATTCCTCCCCTAAGCTACTTAACTATTCTGGTGTACTTAACTATTCTGGTGTGCTGTTTCTTCCTAAACACCTATCACCCTCCACCATAGGCACTTTTGAAATTCTCTGCCTATATATCTGTGTTTGATTAATTATATTTCCTACATTTTGGGAAGGAAGGGCTATTTTGAAAAAAAAGTATTCAAAATGTAAGCTTATAAATTCAGTTATAGAACTGTGAGACCATCATACTGAATATGAACAGTGTAGTCTCATATGACAGTATGTGCGCAATGATTTTTAATTCTGGAATTTGTTTAACAGTCTCCTTTTGTGTTGGCTCTTTCTTAAAGAATAAACGGTACCATCTGTATAGACCATCTGAACTGAACTGACCCTGAACAGCTACATGAACAGAATGAACCTACAGATATTCCACAGCACTTTGTCAAGCCTGATGGTAGCTAATTTACTTCCAGATAATATGGACAGACTATTATTACCAGAAAACTTTAATGAATAATAATTAAGAAGAATTCTCTTAATTTTGCAAGTATTACTTTCCACAGGAGTTTGTTCTCTGGCAAAGTTTTCAGCAATATGAAGTGATAAAGAAACAAGTCATAGGGGTTGGTTCTGAATCCAGCATCTGTTTTCCCACTCCTGTCAAAATCATTTACCATTATTTAGTGTGAAGTTTGGCTTGTACATTACCAGAGCCTATGATACAGGGTATCAGTATATACCTATGAGAATTGCAAACGCTGCACAGCTATCTCTGGTGTGCCTGCATGTCCAGTCCCACACATGCTGCTGGTTCCACATATGCTACCAAGAGCAGCAAATAACCATCAAAGAGTGGCAGATGCAGAATAATTACGTTTAAGGAATGGGGCAAGAGATGGAAGAAAATCATAACACATCGAGATATCCTTGTGGAGATCTTGGCTTGCCTACTTTGCTTTCACGCCTGCTTGGTCCTCGAAAGCTCCATCCCCACCATCCCTCTTCCAGCATCCTGCCTTTGGGCTCTCTCCCAGCAAGGCTGGCAAAGTGACGGGAAGTCACTGGTATGACTCAACATCCTAATTTGCTCCAAGTGCTCAGCCACTGCTGCAAGACCAGTCTGTAGAGTTCTGGAGCTTGTCTCCCCCGCAGGGAAGTCGGGATAACTCGATTTGCTCCTGTCAAGGAGAAGGGTGCCAAGCCAAGAGATCTGCTCCTGCTGAGCCCTCGGCACTGCAATCAAGCCTGTGGTTCTCTCGTGCCCTTTTTGTTGCTTGGATTCACGAGGAAAGGCTCTAGGAGTTTTCTGGCCCTGCACAACTTAACTGTACCACCGTGGGAAGCTTGAACTGTGTTTGTAAACAGGCTCCCTGCTGCTCTGTGTCACATTCTTTCTTCTTCTCCTTCCACAGCAATTTCATATATATTACATTCTAAAACAGAGGGCAAACTCAAAAAATGAGCATCCTACACACAATTTTCCAATGTTCATGGCCAATTTTCTGCATTCTGCTGTGAATGTCATGACAAGGAACTCAGAAAATATTAATATTGCATTTGATCCCTCCTCCTTTTTCCTCTGTACCTACCGATGCTTGTTTACTCACAGTATGTGGAAAAAAAGGGGGTGGGGGGAGGATGGTTTCTTCAAATTCCAAAATCTTACCACTGATGCATTTTTACATGAATTAAATTAATCCCACTATAATGCTGACTTCAAGGGAAAAAAATACAACTTTAGGACAATAAATGATGCCACTACAGCAGAAACACCAATTTATGTATTTAGTCATGTCCAGAGATTTATCTAATGCATGATTTAGATTTATCTATGTTTAATTCCCATTTTTACTTTTGAATATTTTTGGCAATGTAAAACTATTGGCATGTTAGATTAGCTGCTTGGTGCACTAAGTATTACCACATATTTTCTCAGAGAGAGGTAATTTGCAAAAGAGCCTTAATGATAATCATTAAATGTAGGAAAAAGTAAAAATTCAAAGAAATCTCTTTGTCTTTTAGTTCTTAATGCTTTGCCAAATACATACATATATATATGTTTAAAAATTACAGGCAGCAAAATAAGGATTTTCTTTGATTTAATTTCAAGAAAAATGTCAAACCCAGAAACGCTCCCACTATCTTTTCCTAGACATCAGAGCTATTTTCAACAGAAGGGTCTCTGCTCAGCCAAAAATATAGTCTGTTTCCATACTGCAGCTGAAATCTGCAAAAGCTCAGAAAGAGGGGAAAAAAAGATCAGTTTTCATGGCCATGTACCAGTTTCTACAGGATGAAAGATGAAAGCATTTTTGGTTGAATCAGCCAGTATCTTTTAATTAGGAGAAGCATTTCCACAAGTGTCTAGCTGTCTCTTGGAACACAAGTCTCAGTCACTGATTTCAGTTTTGCAACAAAAATTATCCTATGACTTAGTGACATCTTTCACAAAAATGGGTCAATTTTGCTTTCATAAAAAATGCAAGAATACCTGACTTTCAAGTCATTTGGCCTTTTATTATAATATATTACATCCTAGTCACTGTCTTGATGACATTTACTGTTTCCTATGCAGGATCCCACAGTATGTATGAGTTGCCCGAAGTTCAAAGAGGGCAATCATTAAAATCTGACATTTATGTCAATGTGTACACAGGGAGTTTAGCTTTCCATTAGCTGCATGTGTTTTTCTTCTGGTGGAAAAAGCTGGATACAAAGTCATGAAAGACTCTGAGTGATTTTGTGTGATCCCAGTTGAGACTAATGGGTAATTCTATATGATCGCAACTGAGATTGCTGAGTAAAGGAATTGATTAAAGATTTTGTTGTTGTTGTTGTTGTTTGCTGAGTTGTCAGGAGGTGTTGAGTCATGCTGTGAGAACTTTGAATGCTGAATCTTCTGCTGTCATATACAGAAATGTCATGTTATATTACACAGCATGCAGAACCAAGTTAAAAAAATTCTTTGTACATAGCACAGTAGTTTGGTAAACAAAACCTATCAGCTTCACAAGCCTGGTATGTTATTTTTGATGCTTGATAAACTCAGATTTTCTCAGTGCACAAGTCCTACCCAGTGGCTTTCTCCAGATGAGCAATTCAGTTTGGATACAGTAAGGATTTGACTGTTGTCAGCCAAACTTTAATAGGTCTTTCTTTAGGTTCAGAAGTGTTTCTTAAACTCCTCCTGAAAGCAAGGTGCGTGTGTTACACCATTGCCCTGTTTGACCAAGGTAGAACAGACCAGCAAACTTCTGCCTCTCCACTCATGCCAAAATACTTCTAGTAATCACATTGTGTTTTATTGAGGAGACGGAATGTCTGATGCTGATGCAATACTCAGTATCAGCTGACAGCCTCAAGGGAACAGGTTTTATGCCTGTTCGTGGTATGAAGTCAGCATGAAGAGGAATGCATGAATTTTTGCCATGAGTTTTAACATTAGCCAGCTTAGCTGAGTGGCAAACAGGGAGTCAAAACCCCAAACAGGTGGATCTTGGCTGGCAGGCAGCTTGGCTCCCAAGCACTGGGGAGGGAAAATGAAAGCCAGTGCAAGAAAAAAAGTTGCCTGTGGTTCACATGGCTGTGAAGGCTGACAATAACTCCCCAGCTGCTATGTAGAGGCATCATCTCCTGGAAGAAAATCATCCTGACCACTTTCCCTCCCAAGTCTGGCACAAAGGAGGGTGGGGACAGATGAGGACAAGGTCACTCACATTCCACTCTTCCTGCAGGGGTCCAAAGGGAACAGAGGGCAAGGAGATCACCCAGCAATATGAAGCCAAACCTTTTGCATTACTTCTTATTTGATTTAACTCTAATCTTGTTGTTCTTCAATCCTGTGATTAAAAGATAGGCTAGGCTATTTCTCTCCACAATGCAGTTCCACAGAGGTATAACTTGGACCAGTGTATTGTGCCTTTAATGTTTTCTCATCTGTCTCCAGAAATATAAAATCTAATTTTAGTTATCACATTTACCTAAAGATCTCTGTTGCATCAATGGTTGAAATAGCTATTCTGAAAGCTCTTTTACATTAGTATGTACACATAATTATGACAGTAAATACTTTAAAAGCTGCCTAAAGCAGGGGAGGAGTTTATCTGCAGTTTGTGGTTGCAGATAAAGGTTTAACTTTGTTCAGCTTCCCTCTTCTCCTGCTCTTAGAAGCCTGCAGTTTCTTAAGTTCTGAGGACAGCCACCTTTGAGATTTCTATACATCTCTTATAGACAATTACTGAATTTACCCAATGAGCTAGACTAGGACCATCCTAATAGGAATGGAAAAGGCTAACAAGGTGGAAGCCTTTGAGGTGACATCAGATTCTCACATCTCTCCATGTCTGTGAGCTGATAAATTGTTACTAGTTCAAGAAGGCATGCACCCATGGTTTCTCCTTTCAGGCACTCCCTTCAACTAAGACTAGATAGTTAAGTCCTGTATTTCAGATGTGGTTAAGTGGGCTGACATGTCAGAATTCATTCCTGAGGAATTTCACAAACACGTGGTTTTTGTGTTGCAAGGAGGACTGAGACATTAGAGAGGGAAATTGTCTCATTCCCAACTCAGTTGTTTTTGTTGTGTTTGTTTTTTTTTTTTTAAATAAAGGGAATGCCTTCTTCAGACTCTTTCTACCCATAATCTGAGCAAGAAGATGAAAAGAAGAAATGATAAAACTTTTGCAGATCATTCTTTCTTGGAAACACCAAGCGCAATGCAGCTGTTACCCTGTCAGGTTTGGTCTCACAAATCTCAGTTGAGCGGACAGACAACCCACTCCCCAGTTAGCCTGGGAAAGTGCTCAAGTCTGTGAAAACAGTCCAAGATTTAACTTCTCAGAGCTGACAGCCTCCCAGCACTGGCGCAGATTCAGGCATCCTCGCTCCCTACCAGTCTGAACTGTCCTTTCTGAATTACCTCACTGAAATCAACAAGATTATTTCAGCTACAGGTACCAGTCGGTGCAAACCAAATAGCAGAACTCAACCCAGAGCTCCTGTTAATAATCATAACAACAATAATAATTAACCCACCAATTTTTATGTTCAGTAAAACTGTGCATGTACCAATTATCAAAGAAATAATGCAGTAACGAATAACACCACTACCACAAGCCACAAAGAGTTTAGAAGCACACAGCAATACAATGTGATAATCTAGGACAGCAAGTAGAGATAATATAGTTGACTCCCAAAGTATCATTTGCATAAACTCTGTCTACTGAAACTGGATGTAAACAAAGAGACAGTTCCTGGTATCTTGTACAGAAAACAACTAGCACTGTATCAAGGTTTGGATTGAAGACTGATGCAGAGCCAAGAGTGCCACCTACAGAATTACTAGGAACATGTTCTTCAACTCTTTAGGTCCCCTTTCTGTTTGCAGACCATCTATGATGATGTTTGGTTAGAACTGTCTGGCGAGATCAAATCCAAGCTACCCTGCTCTCAGGACCAATAAATTAACTGGAAAGCAACATAAGCTGAGAGCAAAGCTGCTAAACAAAAAAGATGTTAAGACATTTGCTAACACTACAGCCATAAGAAATAATCTTACCATCTCAGAACAAGCCTGCTTTGGATGTACAGTCTTCCCATGTGCTTGACATCGTGATACAGCACATTTAATCCCTGCACAGAATCCACAAGACACAGCACCAGGAGAAAACCTCAGAAACACTGCTGCTGTGTATTTACTCTCATAAGGGCACTCCAGATGAGAAGGTCTCATTGGAAAGGAGCAGAGAAATTAAAATATGCCACCATTAGTTGAAGTCCAGAAATACACTGTAACCATCAGTAAGGTTAACTGGATGGCAGCCTCCTCAGTAACTAGAGGCTAGTCAGCAGTTCAGAAGCAGATGGCAAGTTAAATAGCCCCAGCTGGTAGGAGTTTTTGCTTTGGCCTTTTCTGTTTCCTTTTAGACTAATACATGACCACATTGTGACAGGAAGGTTTTAAGTAATGGTCAAAAAGTACAACAGGCGTTTCTTATCCACATGTGAATATTTCCTCATCCAGCCCATAAACTGCTCTCATCCATTTGATGATGACCATATTGGTACCAATAATAATGTGGCTGGAGAGTGAGCTTCAAATTCTGTTTAAAAATATGCTTGCTCTAGGAATAGTAATACTCAGGTATTTGGTCTACAATCAACAAGAAGAGAAGTGTGCTGTGGCAGGGGAGAGAGCAAAAAGAAAGATCTTTCCTTTTGTAGAATCATAGATTCATAGAATGGTTAAGGTTGGAAGGGACCTTAAAGATCCTCAGGTTCCAACCTCCCTGCTATGAGCAGGGACACCTCCCAGTAGACCAGGCTGCACAAAGCCTCATCCAACCTGGTCTTGAACACCTCCAGGGAGGGGGCATCCACAACCTCCCTGGGCAACCTATTCCAGCACCTTGCTACCCTCATGATGAAGAATTTCTTCCCAATATCTAACCTAAATCTCCCCTCTTTCAGTTTAAAACCATTACCCCTTTTCCTATCACTGCCCTCTCTGGTGAAAAGCCCCTCTCCAGCTTTCCTGTAGCCCCTTCAGGTACTGGAAGGCTGCTATAAGGTCTCCCCAGAGCCTTCTCTTTCCAGGCTGAACAGGCCCAACTCTCTCAGCCTTTGTAGCAGAGGTGCTCCAGCCTTTTGATCATCTTCATGGCCCTTCTATGGACCCTCTCCAACAGGTCTGTATCTTTCTTTTTTATCTGGTATTTGTAAGAATTTTAAAATTCTAGGGTTTTCTGCATCATATGGCTTACATATCCTGAAAAATCAGACTATATGGGGCTGAACCTGATCAGTCTGCTCAGCTACTGTGTTTCTGCCAAGGTTTGAGCCAATAACATATTGCAAGAGCCAGTGCAATAATTAGACAATCTGATCTCTGCATGCTACCAAAATAAACTCGTAGCTAATGATGGCAGTGCTACCACCATTTAGCAGGTTGAAGATGTGTGCCATATTTAATGCCTCCTCATGAGATCGGTTTCCTAATCTGAAAGAGATTTAGGGCACTTAGAGAGAAACCTGCAGCTAGTCCTTTATGCTGTTTTCAAACCGCTCCTGGTCATATTGGGCCTTTCTGCTGTATCCTTCAAATAAACAGAAAAGCTGCTTTCACAGCTCATCTCCAGATACGAAATTACTTTCATGGTGGCTGAGTCCTCTCTGCTATCCAAATTTCTCACTAAAAACCATTGCTTTCATTTTCTTGTGCTACTAAGCTGAGCAAAGATAAAAGGAGTCAAGTAAAGATTATTGATTTAATGTTATCATTTCTCATTCTTTCTCCTCCTTAGGAGCATTGTTGTGTACTTTATGCCAACATATGCAGCAGCAGCAATGCCTCCAACAAGTCAGCTTTGTGACTCTTTGCAGGCTTGAGTTATCAGCAGCCACCTGTGCCGTATGCTGCACTGAGGAATTAGTGACTTGGAAAATTACCCAATCCATACTATCAAATCAAGGGAAAGATCTCCTGTTTGCAATTACTCTCTCAGATCTTGCTGCTGCTCCACCTTGCATTTGAGAAAATTCAGCTAGTGGAACTACAGAACTGGCTCTTTATAGTGAGAATTCATTGGGCATTATAAGTATCTTGTCAATGCCGTAAAATATGATAGAATTATTAATAGGAGGTAATTAGAATTATTTTTGCCTCTCACGTTGAAGCTGGGTTTTATAACTGAGATATTATGGTTACATTCCCATTACCACCACACAACCAAACCCAAACAAAAGTAAAATCTGAAATTCAATGTAGCAAAAGCTAACATCCTCCATGATGGCAATGACAACAAGAAAACAGCAGTTTTCTCACATCTCCTGTAGACATACCAAGATGCGACCTCTCAAGAACCATAACATGACCAGTCATGAGGCCTTACAGATTTCTTTCCAAAAGTGCCACTAACATGAATCATTAAATGTTTTTCTGAAGGCCAGACAAATGAGACCCAGTCCCCGATAGAGATTTTGATTTTATCCATTCTAACATCAGAATCTTGAAAAAATCCTGGCGTAGCTGGTGGCTCAGCATCTAAAATTTATGTGATACAAAAAGGTTTAAGTGTTTTTTTGAATGGAGCCTCAATAACTGGAGACATTTTTTCTGGAAAAAAACCACAACTACAACAAAACCTGGAACTATCACATAGTGACAAGAGTTCAAGAGAGAAAACCCAAAAAGGTGGAAGTCACCAGCCATATGGTATGAAAGCTGAACATCCATCAACATTTTGGAAACAACTGGATGTAATAAAGTTTTCAGAACAGCAGAGTTTCCATTTAATTAGCTAAGTCCACAACTTATGCTTTAGCATGTATTTTATGGCAGACTGGGAGTAGAAACAGGTTAACACAGTTGCTTGGTTAGGACAGACACCTCAGGCCATGGTGAAACGTGACCTTTATAGATCTCTAGCAAAAAAAAATATTTAAGAAACAGATATAACATCATGACCTTTTTAGATACATAGCATAAAACACCTGAAGGGAAAATCCAGCCCCTCTTCCTGTCTGCCACAGAAGTCATGGACACAGCAGGAACTGCCTGAGGGGCTGGTGGTGGAACTGGGAGGTGCATCTTTTACTGAATCCTAAAAATGACAGTAACGGTAGGATTGATTACACCTAACTTTGCCACCTACGTGTCTGTTATTTAAGCTCTCTCTATAGTTGCTGGAGGCAGGCAGGCAGCTCCAGAAGTGGTGTTTAATATAAATGTCTAAGGCAGAATATATGAATTGTAAAATGGAATATATGAATTGTTTTTGGAGGTGCTTCCATTGCTTTGACTACAGAGGGACTACTAATTTCTAACTAGAGTTCATTCAGATGAACTGTACCTCAAGGGATGACACTATTATTACAGCCTCTGGTGACAAGGGGCTGTTTATATTGGTCTAATACACAGGAGACATCACATTTTTGTGGAATTGGTGTAGGACGCTTGATTTCCTCCATCAAACAGAAGCCAAAGCTTAGCATCATTTTTCTGCATTTTTGCTTTTTAATGGGAAATAAACTTGTAAAACTGGAATTACTTCTTTGACAGTTTTTTGTTTTCTCCCATTATAAAATATAAAAAAGGCAAGTGAGAATTTATTTCACAAAGTCTGAGAAATTAAAGATGTAGCATTGCTATTGATAGTTTGTTGCTGCTCCTGTTGTCCTGCCACAGACAATCCCATTCTAAATACAGACTGCAGGGGATTTTTCCCAAAAAAAGTGTCAGAAGTGTTACTAAACTTTTAAAGGAGAAATAAGAATTTGAAAAGCAGAAATGAAACAAAATCACTAGGAAGAATTAGTGCTTCTCAGAGAAAAACTAAGAGAGTATCAAAATGCATGATGAAACAAATAGGTAGAGAAGAATAAATTCTTAATGGTAAGATCCGCAAGACCAGTTAAGTTAGAGAGAAAATAATTAAAATTTGGAACAGAAGTATTTGGTAGATCCACAATGGAATTATAAAGCACAGCCAGCACTCCGACAGAGGGAAATTTGAGTCTAACATGATTTTAAAATGAAAACCAAATAAGAGATACTTTGAGGATATCAGAAGGAGGATATCAAGACCTGGAAAGATTATTGGAGCAGTTAAGGAAGAGAAAGGTCCATCTGAGAAGTCTCAGTGGAAAAGGATACCCTTGCTCCTTTCCAGTAATTAGATGAAATATAATAAAAATGGAGATGACAGGCATTCTGGAACAAATAGCAAGCATCCAAAGATTCTGGAAAAATCTAATCTACAAGTAATATGAAATGTATATAAAATACACTCTGCTGCTTCTGAGGCATGCAGCACACTGCAGCTGTATTAAAAATCAATCCAGAGCTATAGAATCACTCCAGGGCAGTACTAACCTGTGGATGTAAATGACAGTTCAAATCAGAAAAACAAAACACTTGGAAGATGATGATGATAATAAAGGGGTTAATCAGTGCTGTTTCTGTGAAGAAACACCATGTCTTGTCTCTTATCATATGTTTTATTTTCTAGAAAAGGCACCTTCAGTGCCCCCTGCCCCTGGTTTCTACTCCTCTCACATATATTGTAATGTCTTTACAAAAACTGTGCCACTCTAATTGTTTCAGTTAGTCTCTAAAATATATTGCAAGTAAGATAAAAGCCATAAAAATTCTCTTACATAATATATTTAAAATCAGACCATATAACCCAGCTCCACAAACAGTCATGCTTACTACAGAAGAGGCAATGAGAGTGGCATAACAGAAAAAAACAAGATATTCTTGAAGTTTGGGTTAGTGCTGAAGAAAAGATGGTGTGGAACCACCATCTCGGAAACCTTGTGATATGTTGATAAAATAGTGAATAAAGAAGAACCTTTTGACCTACTTCATTCAGATTGCAATAACAATTTTTCAAGGTCCCTTACACGAGATGAAGATAGGTAAGGAGTTATAAAGAGGAAAACATTGCCCCAGACCAACAAATGGCCAGAAGAAAACCAAAGAATATGATTAAATTGTGCGCTTTTATTGTGGTGAAAGGGTAATGACTGGGCATCTCGTGGTTACTCTCTAGGTCCCTGGCTAGTTAATAGATTCATTAATAATCTAGAAAGGGATGGTGTGTATGTAGACAGCAAAACAGCCATGCAGTAATTTTTCAGCTTATTCAGGACAGAATGGACAGCAAGTTCAGAGTTTTGCCAGGATATAGATTTGATTATATCTTGACAATTTTGTCTTAAGTTTTCACCAGCTAATAGATGCTTAAAACCACAGGACTGATCAATATAGAATATAATAGTTTTATAATCTCTTAATTCTTTATGAGATAATTATTTTGATTTCACCAGGTAAGCTTGCAAGCTATACATATTAATTTTATTTTTTATTTTCTGTTCTCCTTTTTTCTTTCAGAAAATGTTGCTGAAAACAATGCAGATTTTAGCAGCAACACTTATTAAGCTATAGATCAAACACCAAGAAACTCCAAAAATAACCTTAGTCCCATAATGTATGTTCATCAGTGCCAAGCTTACACATAGTTTCTACTTTTTTCTTTGCCCTTTTAACACTAATACTCCCTATCTGGCCTACCCTCCTCTCCAGAAAATAAATTATTATTTTTTAAATTAATTTTCATTATCTTAAAAAATTAAATGCAAGCAACAATATGCCTATTTTAAAATAAATATTAAACCAATAATAAAAACGACCCTGTTCTTACCAGATTTCTAAGACACCTTTAAACCTTTAAGCTGAATATCACAAAGAAGTTCATTTTTGGAGAAACAGTCACAAAAGGTTACTCTTAGAATATAAGGTTTGGGATATTTATCCCTCCTGTGCAAACCTACAGGTATTATAATATACCTAATTTATTTGTCCCTCACAGCCCTAAGAAGAGAAAATTGTCAGGTTCTTGAAATCAGCACAGCAGCCGTACCCTGTATACAAGTGTGGAATCATAAGACTGCTTCTTAAGGTCAGTGCAGCTTATGGTAATGAATATGGAAAGGTTACTATTGTTGTCTTTTGTTGATTTCTCCTCAAAAAATGCAAGGAACAAAAAGGTCACTAAGCAATGTTTCTAAGCTACTTTGGAATTTACTAATCCGTCAGTGAAGAAAATAAAAAAGGGTTAATAAAATATACTCTAGACACAGAAAATAAGATTAGAGGTGGCATTTCACTGTGAAACCTTCTTTAGCCAGAGAAAAAATAACTCCAAAATCAGAAAGGAAAGCTAGTTTCAGACTTTGATCACTAAATAAATATTTACAAACCAAATAAAGCTTTTTAACCTACAAGGCTGGAGCACGTCACTGAGGAATACATCTGTGACAGTGCAGCTGACATTGAGTGCTCTAATAAATACGAGATGCAACAATTTTGGGAAAATGGTACTTGTCTGGATCAGTGACAGAAGTTACTGCATATTGAGTTTTGTAGATCAAGCTTATACTGGAAGTGATGGAAAAAGCAAGCTGGGTGACAATGCAATGGCAAGAAGGGACTCTAGCATAACGTGCTAAACTACCAACTGAGAGAATTTGCACTCAGATTTCAAGGAGCACACCAACCAACCTGCACTCTCAAGCTTGGATAGTGAAGCATTTCAATTAGAAGAACTTTGAGACGAGTGGAGAAGCCTTGTTGATGGCAGTCTGGAGTGGCAGGTTGGCAAAGAGACAAAGGGACTCTGCATAGTGTGTCTAAAGGTACTGCTTATTCTTGGGTCCAGGTTGGGGAAAACTTAGATGCAGTCTTAAGTTTAAAACTATCCTCTTACCTCTGACATGCTGTTAACCTAACCAAATGATAAATGGCTTTCAAATCACTGGGTGTTGCCAGTGTCTCCAAGTGGGGGAGGTGCAAACAAATCAGATCTCCTGTGGAAATGCCTGGCGATTTCTAGGAGTTGTAGGGTCAGGAAATGATCTGAGAGGAGAAACTTGTATTTTCAATGCAATACACAGAGCTGGGGATGGAGAACTAGAAATGCACGCTGAGGTAAACTTCCGGGGCTGTCTGAAACAGCATGAATAAAAGCTGAAATTTTACTAAGAAAAATCAGTAAGAAGCTAATTGTGTTTCCACATGGATATTTTCATATACATGTCAACAGAATATGCATTTCATAGACTCTGAATTATTGCATGTATTTGTATTTCTCATGTTCTGTGGCACCTTTAGCTTTGCAGTAACTTGTCTACAGTATTTGTGTAGTGTCATGACAAAGTGGAAGGAGCAGCATAATCTTGACATTTTGCCATTACTCTTCATCTATCTTGCCTTTTGTGGAGGTTACTATATTATTTAAAATGCCAAATGTTCAGAACAATATAGATAAGCCAAATTCCATGAATTTTAATGGGAATATACTTTAAATTCAAAATAGGTTTCTTATTTGAGTGGAGGATCAATTTTGAAGGTAACTGTGCAAACAGTGACATTGTTGAATTGAGCCATTTGGTAAAGTAAGTTTTGAATGAAAGAGCACATGTAAGCATTGTCATGAACCAGGCCTTTTACTGTTGGGAGATAGGTTAATCTATTTTAGAAATTTTGAACTCCTAAACCAAAGGAAGTTTTCTATGTAATGGCTGGTGCTGCTGGACTTACGTGATAATTTGTTCATAGTTTTAAAATAGAGATTAAGGGACACGATTACCCATGTTGCACTAGAAATAAGCACCACTAATTTATCCATTTTTTCATACAGAGAATGTCATCTTTAACAAGAAGAAATTTAAATAGAATTTTAAAATGGTAGGACCATTTTATCATGCTGATAATTCTTATTATTCTTTCTGTAAGTATGCATATATAGGCAAAGGTTTGAGTCTGAATTTGCTTCTCAAGCAAATTTTATGTTGAAACCACACATGATGCTATTTCCAGATGGACTGTAGTGAGAAGAAAAGAATTTCAGGTTTCATCTGCATTTTCATTTCACTATCCATGTCAGATGCTCTGCCTGGCTTAGATAAAGGTCAAGAAAACAGATATTTTCTGTTTATCTTAAGAGTTTTTTTAAAGCAAGGAAAATGTGGACAATTATTTGGTGATGAGCTCCTTTTGAAATTATCTAAATCAGCCAATTCAAGTACTGAAAATACAGTTTGTTGGGAGATGTGTCCTACACTGATATAGCCTTAACTACTCCTTTCTATTGCTCAGACAAATCAGCACAATCTGGAGAACATGACACAGTCTGACACAAACTGTTCCAGAGCAATGGAGAAGGCAATGAGCATAGCAGTACTGCATGAGAAAAGTGAAACAAGGTAAGTATTTGTCTGTTTTCTATGTAACGGGATCACCCAAAAGTCCGTGTGTACTTAGCAGTGGACATGCACTATTGACTTCAACAGTCTGAAATTAAGCACATGCTTTAGAATGAGTTCTTGGAGAAATTTAGCCCTCCATACTATTAAATAGTAGCCTAAAATACTGGAAACCATTACACATTATTTATTAATGTATTATTTCACAAGCCATTTTTTTTGCAAGGTATTTGCAAAAATTTGCCTAAGTAAGTAGAAGACTAAACAGACATGTTAGAACACAGCTGAAGGTCAGGCATGTTCTTAAGACAGATTCTCTTCAGTTTAACTTATTCATTTCTCTCAAATTATTACAAGACATCTCACTTTTTCCCGAAACAATTACGAGGTTGATACCTGCTGCATTTACCTGCTCTCAGGGTGCTGTGATGATTAGCTAACTCACCCTTGCACAGAAAGGCAGCAGAAAACCCATGCATTAGTTGGACAAAATCAGTAAATCACTCTATAACTGATGATGATAATGACTCAACAGTGATTCAGTATCACAGAAGTAGTTATCAAGGAAGTGAGGAACAAAAAAACTACTTGAGTACTCCTGGAAGGAAGCAGTCATTCTGTCTTTTCACTCAATATGGGTAAAATAAAAAGGTATATTATTTTTGGTCTTCTGTGTGGAAAAAACACCAACACGGTATATAAAAAATAAAAACAAGACCTAATGCCCCCTTACAGATTATTTTTTGTCTCTCTATACAAACTGTGTTGAAAGTTAGGTATAGAAAAGTTACACTGATTAGAAATAGTTACCATCACTAGCCAAAGTCAATGACATCAGATGACTCAGTTTCAATGACCACTATCAATCAAACATAAGTGAAAATAAATCAGATTATTTCATAGAATCATAGAATGGTTTGAGTTGGAAGGGACCTTAAAGATCATCTAATTCCAACCCTCTGCCATGTGCAGGGACACCTCCCACTAGGTCAGATTGCTCAAAGCCCTGTCCTACCTGGCCTTGAACACTTCCAAGGATGAGGCATCCACAACCTTCCTGGGCAACATGTTTTGGTGTCTCACTACCCTCACACTAAAGAATTTATTTCTAATATCTAACCTAAATCTACCCTCTCCCAGTTTAAAACCATTACGCCTTGTCCTGTCACTACACAACCTGGTAAAAAGTCCCTCCCCAGCTTTCCTGCAGCCCCTTCAGGTATTGGAAGGCTGCTATAAGGTCACCCTGGAGTCTTCTCATCTCCAGGCTGAACAACCCCAACTCTCTCAGCCTGTCTTCATAGGAGAGGTGCTCCAGCCCTCAGATCGTTTTCGCGACCTCCTCTGGACTCGTTACAAGATCTCTATGACCTTTCTGTGTTGGGTGCTCCAGAACTGGCCACAGTACTCCAGGTGGCATCTCACAAGATCAAGTGGCGTCCCATGAGACCAGGTGGGGTCTCATGAGATTTTTTCTTTCCCTTCCCAGATATTATACAATCTATAAAAAAATGGAACGGCTGTAAGAGGGAAATCAACTGTGTCAACACGTACCTGCATAAGAATAAACAACAAATTTGACATAAATTCTTCAACAAAAGTGTTTGTTCATATTTGTGTATCAGACATGAGAAAGGAAAAAAAAAATCCAAAATTTAAAATATGGCTTGGTTTGGTTTTTTTTCTAATCAGCCTGAAACCCGAAAATGTTTGGAATGCTCTGAAAAAGCTACTCTAATGAAATATTTTGTACCTAATGAAAGAGTTAATTAGGCATTCATGCTGATGTACTTTATTTCTCTCCTATGAAAATATACGGCTGGAACATGAATGTTTTCAGTGCATCTTGATGCAAACTGTGGTCTGTTCAGTTAACATTAGCATAAACATGTACAACAATACAGAGACAGTACACACACGTGTTTTAGAGTTACTAAGGAAAGATTTTGCTACAGAGACATAATATACAGTTTTGCAAACTGTAAATAGCAGTATACATATATCCTTTTCTAATTCAGGGGACAAAACTCAGCTTTTCCATTTCTGCTTCCTTGTCTCTTTTAAAGTGCAAATAATATATTTCCTATAACCATGCTTTTCATACAGAAAACAGCCAATGGATTATTTTTTTAAAAAGGGGGTCTTTTCAGAGCAAACCATAACCAAGAGAAACGAGACAATTTAGAACTTGGGCTGTCCTCACTGAAGATTTTCAATTGACTTTGCTTCCACTGGGGCCCTAAAGTAGATGTAGAAATTACATTTGAACAGCCTACTAAGTAAGTAGCCCTATCTGCACTCTTTACCTAGATACAAAGCTGATCATTAATAAGCTGGTAATTTAGGGGAAAAAAATCAGGGTTCTCAAGCACCTTTCAGAATGAGACTGGAGGACTGTATTCAAAGAATAATGACAGAAAGGAAAGAAGAAAATTGCAACTGCCTTTCTTCACATAAAAAAAAATATCAATTTCTGGCTAGACCGAGGGTCTCAGATATGCTTTACACAGCAGAAAAGAAAATATTGTCATTATTTTTGAAATATATATGAAGATAAATACCTTAATTGGTGAAAGAGAAGTACCCAACAGTGATTTCACGATTTTCGTTTTTGTGAACATAAGTCAACTCTTGTAAAGAAGGTCAGCAGAACTTCAAATGGATTAAAAAAAAAAAAAAAATCAGCCTAGCCTTCACTTTATGCATTTTTCTATCTCATTGAGGGAAGAATCAAACTCCTGCATGAAAATGCCTGTTTTGTTCCAGTAACTCATAGCGTGGTCCCTTCTGAAGCCCTTGCACAAATAAACAGCTTTGAGTTGCATCCACTGCTAAGTTAGCACACTGCTCTGTTAGGTTGAAGCAGCTACAGCCAACAGTTTAAATCAAATTCATACAATGCAGGGATTGCTACTTTCAAAATAAAGTAACTGCTAATATAGATGGAAAAGGAAAAAAAAAAAAAAAGGTTTATATTGATCTCCAATTTATTTTACTTTAAAGAACAAAACTTGAAATGAGGAGAGGGTCCAGCCCAGAAATTAAGCACTCTGAGGACAAGGTGATTTGGTCCCAAACTGAATGACCACAATTTGGCAGGGGAGAACAGGAGAGGAATGACAAGGAGGGATTGAAAGCTCTTTCCTGGAAACGTTTAAAAATAAATTCTCTGCACTAAATCAGTTTGAAGATCTGACATGAACATGTCTGCAGCCCAGCTAACGAAACACTTGATGTAACACTTGATATAACGGAGACAGGTTTCATGCCTTTCCCTCAGGAAGCCCCAAGGGAGAGGTGCAGCAGGAGACGAGTGTCTACAGGACCATAGGGTTAGGCTGGTGCCTTCTGGTAGAATTTGCAGATTTGAAGATTTGACCTCCAGGAAGGTTTTCCAATCTGTGGTGTTTCCAATGGGTCTTAAGCTCTGACAATAATAATAAAAGAACAGAGGGATTCATGACAGCAGGGACACTGACCCCAGCATGATAATTATCTCATGGATGAGAAGGATCAAAAGTTTCAAATAAAGGATTTTAAAGTGAGGAAATCATACTCTGAACATCCTGATAGGAAAATAATTCAGTTTCTTATTTAATAACAGTTCCATTTTAGTCTCTCCTATATGCTTTCCTCTGTTTCAAGACCTATCCTTCATTATTTTTGGTGGCCTTCACCATTCACACTCACTCAAATGGCAGAGGTAGTGAAATCCTTCTGAATTATCACAGAGTAATTTTTTGTTTCCCAGCTCAGCTTCTCTTCTCTTACTTGCTTTTCATCTTCTCTTCTGCCCCCTAACTCTCCCACTTCATTTTCTCTTTTCTCCTCAGGTGTTTCTCTGGTGGGTCTCTCTACCTTTGGACTCTCCATTTCCCACCATGGGAAGCCCAGGAGCAGACGAGCACAGCTGCTCAGAGCAGCTGCTGCTGGTGGACTGCTTGCAGGGCAGGAGGACAAGTCCAGCAGAAGCTTCCTCCTGTCTCCTCTAGGCAAAAAGCAGCAAAGCTCAGGGACTGGCAATGGCCAGAGGCTCTCCTGCCTCTCGTGCTCTTCCACACACTCTGCCTTGGCGATCCCCACGCAGCACCTTCCTGTTCACCAGACCTCAAAGCCAAGGATTTTTACTAGTTAACACTTTATCCATCAAGGCCAGAATTATACCTAGTGGAGGTTGACATGAACATTCTGCACCAGGCTGAGGTGTCATTTGGTCTGTAGGATTTGCAGACAAACCCACAATCCTTCTCTGTATGAGTCTGACAGTGCCTGTATTAATTGGCCATCGTACAGCATCCATGCATGCAGCGCTGGTAATTAAGGCAGAGTCAACACTCATACACCCCCAGATTTAAAGAAAGATTGCTTGGTTAATTAGGATACAATTTGTTTTTGTATGCTTCTAGAAATTGTTCCAATAGTAAGTTTGTGTACTATTATTACAAAATTAAAAACTGTCAGCAAAGCAGCTATAATTAATGTTTCTGACTTAAAGGCATAACACTTGAATTTTGATAATTACCTTTTTTAATGGTATGAGAACCAACAAGGTTCAGGTTTAAAAGATTGAGTTTAAATAGGTTTGTTCATCGGGAAGCAGAATACTGGGTTTCCCCCTGGAATATCAGGTTTCCTCGTATTTTTCCAGGGTAACACATGATATTAAATTTCTCTGATTTTTTTTTTTTTTTTAATCACAGCTATTTTGAATCAACCCATTATTAGAGACAGAAAAGTGACAAATTCCCTCAGCTCAGCAATACAAGAATTTGCAGTTTAAAGACCTCACCATAAAATCTTTACATACTGTATCTGACATGCTGTATCTGTTACCAAAGATAGGCATCTAAGCACTGCAAATTGTCATTTTTGGGGCAATGCATAGCAGGGAACAACAATAACGAAGGGAAAGAAAACCCACAACAGTATAAGCTACAATAATAGAGTTTAGGATGTAATCACTTAGCTGTTGTCTCTGACCACAGTGGTAGAATACTACTTTCCAGCTGAGTTTAGTCTCTGAAGGTCATTAGAGATGTGTACCAATAAACATACACTCTGCTATCAGATTAGCAGACAAAACAGTTTCCATAGCAACCATTGGACAAGAGAGCTTGCTGGCATTCAGCATTAATTTAAAATATTTTTTTTTCCTCCCTCAGTCTCCTTGGAGTCAGCACTGTGAAACACAAGTGCTTGCAAGCTCTCTAATCTGCGGCTGCCTTTGAAAATCCATCCACTGTGTGTTGAAGCTGAGCCAATTAACGTTACGACAATTGGGTGAATTGCAGAGAATCTGGCAAGGCTGTGTTTACCAATTAGGATTTTTTTTATGATGCAAATGTTGCACACCATGCAGCAGGAATAAAAGCCAGCTATGCTGAATATGAAACTGTTAATTGCATTTTTCAGAGACACAGCTACAAGGTGAAACTAATCATACAAATGATAACTGGGTTTTACCACCTACAGTGCTTTGGTATTGCACTTCCACTAATCTGTATTAAAATACTCCATAAATTTTTGAAACGAAACAAAATGTAGACCTTAGTACACCCTTCTGAATTTGGGGGGACATAAGGAAACAGGGAAATTAGATATGGGTAATAATGAAAGCAATCAAATTATCGTTAATAAATACCAAACAGTGACTTTTTTTTTTTTTTTTTTAAAGAAAATATACGTTTGTTACTAAACAAAGAGAAGTTTAATCTATTCAACTCAAACGAAAATCCTGCTGGGAAAAGAGACTGGTAAAGATGTCAATGAGTAGGAAGTTTTCTGAATGAATCAGACCAAAGGAAAACTTTAGATGAGGCTGGAAAATGCTTGGACCAAAAGTCCTGAATAACATATATTTATGGAGAGGTTTACTACATACTTTGCAAACAGAAGGAGAGTCCAATATATAGGACCTCAGATTGGTGAAAGGATTTGGGAATACCTTATCCTGAAGAGAAGCTTATGAAGAGGACCCTACGTCAAACCAGTCCAAGTGTGTAATGTCTTTTAAAAAAAAAATTAAAACAGTATTTGTTTTCAAGTACTGTAATTCAGTATAGGAAAGGGCAGGCAAATGGATTTTGTATCTAGACCCCCCCCATAAGTTAAGCCCTATTTCTCCAGGGGTAAAACTCACCTCATTTAGGGGAGCCCTTGATGAGAAATATTTAGAAAAAGTAGTTAGATTAAATCCCTCAATAAAGTTTTTGATGACATGGTCACACCTAGAAACAGTGAAATTTTATTTGAAGTGTATTTTTTCCTCGAAGACTTTTTGGTATGGAAAAAGACAAAATAAATGAAATTTCTACCTCTTCTTTAGTAAATGAGACACTGAAGTTTATCATTAGCTAAAACTTCAAGTTTATTTTTCTGATGTGGACCTTGTGAGTACTTAGACAGAAAGAACACCTAAAAATGTTGCCACTAACTACACTAAATCACAGACACTGCCACTAACACTACCACTATCTCATCCACTTGGAAGTACAAAGTACCTTGAGTATACTTAGCTAGTTGTTTCCTGTGACAAATTAAATTAAACAGTGATGACAAATAAAGTCCGAAGGACATTTCAGTAAGTAGGTTCAGTTGTCTTCAGGTGCCATAAAGACCCAAAGTACTTTTGGGAACACTGAGTCCTAGAGTGCTCTAGAAACTTTAATCATGTATTCACTGAATCTAAATGAGAAAAAGTAGTATGATTTTTCCCACTCTGTAGATAGTTTCTGTGTCTCTCCTTCCTTAATTGTGTCAGTCATGTAGAATTAGAAACAGATACAAAATCTGTCATCAATCAGCCTGTCATGAAATTATCTATATGCCTGCAACTTTGCCTTTTAGAAGAGAAAGCATGCAAGCACAACAAACACTTGGAGAGCACAAATATTTGCTAAACTAATGTATTTTGTGGTCAGCAATCACATGTACATGACACTTAGAAAAAGAAGAAAAGCATCAGGCAGAGTGGGTTTTCAACCTTTACATTCAGAGAAGAGGATCAAAGCAAATGCTGCAAAGAATAACCACAACTACAGTAATACACTAGACAACTTCAATTGGAAGTGGCATGGCTCAAAGTAACAAGATAATAGGGTTGAATAATGCAAATGACCATATCCCATGTGGGTTTGCACTACAAGAGACCCTAAAACCACAGAAAATTAGGAAAAGGCATTGAAGAGCAGATTCTTGAAGAGATTTTCCTAAAAGAATAGAGAAAATGAGGACAGCTGGGAACCTTGAATGCACAGCAGGATGAGGGGCAAGGGAATGATTTGCTCTATAAAAAGAACTGAGAGAACCAGTGACAATCGTAGAAAGTGCATGAAGAGAACTACCCAGGAATGAACGGCCCATGTGTTTCTGAACTGCACTGGCAATCAATCATCTATTTTCCAGCAAAAGAGAAAATACAAATTTGAGTCACAACTGCTGCCAGAGTGTGCTTAGCCCAGATTGGTACAGCATTAAGACAGCAAGAGAAACTCTGTCAGACTTGATAAAATGGTTATTAGAAGGGATGAGTTTTGATGTGCTTTGGAAGACAGATGGGTCGTGTCAGAAATGAACTGCATCCAAACGACGTGATTCTCTCTGTTCTTTTGTGTATTTATTTACTTGAGCTTTTCATATTCTCAGGTTGATTCATAGGACGCTAAAGACATCCACTACCACTGGCATATACACCTCTGATAGCTAAGCATTTGAATTCTCTTCTGTTTTCTTCAAATGAGGAATTTACTGCAGGTCTGTTGACTTCTGTTCTCCATAGTGTTAAAAGATACAGATTTGTAAAATTTGTTTTTCAAGAACTTAGCAGCTATTCAAAAGCGGCCAGAGATTATTTTTTATTTCAATTGTTGCAATGCAGAAATTTGAAGACCTTGGATTTTGGACTTAAAGAGAAAGAGAAAAATTAAAGTAATTGAGATAATGATCAAAGGATAACAAAATACAATTGTTACTGAAAATGATAAAGCACTGAAAAATCCAACTTATTATCTCTGCAAACAAGCTATCAGATTGCTAGAAATTGTTCAAAGTGTGAAGGCGATAAGAAAAAAGCTTTGCAATGAATGACAAAATCATCATCTGCCTTGTATCTCTGAAGTTGTAGACAGATGAGCAACAAATCCTCTGGTTCTTGAGAAAGAAACAGCACTTTAAAATTATTTCATGAACAGCAGTCCAGGATCATGGTATAAGGAAACTCCCTGCTTTGGAATAAGACTACCTATAGAAGGCATCCATGAGGTTCAGAACATAAAGCAAGTATTACAAAATATTGCTTTACAGCTGTGAGATGCAGGACATTTCCCAAGGCTTAATTGACCAGCTAGGAAGAAGATCACTGAGATTAAAACTGGAATTTTCAAAAAGATAATTGTTTTCAGGCATGGGGTTTTTTGCTTTTTGCTTTTTGTTGTTTGTTTTGCTTGTTTGTTTGTTTTGTTGTTTGGGTTTTTTTTTCAACTATGAAAATACTGCTTTGCACACCACACAAGACCCACAGAAATTCAGCCATTAAAAATCATAATGTAGAAATAAACAGTTTGTCCACATTCAGAATATACTTGTGCTCATTGACACACAGAAGGATGATGATCTCTTCCTTGAAGACTGTTTGGTAGTAAAAACACAAGAAAAAAGGAAGAGGGTGAGAATGAAAACGTGAAAATAATTACAATGATAACTGGGCTAGGTTTTTTTTATGCTACTGATTACACTTGAACACACTTGGCTTTTCCACCTAGCTGGGGATAGACCACTCCTACCACTCCTTGGTATGAGTTAGCTAGGCTTTTACAGGTCTCTTAGAAAGGATTCAAAGCCAGAAAATAATTCAGCTTAGTGACTCAATTTAGGAAGCACCATCCCGTCCTTCTAAAGAAGTCTGAGAAAGGTGTAGCTGCAGTAATATCTAGGACATGGATAAATCAAATAACACTTTTACTTCCTGTTGCTGGAACTCTGCTCTTTCATCTTGCTCCAGTTTGCAATCCCAACATAATAAAGTAGGTTTATACACAACTGGTAGTAGAAATGCATCCTGAGTATACTGGAAATCTGGATTGTTGATTTTTTATTATTTTCTATTCAGTGTTGCTACTTTTAAGATACAGTCTCACAGATGAAAATCTTTATGATGTTAACAGGGAACTTCTCCAAGTTATTATACAGAAATATTTTCTCCCTCCCAGGCACCATGGTGACTGCAGCACTAAAAATAACCACTGTCTACAGAGAGATGAATGAAGATATGAACATGGCATTCTGGAAGCCACAGCCAATAATATCACTGAAATTTGGATGGAAATTATATGGAAAGAAAATTCACTGTCATTTTGCCAACAAGGATTTGAAATGCAAGTATCAGAGAGCTGGAGCCACATCAGCATGAGTCAGTAGTATCCTACCTGTTCTTCTACTAACCAAGACAGCTTCAGCAGACTTCTACACACAACTGACATAATTGCCCTTGACTCCAAGTCCAGATGCTATGGTAGCTCTAGGGGTTGTAGTCTCTTAAGGTTACAAAATTTAGCACAATATAATAATGATAAACCTGGCAGGTAAAATACCTTGTCACTGTGCTGGCCCAAGGTGGATCCTATTGCCATGCTGCTTCTGCTTCTCCCAAATTCTGATTTACACAGAGTAAAATTTGTGTTTCCTGAATGATAAGATTATGTCCAATATGCGTCAGAATAATTAATTTGTTATGGAACTCCTTCAAAAAGCTACTGGACATAAAATTGTAAAGAGCTGAAGGCTTATATCTTTTCAATCAGGAAGTGTTTGGATTTTTAATCTGAGCCATGTTACTGCATATATGTGTGTACTACTTGCATCTCTAAAAAGTTCTTATGATCCTACAGTGAAAAGGAACAGTTCTTCCTCTATGGGTCTTTGACACCTCCGCAGAGAGTAAGTCCAGGATCAGTCTCAGTAGTATAATTTACAATACAAAGCATTTAAGTATTCCTTAGCTTTTCAAAATTATCTTCTATACTGCGGTAAGGTAATATGGGAAAATTAAGCCCTTGTTTAATGCTGCAAGGCTTCCACAAGTAGGGTTCGTAACATCCACCCACTGGCTAGAAAAGCTTTGTTTCTCTCAGAAATGAGAATAAAAAAGAACGTTTTCACTCATGAAAAGAGGGGATGAAAAATATTCCTTCATCTGTGTTCCTAGACCTGTATTACTATTGTGCCTTTAATTACGCCAAATAGTGAGGTTAACAAGTAAAAAGTAAACTGCACAATAGATGATGACCATGTCATTTAGCAAGAGACTGAAAGGCAGAAACACTTTAGAATGTGACATTAGTTTCCCATCCTAGCATATAAGCCCGTGTGCAAAGTGATACAGCTCTGACCTGCACTCACGAGATGACTGAGGGGAGAGGGGCAGTCAGCTCACACATCCCTGTGAACATGAAGATTTAGGAGCAAACCAACTGTGAGCAGGAGAGGTCACACCAAGCCCAACCTGAGGGTCACTACAGGGCTCTGCCAGCACATGTGACAAGCCTGGTGATTTGGTTGGGTGGATTTATGGTAGACATGAATTCACTTGGCCAAAACAATCAGGTAAGATTACAAAGGCAAAATAAGCCAGGCTTTTTTTGTAACAAGGGCCATAGATAAACTCAAAAATTAAGTTGGAAAAATATTTGTTCAGGTGTTACTACTGAAGGTTTACATTTGCACTGAAAAGCTTTGACTTAATTTGAGAAGGTATCTTTAGATATTTTAATCTAATTTATAAGAGATCCAGTTAAACTCCATTAGTTACATATAATGGTAGCTATTGAATCTGCACATATCTTCTGTAACATCACGTAACACCTTTTGGACTTAGAAGAACAAAATGTATGTGTATAAACTGGGAGTTCTTACTGTAGATTCAGAACTACTCTAGTTAGTAATCTGTAATGACAATTATACACACAAACAATATTTTTTTTCATTCTAGTCTCCTTAAAGATTAGTAATGTCATTAGAATGAAAGAATGGAAATGCATAATGCCTAAATAGCATTCTAGAAATAGATGTAGAAACTAAAAAGAAAGCCAAAAAGACAAATAATTCCCTTTGACCATTTTCTTTCCTTTTTTCTCATTCTTTTTAAAGATACCTTCTCAAATAACAGCACCACGTACAGTCATGATTGCTAGAGTGGTTGCTCAAGAGTTGCAAATGTATTTTCTAACAATGACCCTGAGATTTTGAAAGTAGAAACAAAAGAGATGTACGGTACATTTACTGTATCGATTGACCTTTCTATATGACAAAAAAAATACCTCCACTTTGTGAGCACAAATTACAAGAAGAAAGTTTAAGGCAACATTTCTACCCTTGGACTCACAGACCTCAATTTTCTTTTCAAGACTATAATAAAGAGTAACCTACAGTTCCACCACCCTAGTGCAAGCACAAATTGTCTGAAGTTGGATGTTTCCTAGGGCTTCCCAGAATTTGGGAAGAAGCGCATACTGACCAAAGTGTGAACACTTCCCACATGTTCCACTATATCCCAGCTTGGGAAGAAGTGGGGATCACAGACATCCCCAAGGAAATTAGAGAAGAAGAAAATGTTATGTTCCTAGAGGGCTGGAGCTACACATCAGCTGTGGCCAAGGTTGAAAGATGAAACTTGTCCTCTTTGAGACACGGTCAGAGAAGGATACATTTTGAATAGCCATGACAGGCTATTCAAAATCAGAATCATAGGAAACAAGTTGTTTTAATTCACAAGATTGTACCTGGAACCTGAAGTTACATACAAAAAACACGTCCTGTAAAAGTAAAGAAATATTGTAACTGTTGAGTCATTATTTGAGAAATACTGAGATTAATAGCTACCTGCTAACCCACCCAGGAAGACTTAAAAAGAGGAAAAAAACTTATTTCACCTTTTAAAAAGCTGCTACCTGGGGGGCATTTCATCTCCTGGTAATATGATATAACCATCGTATTTTGCCAGAGGAGCCATTTTCAGGCTTGTTCTGTCTCCTATACATTTTCAGCCCCAGCTGAAATAAACATAATGACATATAAATTAGGAAGCCCTCATCAATCCCTGAATTTCAGACACTGGATAGTATTTCTGTTGCAGCATCTCATCAGACATGTCACCAGTCATTACATTTTGTTTCCCTATTTTAATTTCTAGTACTGAGTATACTAATTCAAATTTTTCTCCCTTATATTTCCAGAAGTGCTGTTGGGTAAAAGGATCTGTAACTGTACCTTTAAAAATGATGGCTCAAAATTAAACTGCCACAATGGATATGGATATTTCTGCTATATAATACCCCCGCAAAAAAAAAAAAAAAAAAAAAAACAAAGGGAAAAAAAAACACAGCCAAAAAGCAAAAGCAAAAGCCAAGGACTAAAATAATTCAGCAGACCAAAGCCAGTTATTTCTAGAAGGGATGCAGGACATTGTGAAAAACAAAAAAAATATTATACCAGAGATAAAGACCAGAAAGAAATATAAATAGAGAGAAGCATATATTACCAAAGTTAAAAGTTCTGGATTAGTGAAACAGAAAACCTCTTATGGATCCAAAAGAAAAATTTCCTTTCAGTTTATTTTCTGTTGTAAGGGTTACTTTTCCATTTCAGTGACTTCTGTAATGGAGGCAATTGGTCGTTATTGACCATTTGTATGGGCCTTCATTGGCAGCAGCATTTTGAGCGGAAAAGTGCCTTTCCAAAAGATCCTGTGTTGCTTTAAAGCGTGTAACAGTTTCAGTATGCCAAATGCACGTCGTGCTGTGAGCCATCACAGCAGTACACAGATATTGATTTAGATAGAAACCAGAGGGCTGGGGAAGATAGAAAGGGCACAGTGTGCTTTCTGATGCGCATGCATTATTTAGCTTTCATAGTTTCATCTGAAGTTAGTGCCTATTTAGATAAAATTATAGAATCCGTATCACTGAGTTCAATACAGGTACATCAAATCACTTCTGAACCAAAGAGATATAGACAATGAGACTCATTTGCTCTTGAAGCTACCTAGAAAATGGCTTTTAGTGATGATCCATTTTTTTCCTACTTGCAAAATATACCTGGAAAAAGTAGCGTGTTGTGAAAAAATACGGTGTGAAGAAAATATTGTGTGAAGAAAAATAGAGTCTTACCTGCTTGGTTCCCAAACAGGTACACTAGAGAAATCTATCATGCACATTCTACTGATCCTAATACCAAGGAATGTCATATCATTGATTTGAGACACCTGATTGTGAATTTCTCTAATACTGAAACATACTGAAAATAACAGAGGAAGGGACGCAAAGACAAAAGAAGAATGCAAAGAAGATATATTCAACTAACAAACATAGGAAAGAATGGAAAGGTCACAAAAGAGCATAACATTTTCATTAGTAGCTTGGATTAAAGTCCCAAGCTTTTTTTTTTCTGTTGTTTCCATATTTTCCTAACATTTCTTTAACTGAGATAGACAAAGAGTAGTTCTTAGACTCAAAATTCAACAACTGAAATTAATGTATTTGATTTATTTGTTCTGTATAGCCCTGCTTCCTTGGAAAACTACCATAAATCATGAAGATAATGCTTTTTTTTGGGCCAGGTCTTGTACGAGAGAAAGAAATAATAATTTATGCAATATTTTATAAGTGACTTTACATGTTCAGAAATGAACATGAGAAAAAGCTGAGACCCTCAGATGCCACTGAAAAATATTTTTAATATAGTTTTATGTTTAGAGTACCATATTTTGCAATTCTTACCAAACTTGTGTACTACATAC